>CM024955.1:34961424-36408222 GCA_014282245.1 Rhododendron simsii | reverse complement strand
CCCCCCCCCCCCCCCCCCCCCCCCCCCCCCCCCCCCCCCCCCCCCCCCCCCCCCCGACACGCACTCCTCCCGACCCCACAGCCCAATTTCCCTTATTACCCTCGGTCCCCCTCCCTTTCCCCTGTTAACCCCCGTCCATGCCCCCCCCTCTTCCTTCCTCCTTTAAACTAATATTTTATTTATTTTATTTATAAATTATTTTATCTTTTACGTTTAAAATAATATTTTTTATTTTTTATTTTCAATTATAACCATTCATTCAGATTTTCTTATCATTTTCTTATCTTCATTTATAACGACTTCTTCAGATTTTTTTTCTTTTTACCTTTTTATTTTTAATTATAACTAGAGGTGGAAATTCCAACCCATATATTTGAACCCGGCCAAACCCGTCCACTTATAATCCAACTCAATTCGCCCATATTGTATAATGGGTTGAGACTTGAGAGTGAGTTTAATATGAGCTATACACTCACCTTCAGTGACTCCTCCAAAAACAAAATCTGGCTAAACCAGAAATTCTCTCTCTCTCTCTCTCTCTCTCTCTCTCTCTCTCTCTCTCCATTTTCGTGAAAACACAAATCATCTCACACCGCAGTCGTTCTACTAGCATTAAAATCAATTCTCTCTATCACACACACACTTCGGATATGTTTGAATTAAAAAGTAAGGAGTGATTTTTTTTCATCTTAATTCAATTTTTTTTTTTTTTTTTTTTTGCATTTGGTAGTTTTGTGTCATACTTTTTTGACTTACTGGTTCAACTCCATGAGAGGAACCGAAAAAGTAAAAAAATTTGATCGAAACTCATATTTTTTTGAAAAAAAACAAAAATAAGTCAAAAAGGCATCTCTTTTACTTATTTTTTTCTCCTTTCAAAAAAAAATTGGGTTCTGATAAAAAAATTATAATTTTTTTGTTACTCTCGTCGAGATGAACCAATAAGTCACAAAAATTTGACGCAAAACTAACAAATGCAAAAAAATGTGAATAAAGGTGAAAAAAAATCACTCCCTACTTTTAATTCAAACCTACCCGAAGTGTGTGTGTGTGATAGAGAAAATTATTTTGCTTGTCTATAATTGTTTTGGCATTATCAATTTCCTATTTTAAAAGTAGAGAATATGTTAAAACTAGTTAATGTTGTACTTATACATATTCGTTTTTTTTATATAGATTTTTGAAAGCATAGAAGCTATGTTAGCTTGGGCGCGGAGCATTGGTCTTTTTTTTTTATAACAGAATTTGAGTTAACTTGGACGCGGAGCATTGGTTTTAAATATGGTATTGTGGTGGTTAATTGAAAATAGAATTTGAGTTAACTAAAAAAAAAAGAAGGGGGGAAAATGGGAAAGGAAACGAATAAAGAAAAGAATTGAAAATTAGGAAAAAGGGGAAAAAAAGAAAGAAGGATTCAAATTGGAAAGAAGGAATAGAGAAAACAAAAAAAACGAAAAGAAAAAGAAGAAGAAAAACTGGAAGGATGGGGGCGGGGGTAGAACGGGAAAGGAGGGCGTGGGGTCCGGGGGGGCGGTGTCGCGGGGGGGGGGGGGGGGGGGGGGGGGGGGGGGGGGGGGGGGGAAGGGGGAAAGCAGCTCTCCGACTACCCTTTTACAAACACATTTTCCTGTGGGAAGGCTCCGTTTTGATTTTAGAAAAAGTTCCCTCCGTCTCTATTTAATTGTTCACTACAGTTTTACGTACATTTTCAACTGTTTATATCTCTCGACTAGATTATGTTTTATGTTTTTGAAATCATTGTATTATGAGAGTAGCTTATTTTTTGAAAAATAATTTATTTTTAAATTAAAGATAATGTATTGTGAGAGAGGGACTTGTCTTTAGAAGCGAGAATAAGCACTTATTTTTTTAAAAAATGATGTAATGTGGATCACACCCCAAGTGTTTTTACCTTTTTTCTAGTACAAATTTTGTAGAATTTTTTTTTTTTTGTGATTGAGAAGTTTTTAGGTGTTTCCAGTATTGAACAAGTTGTCGATAGGTTTGTGAGTAGAGTTACTGTAGCAAAAATTTCTTTTGTTAACTTTTTTGTCAGTGAAAACAAGATAGTAAATTCTAAAACTTTTTAATATTTTTTGTTAGTGTAAACACCCCTAAGTTACTTGTACTATCCTTATAATTATTTCTTTCCTTTTTTTCCATTCTTCTTTTTTTTTTTTTTCTTTTTTTTTTCATCCTTATAATTAAATTAGAACTGTGTTCTCCAAGGCAGTGAAGAAAAAAGCTAAAGTACTATATTCTTATCGGTTCTGATTTTAACTTGAGATAAACTTTTTGCGTAATCAGCAACAAATACACAAAAATGAGAAGGAAAAAAGGGAAAAGTGATTTTCGCACTCAATTTTTAGCCGTTGACTCTATTTATTGTCTTTTTCATATATGAAATTATAACAATACTCTTTTATGTATGAGAAAATGGATGAACACTAACAATAAAATAAAAGATAATTTGGTAATTTTAAATAGGATAAAAGACAAAAAATTGAAACCTAATTTTTTTTGAATAAAGATAAAAATAAGTCAATTTTTTCGTCTTTATTCAAAAAAATTGAATTTCGACAATAATTTTTAACTTTTTAGATTCTTCTCGTCATGACAATGCAATAATTTTTAAAAAATTGATAAAAAATTAATAAATACAAAAAAAAATGAATAAAAATAAAAAAATAAGCCAATTAACTTATTTAGCCGAACGAGGTATAAACCAACTGGTCACATTCAATTGCCAACCTTCACAATAAATCCACCGAACCAACTTAGCTCATATTGGAATTTGGACCCATTCCTTTACTGACTTGGTCCACTCTCAATTCCCATCTATCTCTTTGCCTCTCACCACTCACATATAATGACCCCACTTCATAATAAATTTACAAGTCAACATATTCCGCTTTTGGTGTCCGCTTCGAAAGATAAGGAGCGATGAGCTTAGTATTTTGGGAGAGAGATCTATTTATCAAACGATTCAAAAATTAGAGAGGTAGTTGAATATATCGAGAAGGAAGATTAGAAAGAAGAAATCTCTCTTCGAGTTTGGGTTAAAGCAGGCCAAGTGTTGAAGATCTAACTATAAGAAGGTTTCCTGTTCTTCTCTTTCTTCTCATGACATCTGCAATAGAAACTCCATCTTAATCAAGCAAGCTCGTAAATTTATGGATATAGGCGCTATTTTGGGTGTTAAAGATTATGGCGGGAAAAGATATAATATTAAAAAATAAATTGACATACAGGTTGGTGAGATTTCGAATAAGGAGCTTGATGGCATCAATGGTTTTGATGACATATTGGAGGAAGGTGCCTCCATTTCAGTCAATTAAAATCTGATTACGAGGATGATCGAAGATGACATAGAGGAATGCATACCAATGAGGGAAAAAAAAAAAAAAACCGAAGGGCAGAAACTTGTGATGAAAAGAAAGGAACGCTGCTACAGGTACAGCAGGTAGCGTACAGCAGCCGCGCACGGATTGCGTTTGCGCCCATTTCGGGTCCCGCAAAAATGATCAGAGCCGCTCATTTTGTTCAAAATACTTCGTTTAGGGTCCCTGTAAAAAATCACCTCAATCCGATGTCGGAAAGGGTGTTTACGAATCATCCAACTTTGGTTCAAAATTTAGGCAGAAACTTGTGATGCAAAAGAAAGGTAGTGTCGAATAAAATGGTCAACATGCACGACAGTCCAACTGTTGTTCACAAAAAAAAAAATCATGACAGTCCAACCCCAATTTCAGATATATTTTTTCTAAACACAGAAATGGAGAGATTTAATTTATTAGGTAGACAAGTGGCCAAGAGGCCGAACATCATCAAAGGGGGCAAGATTAACGAGTCATTGAGGGACAGGACACCCCCCAACAGCCCACTCCTTTTTTCAGATTGAGGACTGAACACCAAGTTTCGATTACTCCTTCAATGGTACGACGTCGTTCTATGTAGATTGAAAAAAAGACAAGACAATATGAAGCATTGAAGCAAAAGTATCAATGATAAATGATAGTACGTACGTCGGATGGGGGGAAATTAAAAACAATCTTTACCATTGACTCATTGCAAAATTAATCCAAACCTGATGTTTATAAAAAAAAAAAAATCAATCTTGACCCTGGGATGGGTATTTTATTTTGAAAGCTCAACTTTCTTATTGATTGTAGCGGGCTTAATTTGCGCGCCTTGCACGCTACCGCTTTAATAATACTCCAGTATATTAGAAATTAATCAAGACGTACATAGGCTAGCTTAGCTTTCAATTGATTGAACTCAAACATCTACCGTAAACCGATCCAATTTATTTTATTTTATTTAACAACTCCAGTAATTACAATCATGACACCAACTCCATTAAACAAGTTTGCATTTCTTTCCCCATTGCACTAATTTTATATTTCTATCCACATGATATATATATATATATATATAATTTCTTTCGTCGATCAAAAAAAAGATTTTGCAACGAGGGGTTCTTCTAAAATATTGTGAACTTGAGAGGACAAAGCAAGTCCTAGGTATTTATATATGCAAAGCTACCAAGCAAGTTGGTGATTCCTTCTAAGTGTACTCCGCCAAAAATTTGATAAGTTGACAAAACCAGCCAAAAATTACACTTTGTTTGGTTTTGAATTATTATTTTTTGGATGTAATGAGTGATAACGAGTGGAGAGAGAATCTTATTGAAAACCATGCAGAGAGTAAATTCTCAAAACTTGTAAAAGAACAAAGTGGGTGGCTGTATAATTCTTATTATTATTTTTTGCCATAATTTAAAAAAATGTTAGCGTTAGATGTTTGTGTTAAGGGGAAAAGGGGGAGGATGGGGCTTGAACCCCACACCTCATGCATGAGGGGTGTAATTAGGTTCATAATAGTAGTATAATAAGAGTCACATTAACATCAACATCGTTTAAACTTGTTATTAACTCAAACTTTTGGTGTTTACCTGTAATTTATTTGAAAATGAACCAAATGATAAAAACATGCACTTGGCATAATATATTACGACGATTCTATAATTTCTATTTGTCTTTAGATTAATTGCAAGCAAATTGTTTGAATAAAGTATTCGTGATAGCTAAGTAATAGGCCGCATACACTTATACATTTAATAGAGGTTCAAATCTCACTATTTACAACTAGCAATATCGAACTTCTGTCAAGACAAAACAAGGCATTGTTTGATAATTAGGAGACTACATAGGTGCAGACACAAGGGGGCCGGGCTCCACAACTTCAAATTCTCCCACTAAAATTATACTAGTTTTTTAGGTTAATATGAAAAAATTCTAATAGGAATGGGCCCTACAAGTCTCTTGAGAGGGAAAAAAAGAAGTTCATAAAGTTCGTACATATGTGTCAAAAAAATCTCTAAAATTTCAAGTTATCAACAAATTTTTTGATCGTAGGTGCAGTATTAACCGACGGTTACATATAGACACAATCTCGTCTCTTTTTCATACTTAGTTGGAGTCCATCTATTTGTTGTCTTTTGCCTTTGGCTAGCAAATTCTAGGTATGAAATTTCGCCAGAATGTAATAGACATCGATTGCCTTGTGTTTTTTGCATTTCGCTTTATTTACATAATTAGTTTGATTTTGTCCAAAATATTTGTAATGAACTCTGTTATGGTATGAATTTTCGCCAGAATGTAATAGACATTGATTGCCTTGTGTTTTTTGCATTTCGCTTTATTTACATAATTAGTTTGATTTTGTCCAAAATATTTGTAATGAACTCCGTTATGTAAGTGTCACTGAGTTTTTATTAATATAATCTCACACCGCAATTGTGGACGGTGGTGGCCGGATTGTGTTTTCTGGGGTGCAGCTTTCAGTGGCTTTTGAGGTGATGGTGTTTGCTGGTGGTTTGGGAGTTGGGGCGTTTGTTTAGGGTCTGGGTTTTTTTTATTTTTATTTTGCAGGTGGTGACCGGTGGGTGTTTTGACGGAGTTGGGGGCACTGATTAGTGATTTGTGCAGGTTTGACATAATTGGGTTTGGCTGTTCCGGTGCGGCGATTGGTTCAGCGGTGGTGGAGCTTTGGTGGCAGCTCACGGTTGTCCGGTGCTTTGGTTGTTCAGTGGAGGGCGCAAGCATGCATCGCCATCTGTTCAGCTTTGGTGGCTGCTGTTGGTGGTGGCCGGTGGTTGTGGGCTCTTGGACGGCGGTGGGTTGCGGAGGTGGCGGTGGTGATCTAGGGGCGTGGCTGTTGGTGTTTTGTTCTAAGGTTTTAGGTGTTTTTGGTTTGGGTTTTGGGTTGGGTTGGTTTCTTACCAACCGTTTGAGGTTTTTATTTTAGGATTTTCCTTCTGGTTTGGACTCAGCCTGTTGGGCTTAAATTAATTTTCTCCATATGGTTAGGAGAAGAGAGTCTTGGATGGTCAGGCTGGTGTACCCAAGTTTCTAGCTATCTCTGTACTTCGTATTATGAGTTAATAAAATCTATTTTTGTAGAGAAAAAAGAAAAGAAAAGAAAGATAGGCCACCTCCGGTCCCGTGCCTTTTTTCGCTCCACAATTTTGCATCATCTTCCTTGTGACGATTGATATATAAATGGCATTGACTAGGCAAAAATGTGTGAGAGACTGTACTGAATGGGAATAGTTTAAGATAGACGCAAACTAGTCGGAGACACCCTACATTAAAAAAGAATAGGTTCCTCCTTTGAGGAATCTTATCTGGTTTCCTCGAATAGAAACGGTATGTTTAAAAAGGTACCAGGAAGTTTTTAAGAATGCTGCTTTGTCAATAGGAAAATTTGGATGGGTTTAAGAGCAAGTTTATCAGTCCATCTAAAATAGCATTTTGGGTATTTTACCAAAGCGAAACCTCAAAATGGGCACTGCACCAGGTGAGCTAAAGAGGGAGCTATTATCCCTTTTGCAGAAAAGGTTAGCTAAATATACCTACCAATTGTTCATTAGGTATTGTATTACTTTTTCCTTTCTCTCTCCTCTTCTCCCTGTCCCATCCTTCCCTCCTTGTGTACACACATGAAAAAGAAAATTAGTATTTTAATAAAGAATAGGTAAAATAAATTGTATTGGTGTAGTGTTGAAAGAAATATAAGTAGGTAAAATAAAAAATGTGCACTGTTCAAGAGGTTTTTTAGCAAATGACCGGTAAACTTGCTCTAAGGCAATGCTCACTAGCTACTGTTCCGTGGAATCTATCCCACTGCATATGTATAAACCTATAAGGTAATGCCCGCTGGTTATAACTATTAACCTTGGTTACTGTTGAATCCGGTAGTTAATTAGACTGAGAGTTGGCATGTCAACTGATGGCGTCATGAGTTACAGTTATTTGGAAGAAGCCAACTTTTTTGTTTTCGGTACAAAGGAGGGCCTAATTAAGCCGAAAGATGGAAAAATCTCGTCTGACTTGATCAATTCTCTTTTCACGTGGAAGCGAGAAATCCAATTTCAATTCCACATGAAAGGAGAATTGATAAAGCCGGACGAGAATTTGCATTCAAACATGTCAAAGAATGATTTCTTGACTCTAAAAAACAGAAAACCCATAATAAGAAATATGCAACTTGCGTGAATCTTCGCGGTTGGAAAAAATATTACTCCCTCCGTCCCGGTTTGTTTGTCCCCTTTTTGACTTTTTAAAAGCGTTTGACCTCTCAAAAAATTGGCTATAATTTTCAATTCGTAATGTTTTTAATATGCAATATGGATCTTGTTTGATATATCTCAATTAGTTTTATTACACAAAATCTTCAAAATAAAAAATATTATAAAATGTAAGATATAAGTATATTTTTGAAAGACACGTATTTCGACAATTAGACAAACAAACTGGGACGGAGGGAGTATTTGTAAACATACTGATAAATCTTATTCAAGTGAAACGAGAATTTGCATTCGAACATAAAATCATATTCAAATCTTCGCTGCGTCCGCGTGAAAAGAGAATTTATCAAGTCAAACGAGAATTTGCATTCCAAGATGTCAAAGAATGAATAAAAACCTTCATTTATAAGAAAAATATGCAACTTAAGCGTATCTTCGCCGTTAAAAAAAAATTTATTTGCGTAGTTTGATTAATAACATACTGATAAATCTTATTCAAATGTGGTATTGTGGTTCAACTCGCGAGGGAACTGGGGCTGTCTGTAGTGCATGGATGCACTACATTACAGGTGTAGTGCATAATTCGAGCTGTCCATCTCGGCTATTAATGGTATAAAATCCATCTTAATAATAAACGACTTGAATCTACAGGAGTCAGAATAAAATTTGGACCATTGATTATCGAACGCGCACTACACGTACCCTTGTAGTGCACTTATAAACATATATTACTATCTCATACTTTCCTGTAAGCTGATAGGGTTAAATTGAAAAGTCATGAAATGGCAGTAATACTAATACCATCACTTTCGTGCCTAACCGACATGATCATCACATGTATCACTAACTTAACAATTAATTGGCAAGTAATTAAGAACCATATTAGTGTGTAACAAACTTGATCGATCGATAGAGACAAGGAAATGATGTAGAACCACGTTTATTGATACGAGGCTGGTTTTGGAAACCTTTATTTCTGTGTTCCCTTGAGAAACCGTCAAACCACAACACATGCAATGCGCGAAGAACAAGTAAATATTAAAGAACGCCAACAGAAATGAAAGAAATTCTTACATGATTTTTCGACCGTGTAGTTCAGTACATTGATCCCCGCAAAATAGTTACGTAATTTGAGCGAATAAAGAGAGCACAAGAGTTCCATCCACGGCTCATACCAGGTCGAACCTAATCAACGAACGC
This sequence comes from Rhododendron simsii, assembly GCA_014282245.1. Taxonomy (NCBI): domain Eukaryota; kingdom Viridiplantae; phylum Streptophyta; class Magnoliopsida; order Ericales; family Ericaceae; genus Rhododendron; species Rhododendron simsii. The sequence continues at coordinate 36,399,431 of CM024955.1, read as the reverse complement.
ACAAAATAAACCAAACCCACGTTTAGCAAATCTGACACCTCCATGACCTCTTCCCGTAATACATTGTTGTGGTTTCCACATAAGGGATTTGGCAGAGTTCATGAAAACAAAACATGGAAGTACTGTCCGGAAAAGTGTAATGGATGGTACAAGTGAATCCGGACCGTCTATTACACTTTCCCGGACACTTTCATGTTTGTTTTCATAGACCCTAATATTTTCCTTCCACACAATGTGCTGGAGAGAGACCTCCGAGCATTGGTCCCGTGCACCGAATAAGCCTTCCTGGCTTTGGCGATTTGTTTTGCCAGCCGCCAAGTGGTCAAGTGGATATATATTTATTGCTAGGCCAAAACCTAAGAACTTTATAAAATCTCACAGTTGCCCACTTAGGAAAACTTTTACTCCATTAAACGATAAGAAAAGGAAAATATCGCATCATAAAGAAAGTATAATAAGCGAATTTGTCGCCATAACTTTCTGTTAGATGTTTGTTTGATTTTCCTTTTCATTCGAGTAAGTTTTTATCGTTTCTCCCTCGATATATTCCTTTCGAGTTTATAAAAGTTTCGTTTGATGAGAAAAAAAATAAAATCTATACATAAAGGTGGTTTCATGAAGTTGATTGCAAACCGGGAAATTATGTGCACACCAAAATCTAGGACTGGAAATTGTGTCATGTTTGTGCTGTGTCAATTTGAGTTTGTGTTAGGTAATCCTCAACACTAACTTGACTTGTTTAGCTAAACATGTCAAGAATTCCAACCCTAACATAACCTGCTAGTAATTGTATCAACCGAACACGTCAATAGATAAGATTGCACAAAACCCTTTGCTTTTCCAATGACATGTTTACATGACCCGTTTGCACCAATTTGTGTTTCAACTTTTTCATCAATTTCAAACAAACAATTAGCCATTCTCATGGACGGAATGAAACTACTGAATGTATGACACTATAACTTTTTGAACCCGAAAGATAAATAGGTTTAGGTTAACGTCTCAAGTTCAGGTTAACGTGTCGACATAGATAGATAAACAAGTTGGTCGTGTCATTTTCAGGTTAGGCAGGTTAAACTTGAACCTGACTTGTTTAGCAATCGTGTGCTCGGGTTGCGTTATATACATGTTTTGTGTCAGAAATAGTCAACTCCAACCCACTAACTTCATGTCGAATTCGAGTCGTGTAATAAATTTCCACCCCTACCAAAATCTGTGGGCTGAGTGTTTGTCTATTTTTGTGGATAGTCGATGATCGACTAAGAAATTGTAGTGTGTGCTGGAAATGTGGTGTTTGTGGTGGTGGAGTTTGGTTCCTTGCCGTGTTTCAGGACTTCTCTGGAAGCAAACTTAATGAAGTGAATGGAGATGAAAGAAGAATAACAAAATGGACTTTATTATTCCTCGAAGTAGAAGTCAGTCGACTGTGAGAACACAATCGATTGGACGGTTAAGTTACAAGCTACTCCTAGAGCGAGAAAAGTAAAGTACAGATAAAAAGTAGAAGCCTTTGGGCGATTGAGTGGGGGTTTTACAATGAGGCCTAAAAAGGCTATTTATAGGAAAACAAAGATGTGTAGGAAATAACTTCCTAACTTCCCACTACTCTTTATTCTTCTAATTTGCTTCCAAGTGTCCAAATAAACTCCCTTCAACTTCAAAGCGTGTAGGACGATGACAAGTGTCCTTTTAACTTCTAAATGTGTAGGAACAAGCCACATGTCCTGCACTCCATCAAAATACAAACAAAGAAATGAAATAAAAACTAGTGATATTATTAATACGAAATAATAAAATAGGAAGCATTCTCATTATTGCCACCTTTTGGTCGATTATCGACAGACGGTAAAATATGGTGTAAACAATGCCCCCCTTATTCATTTGGGTGAAGGGCTAACGTAACCCAAGTGAATAATTCAACTAGTTTTAAATCACCTCTCTGTCGATATCGACGGGTGATAACTCTTTACGGTGTAAACATTTATGTCCCCCCAACTCTCGAAGAGTTTTAAATAAATTTTACACCAATCTTTTCACTTTTCGACTAATGTAATAAAGCCTTCAAGGCTTAAAAACCACAGTCGAGAATAACATGGCTCTGTCGATTAGTTCCCTTAAGCTTTGATTCCTACTGAAAGGAAACCGGGAACATCGAAACATGGTTAGTCGATCAGAGCACTATGCATATGCCATGAGCCTTGCCTAATTCCCACAATAATGAACTTTAAAGTCACAAACAACAGCCAATTAATAAACATCATTTGGCTTGACACGTTGGCTACTATATATATGCATTAATACCAAATACCAAACATTTATTAGCCACTCCATCAAAAACTAATTTTCCGTGTCCTCCAAAATGTATATTGATCGACAGAAATCAATACGCAAAGTATTTATAGCCATGTTTGGCTGAAAACGTACTCCATGGTTAAGTTTTCACCATTATTCTTCTTAACCACTATGGAAAAGTGGAAGGATCATTTTCACTTCGACCATCTATGGTCTAACATAAAAAACTCTAGTCGATTCGATTTTACGATTCAACTCCATTCGAGTTTCAATGCCAAAGTTTGCCCCCCAAGTTCATTTGGCCAAACCAAATAAAACGAGCAATCATCAATGTCCACATATCTTCAAAGGATTCTTTTGGCCCATAAATAGGATTAAAGTTTGTAATCAATGGCCAATAATAATACAAGAACCGTGCTTCGAAAGTGTGTCTTGTCCATTATCGATTTAAGACTTCTCTAATCGACAGGAGCAAAACCTGCCATTCATGGCAAAAAGCCAATGACTACACTGTCGATCGCGCCCCAAAGTATGGATTAGCCAAAGATATAGGCAAATCAAAGTCCATACAAAGCCATATTATACACGACAATGCAGACAATATTTTTGGCTAAGTTAGCCATTTATATTAGCCCAAAACCGTAGACAAGGAATGAGCATTATCTATGTAGTTTTAAACAAAGATCGACTAGGGATCAAAAAACAAAGATCGACTAGGGATCAAAAAACAAAGATCGACTGAGGATGATAATTGTACCCACGTGCACTGGGCATTTTTCAACCAAAGCCAGTATAAGAGGCTTCGAGAAAATTCATCTCTCATAACATATGAATACAGTCGATCAACAATTCACAGCGCCATATAATTGGCTTAAACTCATACTCTATGGGTAAGGTTTTCACCATTCTTAACCAATATAGATGGAGGGGAGGAATCATTTTCTATTTCGACCATTCATGGTCAAAATTAAAAACTCTAGTCGAATTATCCTCATAACTTGACTTCCTTTGAGTTTCACCCTTTCGAGTCACTTTGGCTCTTCGAAAGATGAGTTTGCCCCCCATGCAAATTCGATATCGAAAGAGAGCTATTTCTCATTTCAATCATCCTTACTAAAATCTGGATGAAGGAGATGTAGATGCCAACAAGACCTTTCAAAATTTTCCATCGCTAATGATAAACAATGGCCTCTTTTAAAACAGTTGAAAACCATTCAACAATCATAAACTAGAAGGCCTTTTAAGATCATGAGAGGCGCCCAAAATCATAATCCCTACTTTTATTTTCTGGCATTCTTTTGATTATTCTGCCTTTCCAAACAAAGCCATGAAGGCCTTTAAAAGATAACCCTCTACATCTTGCCGTGTACATAAGTGATTAAGAATATTTTTTATGTACAGATTTAAGGCCAAACATCTACATACCACACATGGTCTATTTTGGACGAATAATTTAAACTTCAATGCAATGCTTAAAATTCAACTAATTCCCATTAGACTTCAGTCGATTCCAAATTTTTCAAACTCAGAATGGTCCGATAAATGGCCAATGCATGGCCGACATAACCCTTTTGTCTTTTAGTCATATTAACAACAGATAGAAGGCAATCGATAGAACGGCCTCTTTTTTTTTTTTTTTTTTCTCGAAGCCTTAATTTCTAGGCTTTCATTTCTCATTACACTGGCTTCTCATTCGATCGAAATTTGTTTTTCTTTTTCCGGAATGATTCCAAAGTTGGCCATTAAATGGCCGTTATTCTATTTCCACAAAATGTTCAAGCCTTCAACGAAAGGCTCTCGTTTATACACGTGATCTTTGCCATCACTTCCAATTTAGTAATGGTGTGGACAAAATGGCCAATTTGGCCACTTATATTCGCCCAAAATTATAGAAAAGCAATGAACACTATCTACACATCTTAACCGAAATTGAGCATATTTCAACCAAAACCAATACGGATACCAATACAGATGGCTTTTGAAAAATTTGTACTTCGTACGAATACTTTTGATTAACAATTGAACAAATGGTTTTGGGGCCCTTGTGGTTGACATGTAGTGTACCATAGGAGGCACATTTTGACTTTGATTAATACCAAATCCAGGCGGTACTTTGAAACCAATGGGAATATTTCCATTTTGGCCATTACAATATTTACTTCCAATTCCATTACTTCCACTAGTATTTGGAACTTGTTGACAAAAATTTGTTGGCCTTGTTGGGCTAGGCCTAGGTTTACTGGACCCTAATGGAATTCGAGTCGTTCCATTTAGAGGTTCAAAAGTAGGGTTAGTGTATACCTGTTGAAGATGCCCCCCAGACATATCTGAAGTTTCTAGAGTTCTCTTGTCGTTAGGCAAACCAATGGAAAAAGGAATTTCTCCTTCTCCTGGTGCAATCAACTTTCGTAATAGAGTCGAAAATTCTTGGGCTAAATCATCTTGTGGATTTGCCACAACGTAAGTCAAAACTTGAACCAATTTCCTGACTTCGTGTGCCATTACTTCCAAATTAGTAAGAGCCCTCCTTCTAGCGCCAATTCTTGTTTGTCTATTTTTGTGGATAGTCGATGATCGACTAAGAAATTGTAGTGTGTGCTGGAAATGTGGTGTTTGTGGTGGTGGAGTTTGGTTCCTTGCCGTGTTTCAGGACTTCTCTGGAAGCAAACTTAATGAAGTGAATGGAGATGAAAGAAGAATAACAAAATGGACTTTATTATTCCTCGAAGTAGAAGTCAGTCGACTGTGAGAACACAATCGATTGGACGGTTAAGTTACAAGCTACTCCTAGAGCGAGAAAAGTAAAGTACAGATAAAAAGTAGAAGCCTTTGGGCGATTGAGTGGGGGTTTTACAATGAGGCCTAAAAAGGCTATTTATAGGAAAACAAAGATGTGTAGGAAATAACTTCCTAACTTCCCACTACTCTTTATTCTTCTAATTTGCTTCCAAGTGTCCAAATAAACTCCCTTCAACTTCAAAGCGTGTAGGACGATGACAAGTGTCCTTTTAACTTCTAAATGTGTAGGAACAAGCCACATGTCCTGCACTCCATCAAAATACAAACAAAGAAATGAAATAAAAACTAGTGATATTATTAATACGAAATAATAAAATAGGAAGCATTCTCATTATTGCCACCTTTTGGTCGATTATCGACAGACGGTAAAATATGGTGTAAACACTGAGCTTATTCGATTTTGAAGAGATTATAATAAAAGGATTTAGTTTTTTTTTATATATATATCTAAGGCAAGAAATATAATCTACACTAATCTAAGAGACTTGGGGAACCTAGGTGCTTGTGCGCCTAGGTTGGTTCGAGATGATGAGGACCATGAGGTCGCAACTGGTAGTAATTTATACAACAATTAGCTCATTAGACTAACAAAAAACTATGAAGTTGGAACTAAACTATTGAATTGAATTGCCGATAAAAAAAAAAAAAAAACTATTGAATTGCATTGAATTAAAATTTGTGCAGGAAAATGCACGAAAAATCACGGTCTTTACATGCTTACACCGCCCTTTGATGAATTGCAGAATCGGTACCATATGATCGATCTTTAGTTGACTTCGACAATCTAAATTCAGCAGTCGCAATAATCGAAATTTCCTGGTAACCTTGCGCAAGGCATGCAAGGGTGGAGATTATTTTCGAATGGCCGCCAAATAACTAGTCAAGGGAGAGTTGATCCTGTTAACATAAGAAATATTATGCTACCATGTTTTGTAGGGTCTATTATTCATGTTTTCTAGGTGGGTTGATTTCTTATAATGCATGTTTCCTGTTTGGTTTAGATTTCTTAGTGACCAAGAACATTATAGCTTATATGAAGACATGTTAGAATTATGGTTTGATACAATCAATAATACATTTTTCGCATTTCTTCACAGATCCAATTGAGTTGGATGATTGCGAAACGACGGCCAAGCTTGTAATTCAAATAAAAGGATAAAAATTAGAAATTATGAACACCCCAATATTTTTTTTATCAGATGAACATACCAACATAAATATATTTGTTGAATTGAAATGTAATATATAGCACTATGTAAGAAATTAGTACGGAGACTTTAAAAACCACCATATTTGTATGACTATGTAAAGTTTTTCTGCAAAATCCCGATCTTGCCTAAACTGAATTTCCGGCTCCGTCACTGCATGATCCGGTCAGATTCCCCTCCAACCGTCATCCTTCGTACTTTTCTTTTGTGGGTTTCATCCCAGGTGACCGAATCCTCATCAATAAACTAGATCATTGACCTCGTACATGATTAGAAAATCTTTGAGAACAATAAATATGATGTACATAAATACCTCATAAGTTTGTTTCTAAATTCCAAAAGGCTTAAGTTGAAAACTATAACTCTCACATCAATACAACTATTTTGAGGATGACAAAAGATCTGCTTGTCCGAATGTAAGTTATTTCATTGGTAATTAAACAGGATGAAGAAATTCTAATGGTTGGGGTTAGTCAAATTAACATCTAACTAAAAAAGGTGCCCAAATTAACTAGTCCTATATCAAGAAACTGGAATTTCTAGTCATACTCAATGGTGTATCAGGAAACAACGACAGCGTTAGAGATTGGAGATCAGATTTCAATTTTTTTTAATAACTCAATATCCGGGCCAGCTTGTGTACGTGCTCCTCGCATATAGAGTGCATGTTGTAACATTTCTATTTTATTTCTAAAGATTAGAATATGCTAGAGCTTTTAGACACAAAATCAATCATCTCTCTATCTCAAGATATCTATAGATGAGATTGTTATCGTGTCACAGTTTGACTGACGCTACTGGTATCTATATCCTCCATTGAACGTTAGTTATTGGTTTCGGCTGCTTATTGGCGGTGAATGCATGGTGATTAATGTGTGAACAAAAATGAAATAGTAGAAACTGGGGATCTTAATTCAATTGAAAGTTAGCCAAATGCACATGCCATGTATTTTCATACTTGTTCATAAACTTTAGCAAAATAGACACTATTTTAAATTATGGACGGTCATTTACGTTTTTCTTGAAGTGTACACAGAAAAAAAATTGGTAATACCTTTTCGAGTTGGATCTTCTACGTGGAAACTACGGCGAATAGACAACAACACGGTAAGCCTAAGGCTTTGTTTGGAACTTGAGGAATTGAAGAAGTGGAAAAGAATAACATGCAAGGAAGAAGGAAAAGAGTGGGAAAGTTAAAGAGAAATTAGGAGGAAAGTTAATTGCATTTGTTTTTGAGACTTAATTTCTCTTCTCTTTCTTTAACAACCAAACAAGGAGAGGGAGTTTTTAAAATAAAAATTCTCTCTTTCCACTAGTTTCCACAGGTTCCAAATAGAACCTAAGAATTACAAACATAATAATCTCATGCTTATATTACACACAATGAGAGAGAGAGAGAGAGAGAGAGAGAGAGAGGAACGAAAGCTTTTGTCTCTCTCTCTCTCTATATATAGCTGAAGTTTTAGAGACACATCAACACCGCTATATCTCTCCCTACATTCTTCTCATATTGGCATTTAGCTAGCTTTCTCTCTCTGGTTTATTCTGTACGTACGTCATTGACTTTTTCTGAAGCTTTGGAAGCAAGGAAATCATGAAGGAGAACAGGGAAAACCCTCTCAACTTGAAATCACTGAATCACATCTCGCTTCTTTGTCGCTCTGTCGACGAATCCCTGGATTTCTACAAGAATGTTCTTGGGTTTTCCCAAATCAAGAGGCCTAATTCCTTTAACTTTGATGGGGCTTGGTACCATTTTTATATATATTCTCAAATGCTAGCTATTTATATACTAGTATTTAGAACTACATAACAAGAAAAGAAAATAATTACGGTACCGTTTAATCTTTTTCTGTTGTTTAATTTCATTTTTTTTTTTCATGGGATTTTACTCCATCTTTAGTTCCTCTTGAATTTGTCTACCTGCATATTAATCTATTGATTTCTCTGTGCAGGTTATTCAATTATGGTGTCGGCATACACCTTTTGCAATCGGAAGACTCTGATGATCGCATGCCCAAGATTAGACAAATTAATCCCAAAGATAATCACATTTCTTTCCAAGTACCTCTCTCTCTCTCTCTCTCTCTCTCTCTCATCAAGATACAACTACATACATCCACGCCTATCTATGTATTGCACACAGACGCATTCTCAATTTTTCCACAGCACACTCTCTCTCTCTCTCTCTCTCTCATAGTCTTAGGCCTTGTTGTTTTAGGATCCTCAAAACTTCTAGATACGATTTTTAATAAATTTTCTCTATATATGTTTCTTCACTAAATATTTTCAAAAACTTCCCTCATAACTCAAACCGAACAAGGCTTCAGTGATTGTTGGGCCCCGAGTAATTATAATTAAGCTTCACGCTTCGTCAATCATACTAATGTCATATTTTAGTCTCAATGATTAATAACAGAAAAATGAAATAACGCATGGGTGATAGATGTAGGTTGGGTAGATTTCACGTGGAGTTTTTTTTTTTTTTTGACATTTCATTAATTAGGTTGGGTGATGGGGTGTAGGTTGGTAAAAACTTATTTACTAGGAGTAAATATGTCTTTTCATTTAAAGGTGGACATTTTTTCGCAATTAAATTGACCTTTGGGTGTGGCTGCAGTGTGAGAACATGGGAGCTGTGGAGAAAAAATTGAAGGAAATGGATATAGACTACTTGAAGAGCAGGGTTGAGGAGGGCGGAATCTACGTCGATCAACTGTTCTTCCACGATCCCAACGGCTCGATGATCGAGATTTGCAATTGCGACAACCTACCCGTGGTCCCACTGTCCGGAGACACCGTCCGATCATGCTCTCACAAGTGTGCAGCAGGAATGAATTCGTCTCTTTGACGAATGAATGGTGTTGGTGAATGATCAATCATTTTGATGATGTAGATGGACGGTTAAGATCAAATGTGTTGACTGGTTCATGTATTTGTATGTGTTGGCGGATTTATATATATATGTATAGTTGTAACGTTGGGAGAAATGAAAAAGGACGAAACGGTGTTTTTACAAACTTTAATACTATGTAATGTCACAAAAAACAATATATACACTGAATAGCCCCTAGGTATAAAATACATATATGTATATAGAGTCTCATTCTCCTAAGAACCACCTTAACTTAATAAAATGAGGACCTCCCTTTTTCGATAGAATTTCGATGATCTAAGCTGCTCAATATGTTCAGAACGTGATTTTAAGGGCACCGGTATGAAATTAGCAAAAAAAATGACCGGAAAGACTTCATCCGAGCAGTTTAGATCCGTGTACCCCTTGGGACCATCCCACCCTACTAGGCCATGCATAAGCGTGTGAAATTGTTACTATTTCACTTTCCATACATGGAGAGAAACTTTAATAATCTCCCAATATTTTATGGAAAAAAAAGACAAAAATATTACAATTTCCGCAGAAATAAAAGGGGGTGCAAAAATTAATTTTGTTAGGGGCCGGCCTAGCTTGACTTGCATTGTGGGCTCAAGTTCCGTATCCTTCGTGACCCACTCTAAATTCGGATGAGATCACCTGCAATTAATTATTTTTTCCAACAATAATTCTAAGTACACTGAACAATTATCCCAAAAATGTCTCGAAAAGAAGAAATCAATGGTTCAGGTCGCATTTAATTACGTACAGATTAAGCTTATGGACTTATCGTTATTGACAGAAGATTATACGTACAGATTAAGACTCATTTAAAATGTTTGGTGGTGAGGGTCCATCGTTAGTTTTGCCAGCTCGTTTTTGTCCTTATTTGTTGTCCATAAATAATTGCTTGAATGCTCATTTTTGGATATTAAGTCACGCCAAGGCGCCGTCTATCACTCAACTATTGCATATAGTACTATATAGTATGTTGCTTAATATGCATTTTCCATAACATCAAATTAAATAACAAATAAGGCTAGTTTATTTAGTACCCACAGGGCTTAAGGAGGTACAAACATAGACAGCTGCATTTAGTTGGCAAGAAATTAAAAGTTCGTTTACTTGATTTTCAAAGTGTACGTTTAGTTGGCAAGGAAAATTTCGTAGGTTTACTTGATTTGCAAAAATATTATTCCGTTTCTTCTTAAATAAGTATTCGACCCGCAAACCTAAGCCTTTAAAAATATGCGATTTTTTTCCGTTTAAAAATTTTATTTTTTTCTCAACTAAAAAGAAGTAGTAGTAATTGATATCTGTTGATTTGTGAAACAATTTGATTTTTTTAATAAAAAAACGCATCTTTTTATTTAAAGGACTAGGTTTGCAGGCAAGACATTTATTAATGAAGGATGGATGGAGTAATATTTATAAGATGGTCCTGGATAATGAAGGTATGCCAGTAAGGGTCATCATCGGGCCGGGCCGGTCCAGCCCGCCAAGTTGCTGTCCAAGCCCGCCCACGGGCCGGGCCGACCGGGCTTTTTCTTTTTGACGGGTGGGCGGGCCGGGCCACCTACCATAAATTGAAGCCCAAACCCGGCCCATGGGCTAGCCCAATTGGGGGGCCGGCGGGCCAAAAGCTGGGCGAGCTTAAATTTCATTGGGCAAAACCAAATCAAGGGAAAAAAGAAAGGATTTTGTGGGATTTTGGGCTAATAGGGGCGGGCCCGTTGGTGGGCTTTTGGACGGGCTATGGGGCGGGCTCACGGGCCGGGCCGAGTAAAAATTCATAGGCCCGAGCCCGCCCATGACAAACTATGGGCCGGGCTAGCCCGCCCGTTTTACGGGCTCGGGCTGGGTAAAAGCCTGGCGGGCCGGGCGGGCTTTGGACGGGTCGCGGGCCATCGGGCTAAATGATGACCCTTATATGCCAGTCATCGTCGGCTCAAAAGTTTGGAATGTTTAACTTTCGTGAGATTCAAACTTACATCTACAAAAAAAGTTATATATGTGTGTGTATTTGTATTTTTAGTCGGCTAAGGAAAATCTAAGTATATATTGTTGTTAGATAACGACATTAGTTACATCATTTAGTAATATATGTCAACCTCAAATGCAGATAGGCCTTGTCAAAAAATAAAAAAAATAAAAAATATAATAATAATAATAATAATAATGCAGCTAGGCAAGATATTAAAATATACGTGCTTGTAGTTTTATCTTTTCCTATGTCATTATTTTTTGATGTGGAAAGATTTTAGAGTTGTCAATTTGGTTTCCTTGGTATATTATCTACTATGAAAGCTGTTTACCAAATTTCTTGTTTGATCGAAATCAACGGAGACGATTGAATGCTGAAATGTGAATATGGAAAGGTGGAGTTTGGTTACAACTGCCTTTAAGAGAAGGCTAAATTGCTATATTAAGTTAAAAATTAACCACTAATCTTGACACACGTCATTTTCCGATGTAGTGTTAATAAATGGGGTAAACAAAAGCTTGATGAGTTTTTTTTTTTTGCTACGCAAAAGAATTTATTAATTTTTATAAAGGATTAGTTATGAACCGCATGACTTATATCATAGAATATGTGTAACGATAATGATAATTAATAGTAATTGGCTTATTCAGCATTACGCATCACAAATTGAAGTTGTGATTGTAACAACCCGCTCCATCTTTGTACAATATTATCCGCTTTGGACGCCCAAAACTCATAAACTTCCCAGTAGATCACCCATCCCTGGACTACCCCAGAATGAGCACGCTTAACTGTGAAGTTCCTATGCGCTTTGACCCGTCCTTACGGCTTCAAAAGACTTTGTACAAGTAGGAGAGACATTTTCTTATAAACCATGACTTGCCCCCTCCCGTCCGGACGGAGCTTGCCATCTTGCAGTACCGCTGGCCACCGGAAAGCGGAGTGTCACAGTGATCGTAAAATTTTAAAAATCACGATAAAATTTTTAGAACAGTCGAATCAATTACCACTTTAATAGAGCAAACTATATAAAATGAATAGTATCAATCGTTATGAGGCAACTGATGACACTCGTGCGCTCATTCCTTACTGTATTATGCGTACCGGCCAATGCAGAGACCTAGCACAGGACCCTTGGACTGTTTTTTCGTATAACCGTGGTTTCTTGGATCTACTCGTATGTTCGGGAAGAACCGCGTTCTCGAACAATGGAAAAAAGTTAAAAGTTTTTAGATTTGGAAATTTGAAATTTTCAATTCATAGAGTTTTGAAAGATGTTCAAAATGGGAGGAAAAAGAAAGCAGTGCTCATTGGTTTTCTAAAGGTTATTCTCCAAACTCATTAGTCCCACATCAGGATATGGGGGGGAAAAGTTGAAGTCCTATCGGAAGGGATTTAATCCAACAGATTCCTAGATTAAACTTCCATATATATCTTCACATAAAAAGACAAAGAAAAGAAAAGAAAACACGTGGAGAAGGAATTTCACACTCCCACATAACACACTTCAAACCTTACAAGTGTGTGTGTGTGTGTGAGAGAGAGAGAGAGAGAGAGAGAGAGAGAGTTACAATTGAAAAAAGTTGGCCAGTTTGTGGCTGAGAGTTTTAGTACAAAAGCGTGACTAATGAACACGATTACAAAAATGTTTCCGGTCACGAGTAATTCGACGCGGCTAAAAAGCATGTAAAACACAAGAGAATGTAATTTGACGCGGCAAAGTATAATTCGACGCGTACACAAGTAATTTGAAGCGACCAAGTGTAATTCATCGCGAACAAAATGCATGTAAAACACAAAAGAATGTAATTCGACGCGGCCAAATGCAATTCGACGTGTCCACGAGTAATTCAAAGCGGCCAGACGTAATTCAACGCGGCCAAGAAGCATGTAAAACACAAGAGAATGTAATTTAACGCGGCCAAGTGTAATTAGAAGCGTTCACGAGTAATTCAAAGCGGCCAAGTGTAGTTCAACGCGGCCAAGATGCATGTAAAACACATGAGAATGTAATTCGACGCGGCCAAGTGCAATTAAACATGTCCACGAGTAATTAGAAGCGGCCAAGTGTAATTAAACGCAGCCAAGAAGCACGTAAAACACAAGAGAATCATGCGTAGTAATCACGCTTTCAATAACGTGTGGCCACAAGTAATTAGACGCAGCTAAGAGTATTTATTAGGCCAAGTGTAATTCTCTGCGGCCATAAAGCATGTAAAACACAATAGAATCGTGCGTAGTAATCACACTTTCAATAATTTGGGCCATAAGTAATTGTTTGTGGCAAAGTGTAATTGATTGGAGATCGATGTAAGTTGTTCAATGAAATCTTCATGGATGGAACTCTTGGAAACCCTTCGCACTGTCATCTTGTGCCTCTCTTTTGCTTGAAAAATCCTTCACTAATTAATGTTTAAAGGCTGGCCTTTTATAGTCTCCGGCCAACTAGGACTAAAACGAACCATTCAAAAAAAATTTGAATCTTGCGCCTCGGGCGTATTTGAATTGCGCCACGGGTGCGCATCCTGATTAATTTGCACTCTTTTCGTAAGGCACATTTAAGTCGCACCCTGGCTGGGCACACCCAGAATTTCTTCTTCTTTGTAATGTGTCTTAGGCACAATTGATTTGCTCTTTGGGCACGTCCCATTTTTTCTCTTTCTGTAATGCGCCTCAAGCGCATATGAATTGCGCCTTGGGAGCATTCAGTGCGTTTTTTTTTTTTTTTATGTAATCAACTACTGAAATAGACGTTCAGTTTTTCGTAAAACGGCCAAGAGGCATACCAATGCACCAACATTTCACATACGAATGCATCATTCTTATTCGAAACACATTTATATTTGTTGCCATACAATGTATCATTCAGATTGATGCTTCAAAAAAAAAATACCAATCGCAAGCAAGAATATCGCTTGGTTCAATGAGGGGAAAGAGAAACTATATGTTCAACTTACGGTTGGATATGACCATCTTTTAGTACTTTAAAAACGCTATTTATTATGGGTCTTAATCCAATTTAAAATGAGAAACATACAAGCGTTTTGCCGGAATGAATCGTATTTTGACCCATCGAGGGTAAAATGGCCACTTCATTAGATATACAAATGATTTTTTATCCAAACTACTTGGGCTAGAAATTAAATTGGACAAGCTTTCTAACGGTACAAACCACGCGAAAATTGGAGTTCGGGAGTGTCCAGGGCAAGTCAGCAAAGTTTATCATGTTATGGAGCATTACAATGTGCCTCAGGCGCACTCCTTTGCGCCCAGGCGCATTAAAATGCGCCCCGGGCGCATCTTAAACATTGCAAACAAGTCCAACTTTGCGGACTTGCCCCAAACACTCCCGAACTCCGATTTGCTCTTGGATTGAACTGTTAGAAGGCTTGTCCAATCTAATTTCCTACCAAATTGGTTCCAATGAAAATTAATTTTTACATCAAAATACATGACCATTTTACCCTCAATTGGTCGAAAAACAAGTTCTTCCAATAAAACGCTCGTATCGTTTGTATTTTAAATCGGATTAAGACCAATTATATAAAGATATATTGAATTGTCTTGGGTTAAATATCACGTGGGGGGGGGGGGGGGGGGGGGGGGGGACCTCAGTATCATGAAATATATTGAATTGGAGGAGGGTGAAATTTCAGATGAGGAGCTTGGCGATTTTGATGATTTGGAGGAAGGTGCCTCCCTCTCCGTGGAGTTCTGATTTCATTTATCTTTTTCGTATTGGTGTTTGATGCCTTTTTTGCTGCATTTTTCTGGTGTTGGTAGTAGCTTTGGTGGGGTGGTGTCACAGTTTTGTGTCTGTTGTTGGTTTGCTTTGTCGTTGTTTAGGTAGCTAGGTGTAGGTGTTTTCATCGAGATTGTTGTTTGTGTGCTGGTTTTGAAGCTATTGTTTGTTGTTGGCTTCCGCTGTTCAGGGGTGGGCTGTAGGTCAGTGGTGGTCGAGTGGCCTCGAATCTTTTGGCTGTTCGTTGACGGTGTCTGCTGGTTTTGTTGGGTGCTTGGTTCTGGGATGCTTGGTTTTTGGAGGCAACGTTGTCTTGGGTTCCTTGGGTTCTGTCTATGGTTTGGTTGTTTTCTCCGGTGGGGTGGGGGTTTGGGCTTGGGTGTTTGGGGTTTGTTGGTCTCGGACCTTCGCCTAGGTCTTGGGTAGTCTTGGAATTTAAGTAATTTTAAGTTCCTTTTGCCCTGTCCTTTTAATCTTTGTAATCTTGCGGAGATTAATAAAATTTTCTTTTGCCGATCAAAATATTATATAAAGATAAATAAGGTTTTAACTATGTTAAAATATGATGGAAACGACCATTTAAAATAATGAAATTTTATTTATGACAAGTTGGTCGAAGGGAGACCGATTCAAAGATCATTGGTACGACAAAGGCTAAAGTTCATTTTCATGCCCATTTACACATTCTAAGTTCCGTTTGACGCACACATCCCGACTTCTATGGTACTCGATCATTGGGCTCTCCACACTTCATTAAATAATTAAAAACCATTTCATTATCAGGATTCACCCAAGGCGAGATTTGTGGTTAGGGTGAGATATAACCAGAGGGAGTCGAGCTCAAAGGAGTGCTCCTCTGGTGAGTCTTTGTTTTTGTTGTTGTTGTAATGTTATTGCATATGATCCAATAATAGTTAAGTTTTCTCTCAATTTGTGTGTGAGTGTTTGGTTTTGATTTTCGACGCGCTACACAAGTCCACTCAATGAGCTTTAGTACAAGTTTGTTTTGATAAGCTGCTTTTCATTGAGAAAAAAACAAAACAAAAAACATGGACCAAGGGGATATTGGATAGGATACCCTTGATAGTCCAACAAAAAAACCTGCCATGTACTAGAGAAGGTCCAAACCAAAACAGAAAGAAGAGAGGAATTACAGGGCTAAAGAGCAGATCAAAGGGAACTCCAGCAGTAGCAAAGAGTTCCGAGGCTAGAACCAACTCAATCACATTTTAAGCTATACAGAGCTACGTATTGAACTCATTATTGGGCTATTTAGAGGGATAATTTAGATATTTAAATGGCTAATTTAGAGAGGGCAGGGGGGGTGTTTATCCCAAGCAATCTGATACTCAATTGATTCAGCAATTACGATGTAATTGGTGGACACAAGGACTCACTAGGTGCTTAGAGGCTTCAAACAACCGAGTCGAACTGACGGCACAAACCAAGTGTAGTAGCTAGCCAGCATTTTCAGGTTCCAAATATAAGAGCCATTTTGCAACATATTCCCCTCATTTTATGGTTCCCATGCCAATAGCACTCCCAAAATCCTACCACATGGAAAAGTCACTAGTTTCAGAATCATACCAAATGCCCATTCCATGACCGGACCAACAAATCCTCGTTGAGCTTCCCATTCCGAATCTCCATTTCATGGCATAAACAACTCTACAGATGGCCATTTCCTGGCATAAATGACTCTACAGCCTTCAAAGTGGCTACAAGCAGATAATAAGTTCAATCAGGTCATACTATTCGGCTCCATTCCTTCTTCTGCCATTTGATGACAAAATTGCAGGGCTTCAAAACCTAGCCCATGATCATTTTATATAAGCTCTCCATCAATAAGACTTGATATAAAAGCACTCCAAGTAATGTTGTTCTCCATGTCCCCAAACTTTGCATAAAAATGCAACAATGAAGTTTGGAAAACGCTGTGATGAAGCCCATTTTCAATAACCAAATCAGACATTTTTCCTTGAAAATGATTAACATAATTCCCAGAAGCTGAGATACGCAAGGTCAATATTCCACTGCTAGGCCATACATCACCTTGCAGTTTGTTAAAACAATCGTCAACTTCCACAATATCCCCTCTTGAAATGTACCAAGAAATCAAGACATTGTCAACTTGCATTTTAATTGAATAGGCCTTTAGCTAGTTAACTGATTTTCTTGTAACGAAAGCTTAACCAACAAAGAATGCCGCCATTGATGAGAAATAATTTGATGATGAGTAATTTTACATTCCATATGAAATTCCCAGTGAAGCGATTTGATTGGCGATCGATTTATGTTGTTCAATGAAATCTTCATGGATGGAACTTTGCACTGGCTTCTTGTGCGTCACTTTTGCTAGAAAAATCCTTATACTAATTAATGTTTAAAGGCTGGCCATTTATAGTCTCCAGCAAACCAGGACTAAAACAAACCAGTCAAAAACAATTTTGCATCACATGAGCCACGGGCATATTTGAACTGCGCCAATGGCGTGCATCCTAATTAATTTGCCCTCTTTTCGTAAGGCACATTTAAGTCAAGCCCCGGCTGGGCGCACCCAGAATTTCTTCATTTTTGTAATGTGTCTCAGGCGCAATTGAATTGCTCCTTGGGCAAAATCCTATTTTTTACCTTTCTGTGATGCGCCTCAGGCGCATATGAATTGCGCCTTGGGAGCATTCAGTAAGTTTTTCTTTTTTGATGTAATGAACTACTGAAATAGACATTCAGTTTTTCATAAAACAGCCAATACCAATGCACCAACATTTCACATAGAAATCCATCATTCTTATTCAAAACACATTTATTGTTGTTGCAAAACAATCTATCATTCAGATTGATGCTTCCAATAAAATACCAATCGCAAGCAAGAATATCGCTTGGTTCAATGTGGGGAAAGAGAAACTATATGTTCAACTCCCATTTATGGTTGGATCCCACCTTCTTTTAGTACTTTAAAACACTATTTATTGATATATAATGGGTCTTGATCCAATTTAAAATGAGAAACATACACACATTTTGCAGGAACGAATCATATTTTGACCCATCGAGGGTAAAATGGTCACTTCATTAGATATACAAATAATTTTTTATCCAAGCTATTTGGGCTAGAAATTAAATTTGACAAGCTTTCTAACGGTTCAAACAACGCGAAAATTGGAGTTCGGGAGTGTCCGGGGCAAGTCTGCAAAGTTTAACATGTTATGGAGCATTACAATGCGCCTCAGGCGCAATCCTTTGCGCCCAGGCGCATTACAATGCGCCCCGGGCGCACCTTGAACATTGCAAACAAGTCCAACTTTGCGGACTTGCCCCAAACACTCCCAAACTTCAATTTGCTCGTGGATTGAACCGTTAAAAGGCTTTTCCTATCCAATTTCCTACCAAATTGGTTCCAACGGAAAGTAATTTTTACATCAAAATACATGACCATTTTACCCTCAATCAGTCGAAAAACAAATTCTTTCAATAAAACACTTGTGTCGTTTTCATTTTAAATCGGATTAAGACCAATTATATAATGATAAATAAGGTTTTAACTATATTAAAAGTTGATGGAAACGACCAATTAAAATAATAAAATTTTATTTATGAAAAGTCGGTCGAAGGGAGACCGATTCAAAGATCACTGGAGCGACGAAGGCTAAAGTTTGTTTTCACGCCTATTTACACATTCTAAGTTCCATTTGATGCACACATCCCTAGTTCTATGGTACTCCACACTTCATTAAATAATCAAAAACTGTTTCATCATCAGGATTCACCCAAGGCGAGATTTATGGTGAGGGTGAGAGATAACTAGAGGGAGTCGAGCTCGAAGGAGTGCTCCTTTGGAGAGTCTTTTTTTTTTTTGGTAATGTTATTGCGTATGATCCAATAATAGTTAAGTTTTCTCTCAAATCACGTGTGAGTGTTTGGTTTTGATCCTCGACGCGCTACACGAGTCCACTCATTGAGCTTTAGTACAAATTTGTTTTGGTAAGTTGCTTTTTCATTCAGAAAAAAATAAACTAAAAAACATGGACCAAGGGGATATTGGATACCCTTAAGAGTCCTAACACAAAAACCTGCCATGTACTAGACAAGGTCCGAACCAAAACAGAAAGAAGAGAGGAATTATAGTGCTAAAGAGCAGAACAAAGGGAACTCCAGGGATAGCAAAGAGTTCCTGAAGCTAGAACCAACTCAATCACATTTTAAGCTATACAGAGCTGCGCATGGAACTCATTATTGGGCTATTTAGAGGGCTAATTTAGATGTTTAAGTGGCTAATTTAGAAAGGGTGGGGTTATCCCAAGCAATCTGATACTCAATAGATTCAGCAATTACAATGTAATTGGTGACACAAGGACTCACTAGATGCTCAAAGGCTTCAAACAACCAAGTCGAACTGACAGCACAAAACATGCAGAATATGTGCAAAAGCAGCAAAACCCAGTTTGTTAGTACTTTGGAGGTTGTTTCCCCCATTGACTAAGCAAGAAAAATGAGGAGAGGAAACGTGACTATAAAATAAGCAACCTAAGAGAAGAGAAGACATACCTTTCTCGGCCTTCTGGCTAAGATCAAGTGTAGTATCTGTTCTTTTTAGTTTAATCTCTGATTAGTGGGCCATCGGTTCACTCTTTCTTAAATTAATAATTTTTTTAGGGGAGGGCCCACTACAGTAGCTTGCTAGCTACTGGAGCCTCTAGTACGTTACCTTGGTGTTGCACTATTGCCTTGGTTTGGCGCTCTCCAACCAAACCAAGTTCAAATGTTTCTGCTACTTCGGGTCTAGAACCAAAATAGTTGGCCTGACATATGCAGAACTGTGTAATTGAGAAGTACTGGTATTTTATCGACTGTTTAATTACTGGGTTAGTCTCTTTCCCTATTAAGCAGATCATCAATCAGCTGATCTAGTTTTAATTCTTTCAAATTAATGTCTTATGCTCCCGCTCTCAATTCTTACACTGTACTTACACACTCAATCCTCGCACTCTCAATTCGTAATTTTACAATCTACTATATGAGATCCTTGGTGAAGTAATTCGGTTGGAGATCTATCCAAGTTGTTCAATAAGTCCACATCTTCATGGATGGAACTCTTGGAATCCTTTCCCATATATACTGGCTTCTTGTGCCTCTCTTATGCTTGAACAACTCTTGGAATCACTTCGTACAGGCTTCTTGTGCCTCTCTTATGCTTTAACAATCCTTATAATGTTTAAAGGATTGCCTTTTTTAGTCTCTTGCCAATTCGGACTAGAAAAGCTTAGTAAAACACAAATCAAGAATATTTGCTGCATCACATGCACCTCAAGCGCAATTCGAATGCGCCCCAAGCGCACACATCCACATTTTCTCTATTCTTGTAATGTGCCCCGGGCGCATCTTATTTTCTCTCATGATTTCCTATATAAACAGTTTGGATTTAAATTTTCAGATTTCAAAATGAAACCTATTTCGAGGGAACAGAACAGAGCCTGCTGTGCTTCTAAGCCAGCAATAGGGTCCCCATGTCCAATATTGGAGTTCCAAATGCCTCCGTCTAACCTAATAATTCCAATAAGCTAGGAGTAGTAGTCGAAAACAACGTACGTACCATAAAAATATATTCATTGAGGAAGAAAATTAAGTAAACACATAGTACAATACATTCTCTTCTCGTTTATTTGTGGCTGGGAGTTCTAGTACAAAAGCGTGACTGATGAACATGATTACAAAAAATGTTTGCCGCCACGAGCAATTCGACGCTGCCAAGTCGAATTCAACGTGGCCAAGTGTGCTTCGACGCAGCCAAGAAGCATGTAAAACACAAGAGAATGTAATTCAACGCGGCCAAGTATAATTCGGCACATCCACAAGTAATTTGAAGCAACCAAGCGTAATTCAACGTGACCAAAAAGCATGTAAAACACAAGAGAATGAAATTTGAAGCGGCCAAGTATAATTCGATGAGTCCACTAGTAATTCAAAGCGGCCAAATGTAATTCAACACGGCCAAGAAGCATGTAAAACACAAGAGAATGTAATTCGACGCGGCCAACTGTAATTTGAAGCGGACATGTGTATTTAGAAGCGGCCAACTGTAATTCAACGCGGCCAAGAAGTATGTAAAACACAAGAGAATGTACCTCGACGCGGCCAAGTGTAATTCAACACGGCCACAAGTAATTAGAAGCGGCCAAGTGTAATTCAACGAGGCTAAGAAGCATGTAAAACACAAGAGAATCATGCGTAGTAATCACACTTTCAATAATGTGCGGCCACGAGTAATTAGTCGCGGCCAAGAGTAATTGTTTGCGGCCAAGTGTAATTCTCTGCAGCCAAGAAACATATAAAACATAATAGAATCGTGCATAGTCATCACGCTTTCAATAATTTGCGACCATAAGTAATTGTTCGCAGCCAAGTGTAATTCTTTCATCTTCTTCTTCTTCCTAGATGACCAAAACCAGAAAGAATCAATGCAACAGAGAAAGATTATTGCAGCAGCAGAAAATTTTGCAGGAAGAAAATTGTTGTTCAGTTCTAGCAAAACCCAACTTCTTCTTTCAAAATCACACGACGTAAGTTCTTCTTCTTTGTTGCACTTAACATTATTATTATTACATATCTCATCGATTAAAGTTCTCTTCTTCCCTTGTTTTTTTTTATTCATTTGGACAATGCAAGAAAACAAGACAAGTTTGAATCTTTCTATTTGCATAGGGGTACCAGCAAGGACAGAATCAAGATTTCGTAAACGTGGGGCCGAAATAAGAACAACAAGAAAGATGCCACCGTCTAGTTCGTGGGAAAATATCTAACACCATAAGTCTATGTTGTGGCAGTAGCTAGACACTCTCCGGGGATAATCTTGCAATCTTCGCATAACAAATGTTGAGTGTCTCTAAGAAAAAGTAATCTATCTAACTTCTACTAGACCCGCTCTTAACGGTAATTAGGTGTTCCTCTCTCTTCTCTTAGAAAAAGCATTCACAACTATAACATCAAAAGCACTGTAATCCAAAATACTTCTACCAGCTTCGTTTTGATCACCAAACCCAAAACCAACATAGACTTTCTCATACCCTTTCTGATTAACTCCTACAAGACCGTTGGAATCGCCACCTATGAACAACTTCTCTCCCACAGGTAC
Organism: Rhododendron simsii; assembly: GCA_014282245.1. Classification (NCBI taxonomy): domain Eukaryota; kingdom Viridiplantae; phylum Streptophyta; class Magnoliopsida; order Ericales; family Ericaceae; genus Rhododendron; species Rhododendron simsii. The sequence goes on along the minus strand of CM024955.1, from coordinate 36,377,405 downwards.
CCCTTGCCCCATGTGAATTATTAATACTATCAAAATTTGTGTGTGTGTGTGTGTGCCAACCTTTGATTCCGTCTCTGGGTACCAGAATATGAATATTGCATGGTTGGCTTCGCTTCCTTTGTTTGGTGCTTGGACTAACAGCTTGGTGGGTCTTTGATTTAGTGAACAAAATGGAGGGAAATATCTGTTGGGTGTCTGGGTCAGGGTGATGTTGATAAAACTGATACAGAGCTAAAAGAACTAAAGATGTCACGTCACATTTCCTTATTCCACATTGTGTTTTTGCTTGACAGGCACAAATTTCATAGACGTATTGAAGAAAGTACAATAATGTGAGAAAGGAAATGGGATTAGAGTGGATGCTTAGACCAAAAGACAACATTGAGAGAGAACCTGCAATGACTTCGGATCAGCTAGAGGAACTTCAGGCTGAGGAGGTATGCCCTCTCCATCAACTTTGTTGTAAAGCCTCACTGTTCATCCAGAATTTTGCTCTATGATTGCACTTGAAGGAATGCCTTTGGCAAATTGCCATACCTATCCTACTGGAAATTGGATGGAGGAGAAAATATCATAGCTCTTGATGTTTTAGGAGGATGGAGAATTTGTCTACTTCGCCTTTGGGTTTTATTTTGCTGCAGATCTCATTGGTAAGGAAGGTGAGGGGGGCTACTTTGATCATCCCGGAGACGTCTATGACTCTATCCTATTCAGACCAGCCTTTTCTTTTGTCTTCTGCTGCTTCCCATACCAGAGTACACGCTGTTTCTTTGTGACTTACACAAATTTTGCTTATTGGAGCAGATAAAGAGAGAACATCCCAGAGAATTGAATCCGTATTTGGAGAATAATTGATCTCGTTATCCAGAAGTTAAAGACGGGAAAAAGGCTGGGGGTGACCAACATATGTCTTCTTCTGTTGTTGGAGATGGGGGTGCCAGCTGGAGATTAAAAGCCCTGAAGTATGCTCAAGAGCAGGTGGCCCGCGAAGGACGAAATTTTAAGGAGGTAAGATCTTGTATATTTTGGACTTAAAAGTTAGGATATCTAAGCATTTACCAATTTTATGCCATCCATTTAAATTGTATAGGTTGTGGAAGAGTAGTGGGGATCAATGGGTCAGCTAGCGGTTTCTGTGGCATCTCATACAGCTGCTTCATCTCGTGCTCACCTCCATGCCATAAACAATAGAAAGAGGGGCTTAACAGGGGAACACCAAACAGTGTTAGAGAATCACAATGAAAAGATACCTGGCAAGGTACTTAGATCTTAATGAAGTTATGCTGCTAAAAACTTTGGCAAATACATTAGCCAAGTGTGTTTCATTTTGTTTAGCATAGTCATCTAATCTTTGTTCTTTTTTCAAGTAAGTTGATATTCTTTGTTTTTCTTTTTGGGGGTACAAGGATATTGTCTTCTTTTTAACTTGCATATTGTAATTTATATCCAAAATACTGACGTAGAAAGCCTGCGGGATGTATCTTGTTGTCCTTCAGAGATGAAAGTGCCTAAACTTCATGATTCTTTATCTTGGGGCAAGCAGAAGGATTTCAGCCTTATCTCTAGTGCATTGTCAAGCTTAAATGAGTTTGCAAATGATGGAAGCTTTATGAATGAAGTTACTAGTCAGAAGGATGATGAACCTGGCGGTTCTGTTGGCTCTCCAAACAGAGAGAGAAAAGTAGAGTCAGAGTCAGTACCTAGTGCATCTTTTACAGTTGTTAACGAGGGATTTTTTTTTTTGGATCAACTTTAACGAGCTAGGGATTGAGTGCAAACCAATTGGACGCAAAAGCTTGCAACTTCAATTGAATGGAAAGCATGAAGAAACTGAAAAACTTATCGTGAGACAAATACTTCCTTTACCTTTTTCAGTAGTTATTTTTATTTCCCTGTATCCGGCCCCAATGAACCGACTAATGTGGGGAATCAATCCCACCATCCACTAGCGGTGGCCCAATTAAAGCAAGGGCAAAGCTCCGTATAGACTGGCCCAACACCGCAATTGATAGCATGCATTAACTTTTTTTCAATTCCACAGTCTCTTTCTGTGCGTGTATGTGCGTCTATGTTTTTCTTCTGCTTGTCTTTTTCTTTTCCCTTTGGGGGATAGCGGAATTAGGCATATAATATATATGCAATGGGCTTTGACTTTTGAGTGTTGTTGGGGCATGGATTATGTTTTATCTGAAGCAAGAACCATGTTGCTTTATTTTCTGGTGTTATAGAGTTGATATTAGGTTTTTAGCTCCTTTCAAGTTTGCACATGTTAACAGCCCTTTATCAAGTTTTAAACACCAGAAAAGACTAAAGTACATGATTCAAGAGCTGACTTTCTGGTTCTTCACAACTGCTAACTGGTGCGTTACTGCTCACATTGGGAATGTTTTACTCGATCGTTGAGCTGCATCGTTTGTTTTAGGTTTGAATTTGTGAGGCAGTATTGTTGTAGTAGCTGCTATCCCAGCAAAAGAACTGCTGCTTGAAATCCAGACTGTGTCCAGTGGAATCAAACTTACGTTAATCATTGAGTCACACAAAACCTCCGCCCCAACCACACAAGGTCCAACTTTGCTTGGCTATGATTCCCAAATGAGAGTTCCTCTGCACTTCCCTCGGACATGATGATAAAAATCAAAGTAGATGCACAACTAATCATCCGCCTCATCAAGAATTCGTATTGTCATTTTCATCGTGCATGCCTCATGTGCTATCTGTGTATCCCAAAACTGTAATCAACCCTGAGTTACAAAGTGGAATGGCCGGGTAAACATAAAAGTCTCCCAAACAATGTATCATTCGGATTGATGCTTCCAAAAAAATACCAATCGCAAGCAAGAATATCACTTGGTTCAATGCGGGGAAAGAGAAACTATATGTTCAACCCCCATTTATGGTTGGATCCTGCCATCTTTTAGTACTTAAAAATACTATTTATTGATATATAATGGGTCTGGATCCGATTTAAAATGAGAAATATACACGCATTTTGCCGGAACGAATTGTATTTTGACCCAACGAGGGTAACATGGTCACTTCATTAGATATTCAAATGATTTTTTTTATCCAAACTAGTTGGGCTAGAAAGTAAATTGGACAAACTTTCTAAAGGTTCAAACCACATGAAAATTGGAGTTCGAGAGTATCTGGGGCAAATCCTCAAAGTTTAACCCGTTATGGAGCATTTATGCGCCTCAGGGGCACTCCTTTGCTCCCAGGCGCATCACAATGTGCCCCGGGCGCATCCTGAGCATTGCAAACAAGTCCAACTTTGCGGACTTGCCGCGGACACTTCCGAACTTCAATTTACTCGTGGATTGAACCATTAAAAGGCTTGTCCAATCTAATTTCCTACCAAATTGGTTCCACTGAAAAATAATTTTACATCAAAATACATGACCATTTTACCCTCAATTGGTCGAAAAACAAATTCTTTCAATAAAACGCTTGTATCGTTTTTATTTTAAATCGAATTAAGACCAATTATATAATGATAAATAAGGTTTTAACTGTATTAAAAGATAATGAAACGACCAATTAAAATTATTTTATTTTATTTATGAAAAGTCGGTCAAAGGGAGACGATTCAAAGATCATTAGAGCGACAAAGGCTAAAGTTCGATTTCACACTCATTTACACATTCTAAGTTCCGTTAGATGCACACATCCCTAGTTCTATGGTACTCGTTCATTCTGTAAGAGTGTCCACAAGATTCATTAGGGTCTCCACACTTCATTAAATAATCAAAAACCGTTTCATCATCAGGATTTACCCAAGGTGAAATTTGTGGTGAGGGTGAGAGATAACCAGAGGAAGTAGAGCTCAAAGGAGTGCTCCTTTGGAGAGTCTTTTTTTTTTTCTTAAAGCATAGGAGTGCTCCGCCTCTAGTTGCCAGATGGCTCTCAAATGATTTTGTTAGCCTTGAGAGCAAGTAGAAAAGAGGAAAAAATGCCTTGGCAGTATATTGTGGAAGACCCTTTCAAATGGAGTACTTAGTTTGTTTGTTAGTGTTCTACTTCTTGGCCAACAAGTCTTTACACCCCTGGTCCATCTTAATTCAACCCCAGTAAGCTTTTCCAAACCAAACAAAACCAAGCCTTAAATCCCAATCAATTGGGATCGGCTATATTGTCACGCCCCAAAAATGAGAAGTGACCGGCCGTGAACCACGAGGCTAATCCATGGAACACGCAGCCTGAATAAATCAAAATAATCGAAAATCAAATGATCCATTTACATTATTAATCAAATCAACAGCCAAATATGTCTCATCATAAACATGGGGCACAACCATCCCATGAACCAAATAATATCCAATAATCCAACAATAATTAAAAGAATTTGTTATCTGTCAAATTGTTTCAAATGCGGAAGCGATTTTTAAAATAAACTAAAATGAGACACCCTAAGGAGGTCAACAAAAGAAAATCCCTGAGATGCCGCCAGAGTCCTTCTCTAATTCCCCAACTTGCCTGAAAGAGAAGTTGGAATAAATCCGTCAGCTGACGAGCTCAGTGAATAGCAAGTATGTATATTAAATAAGGTTGAAAGTGGGGATGAAAATAATTTACCATTAAATCATAATTTGGCATACGAGGTGTCCAGCAGAATCATAAATTAATCAATAAAGCCTTTAACCAATGAACATTCTTCGCGGTGATCACAACAAATAACTCCATCAACAATGGGGAACCAAAATCAAACAGTACCATGGCCAAAATAAATCTCATCAAAATTGGATCCAATATCGAACTTAGAGTCACCAGGGTTGGCAGCCCATAGTACTTTTCCCTAAGACGATCCGGCGAAAGAAAGCCGTTGAGCATTAGGGTCACCGGCCTAACACGGTCTTTTCCCCAATGGCCAGGGTCACCGACACGAGAAGGAATAAGTTCCCTGGACTTCCGAAATAAATGTTCCCATTAATATCCACCAAGTTCACACCAAAAAGAACTTCAACAGTTGATTTCAGAAAAATTCATCGCATGCCAATTTAGAGAACAACTTTTAAACAAATTTCCGAATAACATTGATATAAATTTCTGAAAGAAATACTTTTAAGGGATACAGGTATTTTTCAAAAATACGTAACACACTTAACTACTCACCTGAGTCCAAACGTACTGCAACACGAGTACACAAAAAGATGCTAACCTGAACCAAGAGAATCATACAACAATATTAACACTAACTGTATGAACATATCTAGTAAAGGACTGCCTAAAAAGATGAAACCCAAAGCTAAAACCCAAGCCACCAACCAACCATGAACAACCCCAGACATCAAAGATCTTTTCCATTTGTAACAGCCAGGCCTCAGCATCCGATGGCTTATCAGTCCCCATAAAAGGCGATGGATTAGTCTTTAAAAATCTATCAAAAGTATTGCCTTTGTCCAATGTCAAAGACCTTGCTGCATTTGCTGCTGTTCTCATGGTTCACGACCAGTCACTTCTCATTTTTGGGGTGTGACATATATGAATCCCATTTTTTCCATTTAGCTCTATCGAGGGCTTCGTGTTCCACCTGTGCATTAGTTAGTTTGGTCACGCCTCACAAAAATTCTCCTCAATGTTTTGATAACACAGAAACTGGAGTGACTCGGAAAAGAGATTAGGTGGGCGGGTCACTGGCACAATTTTGAGTCAACTGGAATTGAACCCTGATGTCATAATTAAATATACTAATAATTCATTTAATAACCATGGATTTTAAAAGAAAAATTACTTAAAGTTTTTAGATTTGGAAATTTGAAATTTTCAATTCATTGAGTTTTGAAAGATGTTCAAAATGGGAAGAAAAAGAAAGCAGTGTTCATTGGTTTTCTAAAGGTTATTCTCCAAACTCATTAGTCCCACATCAGGATATGGGGGAAAAAGTTGAAGTCCTATAGGAAGGGATTCAATCCAACAGATTCCTAGATTAAACATTCAAATATATCTTCACATAAAAAGAAAAGAAAAGAAAACACGTGGAGAAGAAATTTCACAATCCACACAACACACTTCAAACCTTACAAGTGTGTGTGTGTGCGAGAGAGAGAGAGAGAGAGAGAGAGAGAGAGAGAGAGAGAGAGAGTTACAATTGAAAAAAGTTGGCTAGTTTGTGGCTGAGAGTTTTAGTACAAAAGCGTGACTGATGAGCACGATTACAAAAATGTTTCCAGCCACGAGTAATTCGACGCAGCCAAATCTAATTCAACGCGGCTAAAAAGCATGTAAAACACAAGAGAATGTAATTTGACGCGGCAAAGTATAATTCGACGCGTCCACAAGTAATTTGAAGCGACCAAGTGTAATTCATCGCGAACAAAAAGCATGTAAAACACAAGAGAATTTAATTCAACGCGGCCAAGTGCAATTTGATGTGTCCACGAGTAATTCAAAGCGGCCAGACGTAATTCAACACGGCCAAGAAGCATGTAAAACACAAGAGAATGTAATTCAACGCGGCCAAGTGTAATTAGAAGCGGTTACGAGTAATTCAAAGCGGCCAAGTGTAATTCAACGCGGCCAAGATGCATGTAAAACACATGAGAATGTAATTTGACGCGGCCAAGTGTAATTAAACACGGCTAAGAAGCATGTAAAACACAAGAGAATCATGCGTAGTAATCATGCTTTCAATAACGTGCGGCCACGAGTAATTAGACGCAGCCAAGAGTATTTGTTTGAGGCCAATTGTAATTCTCTGCGGCCATAAAGCATGTAAAACACAATAGAATCGTGCGTAGTAATCACGCTTTCAATAATTTGCGGCCATAAGTAATTGTTTGTGGCAAAGTGTAATTGATTGGAGATCGATGTAAGTTGTTCAATGAAATCTTCATGGACGGAACTCTTGGAAACCCTTCGCACTGCCTTCTTGTGCGTCACTTTTGCTTGAAAAATCCTTCACTAATTAATGTTTGTTGGCTGGCCTTCTATAGTCTCCGGCCGACCAGGAGTAAAACGAACCATTCAAAAAAATTTGAATCTTGCGCCTCGGGCGTATTTGAATTGAGCCAACGGTGCGCATCCTGATTAATTTGCACTTTTTTTGTTAGGCACATTTAAGTTGCACCTTGGCTGGGCGCACCCAAAATTTCTTCTTCTTTGTAATGTGTCTTAGGCGCAATTGAATTGATCTCTAGGCACGTCCCATTTTTTCCCTTTCTGTAATGCGCCTCAGGCGCATATGAATTGCGCCTTGGGAGCATTCAGTGCGTTTTTGTTTTTTGATGTAATCAACTACTGAAATAGACATTCCGTTTTTCATAAAATGGCCAAGAGGCATACCAATGCACCAACATTTCACATACGAATGCATCATTCTTATTCGAAACACATTTATATTTGTTGCCATACAATGTATCATTCAGATTGATGCTTCAAAAAAAAATACCAATCGCAAGCAAGAATATCGCTTGGTTCAATGAGGGGAAAGAGAAACTATATGTTCAACTTATGGTTGGATTTCGCCATCTTTTAGTACTTTAAAAACACTATTTACTGATATATAATGGGTCTTGATCCAATTTAAAATGGTAAACAAACACACGTTTTGCCGGAGCGAATAATATTTTGACCCATCGAGGGTAAAATGGTTGCTTCATTAGATATTCAAATGATCTTTTGTCCAAACTACTTGGGCTAAAAAGTAAATTGGACAAGATTTCTAACGGTTCAAATCACACGAAAATTGGAGTTCGGGAGTGTCTGGGGCAAGTCCGCAAAGTTTAACCTATTATGCAGCACTTATGCGCCTCAGGCGCACGCCTTCGCGCCCAGGCGCATTACAATGCGCCCCGGGCGCATCCTGAGCATTGCAAACAAGTCCAACTTTGAGGACTTGCCCCAGATACTCCCGAACTCCAATTTGCTTGTGGATTGAACTGTTAGAAGGCTTGTCCAATCTAATTTCCTATCAAATTGGTTCCAATGAAAATTAATTTTTACATCAAATTACATGACCATTTTACCCTCAATTGGTCGAAAAACAAATTCTTTCAATAAAACGCTCGTACTGTTTTTATTTTAAATCGGATTAAGACCAATTACATAATGAAAAATAAGGTTTTAACTGTATTAAAAGATGATGGAAACAACCAATTAAAATAATGAAATTTTATTTATGAAAAGTCGGTCGAAGGGAGACCGATTCAAAGATCATTGGAACGACAAAGGCTAAAGTTCTTTTTCACGCCCATTTACACATTTTAAGCACCGTTCGACGCACACATCCGTAGTTCTATGGTACTCGTTCATCCTGTAAGAGTGTCCAGAAGGCAAGGTTCATTGGGCTCTCCACACTTCATTAAAAAATCAAAAACCATTTCATCCCGGCTACTCTCCGTACTTCTTCAACTCTATCCCACCTTTCAACAACAGCTTGAACTTTACTAAGTGTAGTAGTTGGCCAACATTTTTAGGTTCCAAATATAGGAGCCATTTTGCTACATATGCCCCTCATTTTTTTGGTTCCCATGAACTCTACAGGCTACCAATAGAGCTCCCAAAAACATACCACATCGAAAAGTCACTAGTTTCAGAATCATACCAAATGTCCATTCCATGACCAGGCCAACAAATCCTCGTTTATCTTCCCTTTCCAAATCTCCTTTCATAGCATAAATGACTCTATAGCCTTCACCTAGATGGAAGCAGATAATAAGCTCAAAAATGTCATACTATTCGGCTCAATTCCTTCTTCCGCCATTTGACGACGAAATTGCAGGGCTTCAAAACCTAGCCCATGGTCATATTATATCAGCTCTTCATCAATAAGACCTGATATAATAGCACTCCAAGTAATGTTGTTAAAACAATTGTCAACTTCCACAATATCCTGCCTTGAAATGTACCAAGAAATCAAGATATTGTCAACTTGCATTTTAATCGAATAGGCCTTTTAGCTAGTTAACCAATTTTCTTGTAACGAAAGCATAACCAACAAACAATGCCGCCATTGATGAGAAATAAATTGATGATGAGTAATTTTACATTCCATATGAAATTCCTAGTGAAGTGATTTGATTGGAGATTGATTTAAGTTGTACAATGTTTGATTGGAGATTGATTTAAGTTGTACAATGAAATTTTCATGGATGGAACTTTTGGAAACATTTTGCATTGGCTTCTTGTGCGTCTCTTTTGCTTGAAACATCCTTACACTAATTAATGTTTAAAGGCTGGCCTTTTATAGTCTCCAGCCAACTAGGACTAAAACAAACCAGTCAAAAAAAAATTGCATCACATGCACCTCAGGCATATTTGAATTGCGCCTCGGGAGTTCATCCTGATTAATTTGTACTCTTTTCGTAAGGCACATTTAAGTTGCGCCCCAGCTGGACACAACCAGAGTTTCTTATTTTTGTAATTTGTCTCAGGCGCAATTGAACTGTGATGAGCACCCAATATTGTAGATATTTGGTGCGACTAGTCCTGCATTATGTTGTTTTATCTTATGTTTATTTAGCTTTTATAGTGATATCGCACGGAAGGTGTGTTTTTGGTTATTTCAGGTAATTCGTATAAATAAGGCGCGTTTGAACGCCAAGGAATGCTCCGGGCGCAACCAAATACTCAAGGCCACATGCCACCCCATTGTGGTGCTCGAAAGATGGTTTGGAGGTTGCTTGGGTCGCCCAAGGGTCAAGGGAATTGAAGGAGAAGTGAGGATTTTACCAAAGCTACTCATCTTCCGACGTGCTGAGGGTAGAATTGTCATAACTTTTGGTGTACAAAGTACTTTTGATCCAAACCACTTGGGTTAGAAAGTAGACTCAACGAGCTTTCCAACGGTCCAAAGAACGCCTAAATCCGAGTTCGAGAGTGTCCGGAGCGAGCCCGCGAAGTTGCCCAAAAAAAGCTGTCAAGCTTGTACCGGTACTGGGAATTCCCAGTACCGGTTCATGCTGTCCAGAGTTCACATTTTTTCAGAGTTTTTGAAGACATGAACCGGTACTGGGAATTGGCTGTACCGGTTCATACTGCAGAACTGAGCCACGTTTTTGCTACTTTCTCTACCTTCCATTTATGGAAAGTTTCCACTTGTGGAATGTTTTTGGGATATTTTGGGAACTTTTTGGTCCTTTGTAACTTAACTTTAGTTGCCTATAAATAGGCTTATATGCCATATATGGTAAATATAGGCCATTTAGTTAGAGTTAGGCCTTAGTCTTTCTTCTCTCTAGGATTTTCCTCCATTGTTGTTCTTCAAGCTTTTCTAGTCATTTCTTTCAAGAACTCAAGTAAGCATTTATCTTATATTAATTTCTCGTTTATTAATGTTGTAGCTACGCTTTAGATCTTTACTAATATCAAGTTTATTTCCGTTTTTATCGGTTAATCATATTTCCTTTCTTAAGCATGTTTTCTAGTCTTTTAGCTATGTGTGAGTAGTCTTTTGGCTAAGTCTTGGGCTAATCTTTCCCGATGATTTAGATGGTTATTTGGTTCTCAAACCTTCGGGCTTAAAATCATGGTTTTCGGAAATGAATTAATCTAGCCATTTTGGTCTAAGCGAGGGGTGTTAACTCCTTAGTATGTCGTTTAGTCAAGCGGTCTTGGCAAGTGGCATATTGAGGGCTCGTGGCCTCCTACGTGTTAGATGCATTAGCAAAAATAGGTTGAGTTAATTCCGTTTAATCACATCTTTTAATAAACGTAGTTATTAAAGTTAAATCTTCCGGGCGTGAGCACGCGGTCGTGACTCTCGCTTGAGTTATATTGAGAACCGGTAGCGGCCTTTGTCAAGGATGGACGATCCCTAGACTTGCCTCTTTTAAGTTAATTAAGCTCATTTCTAGTCTTTTCCTTAGTTTTCACCGTTAAATGGAAAATCAAGTTGGCCGTCTTGAATGCCGGATTCCACCATATAAAACCTACAATCCAAACTAGTTATATTTCGATTCTCTGTGGGTACGATCCCGGACTTCCGGATATTATGCTATCGACGACCTAGCCCTACGCTTGGGGTGTCTTAACCTTATTGGAAGGCGAGGTTCGGAGGCTAAGCAAACTGCTCCCTGGGCACATCATATTTTTTTCCCTTTCTGCGATGCACCTTAGGCGTATATGTATTGCGCCTTGGGAGCATTCACTACATTTTTCTTTTTTGATGTAATGAACTACTGAAATGGACATTCAATTCTTCATAAAACAGCCAAGAAGCAAACCAACGCAAGCAAGAATATCCGTTGGTTCAATGCGGGGAAAGAGAAGCCATATGTTGAACTCCCATTTTTGGTTGGATCCCGCCATGTTTTAGTACTTTAAAAACACTATTTATTGATATATAATGCATCTTGATCCAATTTAAAATGAGAAACATGCACGCATTTTGTCAGAACGAATCATATTTTGACCCATCGAGGGTAAAATGGTCACTTCATTAGATATACAAATGATTTTTTTTTATCCAAACTACTTGCGCTAGAAAGTAAATTGGACAACCTTTCTAACAGTTCAAACCACACTAAAATTGGAGTTTGGGAGTGTCCGGGGCAAGTCCGCAAAGTTTAACATGTTATGGAGCACTACAATGCGCCCCAGGCGCGCGCCTTTGCGCCCAGGCGCATTACAATGCGCCCCAAGCGCATCCACAACCTTGCAAACAATTTCAACTTTGTGGACTTGCCCCAGACACTCCCGAACTCAAATTTGGTCATGGATTGAACCGTTAGAAGGCTTGTCCAATCTAATTTCCTACCAAATTGGTTCCAACGAAATTTAATTTTTACATCAAAATACATGACCATTTTACTCTCAATTGGCCGAAAAACAAATTCTTTCAGTAAAACGCTCGTATCGTTTTTATTTTAAATCGGATTGAGACCAATTATGTAATGTTGGATAAGGTTTTAACTGTATTAAAAGATGATAGAAACGACTAATTAAAATAATGAAATTTTATTTTTGAAAAGTCGGTCGAGGGAGCCCGATTCAAAGATCAAGTGAGGGACAAATGCTAAAGTTCGTTTTCACGCCCATTTACACATTCTAAGTTCCGCTTGACGCACACATACCTGGTTCTATGGTATTCGTTCATTCTGTAAGAGTGTCTACAATGTTCATTGGGCTTTCCACACTTCATTAAATAATCAAAAATCATTTCATCATCAAGATTCACCCAAGACGAGTTTTGTGATGAGGGTGAGAGATAACTAGAGGGAGTTGAGCTCAAAGGAGTGCTCCTTTGGAGAGTCTTTTTTTTTTTTTGTAATGTTATTGCGTATGATACAATAATAGTTAAGTTTTCTCTCAATTCGTGTGTGAATGTTGGGTTTTGATCCTCGACGCGCTACACCAGTCCATTCAAAAAGCTTTAGTACTAGTTTGTGTTGGTAAGTTGCTTTTTATTGAGAAAAAGACAAACTAAAAAACAAGGACCAAGGGGATATTGGATACCCTTGAGAGTTTAACACAAAAACCTGCCATGTACAAGACAAGGTCCAAACCAAAACAGAAAGTAGAAAGGAATTACAGGCCAAGAAAGCCAAACAAATGGAACTCCAGGGGTAGAAAAGACTTCTTGAAGCTAGAACCAACTCAATCACATTCTAAGCTACACAGAGCTGTGTATTGAACTCATTGTTGGGCAATTTAGAGGGATAATTAAGATAACTAAGGGGTAATTTAGATGGGAGGGTGTGGGGGGTTATCCCAAGCAATCTGATACTCAATAGATTCAACAGTTACGATGTAATATGTGGACACAAGCAAGGACTCAGTAGGTGCTCAGAGGCTTCAAACAATCGAGTCGAACTGAAGGAACAAACCAAGCAAATATGAGCAAAAGCAACATTATTATTATTATTATTATTATTATTATTATTATTATTATTATTATTATTATTATTATTATTATTATTATTATTATTGTTGTTGTTGTTGTTGTTGTTGTTGTTATTATTATTATTATTATTATTATTATTATTATTATTATTATTATTATTATTATTATTATTATTATTATTATTATTATTATTATATATCTCATCGATTAAAGTTCTCTTCTTCCCTTGTTTTTAATTCATTTGGACAATGCGAGAAAACAAGACAAGTTTGAATCTTTCTGTTTCCATACGGGTACCAGCAAGGACAAAATCAAGATTCCGTAAACGCGGGAGCCGAAATAGGAACAACAAGAAAGATGCCACTGTCTAGCTCGTGGACAAATATCTAACACCAAAAGTCTATGTTCAATGAAATCTTCATGGATGGAACTCTTGGAAACCCTTTGCACTAGCATCTTGTGCGTCTCTTTTGCTTGAAAAATTCTTACACTAATTAATGTTTAAAGGCTCGCCTTTTATAGTCTCCAGCCAACCAAGACTAAAACAGAACTGTCAAAAAAAAAATTGCATCACATGCACCTCGGCCGTGCATCCTGTTTAACTTCTACTCCTTTCGTAAGGCACATTTAAGTTGCGCCCCGGCTGGACACAACCAGAATTTCTTCTTTTTTCTAATTTGTCTCAGGCTCAATTAAATTGCTCCCTCAGCACATCATATTTTTTCCCTTTCTGCGATGCGCCTTAGGCGCATATGTATTGCGCCTTGGGAGCATTCAGTACGTTTTTCTTTTTTGATGTAATGAACTACTGAAACGGACATTCAATTCTTCATAAAACATCCAAGAGGCAAACCAACGCACAAACATTTCACATAGAAATCCATCATTCTGATTCAAAACACATTTATAGTCGTTGCCGAGCAATGTATCATTTAGATTGAGGCTTCCAAAAAAATTACCAATCGCAAGTAAGAATATCGGTTGGTTCATTGCAGGGAAAGAGAAACTATATGTTGAACTCCCATTTTTGGTTGGATCCCGCCATGTTTTTGTACTTTAAAAACACTATTTATTGATATATAATGCGTCTTGATCCAATTTAAAATGAGAAACATACACGCGTTTTGCCGGAACGAATCATATTTTGACCCATCGAGGGTAAAATGGTCACTTCATTAGATATACAAATGATTTTTTTATCCAAACTACTTGGGCTAGAAATTAAATTGGACAACCTTTCTAACGGTTCAAACCACACGAAAATTGGAGTTCGGGAGTGTCCGGGGCAAGTCCGCAAAGTTTAACATGTTATGGAGCATTACAATGCGCCCCGGTCGCATCAAGAACCTTGCAAATAATTCCAACTTTGCAGACTTGCCCCAGATACTCCCGAACTCCAATTTTGTCGTGGATTGAACCGTTAGAAGGCTTGTCCAATCTAATTTCCTACCAAATTGGTTCCAATGAAATTTAATTTTTACATCAAAATACATGACCATTTTACCCTCAATTGGTCGAAAAACAAATTTTTTCAGTAAAACGGTCGTATCGTTTTTTTAAATCGGATTGAGACCAATTATGTAATGATCGATAAGGTTTTAACTGTATTAAAAGATGATGGAAACGACTAATTAAAATAATGAAATTTTATTAATGAAAAGTCGGTCGAGGGAGACCGATTCAAAGATCAAGTGAGCGACAAAGGCTAAGGTTCGTTTTCACGCCCATTTACACATTCTAAGTTCCGTTTGATGCACACATACCTGGTTCTATGGTATTCGTTCATTCTATAAGAGTGTCCACAAGGTTCAATGGGCTTTCGACACTTCTTAAATAATCAAAAATCATTTCATCATCAGGATTCACACAAGACGAGTTTTGTGATGAGGTGAGAGATAACCAAAGGGAGTTGAGCTCAATGGAATGCTCCATTGGTGAGTCTTTTTTTTTTTTTTTGGTAATGTTATTGCATATGATACAATAATAGTTAAGTTTTCTCTCAATTCGTGTGTGAATGTTGGGTTTTGATCCTCGACGCACTACACGAGTCCGCTCAAAAAGCTTTAGTACTAGTTTGTTTTGGTAAGTTTCTTTTTATTGAGAAAAAAACAAACTAAAAAACAAGGACCAAGGGGATATTGGATACCCTTGTGAGTCTAACACAAAAACCTGCCATGTACAAGACAAGGTCCAAACCAAAACAGAAAGTAGAAAGGAATTACAGGGCAAAAAAGCCGAACAAAGGGAACTTCAGGGGTAGAAAAGACTTCTTGAAGCTAGAACCAACTCAATCACTTTCTTAGCTACACAGAGCTGCGTATTGAACTCATTGTTGGGCAATTTAGAGGGATAATTTAGATATCTAATGGGTAATTTAGAAGGGAGGGTGTGGGGGGTTATCCCAAGCAATCTGATACTCAATAGATTCAGCAGTTACGATGTAATATGTGGGCACAAGCTAGGACTCAGTAGGTGCTCAGAGGCTTCAAACAATCAAGTCGAAATGAAGGAACAAACCAAGCAAATATGAGCAAAAGCAACATTATTATATTATTATATATGTCATCAATTAAAGTTCTCTTCTTCCCTTGTTTTTAATTCATTTGGACAATGCGAGAAAACAAGACAAGTTTGAATCTTTCTGTTTCCATACGGGTACCAGCAAGGACAAAATCAAGATTCCGTAGACGGGGGAGCCGAAATAGGAACAACAAGAAAATGCCACTGGCTAGTTCGTGGGCAAAATATCTAACACCAAAAGTCTATGTTCAATGAAATCTTCATGGATGGAACGCTTGGAAACCCTTTGCACTGGCTTCTATTGCGTCTTTTTGGCTTGAAAAATTCTTACACTAATTAATGTTTAAAGGCTCGCCTTTTATAGTCTCCAGCCAACCAGGACTAAAACAGACCAGTGAAAAAAAAATTGCATCACAAGCGCCTCGGGCATGCATCCTGATTAATTTGTACTCTCTTCGTAAGGCACATTTAAGTTGCACCCCGGCTGGACACAACCAGAATTTCTTCTTTTTGTAATTTGTTTCAGGCGTAATTGAATTGCTCCCTGGGCACATCATATTTTTTCCCTTTCTGTGATGCACCTTAGGCGCATATGTATTTCGCCTTGGGAGCATTCAATACGTTTTTCTTTTTTGATGTAATGAACTACTGAAATGGACATTCAATTCTTCATAAAACAGCCAAGAGGCAAACCAATGCACAAACATTTCAGATAGAAATCCATCACTCTGATTCAAAACACATTTATAGTTGTTGGCAAGCAATGTATTATTCAGATTGAGGCTTCCAAAAAAAATACGAATCGCAAGCAAGAATATCGGTTGGTTCAATGCGGGGAAAGAGAAACTATATGTTGAACTCCCATTTTTGGTTGGATCCCGCCATGTTTTTGTACTTTAAAAACACTATTTATTGATATATATTGCGTCTTAATCCAATTTAAAATGAGAAACATACACGCGTTTTGCCGGAACGAATCATATTTTGACCCATCGAGGGTAAAATGGTCACTTCATTAGATATATAAAAGATTTTTTTATCCAAACTACTTGGGCTAGAAAGTAAATTGGACAACCTTTCTAACGGTTCAAACCACGCTAAAATTGGAGTTCGGGAGTGTCCGGGGCAAGTCTGCAAAGTTTAACATGTTATGGAGCATTACAATGCGCCCCGGGCGCATCCTGAACCTTGCAAACAATTCCAACTTTGCGGACTTGCCCCAGACACTCCCGAACTCCAATTTGGTCGTGGATTGAACCGTTAGAAGGCTTGTGCAATCTAATTTCCTACCAAATTGGTTCCAATGAAATTTAATTTTTACATCAAAATACATGACCATTTTACCCTCTATTGGTCGAAAAACAAATTCTTCCAGTAAAACGCTCGTATCGTTTTTATTTTAAATCGGATTGAGACCAATTATGTAATGATGGATAAGGTTTTAAATCTATTAAAAGATGATCGAAATGAACAATTAAAATAATGAAATTTTATTAATGAAAAGTCGGTCGAGGGAGACCGATTCAAAGATCAAGTGAGCGACAAAGGCTAAGGTTCGTTTTCATGCCCATTTACACATTCTAAGTTCAATTTGACGCACACTTACCTAGTTCTATGGTACTCATTCATTGGGCTCTCCACACTTCATTAGATAATCAAAAACCGTTTCATCATCAGGATTCACCCAAGGCGAGATTTGTGGTGAGAGTGAGAGATAACCAAAGGGAGTCGAGCTCAAAGGAGTCCTCCTCTTGAGCATCTCTTTTTTTTTGTAATTTTATTGCGTATGATCCAATAATTGTTAAGTTTTCTCTCAATTCCTGTGTGAGTGAGTGGTTTTGATCCTCAACACGCTACACGAGTCCACTCAATGCGCTTTAGTACATGTTTGTTTTGGTAAGTCGCTTTTCATTGAGAAAAAAACAAACTTAAAAACATGGACCATGGGGATATTGGATACCCTTGAGAGTCCAGCACAATAACCTGCCATATACTAGACAAGGTTCAAACCAAAACAAAAAGAAGAGTGGAATTACAGTGCTAAAAAGCAGAACAAAGGGAACTCCTAGGGTAACATAGACTTCCTAAAGCTAGAACCAACTCAATCACATTCTAACCTATACAGAGTTGCGTATTGAACTCATTATTGCGCAATTTTGAAGGCTAATTAATATCTAAAGGGCTAATTTAGGGGGGTGGTTTTTTTTTCTTTTTATCCCAAGCAATCTGATACTCAACAGATTCAGCAGTTACATTATAATATGTGGACACAAGGACTCACTAGGTGCTCAGAGGCTTCAAACAACTGAGTTGAACTGACGGCGCAAACCAAGCAGAATATGTGCAATATCTGCAAACCCAGTTTGTTACTTTGGGGTTTGTTTCCCACATCAACTAAGCAAAAAAACGAAAAGAGAAAACTTGACTATAAAAGAGGCAGCCCAAGAGAAGAGTAGACATACCTTTCTCGGCCTTTTAGCAAAGATCAAGTATAGCATTTGTTCTTATTAGTTTAATATCTGATATGTTGGCCATCGGTTCACTATTTATTAAATTAATAATTTTTTGAGGGGATGGCCCACTACAGTAGCTTACTACTGGGCCCCTAATTCATTGCCTTGGTGTTGCACTATTACCTTGGCTTGGCGCACCCCAACCAAACAAAGTTCAAATGTTTCTCCTACTTCAGATCTAGAACCAAATTAATTGGCTTGACATATGCAGATTTGTGTAATTGAGTACTAGCATTTTGTCGACTGTTAAATTACAACAGGGTTAGCTGATCTAGTTTAAACCCCTATTAAGCAGATCTGTGTATAGTCTCTTTCCCTATTAAGCAGATCATCAATCAGCTGATCTACTTTAAACCCCTTCAAATTAATGTCGTACGCTCCTGCTTTCAATTCTTACACTGTACTTGCGCACTCAATTCTAGCACTCTCAATTCATAATTTTCCAATCTACTATATGAGATCCTTGGTGAAATAATTCGGTTGGAGATCGATCCAAGTTGTTCAATAAGTCCACATCTTCATGGATGGAACTCTTGGAATCCCTTCCTATACTGGCTTCTTGTGCCTCTCTTATGCTCGAACAACCCTTGGAGTCACTTCGTTCGGGCTTCTTGTGCCTCTCTTATACTTTAAAATCGTTATAATGTCTGAAGGATTTCCCTTTTTTTGTTTCGCTCCAATTCGGACTAGAAAAACTCAGTTAAAAAATCAAATTAAAAATATTTGTTGCATCACAGGTGCCTCAGGCGCATTTAAGTTGCGCCTGGGCGCATTCACATTTTCTATCCTTTTGTAATGTGCCTCAGGGCAATTGAATCACACCCCGGGCGCTTTCTATTTTCTCTCATTCTGTAGGGCACCTCAAGCGAATTTCAACTGCATGTTGGGAGCATTCAGTTTTTTTCTGTTGATGTAATTTCATTCCTACATATAACATCCAGCGGGTCATAGATTTCGCTAAAATTTGAAGGTGCGATTGATTTCCAGAAACAACCCCATGGATTGATCATTAGGCTTTGATGCAGCTCCACCTCGGCTACTCTCCGTACTTCTTCAACTCTATCCCACCTTTCAGCAACAGCTTGAACTTTACTAAGTGTAGTAGCTCGCCAGCATTTTTAGGTTCCAAATATAAGAGCCATTTTGCTACATATTCCCCTCATTTTTTGGTTCCCATGAACTCTACAGGCTGCCAATAGCCCTCTCAAAATCCTACCACATGGACAAGTCACTAGTTTCAGAATCATACCAAATGCCCATTCCATGACCGGCCCAACAAATCCTCGTTGAGCTTCCCATTCCGAAACTCCATTTCATGGCATAAACGACTCTACAGATGGCCAAAGTGGCTACAAGTAGATAATAAGCTCAAGAAGGTCATACTATTTGACTCCATTCATTCTTCCGCCATTTGACGACAAAATTGCAGGGCTTCAAAACCCAGCCCATGGTCAGATTATATCAGCTCTCCATCGATAAGACCTGATATAATAGCACTCCAAGTAATGCTGTTCTCCATGTCCCCAAACTTTGCATAAAAATCCAACAATGAAGTTTGGAAAACACTGTGATGAAGTCCATTTTCAATAGCAAAATCAGACATTTTGCCTTGAAAAAGATTAACGTTCTTCCCAGAAGCGGAGATAAGCAAGGTCAACGTCCAACTGTTGGGCCTGACTTCCCCTTGCAGTTTGTTAAAACAATTGTCAACTTCCACAATATTCTGTCTTGAAATGTACCAAGAAATCAAGATATTGTCAACTTGCATTTTAATTGAAGAGGCCTTTTAGCTAGTTAACCGATTTTCTTGTAACAAAAGCTTAACCAACAAACAATGCAGCAATTGATGAGAAATAATTTGATGATGAGTAATTTTACATTCCATATGAAATTCTCAGTGAAGTGATTTGATTGGAGATTGATTTAAGTTGTTCAATGAAATCTTCATGGATGGAACTTTTGGAAACCCTTTGCACTGGCTTCTTGTGCGTCTCTTTTGCTTGAAAAATCCTTACACTAATTAACGTTTAAAGGCTGGCCTTTTATAGTCTCCAGTCAACCAGGACTAAAACAAACCAGTCAAAAAAAACTTGCATCACATGCACCTCGGGCGTGCATCATGATTAATTTGAACTCTTTTCGTTAGGCACATTTAAGTTGCACTTCAGCTGGGCGCACCCAGAACTTCTTCTTTTTTGTAACGTGTCTCAAGCACAATTGAATTACTCCCTGGGCACATCATATTTTTTCCCTTTCTGTGATGCGCCTTAGGCGCATATATATTGCGCCTTGGGAGCATTCAGTACGTCTTTCTTTTTTAATGTAATGAACTACTGAAATAGACATTCACTTTTTCATAAAACAGCCAAGAGGCAAACCAATGCACCAACATTTCACATAGAAATCCATCATTCTGATTCAAAACATATTTATTGTTGTTCCCAAACAATGTATCATTCAGATTGAGGCTTCCAAAAAAAATACCAATCGCAAGCAAGAATATCAGTTGGTTCAATGTGGGGAAAGAGAAACAATATGTTGAACTCCCATTTATGGTTGGATCCTGCCATGTTTTAGTACTTTAAAAACACTATTTATTGATATATAATGCGTCTTGATCCAATTTAAAATGAGAAACATACACGCGTTTTGCCGGACCGAATCATATTTTGACCCATCGAGGGTAAAATGGTCATTACATTAGATATTCAATTGATTTTTTTATCCAAATTACTTGGGCTAGAAATTAAATTGGACAACCTTTCTAACGGTTCAAACCACACAAAAATTGGAGTTCGGAAGTGTCCGGGCCAAGTCCACAAAGTTTAACATGTTATGGAGCATGACAATGCGCCCCGGCCGCATTACAATGCGCCCCGGCCACATCCTGAACCTTGCAATAATTCCAACTTTGTGGACTTGCCCCTAACACTCCCGAACTCCAATTTGGTCATGGATTGAACCGTTAGAAGGCTTGTCCAATCTAATTTCCTACCAAATTGGTTCCAATGAAATTTAATTTTTACATCAAAATACATGACCATTTTACCCTAAATTGGTTGAAAAACAAATTCTTTCAGTAAAACACTCGTATCTTTTTTATTTTAAATCGGATTGAGACCAATTATGTAATGATGGATAAGGTTTTAACTATATTAAAAGATGATGGAAACGACTAATTAAAATAATGAAATTTTATTTTTGAAAAGTCAATCGAGGGAGACCGATTCAAAGATCATTGGAGCAACAAAGGCTAAAGTTCGTTTTCACGCCCATTTACACATTCTAAGTTCCGTTTGACGCACACATACCTAGTTCTATGGTATTCGTTCATTCTGTAAGAGTGTCCACAAGGTTCATTGGGCTTTCCACACTTCATTAAATAATCAAAAATCATTTCATCATCAGGATTCACCCAAGACGAGTTTTGTGATGCGGGTGAGGGATAACCAGAGGGAGTTGAGCTCAAAGGAGTGTTCCTTTTGAGAGTCTTTTTTTTTTTTTTGTAATGTTATTGCGTTGTATCCAATAATAGTTAAGTTTTCTCTCAATTCGTGTGTAAATGTTGGGTTTTGATCCTCGACGCACTACACGAGTCCGCTCAAAAAGCATTAGTACTAGTTTGTTTTGTTAAGTTGCTTTTTATTGAGAAAAAAACAAACTAAAAAACAAGGACCAAGGGGATATTGGATACCCTTGAGAGTCTAACACAAAAACCTGCCATGTACAAGACAATGTCCAAACCAAAACAGAAAGTAGAAAGGAATTACAGGGCAAAAAAGCCGAACAAAGGGAACTCCAGGGGTAGCAAAGACTTCTTGAAGCCAGAACCAACTCAATCACATTCTAAGCTACACAGAGCTGCGTATTGAAGTCATTATTGGGCAATTTGGAGGGATAATTTAGATATCTAATGGGTAATTTTGAAGGGAGGGTGTGGGCGGTTATCCCAAGCAATCTGATACTCAATAGATTCAGCAGTTACGATGTAATATGTGGACACAAGCAAGGACTCAGTAGGTGCTCAGAGGCTTTAAACAATCGAGTCGAGTCGAACTGAAGGAACAAACCAAGTAAATATGTGCAAAAGCAACATTATTATATTATTATATATCTCTATGATTAAAGTTCTCTTCTTCCCTTGTTTTTAATTCATTTGGACAATGCGAGAAAACAAGACAAGTTTGAATCTTTCTGTTTCCATACGGGTACCAGCAAGGACAGAATCAAGATTTGTAAACACAAGGACCGAAATAGGAACAAGAAGAAAGAAGCCACCGTCTAGTTCGTGGGCAAATATCTAACACCATAAGTCCATGTTGTGGTAGTAGCTAGAAACTCTCCAGGGATAATAATGCAATCTTCGCATAACAAATGTTGAGTGTCTCTAACAAAAAATAATCTATCTAACTTCTACTGGACCCGCTCTTAACGGTAATTAGGTGTTCCTCTCTCTTCTTAGAAAAAGTGTTCACAACTATAAGATCAAAAGCACTGTAATCCAAAATACTTCTACTAGCTTCATTTTGGTCACTAAACCCGAAACCACCATAGACTTTCTAATACCCTTGCCTATTAACTCCTACAGGACCATTGGAATCGTCACCTATGAACAACTTCTCTCCCACAGGTACCCCTTGCGCCATGTGAACTATTAATACTATTAAAATTTGTGTGTGTGTGTGTGGCAACCTTTGATTCCGTCTCTGGGTACCAGGATCTGGTTATCCAGAAGTTAAAGACGAGAAAAAGGCTGGGGGTGACCAACATATGTCTTCTTCCGTTGTTGGAGACGAGGGTGCCAGCTAGAGATTAAAAGCCTTGAAGCATGCTCAAGAGCAGACGGCCCGCGAAGGACGAAATTTTAAGGAGGTAAGATCTTGTATATTTTGGACTTAAAAGTTAGGATATCTAAGCATTTACCAATTTTATGCCATCCATTTAAATTGTATAGGTTGTGGAAGAGCAGTGGGGATCAATGGGTCAGCTAACGGTTTCTGTGGCATCTCGTACAGCTGCTTCAACTCGTACTCACCTCCATGCCATAAACAATAGAAAGAGGGGCTTAAAGGGGGGAACACCAAACAGTTGTAGAGAATCACAATGAAAAGATACCTGGCAAGGTACTTGATCTTAATGAAGTTATGCTGCTAAAAACTTTGGCATATACATTGGCCAAGTGTGTCTCATTTTGTTTAGCATAGTCATCTAATCTTGGTTCTTTTTTCAAGTAAATTGATATTCTTTGTTTTTCTTTTTGGGGTACAAGGATATTGTCTTCTTTTTAACTTGCATATTGTAATTTATATCCAGAATACTGACATAGAAAGCCTGTGGGATGTATCTTATTGTCGTTCGGAGATGAAAGTGCTTAAACTTCATGATTCTTTATCTTGGGGGCAAGCAGAAGGATTTCGACCTTATCTCTAGTGCATTGTCAAGCTTAAATGAGTTTGCAAATGATGGAAGCTTTATGAATGAAGTTACTCGTCAACAGGATGATGAACCTGGCGGTTCTGTCGGCTCTCCAAATAGAGAGAAAAAAGTAGAGCCAGAGTCAGTACCTAGTGCATATTTTCCAGTTGTTAACGAGGGTTTTTTTTTTTTTTGGATCAACTTTAACGAGGGATTGAGTGCAAACCAATTGGCCGCAAAATCTTGCAACTTCGATTGAATGGAAAGCATGAAGAAGCTGAAAAACTTATGGTGAGACAAAATACTTCTTTTACCCTATTCAGTATTTATTTTTATTACCCGGTATCCGGCCCCAATGAACCGACTAATGTGGGGAATCAATCCCACCATCCACTAGCGGTGGCCCAATTAAAGCAAGGGCAAAGCTCCGTATGGACTGGCCCAAGCCCAACACAGCAATTGATAGCATGCATTAACTTTTTTTCAATTCCAGTCTCTTTCTGTGCGTCTATGTTTTTCTTCTGCTTCTCTTTTTCTGTTCTCTTTAGGGGATAGCGGAATTAGGCTTATAATATGCTATGGGCTTTGACTTTTGAGTGTTTTTGGGGCATGGAGTATGCTTTTATCTGAAGCAAGAGCCATGTTGCTTTATTTCTGGTGTTATAGAGTCGATATTAGGTTTTTAGCTCTTTTCAAGTTTGCACATGTTAACAGCCCTTTATCAAGTTTTAAACACCAGAAAAGACCAAGTATATGATTCAAGAGCTGACTTCCTTGTTCTTCACAACTGCTAACTGGTGCGTTACTGCTCACATTTGGAGTGTTTTAGTTGATCGTTGAGCTGCATCGTTTGTTTTAGGTGTGAATTTGTGAGGCAGTATTATTGTTGTAGTAGCTATCCCAGCAAAAGAACTGCTGCTTCAAATCCAGACTGTGTCCAATGGAATCAAACTTACGTTAATTAGGTCCAACTTTGTTTGGCTATGATTCCCAAATGAGAATTCCTTTGCACGCCCGCACTTCCCTCGGCCAGACATGATAAAAATCAAAGTAGATGCACAACTAATCATCCGCCTCATCAAGAATTCGTATTGTCATTTTCATCGTGCATGTCTCATGTGTATGCGTATCCCAAAATTGTAATATTCAACCCTGAGTTACAAAGTGGAATGGCCGGGTAAACATAAAAGTCTCCCACCGATATCAGGGATGGTTGGGTAAACAAAAAAGTTTTTCATCGAGATCGGAATATTATTTGCCAACGCATCCGCACACCGATTTGCGTCACGATAGATGTGGTGACAGTTACTTCTTCAAAGTCCACCATAAAGGACCTGCAATCAATTTGAATCGTATCTAGGGGATGATTAACAGAATTCTAATGGCTATTACGGAGTAGGCCTCCCGTAGAGGTTGTACCCCCTGGCGTTAAAAGCGTCATCCGTGTTTGGGGGGGTGTTTTTAACAAGTTGTTGATTACAACTTTTTGATTTTGTCCTTATTTAAATTTTATATGTGTTTGTTAGTTTTGCGCCAAATTTTTATGTATTATTAGTTCATCTCGACAATAGAAATTGAAAAAATAAAAAATTATATCTTTTACACAAGTGTTTTTTGAAATATTCAAGAAAAAATCCAAAAAACTACCTCTTTGAGCTTTTGTTTGGATATTTTTCAAAATACTTTGTAAAAGTCATAGGTTTTTAATTTTTCGATTCCTCTCGTCAAGACGAACCAATATTACATAAAAATTTGACGCAAAACTTACAAACACGAAAAAAATTAAATAAGAACAAAATCAAAAAGTTGTGGTCCACAACTTGTTGGTTAGTCTCGGTGTAGATGATCTGCATTTGAATTCACTAATGAGGAGATCAATTACAATGCGTATAAATTAATCTGGACATTCCTATCCTATTTGTAGAATGGAAAAAACACAACATTCCGGCCCATACGCATCTCCACATGGCCAGCGAGCTGTGACCGAATGAGGTTTGCTTTTAAGTTTAACGTGTGGCCTTCACGCTTCTCTCTCCTCCGATGTATCTCCAGAAATAGTTCTCCTATACGGAAAAAATTCTAGTGCAGAGTGGGTATCACGTGGTGTCCGCTCGGCGGATTCGAGTCGTCCATTGCGTTTTTTAACGGCTCATATTTGAAGAGAGAAAAAGGAAAAAGAAAGTTTCGGGGTAAGAGAAGAGAGAATATTTCAATTTGAACCGTCTAAAAGTATATTGGATAACCCGAATGTGACAAGCGGGTACCGCGTGGAATATACCCACCCGGCATCGAAAAATTTCTCCTCCAATCGATTGAGGATTTGCATAGGTACGATTAGGTCCCATTCCACTAAAAAATTTATTTTTCCAGAATTTATTTTTTAATCTGTTTGTGACGGATCAATCACTCACAATACATTATATTTAATATAAAAAAATAAGTACTTATTTGAACGTATTTTCCGTAGCAAGACGGGGCCGTAGTTTTACTATCGATGTTTATTGTTATTCGATAATGAAGCGTAAAATCCGAACTAAGAAAATTACAGTATTAACTTTAGATTTGGAGATCAAAAAAAAATTCTTCTAAAAAAACGAGGACCGAATTTTGCATATTTTTAATACTACTTACTCACGATACTTGAACCTTGGAAGTACTGTAAAAAACAAAACATTCTGGTATTACCTGAAAGAAACAACACATATTTCTGGCCCATAAACGCATCTCCACGTTACCAAGAAGCAAGCAAGCCGTGACGGATGAGGTTTGCTTTAACGTGTGGCCATCACGCTTCTCTCTCCTCCAATACATCTCCGAAATGAAATGAAAAATATCTCCCCCCCTCTCTCTCTCTCTCTCTCTCTCCTCTTCTGGACGTATATTTTGCCCATAAAATAGGAAAAAAATCTTCACTTTCCACCCAAAAGAAATCCCACTCCCATACCCCATCCGCAGCTGCTAAACACCCAATTCCACAACCACACAAAAATGGCCGCCGTCGCCAAAATCCACTTGTCGCCGCCGCTGCACTGCCACCGCACCGGCCAACGGCCGCCCGTCCGGCTAGACTTTCGCCGTAATTTGGTGATGCTCGAAACGATTTCGGCTATAGCTCGGTCTAGAGGCCGTAGGCGACTGTGTGCGAGGTCGTTTAGGTCCGAGGAAGGAGGCGGAGGAGGGGAGGTAGCCGAGGAAGAGGAGGAAAGTGCGAGAAAGGGCGAGAATAATCTGATGGAAAATAATCGGGTGCGGAGTGGCAAGGGGAGTTATACTCGTTTGGATTTTTTAAAGTCTGCTTTTTTGCAGTCACCGTTGGATGATAGGTTTCAGGATGCGTTGGATAAGTTGGAGGAGAGGTTATTCTCGGTAAGGTGTTATTGTGTTGGGATTATTTAGCGTACTTATTTTTCTATTTGGTTGATGAGAATGTTGAGGAAAGGAACATGAAATGAAATTTTGAATCTGGAACTCAATTAGATTTAGCTAAGTAATTTTGAATCTGACACTTAGCTGGGTGAGGGACTGATAAGTGATAAGTCATCTCCTTGTGGTATCTAGGTGCCTGTAGATATATATGTTATAAGAAAACCAATATAATAATTTTTAACAGGTAGAATAATGATATTAGCTTCATAGTTTAACAAAATACTGAATTTCTCAAAGTCAAACAAATTTTATTGTCATAGTATTTGAGAAAATTGAACATTACCATTTCCTTAAATGCAGCAATAAAATTAGATACTTAAACGTTTCAGACATAGATGCTCCGTCACAGATCTGGACATAAATGTTTTTGAAGTCGTTCTATTGTGTGGGTCAAACGTGCATCGTGTGGGAACTACTGCATCAAACGATTCATATCTATTTCCGGACATCTATGTCTGTGGTACTCTATTTCTACTGCTTCGATGTGTAATTCAGCCAATTTCTTTAATGCGCCAAATCATGAGCCATGTAGTAAAAGTTGGACCTTAAATGGTTTTTGATAATCAAAGTAACTGATGCCTTATTAATAAACTTGGTTGCGGAGGCTTTTGGAGAAAATGGGGCCTAAGGCCGCTGCGTTGCCAGCGTGCTGGTTATATCTCTGACAACCCAAACAACTGTAATATTGTTTCAATTGAATATAATTGCTTTTATCTTGAAGATTTTTCTTAGCAACCAAAGAGAGCCTTAATGCCTTTTGAGTTATTGTTCAGTGTAGTTTGTCTTGATATTTTACTCCTACGGTAGTGGGTTAAACCCCATTAACCTCTTGCTGCCTTGCACCTAACACCCAACTGGTTGTTCTTCTTTACCAGCCAAGATTACTAGCCCATTCAATCTCTACTGTTCTTGATAAGCTTCTTGCATTAATTGATTTTGTATCACAGCATGTTGATGGTTGACTTAACTCTGTAAATGTGATGTTGGTTGCTTTAGATTTTTAAGTCTCATTGGTATATGGCAGATTGCTATGCAAATTGGAAGATACATCGTGACTATGGCGAGCACCGGAGTAATACTCTTAATCGGGTTTCAGTTATCAGGTCAGAGAACATGATATTGTATACTAAGCCTTGCCTTACACAGTTATTTTGTGTGTGTGGAGAAATTCATTTCTAGACAAGTGAACTCAACTGGAAATGCAGTGGTACGTTCTATTTGTTCGAGCTCTATGTATTCCCTAGTCTCCAAAAATTGCTATCCAAAACACATCTTCATCACTTTCTTGGCAATCATAGAGTATTTGACAAGTATCATAAATAAAATCCCTCTTACTTGGCAAACGAATCAATTTCTCAATGTTGCTTGTGGCAAACCAGCTCAGAAGTTTCCCCTCGTCTTATTTTAGTCGTGTAATCTTTACTTTCTGAAGGTGCATTTTTTTTGTTTGGTGTCTCTCTCTCTCTAAGCATCTGTGGTTCAGGATTTCAGCTGGGTATTCATATTTAACTGCCTAGCATTCTCATGTTTCTGTTATGAATCATAGGTGCATTATAAACAATTGTTGGTGGAAAGCTAACTCTATATTTTTACTTTTGTTAAGGTGGAGACAGTCAGTTGAATGATTTGGTATGGTATAGCTGGCTTGGAGGTGTCATTATTGGAACAATGATAGGAGCCAACATGGTTTTAGACGACGTCAGTCGTGCCGGTCCACGTAATGTTGTCATTACCGGAAGGTATTCCCTCTCTCTGGTCCAAAGGTTTACTTTCTGAAAACCTTCTGAGTTCTGACTGTGTTTTCATCTGCGTTACATTGTTGTTCTTTGCTTTCTGTTCCAAACTTCCAACTTGGATTAAGAACACTTTGGAGTAAGGAGACTTGCTTCTCTGTTATTTAACATTTTGTCCGGTTCATCTATTTGTTACTAGATTTTTCTCAATTTGCAGTTATGTTAGGTTGGTTTCCTGCCTCTTAATCATTTTCCTTTAGGGCTGGTTCAAGTTTTGTTTCTCTATTACTGATTACTTGTGTTACCTGGATGGTACAGTACAAGGGGCCTGGGGAAAGCTCTTGCTCGGGAATTTCTTCTTTCTGGAGATCGAGTTGTAGTTGCTTCACGAAGGTGGTGCCTATAATTGTTAAATTTGTATGCTGAACTTTCTAGAGTTATGCACGCCTGTACCTGTGGTTGTTATCTCGTCTGTCTGCAAACCACAATGTCTTATCAATGTTCAAATCTTGTGAAGGCAGTCCTGAGTCTGTTGATATGACTATCAAAGAGCTTGAGGAGATCTTGAAAGAGGATGTGGTTGCCGAAGGTGGCTCATCTGGGAATATGGCACGTGCGAAAGTAGTAGGCATTGCATGTGACGTTTGTAAACCTGATGATGTGCGGAAATTGGCGAATTTTGCTGTCAGTGAACTTGGTTCTATTGACATATGGGTGAGTACTCTTGATTATCGTATTGAGTTGTATAATTTAAGTCTGGGATTTTTTTGGCACATCTATAGAATTGTGACTTATGATGTTTTTGGAGGGAAAAAAAAGTATGTTTCAGAGAGGAAAATAAGAATTTATGAGTAGGTGCTGACAGCAAGGAAAATTTATCGTCCGTTTACTTTCTGAGTAGATGACGTTTGAACCTTGACTAAACTTCAATGTCCAACCTTTTTACAGATAAACAATGCCGGGACAAACAAAGGTTTTAGACCCTTATTGGAGTTCAGTGACGACGATATTCAACAGGTATGCACTTGATCAGATTATTTTCGTAGATGGTTTCCTCTGGATGCTGAATTAAACAGTTTCTTTCTGATAGGATAAATGAAGCCATTTTGAACTTTTACGCAATTTTTGGTCGTTTCAAGCTTTGTTTCTTACTAGCACACTAGAGTATGCGCCCCCTCTGCCAGGGACAAACACAAGCAGATCGGCACAGTGTCATGTGCTATGCACTGAAAGTTTGAAACTAACATGGAATATTATTTTGTTATTCCCGGAAAAATATTTTACACTCTGAGATGCTTGGTTGTTATCGATTCAATTTATTGTCGTTGCTATGCTATGATTTGAAGTTTAAGCTTGTGTTGAATGATTGGACAGATTGTCTCTACAAACTTGGTTGGATCTATACTTTGCACTCGCGAAGCCATGCATGTCATGAAAAACCAGAACAAGGGCGGTCATATATTCAATATGGATGGTGCTGGTTCTGGAGGATCTAGCACCCCTTTGACAGCTGTGTAAGTTCTCTGATATTCTATTTGAGTTGAAAATTTCCCTTGTCTAATGTTAAAAGACTCAGATTTCTCCCAGACTAGGTGTTGTTGACTAAATTCCCCTTACATCGTTTGTATCTGCTTCGTTTTGTAGCTATGGATCAACAAAGTGTGGTCTAAGGCAGCTTCAATCATCACTCTTCAAAGAGTGTAAAAAGTTAAAAGTGGGAATGCATACAGCCTCCCCAGGCATGGTTCTGACTGACTTGCTCTTGAGGTACAATGGAGGGACCCCTGTTTTCTGCAATTGAGTATGATGCAAATAATCAATTCAGAATGTAAATTATTTCGTCTAGCTATATCTAGAGTGTTTTGTGAAGTGAACTTGTGTAGTTATGTCCGCGGTAGAATTGAAGCTTAAGACTACTTTCACCAAGCTTGCCATTCAAATGCTTTATTAGCTATTTTGGTGTTTTTCTTCTACTCATTAGTGAAATATGGAGACCTTCTCCTGTGAAGATTGAAATGACACGAAAGCTTTGTTGACTTGTCTGCAGTGGGTCAACTATACAAAATAAACAAATGTTCAACATCATTTGCGAGCTCCCAGAAACAGTAGCTAGAACTTTAGTTCCACGGATGCGGGTTGTAAAGGGAAGTGGTAAGGCCATCAATTACTTGACCCCTCCAAGGATATTACTAGCTTTAGTCACTGCATGGCTGCGACGAGGTCGTTGGTTTGATGACAAGGTAATTTCATGTTACTTTTTTCTGTGTTCTATATGTTTAATTCTGTAGACAATAAATCAAATTATTCTACTAAAGAAAGTGTCATCAGGAACGAGTTGTCTTACCTTATTGTTCAACAAAGACTACATGATAGACTGTTTGGGTTAGCATAAGGAGTTAATGACTTGCTAGTTGCTACAAAGGAATTCACTAATACCCCTTACTGCTCTAGGCTGTGTTTGGATCTTTATTCTTTGATTTAAGAAATAGCTTTTGGTACAAGTCGATACGACTCTGGTGGAGTTTTTGTGCTTTATGCTAGTGATGTATCTTTAATTTTTTGAATTTTCCCCTCTGATTCAATGACATGCAATTAGGCCGTATATAAAACTCCGTCTTATCTTTCAGGGAAGAGCATTGTATGCAGCTGAGGCAGATAGACTGCGCAACTGGGCTGAAAGCCGCGCTCGTTTCTCTTTCACGGATGCCATGGAGATGTACACAGAAAACACTTGGGTCTCTGTCTTCTCACTTTCAGTCGTTTGCGCCTTCATAATTCTTTCTAGTACTGGGTCTGGGAGCACGTTTCCCGGCACCTGACGACAGCTCTTGAAACTAGGAACCGTAAGAAAGATATGAAAATCTCCCCTGGTATTCATGAAGGAATCTGACTGTTTCGTTTCAAGTTGCCAAATGTGCAACCAAAAAGGTAATGATTCATACAACCGGTGCATGGTTTTTCTCCCTGCATCCTCCAATGATTTCTTCAACCATTCTGGGGTTGACCATTCTGGGGTTGATAGTTGCAAAATTTGAGCCAAAATGCTCTGCAATGTATAGAAGTCTCGAACGGGCTCTTTTATGATTCTCTATTGAGATGCTTGTAAGTTTTTACAACATTTAATTTCGTTGTGATTCATTAATTTGATCTATTTGTAGCTCTTTCACTTGTTAGTGATTCTGTGCTTGAAATTCTGTAGTGGGAAAAAATGCCTCGTCACAAGCTGCCACAAGATTTACATAATGATTTTTGTGGAAGAATGGTTCAATAACGTCAAATAAAATATCTTCCCCTAAATTATTGGATTTTTTTTTCCAACACTGAGAGGTGTCTGGATCAACTTATTCGTGCCTCGACTATTCCTCCTCGCTCGGGTCAAAGGCAGGCCATTCGCGCCAAGACCGAGGGATTCACAAGAAATTTTTCTCTTACAACCTTATACCATGAGATTGTCAAGTTTTGAACTCAAAATGTCTGAGTTTACAGCTCATCTCCTATTTTAGCTAACATGGTGTTTGGATTTTTATTCTTTCCTCCAAGCAAATGCTTTAAGAGTCAAGGAAGACAAGTGTATCTGAAAGCATGACTTCGGAGCACCCTTTTACTTTTGGTTGGTTTTAGAAAGATGGAAAAAGTTGAGTTTGATAATGATATGTTTGGTAAGGTTGGTACAGTGTCAAATTGGAATTTAAGGGAACAACCCAATAAAAGGGTTTACCAAAACCGATTGTATTAACCATATCACCACAAGTGATCTATAATCCATTTTTTCCCATATGTAAAGTATATTGTTTTCTTATTGTGCAATCATAACATGGATTTGATGCATAAAAATCAGAAAAAAAATCTCATAAGTTATACACTAAATAAATATAGGATAAATTACATTTTGCAATGTTCATACTCTACAGCATAACTTAGAAGATGGGAGTGATTTTAGCACTCACCAAATTGATAACCGCACTCTCCTAGGGAGTGTGGTTATTAATTTGAAAAGTGTCAAAATCAATTCCCAAGAAGAATCCTTAATAGTGGATTACAATTATATCTCACCATAACGGCAACGAGATGGCGACGATGACGACTTCCAGTGGACGATATTAGCGGCCATGGTTCTCAGCGTTCATTTTACCGATGGTAGTACTTTTTTTAGAGCCGATCTACTGTGCTTCACGGCGGCAGCACTCGGGGGTTACGGATGTCCAACAAGGATGGCGTTTGGGTATGATTCTTCGTCTTTTCCTTCTCGCCTCTGTTTTTTTTTTTTTTTTGTCCCCTGCCCTCGTTATGTTGTTTTTTTGTCCCCTGCCCTTGTTATGTTGTTTCCGGTTGGATTTCTGCTGGGTTTTCCTATCTCGCCTAATGGCATGGGTTCTAAACGGGTTTGGACGGAACGGTCAGCATTGGCTCTCGTCATGGTCGTTGTTGGACGGCACAGTTCTCGCCTAACGGCTTGGTGTAGCGTCCGCGGCAGATTGGCGTGATTCGGGTTCCGGTTTGCATTTCCGTTGGGTGGCCAGTGGTGGCTAGGTGGAATACAATGGTGGCTAATTGGCGGTGGTGGAGGATCTATTTGATCAGTGAGCGGCGTCAGCGTGGTTTGCATTCATAAGGTTAGATTTTGGATTTTCTTTAGCTCGGCTTTAATGTTTAATTTGGGTTTTCCAACTTTGGTTGAAATTCTTTTCCCTTTCTTTAATAAAATGCTACTTTTGTCGGAAAAAATAAAAATACCAGTAGACTAGCGATTTAATTTTTCAACGTAAAACCAAGAAAATAAACGCAGCTGATTAAAAATGGGACCCCTAGCTAGTATATTCTAGATGTCTATCTGTCCATTTTTATACACGCATTCTTTTTCTCTGTTCTCACACTAGAATGTGATGTTATCTTCTTCCTTAATTGAAGACAGATGGCGACAATATCTTTGGAGACCGGTTAATGTGGATTCGCCCCCATCCTAAGAAACGTGGAATTCAATCACAAGACGCAGCATAGCCGTTACATTGGGCCCTTTCGGAGCTCATGCAAATCGTATACTCCTATGAAACTATGGACTATGACTCCATTGGTCATTGGTCAGGAACACGGAATAATATCTCGGTCTGTACCCCGTGGGAAAATTCCTCTACCGTGTGAAAAATCAGACCCCAAA
Source organism: Rhododendron simsii (assembly GCA_014282245.1). Lineage (NCBI taxonomy): Eukaryota > Viridiplantae > Streptophyta > Magnoliopsida > Ericales > Ericaceae > Rhododendron > Rhododendron simsii. The sequence goes on along the minus strand of CM024955.1, from coordinate 36,343,865 downwards.
TTTCACCAAAATGCCACACTTCCCCATTCACATTCCAATTCTTCCGATTCCCATTCCCATTCCAAATATCTAGAGAGAGAAAAACAACTGTTAACAGACACTGCTCTCCGGCTGTACGACTCCCCAGCTACTCTCTCTCTCTCTCTCTCTCTCTCTCTCTCTCTCTCCACATATTTAGAGAGAGAGAGAGCATTGGGCAATGTCCACATCTCCGGCCCCGACGTCCCCTCCGGCCACCAACACCACTTCACCGCCACCACCGGCGACGAGCACTACCTCTCCGCCCCCGCCGTCGACTCCCGCGCCATCAACCTCTCCCCCGCCACCAACGACGACGACTACAACTTCCAATTCTTCGGCCTCTCCGCCTCCTCCGCCACCTCCGGCAACTCCTCTGCCGCCGAAGCCGCCGAATTTGTCGGTGGGGCTTATAGTTGGGATAGTTATTGGAGGTCTCTTAACTCTTGTGCTATTGGGCCTTGTGTACATATGCTTCATGAAGAGGAAGAGGAGGAGGAAGCATGAATACTATTGCCCACCACCACTTGGGCCCAAAGGTGGTACGATCTCCGATTTCTCACTCTTCTTGTTATGGATTCAATTTCGCCCAATTGCTCTTGTTTTATTTCATTTATGATTTTGTTCTTGAAAGTATAATTGGGCAAAATGTTACTAGGTCTATAATTGAATAGTATAATTACAACATGTGGCACAGGATTTGTAGCTTAGCTGACTCCGCACCATATGTATTTCTACGTTGAACTCAAGTATACATCATAAGCGTAGACTACTGTTTTGGTTGGTCCGAGGAAGAAACATTGTTGTGTGTAACATGTATCTGCCATTTAATATATACGTGCAACTAAACAATTGTTGATATCTTGGAACTTTAGGAGGTTTTTTCCCCATTTATAAAGGAATTTTAAGAATGTTTTTGCATCCAAGTGAGTTGCAAGGCCAATCTCATGTAATTTCATATTAACTTTAAAAAGTAGCATAATTAGTGAGAATGTTTGGAGTTGTGCAGGGCCCGGGCACCGCGGCACCTCCTTTTGTTCACCCCAGATCACATTCTTGGGAGTTGTGCTATTCTATCAACATCTTGCAATGGTTCTTTTCTCCTCTTAGAATTGTTGAATTATTTTTCTGCATAGACTGGGGTTGTTTTTTAATTCTTTGGCGCAATTCGATGAATTTTTACTCTGAGATTGTGGTTATGAAGTAGGAGGTTGGGACTGTTTTCTCACGACATCATAAGAAAACTTGAACCCCCGACGAAGTTAGCGGTTTATGGATAATTATTTTCTGGTTGACACGAACACAAGGATGATACGTGTGGTCACATAGATATTATAATAATAGTGTTTGGGTCAGATCTTTTTAATTTGAAGTAGATATGTCTAACGCATAACATAGAGGCTTAGCTGTAGATGCGATGTTATTGCAACTCAGGTTGTCACCATAAGCTAGAAGTCATTGTGTGAAGACATCCAACTGAATAAGAATTTCTGTAGAAGTTAGTGTAAGATCTCTATTCATTGATTAAGATCTCTATTCATTTATTGTTGACATTATGGCCTTGTCTTGAATCTTTTGGAGTCAACTAAGTAGAAAAAGGAAGCCACAACTTGCAAAATACAGTTCAGCTTTTGAAATAAAAATAATAATTGAGGTTGGGATTAATTTGTTTTTTATGATATATCCATTGTATTCGTTTGACGAAATTCAACTTGTGGAAACAAGAAGACTTAAATGTCTTCACACATGTTGCAGATCAAGTAGATGTGGAAATCCGATATGACTTGGTAACAGTAACACGACAACCAGACACAAACCAAAATTGACACAACAAATACCAGGAAAAAAACTAAGAGATTTTTACCTCTAAGTACAGAAAAGTGACTCTTAATTCCCATTAAGGATAGATAAAATACTTAATTACCATTAGATCAACTTTTATAAAAATACATTTATCATTAATGGGAGTGTCACCCTAGGGTTTTAGGGTATGCTAGGGTTTTATGGTACCCTAGTGGGTACCCTAGTACCCTTAGGGTACCTTAAGATTTTAGTTTTAAGATACCCTAGGGTTTAGGCTACCTTAGGGTTTAGGTTTAAGCGCTTTCATGGAGCCCTAGGGTTTAGGTTTAGGCGCTTTCATAGGGGGTTTAGGGTGCACTTTTCTATTATAGGGTTTTAGCAGTTTAAGGCTTTAAGCACTTTCATAGGGTACCCTAGGGGTTTAGGCATTTTTATAGGGTACCCTTGGGTTTAGGCACTTTCATAGGGTTTTAGTGTTTCGTTAATTAAAGGAGACTTGGTAAGAATTACTTTTTATTTTCTGGACCTAAAGGTAAAATGCCCAAAAACTAAAAGGTCGGGTTAGAGTTGATAGAATTCTGCTTATGATTACACGACAGCCACTCCTATTATCAATGGATAATTGACTTGTTCTATGAATAAAGCAAAATGTAATATGATAGAGTGATGTTTTTGTAGCTTCAGAACATGCTTATCTGGTTGGCACCAGTTATAGACGGATGAAAAAATGGAAAGAAGGCAACATGTTACTATCTGTTCAGATTCACAACCGACTGTTTCTTAGTCATGTTTATAGAGCTTATTTGGATAAGATCCTGGTGAAAACTTCAGAATAGATAGTACTACTCGTAATTTATATTTACAAAAAGAAGTAATAAACCAACTTTGACAATTTTATACCTAAATTCATCCACTCATTCTGGCGTATGTATAATTTCCAGATGACCCATATGGTGTCCTGCCACAGCATTGGCAACACAATACTCCCCAACCGGGGAGTCATGCAGTCAGAATGCCTCCGATACCCTCTCCTCCACATGTAGTTTTGCCACAACTACCCCACTCACCAGTGCTTCCTCCGCCTCCATTAATAAGCAGCAGTGGAAATTATGGGTCTAATCATACAGGAGGAGAAAACCCACTCACACCACCTTCCCCTGGGATGGCTTTAGGTTTCTCGAAGAGCACATTCACATATGAAGAATTGGCAATGGCAACAGATGGCTTTTCAAAGACCAATCTCCTTGGACAAGGTGGGTTTGGGTACGTGCACAAGGGCGTTCTTCCGAGTGGGAAAGAAGTTGCGGTTAAACAGCTTAAAGCAGGAAGTGGTCAAGGGGAGCGTGAATTTCAAGCTGAGGTTGAGATCATTAGCAGAGTGCATCATAGACATCTGGTTACACTAGTTGGATACTGCATCACTGGGTCCCAAAGAATGCTTGTTTATGAGTTTGTCCCTAACAACACATTGGCATTTCATTTACACGGTGAGTAATTCTGGTAGTTCATGATTTACTTATTAAAAGCAAATCAAGGCGGCAATTCGGTTATCTTCATGCTTATCTGATTTTCTATTTTCTGCTGCTTTTGTATGGTTATGCAATGGTAAGGACTCAAGGGTCTGTTATTAATCAAGTGGTTCATAGAAGGATTTTGATAGTAAATAAAAACTTTCAGGCAAGGGAAGACCTAACATGGATTGGCCCACAAGACTGAAAATTGCTCTAGGGGCTGCAAAAGGACTAGCATATTTGCACGAGGACTGTAAGTTCTGTTTATGTTTATTCTTATTTCTCGGTGTGGAAGCAAGAGGCAATTATTGTTCTTTGGCATATGGTACCTGAATTGTTAATCTCTAATGGCTGTATTGGTAGGTCATCCTAAGATCATACACCGTGACATCAAGGCAACGAATATTCTTCTGGATTCTAACTTTGAGGCAAAAGTAAGATTTCTTCATTGGATTCAAAAGTATGTATAATGTAATAAATCACTAAATCTAGCTGCAGCCCCATTTGCTGCCAGAGTGTGTTTCTCGTTTGTTTTATCTATATGAAGTTGGCATTCATTTTGTTTTAGAAAAATTGGTAGATTTTTACCCCTTACCATTAGTTATTTTCAGTGGGATTCTATCTGTTGCAACTGCAAGGAGTGGAATGATGTTTTTAGTTATAGCTAAAGAAAACTGGATTCAAATCACTCATTAGTTTGTCTAGACTTCCTCTTACTATCGATTATCGTAGTTGTCAGTAAACCTGGAAATTTCTAATTTCTTCTCAGGTTGCAGATTTTGGACTTGCAAAGTTTTCTCCTGATGCCGACACTCATATATCTACCCGGGTGATGGGAACTTTTGGGTAAGACCTTCCTTTCATGTCTCACCTGTTGTGATTGTGTTTTGATGGTGGTTATTGGTCTGAGTCTTGGGTACAACCTGCATATGCACTGGATCTTTTGTGTGTTCCTAGAAACGAGTGGTCATACACCAATGGAGCTTTTTTTATATATTCTGAATTCTCACTTTCATGGGAGTATTTGCTTTAAACTGTTCAAGTTGTATATCCGGTCTTGTTCCGCTTTACCTATTATCTTGGGCCAAGTTGATCCTGAAATATGAAAACTGAGTTTCTGTTGCCTTGGTTATCAATTTTATTTTCTTTATTGTTTTCTGATTTTCTGGATTCTATGTTTTCATGACTGGCCAAGACGTTACTCTTGTATGCAGTAGTCCTTATAAATCATGTTCACCTTTCAAATGCTCACTACTTGCAGATATCTAGCTCCGGAATATGCTTCGTCTGGAAAACTTACAGACAAGTCAGATGTTTTCTCCTTCGGAGTCATGCTTCTGGAGTTGATTACTGGACGACGGCCCTTTGATTATTCTAAAACTTCCACTGAGGATAGCTTGGTAGACTGGGTAAGGAATTCATCAAACTGCTACGGCTTCCTCAACAATGAAGAAATTCTTTTGTTTAGGTTTTATTTAGCTTTCCTTTGGTTTTCCCGATATGCTGACAAGATTCACATTGTTGTAGGCAAGGCCCTTGCTCACGCGAGCTTTGGAAGCAGGAAATTTTGATGCCCTTGTTGATCACCGGTTACAGAAGGATTACAACCACAATGAGATGGTTCGTATGGTTTCTTGTGCTGATTCTTGTGTAAGTCATTCAGCACGACATCGACCACGAATGAGCCAGGTAATTATTTTCACTTTGAGCATGAAAGGTTATTGGTAATGGGAAATTAAGGAATTTCCGTTTGACCGGAAAAATAAAAGGGAAATTAAGGAAATCCACTGTTGTAGGCATATTGCTTATCTAAAGGGAGCCAACAACCTGTTATCTAGGCAAGGCGGTGAAAATAATTATATTCTTGCATTGTGGAATGGTTCTCCAATCATTGATTTTACGATCACGTGCATTGATTCTACGATCACGTACTAACATTGCTTGCGTGTGGAAGTTAGGCCTGGGAATGCTATTCGTCATGGCTAGGACATTTGAGACCAAACTCCATGGTGCCGGAGGCCCTGTACCACCATATTAATTTTTGTGCAGTGTCCTCTTGGTCTGTCACATCAGATCATATGAGGTTTGGAATCTCCCCTTTTCGAATTCACAAGTTGGCTTTTCACGTCCCAAGTAGTGGATCTGTGGCCCAGCCGCCCCACTTAGTTTATATGGATCATGAGTCGCTGAGACCAAAGATGACGGTGGTGGTTCCCAATCGCTGAATACTTTCCCATGAGCAAGAGATTTGGCATCATTTGTTTCTGCTTCCCAACGAGTTAATAGCAGTGGATCACTTGTCAATAATTTTTGGAGTCATAAATCACTGCAAGCTACAGAGATGCAAAATTTGGATAAAAGAAATCCCATTTCTGAAAATTATGTTGAGAATTTTCGAGTAGCAGTAGTAGGAGAGTTTTGTGTGTCCTCCAAGGCTCTCTCATTGCTTTTCTTTTTTAATTGTACCACTTTCATCGATGAATGAAATTTTCTTTGCCGATCAAAGAAAAAATCTGATAATTATGTATCTAGTATGACTGAAAAGGTGGAACTAGACCAGATATCTTTGGATACATATAAACAAGCGCAAAGTCAGACTTGGTGTATCTACTAACCTAACACTGAAGCCCAAATACACCATAGTGTCTTGTACTTCGAGCCAAGATGGTCAATTTGAACGAAAAAGTGATATTTGCAAGTGAACACTGACTAATGAGCGTATATCTGGAATTGTGCAGGTAGTACGGGCCTTGGAAGGAAACCTATCATTGTCTGATCTTTACGCAGAAATCAGACCCGGACACAACACCGCCTATAGTTCTCATGGCAGCTCAGACTATGACACAAATCAGTACAGTGAGGACTTGAAGAAATTTAAAAAGGTGGCACTGGGAACCCCAGAGTATGGCAGCAGTGAGCATGGATCACATCCATCTGACTCCAGTAGCAGCGTAGCCCAACAAAGCACTCAAGAAATGGAGATGGGAGAGATGAAGAAAGACGATTGAGGGTTCAGTTGAAGCTAATGACCATTGTTGCCCTGTTTTCTCTGTAATAATCGATGCAGGTATGAGCTAATACATAGTACAGTAGCCGATAGAAAAGAAAAAAAAAAGAAGAGAGAGAGAGAGAGAGAGAGAGAGAGAGAGAGAGACCATTGTATAGTCCCTTATTTGTTTTGGTTGACAAAAGGATGTGGGTTTTTTTCCTTGTATTTGGCAGGCTTTACACATAGCTATTCTCTAATTATGATTCTTGAATCTTAGCTTTGATTTGTTTGTCCATATTTTTTTTGGTTGACAAACTTCTATAAGCTGTTCATGTGATTATGTAATCTGTAACTATCCTAGAATGTCGTGTAAGGTATGTACACAATGAACTAGGTGGAACCAGTGGTGTAGTTCATTTCAATCTACCTTGTTTTTACAAGCTTTACGTGCAAATGGTTTTAACTCTGGAACGGCTTTACTTATTTGAATTTGAAAATGGTTGTTGTTGCGGATTTTGCATGTTAAAATGGCAGTTGGGGCTGATTGGTATCGTTCTTGTTTTATGCTTTATGTTCTCGCGAGCTAAATACTGTCAATCTAATCTGGTGTTAGTAATTGGTTAGATCAGTTCGGGTTAAAAATTGAAAACCGATGAAGGTCGATTCGCTTATGAATCTGTTAAAAAACCCAAAGCAAATAGATGCACACATACTGCTAAATTGGTAGGGACAGAACAAGGCAAGATAATGCGATGCCTTGACCATTTCTTGTCTACTAACGAAGACTCAAATTAAAATTGGACTCTGGACTGACCCAATACAATAAAGTTGATAACATCCAAGTGGGAGTCGAGTCGAATTCTAGACCAAAGGCTTCCTAAGGCTCTGATTGCCACGAGGAGATGGAACGGCTCTTCTAAGCAGAAGCAAATGGCTTGGAGCAGCATTTCTTCATCCGATGTACAACAAATCCTTTCCTTTAGTCTCAAAACAAAAAAGAATGAGAAAACAAATTTAAGTAACAGAGAGCGATGACTTTGTGCAAATTCAATCAAAAAATGGGACACAAATTTGGCAGTCAGCTTTTAAACTGAATTTTTTGTTCCGCAAGGTTTTTTTTTTTTTTTTAGGATTTTTTCAGGTTTTTGATCTTCATTAGCAGCATTAAACTAATAAGATTCGGTTTCTAAGCTTTGCATGTGCTTTTATAACTAAAAAAGAATTAACTTTATTAATATTTCGTTCCCATGTGATTGGAAAAAACAAGATTTAATTTTCTACAATGGACTCTAAAAAATAGAACTTCAGCGTTTCACATCAACATCAAGGTGCACTTTGAACAATAATTGATAGGAAATATTTGTTTTAGACACAAACATGTCTGGAACTGTCTGATGTGGATCTCACGTCTATTTTGTGAGATTCCGTATGTAATGGATCTGAATTCATCTATGTCTGGATCTATATGCCCCTTTCTTTATACGAAGCGTTGCTATATGCATCTCTCTCCTCCCTCCTTTCTCCTCTCTTTAAACAATAAAGATAATAAAAAAATGAGTGAAAAATATATTTTTTAATTGGAGTTAGATAACATAGATAATATTGGTGTAATGTTGAAAGAAATGTGAGTAGGTAAAATGAAAAAAGTGTTGATCAGCATTTTTATCCCCGAAAAAAAAATAATTTAGTTTATTATTTACTGTAGTTTCGAGATCGAGAGAGAGAGAGAGAATCTCCGGTGTGCATATTCTATACCAAAACGGTCTGTGAAAAAGGAACAGATCAGAGTTATCGTTGATTTGATTACTCTCCCCACTTTTCGTCTCCAATCACAAACGAGAGAGAGAGAGGGAGGGAGTCAATTGTCAAAATCCTAGAAAACTTCAGAAAACAATTCCATGGCGTCGTCTCGCAGGCGTATCCTCCTCAAGGTCATCATTCTTGGCGACAGCGGGTCAGTAGAACTCTTTCTCTCTATCAAGACACTTGTAATAAAAGAATCGAGTGCGGTAAGACAAGGCAAGAGGTGAAAATACGGAATTGCCCTTGTCAGATTTGACTTTCAATTTTTTCTTGCAGGTTTTGAGGTGGGGGTAGTTTAGGTATTGTATGTTTTCCTTATTTCACTCAATGAAATTGTACTTTCATTTCCGGATTTTACTGAAAAAAGTAGTAGTTTATTACTTCGGCCATAAATTGATGTGGCGTCATCTCGTTTCTTTTCTTGGATTTGAGGGCTGAAAGTGGAAACAAGGGACACAGGCAAAGAAAGTCTCAAGTGATGAGTGTCTTTTTCCTGAATTTCTGAGAGAACAGAGAGATCGATGGCTTCCTTGAGCAAAATTGTTTTACGATTTGAGCAATCCAAAATGAACCCCACTTTCCTCTCTCTGTCTCTGCTAATGAAAGAAACCAATCTCTCTCTCTCTCTCTAGCCCTCTTGCCGTGAACATCTCTCCCACTACCATCGTCACTTTCACTTTTCCGGCCACAACCACTATAGCAGTATAGTACCGCTTCCAACATCATGCAAAAGGTGTTTAATGGTATTCTTTGACCATCATCACGTAAAAGGTTTTCCTTGTTCCGTTTCATTTTGCGTTTTTGTTATCGTTGATAGGTTGGATCATAAAAAATACCATATCAGCTATTGTTATCAACATTTTTTAATCTATAATTTTTGTTGGGTTTTGTTTGTTTGTTTGGGTGTTGGTACTAAATTAGATTTAGAGAGAAGAGGAAAAAGAGAGTATTTTAAATGATGATAGAGTTCTTTAAGCTGGTTTGTACAGGAGTTGTGGTGTTTCGTCATGGAGCCAATTTCTTCTTCCGTGCTTTCTCCTCTCATCTTGCTTTTCTATCTCTCAGGTGCATCTCTCTCTCTCTCTCTCTCTCTCTCTCTCTCTCTCTCTCTCTCTCTCTCTCTCTCTCTCTCTCTCTCTCTCTCTCTCTCTCTCTCTCTCTCTTTGAATTTGATTTCTGTAATTGGATTTGGTGGGTTAACTCTGTTCCAATTTTTTCCCATCATTTTGTGTTTGCTACTGGTGATTGAAGGCCAGGTGATCCAATTGGATAGATGGCTTCAAGTTGAAATTTCAGCGATTTTAGGAGAAAGGAATTGCAAGATTACCATCGCTAAAAAGGTCAATTTTAATGTCCGGTTTTTTAGGAATTTTGTTGATTTTGTGCAGCTTTTGGGAAATTTAGTTAAAGTTGGATGTTTGCAAAAGTTCTTTATGGGTCTGTCATTGAAGGATTAAAATATTTCAATAGCAAAATAAGGGCTCCTTATGCGCCTTGAATTAGACAGAGGTACCAAATTTATTCCGTTTGTTCAATTCAATTTCCATAAAATCCGTGGTTCGTTGAAGTTAACCATTTTATTTTTTCTAATTTGCGAAAGCTCATTCCTCTTATGAAAGAAGACGGGTTAGTCTCTGTGTGGTTTTCGGGTTATTTTATACCCCTTCTCCCTCTGTCTGCAAATGCAAACCACTGTTTTTCTCAAGTTTGCAGTATAAGTGTTCGGTGAAACAAAGGAGTATCATCTACGGAAAAGATTAATTAATTAGAATTCTTCACTAATTGTTCTAAAGTAAAATTTTGTGTTCTAACAGGAAACTGTCTCCTCAATTAAACTGGTAAATTTCCTCACCTCTCTTCTTCCCTGTTTGATAAGGGAATGGCCTTCATGATCTAAGCATTTTTGGTAAGTGAAATCTGATCAAATGTCTCATTTCAAAGTAGCCATAAATTGTAGTCTCGAGTTGAGTTTTTCTGTTTTGGTGTAATCATTTTTATTGGTTTCCTTTTTTAGTTCATTTTTGCTTTCTCGAAGCACGTTTTATAAGCATCTCTTATTTGGTGATTTTTCTTGATAGCAAGTTCATATGTGCACCTTACAGAGTCTAACTATTTCCATGGAATTCCTTCGAGCTCTTTGGGACTTCTGCTAGGGAATCCAGGAAAACTCATTGTAACACTTAACAAGGAATTCACAATCAAAAATTCATTATTAGTACTTTGGATTTTAGCTTGATAGTAAGGGAGGTATATATGTGGATGATAATATTTTTTTTATTTTTTTTCTAGGCAAAAGAAATTTATTAATCTTTGAAAAAGATATACAAAGATTAAACAGACCAAGGACACAACAATAACCATCACCCGAGACCCACAAAAGGAAGGCAAGGCGCCCACCAAAACCAAAAAGAACCACCGGAAAGAAACGCCGAAACCTAGCTACCAAAACACCTCAAAACCTCAAAACCCAAGCACCTACAATATTCTTCTTATTATGTTTGTGTGGATATCATTGATACAAATTTGTTCGTTTCAAGTAGGTTTATCTGATCACGTTAAGTTCGGAAGCCTAGGTTGGGAGGTTTATTACTGCTGATATATAACTTTTGTAGCTATTTTTTTTTTTTTTTTGATTTGGTCAGTTATTCATATAATCTAAAGCGAAATATTTTTGCTATTATTGTTTTTTTTTTTGTTTGGTCAATTATTCATATAATTTAATGCGAAATATATTGTGTGACATTACTATGTTTTTTATCTATTTTGCAGGTAGGAAGTCATGGTTCCATTTTGACTGAAGAAGAGATGAGATGCACTCTTTCTCCCCTTGGAAAGAAATTAAATTGTATCTAATTAAGGAGACAAATTGATGAGAAGGAGATATCGTTTTCTAAATAGCTTGTCCATGTGAGCTCTTACTAGCAAGTAGCATGTTTGTGCATTTAAATGGATTGGCAGGATGGCTACTTCAAGTCATTTGTCCATGTGAGCTCTTACTAGCAAGTAGCATGTTTGTGCATTTAAATGGGTTGGCAGGATGGCTACTTCAAGTCATTAGTAGTTATTTAGTCTTGAGATGAATGAGTAAAGACCGAGAAAGGGTGGCAATGTGAAGGAAGCGGATGAGTGCTATAAGAAAGTCATCCATGAGACATAGCAATAGTAAATATGTCCATTTTCGTGTTTTTTTTTTTTACTACTCATTAGTACTACATGAACAAACAATGTACATATATTAACTTTCCGACTACCAATTACACAATGAGCACACAAAAATGTGCAAAGCACGTGAATTACACTAGTATATATATAAAGTTATGAATCTATCATCTATGTATATGATTGTACATTTTTGAATTCAAGAAAAGAAGGGTTTGTAATTGTGAATCTTTGACTTACAGGGTAGGGAAGACCTCTCTCATGAATCAGTATCCTAATTAAGATCGAGATCGCGACATGTTTGTATATTTATGTATATATAAATCTATATTGCATGGTTAGGTTATTTGGTGATGAACAGTTGGGGTTGGCCTTAAATCGTGGAATTTAGAAATGTGAACTGGAAGTTCAGCAACCAGTACAAAGCGACAATTGGGGCTCATTGCTTGACCAAAGAAGTCCAGTTTGAGGATCGGCTTTTCACCTTGCAGGTGAAATGATATAACTATTCCACATGATTGTAGATTTATGTTCCTGTCATTTTGGCTTTTGTACAGGATCAAGTTATCAACCATTATGATGACTATGTTGAATGTGCGTATAAACAAAACATATATATTCAAGAACGGAAATCAGTATCCCTGAATAATACAATTTGAACATGGGGTTTTGCCCATGGATTCAGAGCAAGTGGCGACTCCAGGACTTTGGGAGCATGGGGTCATTCATAAACATCAATACTCTTACTAATTATTACGCATAAATCTTATTTATAACTCGGAGTGTTCAGGCCAGTTATCTCGACTAATCCACGGGATCTAATTCCATTGTCCGCTAGCGGAGAATCTGATTATACTTGAGGCAAAGCCCTGTATGGAATGGCCACATGGAAGTTGATAAAACTTGAGACATTTTGAACTTGAAGCTTAAGAAAGAGCAAACCCATATATCTCAAGTCTTGACAACTAGGTCAACTCCTTGGGGTTCTATTACCAATTATAAACATCCATGGTAATGACAATTAAAAAACTAATTCCCCCAAACAAAACACATTCATAACTCAAACAAGCATTTCAACTATGTATGAAACAAAAATATCAAAAGGCATATAATAGTAATCTTCGGATTATTACATGGAAAGACAAATACGCAAAGAAGAGAGAACAGAGTGGTAAAGTGGAGCTGTGTTTTAGTCCATTCGTCTTTTATTCAGTATGGTTTTTTTTTTTTTTTAGTGATTTTCATACTCCCTTTATTGATAAATGCATTCCATTTTTTGTTGTTTAGTGAAATTTTTGTGTAATTGTTCACTAAAAGACAAGAAGAGGAGTGCATTTATAAAACAAGGGGGTGTGAAAATCATTTTCCTAAATTTTTGTGGTGTTTCTAATATTGAAAAATTATCTAGTATGGTGTCAATATCAAAGTTTAATGGAATCATTTATTAATTCGGACAAAAATCTTATTTTGCAATAGGAAAAAAAAATTCCCCTGGGGTCAGCCAACGCCACACCTTCAAGTGTGGCGTCACCACTGTTCAGAGCCCAGGAATGAAAACCTAACCTTTTCGGTTCAAGGAATGCAATTATATAGTCTAAAGGAGAATGCAAGTGTGGGCAAGTATGGATGAAAATATCAGACACATACCAAACCATTACTATTGCATTTAAGTTTTTCTCTTCTTCAATATTGACTTGGTAAAACTTGTCTGGTGGCCAAACTCAATACCTCCTTTAAGGAGGTTGCAGTTTTGAGAGTGTGTGGCAGATTCAGAATTGAAGACCCACCAACTTTTGTCTTTTTTTTCTAAGTTTTTTTACTGAGAATATTTACTGTGATTCTTATCCAAACAGTATAAATTGATAAAATGAAATCAATAGTAAAAGAAGTAATTGATAACTAATTCTTCTGGAAAATACTTCATGTACATTTTAATGAATATACTTCAGGTATCAATTTTTTTCTTGGCAAAGACTACTTCAGGTATTCAACTTGTCTTGGCATAGATTACTTTAGGTATCTAGCAATACTTCAGGTACTTTCTCTTTACAGATATTTAAAATACTTATGGTATTAGGGGTACACTACTTCTAGTAGGACACCCTTTTATGGTTAAAGCATACTTTAAGTATTAGGAGTACATTACTTCCGGTAGGACACCCTTCATGGTTAGAGTTTTGTGTTGATAACGTGTTATAAAATTGAGGCAAATATAAAAGGAACTCGCATAAAAGTAAACAAATATTGGACACAATACGTATATGAAATAGTTCCTCAAGAACTATTGAGATCAAGCTTCCGGACTAATCAAATTCTTATTACCTTTCTGTATGTTTTTTTTCTTTCCTTTCTGTTTCTGTTCGTTCCTCTGTATAATCTTTGATACTCCACGGATACATTTATATAGAGCAGAGAAGAAGAAAACTAATTAAGAAGGGAGAACCCTACAGAATTAATTGCATGTTCCCAACCGCAATACTATTCCAACTACTCCCTCTGTCCCAAATTTTTTGTTCGGTCCGTAAAATAGAGTGTTAAAAATAATATAATTTTTATTTTTAATTTGTGAAAAAAGTATAAATTTTTTCTTGAAAAAATTACATTATTTTTAACACTCTGTTTTACGGACCAGACAAAGAATTTAAGACGAAGTGAGTAATTGCTTTGGAAGTGGTCAGACAAGGACCTGATTTATAATAAGATGTCTATTTTTATTATACAGGCATTCTTTTCCTGTTCTCACACTAGAATCATTATTGTTTGATACTATTGTCGTTTTCCTTATTTGAAGAAGACAGATGGCGACAATTAGGGATATAAACGAGCCGAGCCAAGCCGAATATTGGCATGTTCGAGCTCGGCTCAATCAGAATTCGTCTGGCTCGAGCTCGGCTCGATAAGTATGTACAAAGCTCGGCTCGGCTCGTTAGTATTCGGTTTAGAATAAACGAGCCGGCTCAGCTCGAATTCGAGGTCGAATTCGTCAACTTTTCCGCCTTAATATTGAAAAATTGGCTAAACGAGCCGAGTCGAACCGAATATTGGCATGTTCGAGCTGAGCCAAGCCGAACCTATATATTTCAAGCCGAGATAAACCTGTTCGCAAACCTATATATTGGCATGTTCGAGCCGAGCCGAGTCGAACCTATATATTTCGAGCCGAAACGAACCTGTTCGCGAATTTGTTCGAGCCGAGCCCTGTCAGGTTCGAGCTCGGCTTGTTTATCAAACGAGCCGCAAAATCGAGCTCGAGCTCGGCTCGTTTATCCTTCAAACCGAACCCTTACCGAGCCGAACTCGCGAGCTGCTCAGCTCATTTACGGCCCTAGCGACAATATCTTTGGAGACCGGTTAATGTGGATTCGCCCCCATCCTAAGAAACGTGGAATTCAATCACAAGACACAGCATAACCGTTACACTGGGCCCTTTCGGAGCTCATGCAAATCGTATACTCCTATGAAACTATGAACCATGACTCTATTGGTCATTGGTCAGGAACACGGAATAATATCTCGGTCTGTACCCCGTGGGAAACTTCCTCTACCGTGTGAAAAATGGGACCCCAAATTTCACCAAAATGCCACACTTCCCAATTCACATTCCAATTCTTCCGATTCCCATTCCCATTCCCATTCCAAATATCTAGAGAGAGAAAAACAACAGTCCATAGATACTGCTCTCCGGCTGTACGACTCCCCAGCTACTCTCTCTCTCTCTCTCTCCACATTTCTAGACAGAGAGAGAGAGCATTGGGCAATGTCCACATATTCGGACCCGACGTCCCTTACGGCCTCCTATATTTCATCGCCAGCACAGGCACCGGCGACGGACACCACATCTTCGGACCCGAGGTCCCTTATGGCCTCCTATATTTCATCGCCAGCACAGGCACCGGCGACGGACACCACATCTTCGAACCCGAGGTCCCTTATGACCTCCTATATTTCATCGCCAGCACAGGCACCGGCGACGGACACCACATCTTCGGACCCGAGGTCCATTATGGTCTCCTATATTTCATGGCCAGCACAGGCACCGCTGCCGGACACCACCCCTCCGCCCCCGCCGCCGCCGGACAGCACCCTTCCGCCCCCGCCGCCGCCGGACACCACCTCTCCGCCACCTCTGGCAACTCCTCCGCCGCCGGCGCCGCGGAATTTGTCGGTCGGGCTTATAGTTGGGATAGTTACTGGAGGCCTCTTAACTCTTGTGCTTTTGGGCCTTGGGTACATATGGTTCAGAAAGAGGAAGAGGAGGAGGGAGCATGACCCTCCACCACTTGGGCCCAAAGGTGGTACGATCTCCGATTTGTGCGTAACATGTTTCTGCCATTTAATATATACGTGCAACTAAACAATTGTTTGTATCTTGAAACTTGAGGAGGTTTTTTCCCCACTTATATAGGGATTTTAAGAATGTTTTTGCATCCAAGCGACTTGCAGGGCCAATCTCATGTAATTTCATAGTAACCTGAAAAAGTAGGCTAGCATAATTAGTGAGAAAGTTTGGAGTTGTGCAGGGCCCGGGCACCGCGGCACCCCCTTTTGTTCACACCAGATCACGTTCTTGGGAGCTGCGTTATTCTATCAACATCTTGCAATGGTTCTTTTCTCCTCTTACGGCCTGTTTGGATGGCGGAGAAGAAGGGGGATTGTGAGCCGGCCGGATTTGGAGTCCTAGCCCCATTCAAATTCGGTGTTTGGTTGAGTTTTGAGGAAGCCGGCGTTGAATACTGTAGTGGCTTCAAATCCCCCTGGGGGTGGATTTGTGAAGAACGGGTCTGACCCCGTCGTTAGCAAATCCGGGCGTTTTTTCAGACGTTTTTACCCCTCCAAATCCCCCTTGTCGATCCCTTTTCACGCCTCTTTACACTGGCTAACAGAGAGAGAGAAGACAACAAACGGAGAGATGGAAGACAGAAGCGGTGAAGGAGTGGTACCTTGAAGAGAACATCGGTGTCGGAGAAGAAGGACATTGCCGATCGTCGGCGTCGGAGTAATCAGACCCGGAGTTGGTGAGAATGGTGCGACCGTGGTTGGGTTTTGGCGAGTGGAGGCTAGATGAAGGGGTTGGGGGGAGTGAGGGAGGCAGTGGTGGTGGTGGATCTGTGGGTGGTATTTTATTTTTGGAAAAGAGCTGTGCTATGTTCACAGCAGGCTTTTTCTCCCGTCTCAGGTCGCAAAAAGATGATCGGAACCACTCATTTTGTTCAAAATATGTCGTTTAAGGTCTCTGTAAAAAATGAGCTCCGTCCGATACCGTTAGAGGCGTTAACAAAACACCCAAAATCACTTCAGATTGTTAACGCCTCTAACGGTATCGGATGGAGCTCATTTTTTACAGAAACCTTAAACGACATATTTTGAACAAAATAAGCGGTTCCGATCATCTTTTGGCGATTAGAGACGGGAGAAAAAACCTGTTGTGCACAGCTTGCTGTGCACGAGGCTTTACTGTTTGGAAAATGGGGAGTGTGGATCTGTTTACATATATATATATATATATATATATATATATATATATATATATATAAATTTTTCTAACACATGCTGATTTTTCCATTTTTTCACTTACTAATTACTACATTTGTATTTTTTTGGAAAATAATATTTTGTTTTGGTAAAAAACATGATTTCAACATTTTTTCCTTAAAAAAAACATTTTTTATTCTAAATTGAAATTAATTTTTCCTAATATTAAAGATAAATATCAATTATTCTAATTAGTATGAACCAAACCAATCTTGACTTCAGCATTAAAAAATTCAAGTGGGGGCAATTAAGTCATTCAACATCTAATCTCATTATATCCTCCTCCTCAAAAAATTATCCAAACACTTCATTACAAATCCACCATTCTTAAGAGGTGGGGCCACCCTTCTTACATATCACCCATCATTATATATCCACATTCAAATCCACCCTCATTCTAGGGGTGTTATTCGGTCGGTTCGGTTCGGTTCGGGGTGAATTTGCCGCACCCCGATCGGGTTCGGGGTACATAGGCCGGAGACCGATCCCGACCGGTATTATTTTCGGTTCGGTTCGGTTCGGGTGGGTTCGGTTCGGTCGGGTATTTCGGGTCATTCGGTCCGCCCGAAATGGGCCTTAGTTGGGCCGTTTGGGTCATTTTTAAAAACTAATAATAGACTACGGGTTATGTTTGGGCCATTTTTTCACCCATATTTGGGTCATTTTCACATGTTTCTCATCCATATTTGGGCAATTTTCAACCTTAAGTCAATCACCCATGTTTGGGCTATTTTTTACCCATATTTAGGCCATTGTACCTATTTTCTTTTTTCAAACACCAATTGGAAAAAAAAAACATATAACAAGTAATCAAGTATACTCAAACAATTACAATTTTCACAAGTACTCTTCCACCTTTTTTTTTTCAATCGATTGGAAATATCTTCTACATTAATGTATATAACTTGGAGGAGTTAAAGTAATTTAGAACAGAGAGAGTAATCGATTGAAAAATTTTGCAAAAACGTAAATAAATAAATCAAGCAATGAAATTCCAAAAAAAAAAGAAAAAGTAAGAGCCAAAAGTTAACCATTTAAAAAAATTTGTTTGAAGTTAACAATTCAAAACAATAAGAGCCAAAAGATTAAAACAATTTATATAAATATATATAATATATATGGTTCGGTCGGTTCGGTCGGTTCGGTCGGTTCGGTCGGTTCGGTCCGCATTCGGTTCGGTTCGGTTCGGTCGGTATATATTTCCAGAAAACCGAGACCGAACCGACCTAAGTTCGGTTCGGTTCGGTCCACCCCGAACCGAAAAAAATGCCCTTGGACCGACCGAACCGATCGGTCGGTTTTTTCGGTTTTTTTCGGTCCGGTCGGGTTCGTAACAGCCCTACCTCATTCTATATCCACCCAAAACAAATCCACCATCCAAACAGGCCGTTAGAGTTGTCGAATTAGTTTTCTGCATGGACAGGGGTTGTTTTTTAATTCTTTGGCCCTGAGATGTGGTTATGAAGTAGGAGGTTGGGACTATTTTTTCACAACATCGTAAGAAACTCGAACCCCCAACAAAGTTAGCGGTTTATGGTTAATTATTTTTTGGTTGACGCGAACACAAGGATGATACGTATGGTCACATAGATATTATAATAATAGTGTTTGGGTAAAATCTTTTTAATTTGAAGTAGATACGTCTAACCCATAACATAGAGGCTTAGCTGTAGATGCGGTGTTATTGCAACTCAGGTTGTCACCATAAGCTAGAAGTCATTGTGTGAAGACATCCAACTGAATAAGAATTTCGGTAAAAGTTAGTGTAATATCTCTATTCATTTATTGTTCACATTATGGCCTTGTCTTGAATCTTTTGGATTCAACTAAGTAGAAAAAGGAAGTCACAACTTGCAAAATACAGTTCAGCTTTTGAAATAAAAAAATAATTGAGGTTGGGATTAATTTGTTTTTTATGATATATTCATTCTATTCATTTGATGAAATTCAAGTTGTGGAAACAAGAAGACTTAAATGTCTTCACACATATTGCAGATCGAGTAGATGTGGAAATCCAATATGACTTGATAACAGTAAAAAGACAACCAGACACAAACCAAAATTGACACAACAAATACAGGGAAAAAAACTAAAAGGTCGGGTTAGAGTTGATAGAATTATACTTGTGATTACACGACAGCCACAGAGCCACTCCTATTATCACTCCTATTATCAATGGATAATTGACTTGTTCTATGAATAAAGTAAAATGTAACATGATAGAGTGATGTTTGTTGTAGCTTCAGAACATGCTTATCTGGTTGGCACCAGTTCTAGACGGATGAAAAAATGGAAAGAAGGCAACATGTTACTATCTGTTCAGATTCACTACCGACTGTTTCTTAATCATGTTTATAGAGCTTATTTGGATAAGATCCTGGTGAAAACTTCAGAATAGATAGTACTACTCGTAATTTATATTTACAAAAAGAAGTAATAGACCAACTTTGACAATTTTATACCTAAATTCGTCCACTCATTCTGGCGTGTGTATAATTTCCAGATGACCCATATGATGTCCTGCCACAGCATGGGCAACACAATACTCCCCAACCGGGGAGTCATGCAATCGGAATGCCTCCGATACCCTCTCCTCCACATGTAATTTTGCCACAACTACCCAGCTCACTGGTGCTTTCTCCACCTCCAATAATAAGCAGCAGTGGAGATTATGGGTCTAATCATACAGGAGGAGAAAACCCACTCACACCACCTTCCCCTGGGATGGCTTTAGGTTTTTCGATGAGCACATTCACATATGAAGAATTGGCAATGGCAACAGATGGCTTTTCAAAGGCCAATCTCATTGGACAAGGTGGGTTTGGGCACGTGCACAAGGGCGTCCTTCCGAGTGGGAAAGAAGTTGCGGTTAAACAGTTGAAAGCAGGAAGCGGTCAAGGGGAGTGTGAATTTCAAGCTGAGGTTGAGATCATTAGCAGAGTGCATCATAGACATCTGGTTACACTAGTTGGTTACTGCATCACTGGGTCCCACAGAATGCTTGTTTATGATTTTGTTCCTAACAACACATTGGCATTTCATTTACACGGTGAGTAATTCTGGTAGTTCATGATTTACTCATTAAAAGCAAATCAAGGAGGCAATTCGATTATCTTCATGCTTATCTGATTTTCTATTTTCTGCGGCTTTTGTATGCTTATGCAATGGTAAGGACTCAAGGGTTTGGTATTAATCAAGTGGTTCATAGAAGGATTTTGATAGTAAATAAAAACTTTCAGGCAAGGGAAGACCTAACATGGATTGGCCCACAAGATTGAAAATTGCTCTTGGGGCTGCAAAAGGACTAGCATATTTGCACGAGGACTGTAAGTTCTGTTTATGTTTATTCTTATTTCTCGGTGTGGAAGCAAGAGGCAATTATTGTTCTTTGGCATATGGTACCTGAATTGTTAATCTCTAATGGCTGTATTGGTAGGTCATCCTAAGATCATACACCGTGACATCAAGGGGACGAATATTCTTCTGGATTCTAACTTTGAGGCAAAAGTAAGATTTCTTCATTGGATTCAAAAGTATGTATAATGTAGTAAATCACTAAATCTAGCTGCAGCCCCATTTGCTGCCAGAGCGTGTTTCTCATTTGTTTTATCTATATGAAGTTGGCATTCATTTTGTTTTAGAAAAATTGGTAGATTTTTACCCCTTACCATTAGTTATTATCAGTGAGATTCTATGTGTTGCAACTTGCAAGGAGTGGAATGATGTTTTTAGTTAGCTAAAGAAAACTGGATTCAAATCACTGATTAGTTTGTCTAGACCTCCTCTTACTATCGATTATCATAGTTGTCAGTAAACCTGGAAATTTCTAATTTCTTCTCAGGTTGCAGATTTTGGACTTGCAAAGTTTTCTCCTGATGCCGACACTCATATATCTACCCGGGTGATGGGAACTTTCGGGTAAGACCTTCCTCTCATGTCCCATCTGTTGTGATTGTGTCTTGATGGTGGTTATTGGTCTTAGCCTTGGGTACAACCCGCATATGCACTGGATCTTTTGTGTGTTCCTAGAAACGAGTGGTCATACACCAACGGAGCTTTTTTGATCTATTCTTTATTCTCACTTTCACAAGAGTATTTGCTTTAAACTTGGGTTCAAGTTGTATATCTGGTCTTGTTCAGCTTTACCTATTATCTTGGGCCAAGTTGATCCTGAAATATGAAAACTGAGTTTCTGTTGCCTTGGTTATCAATTTTATTTATTTTTATTGTTTTCTGATTTTCTGGATTCTATGTTTTCATGACTGGCCAAGACGTTACTCTTGTATGCAGTAGTCCTTATAAATCATGTTCACCTTTCAAATGCTCACTACTTGCAGATATCTAGCTCCGGAATATGCTTCGTCTGGAAAACTTACAGACAAGTCAGATGTTTTCTCCTTCGGAGTCATGCTTCTGGAGTTGATTACCGGACGACAGCCCTTTGATGATTCTAAATCTTCCACGGAGGATAGCTTGGTAGACTGGGTAAGGAATTCATCAAACTGCTACGGCTTCCTCAACAATGAAGAAATTCTTTTGTTTAGGTTTTATTTAGCTTTCCTTTGGTTTTCCCGATATGCTGCC
Source organism: Rhododendron simsii (assembly GCA_014282245.1). Taxonomy (NCBI): domain Eukaryota; kingdom Viridiplantae; phylum Streptophyta; class Magnoliopsida; order Ericales; family Ericaceae; genus Rhododendron; species Rhododendron simsii. Next base: position 36,322,466 of record CM024955.1, on the reverse strand, counting down.
AAAATTCACATTGTTGTAGGCAAGGCCCTTGCTCACGCGAGCTTTGGAAGCAGGAAATTTTGATGCCCTTGTTGATCACCGGTTACAGAAGGATTACAACCACAATGAGATGGTTCGTATGGTTTCTTGTGCTGATTCTTGTGTAAGTCATTTAGCGCGACATCGACCACGAATGAGCCAGGTAATTATTTTCACTTTTAGCATGAAAGGTTATTGGAAATAGGAAATTAAGGAATTTCTGTCTGACCCAAAAAAAAAAAAAGGGAAATTAAGGAAATCCACTGTTGTAGGCATATTGCTTATTGTAGGCCTATTGCTTATCTAAAGGGAGCCAACAACCTGTTGTAGGCGCGGTCAAAGTCAATAACTTGCAATTTGGGACGACTATTTGACCCTCCAATCGCGAGCGGACACATGGCGGCAGGCCCCGCCCGAGAGGAACTTTTGACCGACCAATGAAATAATGACACGTGGACCGGTGAATCAGGAGGATATATCCGCGGAAGTCGTCCACGGAATCGGGGAGTCCATCGTGGAAATTACCCCCGCGGACCCCGGGGAGCGGTTCGAGCAAGGGTCCCGCAGGTCTCCCAAACGTCATAATTACCGTAAGACTCCCATCGAGGAGTCCCCGGGGGTCCCTATCCTAGGCCTAGAGGCAAGGTCCAGAAAGAACCCCGCGGAGAGGCAATGATCGCCGCAGGTCGCGACCTCGCTCTAGCAGGAATTGGGGAATTTCTTGTGGTTTGGTGGCTTTGGGTTGGAGGTTTCGCCGCGGAAAATCGAGCCTTCCCATGGATGAACGTCCACGGAAAGGCGGATTTCCTCGAGGCCAGGAGGTACAAGAGGGACACGTGTCAGGAATTGATAGGAGCGCCGTCCTGGGCCTGTCCCAAGTCCAGGTGCCCTACAGAGATTTGCACAAAGTGGGTCGAAACAATCCCATTGAAAAGGGCCACGGGAGACGCGGTGGTGTTATTCATCAAGGAAAACATTATTTGCAGGTTCGGCATACCCAAGGTAATTTTATCAGATAACGGGACCCGGTCATTAACCACCACGTCGGAAGTCTCCTGGACGAATACGTGATTGACCACCACACCTCCAGCGCCTACTATCCGCAGGGCAACGGGCAGGCGGAAGCAACGAACAAAACCCTGATAAGGATTCTCAGTAAGCTGTTGGACGAACGCGGAGGGACCTAGGCAGATCATTTACCAATAGCCTTATGGGCATACCACACGTCGAAACGGAAGTCCACTCGCGCTAGCCCTTCCAGCCTGGTATATGGAGCCGAAACAGTATTGCCCATGGAGCTTAGTGTCCCGTCCGCGCGAATGATCCTCACAATGAAAGGGTCCGCGGAAGGAAGAAAGGCAGACCTAGAGGCCTTAGAGGAAAAAAGAGCCACCGCAGCCGTCGCTCATCGAAAGTATTGGGAGTCCGTGGCACGCTACTACAATAAAAGTGTGGTGCCGCGAATATTCAAAGTGGGAGATTTGGTCTGGAAAGCAACCACCGCAATGATGAGGGATTTGAAGACCCCAAAATTCACACCCAAATGGGAGGGGCCCTACGAAGTAATCCGCGTGTCCGCAGCCGGGCACTATCATTTGGCCCGCGTGGAAGACGGGTTCCGGACTGGGGCGGTTAATGCAAAGTATGTAAAGAAGTTTTATCCGTGAAGGAAGCGGCAAGATGTTCGCCTTGGCGGCGAGGTTTACTTTTGTTCTTTTTTTTTTTAAGTTGTAATGAAGTAGCGAAAAGCTGTTTCAGGACTTATGTATGTTCGCTTTGGCCTTATGTGAAAAGAAACACTCGAAATCTGTCTTTCCTACCTTTTTTCTTGATTGTTCTGCTCTTCATTTCTTCTACTTTGAATTTGTTTAATTCGTACGGTTGTCGCAAGCAAAAAAATAATAATAATAATAAAGAAAAGGGCGGGGGGTGGGGGTGTAAATAATCCCGACTTTCGTGCCATATTGCTCATTTTCCAGACTTAGCGATCATCAAACAGAGATGATGTTAAGCCCGCGAGGGGTCAGAACATGACCCGCGACTCCCAGACTTGGCAATCATCAAACAAAGATGATGTTAAGCCCGCGAGGGGTCAGAACATGACCCGCGACTCTCAGACTTAGCGATCATCAAACAGAGATGATGTTAAGTCCCCGAGGGGTCAGAACATGACCCGCGATTCTCAGACTTAGTGATCATCAAACAGAGATGATGTTAAGTCTGCAAGGGGTCAGAATATGACCCGCGATTCCCAGACTTAACGGTTATCAAACAGAGATGATGTTAAGTCCGCTAGAGGTCAGAACATGACTCGCGATGCCCAGACTTAACGGTTATCAAATAGAGATGATGTTAAGTCGCGAAGGGTCAAAACATGACCGATTACTAGACTTAGCGATCTTCAAACAGAAATGATGATAAGCCGCAAGGAGTTAAAATATAACCCGCGCCCTCCGCGCTCAACCACTATCAAAGGGACAAACCAAAAAATCCGCGGATTCTAAGATTGATAGTTGCAAACAAAAAAAGAAGAAAGCAGGGAAATGTTTTATTGAAATGGCCAAAACAAGGCCTAAGGACATCAATTACACCCGTTTATTCAAAAAAAAAAACTAGCCCAGCCAGTCCGCAAAAGCAAGCTCCTCCGGATCGGGGTCTTCAAGATTTAGTGCCGCTGCAGCCAGTTCCGCATCGTATTGGGAAATATGGGCGAATCTGGCTTCCAAATCCACGACGTGCTGCCTAGTGGACACCAGTTGTGCGGAGAGGCTTTGAATCTCAGGCCTTAAGGCCACCCTTTCCCCCGCGGCCCTGAGCACGGAGCTCCTCACGCTCAGCCAGCCGAGGTCGAAGCCCATAGCCACCATATCCTGCGCGACCTCTTGAAGGGCAGTCTTCATCTCCGCAGTAAAATCCCTAAAGCGCAGTTGCGCCCAGGGGGCAAGCACTTCGTGCAAATCCCTCAAGAGGAGCCTTCTAAGCCGAGCTGACCGCGGATTGAAGTGGGCAAAAGTCTCCGGGTGAGCGCGAGCTATGGCATTGAGAAAGGGGTAATAAGCCTCATCCACGGGGAAGTCCGCGGGGAACAAGTGCACGGACACCTCTGTTTGGGTGACCATTGGTCCCTTCCCATGATCTAAGACTGGGCTACGTTAGGGAAGGGGACATTCCCTGGACTCCACCTGGTCCCTGTTCTGCTCACCCATCCCTAAGTCCTGCTCAGCGCCAAAATCCCTAAGAGCAGCACTTCCTTGGCCTCCCAAAACATCATCAGTCTGTATGAAAGTCATGTCTTTAAATAAGAAGTTCAAATCTGAGTCAATAATGGAGGTGGGCCCACCAATAAATTCTTCGTTTACCTCCAGCTGTTGGTCTCTGTCCACTGGGAGAGGCTGAGGTGGCGGAGTAGGTGTGTGCCTCGCGGATGGGTGAGGAGATGCAACTTGGGAAGTTAAACATGCTGGAGAGCCAGGGGTGGCCCTGCTCGTGGTCGTATCCTCCCCGACGGAGGATGCACGCCCTTGCAAGAAGGGGGCGTTTAAGACGCCTAGAGAACCAGCCGCTACACGGCCCAGGAAGCTCGCTGAGGAGTGGATGCAAGCACTGGAAGATTGTTGCTGCGACCCTGAAGGAGCAACGGAGGGCGTTGCCTGTTGCGGGGGCGCGTCAGGGGGACTCACGGCGCGAGGAACGAGGACCCCCACGCCATCATCTTCCTCCTCCTTCAAAATCTATGCTGCGGCCGCGAAGATCGGCCCCACACCGGCCTCCGTTTGGCCAAAGGATTCGCGGGAACCCACTGGAAGGGGCGGCTAGCGGGCTTCAGAGTCGGCTGCATGAGGCGGAGAAGGATCTTGATCAAAAGAGTAAACAATGACATTATCGGATTCCCCGGAGGAGGAAGACAGGTCTGTAGAAACCGTGTTGGGGCCCCCCCCCGAGATCCATAATTGACGTTCACAGCCACCCACATGCTTTGGGGCCCGCGCCAGTCTACCCCCCTGGCTTCCGTAACGGCCCTTAACGAGGTGCCCGATTACGAATTTCGGGCGCTAGAATGACCTCCGCCTCCCCACTGACGAACAAGAAAAACGAGTCCAGGTTTCTCTGCCAGAACTAACAAAACTGTGACGTGCAGCGCCCTACCTCGTCCCTGCTTGGGATGGGAAGATCCCCAAGGTTAGCCAGGATACCGAAAGTGTGTGGCCGCGTGAAGCGGAGCTGATAGTTGATAAAGGAAGACAGTTGCGGGGCGTGCCCTGGCACCCCTTGATCAAAGCTCAACTATCGCGCAAACCGGTCCGGCCGGTAGACCGACACCCCGTGGGCTTCACTGTTAAGAAACATAATCCACCCTGGGAGAGCGATGAGGGCGAAGTTAATAACCGCTCGGGCTATTGAATTGTTTCCGCCTACGGCTGATAGGGAAGAGCAGGTAGGCAAGAGGCATTGGCCTAAGCCAACTACCCCTGGAGAGACAACGGCGTAGGGGCGCGGAACGAAGCTCCCCGAGACGTCGCACACTTCACTCTAAAGTGCGTCGTTGCTTGTCCCAATCCACCGCTCTGAGCGAGACCGGCTAGCGGACGCCAGGAAGTCCCGCGGAATGGGGGCAGTAGCGGGAAAGTGCTCGAAGAAGTAGGCGAGGAGAAAACCTATGGACCATGGAAAGGTGATCACACCTTCCAAGGGACTGCACGTGATCAGCGTGGACTAGGTCCAACTGGCAATGAAGTGACCCCAGGAAAAGAGGAGCCAGCGCGATAGCAGTACCGCGAGCGGAAAGACCGCAGGGGAAGGGCTGTCCGCCGGGTAGTCCGAAAGGATGAAGTAAGACAGGAAGAAAGCAAAGAAGTCGGCCATGTAAAGCCACCCCTCGTAGTGGGGACCAGCGACGAAGTCTCGCGGAGCCCCATTGACTGTCGTCCTTGTAGGTTGAAAGTCTTTGAAGAAGAAACGGATCCAGCTTGCAAAGGAGGTTTTCTTGGCGTTCGCAGCGGCATTTTTGCGAACACCCTGGGCTATGAAAATGGGGCCGGATTAGGCTAGCTTACCTAGCCTTCGAAGCTCCACGATGTCATGTTGGTCCACGGAGGAGAGGTTGTCGAGGTCAAGGAGTGTGGTCCCACGCAAGGGAAGGCGAGTGAGAATCACCACGTCCTCCAATGAGAGGCCACTCTCCCCCCATGCCCATATAAAGGAATGGGTGTCGATGCTCTAGTATGAGCATGCATGGTTCAAATTCCTGAGGGCCGCCCCCTGCCTCGGAATACTCAGGCTCCGCAACAGTAGCGCAGCATCGTAGGCGCCGCTAGCCATCAAGATTTGCTTAAGAGCGGCGTTTCCCGTGACCTCGTCGACCCATTCAGCCCAATCGGAAGGTGGCAAAGCTTGGGCTCCGAAGCGGCATTCTGAATAGGGGAAGTCTCCGCGTTCCAAGCAGAAGCGTGAGACGGAGGACGGATTAACCGGCTCCGCGTCCTCTAAATCGGCGGGAGTTGTGCAAGAAGTGGGATCAGACGTGGAGGGCCCCTCTACGGTGTAGGCCTCCGCCTGGGTCCAAAAGGGGTCCCCTACGGATTGAAGATATGGAGCCCTCCTTCACTGGTCCGCGGCAGGAACGGGTTCTTCAATGATTGAACCTCGCGCAGCCATGCGGGACTCTTTACGTAGGACGAAAGCGAAAGAAGAAAAGACAGCTCTGGAAAGAAAGAACGAGAAAAGAAAATGACAGTTTTGACTGAAGTTTGAACGATAGGTGAAAAGGAAATGACGGGTGAAAAGGCTTATATAGTAAGTCTGTTGAAGGAGCATTTATTACAGCCGTACATCAAGAGTCACATCAGCATACGAGGCGACACCGTCTATTCAGTCACCCACTGTTCTGTGGGATGGCTCATCCATGACCGCGGAAGCTTTGAAAGCTGCGCGCGCGGGCGATGAGCTCCCATCGACCACGCGCAGGGGCCATATGTAGGCGCGGTCAAAGTCGATAGCTTGCAATTTGGGACGACTATTTGACCCTCCAATAGCGAGCGGACACGTGGCGGCAGGCCCCGCCCAAGAGGAACTTTTGACCGACCAATGAAATAATGACACGTGGACTGGTGAATCAGGAGGATATATCCGCGAAAGTCGTCCGCGGAATCGGGGAGTCCATCGCGGAAATTACCCCCGCGGACCCCGCGCAGCGGTTTGAGTCAAGGTCCCGCGGGTCTCCCAGACGTCATAATTACCGTAAGACTCCCATCGAAGAGTCCCCGGGGGTCCCTGTCCTAGGCCTAGAGGCAAGGTCTAGAAAGAACCCAGCGGAGAGGCAATGATCGCCGCAGGTCGAGACCTCGTTCTAGCGGGAATTGGAGAATTTCTTGTGGCTTGGAGTTGGAGGTTTCGCCGCGGAAAATCGAGCCTTCCCGCGGATGAATGTCCGCGGAAAGGCAGATTTCCTCGAGGCCAGGATTTACAGGAGGACACGAGTCCGGAATTGATAGGAGCGCCGTCCTGGGCCTGTTCCAAGTCCAGGTGCCCTATAAATACCCCTGACATTCCCAATGATTAAAGAGGACCTTTTCCTGGGAAAAAATGAGTGAGCACTAAATTTGAGGGAAGAGAACATTCTTCCTCAGAAAAAATGTGGTGACCTCACTCGCTCGAACCCGAAAAAGCTCTAACACTGCACGGAAAAGCCCAAAAGACACGTTGCCTTTGTCTCTCCCGTACCTCTTGCTCCTACCCCTTCACCCAGCAAGGTCTTCTCTCTCTCTCCCATTCGACTAATCATCAACCAATCGCACCTCTCCAGTTCACGGATAACTACATGTAAGCGGTCTCACGAACTCCCCATTCCCCACACCTGTTATCTAGGCAAGGCGGTGAAAATAATTATATTCTTGCATTGTGGAATGGTTCTCCAATCGTTGATTCTACGATCACGTACAGACGTACTAACGTTGGTTGCACGTGAAAGTTAGGCCTGGGAATGCTATTCGTCATGGCTAGGACATTTGAGACCAACCTCCATGGTGCCGGAGGCCCCGTACCACCACATTAATTTGTGTGCAGTGTCCTCTTGGTCTGTCGCATCAGATCATATGCGTTTTGGAATCTCCCCTTTTTGAATTCACAAGTTGGCTTTTCACAACCCAAGTAGGTGGATCTGTGGCCCAGCCGCCCCACTTAGTTTATATGGATCATGAGTCGCTGAGACCAAAAATGACGGTGGTGGTTCCGAATTGCTGAATACTTTCCCATAAGCAAGAGATTTGGCATCATTTGTTTCTGCTTCCCAACGAGTTAATAGCAGTGGATCACTTGTCAATAATTTTCTGAGTCATAAATCATTGCAAGCTACAGAGATGCAAAATTTGGATACAGGAAAATCCAATATCTGAAAATTATGTTGAGAATTTTCGAGTAGCAGTGGTAGGAGAGTTTTGTGCATTCTCCAAGGCTCTCTCAATGCTTTTCTTTTTTAATTGTACCACTTTCATCTTTCATCGATGAATGAAATTTTCTTTGCCGATCAAAAAAAAAATCTGATAATTATGTATCTAGTATGACTGGAAAGGTGGAACTAGACCAGATGTCTTTTGATACATATAAACAAGTGCAAAGTCACGCTTGGTGTATCTACTAACCTAACACTCAAGCCCAAATACACCTTAGTGTCTTGTACTTCGAGCCAAGATGGTCAATTTGAACCAAAAAGTGATATTTGCATGTGAACACTGACTGATGAGCGTATAACTGGAATTGTGCAGGTAGTACGGGCCTTGGAAGGAAACCTATCTTTGTCCGATCTTTACGCAGAAATCAGACCCGGACACAGCATCGCCTATAGTTCTCATGGCAGCTCAGACTACGACACAAATCAGTACCGCGAGGACTTGAAGAAATTTAAAAAGCTGGCACTGGGAACCCATGAGTATGGCAGCAGTGAGCAGAGCAGACCAACTAGTGAGTCTGGATCGCATCCATCTGGCTCCAGTAGCAGCGTAGCCCAACAAAGCACTCAAGAAATGGAGATGGGAGAGATGAAGAAAGACTATTGAGGGTTCAGTTGAAGCTAATGACCATTGTTGCCCTGTTTTCTCTGTGTAATAATTGATGCAGGTATATACATACTCCCTCCGTCCATAAATAAGTGGCCGGTGCGCAAAATTAGGTCTTAAAAAAAAAAAACATTTGTTTCGTTAAAAAAATCAATTTTTTTTTCACAAATCAATAAATAGCAATGAGTTTTATTAGATTATGAAAAAAAATAAAAAAATTTAGTAAAAAATATACATGTTTTGTGAAGCCTAGTTTTGCGCGCCGGACAGTTATTTAGTGATGGAAGGAGTAGTATAGTAGCCGATAGAAAGGAAAAAAAAAAAAACAAACATTGTATAGTCCCTTATTTGCTTTGGTTGATGAAAGGATGTGGGTTTTTTTTTCTTGTATTTGGCAGGCTTACACATATCTATTCTCTTATTATGATTCTTGAATCTTAGCTTTGATTTGTCTGTCCATATTTTTTTTGGTTGACAAACTTGTATAAGCTGTTCATGTGATTATGTAATCTGTAACTATCCTAGAATGTCGTGTAAGGTATGTACACAATGAACTAGGTGGAACCAGTGGTGTAGTTCATTTCAATCTACCTTGTTTTTACAAGCTTTACGTGCAAATGGTTTTAACTTCAGGAGCGGCTTTACTTATTTGAATTTGAAAATGGTCGTTGTTGCGGATTTTGCATGTTAAAATGGCGGTCGGGGCTGATTGGTAGCGTTCTTGTTTTATGCTTTATGTTCTCGAGAGCTAAATACTGTCAATCTAATCTGGTGTTAGTATATTGGTTAAGATCAGTTCTGGTTAAAAATTGAAAACCGATGAAGGTCGATTCGCTTATGAATCTGTTAAAAAACCCAAAGCAAGTAGATGCATACATACTGCTAAATTGGTAGGGACAGAACAAGGCAAGATAATGCGATGCCTTGACCATTTCTCGTCTACTAACGGAGACTCAAATTAAAACTGGACTCTGGACTGACCCAATACAATAAAGTTGATAACATCCAAGTGGTAGTCGAGTCAAATTCTAGACCAAAGGCTTCCTAAGGCTCTGATTGCCACGAGGAGACGGAACGGCTCTTCTAATCAGAAGCAAATGGCTTGGAGCAGCATTTCTTCATCCGATGTACAACAAATCCTTTCCTTTAGTCTCAAAACAAAAAAGAATGAGAAAACAAATTTGAGTAACAGAGAGGGATGACTTTGTGCGAATTCAATCAAAAAATGGGACACAAATTTGGCAGTCAGCTTTTAAACTGAATTTTTTGTTCCGCAAGGTTTTTTTTTTTATTATTTTAAGGATTTTTTCAGGTTTTTGATCTTCATTAGCAGCATTAAACTAATAAGATTCGGTTTCTAAGCTTTGCATGTGCTTTTATAACTAAAAAAGAATTAACGTTATTAATATTTCGTTCCCATGTGATTGGAAAAAACAAGATTTAATTTTCTACAATGGGCTCTAAAAAATAGAACTTTAGACGTTTCACATCAAGGTGCACTTTGGACAATAATTGATAGGAAATAAACATGCTACGGAGCTGAACGAAGGTGCACAAATTTAGACACAGACATGTCTGGAACTGTCTGATGTGGATCTCACGTTTATTTTGTGAGATTCCGTGTGTCTAATGGATCTGAATGCATCTGTGTTTGGATCTATATACCCCTTTCTTTATACGAAGCATTGCTAGATAGGAAAACGTTCGACGTAGATGTAGTGATATTTTATGATTTTTGTCGGTCAAAAAAGAAGATATTTTTTATGATTTTTACACGAAGTACTGTGGAGTATTTATCAGTAGCAGTAGTTTTTATTTGTGAGAAAAGAGGGGCTGTGACTTGTGAGCCTGTGGACTGTTAGAGCAAGTATACTAGATGAGCAAAAATACATTTTTTGCTATCTTACCTAAGAAAAACATAGAAAATCGTCTACACCAAATGAGCTAAAAGAGGAGCTAAAATGTATTTATGAATAGTTGTTTTCTATTTTTAACTATGCACTCTTCATACTCTTTTCTTTTTTTAATTAGTATCTTTTTCTCTCTCTCCTCCCTCCTTTCTTCTCTCTTTAAACAACAAAGATAATAAAGAAATGAGTGGAAAATATATATTTTAATTGGAGTTAATAAAATAGATAATATTGGTGTAGTGTTGAGAGAAATGTGAGTAAGTAAAATAAAAAAAGTGCACTGTTGATCAGCATTTTTACATTTTCATTGGTGTTCATGCTCTTAGATTAGACCGGCAGTTGATGAGGTCGGTAAAATTGCACTAAAATAGAATTTTTAAAAAGTTAAGTCATTTTTATCCCCGAAAAAAAAATAATTTAGTTTATCATTTACTGTAGTTTCGAGATCGAGAGAGAGAGAATCTCCGGTGTGCATATTCTATACCAAAACGGTCTGTGAAAAAGGAACAGATCAGAGTTATCGTTGATTTGATTACTCTCCCCACTTTTCGTCTCCAATCACAAACGAGAGAGAGAGAGAGAGAGAGGGGGAGTTAATTGTCAAAACCCTAGAAAACTTCAGAAAACAATTCCATGGCGTCGTCCCGCAGGCGTATGCTCCTCAAGGTCATCATTCTTGGCGACAGCGGGTCACTAGAACACACTCTCTCTCTCTCTCTATCAATACACTTGTAATAAAATAACCAAGGGTGGTAAGCCAAGGCAAGAGGTGAAAATACGGAATTGCCCTTGTCAGATTTGTCTTTCAATTTTTTCTGGCATGTTTTGAGGTGGGGGTAGTTTAGGTATCGTACGTTTTCCTTATTTCACCCAATGAAATTATAGTTTCATTTCTGGATTTTACTGAAAAAAGTAGTAGTTTATTACTTCGGCCATAAATTGATGTGGCGCCATCTCGTTTCTTTTCCTGGATTTGAGGATTGAAAGTGGAAACGAGGGACACAGGCAAAGAAAGTCTCAAGTGATGAGTGTCTTTTTCCTGAATTTCTGAGAGAACAGAGAGATCGATGGCTTCCTTGAGCAAAATTGTTTTACGATTTGAGCAGTCCAAAATGAACCCCACTTTCCTCTCTCTCTCTCTCTCTCTCTCTCTCTCTCTCTCTCTCTCTCTCTCTCTCTCTCTCTGCTAATGAAAGAAACCAATCTCTCTCTCCCTAGCCCTCTTGCCGTGAACATCTCTCCCACTACCATCGTCACTTTCACTTTTCCGGTCACAACCACCGTAGCAGTATAGTACCGCTTCCAACATCATGCAAAAGGTGTTCAATGGTATTCTTTGACCATCATCACGCAAAAGGTTTTCCTTGTTCCGTTTCATTTTGCGTTTTTGTTTGCATTGATAGGTTGGATCATAAAAAATACCATATCAGCTATTGTTATCAACATTTTTTAATCTATAAATTTTGTTGGGTTTTGTTTGTTTGTTTGGTGTTGGTACTAAATTAGATTTAGAGAGAAGAGGAAAAAGAGAGTATTTTAGATGATGATAGAGTTCTTTGAGCTGGTTTGTACAGGAGTTGTGGTGTTTCGTCATGGAGCCAATGTCTTCTTCCGCGCTTTCTCCTCTCATCTTGCTTTTCGATCTCTCAGGTGCATCTCTCTCTCTCTCTCTCTCTCTCTCTCTCTCTCTCTCTCTCTCTCTCTCTCTCTCTCTCTCTCTCTCTCTCTCTCTCTCTTTGAATTTGATTTCTGTAATTGGATTTGGTGGGTTAACTCTGTTCCAATTTTTTCCCATCATTTTGTGTTTGCTATTGGTGATTGAAGGCCAGGTGATCCAATTGGATAGATGGCTTCAAGTTGAAATTTCAGTGATTTTAGGAGAAAGGAATTGCAAGATTATCATTGCTAAAAAGGTCAATTTTAATGTCCTGTTTTTTAGGAATTTTGTTGATTTTGTGCAGCTTTTGGGAATTTTAAAGTTGGATGTTTGCAGAAGTTCTTTATGGGTCTGTCATTGAAGGATTAAAATATTTCAATAGCAAAATAAGGGCTCCTTATGCGCCTTGAATTAGATAGAGGTACCAAATTTATTCTGTTTGTTCAATTCAATTTCCATAAAATCCGTGGTTCGTTGAAGTTAACTATTTTATTTTTTCCAGTTTGCGAAAGCTCATTCCTTTTATGAAAGAAGACGGGTTAGTCTCTGTGTGGTTTTCGGGTTATTTTATACCCCTTCTCCCTTTGTCCGCAAATGCAAAACCACTGTTATTCTCAAGTTTGCAGTATAAGTGTTCGGTGAAACAAAGGAATATCATCTACGGAAAAGATTAATTAGAATTCTTCACTAATTGTTCTAAAGTAAAATTTTGTGTTCTAACAGGAAACTGTCTCCTCAATTAAACTGATAAATTTCCTCACCTCTCTTCTTCCATGTTTGATAAGGGAATGGCCTTCATGATCTAAGCATTTTTGGTAAGTGAAATCTGATCAAATGTCTCATTTCAAAGTAGCCATAAATTGTAGTCTCGCGTTGAGTTTTTCTGTTTTTGGTGTAATCATTTTTATTGGTTTCCTTTTTTAGTTCATTTTTGCTCTCTCGAAGCACGTTTTATAAGCTTCTCTAATTTGGTGATTTTTCTTGATAGCAAGCTCATATGTGCACCTTACAGAGTCTAACTATTTCCATGGAATTCCTTCGAGCTCTTTGGGACTTCTGCTAGGGAATCCATGAAAACTCATTGTAACACTTAACAAAGAATTCACAATCAAAAATTCATTATTAGTACTTTGGATTTTAGCTTGATAGGAAGGGAGGTATATTTGTGGATGATAATATTATTTTTTTTTTCTAGGTAAAAGAAATTTATTAATCTTTGAAAAAGATATACAAAGATTAAACGGACCAAGGACACAACAATAACCGTCACCCGCATTACAACAAAAATCACTTTCTACAGCGTGCAAAAAACGCTATGAAAAATAATAGATAGCGTTCCCGAAAACGCTATATTAGCCCATGCTATTAAAAGTCTGGGACATTCTATAGCGTATTATAGAATGCTGCGAAAACTAGACATTTTATAGCGTTCACATAACGCTGTCAATTTGGAAGCTATTATAGCGTTATTTGCCTGCTGTAAATAGTGTTCTTCAATAGCACTCTTTGTATGCTATAATAGGGGAGTCCTAACATACCGTTGGATGCCTGCTACAATTGTCAGCACAAAATAAAATGCACTCTTTTGTTACATTATACTTTTGCATTCTATATTATTGATAAATTTAATTTGAAACTAACTTTAAAAACCCAAAAACTATCCATGTATCATTGAACTTTTAAGCCAATATTATAAAACCGAGAAATTAGCGATTCGTCCAACATAAATTACTTCAAAAGATAAAAGTGAAAACTTGACATAACAAAGTCAAGATACTAATGTCAATATCCAAAAAAAAAAATATATCCAAAAAAAGAAAAGACAAAAAAAACCTATATAAACATCAACTGATAAACAATTTATGCAACGCTTCTGTACAACCCAACCAAAATTTGTCCTCTGCAATGAGGATCGCTTCTCTTGTTCATTTTGTACTCTGCAAAAACAAGAGTCTTAATCAATACAACTCAAGAAGACATACAACAATAAGATATGAGCAGGACCAAGAACAATCTCAGGAGCAACCAAACCATGACCAACTGATGTGTAGTGGACAAAATAGCCAAACCACTAAGAAGGAAGATAAAAGATGAACTCCAAAACAGAGCATTACATATCCCAAAAAGGGAGACAGTAACATTCAAGTTAAGTTGCAAGTGGAGTTCAATATGCATGCACTTCCTAATAAAAATTAAACTCTGGTAAGTAAATATATAACAGAGAGAGTAATATACAATTAACATAGATCCTTTCACTTGTATTTTTGTTGATGGTTAACGCTTTTAATAAGCAACAATCAGCCATTCATTTGTGAAAGAAAAATTAAACGAATACGACAGGAAGTTGGAAGGCCATCTTTGTTGTAAAAGGCCATCTTTGTTGTAGTGCCAGTATCCACCACCCCATTATGGAGCCCTTTTCAGTGTAACCCCATTATTTAAAGATATCACCTAACGAATGACCGAGCACTATGACATTCCTTCCCGTATAAAGAAATATAAGCAGGTTGCCAAATGAGGCAGCTTTATATATTCCTTCTATACGCTGTATTAAAGTCCATGCTCGGCGTGTCGCTGATCATACAAGAAGATATAATCGTTGAGATTGTGGAAGGAGTAGAGAGAGATTGAGAGGTCAAACTATGATACCAGAGTTGGAAAGAAGTACCTGCTCAGAATCGCCCAGTCTACGGAAGGCAGAAAATGATTGTAAACGAGCCCAGATGCATTGACCACCAACAGTGGCAACACAGTACCACAGTTTCTGACCAACAGTGAGTCCAGGTCCCTCCAAACCCGTTCTGACTGAAGTACATCAGAGAAAAAAAAGTACTCAATGGAAGAAATCCATAGTTGGAGGCTGATAAGCAAAACGAACATTGACATTTGATGCAACAATACGAAGGATGTAGTTGTACATCAGACACACTTTGGGAATGCTTTCTATTATGGATCGTGAATTTTCCGAGACTTTCAACGAAAGCAGCCTGACAAATTAGTTTTGTGTGTAAACTACTCTGTGGAATAACCTAAAGTCGCACATTTTATCTATTTTCCTATTCGTTGGGTAAGAACATTTAAATTGTGGGTCATATATGAAATGTTAAATCAACATAACAGGAAGAAACTTGTATCCAGCAAATCACCAAGCAACATGAATCCCTGACCTCTCCAAGAATAACTACTCGGACAAAGAGGTAAAATTACCATGCCCAATCAAAAAGTTTAGTCACACATTAAAAATTATATCTAACTATTTAAATAAACAAATTAATATAACAAACTCACAAGCAACCCGTAATAAAAAAAATTTAGTCAACCTCACACCTGTAAAAGTTCATGAGTAATTTTTTACTTGCAACAAGATGAGTTACTAGAATGCATACTAGACAAAATCCTCGTATTCTCTTCATTAATCAAAAGTTCTATTGCTCATGTATAATGTATAAGAATGCATACTAGACAAAATCCCAAGACAAATATCAACTAGTAAGAGTATAATGGAAGTCTCACCCCCTGGTAACTATAGAGTTTGAGACTTACACAGCAGGTTCTTCTTGAAGTAAGATAGAGGTAGAAACTACAAACAAAGTTGAATGATCAATATTATACAAATATACTCCTATAGAGTAAGATCACATCAATTAGTTGGAGGAGGTCATCAGTTTGAGAAAACTGCAGAGGTAAGAGTCTCTCCTTTCAGCTTCTAGTTTCAAATACCATTCCCCAAAAGAAGAAAACATAAAAGTCAATGACGAGTTTAGACTTTAGACCCTTCACTTTTTACACGCCCTCCAAACAGGGCCTAAACATTTCTCAGGCAACTCTCAAGGTGCAAAAACTAATCTATACATAGTTCAAATACAGCCCATCATTGACAACCTAACGTTTGTAGCAGCTATTGATGGGAAAATATTGCTGGTTGGCACTTGCAGAAATACATGAATTCAATTACATAATTGATAGGCTGAAATGAATTCATTGACTTAAGAAGGGTTGACACACACCGTGCGTAAGTTTTTGAGCTCCTCATATTGTGCCTCTGCTGCTTTGATTTCAGGGAGGACCTTGTTATTCATCACTTTCTCATAATGAATCTTCTCCTGAGATAAGAGATTTCTTTTATGACCTTAATTAACTTGCCACCCCTTAAAAAAACAAAAGCACAAACCCAAAAAGTTTCCACAGAGAGAGAGAGAGAGAGAGAGAGAGAGAGAGAGAGAGGAGCCAACAGCTTCTTTAGAATGTAGATCTTCTTCAATTAGAATGAGCTCGCGCTCTTCTTCCTCAATGGCATCAATTTCTCTTTTTTGCTGATTCTACATTTTTTAACAGGAACAAAGAAGCATTGGCAACATCTAATGTGAAGAAAAGATTACCATACAACATAAGTTCTCAAATGAAGCTTTAAGGCCGGTCACTAGCTTTAGCATCTGCTTCCTTCATTCTCGCACGGATTACTTCTACCAACATTTCGTTCTCCTGAAGATCTTCTTGGATTTTCTAGACATCGTATTCAAATGAAAGCTATAATGTAAGGGAAATTCACAAACCAACCATGTGAGGAAAGAACTTCAAAGACGTGGTTATAAGATACAAAGACGTGGTTATAAGATACAAACAGAGATCTCATGAAGAAGCTCATCAACATTAGAAGCAAGTGCTGAACCAGCTTCTGTGACCTGTGAATTCTTCACATCTTGAAGTGCTTATTATTTTTGCGCTGCAAGGCGCTCAATCTCCCAACACCTCCTCTGCGTAAATGATAAAGCAAAGATGATAAGAATGGTACAAATCCACCAAAATATTTCAAATAAGCTTCTAAAGATAACTATGTCCATTGCTCGACCATCTATAGGTAAATGTAGTAGAGTAGCCTATAAAAGACTACTAACAATTCAATTTCAACTATAGTAGGTGATCATCAACTGGCAAAACTTCAAGAAATTCCAAGCGAATAATAAGGGGAATGGGAACAATGATATTTATATGCAATAAGCATTTGTGATATGGGAACATATTCCATTAAGGCAAGTCTCCCGAAATTAGCTAATCCTAGGTACATAGATTACGTCTTATAAATGCTAAGTATTTTGGTCAAAATGCCCACCTGGAGTTCTGAATCATCCTGCTAAAGGATATCATGCACATATTCACCCCACTTCACCTATTGGCTGTAACAGTTGGGAGTTTTTTATCAAAATAATCTTTTTTTTAGAACAATTTGTAGGAATACTCTCATTTTCAAACTATTTTTAAAACTACTCGGTAGAGCCACTTCAAGTGACGCTACCAAGTAGAGCCAATTGAAGTAGCGCTAGCCGAGTAGCTTGCGTGGAATCAATGTCCACGCAAGCAACGCTATCTGAGATGGCTCTAATGCTTTACACTAGGGCTTGTATGCCGCTAAACCAAAATAGGCTTCTTCTGCCTCTTTCGGATCTCTGGTCTGAGGCCCTCTGCGATCTCTCGTGTCCCCTGCTAGGATCTCGCCGACCGGCCATTGAACGGACGCCTCCAAAACACCGGCCACACTCCGTCGTCCGCTCTCTTTCGCTATTGCGATCTTACGGTATGTCTCTCTCTCCCTCTCTTTCTCTCTCATTGATTAGGTAAGAATCTGGGAACAGTTAAGGATCACAAAAACGGAAAAAACAAGAAATAAAGGAGCAATTTCGCTATTCACGTTGTAACAGCCAAATTAAACGATTTTTCACTACAAACGTGGTTCGCAATTTTTTAAAATGATTTTAGTTGTTTTAGTCACGTTTCTCACACAACATTATTTTATAAGGTAGAGCCAGTTGAAATGGCGCTACCTGAGTAGAGCCACTTGAGATGGCTCTACCTGATTAGGTAGAGCCACTTGAGATGGCGCTACCTGCTGAGGTAGAGCCGCTTGAGATGGCGCTATCCATTTAGGTAGAGCTACTTCAAGCGGCGCTAGTCCACGTCATACGGCCAACGTAGCATATGGCAGAACGCCACATGGCAGGTAGCGCTTGTTGAAATGGCACTACTTAGGTAGCGCTTGTTGAAGTGGCTCTACCGAGTAGTTTTAAAAATAGTTTGAAAATGAGAGTATTCCTACAAATTGTTCTAAAAAAAGGATTACTTTCATAAAAAACTCTAACAGTTGGTTGAAGGAAATTTAGACGAAAAGACATTCACCCCACTTCACCTATTGGCTATTACAGAAAACCTAGTTACTCAACTAGCAATTATAAAGTCTGTCGATATGTATGAACTAAAAATATTCCCTTTCGCATAACAAAATCCAAGATCTATTCACAAACAGTAATGAGTTAGCAAACAATACAACATGTACAACCCTGAGCAGAGGATATCACATACGCATTCAGTTCGAATCAATGTAGTAGCAGCTCGCATGCAAGTCGTCCCCCTGGTTGAAAAAAGAAAACCAGTTCCACTTATACATCAAACATTCAAAAATCTACTCTGGGAAATAACACTCAGTCCAACTCCAGAAATAATCACCCAATCCTCATTCTCAACCTTAAAAAGGAAAACATTTGGTTTCCAATAAACCATACTTCATTGCGTTAGACCATATAAACTAAGTTGTCAACTTAATTTTTTTGGGTAATTCAGAATCAATCCCATAACCTTGGGTCGTGTGGTCACATCTTAAATTGGAGGCCCCTTCCACATCTATTTCATACAAGCATTCACTATAGAGGGTGGTTCAGAGGATTTTGCTTTTGGTGGGAGTCGAATTAGAGACGACACACATAGTTACAGTAGGTGATGCAAAGAAAATAAATGATCTACTAGTAAATCGTACGGAAACGAGAAGGGAAAAAAAGTAGGAGTATGCAATAGATCCAAAACACGTAGGGTTGGTGTTTCTGAAATTGGAGCATGAGATTAGGGATTGGATGAGAGAGAGGGGGGGAGATAGAGCTATTAGGACTTATCTCGTTCTTGACCAGAAATCGGCGATTGTAAACTGTAAAGCCAAATTCTTCAAGATTCTAGGGTTTCTCTTACCTGAGTACGCAGACAAGGAGGAAAGGGCGGCTCTGCATGGCGAGCTTACAATCTCTCCCGTGAAAGATTTCGCTGAGAGAAACCCCAAGTCCATGGATGAAAACTTGTAATCCTGATTCAAAGAATTTCGAAACTAAATTAGAAAGATTTGGATACATCAGCTGAGCGGGAGCACGAAAAGTTTAGGCGCCTTGTTCTTTCCGCCTTTGGAACGCTATGGAAGAGAATGGAAAACGCTACAGAAGTTGGGCTTAAATGAAACGCTATTGGAAGTGCAAATCAGAATGCCCATCTTTTATTGCATTCCTGGAAAAACGCAATAGTATTATGCTATAAAAGACCTTATTTCTTGTAGTGAAATAATCTGTTATATATGCAGACATATTGTGAACATGACATATGTTAATTAACAATCTGCTAATACCTGCCAGATTAATTGTACTTTGGCCCCTAACTCAAGTACTACAATATTTAGCTCTAAATCTTCCTTACGCCAAAACCAGAAATCGTGTATCACATCGCTATTGTCTTAGATAGTAAACTGTTTCGACAAATATGGGACAAACTAAAATAGAAACACAGTTTTGCTCCTTCAATTTGTTAGGGATATATATTACCAGTTCGAAGTGTAGATTGCTATGAATAGTTTGGAATGAATCAACACAAAAGCCCCAAAATCTTGAATAGTTTGAAATGAATCAACACATACAAAAGCCCCAAAATCTTTTCCGAAGCAAAATTTATTCCCCTACCAAGACCCTAGCCTCATATCTGGGCAATAATCAAGAAAAAAAAAAATCAAAACAAACGAGTCTTTGCCTCAACAGGTGCAATAGGTCTAAATATAGCTTTGACTCATCTCTAACTACGGAATAAAGGAGGAGAAAAACGATGAAGTCAAGAGATTAGCAGGGAAACAGAGGTTAATCGATCAAATATTAGGTGAACTAGATAAAAAGGAACAGACCTGCTACTCAAGATTAAAACCCTAGAAAACCGAATTTCCGTTTGACCCAAAAAAAAAAAAAAAAAAACCCTAGAAAACCAGTAGATTTTCTTGTTCGATTAGCAGCCAGCACCACACACGACTTGAAAAGATTGTTCCATTAGCGATGGTGATCGATTTCTTGAGGTTGAAGGACGAGATCGATTTTGTGAGGTTGACGAAGGATGACATCGAACGTTTTCCTCCACAGACTCACTCCTGCTGGTGGGATTTCAAAGTGGTGGGATTTTTTTACCAAGGGATTGGCGTCTAATATTTCCCACAAAAGATGAACGCTATAAATTGAAATTGGGTTTTAATGAAACGCTATTGAAACCCTTATGCCTTCCTTCCGCTGCGCTACAGTGCGGGAACGCTATTACTACATCTCTATTATAGCATTCTTGCAAGAACGCTATTAGATTAAGCTATTAAAGCCTATATTCGTTGGAGTGCCGAGACCCACAAAAGGAAGGCAAGGCGCCCACCAAAACCAAAAAGAACCACCGGAAAGAAACGCCCAAACCTAGCTACCAAAACACCTCCAAACCTCAAAATCCAAGCACCTACAATATTCTTCTTATTATGTTTGTGTGGGTATCATTGGTACAAATTTGTTCGTTTCAAGTAGGTTTATCTGATCGCGTTAAGTTCGGAAGCCTAGGTTGGGAGGTTGATTACTGCAGATATATAACTTTTGCAGCTTTTTTTTTTTTTTTTGATTTGGTCAGTTGTTCATATAATCTGAAGCGAAATATTTTTGCTATTATTGTTTTTTTTTTTGGTTTGGTCAGTTATTCATATAATTTGATGCGAAATATATAGTGTGACATTACTATGTTTTTTATCTATTTTGCAAGTAGGAAGTCATGGTTCCCTTTTGACTGAAGAAGAGTTGAGACGCACTCTCTCTTCTCTTGGAAAGAAATTAAATTGTATCTAATTAAGGAGACAAATTGATGAGAAGGAGATATCGTTTTCTAAACAGCTTGTCCATGTGAGCTCTTACTAGCAAGTAGCATGTTTGTGCATTTAAATGGGTTGGCAGGATGGCTACTTCAAGTCATTTGTCCATGTAAGCTCTTACTAGCAAGTAGCATGTTTGTGCATTTAAATGGGTTGGCAGGATGGCTACTTCAAGTCATTAGTAGTTATTTAGTCTTGAGATGAATGAGTAAAGACCGAGAAAGGGTGGCAATGTGAAGGAAGCGGATGAGTGCTGTAAGAAAGTCATCCATGAGACATAGCAATAGTAAATATGTCCATTTTTGTGTTTTTTTTTTTTTTACTACTCATCAGTACTACATGAACAAACAATGTACATATATTAACTTCCCGACTACCAATTACACAATGAGCACACAAAAACGTGCAAAGCACGTGAATTACACTAGTATTATATAAAGTTATGAATCTGTCATCTATGTATATGATTGCACATTTTTGAATTCCAAGAAAAGAAGGGTTTGTAATTGTGAATCTTTGACTTACAGGGTAGGGAAGACCTCTCTCATGAATCAGTATCCTAATTAAGCTCGAGATCGCGACATGTTTGTATATTTATGTATATATAAATCTATATTGTATGGTTAGGTTATTTGGTGATGAACAGTTGGGGTTGGCCTTAAATCGTGGAATTTAGAAATGTGAATTGGAAGTTCAGCAACCAGTACAAAGCGACAATTGGGGCTCATTTCTTGTCTTCTTGACCAAAGAAGTCCAGTTGGAGGATCGGCTTTTCACCTTGCAGTTGATATGATATAACTATTCCACATGATTGTAGATTTATGTTCCTGTCATTTTGGCTTTTGCATGTACAGGATCAATTTATCAACCATTATGATGACTATGTTGAATGTGCGTATAAACAAAACATATTCAAGAAAGGAAATCAGTATCCCTGAATAATACAATTTGAACTTGGGGTTTTGCCCATGGATTCAGAGCAAGTGGTGACTCCAGGACTTTGGGAGCATGGGGTCATTTATAAACATCAATATTCTTACTAATTACTACGTATAAATCTTTTTTATAACTCGGAGTGTTCAGGCTAGTTATCTCGACTAATCGACAGGATCTAATTCCATTGTCCGCTAGCGAAGAATCTGATTATACTTGAGGCAAAGCCCTATATGGAATGGCCACATGGAAGTTGATAAAACTTGAGGCGTTTTGAACTTGAGAGCTTAAGAAAGAGCAAATCCATATATCTCAAGTTTTGACATGCAACTAGGTCAACTCCTTGGGGTTCTATTACCAATTATAAACATCCATGGTAATGACAATTAAAAAACTAATTCCCCCAAACAAAACACATTCATAACTCAAACAAGCATTTCAACTACGTATGAAACAAAAATATCAAAAGGCACATAATAGTAATCTTCGGATTATAACCTGGAAAGACAAATACGCAAAGAAGAGAGAATAGAGCAGTAAAGTAGAGCTGTGTTTTAGTCCATTCGTCTATTATTCAGTATGGGTTTTTTTTTTTTTGTAGTGATTTTCATACTCCTTTTATTGATAAATGCATTCCATTTTTTGTTGTTTAGTGAAATTTTTGTGTAATTGTTCACTAAAAGACAAGAAGAGGAGTGCATTTATAAAACAAGGGGGTGTGAAAATCATTTTCCTAAATTTTTGTGGTGTTTCTAAGATTGAAAAATTATCTAGTATGGTGTCAATATCAAAGTTTAATGGAATCATTTATTAATTCGGACAAAAAATTTATTTTGCAATAGGAAAAAAAAATTCCCCTGGGGTCAGCCAACCCCACACCCTCAAGTGTGGCGTCGCCACTGTTCAGAGCCCAGGAATGAAAACCTAACCTTTTAGTTTCAAGGCATGCAATTATATAGTCTAAAGGAGAATGCAAGTGTGGGCAAGTATGGATGAAAATATCAGACACATACCAAACCATTACTATTGCATTTAAGTTTTTCTCTTCTTCAATATTGACTTGGTAAAACTTGTCTGATAGCAACATACTGTATAATTATATCCAGTTTCTCTTAAATGCATGTCTGCCACTGGTAATTTTGTTTTTCCAAACCAAGGGAATCATGTATAGAATACTACTCCCTCCGTTCCTTTTTAAGTGTCCTGCTTCGTAATTTCAACTTATTAAAAAGACATCATCATTATACCTTTCACATCAACTTTTTTCTCTACTTTCTCTACTTACCCATCATCATTACATTTTTATTACTAACTTTTCAAAACGAAATCTACTTTTAGGAACAAAATAGACAATGCACCAGCTTTTACTCACTAACTTTACAAAATGGACACTTATTAAAGACAGCCCAAAATGGAATACCGGACTCTAAAAAAAGGGACGGAGGGAGTATTTCCTAACTGGAACAAAAACTGGTTCTGATTGACGTTAAGAATAACAGCCTCTTACACTAAAACTTGTCAAGTAAATATTTGTGTGTCTGTAAATAGATATTCATTTCTTTAACAGAATATACTATTTATTTATAATTTACATTACTCATAGTTAAGGATGAAGTAATGGTCCTTAAACAAACAAGTTTTTATAGCCCGTGATATTTTCCTCCTAAGTATAGGTACTAAGAAGAGTAGTTGTACGGGCCCATAAATAAATTTTTCAGAAATCAATGTCCACCATAAGAAATTTATACTGCATAAATAAACAAATATGGAGCAGATATATCAACCACTAGGGTTAGCCTGGTGGCCAAACTCAATACCTCCCTTAAGGAGGCCGATAGCGGTTTTGAGAGTGTGTGGCGGATTTAGAATTGAAGACCCATCAACTCTTGTCTCTTTTGTCTAAGTTTTTTACTGAGAATATTTACTGTGATTCTTATCCAAACAATATAAATTGATAAAATGAAATCAATAGTAAAAGAAGTAATTGATAACTAATTCTTCTGGAAAATACTTCATGTATATTTTAATGAATATACTTCAAGTATCCATTTTTTTCTTGGCAAAGACTACTTCAGGTATTCAACTTTTCTTGGCATAGATTACTTTAGGTATCTAGCAATACTTCAGGTACTTTCTCTTTACAGATATTTAAAATACTTATGGTATTAGGGGTACACTACTTCTAGTAGGACACTCTTTTATGGTTAAAGCATACTTCAAGTATTAGGATTACATTACTTCCAGTAGGACATCGTTCATGGTTAGAGTTTCGTGCTGATAACGTGTTATAAAATTGAGACAGATATAAAAGGATAAAGAACTCGCATAAAAGTAAACAAATATTGGACACAATATGTATATGAAATGGTTCCTCAAGAACTATTGAGATCAATCTTCCGGACTGATCAAATTCTTATAACCTTTCTGTATGTTTCTTTTCTTTCCTTTCTGTTTCTGTTGGTTCCTCTGTATAATCTTTGATACTCCACGGATACATTTATATAGAGCAGAGAAGAAGAAAACTAATTAAGAAGGGAGAACCGTACAGAATTAATTGCATGTTCCCAACCGCAATACTATTCCAATTACTCCCTCCATCCCAAATTTTTTATCTGGTCCGTAAAATAGAGTGTTAAAAATAATATAATTTTTGCAATAAAAAATCAAAAGTTTTTCAACAACTTACTAGATATCAATGAGTATTTTTAATTTGTGAAAAAAGTTTGAATTTTTTCTTGAAAAAATTGTATTATTTTTAACACTTCGTTTTATGGACCGGACAAAGAATTTGGACGGAAGGAGTAATTGCTTTGGAAGTGGTCACCTGATTTATAATAAGATGTCTATTTTTATACGTAAATTACTATTCCCTCCAACCCCCCCCCCCCCCATAGCACTTTTTCTACACTTTTCCCGTTTCTCTGTGTAGTACCATTTGAGGTTCAATTGATAACGCTTGTGGGGATAGAAGTGACAGTAGGATTTGTGTTAGAATTAGAATTATTTATTTTGCTTATGTTCTATGACAAAATTGATTTCTTAAAAGTATAGGTAAAATGTTTTTATTAAAAAGTCATTTTGAAAAACAAGGAAATGCTTTGCTGTAATCCTAAATAAAACTAATGTTTTCATATGAGTTTATAACTAATTGCCTTCATGCAAAAAGGGTTCTTTAGTGGGTAATAGTTATTAACCTTTTTGTTATCTAAAGCCGGCAAATGAGCTACACATGAATAATACATAATTTCATTCTTCTTCACACTAATAACGATAATGCCGATGAGTCGCCTATTAGATTAGATTCATTGCACCTAGGAGTGGAGCAAGGAATTTTGTTTGCTGGGCCAAAAATTAGATTCACATGTTAGATACTTTTCATTTACAAATCCAAACAATAACTAAATTAAGAGGTTAATTATAAAATGTATTTCTGCTTTATAATTAGTTGGTCCCAAAGACTAGATACATTTTGAAAACAATGCATGACTGGTTTAGTCCGAGCGATTACTTGGTATACGTGGGACAAAAAACAGTAAATAAATGGGGACCAAAATAGACAGGCAAAGAGATCTTGTACACTTACATTAGGCTAAGAGGACAAAAATGAAAAAGGCAGAAAAGACTACTCCAAGAAGTATGTGTGGAGTTTTTGGATCAAAGACAAGCATGCCCTAAGTCAATGAGAATATGAGGGCTTACCATCGACATCGACCAAGACAATTGGCAGAACCATCCAATGACCAAGACTTAGCATTTAACTTCATGGAACCCATGATGACTCTGATAGGATGTCTATTTAATTTTTTTCTAAAATATATAACGGGGCTGGAGTTCTTACAATTTTTTTATTTTTTTGGTTAAACTTTAGAGATACTTTCGTTGATATGAAAAACATATATCGGGAACGGCTGAACGGGTAGCCACCTCCAAGGAGAGAAGAAAGCAATCACAAAAGAAGCCTAAACTCACAAACGAATTGAACATTCAGGACAAAACTCGTTTCAGACCTCGAAAAGCCATCTAGACGACGTAGAAAACCCACTAAAACAACACACACAAGGACTGAGAGAAAGTCCCATGCAAGGGAAGAAAGCCAACAAAAAAAAAAAGTAAACAAAAACTAAAGCAAAACCTACGAGCAAACAACAGATCCACACACGGCCCTAAGTTCAGCCGCCCAAAAACGCCGATCAAGATCCTCATTGCCGCCACGTCAAGGGCGGCCGAGAGACAGCAAAGACCATGGAACGGAACCTTGATCAGCACAACAACCACACCACACCGTACAACAACACCAACACCAACTACTATCTCCTTCTCAAGAAACGTGACTACGTTCGGTTTGAGTTTAGTGATTCCCCCGGCTCCCCCAGATTACAAACCCCCACTCCCCCTCCCCACACCCCCTAAAACGTTGCCATTTTAGTTTTTAAAAAAAAATCAAAACCATCGATTTGCAATCCTATGGAGCAGAAACGTAATTATGAGAGCCCTAGAAACAAAATTTGATTATGTCTCTTTAGAATAATATGATCAGAATAAAAATATTTGTACACCCGTTCAAACGGAAAAATAAGATCTTTGCACCGATTTAAACGGAGCGAAAATTTGAGTACTTAATTTTTTGAGACCATTTATATATTCAAAAATATGGTTACAAAATTAAGTGCTTCAATTTTTAATCCATTTGAACGATGTGAAGATCTTATTATTTTGATCATATTATTCTAAAGAGACATAATCAAATTTTGTCTTTAGGGCTCTCATAATCATGTTTCTACTCCATAGAATTGCAAATGGCTGGTTTCGATTTTTTTTTAAAACTAAAACAGCAATGTTTTAGGGGTTTCGTACGGGCTACTGTGCCCTTGGGGCAGCAGAGCTCCGGGTCCCCTACATTTTAATTTATTTCTTTATTTAATTACTTATATCTTATTTATTTAATTTCTATAAATACACTCTTTATATATTTTAAAATATAACTCAAGAATTAAGTGCTTAAATTTTTATAAGAATTAAGGTCTCCCCCTCCCTCCCCCCAGGGCTGTAAACGAACCGAATCGAGCCGAACCCTGTTAAGTTCGGCTCGGGTTCGTTAAGGTATGAGTTCGGCTCAAGTTCGATTCGAGCCTAAACAACTCGGCTCGAGTTCGGCTCATTAAAATTTTTCAAGGCTCGGATTCTGCTCGGCTGGGTTCGTTAAGGTACTAGTCTGGCTCGAGTTCAGCTCGGGTTCGGCTCAGTTGGGTTCGTTAAGGTACTAGTCTGGCTCGAGTTCGGCTTGGATTCGATTTGAACTTGAACATCTTGGCTCGAGTTTGGCTCGTTAAACTCAAATGAATCGAGCTGAGCCGAATCTAAGCTCGAATTTAGCTCGTCAAAACTCAGGTTTGGTTCGGCTCAACTCATTACACTCAAGCGAACTCAAACTCTCTCATTGATCGTATAGAATTTGGGAGAAAAATAAGTATTGAATTATATATACAACCTTAAAATTTTTTATATTTACAAATAAACCCTTATTGAACTATTAATTAAATTTAAGTATAGGTTCGCAAACCTAACCGAGCCGAATACCGTTAGGCTCAGGTTCAGCTCATTTACGGAACGAGCCTAGAATGGAGATTCAGGTTCAATTCGTTTAGTTTACGAATCGAACTTGAACGAGTTTTTGCCGAACCGAGCCTCGAACAGTTCGCGAATGATTCAGTTCATTTACAGCCCTCCTACACCCCACGTTTCTTTTCCTGTTCTCACACTAGAATCATTATTGGTTTTTTTTTTTTTAATCATAATTATTGTTTGTTTGATACTATTGTCTTTTTCCTTATTTGAAGACAGATGGCGACAATATCTTTGGAGACCGGTTAATGTGGATTCGCCCCCATCCTAAGAAACGTGGAATTCAATCACAAGACACAGCATAGCCGTTAGTTACATTGGGCCCTTTCGGAGCTCATGCAAATCGTATACTCCTATGAAACTATGAACCATGACTCCATTGGTCATTGGTCAGAAACACGGAATAATATCTCGGTCTGTACCCCGTGGGAAAATTCCTCTATCCTGTGAAAAATCGGACCCCAAATTTCACCAAAATACCACACTTCTGTTTTATTTGGATTGGTGTTTGAAAGTTTATTTAAAAAATAATAGGGGTAATTCACATTCCAATTCTTCCGATTCCCATTCCCATTCCAAATATCCAGAGAGAGAAAAACAACAGTCCACAGATACTGCTCTCCGGCTGTACGACTCCCCAGCTACTCTCTCTCTCTCTCTCCACATATCTAGACAGAGAGAGAGAGTATTGGGCAATGTTCACATATTCGGACCCGACGTCCCCTACGGCCTCCTACACTTCACCGCCAGCACCGGCACCGGCGACGTACACTACATCTTCGGGCCCAACGTCCCCTACGGCCTCCTACACTTCACCACCGGCACCGGCGACGTACACTACCTCTCCGCCCCCGCCAGCAACTTCCGCGCCATCAACCTCTTCGCCACTTCCGCCAACTCCTCTACCGCCGGCGCCGCCGAATTTGTCGGTGGGGCTTATAGTTGGGATAGTTGCTGGAGGCCTCTTAACTCTTGTGCTTTTGGGCCTTGGGTACATATGCTTCAGAAAGAGGAAGAGGAGGAGGGAGCATGACCCTCCACCACTTGGGCCCAAAGGTGGTACGATCTCCGATTTGTGCGTAACATGTATCTGCCATTTTAATATATACGTGCAACTAAACAATTGTTTGTATCTTGAAACTTTAGGAGGTTTTTTCCCCACTTATATAGGGATTTTAAGAATGTTTTTGCATCCAAGCGACTTGCAGGGCCAATCTCATCTAATTTCATAGTAACCTGAAAAAGTAGCATAATTAGTGAGAAAGTTTGGAGTTGTGCAGGGCCCGGGCACCGCGGCACCCCCTTTTCTTCACACCAGATCACGTTCTTGGGAGCTGCGTTATTCTATCAACATCTAGCAATGGTTTAGAGTTGTCGAATTAGTTTTCTGCATGGACAGGGGTTGTTTTTTAATTCTTTGGCCCTGAGATATGGTTATGAAGTAGGAGGTTGGGACTATTTTTTCACAACATCGTAAGAAACTCGAACCCCCAACAAAGTTAGCGGTTTATGGTTAATTATTTTTTGGTTGACGCGAACACAAGGATGATACGTATGGTCACATAGATATTATAATAATAATGTTTGGGTAAAATCTTTTTAATTTGAAGTAGATACGTCTAACCCATAACATAGAGGCTTAGCTGTAGATGCGATGTTATTTCAACTCAGGTTGTCACCATAAGCTAGAAGTCATTGTGCGAAGACATCCAACTGAATAAGAATTTCGGTAAAAGTTAGTGTAATATCTCTATTCATTTATTGTTCACATTATGGCCTTGTCTTGAATCTTTTGGAGTCAACTAAGTAGAAAAAGGAAGTACTCACAACTTGCAAAATACAGTTCAGCTTTTGAATTAAAAAAATAATTGAGGTTGGGATTAATTTGTTTTTTATGATATATCCATTCTATTCGTTTGATGAAATTCAACTTGTGGAAACAAGAAGACTTAAATGTCTTCACACATATTGTAGATCAAGTAGATGTGGAAATCCAATATGACTTGATAACAGTAACAAGACAACCAGACACAAACCAAAATTGACACACCAAATACCGGGAAAAAAACTAAAAGGTCCGGTTAGAGTTGATAGAATTCTACTTGTGATTACACGACAACCACTCAAAGCCGGCTTATAGCCAAGGCGAGGGAAGCAGGCGCTTCTGGCATCCGAAAAAAATTAAAAACGAGGGCCCCCAAATTTTTATGATTCCTATATATATACAATTAGGATCCAATGAGGGATCCCTTACCAGTCTACCGTGCGGACCTCCCCTTTCCCGATCGAATTGCGACGATCCGAGCCGCTCAATGTGTTCAGAACGTGATTTTAAGGGTACCCGTGAGGAATCAGCAAAAAAAATGATCGGAAAGGGCTTGATCTGAACAGTTTTTTACTGAACCGTTCAATCAAAAATTGTTCAGATCAAGCCCTTCCCGATCATTTTTTTTGCTGATTTCTCTAAGGTACCCTTAAAATCACGTTCTGATCACTTTGAGCGGCTCGGATCGTCGCAATTCGGTCGGAAAATGGGAGTCCCGCACGGTAAGCCCGTGCGGGATCCCTTAGGAGAACCGGACTCTGTATATATATATATATGTATATATGGTTCCAAAAAAAATTGCACTAGCCTCCTTTATACAAAATAGGCCCAATTGAAATTTAAGAGCCACAAAATAGGCCTAAATTGTGGAATTATTCATTAGAAACACTAATGCATTAAAAAAGAAAAAAGAAAATAACATAATTATATTCTTCTATTTTGTAATGGTAAATTTTTTGTATTGGTTTTTTTTTTTATGACTCTTTGTAGACCACTTTTATATGAAAAATATAGGGTGGCCTCATTCAAGAGATTCGCTTCCGGCCTCCAAAACTTATGAGCCGGCCCTGCAGCCACTCCTATTATCAATGGATAATTGAATTGTTCTATGAATAAAGTAAAATGTAACATGATAGAGTAATGTTTGTTGTAGCTTCAGAACATGCTAATCTGGTTGGCACCAGTTATAGACGGATGAAAAAATGGAAAGAAGGCAACATGTTACTATCTGTTCAGATTCACTACCGACTGTTTCTTAATCATGTTTATAGAGCTTATTTGGATAAGATCCTGGTGAAAACTTCAGAATAGATAGTACTACTCGTAATTTATATTTACAAAAAGAAGTAATAGACCAACTTTGACAATTTTATACCTAAATTCGTCCACTCATTCTGGCGTGTGTATAATTTCCAGATGACCCATATGATGTCCTGCCACAGCATGGGCAACACAATACTCCCCAACCGGGGAGTCATGCAGTCGGAATGCCTCCGATACCCTCTCCTCCACATGTAGTTTTGCCACAACTACCCCACTCACCGGTGCTTTCTCCGCCTTCATTAATAAGCAGCAGTGGAGATTATGGGTCTAATCATACAGGAGGAGAAAACCCACCCACACCACCTTCCCCTGGGATGGCTTTAGGTTTCTCGAAGAGCAAATTCACATATGAAGAATTGGCAATGGCAACAGATGGCTTTTCAAAGGCCAATCTCATTGGACAAGGTGGGTTTGGGCACGTGCACAAGGGCGTCCTTCCGAGTGGGAAAGAAGTTGCGGTTAAACAGTTGAAAGAAGGAAGTGTTCAAGGGGAGCGTGAATTTCAAGCTGAGGTTGAGATCATTAGCAGAGTGCATCATAGACATCTGGTTACACTAGTTGGTTACTGCATCACTGGGTCCCACAGAATGCTTGTTTATGAGTTTGTTCCTAACAACACATTGGCATTTCATTTACACGGTGAGTAATTCTGGTAGTTCATGATTTACTCATTAAAAGCAAATCAAGGTGGCAATTCGGTTATCTTCATGCTTATCTGATTTTCTATTTTCTGCTGCTTTTGTATGCTTATGCAATGGTAAGGACTCAAGGGTTTGGTATTAATCAAGTGGTTCATAGAAGGATTTTGATAGTAAATAAAAACTTTCAGGCAAGGGAAGACCCAACATGGATTGGTCCACAAGACTGAAAATTGCTCTAGGGGCTGCAAAAGGACTAGCATATTTGCACGAGGACTGTAAGTTCTGTTTATGTTTATCCTAATTTCTCGGTGTGGAAGCAAGAGGCAATTATTGTTCTTTGGCATATGGTACCTGAATTGTTAATCTCTAATGGCTGTATTGGTAGGTCATCCTAAGATCATACACCGTGACATCAAGGCGACGAATATTCTTCTGGATTCTAACTTTGAGGCAAAAGTAAGATTTCTTCATTGGATTCAAAAGTATGTATAATGTAGTAAATCACTAAATCTAGTTGCAGCCCCATTTTCTGCCAGAGTGTGTTTCTCGTTTGTTTTATCTATATGAAGTTGGCATTCATTTTGTTTTGGAAAAATTGGTAGATTTTTACCCCTTACCATTAGTTATTATCAGTGAGATTCTATGTGTTGCAACTTGCAAGGAGTGGAATGACGTTTTTAGTTATAGCTAAAGAAAACTGGATTCAAATCACTGATTAGTTTGTCTAGACCTCCTCTTGCTATCGATTATCGTAGTTGTCATTAAACCTGGAAATTTCTAATTTCTTCTCAGGTTGCAGATTTTGGACTTGCAAAGTTTTCTCCTGATGCCGACACTCATATATCTACCCGGGTGATGGGAACTTTTGGGTAAGACCTTCCTCTCATGTCTCATCTGTTGTGATTGTGTTTTGATGGTGGTTATTGGTCTTAGTCTTGGGTACAACCTGCATATGCACTGGATCTTTTGTGTGTTCCTAGAAACTAGTGGTCATAAACCAATGGAGCTTTTTTGTTATATTCTTTATTCTCACTTTCATAAGAATATTTGCTTTAAACTTGGGTTCAAGTTGTATATCTGGTCTTGTTCAGCTTTACCTATTATCTTGGGCCAAGTTGATCCTGAAATATGAAAACTGAGTTTCTGTTGCCTTGGTTATCAATTTTATTTATTTTTTTTGTTTTCTGATTTTCTGGATTCTATGTTTTCATGACTGGCCAAGACGTTACTCTTGTATGCAGTAGTCCTTATAAATCATGTTCACCTTTCAAATGCTCACTACTTGCAGATATCTTGCTCCGGAATATGCTTCGTCTGGAAAACTTACAGACAAGTCAGATGTTTTCTCCTTCGGAGTCATGCTTCTGGAGTTGATTACCGGACGACAGCCCTATGATTATTCTAAATCTTCCACGGAGGATAGCTTGGTAGACTGGGTAAGGAATTCATCAAACTGCTACGGCTTCCTGAACAATGAAGAAATTCTTTTGTGTAGGTTTTATTTAGCTTTCCTTTGGTTCTCCCGATATGCTGACAAAATTCACATTGTTGTAGGCAAGGCCCTTGCTCACGCGAGCTTTGGAAGCAGGAAATTTTGATGCCCTTGTTGATCACTGGTTACAAAAGGATTACAACCACAATGAGATGGTTCGTATGGTTTCTTGTGCTGATTCTTGTGTAAGTCATTCAGCGCGACATCGACCACGAATGAGCCAGGTAATTATTTTCACTTTTAGCATGAAAGGTTATTGGTAATAGGAAATTAAGGAATTTCTGTTTGCCGGGAAAAAAAAAGGGAAATTAAGGAAATCCACTGTTGTAGGCATATTGCTTATTGTAGGCATATTGCTTATCTAAAGGGAGCCAACAACCTGTTATTTAGGCAAGGCAATGAAAATAATTATATTCTTGCATTGTGGAATGGTTCTCCAATCGTTGATTCTACGATCACGCACAGACGTACTAACGTTGCTTGCGCGTGGAAGTTAGGCCTGGGAATGCTATTCGTCATGGCTAGGACATTTGAGACCAAACTCCATGGTGCTGGAGGCCCCGTACCACCACATTAATTTGTGTGCAGTGTCCTCTTGGTCTGTTGCATCAGATCATATGAGTTTTGGAATCTCCCCTTTCTGAATTCACAAGTTGGCTTTTCACATCCCAAGTAGGTGGATCTGTGGCCCAGCCGGCCCACTTAGTTTATATGGATCATGAGTCGCTGAGACCAAAGATGACGGTGTTGGTTCCTAATCGCTGAATGCTTCCCATAAGCAAGAGATTTGGCATCATTTGTTTCTGCTTCCCAACGAGTTAATAGCAGTGGATCACTTGTCAATAATTTTCTGAGTCATATATCACTGCAAGCTACAGAGATGCAAAATTTGGATACAAGAAAATCCAATATCTGAAAATTATGTTGTGAATTTTCGAGTAGCAGTGGTAGTAGAGTTTTGTGTATTCTCCAAGGCTCTCTCAATGCTTTTCTTTTTTAATTGTACCACTTTCATCTTTCATCGATGAATGAAATTTTCTTTGCCGATCAAAAAAAAAATCTGATAATTATGTATCTAGTATGACTGGAAAGGTGGAACTAGACCAGATGTCTTTTGATACATATAAACAAGTGCAAAGTCACGCTTGGTGTATCTACTAACCTAACACTCAAGCCCAAATACACCTTAGCGTCTTGCACTTCGAGCCAAGATGGTCAATTTGAACGAAAAAGTGATATTTGCAAGTGAACACTGACTGATGAGCGTATAACTGGAATTGTGCAGGTAGTACGGGCCTTGGAAGGAAACCTATCTTTGTCTGATCTTTACGCAGAAATCAGACCCAGACACAGCACCGCCTATAGTTTTCATGGCGGCTCAGACTACGACACAAATCAGTACTGCAAGGACTTGAAGAAATTTAAAAAGGTGGAACTGGGAACCCATGAGTATGGCAGCAGTGAGCAGAGCGGACCAACTAGTGAGTCTGGATCACATCCATCTGGCTCCAGTAGCAGCGTAGCCCAACAAAGCACTCAAGAAATGGAGATGGGAGAGATGAAGAAAGACGATTGAGGGTTCAGTTGAAGCTAATGACCATTGTTGCCCTGTTTTCTCTGTGTAATAATTGATGCAGGTATGAGCTAACACATGGTATAGTAGCCGATAGAAAGAAAAAAAAAAAGGAAAAAAAAAAATCGTAGTATAGTCCCTTATTTGTTTTGGTTGATGAAAGGATGTGGGTTTTTTTTTCTTGTATTTGGCAGGCTTACACATAGCTATTCTCTTATTATGATTCTTGAATCGTAGCTTTGATTTGTTTGTCCATAATTTTTTTGGTTGACAAACTTGTGTAAGCTGTTCATGTGATTATGTAATCTGTAACTATCCTTGAATGTCGTGTAAGGTATGTACTCAATGAACTAGGTGGAACCAGTGGTGTGGTTCATTTCAATCTACCTTGTTTTTACAAGCTTTACATGCAAATGGTTTTAACTTCAGGAACGGCTTTACTTATTTGAATTTGAAAATGGTCGTTGTTGCGGATTTTGCCTGTTAAAATGGCAGTCGGGGCTGATTGGTATCGTTCTTGTTTTATGCTTTATGTTCTCGCGAGCTAAATACTGTCAATCTAATCTGGTGTTAATATATTGGTTAGATCAGTTCAGGTTAAAAATTGAAAACCGATGAAGGTCGATTCGCTTATGAATCTGTTAAAAAACCCAAAACAAATAGATCCATGCATACTGCTAAATGGTTGGGATGGAACAAAGCAACATAATGCGATGCCTTACCATTTCTAGTTCACTAATGGGGACTCAAATTAAAATTGGACTGTGGATTGACCCAATACAATAAAGTTGATAAAATCCAATTGGGAGTCGAATCCTAGACCAAAGGCTTCCCGAGGACACGGAACGGCTCTTCTAAGCAGAAACAAATGGCTTGGAGCTGCATTTCTTCATCTGATGTACAACCAATCCTTTCCTTTTGCCAAAACAAAAAAGAATGAGAAAACAAATTTAAGTAACGGAGAGCGATGACTTTGTGCAAATTCAATCAAAAAATGGGACACAAATTTGGCAGTCAGCTTTTAAACTGAAATTTTTGTTCCGCAATTTTTTTGAGGATTTTTTAAGGTTTATGATCTTCATTAGCAACATTAAACTAATAAGATTCGGTTTCTAAGCTTTGCATGTGCTTTTATTAATTATAACTAAAAGAATTAACGTTATTAATATTTCGTTTTCCATGTGATTGGAAAAAAAACAAGATTTAATTTTCTACAAAGGGCTCTGAAAAATAAAAGTTGAGCGTTCCATATCAAGGTGCACTTTGGACAATAATTGATAGGAAATAAACATGCTACGGAGACGGATGAAGGTGCACAGATTTAGACACAAACACGTCTGGAACTGTCTGTTGTGGATCTCACATCTATTGTGTGAGCGATCCCGTGTATTCAATAGATCTAAATGCATCTGTGTCTGAATTTGTATGTCCTCATTTTTATACGAAGCATTTTTTATTATTTTTTTGCTCGAACGGAAGTGCTTATACGAAGCATTGGCTCGATAGGAAAATGTTGGATGTAGATGTAGTGATATTTTATGATTTTTGTCGGTCAAAAAAGAAGATATTTTTTATGATTTTTACACGAAGTACTGTATTTATTTTTATTATTTGTGAAAAGAGGGGCTGTGAGCTGTGAGTCTGTGGACTGTTAGATACTCCTACTTAGATTAGACCGGCAGTTGATGATTTCTGTAAAATTGCACCAAAATATAATTTTAAAAAAGTTAGTCATTTTTATTCCCGAAAAAAAAACTAATTTAATTTATTATTTACTGTAGTTTCGAGAGAGAGAGAGAGAGAGAGAGAATCTCCGGTGTGCATATTCTATAACAAACGGTCTGTGAAAAAGGAACAGATCAGAGTTACCGTTGATTTGATTACTCTCCCCACTTTTCGTCTCCAATCACAAACGAGAGAGAGAGAGAGAGAGAGAGAGAGAGTTAATTGTCAAAACCCTAGAAAGCTTCAGAAAACAATTCCATGGCGTCGTCGCGTAGGCGTATGCTCCTCAAGGTCATCATTCTTGGCGACAGCGGGTCAGTATCTCTCCCTGTATATAGAGTTATGAATCTATCATCTATGTATATGATTGTACATTTTTGAATTCAAGAAAGAAGGGTTTGTAATTGTGAATCTTTGACTTACAGGGTGGGGAAGACCTCTCTCATGAATCAGTATCCTAATTAAGCTCGAGATCGCGACATGTTTGCGCATATATATGTATGTATGTATGTATAAATCTATATTGTATGATTAGGTTATTTGGTGATGAATTGTTGGGGTTGGCCTTAAATGTTGAAATTTAGATATGTGAATCGGAAGTTCAGCAACCAGTACAAAGCGACAATTGGGGCTGATTTCTTGACCAAAGAAGTCCAGTTTGAGGATCGGCTTTTCACCTTGCAGGTGATATGATATAACTATTCCACATGATTGAAGATTTATGTTCCTGTCATTTTGGCTTTTGTACAGGATCAAGTTATCAAACATTATGATGACTATGTTGAATGTGCGTATAAACAAAACATATTCAAGAAAAGAAATCAGTATCCCTGAATAATGCAATTTGAACTTGGAGTTTTGCCCATGGATTCAGAGCCAGTGGCGACTCCAGTTCTCTGGAAGCATGGGGTCATTCATAAACATCAATACTCTTACTAATTACTACGTATAAATCTTTTTTATAACTCGAAGTGTTCAGGCCAGTTATCTCGACTAATCCCTGCGATCTAATTCCATTGTCCACTAGTGGAGACTCCGATTAAACTTGAGGCAAAGCCCTGTATGGAATGGTTGCATGGAAGTTAATAAAACTTATGAGACGTTTTGAACTTGAGAGCTTAGGAAACAGCAAACCCATACATCTCTAGTCTTGACAACTAGGTCAACCCCTTGGGGTTCTATTTGTTAGATTTCTTGGAGGGTTCCAACCTAAAACCAATTGGCAATAGGTGGAGTAGCCTCTAGAATTTATTAACCGAGCTTGGGCGGCTTAGATGAGCGATGTGGGACAAGTCTAACACTCTCCCTCACGTGCAGCCCAGATGCACATGGAGGTGACTGATCAGGAGCTGACTAACTGACTCGGGCGACAGAGATGACAGAGACTTTCCCACGAGAGGTGAGGCCACCTAAGACCTAGCTCTGATACCATGTTAAGTTTCTTCGAGGGTTCCAACCTAAAACCAATTAGCTATAGGTGGAGTAGCCTCTAGAATTTATAAATCAAGCTTGGGCGGCTTAGATGAGCGATGTGGGACAAGTCTAACACTCTCCCTCACGTGCAGCCCGGATGCACATGGAGGTGACTGATCAGGAGCTGACTGACTGACTCGGGCGACAGAGATGACAGAGACTTTCCCACGAGAGGTGAGACCACCCAAGACCTAGCTCTGATACCATGTTAAGTTTCTTGGAGGGTTCCAACCTAAAACCAATTAGCTATAGGTGGAGTAGCCTCTAGAATTTATAAACCAAGCTTGGGCGGCTTAGATAAGCGATGTGGGACAAGTCTAACACTCCCCCTCACGTGCAGCCCGAATGCACGTGGAGGTGACTGACCAGGAGCTGACTGACTGACTCGGGCGACAGAGATGACAGAGACTTTCCCACGAGAGGTGAGGCCACCCAAGATCTAGCTCTGATACCATGTTAGATTTCTTGGAGGGTTCCAACCTAAAACTAATTGGCAATAGGTGGAGTAGCCTCTAGAATTTATTAACCAAGCTTGGGAGGCTTAGATGAGCGATGTGGGACAAGTCTAACATTACCAATTATAAATTGGAGAAAAACATCCATGGTAATGACAATTAAAAAACTAATTCCCCCAAACAAAACACATTCATAACTCAAACAAGCATTTCAATTACGTATGAAACAAAAATATCAAAAGGTATATGATGGTAATCTTCAGATTATTAAAGTGGAGCTGTGTTTTAGTCCATTCATCTTTTATTCAGTATGGGTTTTTTTTTTTTTGTAGTGATTTTCATACTCCCTTTATTGAGAAATGCATTCCATTTTTGTTGTTTAGTGAATTTTTGTGTAATTGTTCACTAAAAGACAAGAAGAGGAGTGCATTAATAAAACAAGGGAGTGTGAAAATCATTTTCCTAAATTTTTGTGGTGTTTCTAAGATTGAAAAATTATCTAGTGTGGTGTCAATATCAAAGTTTAATGGAATCATTTATTAATTCGGACAAAATTTTTATTTTGCAATAGAAAAAAAAATTCCCATGGGGTCGGCCAACCCCACACCCTCAAGTGTGACATTGTCACTGTTCAGAGCCCAGGAATGAAAACCTAACCTTTTAGTCTACAATAGGATTTGGATGAGAAAAAAAGGTCTACAATAGGATTTACAATCTATTCAATTGTTACTTTGATAGTATTGTTTTGGAGGTTAATTTTCCATGTCGGATTGGGAGTTGGAATATGCATACGGGAAATGGTATTTATTCGGGGAAATTAAAGTTACACCCCCTATGCACATATGATGTTCTAAGCAAACCCTGTTGGAGAATTTCATAGCTTTCTTGTGTTGTCACGGACTGAAGAATATTCACTGATCTCCAAACGTTTGAATTTGTTGCCTTAACATTGTTGTTATCAAGATCTGAGCTAATGTGTGACATCTTGCAAATGAAGATTGTGTCATTATAATTCCACTTATCTTACTACATTGCTATCCCTGATCCTAATTGTTTCTTCTCATAACCTATGTTTATTCAAAGTTATGTATCCTAAATGATTATCCAGAGACTAGATTTCATGGGTATCAAGACAACTTGGGGAGCTAGAATTTCCATTTTTCTGCCCTTGCATTTAATCTGAATTTTTAGTATGCTTTTTTTAATTATATTTCTAGTGTTTCTGAAGCTTTAAGAAGAATTTTGTATTCCCTTAATGTTCTCTACTTTGACACCGCAAAATGTCTGTGAGGTCACATACTTCTTTGTTGTCCCCTCAAGAACTTTTTCTTTTGGATGGGGGAAGCATTCCACCCCATCCACTTTTAGAAAATGATGAAGTTGAAAGCCTTG
Source organism: Rhododendron simsii (assembly GCA_014282245.1). Classification (NCBI taxonomy): domain Eukaryota; kingdom Viridiplantae; phylum Streptophyta; class Magnoliopsida; order Ericales; family Ericaceae; genus Rhododendron; species Rhododendron simsii. The sequence continues at coordinate 36,283,414 of CM024955.1, read as the reverse complement.
GGTACCCACAAATTCTCCCATTTATAACGTATTCAACAACATCGATGCATTCATGATGTCGCGGAATTGAAATTTCAGAATAAGAGTTGTTTTAGGCTGTTAGCAACTTGTCTCTGGCAGTCTCTTATGAAGATTTGGAGGGCTTTTATGGAGAATCGAAGAGATTGATATGTGCAACTAGAAACATTTCTGCAGCAATTAGGTCCATGACCACTGAATCTGGTGCAAGAAAGGGAAACTTCTGGATAATTTTGTGTGAAGACCTTAAACTGGGTTCTGACTGGATCTAGCCTAATTGGAAACTCTTAGTCAATCCACCAATATTAATTGCAAAGGCCTTCTCTCACCAGATTACAGATTCTTTGTTTACCAGATAGCTGCAGTTTATCAAGTTCAAAGTTTTTGTGCTATTCCAATCAACCTTCCAATCAACCAGAAAGAGTTTCTGTCTTCTGGTATCACGTGTCTTGCGGAAAAACATACGAACTACCCTTAGAAGCCTATAAACTTCACATCCATCCATTGTTAGAAATTATACCTTGATGTGTTAGAAAACAAGTATGATCTTTCTTTATCAGAAAAAAACATGTAGACTCTGAATGACGAAACATCTGGTTTTCTGTTATTTAGATGAATCTTTTTGATAACAGTGATAGATGGGTGGGATTCATAAGGAGATGGGATTAGGATTGAGATTGATAATGAGATGGGATTGGTAATGAGAAGGGATTAATAATAAGTATGTTTGTTTGAGATGGGATTGGATGATGGGATTATTAATATCATGTTTGTTTGTGATGGGATTAGATGATGGGATTGGATTGATAGAAAGAATTGGTAATGAGAATGGGTTGGGGGTTGGGTTGGGATTGGTAATACCAACTCCCCCGGGGTATTCATAATACCCCCTAAACCCACCTTACTAGTCCCAAGGGACTAATAGTCCTAACCCATTTTGGGTTCCCAAACAAAGAATTGGTAGTTCCTTGGGATTGGTAGTCCAATCCCAAGGTCTAATAAGTTTATCAAACGGGGCCGTGAAAGAACTGTTCAAGGAACAAGTGGCTCCCTCTCTCATGACTAATTATCCTCAGACCTTTCCCCTTGGATTTTGAGATGTTACTTCTAGTTGTGTTACCACATATACAAAAAGGTGTGTATGAATGGGGGATAGAATAGTTCACCATGGGGATTACAATGGAAAGAAGCAAAATTAAACAAGGCCTCTAACTAGAAAAAACACACTAATGCAACTATAACTGTATATGTGCTCCAATGATTTCTCTTACACATGGTACACACTACACCCTTGGGGACGAAGATTGTGAATAGGTCTTTTCCTCTAGAATTTGTCATTATCGTGTGATTACTGTTATCCGAAGACCACATAAAGAAACTTTACTTGAGAGGCCCAACTGCTTTGTTAATTTTTTATGATGAGAAAAAGGAGAAACGCCATTATTGTCAATGATCTTAGCCGAGAAAGATATGTTAGAGAATATCCATGGAGAATGAAGATACCACTCCATTCTGTCACAGCCATTCAGACTCGGGGTAAAATATCAAAGAATAACCAACAAGAACGCCATTCCATTTAATTCAGAGTCATGGACAACTTATTTTTAAAGAAAGCGGGAAGATCTTACATTTTTAGTCCTTCAGTGTACTGGTATTTAAAATTGACATCCTCAGCTGTGGCCCCTTTGGGGCTGACAACTATCATACTTTCAGATATGGGATACAGCTGGACAGGAAAGATTTCAGAGCCTTGGTGTTGCTTTTTACCGTGGTGCAGACTGTTGTGTTCTTGTTTACGATGTGAACGTCATGAAATCATTTGAGAACCTCAACCACTGGAGGGAGGAGTTTCTGATTCAGGTGATCTCTAGGCCTACCTCTTCTTTTTCTTTTTCTTTTTCTTTCGCTGCCATTTGCATGTAAAGAACTAAATCCTATGGCTTCTGGATTTGTCCAGGCCAGCCCATCTGACCCGGAAAACTTTCCATTTATCGTACTGGGGAACAAGATTGATGTTGATGGCGGTAATAGCCGAGTGGTAAGATGACCTTTTCTTTCTTCTAGTTGCTTCATAATTAAGCATTGTTTTAGATACATCCGATACAAAGAGAGCTTATTGAAGAAGAATAGAACAGTAGGTTTTTTTTCCCCACGGGGTCTGTTTATGTGAGCTTAAAGCTGATAATTGTTGGAGTTGTAGGATGATTGGTTGTTCTTGTTTGTGCATAAATCCATGGTTATCCGCTTGTTTTTGCTTTAAAATTTGTAGCAATAAGCGGTATTCTGTAGGGTTTGTGTGGTACTAGTGTTCTCTTGTCATGTCAATATGTAAATCTGTACAAGAGCTTATTTACTTCCAAATTTCAGGTTTCTGAGAAGAAGGCAAGGGCATGGTGTGCTTCCAAAGGAAACATTCCTTACTTCGAAACTTCTGCAAAAGAAGGTTTCAATGTAGAAGCTGCTTTCCAGTGCATAGCCAGCAATGCTCTAAAAAATGAACCCGAGGAAGAAATGTAAGCATTCTTATAAGTTTACTTTCAGTTATGATATTCTTAACATCTTCCTTTGCAATTTGTGTTCTAGCTGATTTCAGTAACATATAGTATTCCGTGAGTCTTGTCAAAAGTTTGACTGCATTGTATGGTTTTAGTCTGGGGTTTGAATTAACTTTTAGCTCTGATCCAATACAATACTGATGCTGTGGCTGTTGTTGTGAAGTATTAGATTCTTTGGTATATTAGTATCATGGTCATGGCCATTATATCATAAAAATTCAATGTTCCTTGATTATGCAACTGGAATAGTTGTGATACTTGGAATTTGGGCCTTTCTCTCTCAGGGTGAAAATTCTTTTGCTTTGTGGTTTTTGGAAATTGTTTTCAGAAAACTGAATGAAGAGTACCCATTTCCCGAATGTACCAAAAAGTTCATTTTCTGTACCATCAAGTTCAAACTTTGTCATTTCTTCTTGGGAAAACATTCATGGGAAGTGCTTGAAAACTATGCCATGCCCTTCTTGCTTAAGTTTTTCCCGTTCAAATCTGTTGCTCTTGCTCTTTATATAATGTGCTGAATAAAATGCTAATATGTTGTCTTCGACATGTCTTCTTTGTTGTTGAAGATATCTTCCTGACACCATTGATGTGGCGGCTGGACGACAACAGCGATCTACTGGCTGCTGTTAGAAGTGCTTTTGGTGGGTCACTTTGTTACAGCTGGACAAGACCATCATTCTCGCCTTCAATCAGCTCACAGTAACATATTCTGAGGAATTCTTGGACAAAAGAGCTATTTATTTACACAAATCTTGTTGATGTTTTAGTGGGTTTTCTTCATTGTTCCTTCCCTTGTACGATTTCTCATTTCTCCTTTGGCTAGAAGTCTATTCCGTGTGTATTGAAATTTGGTTTGTGCAGCACTTCAATCTAACTGTTGGTATGATATAAATGTTTTCTTACTTGCCCAGTGTTTGTTCCAAAATTTTGTGCATCAAAGACAGTTTCAAGGTTGTGCTGTGCAACAAGATTCTTACCCCCTTCAAATAACCTATAGTTGCCAACAATTAGGGCACATTCATCGTATAGGAGTGGTCTTGCACGGTGCGACTACCAGGAAAGTTTAATGATTTTAATTCAACGGTGACAAAATTATTAGACAAAAATGTTTAGGAAAAAGTCAGCATACAAAATACCATACTGAGATATCAACATTTATTTTGATCGAAAATTTATTGGCCCTAGGTTATTCATTTTGTTGATCCATATGATCTGCTTACAAATTTGAGTGAATTTTCACTTACTCCAGCTTTGTACGACTAATACAAACAATAGGAAAGGAATATCAAATTATTTAGCAAAAATATACTCCCTCCGTCTCTTTTTTAGAGTCCAGTAATCCAATTTGAACTGTTCCTTAATAAATATCCATCTTGTAAAGTTAGTGAATAAAAATTGTTGTATTTTCTATTTTATCCCTAAAAGTAAATTCCATTTTGAAAAGTTAGTGAATAAAAATATAATGATATCTCCATAGAGGATAAGTAGAAAAAATTGAGATAAAAGTTGATATGAAATATGTAATAATGATATCTCATTAATAAGTTGAAATTACGAAGTAGAACATTTAAAAAGATACGGAGGAAATACAAAATTTTAGTGCATTTTTTGAATCAGGAGATTCACTTGAACCCCTAAAACCTTAGTGGAGTCGCCCTGGGGACTTCACTTGGTTGTGACCGGCTGACGTAGAACATAAGTGCACATAAACAAAAACTCCAACACCAAACAAACAATAGGTAATCAAAGAAATGCACAATCAAGAAGAAAACTCTCATTACTAATCTGTTTTTTACAGTGAACTCAAAACAACAACAAAAAAAGATTACACAAACCTATATTATGAATACAAAATTCAATCCTGCGAGGAGGATTCTCGCTGTGAAATCTCGCGCCCAGTCATGGACTCGTGTGTTAGACGAGGAAAACTTCTGCACTTTACTGATGCAAGTACACAGGAGGAAGTGGCAGTAAACAAAATTCCTCCGTAGCTATAAATTGGCAAAACGACTGGAGCTAGATCCTTTCCGCCGCCGCCGCCGCTTCTGCCGAATCCGCCAAAAGCTCAATAAAAGTAAGAGGCCTGAGAAACAGCAAAACAACCCATCATATTAACGCAATTCAACGTTTCCGCTGTGTTTGGATCCTGGATTTATGAAGTGATTTGTCGGTGAAAAATAAAAGCAGAGGGAAAAGGGGTGGCTTCTTTTTCTCAGCCCAAACACAGCTTTCTGTGAAACTACAAATGAGCTTCAACTAACCAGAAATGGTGACAATCGAAGGTACAAGCCAAGGACTAGCAACTACCAGGGGCAAATCTGGCTGCAAGAGTGGAATAATTTCAGCCTCACTACTCTGAAATAATTAGTTGTACTAAAAAAATCATGCATAAAAATAGAATCAATGCCACAAAAATCAATTTCTTACGTCGTCTCCGTAGAGTAAACTCAAGTACTTGTTTCCCAGAGACTCGTCCTTGCTCTTCTCCAATGACTTGGACCTCTTTGTATTGGAATTCTCTGTAGCAGAATTCAAACCTCTTTCATTGTCAATAGCCAGATAACCTGGCAATCTGCGATTTCTTCCCCTGACCTGTAAACCATAGCCCTTAGTTCCCCATACTTCAAACCTGGAGTCACTTCTACAGATCAATTCCTTTCCGACAACCGCAGAATAAGTAGAAAAATTCACATCAGTTCTGCGGGAAGGTAATTGATGGTCTTCTATGTACAAGGGTTTGTCAGTTCTGACCGAATCTGAGAAGAGCACAGGATCTCTAATGTTCTTACTTGTGAAATCCAATATTTTCTTCAGAAGCCAGTAACAATGAGTAACCATATGGCTGCTGTCCAGACAGTTGGAGTCGCCATACACTGCAATTCGACCCCCGCCCACTGCCAGAAGACCAAGAATAGGGGAGTCCGCCTGCAAATATTGATGCACACCTTCAAAACTATAGTTCACAGTACATCAAAAAAGAATGGTCATCTTGTTGGATGGATTGTACTTGTCCTCGGGATAGTGAATTGTACTTGAACAAGTACAAACCATATGTCACATTTGGAGCAACTCACATGTGCCCTTGTTTATTCACAGTTCAAACCCTATTACAAACATTGTTGAGAGCATTTTGCAACTCTAAAAACGAAATAAAGGATACGTCGATATTAGCTAATGAAGTACTGAAGTGCTCAAAATGTCTTTTCAAATGTCAGTAATAAAAGGATCAAAAGATAAACCTTTACCATCAAATCAGGTTTTATTCAGCTTATTATTGTTTTCATCGTGGAGAAAGCAAAGAGAAATGGACTCATTGGCTCACCTTGGCCATGCCAGAGCTTAGAGTGTTCTGAGTAGCTCCACTCTCTGAGCTATCCATAAAAGGGAAGCTATGAACGTACCCACCACTAGGAAACTTCACGATATCAGTTCCAGATGCATATCGGCTCTGCTCACCGTCAATAGAAAAATCACCATTCAATATCTTATCTCCGAATGCAATCCCAAATGGGGCCAATAGATCATTCAATGCGGGAACATTCGAACCTCCAGTGATTGGGGTCCACCAGCTCCTTGTGTTATCATCAAAAAACCTCATCTTCACCATTGTATCCAAATTATACCACTCAGAAAACACAGCCAGACCAAGTCCGGTGTTAATGACGTCATCCCTCAGCTTTTTAATCTCTTCATCAAAGTACTCCTCTTCAAGATCCACTAGCAGGAGTGTCCCATACTGTTGGGCATCAAAACATGTAAAAGGTGAACCAAGGGTCTCAACATAGTATCCAGCATCTCTTAACATGTTGAACATTATGTGAAAATTTGTATGTAAATGATCCCCATGCCAGTCAAGAATGTCATTGCGAACATCCAATGAGTCTCTGGGAATATAACCAGGTGGGTATTTTATACTGTGAAATTGATCCCACAGAACCCGGTTTGATCTGGGAGGCATTGGAACCACTTTCAATTTCAAGTGAAGCACGCAGGTACTAGTTCGACGGCTCTTCTCTCCTTGGGCTGGAGGGCTGTACACACTAAGCGTTACATTGCCTTCAATTACCCCAGAAAACTGAGCTCCTTCTTCTTTGATTTGCATGTGCAGCGCTAGATACCCCGTCCAAGGCCAAATGACATCTGAATAAGTAAAGTGAATGCTCAGAAGATTGCCCTCCTCATCTGAAGGATGCCATGTTGGTGGGCTGTCAACATAGCCAATAACACCCATCCCATTCAGAATGGTGACATTAAAAATAACAGGCATTGCACCAGCATAAACAGGTTGACGGCAAAAGGGCCAGGAGTAAGGACAATCAGTATAATCAAGAATACTTGGAAAGATGGTTGCTCGAGGTTGGTAGCTCTTCAAGATTTCAAACGATTCTAGCCTGTCAGAAAGTAAAAACTTAGAACGGAAATCAACCACTGGAAATAGAATGACAAAATTAACAAGGAAACAATATCAACTCATAATTAAGATATCAACAACAAATTCAAATTTCAAAAAGGACTGAAGATAAAATTAAGTGCCTGGTTACTTGAAGAACTCACAGATCAACCCTGCCAGCACCCTGCTCATACATATTGGGACCAGAAAGCTTTGCAGCACCTTCAACCAGCGCTTGCTTCATGCTTGCTGGGTTTAAAATGGCTTTTCGGTTGCCTTCAGCAATGACACTAACAAGAAGGCATACTACCCCAGCAACAACAGGACTTGCCACGCTAGTGCCTGATAAACTTTTGCAACCAGTACTGATCTTTGGTCCCATAATTTCCCGACCATATGCAACAACATCTGGCTTCACACGTCCATAACTGCAAAGGCAAACTTCTATTGTTACAGATGGCATTTTATCACCATAACTATGTGACTTATACAATTCCCTGTTCTTGTTATCATGCATTTGTTCATATGTCTTCATCTTTAACAACCAAAAGCAAACCACCCGAAATTAAACTGGCAAATAGCAAGACGAGGAAAACCAATTGGTGAAAGGAATTCAAATACACTACCCATGAGGGATCTCCCAAGTACTCATGCCACGCGAGGAGAACGACGCTATGTGATCATTGTAGTCAATACCACCAACACCAATAACATCACTTTGATCTGCAGGATTGTTTAGAGTACCATAAAGTGGTCCATCATTTCCAATTGCCGAAACCATGATAATATTATTTGCTGTCAGTTCCCAAACCTGGTGGAAATCGCAGAACAGAGTATTAAGGTTAACGTTATTCAATGGAACCAAGCGGGTGTCTGCAAAGCATGAGGCATCGTGTGCATATTAAAGATCTCCAAATGCCTATGTTATTCCAAGGCAAGAGACAACACCCAATTCTAGACCTCCACCTCAAGCACTGCGTATATCAACCGTGTGGCAAACAAGCACACAGTGCAAACATGTATAAGATACTGAATTAACATAACAAAATTTAAAGGTTTACAACATCCGCAATTAGAGACTTGAGAACTAAATAAACTTCATCACCAAGGCCAATGGAAGTCTCACCTTCTCCACAAAAGGGAGATCCAAGTAATCAGGTCCACCTATACTTAAGTTTAGCACATCCATATTTGTCGCAATTGCGTAGTTGAAGGCATCAAGGAACCATGAAGTGTATGATACCTGCAATAAGCTGAACACAAGCTTTTCATAATCTTGCCCAGACTAGATTGTGTGAACGACAAAATAGGAGTAAATACATCATAGTTAACAGATTGAATACAAAATTCTCATCATTTAACTCCTAGTCTCCTACCCTTCCTTCTTAGCAGGATGCTATTTAGTTTGCATACCAACTCAGCTTATTGGAACATACATTTGGTATAATCTAAAAGTCATATTTTATTAGGAATTTCAGGCTCTTCTCATTCGTTGCAGAGGAAACTCATATTCTGATGTCCGGGTCCTTTTCGTTAGTTAAAAAGCCACTAAATTTCAGATTACAAGAGATGAAAGCTTAAAGTCACCCTTGTAGAGATGTTACCGTCAAGATGCAATATGATAAACTTCCTCACAACACCAACAGCATCACAACCAGATTCAAGAAAAAGGATATGTGAAAGGGAATGGTGCTGAAACTAAATTCGACAAAAGCGATCAACTTGTGCTTCCTCATAAATGGAGCAAATAAGAGAAGAATAAAATTTACTACACTAATTTTTCAAAGTGAACAAAGCACTGAAACATCTTTACTGACATATGAAGTAAATGGCATCTACACATTCCGCGAATGCAACACTTGGAAATGCAAAATATACATTACCTGTGCATCAGTAAAGACGCGAAATGCATAAATCTCAGTGTCTGGTGCAAAACCAAGACACTCTGAATCTTCACCAGCAATAACGCCAGCAACAAATGTTCCATGCCCGAGATTGTCATTTAAGGTATCCTCATTGGTCCAGTTTGTCCGCTCCTGAGACATGATTCGATAGGATGTCAACCCAAACTAAAAGGTCCATCTCAGTTAATTGTTGTCTAAGAGCATCCACAATGTAATAATCAAAACCAAAAGGTTGCTAAAATTAGCAATGTGTGCTCAAAAAGTGCTCACATTGTAATAACCAAACATAGCAACCTCTTAGCAACTCATCAAATTTTAGCCTTTGGATAATCAAAACTAGCAACCTTTTGCCAATAACCAAATTAATTGGACCCCATATCTTCTCAATCAAGTACAACCATCATGGGAGAGTAAAACTCACTCTCCATAAAGCCAATGCTTTATTGGTAGGTGAAGCTCACTCTCCACTTTGGCAAGTGGTTGTGCATTTAACAATATTAATCACTTTATGAATCTTAACAAATGATCTCCACTTTCACTTATTTTACTAGAATGTCATTCAATGTAGACCATTAGATTGAGAAGAAAAAAATTGATGGTCAAATTTAAATTTTTGCCAACCCATTTTGATTATGGGCAAAAAGTAAATAATGTGGGACTTGACATTGCTAACTTTAACAATCTCTAAATGGATAATCAAAAGATGATGTGACAATTTTTGGTTATCCAATTTTGATTATTACATTGTAGATGCTCTAATTGCTTTAAACCAGATGTAGACAAGTCTATCTAGTAAAAAGTGTCTTAACAACGTCTTCTATTCAGTAAGGGTTAGAAGCTAAAACAACCATAACTAGGATACGAAAACCAAATACCCATTGTAAATGATAAGCACATATCCAATATCTAGCCGAACGGATACCTTGATATTCCGAAAATGTGGGTGATTTGCTCGAATCCCAGTATCAAATATGGCCATTTTGACTTTCGCACCAGTATACCCTTTCGACCAAAGCACATCTGCCCCAAACAATGACGTAACTTGAGATTTCTGCAATGAAGTCATCAACATCACACCACATATACCAAGCGAAAAGAAAAAAAATGCAGATTCCCTAGAGCTAAACAAAACCTCAGAGCTACAAGATCTACAATAACACTAATTCTCCGGAACACAACGGCAACAAACTCACTCAATTCATATTGCTTCAACTATATGACTAATGCAAGCTCCAATTTCTTTAGTTCTTCAGAAACAGAACATTAACGAAAAATGTAAAACTGGACTCATCAAGATTTACCTTAACCTTTCTCTGACCCAGCTTTCTCAGAAGCCAAGCACGGTACGTATAGAACAAAACCACACTCATTAACTGCTGTTTCCTATGGAGGTCATCTCCAGTATTATAAATGCAACAAGACAGTTAATCGACTGATTTGCATAGTCCTACTGGATAAATTAACAATTCCACTAAAAATGTCATACAAAAAAAAAAACAGTGCACTGGGTTGACCTCCATACTTATCAGTCCCAAAACTCAAAACATAAACCTAAGTTTTGACTTTCATAAGCAACATCTAACGTGACACCAAACAAAACAATCAAATAAAAACCCCAGGGGGTTGGCCAAATGGTCTTGGCCTGATACATAGAAGTTTGCTCCTTCCTAAGGTCTCAGGTTCAGTTCCCCTAGCCAACAACCCTCGGGCCACCTCACCTGGCAACTCTCACCCCACACGTAAGCGTGCGAAACAGTTGTGGGAGGAGTTATAGAGATTAGTCCGAGGTGCGCGCAAGCTGGCCCGGGACACTCCGCATTACCAAAAGAACAACAAAAACAATGAAAAGAAAAAAATAGCAACTCTCAACGACTATTAACAAACCACCTGCATCAGGAGCTGGCGTTTCCAGCTACTGCTCAAATTACAAGCAGCAGCAGGCACAGTGTCGTTTTCGCCTTCCCCGAACGACATGGCCGTAAAAATCTTCCCCGGCCGCTTCTTCCCGTCCACAAAAGCCCCGACTTTCCCCATTTTCTCCTCCCCAAGCAAGCTCCTTTGGTAGCTGCGATCGGGATTAACATCCTTGACCAGCTCCAACCCTTCCAACTCCTCGATCACCGAAACCCTAGCCGCGTCTTCGACCGCCACCAGCCCGAAATCCGTCGGGAACTTGGTTACGGCGTCGTTTCGTCGCTCGATCCATTTCCATCCGCGGGATTTCACGCTCCGTTCGAGGTAGTTCCTGTGGTTTTCGGCTCTCTTGTACTCGCGAAATCGAACGATGTAGTTCGCGGGAGTGACGTGGGGCTCGGATCTTTCTAGGGTTCGGTTTTGGGGCGGGGGTTTGAAATGGAGGAGAGAGATGGAGACGAGGAGGGCGAGGAGAGAGAGAGTGAGTCTGGGGAGAAGAGGAGGGGTCATGGTGAGAGTTGATCGGTTTGGCGCGAAAGTCCCCACATCGGAGGAGAGAGACGTAACCTCGTAGAGAGAGAGAGAGAGAGAGAGAGAGAGCGAGAGTTGTGATGGTGGTGAACCGGTCGTTTTGGGTTGACGAAAGTGTTCGTATTAGGTACGTCGAGGGTCATTTCGGCTAGAAATTTGTTAGAGCATCTCCCTCCCTTACTCAAGAGTTTTATTCAAATTTGAGTAAAAATTTGGATAAAAACTTAATTAGATATTGTGTGTTTCAATGGGTAAACTCAAGCCCAAGCACAAATATGTACAAATTTGAGTAAAAGCTTCATTAATAACATTATTGTAAATTTGCAGGTGTGAAATTTGCCTTCAACAAATTGAGTAAAAAATTGAGTCTAAATTTGAGTAAATTGTAGATTTGGGTAAGGAGTTGATGAGGGTATTGAGTGACTTTTGCTTAAATTTGAGTTAAGTCAAGATTTGAGTAAGGAGAGAAATGCTTTTAGTGAAAATAGTACTGTAGTTTGTAACGCTTTTCTTAGATGGGTGAGATAGGTTTCACATATATATATATATATATGTGTGTGACATATATTATTTGAGAGGGCGTTAGAAGTAACCGTTGTATCAAACCTTTTTTCTTGCCTTGACAGTTTTTTTTAAAACAAGAAGGGGGGTTCATGGAGGGAAGAGAAACCAATCAAGGGAAATTTTTAAATATTTTGTTTCTTCTGAACAATAAGTCACATAATGTGTGTCCGCGAGAATAAAAAAGTCTTGCAAAAGTATCTCAAACTTTTAAATTTGCAAAAGTGAAAATTAAGAAGGCAAGTACGGAATAAAGAATTGAAAACGATGGCACGATAATTCTACTAAAGACTTGTTTTGTAAACTCTAATCCGGTGATAATGAGCAAGTAAACTTATACCCAGTGACGAGCTACATTGGGCCAGAGGTGGCCCCGGCCCCCAACCCCCTCCGAGCCTCTGAGTTTGAAATTTTTTATTTTGTACATATCTAATTTTGAATATTATTGATAATTATTCATGTATAGTTATTTATAATCTCAATAAATTTGATTTAATTTGATAAAAAATCAATTATTTTACATTCTCATTTCTCAATTTTAATCATAAATAAAAATAATCACATGAATGTTGAAGTTACCTAAAGAAAAAAAACAATGTATTTTAACTGCATCAAACTAGAATCATTTCAATATATAAATGTAATGTATTAAAAAACAAAATTTTTATGATATATAAGTGTACGTTCCGATAAAAAATACTCCATACCTATTACTCCGGCCCCCTTCGGATCAAAATTCTGACTCCGCCACTACTTACACCCATAAATTGGTAAAAGATTTTGCGTAAAACTTTTAACCCGACAAAACCGGCAGAATCTTTTTGTTTTTCCCCCTCTTCGGAAGAACAAAATTTTCTATGGATATGCACGGCTTATTTTGGGCGGAAAAAACTCAGGTATGGAAGTTGACTATACCTCCACTTGTAGCAGAACTTCATCCACAGACACAAGATCGCGCCTTGCACAAGTCTAGGACTTGCACGCTCAATTTCATTAGAAGAAAATATAGTTTCAAGATACGAAGGTCTATGCAATCTAACTTCATACAAAATTAAATGTTCAGATCAGCGACGAGGAGGAAGTATATGACAGAAAACAATGTTATCTCGATCGACGTTCTTGTTTCTTGGAAGGTGGTGTAAAGGCAGTGAGCCACTGCTTCTTCCAAGCTGCATCCTTCTGTTGCTCCATCCATGACAAGAATGCGCTATCCAACAGGCAGAACAAGTTCACGTACAGAAGTTGGTACGTCACTGGAACAAACCGGAAGTTCACAGCCTGAGCCAAAGGCCAAACACCGCCCTCCACAGTCAAGGCCGGAAAGAAATCCCTCTTCACAATTTCCTTAACTTGGCTAGCATTTTTGCCGCTGGAAAATCCCATGTATGATAAAAACACAAGCAAATGGACGGGGCCGAATATAAGAGTATCCATTGCCACTTTAGTACCGACAAACCGTAGAGATTTGGGCTGGAGTTGAAGTCTTAGCATCATGAATCGATCCAAACCTTCATACCTGTAGTGATTGAAAAGGATTACTTGTCAATGTGCTGGTCTCAGTTCTTTTAATAGTTGCCTCAGAAAAGCGTTGGAACTTTCAAAACATAGCTCGTGATAAGAAAAGATAAAAGATCCATAAGTGCCAATCTCAATGCAGAAAGGTTGTTCTATTGCTTCAAATGGAGCCATGGAGGCCCAAGAACATCCAATATTCCAGCTCCTAGAACTATTGGCATTGCTATGTCCAAAAGCCACTACCACAAAGCTGGTAAATCGAGAACAAGACACTACCACAAAGCTGGTAATCTATAACTTTTTAAAGCGTCTAGAACACGGTGTAGGTTAGGTAGAACCAATTATTGTACTATCAGCACAAACTAGCTGCAAACAAAAATCTATACTGAAATCCGTTATGAAATTCTCTCAATCTTACTTGATTTGAGCTAGCAAAGTCAGTGGAACAGATCCAAAACATACTAGTTTACCACTCGGGGGCTAAGGCAATATTCACCCATTCCACAATAATAAACCTGGTGGCTGGGGAACAACTAGCTTACCATTTTTAACTTCTGTCAAGGGATTGTGCTAGAACAAGGGTGGAAACAATTGGAGGGTCTACCTAATACACATCTACCTCTAGTTTTACAAGAATTTTTCAATGTTGCCCAGCTAAAGGTAGAAGCAGATGTTAATCTTTCCCCTTTGTACTAATCTTATATCCACCCTCAAATTCAGAAATCCATTCAATGTAATAATTTTACTGGCTGATAGGGGTCAAGTTCCACAATGAGCAAAATGCACTAAAACTAGGCTTGTAATGCAAACAAGCCCCGGCCACTGATTTTCTATTTTTCTTGCTTTCCAGAATTACTCTTGAATTTCATAAGTCAAGTAGAGGCCCAGAGGAACTTAGGAGTCCTAAGTTTAATTAGTTCTAAAATCAGCCTCTACTGGAAAAAAACCCTTGGAAAGTAGGTTCACGCTCATGCCATCAACCCAATCCTTTGAGGCAAATACGATGGCCTTATTCAATCTGTGCATCGCCCATGCAACCCTTCATGAACAAAGTCATTTGACTGAACTACAGCTCAAGGATCTAAACTCTTACCAAATTCTGCCACTACTCATTCGAACCATGGGTTTCAATAGAAAGTTATCGGAAATGACAAATTATTCTGCAAACTGTAGAAGCGCTACAAGGCATGCTAAACCATTAAAAGGAAAGTTTGAGGTAAAAGATCCAAGCAAATGAAATGCAAGAAATAACAAACCAGAAGTGGCCAATTGGTCCAACGAAGCCAACTCCAAACATACTCGTGATGGCTACCCTTTTCCAGTCAACCTTGAGCTCCTCATTTTCAACCTGATTCATGAAATGAAATTCTTAGTCCTCGTCCAGCAGAATTCTCAGCAGCATCAACCAAAAAACCAGTAGAACATCATAATGGATAGGAAAGCCGAACAGGTGAACATAAACTCTATTTTTATAATCAAAGAGTCACAAAACAACACAAAAATATATGCTATTTAACATGTCCCTCAAGTCTGAGGAAAATAATTCAGGCTGGGGTCAATTGAGTTCCAAGCTACAATGCCCAAAATTTTGGGGGTGTATTGATAGAGCATGTTATCCAATATTTGAACAAATCCAAATCGTCATGGAAAATAGGATTTGCCGTTATTGTTTTAGTAACTTTCTATATACAACCAAACACATCTACTAATCTAATTGGTGAATGACTTTATTCTAGATCACCCAATCCATAATTTTGGGGACAACCAAAAGGTAATTGAAACAATTTTGCAAAGCATTATGACATTAAGAATCGCAAATAGCGACTTCCTTAGTGGCATCAATATGAATAAGAGAAACTCTGTTATATCCATTTATGTAGATTCGTTTCACTTGGCCTTCTTTCAAAAAATTGCTCTGTAGATATTGCTTCAGTACTTATTCCATTCTTCTACTTCCCATTCGATGTCTTTCGTATTGTCACCCAATTGTCAAAGCTGGTAAAGACAAAGAAGAAGAGAAAAACTTATTTACGGAGGCTCCGTAAATAAGTTTTTACAGCGCCCAATCTCGCACGTCCAAAAGTGTTTTGGACGATCTGGATTTTAAAAGAACTCTTCAAGCCCTTGAAGAGTTCATTTAAATTCCGGACCATTGATTGCTAAGACGGACGGGTGAGATTGTGCGCTGTCGTAAATAACATATTGACTGCGGATTCTCGACAAATGTTCAAAGGAACTAGGGGCAACAACACATTACTGCAAAGACTTGCTCAACTGAGAAAAAGGTAACAAATTTTAACAGGAGTAATGCCTTTTGAATCCACCCATACAACAATGAAAATTCAGTAAGTCCAAATTCCAATACTCCCATGAAATAGAACCAGAATCCAGCTCAAGGTAAGTGCAATACCTAATGCCCCAAATAGTTACATACATAGACACACTGTAGATGGCTACCTATGTATTTGGGATTTGAGATAAGCACAACTAACCACACAAGAATAAACTTTTAGCCTTAAAAAGTAAGGGTTCTTATGAGTACTCACAGACAATGGAAGTTTCTTCTGGGAAAGAGAGTGGGTGATGGATTGGGCAACGATATCTCCAAAACCCCAAAGAAATCCGGAGCTGATGACTTGGGTCTTCACTGGATGAGCTGACAAGCAATTCTGATACCAATTCCACAGCGCCAGCATCATTTAAACAGATTCCTATGTTCCTCACCAATTTTCGGTAGATATGCAAGAAAGAATTTTGAGAGAAAGAAAGAGAAGCGGCGGTTTTAGTCGTTTTGTAATCAGGGAAAATTACATGAAGAATATCCGCAGGCTTTGTTTGCTAGAGGGAAAAGAAATACTAGAAAGAGAGAGAGATATTCAAACGGTAATGCTATTCGCGGAGCATTGTGTTGATAATAGGGCAAGAAGAATAAAAAAACACAATTTCGGATATTACTGTAACACTTTTCAAGACATGTAACACATGTTTAACACATAGAAAATTGTTTTCATTTCAATATTGTTCGGTCTGATTAAACGAAAACTTCAAAAATTACATTTTTATTCTGTAGTAACTAGAGGGAAAAGTTTAAATTTTATAATTTGGAAATAATATAGTTCAAAAAAGTTTGAGTTTTATCATTTGGAAAAAATGTACTTCGTTTCTAAATACTAGCGGGCAAATTTTGGCCTTTTAAAAATATGTATTTTTTAATAAAAATTCAAAAAATAATCATTGGTATATATTGATTTGTGAAAAAAATTAATTTTTTTTACAAAAAAATACATCTTTTTAAAAGTCTAGGTTTGCTTAACGGATATTCATATACAGTTCCTTTGGATGGTGTGATTTCAAGAGAAAAGAAAAGAAAGGATTTTGATTTCTAACCAAATCACTCATTTGGATTGACTATTTTGGTGAGAAATGAAAGGAAAAGTACAAAAGAAAATATTTTGATTGGTTCCTCTTCTTGCTCACCCAATCTCACAAAAAATACGAGATTTTTTTAAGAAATGGCTTCCCTTTCTCATCTCACCGATTCTCGCCACCCAAAGGGGTTCGGATGGAGTATTAATTTTAAGACCTCATTTTACGGCCGGAACGGAAAACTTTGCTGCCATAATGTTAAAAGTTGGCGGGAATAGCATTAAAGTTTACGGCTAGAAGGTTAAGGTTTGCGGCCAGGTTTCTCCCAATTTACAGTAACTCTCATGGAATCATGGCATAGGTATATTAGCAAGTCTCGCGCCACACCTTTTCGTTTCCCCCTTCTCTCTCTGTCCCTTGCACTTCCCCTGGAAAACGCTGGAGGAAAGAGTTGAGGATGACGAAGATATCTCTACAACTGGTCCCTCCATCCCTCTCCCTTCCTAATCCCACTTCCACCTTCCCCCAATGCTTCACACCCACCAGAAACCCTTCTTTCTTATCCCTCAATTCCACCCCTCTATCAAAACCACTTCAATTCAGCCACACCCACTTCAAACCCACCTTCAGAAACCCAAACTCTATCATTCTCAAGCCTTCCAGTAGACTGAATTGCAAAGGTTTCAAAGACTCGGCCGAAGATACCAAGGCCGTTTTGGACGTAAAAGGCGGCACCGATGACGGCGGCGACGGAGGTGGAGGTGATGATGGAAAGGCGGAGGAGGAGAAGAGAAAGGGTTGTTGCCGGAATGGTTGGACTTCAATTCGGACGATGCGAAAACGGTTCTCGCAGCGATTGCGGTGTCACTTGCGTTTAGGTCGTTTGTGGCTGAGCCTAGATATATTCCTTCGTTGTCTATGTATCCCACGTTTGATGTTGGGGACCGACTTGTTGCAGAAAAGGTGATGCTTTATGTTTGATTTGTTTGAATGTGGAATTTGTTTTCCATTATTTGGCTTTATGTTGAAGGTTCTTGAATTCTCAGTCAAGCATAGAATGAGAATGGATCTTGAACTGTTCTTTTGTCTATTTTATTTTTCCATAATTCATATGTTTTCATGTTCTCTTTGGTTTTCTGCCTTTCAATCTTAAGACTTAGTTCAAGTTGAGAGTTTCTTGAGTAAATGGACCTGTAAAGGCTAGCCCCTTTGGATTGCACAAGAGGGTGGGAATTAGAAAAGAAAAGAGAATCCTACCACTTGTTTGGATAGCAAAAAGAGGTGAGGAATTGGGGGGGGGGGAGGCTTTTATGGTCCATTTTGTTTCCCAAATCACGAATTTTAGTGAAAATTGATGAGGAACCAAAACCCTTTCTTTTCTCTCCCTTTCTCACAATTCAAAGTCTAAGTGAAGTATGAGAAGTACTGGAAAGAATGAGCCTTGGGCTGTACTTGAAAGAAGACGATAACTGTAAAATGCTCAAGATAAGAGCCCAAGGGCGATAAAATGAAGAACTTTCTATCAACCAAAAATAACTCTCTCGCTCTCTCTCTCCCCCTAAAAGTAGAGCAGGAAAGAGGAGTAACAATGAGGTTAATGGTCAAGGATCGCGTTTACTTGTCTTATTGATCTCTATGATTGAACTTTCACGTTATGAGTTTTGTTTCTTCTTTGCTGATAAGACTGGTCATGTGTAAGCAATGTACTGCGCCATTACATTTCTTAACTGATGTTTGTCTTTGTCTTTCAGGTAACCTACTATTTTAGAAAGCCATGCCCAAATGACATTGTGATTTTCAAGAGCCCTCCAGTTCTGCAGGAAGTAGGATACACTGATGAGGATGTCTTCATCAAAAGGGTAGTTGCAAAGGAAGGTGATGTTGTGGAGGTCAGATTGCTAAACTTAGTAAATGCATTTCTTTGTATAGTGCATAACGAGATTATTGATGCTTAGTTCAGATTTTTTTTTATTCTGTTTGCTTCCAATTTTCAATTATCACAGTTTAGCAAAAGTGATACTCGTCAGTGGGATTATGAGATAATAAAAAGGCGAAAGCAAATAACATGATGTCTGCCTTTCATGATGTATTAAGCATGTACTGTTAAGGCTTTTTGTTGATCACAAGGGGCTAGTGGACCTGGATGTATAGAGCGTGTTTTTTTCTATTAGGGGTTGTTCTTTTATGGTTGTTTCTGTACTGATATAACTAGGACAGTTTTTGGGCTCAGTAAAACCAGAAAATTAACTGGATAAATATATACATTTGGGTGAGAGCTAGTTCGTTTATTTCAATTCAACTCTCCCGACAGAAGCGGAAAGCTTTAGAACAGAACGGAGTAGGCAGGGTTATATGACCTGTAAACACCGAGCCATGTGCATCTCTACTTGCTTGCCATGTAATGGTAAACTGGAATGATTTCTAAGAACGGCAAATCAGTGGCAAGTTCTGAATTCTTTGAATGGTTCCCCTGAGAAGTTATGGATTTCCTTATCACTACCCTGGTCATGATCGCTGAACTGCTTCCAAGTCTCCCTGCCCTGTGCATCCTTGGCTATTAATCTGAAATCAACAAATGCCTTTGATTAGCCACAAACGTTAAGCAACAATGCCAACGATTAGGTTTGTACCCAATCACCCCTTTTACCCCCATTTATGGGTACTAAACTGGTCGTCCTGTGTGAGTAGATGGCTCATCCAGATCCTCGTGTGTTGTTATTAGTACCCTTCCTTGAGCATTTCTTATGACCCAAGTAGCTTTCGTAGTTGGCACTAGGCAGTGCTACCGAAACTTTGCTAGCACCTTAGTAATCTGAAATCAATGATTTGTGAAGATGATAGATTTCTGATATTCAATACTACCAAGTTTGTGTACGTTTGTAACTATATAACCTTGTTTCTTCTCTTAATTTCATGTTTGCACAACTCAAAAGTCTTTGGTGATACAATACACACGGACAAATTTGGGCAGTTCCCTTCCTTATTTTTTGTTTTCGATCGGCAAGTTCCCTAAGTTCCCTTGCGCATTGATAGAGCTATGCAAATTGGAATAGTCAGCGTTGTGCCTAACATGTGAAGATCATGTTGCTTTTACCTTTAGTAGTGAATGTAGACATTTGTGCAACTAAAATAGAACTTTTATGAACCATCTCTGATTGAACAAATTAAAAGAAGAGATCGAAAAGGAAATTCTTGTCGGCACTAATTTTCTATGTCCTAATGTCTGATCACTGGCATCCTATCTAACTTTATTCCTGGAAATATGCTATCATGAATTTGTTTTTTTGTCAGATAACTACGTTTTTCGTTCCATCTATCTAAATTGCTGTGCTAAAGTCGCGGAAACACGTCAATTTTCTACCGTTCTCCGGTTTTTTCCCCCCATATTTATGTGGAAATTTACCCACTGCAGGTTCGTGGAGGTAAGCTAATTGTAAACGGCGTCGTAAGAAATGAAGGCTTCATCCTTGAATCACCTAATTATGAGATGAAACCAATTGTAAGTTCTCTCCTCCTCTACGATTACTTCTTCTTTTTTAATTTAAAGGTGGTACACACACTGTAATCATCTCATATTGGTGGGAGGCCAAGGATTCAAAATCCAAAGATTTGACCCCTGGCAGCATAACTTTCAAGCTCCATCTCCACTAGCTTCTTAGTATAGTATCACAGACGTAATAAACTGCAAAAATGACATTGTTCGTCGTGATGCAGCGTGTTCCAGAGAATTCAGTTTTTGTGATGGGTGATAATCGTAATAACAGCTACGATTCGCACGTATGGTAAGATTCTTCTATTCATCAATCCACATGTGAAATTATTTTTCTTGTTCATCTTCCTCTTCTTTGTTGGCATTGTTTCCTGTTTCCTCCACCTTGCTGAGTTTACAGCTTGTTCGTTTTGTAGGGGTCCCCTTCCGGCCAAGAATATAATAGGAAGATCGTTATTTCGGTATTGGCCACCAGACAGGATTGGCGGAACAGTTCTTCCAGATGGCTGTGCTGTTGACAAGCTGGTGGAGAGCGGTTTAGCATCCGAATCAAACCCAACATCGTGATTTCTCCTTCTTGACCATTTTTAGTCTTCAGTTGGTCCTCTCTCTCTTTTCGTTTATTGGGAAAAAGCTCACATTGCTCCTGTAAAATCTCCTTATGTAACAGCAACCGATAGAGAACATTTTTGGAGACGGCTCAATTTATTGATGTCCCGTTTGGTTGTGTAAATTGTACATTTACCGTTTTGTTTACCTTCCATCTACTGTACTACTGAGAAGTCTCTCTCTGAGACATCTAACTTTTTTGACAAAAAATGGAAGAGACGTCTACCTTGTGGTTTGAATATGGTGGGCGTGGACAAAAATGATAACTGATCATTAAGCGGCATTACTCTTTGGATTGAGGGCAGTTGGCCAGTTGCATATATTTTCCATTAGGATGGACATGAGTTCTGTAATGACATATTTACCCGTCTATGTTCTCCATGGATAAACGTTTAATGGTGAAAAATTTCTAGGTTTACCACACATACATAGCAAGAGGGCAGATTGGACAAGTTTTACAAGATCAAGCATTCTGTTGAATTTAGCCCGTCGGTCGTTTAAATGGCTATTTCGATTGCAAAGCTCTCATCATTGTCCAATCTGTAACAGGGTTGTCTACATTTGGGTCGAGATTTGATTTTACAATGATCCCTCACCACCACCACCACCACCACAACAGTCCCACACCCCCCCTAGCCAGTCACCCCCAGCGGTCTGCACTCCCCCCCCCCCCCCCCCCCCCCCCCCGACAAACCAAAATAAATAAATAAAAAATAATAATAATAACCAAACGTTTCATACTCTCTCTTTTTGTGTGTGCTATTTTAAACTACCCATCGGTGTTACATGAACAGGTTGATACTTTGTTCACGGTTACAGAGTTGATTTGCCTGTGTTGATTGTTCGATCCTCGTCTTTGGGCACGAGCATGCAGTAAAAGAACTCTGTTTGAATCTAATTTAAAAAAATTATTCTCGTATAAATCAATTTTGTTAGCGGGAGTGGTCAATATATAATTTCATAATTCATTTTAATTGGTTAATAAGGGATGGTTGTTTATGGGGAGGAATTAAATAATACTTGATTTGGATGAGATATTAGAAAGGTGGGATAAAATACTACTTGGTTTGGATGAAAAATAAATTGGGAGTATAAGGAGTGGTGGATGATGTAAAAAGCTGTCAAATAATTCTTTTGCCCTTTGCAGTCTCAAACTTAATTATGTATTACGTTATATATATAATTGCAAATATAATTAATCTTTCACAATTTAAGCTGTAATATTTAATTTTACTAACAAATTAACTAATTTAATAATATAAAAAATAAAAAATTGGTTTTTATTTTAAAAAATTTGGCTATTTAAAAAATTTTAGTTTTTTTTTAATTTAAAAAATTACATTGTTTGGTAGTTCAAAATGTGTCTAACAAATTTGTTAGGTGAATTTCCATGTGTCCAACAAATTTATTAGGTGAAATGTGTCCAACACATTTATTTGGTAAACTTTTTTCTTATAAATAGTAAGGTAGCTCTTCTTCTCATCTCATCTTTACTCACAAAATTAGTTCTTTCTTTTATTTTTGAATCATTTCCATGGCATGCCAGGCTTAGACCAAGGCGAAGGAGGAGAAATTACTAACAAACCTTCTAGATGAGGGGATTTGGCAAGGTGAGCATGGTGGGTGGCATTCCGCCTACTTGGAATATCTTGAAAATCATTTGCAAGCTTCTTTTGCCGAAACAGGTATCTAAATCTAAAGAAATCATATTGTAGGAAAGATGAAGAAATGGAAGTGAGATTATTACTATATAGCCAAACTTAGGATGGCGAAGCATATCGACTACATAGTAATAATACCGCTTTCATTTCTTTATATTCCCTACAATATGATTTCATTAGATACTTGCTTTGAAAAAAGAAGCTCGCAGCTGATTTTCAAGATATCCTAAGTAGGCAGAATGCCACTCACCATGCTCGCCTTGCCAAAATCTAAGGGTCATCATTTAGCCCGGAGGCCCGCGACCCGTCCAAAGCCCGCGCCCGGCTTTTACCCTGCCCGAGCCCGTAAAACGGACAGGCTAGCCCGGCCCGTAGTTTGTAATGGGTGGGCTCGGGCCTATGAATTTTTACTCGGCCCGCCCGTTGGCCCGGCCTGTGAGCCTGCCCGGCATACCCGTCCAAAAGCCCGCCAACGGGTCGGCCCATTAGCCCAAAATCCCAAAAAATCCTTTATTTTTTCCCTCGTTTTAGTTTTGCCCAAGGAAATTTAAGCCCGCCTGTTGGCCCGCCCAGCTTTTGGCAGGCCGGCCCGCCAATTGGGCTAGCCCGTGGGTCGGGCTTGGGTTTCAATTTATGGTAGGTGACCCAGCCCGCCAAAAAGAAAAGCCCGGTCAGCCCGGCCCGTGGGCGGGCTTGGGCAGCCACTTGGCGGGCTGGGCCGGACCAGCCCGCCCCGATGATGACCCTTACCAAAATCCCCTCAACTACAAGGGTCATCGGGTTTGTTAGTAACATATCCTCCTCCGCCTCGGTCCAAGCCCGGCATGCCATGGAAATAATTTAAAAAAAAAACTAATTTTGTGAATGATAATGAAATGTGAGATGGGAAGAAAAGCTACCTTGCTATTTATAAGAAATTTTTTTACCAAATTAATGTGTTGAATACATTTCACCTAACAAATTTGTTGGACACATGAAAATTCACCTAACAAATTTGTTGGACACATTTTGAACTACCAAACAATGTAATTTTTTAAAAAAATAACCAAATTTTCTAAATAACCGAAATTTTTTAAAATAAAAACCAATTTTTTTATTATTAAATTAGTTAATTTATTAATAAAACTAAATATTACAAATTAAATTATGAAAGATTAATTATATTTGCAATTATATATATAACGTAATACATAATTAAGTTTAGGACTGCACAAAAGCAAAATGATCATTTGACAACTTTTTGCATCATCCACCATTCTTTATATCTCCAATTTATCTTTCATTCAAACCAAGTACAATTTTATCCCACCTTTTTAATACATCATTCAAACCAAATACTATTTAATCCTACTTCATAAACATCACATCAATGTGAACCATCTCTTATTAATTAATACCCCATCATATATTTCTTTCTACCATACTATCAGATTGCATTGAATATTGCCAATTTGAGTCCGCTCATTTCATTTAAGGCATGAAATTGAAATTCTTTCATTTTCTTTCTTCAGTCATTAATAAGAACTCAAAAGTGGCGTTTCATTAAAAAAAAAACCCACATCCAAACAAGCCCTTAGCTTGCAAAGGATACCAGAACTGTTATCTCTATCCGCACCTCTTCGCCAAATACTCCAGTAGCTTTTGAAATGAACATTCAAAGAGGATATTGGTTTCTTTGCCACTGTTAGATAACAGAACAGCTTGAATACACTATTATCCCCTGATTGGCAAACCCTCGTTAGGTTTCCTTCGCTGCACAGCCAACCAAAGATTCAAGGCCTTAAACATCCTTGCTGAACCAAACCACAATAATTCATTTCTGAACTGGAATTTAAAAATTATCCACTTCTAGATCGACACGTCCGGCCATGCAATAGAATCTTTCATACAATTATTTTGGATATAATTCATTGACTAACCCAGTTTCTAAGCTATTTAGAATGAAGGGATCCACCTAAGTCATAAACCACACCATCTCTGAATCTATTATGAATACCAATTCTCCTACCATAAGAAGGTATCTATCAGTACCCATCTAGTATAGTATCAAAGCCTGCTCCATCTATGACTAATCTAAACCTTTGACGGTGTTCAACATTACAGATTCAGCTTGTATGATTGCTCAAAATAAAATGTTTATGCTGTCTGAGCTTAACACAAAACATGCCAACAAAAGTAAGGAGTACAAGATAGGCCTCATAGAGAAGATTAGTTGTCAACATTAGTTGTTTCAGACATATGCTTGTCTTGTGAAGTTTGGTTAATCATCGGCCTAATTGAATGGAGAAACCAAACGAGAATTACAAAGAACAACGAAAAAAAAAAGAAAAAAACCTAAGATAAACATAATCAAGTAAAGGAAAATCTAAACCCATGATAAATCTCAAATTTCTATGAAATCATAGTTAAAAACGGGGGTCATCAGATAGGAGCGAAAGACTTTTGAAATGTATAATCACATAGTAATATCATCTGAACTATGCTTTTGATCATCATCTGACCCCGTTTTGTTACTGAAAGATATTCAAACCACAAAACCATAAAATAACCAAAACAAAACCCAAAAAAAAATTAAATAAATAAATTTTACTAGCGTTTAAGGGGACTCAGTTTATGGGTGGTGATATATCAGGATGGTCGGCAAGGCAAAAAAGCCATTACGACGAACGAGACCAATCACATGTAGTCATCACAGTCCCTCGGCGCTCTTTATAAACAAACTAATTACACACTACGAATCCGGTTAATCAAATCGTAAAGAACCTTCACAAAATCAATAATTAAACAAACTCAAAATTAGAACAAAGCCTTTGAAGCTTTTGTAGTCCTTCACTTCAAGGAAGAAGATCACCGGACATATCAATTACTGTGCACTCTGTGCAGTCTCTAGTGCTATCTACACGGATCCGCCATTACACGCATACACAACTAGAGAGAGAGAGAGAGAGAGAGAGGGGGGGGGGACGCCCTGGCCTTTGGGGTTTGTTCGATTCTACTTATAGGGCGAGGAGCTAGGGTTTATCAATTGTGCTGGTTTTTACTATCATGCGCCGAGCGCATGTTATTTCCTGCGCTATAAAGCGAAATCAATGCGGGTTATTTTTCCTATTTTCGATAGGAGTATTTTTTATTTTTCATAATTTTTCTTTTGTTAACTTTTCGGCTTCGCAATGGGAAGAATCAAAAAAGTGTAGAAATGTAGATCAAAATCAAAAAAATTCCATATAAAACACAAAAGACACTAGATGTTTGGTATTTTTCTGTTCTTAGAAAATGTTTTATGCTTTTAGTCATAACTTTTTTTATTTTTTAGACTTCTCTCATCGAGATGAATGATACATAAAAAAAAAAAAACACTTAAACTTAACAAAAAAATTTAAAAAAATGAACAAAAATACCAAAAGAATGTAGGGGAAATGGTCAACTAAAAAACCAAAACAACGTCCACAAATTTCTGACAGTATCCCTACTTTAGGATAGCAAAAGTTGACATCAAATTAGATTTGGTGACACATATATTAGCTGAAAAACTACTTGTAGCAAGTGTATTTTGAGGAATCCTTTAAATGTTTAAACCTTATATTACTTCTTGACATGAAAATGACCCAGTTTGTCAAAACTAATCGATTAGTTTACAAATCATAAATACTACAATGATACGAGGTGACGACAATTAAAACAGTCATTTCTCATTTTCCAAACCTGAAGAAAGAGCGAAAGCCACACCAAAATGGTGTATCAAATTTACTACCTCCCTTGAAGTACTTTTTGCTGACATGGCTCGTTTGATTTTAATTTTGCTACCACCTCCCCTCAGTACCTAAGGTTTGGTTGGAAGCTAAGGAGAGGAAAGGGAAGAGAAATAAAATTAGAAAAACACTCTCTTCCATTATCTGCTTTGCGAAGAAAAGGCAAAAAAAGTATACATCAAAATCAAGTAGTGGTAATCCTCTTCAAATGTCAAACAACCAGCTTCAAATACCAGTTGGTATATGGCTATGAACAAATTCAGCGACGAGTTAACAGTTCACACCATTTTGCTACGAACATGAACACATTACAATCCGAGAAGTGATTCAATCTATATTATTCGAGAGATTAGGCTTGAATGCAACACAAGAGATACAAAATTTTCAGATTAGTTTCTGCATTTTTGGTGTCGAAACTAAAATAAGATGTTGCTGGGATGAACCTGTAACAATACCGACATAAAGACCTAATAAGTTTGACTATCGAAAGTGCAAGAGAAAAGGAAATAATGGAGTACAAAAGTCCAGAATCACAATCGAAAATTCACCGATGCTACCTTCCAACCGAATAATGTCACATTCTATCAACAAAACTGAAATAGTGACTGGATTCTGGAAGTTAAACATTCAAAAGAGTCATCAAAAGAGAGATGAGTGACAATCCAAAGTCCAAACACACAAATATATAGCCCAGCAAACACTACCTCCCTAAGATTGTACATGTCGCCAACAGTTATATTCACCATCAGAACAGATTCATGACGCTGATGGGTACCAATCGTGGGTCATTCTGATGACTTAACCAAAAGTAGAAGGCGATAAATAAAACTCAAACTACATCTACCGTCGTAATTTTCACTTTCTGACAGGCCCACTTCTATCCACTTGAATGATACTAGGATCCAGTGTCGATAAGATCTGTGGCATTGACATACCCCCAGAGATAACAATTTCTGCAAGTGAAAACAAAGGAAAGCGATGAGCATATTCCATGCAGGGTGTACTCCAACTTTCCAAGCATCACATTTATGTTCTACTATTAATTTAGGATTAGTATTTTATTTAGTATTTTCGGGGTGAACTAAGGTATCACATTTATGTTCTATTAACTTAGGATTAGTATTTTTTAGTAGGGAAATGATATTGGCACTCCAAAAGTTGATGCAGGCACTCCAAAAAACAAAGGAAAGTGGCTTTGGAGATACACTAATTTTGGAGTGCCTGCATCAATTTTTTGAGTGCTAATGGCTGTGTTCGGTTCCCCATTTTCAGTTTTTGTTTTAGAAAGTAATTTTTGAATGCCAAAAACTAGGGGGGCCAAAAAGTGTTTGCAAAGGCTGGCATTTGACTTGGACATCTGACTGGCGTGCAGTACAAATCGCCCCCGAAAATGATTGAGGTACCGACCGTGTGTAGGGATTTCGTACCGACCGGCCGTGCCGGGCCGTCTCCGGCCACCGGATAGTCGATCCGAACCGTCCAAAAATTCTATTAAAAAAAATCAAGGGGGTCTATGTGAGAATCAACGGCATCCAAGGTGTGTAGTGTACTTGATCCGAACATCATTTTGTCGTGTATATACACGTATATACATATATATATACGAAAAAGAGGTGCTCAGATCAAGCACCCTAGACACCTCGGATGCCATTGATTCACGCGTAACCTCCTTAGTTTTTTTTTTCAAAATTTTTGGACGGCTCGGATCGGTCGTCCGGTGGCCGGAGATGGGTCGGTGCGGCTGATCGGTATGAAATCCCTACACACCCCATCGGTACTTATAGCATTACTCTCGTAAAAAGGACAAAAAAAAGTCTGTTCAGAGAACGGGTGACTTCAAGTTCAACTTCCTACCCAGTCTTTATCCGTTAGGTTTTTTGTTTCTTCTTTGATTTTACTGAGTAAAGGGGTCCCACTTATCTCAGAAATAAATCATCCAATCATATGTTTTTACATTTTAACTCAAAATTTTCAATCTAAAATTGTGAACCAAACACAGTGAATATTATTTCCCTTTTCGTATGCTTGAATTTAGTAACAATTTTCTAGAAGTACTTAGTTTCCTAGTTTCTTTTGATTCAGTATTCCTATTTTGTAAATTGCTTTGGTCAGAGAAGAATTATGGTTGATTTTGTTTCCTTATATTTATTTTTCTTTTTAGTATTTAAGGAATGCTAGCTAGGTATTTGAGTTCTACTATTATACATAACAATGTAAGCCTCTTGGCTATGGGGAGTTTTGTTTAGGTGAGCGATAATATTGAGTTTATTGAGAGAGTATCTCTTATTCTCCTGTGCTTCAATAATCTTAGGATTCAAGAGAACTGTAGAAGAATTGTCTTAATTCGTGATGGGAGATGCTATTCTCTTCTCATGTTCTACGCTCGTTAATATCCCATACAAGTACCTGGTTACCACAGCCAGTTGTAATTTTATCTAGCGTGAGAGTGACAAGAACAGAAGACTTACCAATTCCTTCCCGAACAGATAAGTTTGGCCTAATAACGTCCTTGGAGTTGACGAGGAATATATCACCAATATAAAGATGGTTGGTGGGAACATATACACAGCATAGCTCTTCATCACCCGAATAGTTCTGAAATTTAAAATACCAAAGTTAGGGGTTTGAATGCAAGGAAATTAGCATCCAGACAAATATCAACAAAAATTGGTTTTCTGGCTTGTCAAAGATTTCAACAAACTGAATAGCAAACTGCCTTTCAGGACACAGAGGCATGTATGCAGCTAAATAATCATATATACTAAACAAAGCGTAAGATCACATAAAGCATATCTTTTGATACATCAAAACATATCTCGAGGTAGTGAGAAGTTGGAAAACCAATTGAGCAATGTGAAGACAGATATATAGTACCAAAAAAGAAAATAGAGCTATATCCACAAACATAACCACAAATATGGTACCAATTTCCAATTGTAATGCGTAATTTTATTTTTTTTATATTTAAATAATTATATTAAAAGAAGGCATTAAGGGTAAACTCCTTGCGTAATATAACTGGTGGGGAATGAAGAATAATGCATCTGTTTGGGTGAAAGGGAAAAGGTCCTCAACACGTTATTGGATTCAATGAACCAAGCCAAGAAGCTTCAGAATATACACAAGATTATTATGCTTCCATAAAAAATACAAGTGGCAGGGCATTGTCTAAGTGAGCTAATGAAAATACCGGAACATCAAAAGTAAGTTGCAGACCTGAAGGACAACAGATGAAGTGATGAACCCAAATGCATATTCACCAATACGTGGATGCCTTATGATAGCAACCTCCTTGAAGGCCTGCGAGTTTTGATCTGCAACAACGGCAAACGAAGAACACTAATTATGCATCCATCCACCATTAAAGTTGCAAAAGAAGACAGGGAAGCTGACAAACAGAAGTCAGACCTGGAGATATGGCAGCACTAATTTGCTTTGAAGCACTGTAAATATGACGAACAAAGGGCATCCGCTTGATGAACCATTCTCCAAGACTCAAAACTGATGTCCCCAACCACGACGACATGAACACGCCGACCAAGAAGATGAATGTGATCGAAGTTACAAATCCAAGACCTAGCCAAGAAGCAAAAGCGAATATACAAAGTAAATGAGAAAAGCATAAGTATTATTCCACAGAGATGCCTCCCACAAGTACTGAAATGCCTACAGGAGAATATTGATAACTTCGTGTCGATGTGAGAAAATAAAAGCCAAATTATTTAGTACAGTATTTGGATGCGACAATTTCTGAGAAAGGTTAACTTCACAAACTTACACATGAGTGAGATGAAAAAGACAAAACAAACTTTCGCTAAATTTTCTTGGACACTATTGTGGAGTCTAGTGGATCATACAAAAGCATGTGGGGAGTCCTCTAGAAGCCCCATGATGTTAGGACTAAAGCTCAAGCTCCATTCTATTACCACTTCTAGGCTTGATCCCGTACTCCTGTAAAACTGGCCAACTCCTGCCCTTGTATCTAAGCAGCATTAATTCCCTAATCTCAGTCTAAGATGTCCTTTGAGTGAAAACTTTACCTTATACAAGAGGCAATGCCCTCCTTGCTTTTTGTCCTTACTCATGTTTAAATCTTACTCATTTAGCATTTAGCACACTAACGGGGGGGTTGGTGATGAATGTTAATGTAAAACAGTGCTACCGAAAAAATTGTTCAATAAATCACGGACTTCCGCCCCCCCCCCCCCCCCAAAAAAAAAAAAAAAGAAAAAGAAATATTCTCAGGGCAGTTCAGTAAATCAAAAGCTTCCAGCAGTTACTCATCTAAAAGCAGTTAACAATTCGGGTTAAGGACCAAAGCAATCTAGATGCAACAAGCTAGCAAAGTCACCTTGTACTGGAAACTTTGACCAGTTTTCACAACTTCCATCATGCTGATTCAACATATATAAGCCGTACCAGCAAAACGTACAAGTAAAGAAAGGATCCTCATGCAAAGAAAGACTGGATATTCTTACCAAATATATTGATGCCCAGCTGAGCATAAATTGGAGAGAAAAAGCCATCCACAAAACGGATAAACCACCATGTTATGTAGAAAGTGACTGCTATTGGAAACAGGATGACACTGCGGAGGGGCCAAGAGTAAGAAACAATTATAACCACGAATAACATGCTTAACTAAAAATGAGGAACTTCGAGTACTTGTCAACATCAAACTTCATATCATTGGACAACCATATAGTGAAGTAGTTTTAAGAAATCAATATCACGATTTCAGCTCATTGGACAACCATATAGTGAAGTAGTTTTAAGAAATCAATATCAAGATTTCAGCTCATTGGACAACCATATAGTGAAGTAGTTTTAAGAAATCAATATCACGATTTCAGCTCATTGGACAACCATATAGTGCAGTTTTAAGAAATCAATATCACGATTTCAGCTCATTGGACAACCATATCATGGACTAATTTCAAGAAATCATACGCATGATTTGCGAAACACACTCTCATTATCATCTGAGATTTGCCAACTGCTACAAATTAGAAGGACAAAAGAGGCAAATGCTGCGTCAAGATTTAATTTTGGAGTCAGCGATAGCAATACAGGTCTTGAATAGGAACTTGGACTAATTCCCATCCCTGTTTGTATGTTTTGCTGATTCTGCAAGGTCAACGTCAACTATGGATAGCAATTTACCCGAACTTCAAAGGAAATTTTCCTGGCAGTACTGCGGCTACTGCCTGCAGTCATGGAAGAGGTTTGGGGAGCGATTCAACATGGTATGGTGGATGTTTTAGTGGGTAAACAGTTGCCAACCTGGGTTTGGAACGGCACTTGGATTAAGGGAATATCCACCCAGCCTTTAGATCCCTATCCTATCAGAATTCCCGACACCCATACCCATACCTCAGCGCCTCCCAAATCCTATGAAAAATCCCCGATCTGATGTACATAGAATCCACACATGATAACCCTTAACAATTGCCAAATCAGTTCTTATTTTTCCTTTGGCCACATGAGTATGTAAAACTCCAATAGTATCACTGACTTCTCCAACTCCCAATATAACACCCCGCATCAGACCTAGTTCCAACTTCTCGCTTTTTCCCATGTAGTTCCAGCTAATCCCGACTACAAGACTTTTTGGAGAGGCCACACCAGAGAATTCAAAGAACAGTAAACTCTCAATAAGGCACACAGACTAAAGATATGACTAAGGTGCAATTAAAGTTGAACTTTCAGTGTTAGTGACGTCTCCTCGACTAGTACTTCCTACATCTCTTCGCGATGATGACACCAACTATCAAGATTGGCGAACAAGACATAGGTCAAAAGTTTGACATTTCAGAAAGAACGAAAAAGACGATATACATCACAAAATGACCCAATGAGAAACAACAAGAGAACATATATAACCCACACACCACACTGAGAGAGAGAGAGAGAGAGAGAGACGCACCATCCTGTCATAAACTTTTTGGAAGCCCAGCTCCTGAAAACTTTATAGAAAGTCTACATGGTAACAACATAGCATAGAATAGTTGTCAGACAATACAAGAGAAACACAGGCATAAATGCACAATAATACTAAAAGAAAAACTTATGCAACGGAGTTCTCCACGAAAAGGCCAGCGCAATGGTCATAGCGGTAGCATTAAAAAATTATCCGATGCCAAAAACGTAGATGCTGTACAGTGCTTACCACCTAGTGGCAATGTGGCATAACAGTAAAATACCTAATATCTGAATGCAATTATGACTGGGTTGAGTGCGGGCACATCTTTCCATCATTAGTTGACATGAATTATGAGTATTGCTGGTCATGCTTGCATCGATTGCCACAAGTCTGGTTTAGGTAAAGGAAATGAACCACCCACGTAATATTCTGTCTTTGAGTTTATCTAAAGAATGAGATTTAGGTAGATAACAAGTTATGTGTGGTAATGGTGGATGGCATTCACTCCTGTTGACGGTTCTAAGAGTTCAATCTCCTTATAACTTTTAGAGTAGAACCTAAAAAGTTACCCCTCTATCACAGCACGCAATAGATATCGTGTTCCACCCACCCCTCTGCTAAAGGTGGGTAATGGTGGATGGTATTCATTCCTGTTGAGGGTTCTAAAAGTTCAATCTTGTTGAAAATTTGAGAATGCAAACTATTAAGTTACACCTCCATCACAGCACGAGATATATATTCTGTTTGATCCGCCCCTCTGTAATGGTGGACACTACTCCACTTACTCGTGTTGAGAGTTTCTAAGGGTTCAATTTTATCAAGCACTTGAGAATATATGATGAATTTACCCATCTGGTATCAGAGCACATAATAGATTACCACCTCACCGCTTACCTCATAATTATCAAACTTAAACATGTTTGTCCCGCCACACGTGAGGGGGCATGCTAAAAGCATAAATAATAAAACAATCGTCCCCTGAATTTCGCAGACACTAAGGTTAGTTGTATACTAAGCACTAATGGGTGAGATAGAACAAAAATGGTATTGGCTAGTTTGCTATATTCTCAGAAGTCAGCACTAAAAGGTAAGATCTTAGTCCCATAATCCTTCGGTAGGACCCTCCGCTCGAGCTCTCAATCCTTGCTGTGTGCTCGCTCTCTCAGTCCTCGCTCTCACTAATTTTAGTAGTTTGACAAGTTTTTGAAATCCCGCGCTTGTGCTCCTGCTTGTGCTGCGCGCGGCTTATGTGACTTTGTTTGAGATATGGAGTAACAAGGATGGATACTGGCTCCCGTACAAAAGTTTTGCACGCTGTATTTTTTTCCCAATCATTTAGTTCATTACATTCTCCACAATAACCAAACAGACTTCAAGCAACAGAACATCCTCATCGAGAATTCGCAAAAACTGAGTCAGGAGTTTTGACTTGACTAAAAAAAGTCAAGTCTGTGCCAGATTAGGTCAGTAAACTACGATCCATTGCATCCTCATCGAGAATTCGCAATTATTTCACAAACCAAATCAACTAGACTAGAATACCAAAACCCTAAGATTGTATCGCATGATCATATATATGCATATAAATATGCGTGTATGTGTATGTGTGTGTGTGTATATATATATATATATATAGAGAGAGAGAGAGAGAGAGAGAGAGAGAGTGGGGAGACCTCGCGGCCGGAGTGGTGAGAGGAGGAAGAGGAGGCGGCGGAGGAGGAGGAGGAAGGCTTGGAAGAGGCTTCGCCATCGGAGTCAGCGACTGGTATGAGGAGCTCTCGATCTCTGCTCGCCATTAGCTTCGATGACTTGTCATCGCCCATCAGACGCCCGCTATCGATTCAATTCAACGACCATGAGAATCAGACCAACTACTCTCCCAAACGACCCAAACTCTCTCTCTCTCTCTCTCTCTCTCTCTAACTTTTTTTACGTTCACTACTTTTTTGGGACTACTTCGTTGGGAATATTCCACCAATAGATCTACAGTATTACTAGCAATTCTACATAACGTATATATAATTAATTAAAATTCCCTCAGAAAATCTTCTATACTCGTGTAAATGTATCAGTCTTTATTTTTAGTCCTTCAATTGCAAGAAAAGATTGAATGATAAATAGATTTTTGCTTACTTGAATTGAGATCATTTGAATAATTTGAGTAAAGAAAATTTGAACTCGTTGCCGTTGAATAATTAAACAATTGAGGTCACTGTCAAATGGAGTTGGCATGATTCTTTCAATGAGTGTATTTATGTTTCAGTTCGTTTCAATTAATGCAAAAAAATCCCAATATTTTGCTTTTATTGTCTTTCTTTAAGGCATAATGTCTTTAGTCAGTTAAAAAATACCTTGAGTAGCCTAGTATACAAGGGATAATCAGTAGTTGAAAACCCTGGACAATGGGTTGTTTCACGAGATTATTATTATTATTATTATTATTATATATAATATAAAAGGCCACGTATTTGGTTATTGTTTCCTATTTGTTATTAGCCATAATTATACTTATGAGTAAACAGAATTTTAGTGATATGGACAGATGAGGGATATATGGATAAAAAAGAAGACGACGGACAAAAAAGATAGTTTGGATATAAAAAAAGGTAGTGTGAAAATCAATCCCCTATATATAAATTCATGCTAACTACATTGTTTGGTCGGAAAAATTCAATTTTAAAACCAAAACCCCTATTTTTTGTTTTATGAAAGTAAATCTAGTCGTCATATGGCTATTATAATCAAATCAATTTAACACATCTTCACGAATAATCTACTTGCAATCCGGTCCGGCGAGTGAAAATCTTTTTTTTTAATCAAAAAAATAACATTTTATTAAAGGAAAAATAGATTCCAACCAAGAAATATATTCAGATGGGACAAAAGCCCAAACAAAGGAAAAATGACGGCCCAAAAGCCCAAACAAGGGCAAAGCCCAGTACACGTGATGACCTAAAAAATTCAGATAAAACAAAGGAAAAATGACGGCCTAAGACGTATTTTGATAATTAATACCGTCAAGGATATGCTGAGAATATTTATTTATACTAAAAAAATCATTAACGAATATTAATTATTAAAACACGTCATTGACCCGTCATTTTCCCTAAAAGAAGTAAAGCCCAAATAGCCAATCCTTATCTATGGCTTGATGTCATTAAATCGGCCCAGCCCAGTCAAGGTACCATTTCTATCGGACCGGGGAGGGCCTAAAGTCAGGATGGTCCAACGTGTTTAGATAATCGAAACGGTTTTTCCTGATTTTTGATGCCATAGTAATCCAATACAATGGAGTAGTAATTATTAAGGCCTGGTACTGAGATTTTGCCTCTTTTCCATTGGATTTGTGATCTTATGGATAGTATCCTTGGCCTTAATCTTGATGATCCTTGCCTGCAATTTTGATTTACTCCATCGGATTTCCATTGTACTAACCTCTGGATACCTCGATAATCCTTTTCGGAATCATCTTTTATGGCGTGATACTTAACCCCCTGCCGTTAGTGAGCCGTTAACGGAATTGCTGAAATTACCAATTTACCCTCTTTGGGCTATTTTTGTTTCGCTTATAACTTTTCATAGAAAACTCTGTTTCAGCCCGTTCTTTTTTCAAATCTCTTATTTTTTCCTCTATTTTATGTAGTATGGTTACTTTACGCTTTCTTTGCATTATACTTTAGAAAGCGTGTAACCATACTAAAAATTATAGACCCACAAGAATTCTGAAAAAAGAACGGGTTGAAACAAAGTCTCCTACTAAGCAAAACAAAAATAGCCCGGTAATTTCAGCAATTCCGTTAACGGCTCACTAACGGCAGAGGGTTAAGTGTCACGCAATAAAAGATGAAGGGGGTTAAGTGTCCGAGTTAAAAGATTCGTTACAGAGGTATAGTTGCTTACTAACCAATTATATCTATTGTGATGATTCTCTGCCTTCTTCGGGCTTAAGAAACGAAATTGCCTTTTGCTCAAAAAACCCAATCATATCGGGATTCCTCCTTCCCGCAAAATTTGCAAGCAATGAGAAACTAACCACTAATTTCCTCAGAACAACACATCCAACAAAAGAAGCTCCCCATCTGTTTTTGTTTAATGTCCTCTCTCTCTCTCTCTCTCTCCATACCAACCTCCCTTTCTCCTAATCAAACATGCACCCTACATTCCCAATGCTAAATCAAGTAAACTGTAAAAAAAAAAAACAACTCCTCATGCATCAGACTACCCTCCCCACCTTCTTTCACCTCAAGGAAATTCAGAAAAACCCTTTTCCATTTCCCTCTCCATCCTCCTTCAGGAAAAGGGTTTTTCCTCGTATTTGCCTTACAATCTCCTTTCCAAAAGCCAGGTTATGGATTTTAGAAGGAAAAAATACATCATCACCCACGTCCATGAAAATTAGTTAGGTATCATTTCAGTTAGAATATGGTTAGAGAGCAAAGTGGAATTCAATTATCGCGGTCTTTCAATTTCAAGAGGATCTTTGAGATTCCAGGAAGACAAGCGCAGGGTTTGAATTCCGAAGAAACAAACTGTGGGATTGGAAATCCCATTGAGGAGAAGCAATACAAGAGCGAAGGTGCTACACCTGCGGCAATAGAGCCAATAGGATCCGTGTTTGATCGGTCTAGCGAAAAGGGTCCTATTTCGCGGTTGAGCAAGGAGGGGGGAGGAGGAAGAACGACTCCACAAAGCATGGACCGGCAGACTTCAGGTACACATTCCGGTAGTTGACGGAGTATTTGTTTTCGCTTTGGCTTTTCATGGACATTCATTGTTTTCATATCGTTTTTACTTTTGTCCGAATGAGTTCAAATGTTTTTATTTTCATTGACAAAGGTTTGGATTCTTTTCTGATGTCTGGATATTCACAGTAGTTTTTTTTGGGGGGTAATTATATTAATAGTAGTTTGGTTGATTATGGATTGGATTTTTTTGTTTTCTGTTTGGCTCAGATGTCGAATTGATGAAAGAAAGGTTTGTTAAGCTTCTTCTAGGAGAGGATATGTCAGGTGGTGGGAAGGGTGTTTCATCAGCTCTGGCTTTGTCTAATGCTATTACAAATCTTGCTGGTGAGTTTCATCCCTCAATTCTTTCCCCCCTGCTAATTTGGCGGATTCAGAGATTCAGAATGTGTATTCTGTTGGAGAGAGAGAGAGAGAGAGAGAATACCAAATGCGTTAGATCGTATGGATCAAGATCTCATCATCAATTCTTTAAATCCAGCTTTAAGAGTCTGTTGATGGTGATGTGTTGACGCTTGATTATCAGGGAAACTGTGGAAACAATCAAGATTCTGACTAAAACGGTTTCTCCTTTTTTTTCCCTGGTATTTTACAGCTTCTGTTTTCGGAGAACAACGGAAGTTGGAACCCATGTCCGAAGACAGGAAAGCAAAGTGGAAAAAGGAAATAGATTTGCTTTTATCCGTGACTGATTACATAGTTGAGTTTGTCCCTTCTCAACAGAAAGCGAAAGACGGAACAAACATGGAGGTAAACACTCTCTCTCTCTCTCTCTCTCTCTCTCTCTGTGCGCGCGCTTAAATTCTATCACATCCTGGTCCTTAAACAAGAGCCTGATTTTGCAGATAATGGTGACGCAACAAAGAAAAGATCTGCTCATGAATATCCCAGCCCTGCGCAAGCTTGACGCGATGCTCATTGTAAGAAAACCAACCTTGTCCAGCTTTTCAAAACCGAAATAAGCCAAAAAAAAACAACTTATCGAGTGTCTAGAGGGGGGGAGAATATAAAAGTGACGATGTAGCTAGGCACAACAGAAATTGTGAGAGAGACAACTGTTGTCCCTGGATGGACTGCTGAGTTCCAAAAGGAGTTCGGCTTCTCTCCGCTCAGGGTATAGTCCCCGACACAGGCTGTGCCGCGTCATTACTTTTTCTATAAACGAGAAGACCTGATTTTGTCTACTTGAAAAGGTGACATTCGACGTTTCATTTACCAAAAAAGTGCCAAAATAGCACAACCCCATGATGATTACTCCACCCTCCAATCCATGCCCGGGATGTGATGCAGCGGAAGCTAATGAAAATGCGAACTACTAAATCGAGTCTGAATCCGTTGATTCGTAACGAATACCCGAAAATCGAAATCCTTCTCTAAACCTGTTTAGTCTGAGAATACCCAAGAATAAAGGCATCAAACACTTTATTGATTCCGTAGAATACCATAGAATTTGGCATGAAAGAGAACACTCTTTATAATTTCATTAATCATAAAAAACTAAATAGTCCTAAGGCTTACAACTCAATTTATAGCCGAAGAAACCCTAATAGGAAATAAAGAAAAGGAAACTACCAAAGTTAAAATCAAGTCTTCTTAATCAAATAATTCTAACGAAACTAAAAAAACTAAATTGAAAAACTTAATAATGTAGGCACTTATTTCTATAATTGCAAGATTCCTAACAAACTAAATAGGAGTAAAACAAAATTAAGGAACTTTATATTCTTTTTTTAAATAATAATATAATCTTTTTAGTATGTATCAGAATGGAGGGAAGTCGGACCCCTTCAAGTGTAATGGACGAACTTAAACCAATAAATCACCAACAGGAAAGTGCATAGTAAACTCACAAGATGTGTGGGGATTGGTTTCCACATATATAAGAGTGTTGGTCTGCTTCTTTAATTCTAGGCACAACTTTGTTTAACATCCTGACCATGCTAAGATTGTAATCACCAGGATTGCCTAAATAACTTCAGAGACCAGAGCGAATTCTGGTATGTCTCAAAAGATGCTGATGAATCGGAGCAAGGGATCCAGAGAGATGACAAATGGTGGCTACCTACCGTCAAAGTACCGCCGGAAGGGCTATCAGATGCATCAAGAAAGTGGATGCAATTTCAAAAGGACTCTGTGAACCAAGTACTCAAAGCATCAATGGCCATAAATGCTCAAACACTATCGGAAATGGATGTCCCTGAAAACTACATTGAATCCCTCCCAAAGGTAAAAAACTTCACGATAGTTAGTCCTTTAATTACCAAAACAACAGAACCTATGTGATCATGCGGCTCCTTAGGACATTGGCTGCAATGCTCCCGGAACACTAAATAACATCTGCAAAACACAATTTCTCATCATCTGAGGGCATAGACAGGACTATATTTTATGCAGCACCTCCTGCTCTTGCTTCTTCAAGATAGTATTATTCCACAAGGCTAGCACTCAAAGTTGGCTCATTTTCTCCATTTTTTTTCACACTTGATAGAACGGTAGATCAAGCCTTGGTGAATCAATATACAAGAGCATTACGGTTGAGTTCTTTGACCCGGAGGATTTCCTGTCGAACATGGACATGTCAACAGAGCACAAAGTTCTTGACCTAAAGAACAGGATTGAGGCTTCCATTGTGATTTGGAAGAGGAAAATGCACCAAAAGGATTCAAAGTCTTCTTGGGGTTCAGCTATAAGTTCGGAGAAGAGAGAGCTATTTGAAGAGAGAGCAGAGACAATCTTGCTCCTACTCAAGCATCGGTTCCCTGGACTTCCTCAATCCTCACTTGATATAAGCAAAATACAATATAACAAGGTAAGAACAATTTAAACCTTGAATGTGCATCTTTTAAGATTGGTATGTTTCTTTAAAGCTTAGCTAACCCAGTAGATCTGCATTTCTCTTAAAAAAATTCCAGGATGTTGGATATGCTATTTTAGAGAGCTACTCGAGGGTACTAGAAAGCTTGGCCTACACGGTCATGTCTCGCATTGAAGATGTCTTATATGCAGATTCTCTCACTCAAGATCCATCACTCGCAGTATGCGAACGGAAGCTTTCAACTGAACCCACACTGACGGAAGGGCCGCGGAGCTCCTCATGCCATTCCACAGAATGTATCGAAACACCAAGTACGGCAGAGACGCCAAATTCAAAAACACTCTCCGATTTCATGGGATGGAGTTTGGATCAAGGCGAGTCAACCGATATGAAGAAAAATAACTCAACAGGAAACTTGGAATGCTACTTCAAGGATGAGAGCGAGAAGTTGAGCAAAAGTAACGAAGTCTGCACCAACAAAAAATTTTCTTACATGGAAAAGCTTGAGACCTTGGGTGGGCTAAGAAGTACGGCCCGGTTCTGATAGTGCTAACTGTATAAGAAAAGGAGGAAATGAGAAACACAAAGTCAGAGAGCTAAAGAGGGAAAGATGAGCAATGGCAAAAGACAGACCTTTAGCTTTAATGACTAAATGTAAATATCCAGACCCACTAAGGAGTCTATACAGTTAGTATTCCCTTTTGTTGTGCTTCCATCCGGTTTTGGATAGGGAAGTATGAGTAATCACCCACGGGATTTGATACATTTAACCAGTTCTTTTTCAGCTTAATTTCTGACATTTAGCTTCTTCAATGCATGAAAAAAGAAATCACTTGTGAACAGGTGCGTAAAAATTGAATTGCTTCAAATTCGATGGTTTAAGGGTTTGATAACAAGTTTCTCATAAATAAGCTAAGCTTGAACACGTTTTGAAACTCGTTAAGTTTTCAAACCAAGTTTGAACAACTAACTCCTCGGCTCGTTCGGTTTATCACCACTAAATGTAAGATCCCACAGTCCCATCATACTTCTTTCGCGGCAAAAGGGGACCCTCATGCTTTTTTCACCAACTTAAAGGAACAGTGATAAACCAATGAATCTCTCCTTAGAAATCAAAAGATGTTCAGCGAAAATAAAGAAAAAACCGTATTGTAAATTGGTTTCCTGATTTTATCTTCTGTTCGTTTCTTCCCAAAAACCATCATACAAACTTCGCGAAACTTCACCGAGCCACAGAATTTGATTAAACAAAAAAAGAGAAAGCACGAATCTTTTCAAAATACAAAGCACGTTTGACCAATTGTATATCTAAGCACGTACAAAATATGCAATGCATAAAATACACAAAACAAGAGAAAGAGCGAGCACCTTGAGAAACTGAACCCCAACACTCGGAAAACTTATGGGAAAGATCGACCTCAAGCAAGATGAATGTTTTTTCATGAGAGAGAGAGAGAGAGAGAGAGAGAGAGAGAGATGGATGAATCGTGAATGTTAACGATCACCGACGATTCTTCTCCGGTGAATGTTTTCTCACTCATACACTGCGGTGGGTGTACTTAGACGAAGTTGGTAAGGCATCAGCTGAAAGACGAGTTTACCACCCCCGCATCGACGTACAAAGAGTGGCTAAGACGACGTCGTTTGCAGTGGTTGGTTGACTTGGTTCAATACTTTTGGCCCGTGGCCGTGATTCATTTTGCGTCTGTAGCCATTTTCATTCATTTTGCGGGAATTAATCCAGCAGTAAGAGCAAGTTTACCAATGAAAATGTAAAATACCTTGTCAACAGTGCACTTTTTTCATTTTACCTACTCACATTTCTCTTAACACTATATCAACACTATCTATTTAACCTTGTAACGACCCTGATTTTCAGTCGGTAAAAATTTCGTTAAATATTTGAATTTTTTTTTATTACTTTAATTTCCGATAGTTTGTCATAACTGCACTTTAACCCTTGAACTTTCGTTTCTTGCACTTTAACCCCGCTTGGTAAGCCTAGTTAGTTTCTAACCGACTTGTTGAAGAAACTAAACTAGGAAATCATTTGGTTACTTTTTCCTAACCGCAAATGGACCGTTTTGCCCCTCTTGGACACTTTGAACCTTTTGAACCCTAGAACAAGAATTGATTATTCATTTTCTTTTTAATTATTTTGGTTTTATTCTTTGTCCATTGGACAAAGATTTCTAGGGCAACTATTATCCATTGGATAATAGAAACCCCAATTGTTTATCATAAAAGTATACTTGGCTAAGTACTTTTATCTTTTAAAAAATGGACATTTTTGATTAGTTTACTATATAATTACCCTAGCAACTATTATCCATTGGATAATAGAAGTTAGGGATTTTATTACCCATTGGGTAAAAGATTAGTCTTTCACCAAAGTACCTTGGGTTATTAATTTAATCCTTTTCTTTAAACCATGTGTGAAAGCACAACTTTTTTTTATTAAGAAAGGTACCAAGTACTAGATTCTTGTAGTACCCTTTAGTTATTTTTTAGGAGGGATTTGATTCTTCCAATTGTACAAGGGTACCATAAGTATATTATATTCTAGTACATTGAAGACTAGAATATTACCTCAAAGTACCATGTGCACAATTGTTGGTTGGAAGAGAATCCTAGCCAAAAAGACTACTTTTGATCTTATGTACCAAAGTACTACTTTTTTATTGGTTTTCTTTCATTTTTTGTACCTTGGCAAGAGAATGAGAGGGAGAGAGAGAGAGGACCAGCCGGCCAAAGGGAGGGGGGGAGAGAGAGAGAGAGAGGAAGGAAGGAAGGAAAGAAGAAGGAAAGTTGGTTGTACCATCCTTGATCTTTTATTGTACTCAAAATCCTTGGTGTATCTTCCTTCCTAGCTAAGAAACCACCTCTATTGTCCTTCATTGTACAATTCCCATTTGTTTAATCTTGTTCACACCTCCTTGGTCACCAAGTCTTGCAAGAATCACAATCTAGCCATGCAAGCCTAAGGTTAGGCCTTGATCTTTCTTGTTGGCATGCCAAGTGTCAATTGAGGGAAGGAGAGAGAGAGGGGGGCCGGCCATTGAGAAGAGGAGAGAGGGCCAATGTGTTGCCTATAAATAGAAGCCATTCCAAGCTTCAAAACTCACCCCTTCACTTCTTTGCTCTTCCTTCTCTCTAGAAATCTCGGATTTCCAGTTCCAGGCAGCCTACTGCCCTTCGAAAATCTCCAGTTTTCTCTTGTTTAGAGTAGTTTTTAGATCCAACTTCCTTCGGGAATATTGTAGAACACTTCGAGAGCTTCAAGTTAGGCTCAAGAATCACCCCAATCGGTCAAGAAATGACCAAGATATCGTCATCCGAAGTTCAGTGAAAATTCTGGATTTTCATTTCCAGACAGCTTACTGTCTTTTGCTTTACCCCCGTTTTTCTCCAACCTAAGATCATTTCTAGGATTAACTTCCTTCACAAGAGTTGTAGAGGGTTTCGAGATCTTCGATTTCAACCCAAGAACGACTCTATTCGGCCAAATATTGACCGAGTTACTGCCGTCCGAAGTTCGGTCCAGATTTGGAGTATTCACCACCCGTAGGATCTTCCAACTAGCTTGTTCGGCCCCGACTAGTTTCGGATCAAGGTAGGATACTCTTACCCTATCCCAATGTATATGTAAGATCTCGTTATCTTCCATTTCAAAGAAAGTGATCTTTATTTACTTTTAATTTCAAGTACTCGTATTTTGATCTTTCGGAAAGTTATGAACTTGAATATATGAATTGCTTGTATCACTTGTGACACGATAAAGCATAAGTGATTTATCACTCCAAGGGCGTCCGAACATGTGGCGTTATGCTTTAATCGTTGATTTGAGTTTGATTGTTTATGTGAAAAGTCCTGCCTCGGAGTCTATGCATGCTAACGAGACACGAAAACCAAGAAAGTAGAAACATGACACCTAGGGTGTGGTTGACAAGAAAAATGTGTTTTCCGAAAAAGAAGATATCTTCGAAACTACATAATGACCATTTCGAGGGCATTATGTGGGTGTGTGTGTTCCAATGGGAATCCGGAATAGCGGAACCATTGTGAGGTTGTGTGTGTGCGTTCCCATGGGATCCCGGACCGGCGGAACCATGGTGAGGTATAGCTTGGCTATCCGTGGAGAGGAGCCAATGCAATTGTGTGCCAATGGGAACCCGGCGCGGCGGAACCATTGTGAGGATACTCGGGAACCCGGCGCGGCGGAACCGAGGTTGGGTGTGTGGCTTGGTTATCCGCGGTACGGAGCCAATGTCAAATGATTTTGAAATGCTTGGTTATCCGCGGTACGGAGCCAATGTCAAATGATTTTGAAAGGCTTGGTTATCCACGGTACGGAGCCAATGCAAAGGATTTTGAAAAATGGTTTTGTAAGTGGAAAACGTTGACACGGTCTACGACGAGTCGCGTAGGAGAAACACGAAAAACTTGGACACCAACGTTAAATCGAGAATGTGGACATGTTATCATTACTAGTTTGATTTCTATGATCCTTTGTTTGTAAGTTAAGGGTTAGTGGGTAGGGTTACTCTATTGAGCTTTCGTAGCTCACGGTGTTGCCTTTTGGTGACCCTGGCATATTATATTGGTGGCGACGCCGGTATAATGTGTCAGACTTCATAGATGAGCAGGGCGAGATCTTCAGCTTGGAGGCGTACGGAGC
The DNA here is from genome assembly GCA_014282245.1 of Rhododendron simsii. Lineage (NCBI taxonomy): Eukaryota > Viridiplantae > Streptophyta > Magnoliopsida > Ericales > Ericaceae > Rhododendron > Rhododendron simsii. The sequence continues at coordinate 36,238,993 of CM024955.1, read as the reverse complement.
CGAGGAGCTGGCCAGGATGGAAGAGAAGGCGGAGCTGTAGTTAGGAACCCTAGTTTCTTTCCCATTTGTAATGAAAGTACTCCTGTGGGAGTTTTGTTGTAATAAGAGCTTGACTCTGTTTTGAAATTTCAATAAAAATGTTTTATTTAACGTACCCAAAATTCGGGGCGTTACAAACCTATTCTCTATTAAAATATCATTACTTTTATTTCTTAACCATATTTTTAAATTGGAGCAAAAAGAGAGAAAGAAGAGACCTGGCAAAAAAAATAATAAAAAACTCCATTGCTTGTGGACAGTTCTTCTATAGAAATACCTAACAACTGTAGCTGGAGCAATAAAGCCTCTGGGTTTGCCGAATCTGGTGCAGGGCCTTTTTCTTGTTTTGGGTAGGTAAAATAGATTCAAAAGCTGGTATGGCTCAGCTGGTAAACATGCCCTAAGAAGTAAGAGCATCTTTTCTCTCTTTATATTTTTATAAAAAGAAACTTCATGGAATATCAGCAAGCACAAAAACAGCTTGTATTTTGTTTACATTTAAAAATACTAGTATCACATTCGATATTACGCATTCGAGAACGAAGTTTGGTAATTCAAATATGAAGAATAATTGAAAATACGCTAAAAGTTACTGTCGATTTGATTTGAATTGTGAGAAAGGTTCTAGTTAAAGAGTGAAGCTCTTTCTCAAGATCAACCAGAAGGAATGGATCAAAATATAATTATATTTTTTTAGAAAATTCACCTTCTTTCTTACTAAATTTCTTAATTCTAATAAATTTCCACAACTCAACTCTGCAGTTCGGGAGTAGTTGACAAATGAGTCGAGCTCAAGCTCAAATATTAAACCTATTTAGAAAATGAACCGAGCTCATGCTAAATACAACTCAACTTGATTATAAAAGTCCGGCTTGTTTGTAATCGACCTCGACCGCTTGAATCCTTACACGAGTCAACGAGCCAAGCTTGAGCTCAATTAGTTGGACTCGACTCAAACTCAAAATAAATAAAAAAAAGCCGAGCTCGAACGTAAGCAAATGCCGGGGTTTGAGACTTGAGGAGATCGTTTTGAGACTTGAGGAGATCGTAATTCGTAAACCCTCGTAAAATCTCAACCTTCCAACCGGGCCAGAAAAAACCCTAGTCTTCCTTCAGTGGTTGTCTTCCTACCTGGTTTGATCTTCTTCTTCGAAGATCTCTCTCTCTCTCTCTCTCTCTCTCTCTCTCTCTCAAAATCGATGGTTACTCAATCCGTGATCTCTGTTCAGAAGCATTGTGACTAATAACTCCTTCTTCACAAACCACAATGATGAGAAAAGCCCAAGCATCGGCATTTTCCCGTCTCATTCTCAACCAATTACAGACAACCCTAATCCCCACCACCAAACAGCTCCCTTCCCCACACCCTCACGCACCGACCAAAACAACTCTTTTTTCCTCTTCCATTTCCGGATTTAACCGGTCCTTCTCCACGGATCGAACGATCTACCAGCTACTGGCCGACGTGGAGAGAGAGAAGAACAAGGAGAGAGAGGAGAAGAAGAGGGCGGGGTTAGATACATCGTACATCGACGCCGAGAATGAGGAGGATTACTTGGGAGTGGGCCCGCTGATCGAGAAGCTGGAGAAGGAGAAGCTGAAGAACGTTTCAGATGACCTCCTTAACATGTACGAGGAGCCTACGGATTCTGAGAGCGAGGACGACGAGAGGTTTACCCCGGATGCTTTGAGGAAGCGGGATGAGTTGTTTGAGAAGAAGTTTAAGCGGCATGAGGACCTCCTTCAGAACATGATCGAAGCTGGTATATATATACTTTTGATTTAGGGGGTTGACGTTATCATTCGAGCTTAAAATTAAGATTTGCTAGTTGCATATGAATTTGGACCAAGTACGGACAATCAGTTTTGGGAGCTATATCATGATGATTGGAAATGACTTTTTACTTGAAGTAATTGGAAATCTTTGCAGGTTTGTATGACGGGATTGTATATAAGAGTATTAGTCGTATACCAATAGATATATGGCTAGTCGTCATTGGAATGCTTTAGAGTTTGAGGATTAGTGAATTGGAAGCAAGGTCTTGGTAGCCTACACTATTACAACAACAACACTATTGATTTAGGGATTTGACATTATCATTCTAGCTGAAATTTACCTGTTTGATTGAGGGATTTGATAAGAGAAGAAAAAAAGGGACTTGCCAAATCACTCATTTGGATTGAGTATTTTGGTGAGAAATGGAGACAAGTACAAAAATGAATTTTTTGATTCGCTGCTTCCCTTTCCTTACCAAATCTCTACATTTAGAAGGGCTCCCTTTTCTTATCGCACCCTTTCTCACAATCCAAAGAGGTTGTTACATTTGATGGTTGCATATGGACTTGGACAATGAGACAATCAGTTTGGGAGCTAAATCATGATGGTTTGAAATGACATTATACAGAAGAAATTGGAAATCTTTGTGCAGGATTGTAGTTGTGAAGGTATTCCCATTATGTATGTATACCCCTAGGCTCTATTTGGATAGATGGTATTTAGATTTGATACTAATTTCATATATGGGTTTGGACTATGAGCTTGGGAGCTATAATAAGAGGGATTCGAAACAACGCTTTGGGGTTTTTGCATTTCCTCATTTTAAGGAGTGCAATTGTAGGAAGATCGGAATCAGATATAAATCTTTTACCTCTGATTCCTCTTCCACCCTAGTTTCGTAAGCCGCCTATAGCAAAATCTCTTATGTTGTTGGAATCGAACATTCAATCCCTTAACTAGATTTCCACATTTATCTCAATGGAGCTTAATTCGTATTTTCAACGCCGAATGATCAGTTCAGGATATGTTCTCCTTTTCAATATGAGGAAAAAATTAGTGAGAAATGTGCATTTAAACAATTTGATTTCAGATTATCATTAGTGGTTATCTTGTATTTCACTGCCATAAGGAATTTTTTATACCCCAATTTTGGGCAGAGACAATTGATGAAGCTTACAAGTGGATGAACAGAATTGATAAGTTCGAGCAAAAGCATTTCCCGCTACGCCCAGAGTATCGGGTTATCGGTGAGTTGATGAACCGAATGAAAGAATCCTCGGGCAAGAACAGATTTCTTCTCCAACATAAACTAAATAGGGCCATTAGGTTAGTCGAATGGAAGGAAGCTTATGATCCTAATAATGCCGCCAATTATGGAGTCATTCAGCACGAGCAAGGGGGGCCCTCTGTCGATCTTCTTGAACATGCTGGATTCGAAAAGGAAAAACAAATCATACAAGGGGGATTGGATGAGGATGACAATGATGAGTTTGACGATATGAAAGAGAAGGATGATATGTTGTTAGAGAAGCTTAATGGTATAGACAAGATACTTGAAGAGAAGCTTGCAGAGTTGGATCATACATTTGGAAAGAAGGGAAAGGTTCTGGAAGAGGAGATCAGAGATCTGGCCGAGGAGAGGAATGAATTGACAGAGAAGAAGAGAAGACCTCTTTACAGGAAAGTAAGTATATGCTTTTCTTTCTTGATTTAGCACATGGCATGCCATTTTTGTATTTTTCTTGTGAAACTTCCTAAAAGCATTTGCATTGTCATGTTTTTTTTGGTGATTCTTTTTCTTTCTATACCTCATCCGCAGTGTTTCTTCAAATTTTGATCAAACTTGGTTGGAAATTTATTAAGGGAACATGAAAAACTGTTGAAACTGCACAAACACACACACACACACAGAGACATATATGAGAGAGAGAGAGAGAGAGAGAGAGAGAGAGAGAGAGAGAGTGTGTGTGTGTGTGTGTGTGTGTGTGTTTCTAGCTTGCTGTTATCGGTTGATACATTTCCTGTATTTCTAATTCCTGAATGTTGAGTTGCAGCTTGTAAATCTACATCTTTTCCTTCTACCTTCTTTTGGATCGGCATCTACATTTTTTTTTTCCTATCACCTGTTTTGTTGATGTTCTTGGTGAGATGTTATCTTAGGCTGCTAATTGGGGTCTAACCAATTGTTCTCACTTCTTTCCATGGTGGATATAACATTTCATTATCCAATTTAATTTGCACATTGCTTGATAAACCATCCAATACTTCAACTCTTCAAGATATATTCCTGCCATTTACAATGGTTGTTCTTTATCCTTCTTGTTCTATAGAATGTGATCATGGGGCCGTATATGTAATTTTTATTTTTTATCTTCCGGACCAATCAGGTGGTAGTGCATTTTGATTGCCCTTATTTTGGTCTGTCCATCAGTTGCATTTGCTTGTTATCTTTTGCATGTGACATGAATTTCTCTTTTACATCAGATTTACTTTGTAACTCGCTACGTTAAATATGCAGGGTTTTGATGTGAAACTAATTGATGTTAACCGAACTTGTAAAGTTACTAAGGTACCTAAGCCTCTTTGAATTTCTTCTCTTTTTTCCTTTTAGATGAACTGCTTCATAATTTTTGTCGTATCTAATATGTAGGGTGGCCAAGTGATCAAGTACACTGCTATGTTGGCTTGCGGGAACTACCATGGTATTGTTGGTTTCGCAAAAGCAAAAGGCCCAGCGGTTCCCATTGCCCTTCAAAAGGTATATTTGGATATGTGTAGTGTATTGTAGGTTTATTTAAATGTTTCTTTCAAGATTATTGACTGGCTCTATGACGGCCCATCTGGTGGTTGGATCGTTTTTACAAGTGTATGTTAGAGAAGGACCCAAGCCTGCAATAGGTGATCCACTTTTTGTTTTCCGTGCGGTATCACGTGCTGTTGTTTCAAGTCTGTATGCTGTTTGTATTCTGTTAAGCCATGTCAAAAACAATTTCATCCTTGGTTTACAAATACCTAGTGTGTGGAGGCTGGAGACATCAACTTTTTCTTCTACCGCTTGTGAAGTTTCAAAAACTAATAGTCTAATACATACCAGATGAAAAATTATTCATAAATATGTCTAACTTCAACTTGGTTGCAGTTAACCTAATTTCGAAAAGCTTAAACCATATTCGCAAAGGACTTGGTGTTATACCCTGAAGATGGATTTTTCACCAAGTCTATTTCAAATTGCTGTTATGTATCGTAGCTAGGTTCTTGTTGGAAACCCCAGAAGCCTTCAGATTTCCCTCTTCACTGATAGATTTTATCCAAACAGGCATATGAGAAATGCTTTCAGAATCTTCATTATGTGGAGCGACACGAAGAGCATACAATTGCGCATGCAGTTCAGACTTCATATAAGAAAACCAAGGTACATAATGCGTTCTATTGGTTTGTCTAATTTTGTTTGTCAGAAGTGTTCTCTTCATCTGTTTTGTGTATTCGGTTTAACCCGGGCTTCTGTCTTTGCTGTAGGTGTATCTTTGGCCTGCATCAACTGCAACGGGGATGAAAGCAGGCAGAACTGTCCAAACTATTTTACATTTAGCTGGTTTTAAAAATGTGAAGTCCAAGGTAATTTGCCAGATTGAATCTGCTGCATTGAGACGGTTGTTCCTAAAATATCCGTGCAGTCATTTTCTAAACGCTGAACGAACCTCTTTTATGCTGTAGGTTGTTGGCTCTAGGAATCCTCACAACACCGTTAAGGCTCTTTTTAAGGCTTTAAATGCGGTGAGATGTTTCATCCATAAATTCGAATTCTCTCTTGTCCTAATTTTTTGTTGTTCTTGCGTAGTGATTGCCATTGTATATTTCAGATTGAAACTCCGAAAGATGTTCAAGAGAAGTTTGGACGAACGGTTGTGGAGTCATACCTGCTGTAATAGTTATTTTTTGAAGAGACCCATCAGCGATTCAGATTGCCCAGCTCTCAACTCTTCCTCAAACGATAAATATGCTGTTCTCGGGGAAATAAAGTTTTGCCTTTGTTAGATCCTGATTTCAAGGACGATGTTGTAGTCTTTCTGCCTTTGATGTTATGGTTACAAATGTTCCGCATCAGTTATGCTCATCCTTGACCAAAAGATATGTTTTACACACAAGTCATTGGGCGCCCTCCCCTGCAAGCCAGTCGTTAAGGTTTGATTCGAATTAGAGCCAATGTTTGTATTGGGTTTTAGCTTTTCCAAAGTAGTTTGGGGTGTGCCAAAAATTTCTCTAACAATATTTCTCGTTCTAGGTGATCTATAGAGTTTTTTGAGCAACTTAAATGCTTATTGCAGTGAACAGTCACAATCAGGATTCAGAACTCACAACCAAAAGTAGAATCTTCAGTTATCCGTTGAAATTCATTTTCACAGTTATAGCAAAACACCTTTGCTACCGAAACTAGCATCGCGTCACCCTAGCTTGTTGGAAGCAAATTTTCAGGAGTGAGGTATTGTACTTGGCAAGTTGTATCGTAGCAAATTTTCAGGAGTGAGGTATTGTACTGGGCAAGTTGTATCGTTAACGATGTGAAGATGTCTCCCTTTCAAGTGTGAGCCATCAAATTAATCAGCTAGCGTGGAAATTCGCTTAAATTCCATGTTGATGTTCTCTTTATCTCAATTTGTGGAATTTGGATCTGTAGTTACACTCTATAGCAAGTACAGAACTGAAAGAATGATCATTAACGGGCACTTATTTGGATTATTCACCAGTTGCACTCTCTCTCTCTCTCTCTCTCTCTCTCTCTCTCTCTCTGATTTCCTCTCCAAGTAATTCTTGCAAATAACTTCTGAAATCCATCGACCAAATTAGTGCATAGTGCTTTTTTATTGTTTGAAAGTATGACAGACAAAATAAATTGAGAAAACTTCAACCCTTGAGCTCTGAAAAACAATCGTCAATTTTCTTTTGGTGAAAGACAATGACAAGAAAAATGAAATGAAAAAAAATGAAAATAGCACAATAAACTCAGCTGTAGTAAGCTAGGACACCATTCATTGTAGAGCTTCGTCGAGTGTATACGAGGGACATTAGTCTCTGACCAGTGGTGAAAGACAATTTTTCGTAAAATTAAACAAGGGTTATAGAGAACCTATCAGCATCCAAAATAAGACGAGGAAATTCAGATATGAAATACTTGTATCTTTATTGGATAGGTAATTCTAAGTTATGAGACCATAGATATTCGAAAACTGCTCTTTGTTTGTCAGCAATGTAATTGGATAAAGGTACCCTAGATTCTAGTGATACAAGCTAAGATGGTAACAATAGATAACTGAAAATCTACATAAATAAAAAGCTAATGGACAGTAAAAGAAAAGGATCAGCCGCTACACCCTTGCTGCTGCTGCATCAATAAAACGCCAACAATGGCCTCAAGTTACAGAGACTGAGAGCATCATACCTGCGGTTGAATCTTCTCTCTCCTAAACCTTTTTACATCTCCGTATCACCGGACCAATTTTAGCTCCCCATTTTTGCGGGGAATGGGATCTTCGAAAGCGGGTCATTCTTTGAATCAATTGTTGGTGAAGTAATTACTTGTGATGCCATGGGCATCGGCGGAAGAGCAATTTTCGCAACACCGTTGCTGAAGGATTCCGGTTGATTCCTTGTTTCTGTTCCGGCATTTGGAGTGCCATTGCTTAATGGGTCTTTTAGAACTCCTGGATCGGTTCTGGCCAATGGGGAATACTTTGTTTCTGTAAAACACAACACTCTTGAGAGATTCAGCAATCAATTAAATCACATAGTCATACATCTAACAATCTGCTGAACTACCTTCCTATTGTATCCCCAAAACTTAATTGACAAACATTCATCCCAGAGAGATTGAAGTCTTTGAAGAGAACTTAAGCTTTAGGGACTACTGGGTTGTGGGGGTTGTCAGATAAGTAAGGTTAGTTTTGGCAAATAGTATAAATCTTCAAACTTTTCTTGAATACTTTTCATCTTAGTCAACAAACTTTCCTTCCCCATTTCGCTCTCACCTCACTTTCTAGCATTCCTTTCTTTCCACAAAGGGATTGTACCATTCTGATTTTCCTTTTTTGGCATTTATTAGCAGGCCAACTGAAAGAATTTGGTAGCAAATGATAGTTCTCTCTTTTCAAGGGCAGTTCTAGCTTGTCATGCTCATCTTAAATACCCCATCACCTCTTTTCCAGAATTTGTATTAGAACTGAGGAGAGAGAGAACCTGTTTCAAATTTTGAATTACTACTGAGCACAGATAGAACCGTACCTCCTTTTATTTCTCCAAAAGTGATAAGCCGGTTAAGACAATCTCGAAACTTTGTCAAAATTACCCTTTCTTGCTCCACATAAACTTCTGTCATGCCTTTCCCGTGCGGCAAATGTGAAGATGTGTTAGGATCACTGCCCATTAACCCTTTCGGAGAGGCAGCAGCCATAAATGTATCTTGTTCGTCACACCACAATGCCTGAGTTCTGGGAGACATTGGCCTCCCTGTCCATACATCCGCACCATCTGAAGTGGACTCACTAGGGCTAATTTTCTCAACACGGTTTCCGCTTGAGCAATCATCAGCTACAGCTTTCTCAATTTCGGAATCCTTCTGGATTTGTATCCGATCTTCCGCCTGCCTCTCCATTGCATTTTTTTGGTCTGGAAATATTAATATACATAATTATTGAAGCCATTAGATTAAACGAGGCATTTTTTTGTTGAACTAACCGAAAAGGTTCCATTTTTTATGAACGACGTAAACATACATTAAGCCAAAAAAATTAAAATATCAACATTCATTTATCCAGTTACACTTGCTTTATCTTACTTAGGATGAGTATTCCCAAACATTTCCCTGGCGGACATAATTTTTTCCTTAACAACGCTGGAGGGGTAAATTTTTGGGACAATAATCAGATACGACATACGTATATTCATGACCTTATGAATGCACATCCTTCACTTATTGTCGAAAGGACATGCATTCCTTCAGGAAAAAAAAGAAAAGAAATGATCAAAACATAATGTTCAGTCATGCACCACAATTCTTATAAGCCCTCATTTTTACTTCTGTGTATAAATATCCACATACCTGTTAGAGTCTTGGCGACTTCTTCTGAAAACACTACCAAAACGGAACAAAGCTCCTTCAAGTCCTGTGGTTGGATGATGTCTGCTAAGAGCGACCTTAAACCATGATTTACGAGTTAGTTCTGTAAACAAGTTCTTAAGTAACATCTCCATGAAGGGTAAGAATAGTTACCTGTATGTAGATTTTGAAGGGCCCAACGATGCACTGTTTCCAACAGGCACAACGGGAGGGGAAGCCAATGAAGGAGAGTGAGCAGAAGCGCTTAGACAGTTTACCTGAAAAGCATAATATGGATACGGTAAACTATTGGGCAATTTTTATAGCCTTAAAAATCTGAGAGAACACTAAACACTAACCCACAAAAAAAAAGGACTCACCTGACAGCAAAATTAAGTAAATTGTCTGTTTTTTGCCGCACTGATTAGGTGCAGTTGTTCCCAGAAAACAGGAGCCAGATATTGTGTTTTTTACTCTATAATGTTTACTCAGGTACAAAACAACTAAGCTGAGAAGATAAAATGTGAAAAATAGATTCTAGCAATGATATAGAGCTCTTCTATTTTTTCCTTCAAAGAACCACTCCAGAGCTCATCCTTAATGGACACAAATAAATAGCTTACCTGCTGGAATTGCGCAAGCCTGTGAACAGATGGATCTTTGGCTGTTGGACCAAATAAGAGATCTTGACCTTTCCTTTTTCTGGACACTGGAGGGGAACCATAGCCGGAGGAACCAATAGCACCAGTGATGGCAGCATTTGCTGCCTGCTGGATATATGCCAAGTTGTTGGCATGGTCTCCGTGAAATAGAGCTTGCCTCTCTTCACTGCCTTCAAAATTTTTGCAGTCAATGCACTTACAGTTTTCGGAGCATAGAATATTGGCTTGGAAGCACTCGCAATATTTTTTGAGACACCCTGATTTTTTGCAATGGCATCCCTTGTTGTGTTTTACCAACACCAAAACATCCCCAACCTCCTCCTACATTTTGTAAGGATATATGCATGTCATTAGTAGTCCAAGGAGAGCATAATATCTACCAATAGGTTTAATGACAAGTAAAAATATTGCTAACTCTGCAATGAAACAATAAAGGAAAATCCTAGAAGATTTTATAGCTCAATAGATGTTAAAGAAAGCTCCTCAAGAATCACTAACAAAATCAACAATAACAAAATAGCATAACGGCAAGATATGCAAATGCAATTTCAGAAAGTAACAGATGTAAACATTCCATGCATACATACCTTGATATCCCTACTGCCATGCGGACTGCTAGCAATTTTTGGCCTGAATGCATTTGGATTACGCTCTAAGGTAGCTTCAACAGCTTCTCGCCTGGCAGCCTCATTTTCCACATTATTATGACAATTCACACAGTTGCACCCATCACAGTAGATGCCAGATGCAAAGCACTCACAATACCTGACCAATATATAGCCAGATTTAAAGCTCCTTAGAAAACTAACTAAAGCAACTCAACATTGAAAATGTCCAGTGATCAGAAAACAAGAAAATCAGTGACTCCACAATCATAAAGCTTTATCATTGTATACGTCTAGAAGGTGAGTCTTATTTTCTTCGAAGGCTTAAAAGCATATGGACTAGCCTTCTTGATTGTTCGGAGCTAACTGTAAGGACTATGGAGTAAGTGCTCCTAATTTTGGATAGAACTCAACCACAAAAGTTAGCTATTGAATCCTCAAGCTTATATACCTAACATTTCATACCCCAAGCATTGTGCCATTGTGAGATTTCGTTTCACGTCCTCTCTTAGGGCACTGTGCTCACTTGACAGCAACTGCTGCGTGCAGATAAGCAACAGACACCCTACCCATCCCTGGTCCTCGGCTCTGATATGATGTTACATGGGCTGGTATAGAACTTACCCCAAAAGCTAGTGTTGAAGAGAAGGTGCCCTCATGCTTATATACTACACGTTACTTTTGTACTCATGCAATCTGGGATTTAGACTTCATAGTAGGCAACCCGCGCTAGGGGATTAAATAAATAGATGACATTCATTAATATCCATACAAGCTTCTCACATTATGGTCACTTTGTGCCCAACTTGTAAAAAACAAGATGCCACCATTAAATGTGGTGCCAAAACAGCTATACAAGAACCATAGTCTAAAAGTATCATACAACATATGAAACATGTTAGCTCTCCAATAAAATCTTTCATCTGACTAAATCTGCATATCATAAAAAGACATGCACTTACAACTTCAAGCATTTTGAATGTTTGCAGTTGCACTGTTTTTGCTTCTTCGGAGTACCATCTTTCGCCTCAACATTTTTTCTTGCAAGCGTTTTAGGGGACTCCGGTTTTCTGAAAGAAAGAGAAATGTCATATCATCAGCATAATGCACATATATTTGAGCTTCTAAGGCTTGCATAAAACATTACATTGCTGAATTACACATGCATACGCATGGTACAATAACTCACCCACAAAAAAAGGAAGTTCCGATGAAAATACGTTAATGCAGAAGGAAACAATATAAATAAGCATTTGGAATCATAGGGTATTATTATCTGACAATTAGAAGGCAAGTGGGGAAAAACAAAAGAAGAATTTACTTCTTGCGTCTCATTTTCTTGTAAGACAATATTAAATACCCCAATATGCTGAGAGGCTGTTTGTGTAAACCCATGACTCCTACGTCATAATGGAGCCAACCTTGCCACTGAGCCAAGCTAAACAACAGTGATTAGCAGAATGGAACTTCAAAAATAATACACTCTTTCCAATCTCCAAGGAACAAATAAACAAAGCTTCGAGTTCCTAGTAACAAATTTCTGATGTAAAAAATGAAATGTATACAAATCAACTAGCACAATGATAAATGGGTCAATAATTGTGCAAACCAACTCATGAAATTTCGTCCTTGAAGTTTCTGCGAGATCCTAAAGACTATAAATGCTCACCATATTCTAAAGGAGACACCTTAAACCTCCCATCATCTGGAAAAAGGGAAATGCTCATTAATGCTTGATCTTACGCAAATAAACTAAATAGGGTGCTGGGGCCATAGATCCATATCTCGGACTTTCTGGTAAAATAGCCACACACTATTCTAATTCGGACAGATCACTTTCCAAATATGAAATAGCCGTCCTTCGTTAAAAGTTTAAAACATCCAGAAGATTGTACATTTTCAAGTTTTTCCCAACTACATTTCAAAACCTCAAAACTAGAGTTCTACTTATGATGACTACCCCAACTAAATAGCCAATTTTTGACAGAGAGAAAACCGGAACATCAGAAACCCTTGAACCATTCACAAAATTCGAACTCTGCAACTTCCGTGACCAAACCTAAACCAAACAAAACTAAGCCTTTTATCCCAAACAATTGGGCTGGTTGGAAACATTTTTCGCCATTATGCCCCTGTCAAGGGCTATCTAATCAACTAGTGGCTTTAAAAGAAATCATCTCTCTTTATACTACACCATTCCATGTAAATTTAGCCTTCCCTTTCTCCCCTACAATTTCCAAGACCAGTGGCTTACACAAGATAAGTAAAATTGTACATAACGGGGGCCTGAACCGCATCTATTTCTATATTAATAACAAAAAGTAAATTCTATAACTGTGCATGGCTACTTGCTGGGTCTAAAAGAGACGAGATTGTGTGTACACCTGAAGTCTCCGTTTAGTTTTATATTTTATATGTATGACCAAAAAGATGTTAATAACCTTACATTTAAGGGGGGTTTCCACATGTATACAGGAATTTGAAGATTTTTTTCCCCCAAGCGACTTGCAGGGGCCAATCCCGTAAGAGTTCATCAAAATTAACCTGACAAACTAATATAATCGATGAAAATATTTCTTTTCACCCCCTTTGGATGGTGAGAAAGGAGAAGAAAAGAAAGGGGAGCCCTTTCTCTTCAAATCTCGCATTTTTGTGAGATTGGGTGAGAAGGGGGAGGGCCAATCAAAACATTTCATTTTTGTACTTTTCTCTCCATTTCTCACCAAAATGTGTAATCCAAATGAATAATTTCTTAAGAAACCACGACCCTTTCCTTTCTTTTCTCAAGAAATCACTCCATCCAAAGGGCTCTAAAGAATTGAAACTTCACCGGTGAACTTACATAGGTCGTATTGATGAAAGAGGCGACTGCGACTGCATAATCGGAGGCACAGACAGTAGCTGTGGCTGAGGCTGAGGCTGCGGCTTCGGCGGCGGCTGCACCAGCGGCTGAGCCGCCACCGGGTGCTGAGGGTGCTCCGGCAACACCACCAAAGCCGCCGCCGATGCACCGCCAAAATCCAGCTGCCTCTTCGCCGGCAAATCCGACGGCGTCGTCGTGTCCGCCTGAGCCTTTTTCGGAGGGAAATTATCCCCTCCTTCACCCCCTCTCTCCATCACCTCCAAACAAACTCAAAATCCACTGAGCACCAGCCACCAGCACAATCACTCGAAAACACTCAAATTCATTAAAATCCGTCCCAAAAACACACGAATTCCTCGAATCCCCTCAAATTCAACAACTTCAAAATTCAAAACCCCCGAAACTCTGTCGTTTTGCAGCTGAGATTCGCGAGGAAATCGTACCAATGTTGGATTGGCCTGAATCAAACGAAACCTTCGATTAGAAAACGCGCGTACGAATGCGCGAGCGTGTATCGGCGGGGAGGAGAGAGAGACTGGATGGATGTTACTGTAGAGAGAGAAATCGAAAGGAAGGGTACGAAAGAGAGAGAGAGAGAGGAGCAAAATGGCCAAATGGGCTTTCTTTCTTTGGTCTCTCGCTCCTCCTCCCTCTCGAGCTTTTGAAATTTCAATTTTGCAAATATTAGACGGTGTGATTCGTGTGGGTGGGGATACCCATCATGCGGCGCTCACTCGAAGGTGGGATCTGACGGGTGTTATTCATAGGGAAGTCGAGGGTCATTGACTGACCGTACGATCATAAGACCCCACTTATGCCCGTTTTGGCTCAATAATCTCCTGGATTATTTTTGTCTTCGTTCATACGTCTTAACAGCAAGAATGAAAATAATTCAAAATGGATTTTTTTTATATTATTTGTATTTATTTGAAATAAAATTAATTCGGTTCATTTTTTTTGTATTTTTCTGATTCATTTTGTTGGTCGAACCAAAAATCAAGAAGCAATTAATCCAAAACTAACAAACATAAAAATAAAAAAAAAAGGTTGAAAAAGACAAAAAAATTAATAATAATCCTGCTTAAGCCAAAACACCTTTTATGTATCTTGTAATGAAACTTGTTGTGCTCTTAGTCACAATAACGTTCTCAATTTTTGGTGTCTACTTAATCAAATAGGATTTTCGTTTTTAAACGGGATAGTATTAAAGTGTTCAGCTCGCACCGCTTGCGATCTCATAGTTTCTAAGCCAATCTTACAAAAACCTACAAATAAGCCACGTTGATTTCAAAAAAAAAACACTAAACCGTATTTTCACGTTGAACTAATATTGAGGTTGGTAGCGTAATAAGGGATGTTTTCTCCGGCGGCGATGCGAATGCGTTTTCATGGGATTCTGCTTCGTGAATGGAGAAATACTTTAAAAGAAAAAAGAAATACTACTAGTAATTGGCGCAATAGTAGAGTCTAGTTGACTACACTCCGTGTGGTGTAGGCCGTAGGGTTAGTTGTTCGATGTACGGATCAGATTCTTTATTGGTAATGCGAGGGGAAAGAATGGACGGACAGATCTGATATTCCGCTCATAGTGTTTCATACACAGAAATACCCTAATCCCAAAATTAATAAGAGGCGAGCAAACATTCAATTGGGGAGGAATCAGAGCGTGATTTTAAGAGTATCTGTGAGAAATTAGCCAAAAAAAAATGTACGGATAGGGTTTCATTCAAACAGTTTTTTATTGAACTTTATTGTATGGTTTAATAAAAAACTGTTCAAATCAAGCTCTTTTTGGTTATTTTTTTTGTCAATTTCTCGCGAACACCCTTAAAATCACGTTCTGAACACATTGAGCGGCTCAAATCATTAAAATTTGATTGAAAATTATGAGATTAAAATTTTGGGGGGTTTTTTAGGGGTCTCCGGAACCATCCCGAATAAATATGTCATATAAAGTGGGAACTATTCCATTGCCATGGTAAGTACTAGTACTTACCGCTATACTAAAATTTTTACTACTCCATAGGGAATACGTATCACTCAATATGAAAATACTTACCGATGATCAATTATGGGATATCATACATAAAAAAATTTTAGGAGTTGGTAATATCATTTTTCCACCCCCAAATTAAGAGCATATTTATATGGGACCCCCAAGTATTGGCAAAAGAAGTTGCTACTGTGTTTGGAGTTTTTTGCTTATCACAAGATCTATACTGGTATTATTATGGGAAATAATATTGGCACTTCAAAAATTGATGCAGGCACTCCAAAATCAGTGTAACTCCAAAGCCACTTTCTTTTATTTTTTAGAATGTCTGCATCAATTTTTAAAGTGCCAATATAATTTCCCATTATTAAATCGTCATTCCTCATATAATTTCCCTCCAAAAAAATTAGTAGTTCTTATTGCTCCAACTCACACACATTAGTTACAGTAGCTAGCATCTTTCATTTAAATTCTCATGAATTACAATTTACAAGTAGGAGGTGATTGTTTCCCTTTCCATCTTAAACTTTTCTTTCATTTCATACATCAGTTAATCGCATAGCTACTAATTGATTGATAAATGGCGAAAGGGTTTACGGTTCCCGCACAAATGCTTGGCAGCTTTGAGTTCAAGTCGCTATAGTCTCTTGACCGAACTAAACATACTCTTTCGTGCCCGTAATACGCATGGGGACCTTAGCTTCCACCCCAATATCACTGTGAGTGAATTCCCAGATGACTATACCGAGAGCAATGGGAAGTCCCCTGTCTGCATGTTCAGTTATTTGCACCAAGAAGACAGAATGAAGCAGAATTCCCGTCTGCATGTTCAGTTATTTGCACCAAGAAGACAGAATGAAGCAGAATTGATCGAGGCAGCAACTGAAACAGGAATTTCACATCCGAGAGACCGGTTCAATACTCCTCAAATCACCAGCAAAAGGAAACTGTCATTACCCCTACTGTTCTAAGTTTCACAACATTACTAAGGTGTTTTCGAAATTCATCTGAACATGTCTATAGTTATATATCCAAACAAAACTACGAGAACCAAAAACCATCTTCGGGGTCAACAACACAACACAAATTAATACACATCATTGATCCGATCTCGTCCCATACCACGTGGTTCATCTCGTCCACGTTCTGCGTACATATCACGACGATAGTCTTTAGGTGGTGGTGGCCCACCCCTAATCGGAGACCGGCTCCTTTCTCTCACATCACGTTCCCATCGTCCACGAGGTGGCAGAGGCAGTGACGGTGGCAGTGGCGGGCTCCGCAGGGATGGTGGTGGCAGCAATGGAGGAGATAGTGGGCGCCTCTCATACGCTTTTCTATCGCTGAAGAAGTGATCCCGTCCACTTCCACGGTCCCTGTTTCCCAAATCCAGTGGCGGCAATGGTCTATCAAACTTGCTCCTCTCTCCTCTATGATCTTCTGGTGGGTAGTCCAGCCGATCTCTCCGCATGTGGTCATCAGGAAATCTACCTTCGTACCTTGGATGAGGTGGGGGACCAACACCAGCCCCAAACTCTCTTGGACTATCTCTGGCCCATCCACGAGGTGGGGACCTGAAGCCGCCGTTCATCGCCCTGCTGGGAGGAGAGCGATTCACCAGAGGAGGACCAGGGAATCGTCGAAGGGGAGGAGGGGGACCAAGATATCCCCTCCGTGGTGGCGCAAAACGATGCCTCTTGCAGTTGTTACAATGGTCTCGCCGTGCAAAGTTCAAGTTGTTACATCTGAGAAATCATTAAACACAAGGTCAGATAATCAAACAAAGAAAAACCTTCTCTTTCTTGGTGACAGGGAAAAACACTGGCGCAAGTGAAAACTGTTCAACTAAATATAATCAAAGCGTAAATAACCACAATTTCACACCATGTTTTGTTTCTCATCACATGCAGCATACTCCTAGCGAAGTAGCGGTTGGACATTAATGGTTCTGTTTGAGTCCATTATACCAACCATTATGAGTTTGCCACATTAGATGGTACCAAAAATGGTGCAAACTGCGGCCACCGTAGCTTTGTTAAAACCAAAATGGTAGTACAACGTACACCAAACTTCTTCAAACTTAAAAAGCACAGGGTAAAAACAAGTGATCCAGATCCTGAAACAAGAAACTATCACACAAACCATGAGTGAAAGGAAAAGTAACAAGCCTCCACGGTCAATTGTAGAATTTGAGATAAATCAATTACCATAGTACACTAAGTGAAAATATAATAACTGTGCAAGTTTATTGAGAATGAAGCTTACACTTGTTCTCGTGGTTACCTTACCTTTTTCCTCACCGACTGAGTCAGAAACATGCCTTAATGTGCAAAGCAACCACTCGTGTTGACAGGAACCAAACAAATTGCATGCATAAAAGTCATAAATGGAAACATGGACAAAAGCAGACACAGCATCCATGGGTTATATTGTGCGGGCATACCCGTCTATATAATGAGTGCTATGCTGCTGAAATTTTTCCGTCATTACCTCCCAAAATCAAAACTAAACTGAACTACCAAACTTACCATACAATTTCCCTCAACAATTTGCAAACTATTAATAACAAGGAAACCAGAACACATAATCCAAAGAGCCAATTTCTGATCGACAGTCGAGGAAGTACGCAAGGGCAAAACTGAAGCAGGAGCATAAGCTGAAGTTTGACCTAATCCAAATTTCATTAGTAAGCATGTCTACAAAAATGTGTTTGTCTTGAGCACATGGTAAATAAGCATTTAAAGGTCACGCGGTCGAAACTGAAAATTTGCCTTTGGACATATTAGAGATGCTGCCAGCAGGCTGGCAAGGTTAGTGGAAGGACTTGGGTGCAGCTTCAGCTACAAAGGAAGAGACTTGATTTTAAGGCTTTTCTTTCCATTTTTTTTGTCTACCTCCCTATTGTTCAAGGGTGATGCCCCCTTCACACCTTTTTTTATACAAAGACTCTTTATTCATCAAAGAAAAACAAAATTCAGCATAAGATGTGTCTCCAACCATCATTCAAGACATATACAATAGTAAATAGCTGAGCTCATTTTGCAGTCCTAACCTTCCAGTATCAAAAGGGGTTAAAATAGAATCCAATAAGCCTTAAAGAGTTAAGTTTAGAAGTGACAAACTAACTTCACAAATGCAAACAGAAGGCGAATAAAACCATTTTGAGAAGTAGATAATTATTGTTATTGCCTACATAAATGCACGCATATATCAACAAATTAGCACAACTGGGACAAAAATAGTGAACTTACGCGGGATCAGGGCACATCCAATCTCCTTCTCTTGGACGTACATTAGGATTATTTCGAGGTACCCCATCATTTCTGAATGGTCCAGGACCAAATCCAGGCCCATCAAATCCTCTATCTGAAAACCTGCCGCCACGTCCTCTTCCACGGCCATAAGGGGGCGAATAGTCTCGATATCTACCAGGAGATCTCCCACCACCAAATCCACGACCACGTGGTAGGCCCACCCGACGATCAAAATCTGGACTGTAGCGGTGATCTGCATTCCTGCGGCGCACAGGAGAACCAGAACCTGCACGAATTCTATACCCTGAAAGAAAAACCCAGTGATGTCCAGAGATGAGCAAACCCCTCGCCAAATCAGGAAAACAAATATTACGATGTTATATCCAACGGAGAATGAACCCTGAAAATGCCAAGACAAAATTAATCCGCTTAAACAGAGGTACCAACACCCGCGGTGGTCTCCAAAGATCACCCAAGGTAACACACTAAAGTCCAACACACTATAAAGATCACCCAAGGGAACAGCCCTTACTGTCATTCTTCAAGCATATAACCCAAGTTACCAATACATATAACTGGAGGAATGAAAAAGCTAAGCCACCGTTGTCCATGCTCACCATGTGATGTGTGACAAGATTCTCAAGAAGCCAAGCAGCCCTAAGTTTATGAGCCACATCCATCTATCTCAGCACCATAATACATTTAAATTTTACTTTTGCTTAAAGTATATAGAAAACTCAACCCAGCATCATTACTTGATTGTAGAGCAACCAAGACCCCTACTGAGTTACCTTGTACTTATGAAGACGACAAAGTTACCCATATCTACTAACCGCGGAACTTTAAGTGCATTGATCAGCAACAAATACAACATGATACCGATAACACAATCCAGCATGTTTCATCCCAAAACTTCTGCCGAAGAGTGCATGCAGATTGGAGCACCAAGAACAAACAACCAAAAGCCCAACCAGATTGCTAATAAAAAATCTCACCCCTACAATTTTATCCACTTCGCTTGGAACAAACCTCAGCCTTCTGCAATAACAGATCCAAGTTAACATCCCAACATTACCTTTCCAACTCCACTCAAGCCATATTGCGCACAAGACCACATCAATGAAATGGTTGACGAATCCACACTAGCAAATCCAACCTCGCAAATATATTCCTCAACCCTCATTCTTTTCGTTAGTGGAGATCCACTTAAAAGGACAACGACACAATTATAAAGATAAAGGAACCCCATATACATTATCATTTGAAGGCCATATAGTTCCAAAGAAAGTTTTATTAACAATTTTCCACGAATTGAACGAAAAAACAAGAAATAACAAAAGAGCACACAAAAGAAGGATCAAACTTCAAATATGGTCATGCACCTACCTTTAGTAACACTAAAAAACAGAAGATTGCACCTAAAACTTCTTAGCACCCCAGTGAGGCCTACTTAATCATCCAAAGAAACAAAAACGTAGAAGTTAAAAATCAAACGACCCAATCAACCTCGTATTAAAATCTTGAAAGCAAAATGCCATACAAACCACCACTACTTGTTGAACCAAAACCAGGCATCCCCATAAATTAGTGAAACCCACAGCCCCAGAACCAAATACCACTATCTCCACCAGTAAGTCTCTTCTGGTACACAATTCCAGCTTCTGTTCAAGTGGATCCGGATGCACAGAGCACTATTACTGAATTTTCCAACTAACGGTAAATTCAGCGTGGGCTTGTGTAACTTAATGCAATTACAGATGAGGATACCATACTTGAACACTTCCACCGCAATTACCCGATAAAATATGATCGATATCCAACCCATTTTCCAACCCGTCCATCAAATACGATTCTCATAACACGTCCCTGATGGCAGGCAGGCAAACTAAAAGCCCGATCAACCCAAAGCACGTATCAAACTCACCAATTCCAGAAGATTTCCAAACAGAAAACCCTCCACTATAGCTTGGAAGGAAGCGAGAGGCACACACTAATTCCAAGTGGTATTGCACACCCTCACTAGTCACTACGTACGTGATCACCACAGATTATTTTCCACAGTTTACCCATCGAAACCCAAAATTAAATCCCCCAAACCATTTCCAAGACCAGCACTCACACCAACAAGCCTTCCTCAAGACCCAAGTTCTTGCATCAGGCAACAATAAAAGCTGTAAAACACAACAGCAAATTACGTTCATAATTCAAAACCTCACAATCGGCAGTAGGACCACATGCTCAACAGCGCGAACACAATGAATAATGAAGGGGTTATATAAACCCACGTATGTTAACGTGTAGATAAAAAAACATTATATGCTAAAATCTAGATGTACAACTCAAACAGAATGCAAAGATGTCACTAGAAAGTAAAAATAAATAAATAAGAAGCTGAAATTCAATGCCTAGACAATAACTCCTTACCTTAATATTGCCCCTACTAGCCAAAGACCTTCCTTTGCCACTAGATTTGGGGAAATTGTTTAGTTGTTTGAGACCAACACTTCATGGTCGGCCATCTCAAATACAATGGAAGCGAATATTCCATGAGGAATTTTAACACGGAAATTCCTACCTGGGAAAGGGAACAAAGTTCCTACTCGATATTACTTTATCCGATAAGGTGGACTATAAGCTATGAAGCACCGCATGGACGTGTGACACAACCCCGACAAGTAAATTTTAAAAAATGGACAACATGACGCGTTGGGAGACACGTTTAAACAAAAAAAAAAAATTACAATACTATATGAATAAAAATACAAATATAAAGCTCTAGTTGTTAATATGTAACATTATGTATACCTTAAACTGTATTTATCATCAAATGATTCACAAAAGTATTTAGACAAAAAGCATTTCATCACTTGCATGTCTTTGTAATCAATAAAACATCATCCGTCACATAGAAAATAAGACTCCCTAAGTTCTAATTAGAGTCTACTATCAAGTTTACCACCCCCGACTTATTTTGCGAGTGTCCCCAGAGTGTTTGGAGAATTTTTTAGAGTGTCTCCCGAGTATCCAAACAAAAAACATTAATAAAGTAGGACACTTCGGATTTACGTGTCAGTCACGCGTTCGGAGAGTGTCAGTGCCCAATAAGTGTCCAACACCTGTACGGGACCTTCAACAAAGTGTTTGTGTTGCATAGAATAGTATCTGGGATCACGTTCCAATTGCTAAGAATCAATCGGTATCCAAACTCTACTATGATAATCACAAAGACCAATTTCAAGGCCATTAGATATATAACCGTAATGCATAATAAGAAACCATAAGATGATTGAAATTTGCACGAGTGTATGTCTGCATAAGCATATCAACAATTCGACCAAATGACCTAGACAACTTCCTTGAAAATGAGTATGAACAAATGGAAACATCGAATTCCAGCACAATAGAGCTGATACATATAGAATCAGCTAGAAAACACAATATACTTCAGTCCGTTTCCCTCATTACAACGATGTTAAAATACAAACATCTAATTGTATTTGTATGAGTTGTGTGTGAATATACAGACACATAAGCAACAACGAATCTACCAATCATATGAATTGAAAATTTAGGATTGACGAAAATTCTAAGATGCGAAAAAACCACAGCTGCGGAACGGAAGGAATTCAGATGCAGACCAAAAAATATTTAAAAAAAAAAGAAAGAAGTAACATGATGTTAAAAAAAAAAAAAACAAACCAGGGTTATCGGAGAATCGATCCGAGCGGCGGACCTCGCCGGGCTCATAATCGCTACCGCCGGCAGCTCCTCCGCCGCCGCTATCGGTCGCCCGCACCACCAGGCTGCTCAACAGAGGCTGATGCGGCGTCGTGTGATCCTTATCTCGCGACCCCATTCTCTCTCTTCTCTCTGTCTCTGGAATCTCTTTTTCGCCGTGACTCTCTGGATATGAAAACCCTAGTAATAGAGTGGACGGGCGGAAATAGTAGTTTCACCTTGAAAAGTGCCGGCTAATTTTAACCGTTCGTGACGGTTCGTCGCTCTATTACGCCAAGTCGACGTGTTGAATACGGTGCCGTTTAGTATGTTTTCGAAAAATATCCAAAGTTGCAAAAAATGGATGGCGATTCATTGTCTCAGATTTATAAAATATTTTTTACCGCATAAATGTGTACCATGAACATTTTAAATGGGTTATCTGATTAAGATGATTTTTAGTGTTTTTTGAATTCTCTTCAAAATATAAACAATGAACGATTTTAATTACTGTTGCCGCTCCACAAAGTTGGTTCCCATAAATTAGGTGTAATTTTTTGACCGTTTTTGCATCGTTTAAAATATCTCATTGAAATCTATCAAATATGATCTATATTGACAAAAAAAAATCCTTCGGTAAGTACATAATTTTTAAGCTTAAAAATTACACATAGTTTCGTAAAAAACTGGGAGGAAGGGGGAGTACTAAAATGCACTCGAAAAGAAATTACGAACGGTCTAATTAAACGGTTCAATCCCTGAAAGGAATTGAAGAGGAGTTCATCCCTTGGAAGATATCATTTTGGGCCTATGGCTGATACAAGAGTTGAGTTGAAAGGGTAAGTAGTTATTTAAGTTGGTTTGAAAATTTAACGAGTCTTGAAAACATGATCAAGATTACAAAGAAGATTCAAAAGATAATTACGTAAACTCTTTTAAATTTGATCTACATTTTTTTACTTTATCAATTCTTCTCATGAAAATGAAATATGATGTAATATTTCAAAATCAAGTGAAAATTTTTATAAAAAAACAACAAAACAGTTTGTGTAAAAAATCTGGAAAAAATTGGGAAAATGACGGCCAATGACTTGTTTTGATAATTAATATCTGATAGGGGACATTTTCAGCATTAACAAATATTCTTGGAGAATATTAATTATCAAAACACGACCTGAGCCGTCATTTTCCCAAAAAAGTTTGATCAAAGGGCCATAAATCTTCACTCTCGCTCCTTCTAAGTATGCATTTACCAACGAGAGTGGTTTACTTCTCTTGGAGCTGAAATGCAGTTCATTATTATTTTGGGTCCTATTATTTTTTTATGTTCAAAGTTCAAACCGTTGATTTCAAACGCACATTTAAAATAAATTAAAATATGTCAAATAAAATCTATATTAAATATAAAATATATTTTTATTCAGAAAATATAATCAATTAAAAATCCGATCTAAAACGAGTGACTAACAAATGCAGATGGATAATTATTTTTCCATGGAAATAAACACATAAATAAATGACTACAGCATAGTTGCTTCCTCACTCCAACCGTTGGACAGATACCGGTAAACGGAGAGAGAAACTCGCGATACACGGTAAAACCGATGGGATCTAAACCGCCGCCACCACCACCGTCAATCCTCAACCGCCTGATCGACATCGACAAATCCGTCTCCCTCCACCTCCACTCCACCGCCCAACCCTTCCTCCCCCGCTCTCTCCTCAAAACCCTAGAAATCTCCGGCGACGGCCGCCTCTTCTTCCCCCTCGCCATCTCCCTCCTCCTTTCCCCCCTCTCCACCGCCACGACCTCCCTCCTCTCCTCCCTCCTCATCGGCGCCGTCCTCGACCTCCTCCTCGTCGGCCTCACCAAGCACCTTGTCCGCCGCCCCCGCCCTGTCTACAACAAGGACATGTTCCTCTCCTTCGCCGTCGACCACTGGTCCTTCCCCAGCGGCCACTCCTCTAGGGTTTGCTTCGTGGCCGCCTTCCTCTCCCTCTCCTCGGCCGCGATTCGCGATGCCATCGCTCAGCTGAGGCTTTCCCGAGTGGAATACGTCGATAAGCTATTCGATTCAGTGGGTATTGACGATGGCGCAGCGGTTAATTTGGTTGTTTTGGTTGCGTGTTCGTGGGCGGCTGCGACGTCGATTTCTAGGGTCTTACTTGGTCGGCATTTCGTGTGTGATGTTATTGCTGGTGCTCTTTTGGGTGTCCTAGAAGCTCTGCTCGTGTTTCGGTTTATCAACTACTCAATTCTGGAGTCTTATATTTTCTAGATAATGTCCCTGTATTTGTTATATGTTTTCTTGGGAAAATTGCTCTCTATCGTTCCAATCTTATCGGATGTTCCCGAAGAGACTTGGAAAAATTGCTGATACAGATATTGTTCTACGGAAGTTAAAATGTAGGAAGATTTTTTCGAATTGTTGACGAAGATGATGATGTACCAATCGAATGGCAATTCGTAATAAATTCGGCGTGCCCATTCAGATGAACAATTAGATGTGTTAACTGGTTATGTCAGATTTCAATTTGCTTGGATTAGGGTTCCAAGAAGAAACTTTTGTGTTGAATGCGAGCTCAAAGTGCTGTTAACAAAATCCAAAAAACACCTGGTGATATAAACATGCACTACTAACAATTAATTTAAATGACAACCATGAATCAAAAACATGATTTAGTACACGATAGAATGAAGATAAATACTTCGGTAGAATGAGAATCATCACACGTAAATGAACACTAGAATCGTCGCAGAATATAGCACCGCCTAAACTACAAACACACACGCACATGCACACAGATTCTGATGGGGGAATTGACGTCGCGAGGGCTCTAACATGTACCGAACACCAAAAGCATTAGCAAAACTCAATTCTGCGTCAATGGAAGTTTGTTACGCCAGAAAGAACTAAGCAACACACGTCAGAAAGCCCTAAGCAACACAACCGCCACACACCATACCCCTGCTGTTAAAAAGGAAAGAAACAAACAGTAGAGAAAATTAAGCGTTAACACATTGTGTGACTAGCGATTAGCAACCGTAGATGGCAAAACTCATGAAGAGAGACAATATAAAGAAATGAAGAGCTTACGATGCTTCAACTGTTAATAGTTCCAATGTAAGGCAAGTACTTACACAATTGACGAGCAGCCGGAGTTCCTCTGCATTTTCTTCCTTGCTATTTCCTTCCTCCTCGGAGGTTGAAGCACAACCTTGATTGCGGTATCGAAAACAGCTTTGACATTCTGGTGGATGACCAGAAGACAAGTCAGTATGCATTTGTTAGTACCGTCACAACCTGTTATATCATTTGCTAAGTTGAACAGACTCGGTTGGACTCCAAACCTCTAAATGAATGGCAGGGTTGCTTGGCAAAAAGATATCATTCGTTTTCATACTTTAATCTAGCTCGTGGGATAACATAATATTTTGCATGATAGAGTGGAAGAATACGTATTCTACTCATGTTATAGCAATATCCAATGAAATATAAAATGTGTTTATTACTAAATGATAATCAAAACCAGCTCTACCTGTTGAGTCTTAGAGCTGCATTCTATATAAGCTGCTGCACCAATTTGTTTCCTCAGCTCCTCTCCCTGAATAGTTTTGTCCAGTCATGTTTTGTGATGCACAAACAATTCTACTTGAGCAAATTTAACCCTTAACAGTTATGAATTATCAATGCATACCTGAGTAGATGTTATGATAGAACCCATGTGATCAGCTAGATATCCTCTGTCTTCCCGAAGATCTGAACAGGGACAACAAAGATTTATCTGATGCTAACTATTTCATACCGTTAAAACCATAACATCTGGAGATTTTGAAAGAATGACTATGCAACATCAAATTGCATGTATGAAGTATGTCATTTCCTTGCATACCTAACTTTGTCCCAACAAGAACAATGGGAACATCCGGTGCAAATCGACGAAGTTCCGGCATCCACTGAAAAAAATTTAGAAAGCCAAAAACCTTAGTTACAAGCAGATTATACTACCACGATAAACAAAATAAAATGATCCATTTTTTCCACTCCTATTGTTTGTAGTCATTTTTCTAACCCCAAACTGTACACAAGGTGAAACTTGTAGAGCCACTCTTAAGTATTATCTAATCAAGTGCAAAGCAAATATGGGATTATATGCCCAAAACAAATTCTACAGCTATTTCTCTTATTCCCAAAACAAATTCCCCTTCCACTATAAGGGATTACAGGCCTATAGCTTGTTGCAATGTGTCTTTTGAAGTTGTGAGCAAAATTTTTGTCAACTGAATTCAGCCTATTCTGCCTTTTCTCATCACCCTTGCCTATCAGTGTTTGTGAAGGGAATGTCAATAACAGATAACATTCGCCTTAGTAGGGAATGGTTACAAAATATCATAAGAATGGAGGAACTCCAAGATGTGCTATGAAGCTTGATGAAAGCACATGACTTGCTTGGAAATTTTTGTTTGAAATCCTCGAAGTCGTGGATCCCTACACCTTTCATTGATTGGAACAAGGGTGTGTCACAAAAGGTCATATTCTCTGTGGTGATCAATGGAGAATTGGAGGGGTATTTCCCTGGGAAGAGGGGCTTGAGGCAGGGGATCCTCTATCTCCAGACCTATCCTCCAAGTCATGGAAGCCCTTACTGCTATGTTCAAGTTCAGAGTAAGGCATGTGGTATTTGCTTGTCATCCAAAGTGTAAGGAACTCGATATCAGCCACCTCGTATTTGCTGATGAACTGTTTGTCCTCTATTGGGCTAATTGTCAATCCTTTCAACTAGCAAAGATCTCCTCAGTGACATCCATAAATATCTGTTGGTCTCGAGCCTAACTTACAAAAGAGTTCCATTGTCTTTGCCGAGAACTCAGTCATGGACAAGTAAACTCCGACCATATGGAGGTAGAGCCCAGCCTATCAATGCTGTGTTGTTTAGTATTCAAGTATTTTGGAGCTCTGTCTTTGTCATTCCTCGGAGTGTTACATAGAATTGAGAATGCTTTGAGGGCCTCTTTTTGTAAAGGCCAAGGTAAAATGGGCTTCCATTTGTAAGCCTAATGAGGAAGGACTGAAGGAGGCCTAGGTTTTAGCTTCCATGATTAGATGTTTATTGGTTGTTTGTCAAAAGGCTGATACCTATTGGCTGAAATGGATTCATACTTTTGTGATCAACGGTCATTGTTTCTGGACTATGAACACTCCTAGCTATGCATCCTGGGCCGTAAGGACACCTTTTTGTGGCTAGACAATTGGCACCCTATGGGTAGAGTACTGTTTGTAAAATGGGCTGGTCATGGAGAGCCAAATTTACATCTATCACAGATCACGGAAGATGGAAATGGGCCAAGCGCCAGAATCCAGCTATTCAAGAGATTATGGCTCACATGGAACATGGAAATGGGCCAAGCGCCAGAATCCAGCTATTCAAGAGATTATGGCTCACAATCCTACCACTCTCCTTGTAAAGACTCGAGTAAAGCGGACTTTGCAAGCAAATGGTGTTTTTTCTACTAAGTCAGCTTGGCATGATTTAAAAGCCAAAGCTCACTTAATTCCATGGTGAACAACTTTATGGTTTCCTCACCATGTACCTAGATAGGCTTATTATAGAATGGATGGCCATCTTAGGTTGTTTGTCCACCAAAGATAGGCTCTTCACTTGGAGGATCGGTACTCATGATGCGTGTGTTTTATCATTTTATGTTGCATGCCCAGGAAAGTCACAGCCATTTGTTCTTTGCTCATCCCTACACAGCAAGCGTTTGATATCATTTTCTGGAAAAAATGATATTGGCAGGGCTGCTCTAAACCTACTGAGTGAAGCAGATTGGGCCTTTGTGCACAGAAGAAATCATGACTTCAGGATATGGTGTGAGAGGAAAAGAAGGATATTCCAACAGCTCAGCCTATGTTCCATGGAGTTAATGATCCACGTGCTTGTATTAGTTCATGGTGACATGTTAAAAACATGTCTGATGCAAAAACAGACTAATATGCCTCAAGTGGAACGTATCTTCCATTATATTCTGAGAGTAAAATAGATAGATGGCTTTGCCGGTTGTTTTCCCTGGTTTGCAGCTTTCCTTGTTGGATTTTCTTGTTGTGGGTTCTGACTTGGTCCGAAGGATTTGTTTGTTTTTTGCTTAAGGGGAATGCCCCTTGTGATCTTGTGCTGGTTATTTTCTTTCAATGAAAAGTAAATTACCCAAAAAAAACCCTAACAGATGTATCCTTGTATTGAAATGCAAAAGTCAGCTGAGTTTCTAATTCTAAGTAACAAGAAGGAAGAACAACAACATTAAAATAGGGAAATCATAAAAAGTAGAAGATGAGAATTACCTTCTTGAGAACATTTTCATAGCTTGCCCTGCTGGTTAAAGAGAAAGCCAACACAAATATATCTGCCCCTCTGTAACTCAGTGGCCTCAACCTGCTATAATCTTCCTGACCTTTTGAATTTACAGAGAGAAATCCATAGTCAGAAATTGAAGCAGTGATAGTAGATACCCTAATTTCAAATCCCCAATAAGTGATTACAGTAAATAAATAGTTGGAAAAGATACCTGCAGTGTCCCATAGTCCCAAGTTGACAATGCTCCCATCCACAGCCACATTAGCACTGAAATTGTCAAATACTGTTGGAACATAGTCCTGCCATGTCAAGCACAAAATGAGAGAGAGAGAGAGAGAGAGAGAGAGAGAGAGAGCATTTTCAATGCCCTAGAGTGACACACAACACATTCAAGAAATAAATCCATATATAAAGTTCTTAAGCACAGGTTCAACCTAAGAAGAAGCTACTCGCTAGTCACTACCCATGAGAGTGAAAAATTGAAGTGCAAACCCTATCTACATAGTTAATTATGCGCTGGAAAAACCAAATTTTCGGGGGGATTGGAAAATCCCAGAAAAACCTAGATACACTAATATTATGTAGTAAAACACTAAAACTCACAGGTGAAAAATGCAGGCAGAGAGATTCAGGAAATAAGCTGATAGTTCTTAGTCACACATTCAACCTAAGAAGGCATTAGAATGTGCAAAAACAACCCATCAAAGTTTATCTGTTGAAGACCTAATTTGGGGTTGAAAATTCAAAAAATCCAAGGAACCCAAGACAATCCGGCCCTAGTCGCGTTCCTTGACAAAACCACCATTAATTTCAACAAAAACCATTTTATTCAAAGATTTGTAATGTTCACATCGATCTATGATTGGCAGCTACACCAAGTATAATAACTACATGCAAAGAAATCATTAACAGAAACTAAATACTCCAGTAGGGACAAAAGCATTGGGTTTTGAGTAACTCACAGTGGGGAACTTGTTGCTGGTATAACAAATAAGCATGCAAGTCTTCCCAACAGCTCCATCTCCAACTGTAACACATTTTATGAACTTTGAAGCACTCATCTTCTCTCTCTCTCTCTCTCTCTCTCTCTCTCTCTCTCTCTAAATTGAGCTTCAACAGTAGCCCTTTAGCTACAGGGCACCTAAAAATTTCAAGATTCACAAAGATTTTTGAGCTAAAGTGAAAAGGGGAGTTGAAAAGAGTGCGGAAGAAGAAGAAGAAGAAGAAGAAGAAGAAGAAGTATGGTGGAATCTAGAAATGGGGTGAAGAGACGAGGGGAAAGAGCTGATATAAATTTGAAGATTCAGAGTTGTAGTTTCAAGAAAAAAACATTAAAAAAAAGCCCAGAGAGAGGTTCTTGCTTCTTTATTTTTTATGTTCAAACGGAAATATAGAGGTTCTTGCTTCACTGTTCATGCCCTCTCAATAAATTTCAAATCCAACAGAAATTTTTTTTTGAAATACAGAAAGCATGGGCCCCACCTCTCAAACGGCACCTAGCTTAAAAAATTTCACAGCTGGGATCCACGGCGCACTGCTGCAACACAACAGCGTTCATTTTCTTCCTTCTACTGTAAAAGCTATGCCTTGTCTATTTTTTAATGTTTCAAATAGTGTTAGGAAAATGATTTACGCTCTTTTTTTTTTTAATATTAATGTATTTTACTTCTTGTCTTTTAGTGTGAAGTTTACACATAAAAGATAAGGGAGAGTTTACAATACACATCATTTAAAAGAGTGTACCATATTCACTTATTTTATGGTTTGTTTATAACATTTTAGTATATTTTGTAACTTTTGTTATAGAATTCATAACCTTTCAATAGTACGATTCGTAACATTTTCATTATGATTCATAACATTTTGATGTATCTCGTAACCTTTATACACGATTCATAACTTTTTAGCAATACGATTTGTAATATTTTCTCTATAATTCATAACATTTTGGGTGTGCATACGATATATACCCAAATAAGATGTGTGTATTGTATAGTCTTTCCCGATAGATAAAAGTATCACTAAAGAACAAGAAACAGAGTGCACTCTTTAAAAAAAGAAAGTGTGAAAATCATTCATCAGCGTCGTGATGTTTTGCATTGTAAGAATTGGAGTATTACACCGCATGACTTTCCATAAAATTTTTGTTCTTTAACATAATGGCAAAACATAATTCTTTTTCATTTAGTTAGGAAAAAATGACTTCTATTCAACCTACGGACAAATAAGTGCAAAATACAGAAAAATGCAATTTACTCAATAGTGGGAACTCGGTAGGCTTGTGTGGTAATATAAAATGTTAGAATTTGGCAACTCTAAAATACCTACTTCAACCATTATGTCAAATTTTTTATTTAAGTATATTTTCACTTTAATCTAAAGTTTTGGAAAGTATAGTAACAAAAGAAAAGATTTGACAACACATGTCAAATTTAGCATGACAGATGAGATTTCGAATACTAATATCAAAGGAGCCTATTGATTGGAGTTGATTCAAATGCCAATTCATCCACTTGGCATGTCATGTCAAATTTGACATCATTGATAAGAGATGCTTTTACGTGGCAAATTAACTTCTCCAAATGTGAATGTACAAATACTCCCTCTCTAGAAATAGCTTCAAATTTGGAGTTGTCATTTAAAAAATAATAATTTGTTCTCAAATTGTTACTTTTTTCTTACAAAAAAGACTTGACATTGCCTTAAAAAATAACATAAGTAGAGGTTCTACCAAATTCAAATAGGATTTGGCCTTTCGAATGTCAATTGGGTTGGAGCAAGTGTTGACTTTAAAAGTAACCGCTACTTTGCCGCACAAAATTTGAAGGCTCCTACTCTATGTACTCCACGGTGTGATATTTCTGTAGTAGTATTGATTTGGAATGTGGACTCATAAGAGAAAACAATACACTGAAGGGTGATCAATTTCGGACTGAACAAAGGTGCCCTGATAAGGCCACGTTTGGATGATCACTTCATGACAAAATCAAAATGTTGCAACGTATGAACGTATTGACCAAAAGCGTTCTTTATTGGAAAAAAAGCCGATAAACAGTAAACTGGCTTTTTTAAGAGGCCAAACAAAACCTAAGACAATAACTTAACAAACTTGATTACAGCATCAACGGCATTTTGGGCAGCCAATGAAGCGAAAATGGCAGCTTCATTGGAAACAGAGGAACCCCCACCGGCTAAATCAGACAGGGCTCTGATTGCAACGAAAGGCTTCTGGTGTTGGATGCAGACAAGGGAAACCGCGGCACTTTCCATGTCAACGGCAGTGGCATTGAACTTGGAAAACAGGAATTCCCGATATGCCCTGTTGTCAACAAATGTACTTGCACTTACACCCCTCTCCACGCTCGTCGCGATTGGGGTTCTTGGTAAACAAGTCGTGGAGTTCACACATCTTGTCAAATTCATTCCCTGGATTCAAAGATGATGGGTGGCGTAAGTGGATTGACATGTCAATCATTAGATCAATACCGAACATAGTTGGAATGACTAAAACATACTTCTTTCGTCCCATTTTCTTTGTCCTTTTTTAATATTCGTGTCAGTTTTCAATCGCTTATATTTTTTAATATAAATTTTTAAAAATATGCAATATGGATCTTATTTGATAGTTATCGATTAGGTCTATAATACAAAGTTTTGAAAATTATGAAAAATATTATAGATTGAGAAATATAAGAGTTTAAAAAACAACACGAATAACGAAAATGGACAACCAAAATGAAACGAAAGGAGTACTACCTTGAGCCTTTCTGCAAGTTGAAAGTAATAATCATCGACGGGAGCCCAGAAGGAATGTTGTCTGACTTCCGGAGTTCCGTTCACCGGAAAAATCTCTTCGGGTTGATACCAAATACGGTTCAGAAGGTTATCCTGTGATTTCTCACTTCCGGTCTCATTGTTGTATTGGGAAAATTCCAAGTAACCAATAGTCCTTGTGTAGTCTCCGTTGGATTCTAATGATAATTCATCTTCAGGCCCATCTCCATATCTCTGTACATA
The DNA here is from genome assembly GCA_014282245.1 of Rhododendron simsii. Taxonomy (NCBI): domain Eukaryota; kingdom Viridiplantae; phylum Streptophyta; class Magnoliopsida; order Ericales; family Ericaceae; genus Rhododendron; species Rhododendron simsii. Next base: position 36,206,622 of record CM024955.1, on the reverse strand, counting down.
TTTTGTAAGCACAGAACACGAGAAAGGAAAAAACAACTGAAGTCTTGTTTAGATCCGTTTTCATAGTCAGTTTTTGTATTTTTCAAAAGAAAAACAACGAGGAATTCGTAAACTCACCCTCGTTATCTACACATATTCTTAGAAAAATAGAACAGTTCTTTGACATGTCTCGAAAATGGGTTTATTTATTTAGAGTAAAATTCCCTGTGAACAATTTTTGAAAAGAATTTATGGATTTTCCACAAAATTAAGTTACTATATATGGTCTAAAAATGAAAAGGATATGTATATACCTGCCAATTCCAAAGGCCAGTATGAGCCCAGAAGTGAGGAATAGTGACATCCCCAATCTGGAGGTCAGGGTTTGCATTCCCTGCAATCCCATAGTGAACAACTCCTTTCACCCAAAATAGGGTTAGCAGTAATTCTGTGGCTATCCCTGCATTAAGCTATCCCACAAACAAATTGAATTAATTTGTCACAAAAAGAACTTGATTTAGTAAAAGATTTGTTTTTGGGAACCTTTTCACTACATACTATAATAAGTTACAAAAATTACTACTTTCAGGACTTTTTGGATGGTCATAATCGATGGGGCAATCTTGTCACGATTGACAAAAAATTTAAGATCCGCAAAGTTTGCACCAATAACGGCCCGTCACGTGGATAGTTTTGCCCCGATTGTCGACCTTAATCTCATTTTGGGAAGGGGGGTAAAGTATGTGTGTTGCTTGACGTACCATGCCTAATCCAGTCAATACCACAATGACCTTTTCATTTCCTAATCGTCCCAAGTGAAACCGTCTTCCTGTGCAAGCAAATCACATAAGGAAAATGATCAGTGATGGATGTTTCAAATTATACGCTAAATACTCGAAATGGAAAATGATTATCGCAATATACATTTGTATCGATTAATACACTCCATACTTTTACCTTCATTAATTATCATTCGAAAAATTTCATAAAATGTCATTTCATCAAATATGAATTTTCCGGAAAATAAGGGCTTTGTTTGGTTGAGAGTTTAGTTTAGTTTAGTTTTGGTAATGGGTGGATAGAAAAATAGGGTAATGATTGAAAATAGGGGTAATGATTGGAGAGAGATAGAGAGAGATGAGAAAGTAATAATTGGAGAAATAGGGTAATGATTGGAAAAAGAAGTAAGGTAATGATTGGAAAACAAAATAAAAACTAAACTAAACTTCAAGCAGAAAATAAACTAAACTAAGCAAAAAACAAAAACTAAACTAAACTAAAAGAAGTAGGTTTCTTGTTTTCATAATAAACACTAAGCAGAAAATTGGAAAAGAAAAGCACTTTTTTTTTTCTTTTTTTTTTTTTTATTATGAGAATACTGATTAATAGAAAACAAAGCACAAAAGGATTTATTAATCTGTTATTTGCAAAAAACAACAAAAAAGACCATAAACTAGTAGGGCGGTAAACGAGCCGAGATTTGTCAAGCTCGAGCTCGGCTCGATTAGTAAATGAGCCAAAAACTCGAGCACGATCCTTAATGAGCCGAGCTTAGTCTTTTACTAAACGAGTCTCTTTAATCGAGCCAAGTTTCCCTCAACGAGCCGAGCTTTTGTCGAATAAGCCGAACTCCACTTGGCTCGTTTAGTAAACGAGCCAAAAACTCGAGCACGAGCTCGGCTTGTTTAGTAAACGAGCCGAGCCTTAACGAGCCAAATCGAACCGAGCTGGCGAGCTGCTCAATTCGTTTACAGCCCTATCATAAAGTAAGAGTTTTAGGCTTATCACATCTCCTATACCAGAAAAATCCAAGAAGCCAAACTTTGCATCACCCACGAAGCTGGGAGATTGGAGAAGAGGGCTCATCTCAAAGTTGTTTGGCACCACAATGCCCAAATATGGACCCTCCTTGTTTATTCCAATGACCTCTTTCATTACATTACGAGAAATTGCACCATCTCTTCCACTAATAAAGCACAATACCAAAACAAGACATCCCAATAACGTGTAACTTGTACGGTTTTTCATCTCTCTTTAAATCTTAGTCGTGTTGATATTTTCGTAAACTAATCCGGAGATCTAATAAGCCTTCCGGTGGTGGAGAGAGAGAGAGAGAGAGAGAGAGAGAGAGAGAGAGAGAGAGAGAGAGAGAGAGAGTCCCAAATTGAAGTGAATGTACAGAGTGAAACTTGGGGTATTATATAGGAATTCATTGTTCTAATGTTACTTGCGATAGCAAAAAGAAAATGTCAAAGGTTAGAATATTTACTAGGTTTTGATTTCTCGTAATTAGGAACAAGTCGACCACGTGCTAATTACCAATTTTGGGAGCTTACGAAATGGAATAGTCTAAGGTTTTGATTTCCTGTAACAAGTTGACCACGTGACAATTACCAATTATTTGGGAGCTTATGAAATTGAATGCTCTATGCCAAAATGGGATTGCCTATCATTGACAATTATGGAGCAATGAGTATTTTTCAGCGTTGAATTATATAATGTGAAAACAAAACACCTGTTATTTCACACAATTTGTTCCACCCATGTGGAAGACTACTCTTAGTTGAAAACGTTAGTTGTTAGGTGCCAATCAAGTTTTTGAATTCCGTACTATAATATCAATCAGAATGTCATTTTTGTCACATCTGAAACTCAAGAGTTGTAGTTCTGTTTCGACTCAAATGCCGGTAGTAGATTTGGTTTTCACACAAATTTTTCCACCCCACATAGAAGACCACTACTAATTGAATATGTATTGGGTGCCAATCTGGGTTTTGAACCAGGTCAGCTTAGTTTGAGAAAACAACCAATGGATAGGGCAAACATTAGAATCCAATCAAGGACAACAAAATTAACTTTTGCATCCGGAACCTTTATTGCTCAAAAAGATTGATAGGTATTTCTTTTGAATCAAAATAGTTTTAGTTTGATAATAACAAAATCTAAATTCATTCACTTGTTAAGTCCTTTTTTCAACACTTCCATGATTGCGAAAAAGTATAATTGTCGTCGTATTAAACCTATTAAAAATGGGATTCAATAGAAAGATCCAAATGCATATAATGGTATTTTGGGAAAATAATATGATCAAGATAAAGTTCATACATCAATAAGCATTTCTTCTTTAAAGGACTAGGTGAAATCACTCTATTAGTTTTCATATTTTTAATATATTGAAACACAAAAAGAAGTGAGATGGAAAAGATGACAAAGCCTAGTAATGTATAATTTTTTTGTTGACAATGTAGAGTGTCACGGGTCAGTTCGCGCATCTTACTAATTATTAAAACTTCTCTCACAATGGTTTCGCATGCTTTCACTTGAGGCGAAGGAGCCCCAAGATTTGCTAACAAGGAGAATCGACTCTGAGATTTAAAACTCCTTAGTTCCGGATCAAAATCATTACCGGGCCAACCCTTGGATTAGCCCAGTTTCAATTTGGGCTTGCTTAAAGCCCATCCGGAGTTATCACGCCAATTTCAGTGATGGAAAGCCTCATAATGCGCCAAATAATACTGTAGCTTTTTCTAGCTCTTTCCAAATCTGCCGCGACGGGTTGGAACCCTAACTCAGTCTTCGATTCAGAGACATGGCAATTTCTAGGGCAAAGGCATTGTTTTCGAGAAGCTTCTCTTCCCTCTCTTCTAATCCGTTGCGCGTCTGCGTTGTCGGCAGTGGACCTGCTGGCTTTTACACAGCTGAGAAGGTGCTTATTATCTATCTGTATATACATATGTACCTATACATCGTATATGAGCTTGTTTGATGAACGCCATGATTTCGAGTTGATTAAATTTTGAATTAATAGTTTTTTTTTTTTTGCTTGAATTTGCAAAACCAGATGCTGAAGACACATAAAGAAGTCGAGGTTGACATCATTGATAGGTTGCCGACGCCATATGGATTAGTCCGGTCCGGTGTGGCACCGGATCATCCCGAAACCAAGGTTTTCCAAATCTTCATACCATTATAAAGTCTTTTGTAGCTATATGTTGTTGATGAATTACCTCTTGTATTTTTGTATTTATTAAGATGTATTTCTCATGTAATACTCTTAATTGAGCTTAGTTTACCAGAAAACTTGCAACAGATTGTGACAAACCAGTTTTTGCGGGTTGCTCAAAATGAACGATGCTCCTTCATCGGAGATGTGTCACTTGGGTCTTCTGTATCTTTGTCTGAGCTCAGGGAGATATATGATGTGGTAAGGTACCAGCTGTAGATGAAACTTTGTGCTGATTGAAGCGCTTAGATTTGTATAATTGCCTGTAAATGGTTTTATTCTTTGATGATGAGTTTGTTGCTACCGACCAGGTTGTGCTTGCCTATGGAGCTGAAAGCGATAGAGTTCTTGGTATTCCCGGAGAAGTATGTGTAAATGACATTGTTTTCGCTTGTGGTCTACTCCTCTGCACTATTGGTATTTTTATGGTATCATTGACAGACGTGATGGCTTTAGATTTGTTGGCTTTCTTTTCTAGGATTTGACAGGGATACACTCAGCTAGAGAATTCGTTTGGTGGTATAATGGGCACCCTGACTGCAGACATTTTGCTCCAGACTTGAAGGGCTCTGATACTGCAGTTATTCTTGGTCAGGTATCTTCTCCTTCTTCACCAATTTGCAACATGATTGATGCAAGCACCAAAAGTCCCGGGTAAAATGCAGGCAAGAATAACTTACTTCTTGTGCTTTAACTGAAAACTAGACCCGATATGTGGCAGGGAAACAAGTCTATTTTTGTTTTTAATTTTCAAAAACGAAAAGTGAAGAGGAGGGAACCAGGTCTTGGGTAACTTTTGACTGGTGTGAACAATCCTTTGTTGGTTTCAATTTTGAAATACCACCACCTCTTAGGCTCTTATTAAAGAACTATTATTTTGGTAGTATGTCTATGATGATGATTTTCTTTTATCAAATGTTCTTTCAATGGAAGCAGAGAAACTTAAACCACACACACTTGATTGGGCATTACTCACTTCAGATTTCCTAATATTGGCTCACAAAATTTTAAATATTGCACTTTATTGTACTTACTACTTGGTTGAGAATTATGTTGATTGATGACATCATAAGACTATTGTGTATCGTCATTCTGATGTGTATTTGAGGTTTCATGTCCAAAGTGTCAGATCGAAATTCGAAGCAGAAATTCTAACAACTACAGTCAATGAGTATGCATGTCCTCTGGAAATATTCTTTACTTGAACAATGAACAAAGACTATTCTCAGCAGTCACTTTGGCTATGTTTAGAATACTCGTTTTAAGATTTATAATGCACAGAGGAAGAATGATAAAAGGTTTATGGCTATGGTGTTAGCTGTTTGTAGTTCTGAACCCTTTTAATCCCCTTAAACATTCTGACCTGGTAACCGTTCAGAACCAACTATCATCTTTGTTTGCGTTCAGGGAAATGTAGCTCTTGATGTGGCACGTATTCTTTTACGACCACCTGCAGAACTTGCAACAACTGATATTTCCAGCCATGCTTTGGCTGCTCTAGAGGAGAGCTCTATAAGGTTTTCTGTCTTACCTATTGGTACCTTCTATTTTGGTTTAGTTGGATCCCAGTTATATTTGTTCTGTATGCACAAATACTTTTGCAGAAAAGTATACTTAGTTGGAAGACGTGGACCAGTGCAAGCTGCTTGTACTGCAAAAGAGTTACGTGAGGTTCTTGGTAATTCTTAATCTCCTGATCTTTGTCTTTCATGATTAGTTCAAAGTTTCTTTGCCTTTTTTTTCCCCTTTTGGTTTGGTCTTTCAGAGCTCTCTCAAATTGTTAAGAGGTTTTTTTTTTTAAAAGATTTATTGGACCCACTTCGAATGTGGTTTTTATGGAGATATTGTGGTCTTTGTGTAGGTATCAGAGATTTACATATTAATATTCAAGAAGCTGATCTAGTGAAAACCCCAGCAGATGAGGTAAAATTCGTCTCCAAATATCTGCACTCCTTATTAGTAGCTTGGGGAGCTTTGTTTGCAAGAAGTTATTCTTCCATTCTTTCTTTGGTTTTGTTTTTGTTTCGTGTGTGTGTGTGTGTGTGTGTGTTGGGAGGGAGGAATTGGTCTGAAATATCCTAACTGAACTGATGCTATCAAAATGATGCTTTGTTATTTGGTAAAGGAAGAACTGAAGAATAGTCGAATCCAGAGGAGGGTGTATGAATTGCTCTCAAAGGCAGTCGTTTCAGAATCAACTCATCTCTGTACAAGCCAGCGTGAAATCCACTTTGTTTTCTTCCGGAAGCCGGTTGGTTTTCTAGATTCAGATGACAGAACTGGTCATGTTGCTGGTGTGCACTTTGAGAAGACAATTCTCAAAGGTAAATTTCATCCACATGTGTTCATGGGGGAGCAGGTCCAGTTGCCTCTTTGATGTCTTCTTCCTTATTCTGGTTGATGTTTTTATTGTCTTACATTTCATGCAACTTTGGAAGTTGGTTTCAAAATTGCAGTTAGTGACTTGTGTAATGTCAGCCAAAAGATTATATAGTAAATTGGAAATCTGGTTAATTTTATTGAATGCCAAAAGTCTAAAACTATATTCCAAGTGAGATATAACATTTTCTAGAAGTTAAATTACTGAATTAATTGGTTAATAATATAAGATGACAAGGTTTTTGGGAGAAACAAGTTGTTGACATCATGAACGTTATGTGAAATGCGTCCGGAATAACTTTGCATCTGTGTGATGCCTAATCCAGCAGCTTATATGTCTTGATTGGTCTCATTCTGCAGGTGGCTTTGGGAAACAAGTTGCAGTTGGTACAGGACAGTTTGAAGACCTTGACTGCAGGTATTTTTTTTTGAACTTGAGCTAATACTACATACTGTGGTTTGTATACAGGCGGGGTATGCATATGAGAATGCTTCACATACATGTTAGTCACATATACGTGTCTGTTACTCCTTTAGGCTCACTTGATTTTGATCCACACTGTTTCCTATTCACCCAAAGTGTTGAAACATATCAACGAATTCAAAGATTATATGCCTTGTTTAGGCACACACTCCTTATCTTGCCATGTCAATTTCTTTTTGAGGTCTTGACTATTATGAGCATGTGCTCACACTCTTTACAGGTTAGTGCTAAAGAGCATTGGTTATAAATCAGTACCAGTTGATGGCTTACCCTTTGATGCTTCCAAAGGTATATCAAACTCATTTTGCACCAATGCAACAATTTTGGAGTTCTGTTTAGTAAAGATTATTTCATGCTGTTGTTACTTGATTGCAAATAATTCTACCTAGTCTAGGTTAACATGGACTTTTTATGATTATCGGGTGCTGGTACGTTCCTTGCTGTCGGGTTCCCTTAGCCGCAAACTTTGACGAGACAAGGATAATGTATACGCTTGCACGTTAGAATTTGTTCCAGTTGCAATAAGACCAGTATAATCTGTTGTTTACGGTCCTTTTGAAATTTCTATCTCCTTATCGGTGTGGTAAGGCAAGAGAAAATACTTCTACTGCCAAATAAGTTCCTATCATCACCAGACAAGAGGACTACACACATCCGCTGGTATGGGGGTTGGACGCACAGCTCCTTCTTTACCCTTCGGTAGTGTCCACTGAAGGGAACAGATGAATCCATGTAATAGGTTCTGTTCACTCTTTATTGAACTTCTAATGCAAAAACATGCATTTAGCTTCCTGACGATGTAGACGTAAGAGAACGATAATGCTCAATTTATTATTCAGTCTCGTTTCTCCCATTTGGATTAGGGGCAAGTCGAAACCTTTGCACACAATTTGAAAGTTCTGTTTAGTCTACACAGCTACCGTGCAGAACCTCATCGCCTTGTTTGTCTTTGTTTTGCAGGCATAGTTCCGAATATAGGAGGTCGTGTTTTAGTTGATTCTGCAGGAGACCATCAACATTTGGAGGGTGTTTACGTATGCGGTTGGTTGAAAAGAGGACCAACAGGGATCATTGCCACAAACCTTTATTGTGCTGAAGAAACAGTAAGTAGCCCCTTGCATCATATATTGAAGAACCTATGATAGTGGCGTCCACCATTGATTAGGCATGCTGCATTTTTTGAGAATATTATTAGTGCTTTATTTGCTACGTTTTCTGCATTTTCTAGAGTTTGGCGTGGCAAAAAATGAATGTCAGTGTATAAGGTTTCAAGGGTTGATGGGAAATAAAGTCAATTTTGGCGGAAAACGTTCCATGCCTACCTAAGACCAAACATACCAGCCACCACCAATGTTGCCAATTGCCATCACTACCTTACCATGACATTCCACCATTGCTGCGCTACCCTGCCACAGCCAGTAGCACCATAAGTTTTCAGGGTTTATAGGTAGTGATTACCAACTGCTTTAATTGTTTTATGGGGTTGCAGGTTGTGAGCATATCTGAGGACCTTGAGAAAGGAGTATTATCTGCACCTAGCTTTCCAAAGCCAGGCAGGGAGGGACTTCTACAGTTATTGGATAGTAGGAATGTCAAAGTGATTCCATTCTGTGCTTGGGAAAAGATCGACACCGAAGAGAAACGGCTTGGAAGTTTGAAAAACAAGCCTAGAGACAAATTAAGCACATGGGAAGAGCTACTGAAAGTTGCCTTGGAGTGAAGCGATTCTCAAATTTGAGATATAGTTTTTCAGAAAAGGATAAATTTCATTCACAGAATAGAGTAAGTTAATCTTCTATCAACCCACAGAATATCTGAAAAATACATGTTTCTAAGGTTAACTATTAATACTAATATCCAAAAAATACACATTTTCTTTAGGTTAATCACCCATCGACATACTTGATACCCCAGAAAAATACAACTGTTTTGTAGAATAATGTTGTTTTTATCGACCTGAGAGTTGCCCATGCCACTCCGCCCACTTAATTGGCTCCGTCCCTACACAGCCCCAACTATACTTTGTCTTGGTAGTTTTCACCGGCTAATCAAGCACTTCATGTAATTTGTTCTCATGGTTTGTGCTTGTGAAGCGTTTATCAAAACTCTACTTATCAGTTGGCTGGGTACATGGTGCTTATCTTTTTATCTCCTCGTCTTTTTTACTTTCTCATAATGGATGGATCACTCCTTGACTTGTGACATCTCTTTTTCATTGCCCCTACATTATAGCGATGTGCTTTTCTCAGTGAGAAAGATAAGTTGAGAGCTGGTCTCCATCAGGCCATTGTAAGAGTAAAAATGGGAAGTCAAATCCCACCATGGCTTTCTTTTCTTTGCCACAGGCACTTCTTAAAAAGCTGACTATCTTCAAGGAAAGTTGTCCATTATATGGAGATGGGGACTTACTGGGGATCAGAATATGGGAGGGTTGGTTTAGGCTTGTGATTTCACACTAGCTACTCACATTTCGTTCCAACAGATTCCCACAATAACATTTAAGTAGTTGCTATCTGGTATGCCCAGGGAGGCTATTGTAGCTATTTTACGCAATAAGGCTGACTGACTTTGCAGTCCATAATAAATAGAATGTTTAGTTTGAAACTCGATTCAAATTTTTGGGTTGATGTGCATTCCATTGGTGGGTGCATGAGCCTTGTGACTTTTCATTTAGGGAGTTTGACCGCACACCATCACACAATACATTCATCCAATTAAACGCATTCCTCCTATCCAGCCATTTTAGGAATATGAACTGTCTTTGGCATTAAACACATTAGGAACCTATAAATTGATGTACTTCTAGAGTTTGAGATATGAACGATTGAATGAATAAGAATTTACAAGAGCTTTAAGCTTCTATGATTGCATGATGCAATCCCATTCTTTGGTGTGAAGCTAAAGAGGCCTTAGGTGTGATGCCTTTGGAAATCTAGGTGTGAGGCCTAGATCTATCTTTTTAATACCCTTCTTCATGCATGCTATTGAGGAGGTCGAATGCCAATTTTATTGTTTGTCCCAAAATTCATGCCCCTTTATGAAATTCAATGTCCAAGATTTCATATGTTTCACATTTTACCCTTTTTTCAGCACCCAAGCAAAACTCATGACCAAGGAAGGTTGTTCTAGAAGTCTGGCGATAACACATGTGGGGCAAAGCTATCAGCATCATTCAGAGTGTTTCAGGAATTGACTCAGCTTGGCCGGTCACGCTCAACTCAACATGCCATGGCTGTGTGTCCGTCCATACCACTTTGAAGTATTCCCACAACTTTGAACCAGTTGTTTATCAGTGGCCCACCAGAACACCCCCTCCCAAATCTCAAGTCCACCTTAGAAAGAAAACTCATCCAAGCAATCATTGGGATTCGAGATTCGATAGAATCCTTTCATTGTGAGCCATGTCAAGGTTCATAACTGGCCTGAAGGGATCCGACATAGCCCCTGTCCTAAAGGCGTACGCAAAGTTTAACGCGTGACCCATCCCATAAACAGTCGCTCCAAAAGTTGGGAGGTCGTCGCTGAATTCAAAGATGTGTGCTTTTCACACATACTCCTTATGCATGCGCCCGATGAACATGTCTCTGAGGGTATCAATTGCTAGAATCTCGACAAAAACATGCACAAACTTCCCACCAACTCTCAACACCACCACCTTCCCTACTCTGAACTTGTCAAATTCCCCCTCCTCCCCGGGCTCACGTACACACGGGACATGTGCACAAGAAATAAATGTGCCATCAGCATCAATGGAAAATGTTGTCCCCACTTTCCATATACCATCTGTGAATAAAAACAAAACAAAACAAAAATCAGCACTTAATTAAAAAAAAATTAAAGAGTCCATAAAATTCACCATGTGCAAAACCCCCATCAGATTCTTGTCATCTTTAAGTAGATATTACACTGTTGACCATATCCCCTACTTGTTCAGTCGCCAAAATATAATAAGAGTAAAGAACTCCAAGCATATCATAACGCAAGAAACCTCACCATCACCAGCAACGTGATTCGTAACATTACATTTGCAACCTGCTTAACAAGGATTGCATCAATATTCTTTACATCTTTGAACTCGACGCTCTCTGCCACAAAAACATCACAAACTTCCGTACGTGCTGATTTTTGTTTTGTTTTTATTCACAAATGGTATATGGAAAGTGGGGACAACATTTTTCATTGATGCTGATGGCGCATTTATTTCTTGTGCACATGTCCTGTGTGTACGTGAGCCCGGGAAGGAAGGGGAATTTGACAAGTTCAGGGTAGGGAAGGTGGTGGTGTTGAGAGTTGGTGGGAAGTTTGTGCATGTTTTTGTCGAGATTCTGGCAATTGATACCCTCAGAGACATGTTCATCGGGCGTATTTGTGAAAAGCACACATCTTTGAATTCAGTGACGACCTCCTAACTTTTGGAGCGACTGTTTATGGGATGGGTCACGCGTTAAACTTTGCGTACGCCTTTAGGACAGGGGCTATGTCGGATCCCTTAAGACGAGTTATGAACCTTGACACGGCTCACAATGAAAGGATTCTATCGAATCTCGAATCCCAATGATTGCTCGGATGAGTTTTTTCTTTCTAAGGTGGACTTAAGATTTGGGAGGGGGTGTTCTGGTGGGCCACTGATAAACAACTGGTTCAAAGTTGTGGGAATACTTCAAAGTGGTATGGACGGACACACAGCCATGGCATGTTGAGCGTGACCGGCCAAGTTGAAGTCAATTCCTGAAACACTCTGAACGATGCTAATAGCTTTGCCCCACATGTTTATCGCCATACCTCCAGAACAACCTTTCTTGAAGTCAAATGCAATGAGAGAACTCATTGGCACCTCAATAGCAACAACCACACATTCGAATAACTTCGGCACAAGAGAGCACATAATTTTCTCCCAATTACCACGTCCTGATTCCAAGCATGGGAGGAACATTTTAACAATCCAATCTTGTTGTGGAAAGGAATATGTGTGGCTAAAACAAGTTTATATACTTTTAGAAATAGAAACCTTCAGAGCATTCTGGTTAGCAAGGTAAAATAAGAAATAGAAACCACAAGTTTAGCATTCTAGATAGAAAGGTAAAATCAGAAACCTTTGGAGCATTCTGGATATAGCAAGGAAAAACAATAAATAGAAAACTTTAGAGTATTCTGGAAAATCTGAACACCAATCTTTTGATCAAAATTTGTAGTATGCAACTTTTCCAGCTCCTTTGATGCATAAATAAGAGCAACACCGTCGCCTGCAAAAATAAAGCTCTAAATTAAGACTTTGAAAGCCTTGTCTCGTCTCTTGATTTATAAAAAAAGCCTCATGTCTTGTCTTGATTTATAAAAAAGACCGTTTGATTAGAAGGCGGAATGTCTTTCATTAAATGGCAAGCTTACCATTCTGTTCCATGGGAGTAATGGTATCCTAAACCCTAAAATCCCAAGGTACTCTAAACTTCTAAGGTACCCTAAGGTTTTAGGGTACCCTAAAACCCTCTTCCATAAATGTATTTTGTAAAATGTGGACCTAGTGCTAATTAAGTATTTCCATCTTACCTTAATAAGAATTAAGATGTGGTTATGCTCAGTGATAAAATCCTTTAATAGAATTGGTTTTTCCCCGAAGCCCTTTCCTACATATAATTCCTCATTGCAGTGTCAATATTAACCAGCTTACGTTTTTTTTATATGCCAAGAAGCTAGGTATATTCGTGAATATACACATTTCACGACCTGTAACTTAGAAAATAAATTAACCAATCATATTAACGAGTATGAAAAATTTGCCGTGTGATCTGTCCTTATAAACCTTTATTCGATCATGAATCCAATAATCAGACATGTACGTGCCGTCAACACTCCAACATGAATCCTTGTAACATCTCTAATTTGTGGTAATCTTTTGCTGCAGTATATTCATCGACTCTTGCAAGTGTGAAGATCGAGCTCAGCTGAAAATTAGTTTTAAAGGGCGTATCCATTACATTACTAGACGCCTTTTAAACTTAATCTTACGACAGGTTAAAATGTTTGTAATCTTCATGTGGCATTCCCTCACGTTTCACTCTTTGATTACTTATGATCACGAATAAGTACCTCAAAACCTCTTCGAGCTCATTGATGCTTTCATATCCGGTTTCCGCAGCCCCCCGTGCCATGGAGAAGTGCGAAAATCATAATTAGTGTGTTACCGATGCTCAAAAGTAATCGATTCTGCATAAGGAAATTAACGAAAATGCAGGTTGTGTTCTAAATGCTGGGTTCATCATAGTCTATAAATTGGTTTTGGTTTTGTTTCGAGTCTTGGGTGTGGTGGGAAAACCTCATTTATGATGAGAACAGATTCGTGTGAACAGAAAATTGTCATAATGCATGCAAGACTCGAATTGGTCAATGCAGTCAACTTTAAGAGAGAGGATTATCCGCGAAGAGAGTTATTCAATGAATTTGACTTTCAACCTTCGTACGTTCTTGCGGTTTTTGGAGAGAGAGCGCGTATCAAGTTAGAAATAAGAAGGGAAAAAGTTGTCATTTTTGGGGGGTAGATGTATAATATTTGTGAGGTATTCCAAACTCGATGGGGTCGAGTGACCACACTTGCCGCCCTTTGCCTCTGCCCATGGTTGCTGGTGAGGTGGTGGTGGTGACAAGGTGGAAGAGAAGGAACTTTATTTTAAATTCAGGCGGCAAAATACGATATCTTATCAGTATTTTTATCAATTTTTTGAAGTTTTTCTTTTGAGAGAGATGGAGGAGAAGCATATCTGTAATTTGTAATGCTTTGTTTGGATTGAAATTTGAAATTTTTTTAGAAAAATAGTAGGAGTAATAAGTGGAGAGAGATAGAGAGAGAAATATTGAAAATAGGAGAATCTAGAGGAAATTTTTTGAAAAATTCTTTTTGAATTGGAAAAAGAAGAAGGCAATCTAACGAACTCGCAGATCAGATAAACAGCCATTGGGCCATTGATGAGGCCCATTCAGCCCATTGATTTAATCCCTTCTTTCTGGTCATGATAAGAAAGAAGCGAAAATGCTAAAGCCACGCACGGTGGGTGCACGGTGCACCGACCGGCAAGTGGGGTCCGCTCCGGATTTTGTACGGAAATTCGAGCAGTTTATGCCTTGTTCTCTTTGCAACTTAAAAAGAATTTTTCAAAAAATTTTCCCTAGATTCCTCATAGATTTCCCCTACTCTCAACATTTCTCTCTATCTTTCTTCACTCATTACCCATACTATTTTTCAAAAAAATTTCAAATTACAATCCAAACAAAGCATTAATAATTAGAAAAAAAAAACGACCTTGTTAAAAATCAGCTCTAATGGACTAATAGATAGGTGTAGGCACCCAACACTATTTTTCACTATACATTTTTGTGGGGTTCATACACTTGGTACTTGATCTTGAAGAAATATGAGATGAAAAAAATTGTAAGGCATCACGTGGCGGTGCTCGAACACCATGAAATAATTTTTCGTTGAGCGGGCCCTAAGTCCCACACAGATACATACACATGCATGCATACATACATACATACATACATACATACATACATACATACATATGTAATTTGTACTTTATGTTCACCTGTTTGGTGGCTACCTACTAAAATTGCATGCAAGTTGGCTAGAGATCTGAGAAGTTAATTAGAGCAGTTAAGCATGGGGAAACAAATTTAGTTAATAGATCTGCCACTGACAGCAAAGTACAAGGAACTACTAATATAAATGATTTGTAATTAATTTATTGGACCAAGTAACCTAGCTATAATACAAATGGTGAAATACCAATCTTTTGAGCTTAACTTAAATATGTAAGTTTTGTCCATATTTGACTTTTTTTTATTGCATTTGTTAGTTTTGCGTCAAATTTTTATGGGTTATTGATTCATCTCGATAAGAGAAATCGAAAAAGTAAAATTTTGGCACTTTTATCCAGGTATTTTGAGATATAACCATTTTTTAGCAAAAAAAAAAGAGGACATTTTTGCGCTAAAAGTGGTTATTCCTCAAAATACTTGGATAAAAGTAAAAAAAATTTACTTTCGCGATTCCTCTTATCAAGATGATTCAATAGACCATAAAAATTTGGCGCAAAACTAATAAATACAAAAAAAATTTAAATAAAGACAATTTCTAAATTTAAATTAAGTTCAAAAGAACGGGGCCTAAATTAGTGTATCCATCAAGAAAGAAAAAGTGAATATTCTCCTTTAGTAGTTCTTGCCCTCTTCTCCTCTCCTGGTAGTGTCTTTTTGTGTGCTAGTGGTCTTTTGGAAAAGAATAGCTAAGCTAGCTAGGCATCTTCCTGTCCACCTTTACCATCTGTGATCTCTGTTAGTTTATACAGTACTGTATTATTGCTGCAGGCTGGCTTTTAGCAACTTGGAATAGAAGTGTATATACCCACAGTCCCACTCCACTCATTGATGATCGAATCGCACACATGCATGCAAATTTCAATCGATCAACTTGTGTTAATTTTGTCAAACTATTTTCCTGGCATGTGGCTTTGAAAAGATGAGTACTTCTAATATGACTGAGATCGAACTTGCTCAAAAGGAGGGGCTAGCGACACACAGATCAGGTAAAAGCAGAGAGAGGAAAAAACATATTAATCCACGTGATATATATATATATACTTTTACATAAAATATAAAAAGAGCTTTATACCCCTTTGTTTTAACCCAATTGATGATTTGTTAAAATGTATACTACACCTACTGTTCAAACTATTGTGATCGTCGTTCTCTTTCATAAATTATGGAATTATACTTTGGGCATACGGGCGATTCTCGGTTCGTACGTGCGGAAAGTTTTAACTGTACACAGTTTTTCGGAATCATTGTATCTTGGTGGTGAGACGTGGATCTAGCTAGCCAGTGCAAGAGAGACCAATCAAAACAGAAATTTACGTGAAAACCAAATCCCTGAACCAAGCTAGCTAGCTAGCTAGAAACAAAAACAGTAGGACCTATATATATATCCAGCCAAAACAAGACCCCTTATCGCATGCTTCAGAAGCTGCGATTGCCGTGGAATATTTCAAGTACAGTATAGGGAAGAAGTATTTTAATATTGATTAGTTGGGTGGCGACGCCATCATTTGTCTAACCTAACTTACCTAAGCTCCATCCTTGATTGTCTTGAGATAACTCTTCAGGTGTCTGAGTCAGCTTTCGCCAATCTCGACTAATTAATCTTGAGAGACCAAACCCACATTCCACTTGCGGAAGTCCCAATTAAAACAAGCACAAAACTCTGTTTGACCAGAGCAACTTTGGTAAAATACGAGGTATCTACGGGGAAGTGGCGTCCCCCCTTATTTTAACAAGTAATATTGTTCTAGTTATAAAATGGGTCATTTTGTTAACTTGAAAGCCTCCTGAAAACCCCAATGATAATACATAAGGAAAATTGGAAAATCGAAAAGCACATCCCAACAAACCTATTTAACTAACTATACAATATTTATGCGATTCAACTAATGTACATACCACAGGTCACACATTACATAAAGTGGACGTTGAGGAGAATAAGCTAAGATTTTTTTGATATTTCAGGTGTTCGGGTAAGCTTATGCAGACCTCGACTAACTATGGGTGACCAATCTCGACGGGCCCGGGGACCCAGTTAAAGCTCTATGTAGACTGACTCCAAAAGGATTAATAGTACCTGAGAGGTTTCGGACCGAAAATCTTAAAAGTGAGAAAACGCTTAAGTTTCATATGTTGACCGCGTGCTAGGCTGAGCTAGGGAGAATAAGCTAAGATGGATAGCTAACCAAATCTGTCAATCGAATTGATGGTGGACGAAATCATATCCAAAATAGATCCTTTAGAGCACAAGGGATGCTGGTTTAATGTGGGATATTTGTCTTAGGTTAGGAGACAAAGGGAGACAAAACCCAATAATCTTCATCATTTCCCATTCTTTAAGTGGGTCCAATTATATCATATCGGATTTTCTAATATACCATTAATAAATTCAAAATATATATATTTCAGAAGTGGCCCAAGTGTTGAACTATTTAGCGTCCTTATTACACACGGGTCCAGGCTTCGTTTAATTTGAAGTTAATTTCCAAATTCTAATATGGTCCCATGCAATATTCCAGGTTTATATATATAAAAAAAAAACTATCACACCCAATAACTGAATGCCCCACAAGAATAATTAATAAGCAATGCTATCTACTTTCGAAACTAGTATAATTAAATAACAGCATAACTAATGTTTTAGTCGGACCCTATTTTTTTGCCAATCAATAGAGTAAGGTGCCGTTCCAGATTCTTAGAAAAAAAAGGTAATTTTAAGTTCCAAAATTAAATATTTACGTAAATAATTTTCCTACCAATATGGATCTTATTTGATAGTTCTTATCGAGATTTTTTAAACAGTGCAAAAAAAAAATTAAATATTATTTTTCATTTTCTTTATATTTGAGCTTGAAATTACATTTTAAAAAAAAAAGAAAGTTTAAAAAGAAAACGAAACGGGGTCTTACAAACATACAGAGGGTCATTTAGTTTAGCTGGCATCTGCATACTTGACGCATGAAATTCTGAAGGGTCATTTAGGTGTTTTATCCAACCCTTGTTGGATATTTTCTATGCTTATAGTTCTTTGTAATTTGTGTTTTATCCTCGATGTACCCCTTCGAAATTAATAAAAGTTCCTTTTGCCGAGCAAAAAAAAAGGAAGTGGAATTTCCGGTGCAGGTGAGTAATGCGTAAGAAATTGCTCTATGAGCACTCATACGTGATATTCAGTTAAAATAATTACAAATCGAGCCGAACATGCCTGCGTAATGGAAAAATGGTCCCAGGACGGTTACATGCACGGTCTCCCTCGGGAGAGTGACAACTGATGATATTGATTGGACAATTTAGAGACTACATTCAAATTCAAAAGTAAAAATTAAGGATACAATCAAGAAATGGTGTCCTCTAGTTTCAATCGAGTCTTAGTTTCGTTCCCCTAGTAACATATTGCAACACTTTTAATCCCGAAGTCTGTAACGTACTATCTATTAGGTCCAATAGATAGCATTTGCTAATCCCCAAATTGACAGAAAAGGACTAATGAAGGAGTTGAATTGAGAGACATGGAAAGAGGCCCTAAAATGTCAAAACTGCCATTCACTAGGCACTTTCTCATAAGTTTGGAAAGCAAACGCTATCTATTTGACCTCCTAGTTATCTATTTGACCTCATAGGAATGTTAACCAAACTTCAGGATTAAAAGCATTGCAATTGCTACCAGGGGGACAATACTAAGACTGATCGGTTGAAACTACAGGGACTATTTTTAAAATTTTACCCTAAAATTAATGTAATTGATCAAGCTGCAGGGATGAAATTGGAATAACGAACATACCAGGTGGACTAATCTATAATTTCACTTAAATTTCGTACAGAGTCGTTGAGAATGATATTATATAGCAAGTCGTATTTTGAAAATAATAAATGACAATATAGAATATATTTTAGTAAGACACCATTTTAAACAATTCTTAAAAAAAAATCGTACAAAATAAAAATTACAATATTGCCACCTAATACCAAATCTCCCACCATGTCCGAAAAAGGATTCATGGGGTAAATATATTAAAAGAATACCTCAAGGAATCACACCCAAAAGACATCTAGATACGTATCAATTAAGCTTAATTGGTTTACTGACACTCAATCATACTGGATTACTTTTAATTTGGGGCTCTTAGGGAACCATTAATTATAGATTAAATTACTGATTAGGTTAAGGATTAGCAAAGTGCACCACATGTCAACAAAGAAAGAGGTGATAGATACACCCTTGCATATACACATGCGAATTTCTGTGTTAATTAATTATGAGAGATATATGTGTGTGTGATGTTGACCCTCACATGCATGCTATTGGCAACAACAGACACAGCAAATGAACAAGAAGGGGAAAATTCCATTTCATTAACCAAATACATAGTAATCGATAGACGCTTTTAACGATATGGAACGTTCGGGTCAGCTTACGTGCGTGATCAAAGTACCTTGATATATCGACTAATTTGTGGTGGACCATTCTCACCGTCTTCTAGTAAAAAGCCTGATTGAAGACGAGACAAAATCATAAAACTAGCATGAATAGGCTCCAAAAATCAAGCATGGGTAGTCGCACATGGATAAAATAAGTGTTAAGAGCTAGCATTCAGACTAATTAAACACACTTGGAAATCAGAAAGGGTACTTAATTATTATTTATCTAGCAATTAATTTAGGTGCGTTGAGAAAATTCGGTCACTTACAACAAACACAGCTGGATGCAATCCGGAATAAGCCAATTAGGGATGGCAATGGAGACGGATCGGGGCCGGAGGGTACGTACTATCTCCATCCCCGATCCCTAAACCACTTCTCCATCCCCATCCCCGACTCGATCCCCAACAGGGATTTGTTATTTCCCTCCATCCCCTCTCCAAATGGGGAACGGAGAATCCCCACGGGGATTCGGGGATCCAAAGTTAACTTTAAAAAAAGTCACAGATTTCAAACAATATAAAATTTCAAGAAATTCCTTCTGCCAAGTTTCAAATAATGACGTCCATTGAGGCACCACTAATAACATCAATAATAACAAAACAGGAAAACAACAGATTTCAAATAAAGTCCATTGAAGCGCCATTAATAACAAAAACAAAAAAAAGAACATTAGATTTCAAACAACAGCGCCATAATAACAGCAGCAGCAACAAGAGAAGGGGAGAACGCAGCATCATAAAACAGATTTGTCATTTGTCCCATATTTCCAAACAGAAACAGCAGCAGCAGCAGCATGTAAAAGGTTAAAATACAGCCCCTCCCATCATACCACCTGTAAAATACAAATGCATCACTCTCTATTCTCTAATAAATACATTCAATTGAGATGATTATTATACGTACATTAAAAAAACTCTTACCCTATCAATCATCAACAAATGGTACACAGCGGGGATTTGGGTACGGGACGGGGCCGGATACACAACCGGGAATGGGTACGGATAGGGTCCAGAGTATGATATGTCTGTCCCCGTCCCCAACTAGTCCCTGAATTTTTTTAAAAAGAATTCCCCATACCCTACCCAATCCCCGAATGGATCTCCAAAATTTCCCTCCGTTCGGGGCGGGGATCGGATTGGGGGCGGTTGAATCGGACGAAATTGCCATCCCTAATTAGCCAATAACGTTTTTTTGTTAATGCCTAAAATTACATGAAGGAAAGATCGACGTAAGTTGACGTGAGATGTCGTGGTAAAAAAAAAAACACGAATAAATTATATTAACCGAACATAGAGTCCTTAATTAAAAGATCACGGGATAATACTTAATGGTTCGTCTAATTAAGAATTACTACTTTGGGTTTGGTTTGATCGATTTTCATCGCGTTAAGAAGTTCATAAGAACGCAGAACGTAAAACAGAAAAATGCATGGTTAATATTTTTAAGAGGGTTTCTGGCCATAATCAAAGATTATATATATATATATATATATATATATCATGACTACTTTAGCAAGCTAGCTAGCTTAATTAACGTACGCATTTATCTAAAGATCAAATCACATTATTAGATTTGATTTCTTGGAATCCATCTTTCTCTTCAATTAATAGTACTCTAGCCAGATAATTCTTTTCTTAATTAATTAATCAATTAGTACTAACTAACAAATGTGAGAAACTTACACACTCATACGGGTTGCCCCAGTAGTTTAATTCGAGAGGATGCCCAAGCTTTAAGAAGACTCTTTAAAGTATGGAGTTCGATTTCTCACAGGGTGAGTACCTTGCAGTAAGTGGGGGGATGTGACTGATGTGGCCGCGTTAGCTCCCTGAATGTTTGGATTGCGCAGTCGGGTACATTTAGTGACTTGGCTGTAGGGTTGTTCCTCCGTTAAAAAAAAGAGGTGAGAAACAACAGTGTTGTCCTACACGTACACCAAAGTGCCACCTGTAAAACACCTCAATCTGATCATGAGAGTATTTGGTAAAAGTCCTAGATCGTGTTTGGAGTTGATTAAATTTCTGTACAAATAAATGAAAGTTTAAAGAATGGGAGAGAATCTTATATTCTATCGGATTTGGGGTTGATTTGGTGTCTGGTTTGATGGATTTTGGACTTGTTTTTTAAGATCTTCTCTTCACCCACTATTTATGTTCATACTCACCAAAATATTCAGCATTATTTCCTGGGGATTTGCTTTGCAAATCTTGTGGAGTAATGCACCATCTGGTTTGCATGTGACCCCAACCTACAGTGCTTATCTCTCTCTCTCTCTCTCTCTCTCTCTCTCTCTCTCTCTATAGATATATGCAAATACTATCAAATCAAATCTAACCTAGCCAACACAATCCCTTGTTTTCTTCCTCGCTTTTGTCTTGATATCATTTTTATTGGGGTGATTTTGGCATTAAATTTTTTTAAATTTTTATACGCTCTCATTTGACGTTAATTAATGACATGCCAAGCTAACCACGCAGCTGATTGTTTTGCGGATAGAGATCGAGTTTGTACTAGGTCATGTGTGTGGGCCACCTCAGAACTTAGTTATGGTTCTTACCTCCTAGATTATGCATGTCTGTAATTTGTTACTCTGTCTTTATGCCTCGATTTTTCTAGTATGGTAATTTTCGTTTGACCAAAAAAAAAATAATGATGTGGAGTTACTGATCGAATTCTGGTTTACGATCACTAAAATTACTTAAGAAAACGGAAAAGTCCTTGAAAAAAGAGAGAAAGAAATGTATTTGAAGGAAACCGAGTGCAGAAGTCATTAACTATTGATTAGCTATTATGCGTAGTAAACGGGACAAGCTTATAAGGAGTAAGTGAAACAGACTTTGTTCACATATTTTTTTTAACGGAGGAACAGTCTTACAGTTAAGTCACCAAATGGATCTGACTACGCAACCCAAACTTCCGAAGGAGCTAGCACAGCTGCACTAGTCACAGTAGCGCGGCCGCACTAGCTAGTCACGACGGGATTAGCGGATCCTGTGCAGGTCTATAACTTCGTAGCAGTAGTACGGCCACAATAGTTACGGTCCCCTACTGCAAAGTATTCACTCTGCAGAGAATTGAACTCCAAACTTTGAAAGATACTCTCAAAGTCTGGGTATCAGCCGGAACTACTGGGACACTCCCTGAATGTGTACTTTGTTCACATGTTAAAATTCGAAACTACTATCTAGATAGGTCCATAATAATTCTTGACAGCATTATATATTAAATAATTCTTGAAAGCATTATTAAACTAATTTAGGTGATCATTACCTCAAAAGGCGGTATTAGTACCAATCCAGGTGCCGTGCTGACATTGGCAATTCCATAACAAATCATGCAATTTAGCAGTAAAACAGGGAAAATGACTTGATTCAAGTGATCGATGCTGTGTTTGATTTGATTTTTGAAATTTTTTTTGAAAAATAATAAGGGTAATAAGTGAAGAGAGATAGAGAGGGAAATATTGAAAGTATGAAAAATCTATGAAAAGTTTTTAGAAAAATTCTTTTTGAAAAGTAAAGAAAACAAGGCACAAAACATTTAAATTTTGGATTGTAATTTTGGCACTCTGAAAATTAATGAAAGAGCTCCAAAATTGAATTATGTTGATACAAAAAATAACGTCGTTTTAAAACTCCTTTATCAATTTTTGAAGTACTAAAATCAATTTCATTAGATTTTATCTGATTATTAATTAACCTCGAGGATCTCATTCTTATTAGACCGGCTTTTGGGTTTGTTGCATCAACGTCCAATTCTCTTCAACTAAACCCTAGAGACAGACATGGCGGTTTTTAATTAAGCCATAAAATATCAACTTTGTGAAAATGAACTTGTAGATTTGAATGACAAAGGGAGCTAGCTAGGTTATATATTTATGATGTCAAATTTATCGACTATTCTATGCGCCAAGATTTTGAACCCGACAATGTAATCTAGGGGTTCGAGGTCGTTATCATGATCACCGTACGTAATTAATCTTGCGATATTGTGTACGATTCACAATGGCAAGGCTGTGTTCTATTTGGTTGGCGAATCTTGTGGGTGAGTTCACATGCAAGACTGGATGCGAGATTTCAAGGTTGCGTGAACGAACATGAAAAATCTTTTAAGTACTCATGTAATATTATTTTCAACCAATACCTGTTATGTTAATAATATTCAAATTTTGTTGTAGATATTTTCGATCAATGTACGTAATATAATTATAAATACATGGTCATACAATCTTAGTGTAGCCATATCCATGTCAAGAGGTGAAATATTGAACCTAATGCTAAATTTCTTATTAGGACATAATTGGGTTTTTTAGGAATATCTTGGATGGAAGGGTGTTAGATTTTTTTTAAAAACATTTTGACGGAAGAACTTATACACTTAATTTTGAAGGAAAAATAACAATAATTTCAAATGAAAATTTTGCAATTGGGTAAAGCAGTCGTCGCGCTTCTCTGCCTGTTTAATTACATATCCCTAGTCTTAATTAACATGCCAAAATGAATTTTTTTATTGGAAAAATAATTCTAAAATGAGTGACTTAAATTCACTATATTAATTATACGTGCTTAAGAAAGTTAAGGATTAGGTTCTAGAATTTGACTAAATGAATTACAAAGAAACCCACCTCTTTGACTTTTGCTTGTTGCCTTGTAACTTGTAACGTCCAAAATCAATCTAGTTATTTTGGGGATTAAACTATCGGTGTTCTGCGGATCAACAAAAAAAAAAAAAACTATTGGTGTTCTTATTAATTAATTAGGTGACACTGATACCCATGTGATTTGGTAATTATTCAATATTGTCAGAGAAATGTTTTTTTATTTTGATAGGTCATACATACGAGAGGAGGGACCATTGCACTCAAAGTATGGAATTATTAATGTTCGGATAAATAAGTCAAAGTGGCTTATTTTTTGTCCTTATTCAAATTTTTTTCGTATCACTTGGCTTATTGTCAATTTTTTGGGGATTATTGCATCCTCATAACAAGAGGAATCTAAAAAGTAAAATTTTTTGACCGAAATCCAATTTTTTTTGAATAAAGACGAAACAATTGGCTTATTGGCTTATTTTCGTTTTTTTGTGGCTTTGTTTGGCTCATTTTTGACGGGAAAGCCAGTGGCTTATTAAGAAGAACAACACCAAGTTTGAGATATTTACATTTATATATTTATATAATTGGATGTCCGGAATAGTTTACGCACATCTCGACTAATTTCGGAACTCTGAAGATGAAAATTCAAACATGCGACATTGGTATATGAGTATGTTAATTTGAGAGCCTTATAGTCATGGTAGATGCTGGAACGAAGCTAGTCAAGGCCAGATCGGCCTTTCTTGGCATGCACCCCTTAATTTTGAATATACTCCTATATATATAGTTAATAAGATTTAATTATGTGTACTTTACTTGTTATGATATAAATAGGAAATTGTAATTAAAAATTTACTATTAAGGTTAAATTTGGCACTCAATCCAAATAAGTAACCTTGTTGCTTGACAACTTGTAAAATAATAAAGCATTAAGGATAATATATACTACTAAAGAAAATATCGAAATTGATTTATGGCGGGTAATATATATACTTTCTGCCAATGTTGCAAATTCCCATAATACTAATGTACCTTTTTAATTGTATACAGATCGAGTTGCCCAATGACTTTCTTCCTCCGATCGACTTCTTTAGCCCCTTAAGCTTCCCCTTCTATCGTATTTTGGGGAGTTTGCTTCATGGCGGAGCAAGGATGGGATCAGAGGGGTTCTAGTAGCGGCAACTGTCACAACAAGAATTTTAGAAAATGCAATTATTATATATAAAAAAAATTATGCCCAACTGATATAATCTCGCCACTACTAGATTTTTTTAGAATACACTTCGTTACTGCTAAGGTAAAATTCTAATTTCGTCCTTGTGGCGGAGCATATATATCAATGCTAGCAGCCTGGTGAGAGCTGTATAGCATATTGATCACAGTAACGAGAGTGCTTTTTTTTTTTTTCCCCGGCAAACGAAACATTTTTATAAATCTCGAAGGGGGGTACATCGAGGAGAAGAGAAAGATAAGCAAAACTTGCTCATCCACAAAACAACAAACATAAAAACAAAAACAACGAGCTAGGGTGCTTTTTCATCGATATAAATAAATTAATGATTGCCCATTAGTCCCACCGTTGTCCAAAAAAAAAAGCGGAAAATAGTCCCATGCATTGTTGGACTTTCTTAATTTACAAGAATCCCAACGGTTGCTAATCAAAAGAAAAATGTAAAAAGAACCCAATTTCACTTACTGTGCGCATTTATCATAACAATGCAGAGAAAATTACTAAAATAAATGTTTTTTATAGATTATTACTTGAAAGATGGGTTTTTACTTAATAAAAACCTGCCCAAACTGGTCTTATCTTATTATGATCATTTACTATGTCTTTTTATGTTTTATTGGATGCAAACTTTCAAAAAATTAAGAATTACCTAAAAGATATATAAAGGAACAAATTTACTAAAAATCTTATTTAAGATGATATGGTTTGGAGGAATAGATGATGAATTAATTTGTTTTTTTTTTGGTAATTGGTGAGGTCACATGAGAGGATTCTCAACTTTCCACCACACAAACAACTCATAAGCTATGACCCACAAAATCATGGGTGAAACAGCTCAATTAGATTTAGTGCATGGCAACTCACTATATAATATTCGCAAATTCAATAGATAGACATCTGCGTTAATAAAAGTTATAATTAATTACGTACGTTCACTCACTTCATAGGTGGGTCAAATTGACCCTCCTTTCGGTTGGTTAAAAAAGTAAGATGAATCCACTCAGAAACAGTAGATCTCCTCGAACCAAATCGAAACGAGGACAAATTCGATTCACGGATCGTACCGTTGAATGCAATCGTGTCGCATGCAAATTTATAGAGAGTCTTTAAAAGTGACCGAGTTTTGACCAGCAAAAATTCCTTATCACTTAGCAGAAAAGTTAAAAAACGAATAACTAACCAATACGAATTTGAATATCTAGGGTATTTTTCCCATCGATCTCCCCATATCTGAAAAAAATGACCTATCTTGTGGGTTAATATTAGTTAAATCTTTTTGGTCCAACATCGATATATCTTTGAATATTGAGAGGATAGATAGAAAATGCCCACGAAGCTGTAATAAGATTACTAGAATCTGAAGCTTACATGTGGATTGGGCCAGTATCATATTCTACTTTATGGAGTTTACCTTTCTAAAATTAAGTTGCTTTGAGAATTTAATATATACTTACACATATATATAAAATACTTGCATGCCAGCTAACACCTTTGGACTAAAAGGACTGGTGATGAAAAGGACCCACCCACCTAGGTTAAAACCTTTTACGATCAATGGCAATTCAAGAGTGTGGTCTCCGAACCTAGGAAAGAATGAGAACAAAATCATGTAAAAAGTGATAATTTATTTGTTTTTTCTTGGTGATTTTCGTTTTTTTTTTTTTAGCAATGCTGCAGACACAGATTGAGTGATACAAATCCGGAAGCAGATGTGTTTGAAACCTAGCTTCATGGATCCACACGATGCATGTGAACTCACACACATCATATGGTTCAGAATACATGTGCGTCGTCTATGCATTCTTTTCTCTTTTTTTTTGGTCAAACGCAGATTACGTTAAGAAGATAGGTACGTTCAAGTTGCATCGACAACAAAACAAATGAAAAAACAGGGGAGCAAACCAGGCAAATGTAGCCTTTCCTAGGTTCTAAGATGCCCCACTCCGAAGGCATCAGCCGTAACAAATTCCCTAGCAGCAAAGAGAACATTTCTACCGACAATAAAATCATCATCCTGTTGAGAGCCCGAGACAAGCAAGGCAGTCCATTTGTCTGATTAGTTTGACGATAAATGTGAGAAACGGTGGAATTGGTTCCAGCAAGTAATCTCCTAGCTTCCTCGATCCAAAATATGACGTTGGGGATGGTCAGGCGGAGGCCCCGATGTATTGGACTGCAAATGTTAGAGTCAAATTCAATCTTGACATTAATCTTGACATTGGTCATGCTTTTTTCCAGGATGATAGTGAGACGTACGTACCCCTAGTATATAGCCCAAATTTCTGCTTTTAAGGCTGCGGCTGGTGGTTGCATGCCTTCCCATAGTAACCCAGATCTATGCTTATATTCCTTGTTGATATAATATTATCTTGTTTGTTCAATTTGGCCACTTCGAATTTCACTTTCTAGTCCAGTCTCAAAAGTCCCCATTCAAAGAAAAATCGATCAAAGACAGTCGCTGTCAAGTCCCTAGTCACAAAAAGTCCATAGATAAAAAGGGAAAATAGTACGTACTCCTTCCTTACAAAATTCTTATTCATTAAAAAAAATTATCTCATCTTTAATAAAAACATATACTTCCTCCGTTCCAAAATACTTGTCCGGTCCGCAAAACAGAGTGTTAAAAATAATACAATTTTTGCAAGAAAAAATCAAAAGTTTTTTAACAACTTACTAGATATCAATGAGTATTTTTAATTTATGAAAAAAGTTTGAATTTTTTCTAGAAAAAATTGCATTATTTTTAACATTCCGTTTTGCAGACCGGACAAACATATTGGGACAGAGGGAGTATAAAGCATTTGAACGTATAATTTTGTGAATCTTCACGCACCAATATAAAGTTCCCATTATTTTTTTTTTAAATTTTGTTCGAATAAATATGAAAATATACACCGAAAGTGCTTTATTTTTCAACTGAAAAAACCTGTGATTTTTTGTAATGAATTAAAATCATGGGATGGATGGAGCACGAAATTTATAGAAGTTTCCACAATGTTTCAAAAGACCAGGAATTAATAATAAATGTTCACCTTTAATTTGTGAGGAATTAACACATGCAAAAGCAGCTCCATATTTCGAAATAATAAAGATGGAATAAATGGGTATATTTTTACATGGGAATTAAGTTAGAAACATTACATTATACCTATATAAGAGATACATCATAAATATAAACGAGGGGAACATAATACTTTATACTTAAAATATATATGTAGAGAGAGAGAGAGAGAGAGAGAGAGAGAGAGAGAGAGAGAGAGAGAGAGAGTCCAGCGAGGCAATAATTGTGAAGGTGCAAATTAACCCCATAAAAAGGGCATTGGAGATCTCTGAAAACCACAGCGGTGAGCGGACCTAGCTATCGCCAAGAAACTTTCCCACAAGAGAGAAAGCTGTGAAAGTTTGTTAGCAAGAAACTCTCTCTCTAAATTACCCAAAAAAGAAACTCTCTCTCTCTCTCTCTCTCTCTCTCTCTCTCTCACACACACACACACACACTCATATCAGCAGTGCTGAAAATTGAAAGCAAGTCAAGGAATGGGAAGCAGTTATTACGGGGAGCCAAATTACACAGGGAATGAAAGATCTGCTGCTGCAGGAGGAGGAGGAGGTTCATCATCAAGGAAAGGGAACAACAAGAAGGGGGGCAGTAATAGTAATTCAGAAAAGGCCCCTAAACAGCCACAAAGAGGACTAGGTGTTGCTCAATTAGAGAAGATCCGACTCAACTCTCAACTCATACCATCTCCTACCCCTTCTAATTACCAACTTCCTACTCATTACCCACCTCACCTCCTCAACCAGGTTTCTCACTCCGGAAAACGAAATATTTTATAAAACTCGACAGGGGTACATCGAGAAAAGACCACCGAAAGACGAGCTCAGTAGAGCCCAAATTTACAAAGACGAGCTCAACGAAATATTTTATAATTCACGTGTATGTTCAGGTCAACTATTTTTTTGAACAACAATGGAATTTTAGTAATAGTCTTATAAAGGATAAAAAGATAAAAAGGGAGCAAGAGTGAGAAAACGGTATCACAAAAGGAGAGAAACATCCCAACGAGATTGGCGCTCAACCCTCCTAAGAATCATAATTTTGAACTAACTTTTTACACTACAATTTTCATTCATGCCGAGTAATCTGGGCGTAATTTCAACATATGACAGTTCGTTGTCATAAATTATGGCTCATATGGGCATTATAATTTAAAAAACCAATCAATTTTTGAATGGATTTCCGATTATACTTTTGATCTCCTAGTTTAATTCTAAGTTGTCCTTATCCAACTTCGGTTGGATAATTTCTTTTGTTTTCCCTTTTTTTCTAGCAGCGTAGCTCTTCTTGCTAGTATTTTGCTCAATGTACCATTTTTGAGTTTTTGTAAAAAGTTTCGTTTGCCAAGGAAAAAAAAAAAACCGATGTCTGGCTGCTTAATTTCTTTGGTTGTATGGAATTCGCGCAATAGTATACAAGCAAAACGTGGTTTATAAAGTTTACGATATTCAGAGAGATATGTTGTTTTTGGTTCAAAATTAATTACATTTGTAAGTACTGATTACACTTTCCTTGTCAATTCTTAATGGAATTTCTGCCTATATTTTCTGTTTGTAAAAGTAATTGTTTTTTAAAATTTTTTTCTTTTAGCAAGATTGTCTCTTGAGGTATTGTTTTCAACATAATATATATGTGCAGGAGGAGATTAGAATGCCAACGGCAGCATCCTTCCCTTATGCACCAGCAGCATCTTCTTATGGTTTCCCTGGCCACCCAAACGTCGCGGTATGTTCGACTTTATTTTTATCTAACAAAAAAAGAGTAACATTTCATTTATAATTATAATAAGTAAAACCTTAAGAGAGAAGAGGAAATACCAATAAAAACTTGATAGGGCGACATCAAAGGAAGAGGAGAAGCCTAAACCATGACTCATTTTTTCCCCCCAAATTCATGCTTCTCAAATGAGAGAGAGAGAGAGAGAGAGAGAGAGAGAGAGAGAGAGAGAGAGATGATACAAAGAAATTTTCGTGCATAGTCGAAATTAATTTCAATCCGTATATGTATCTCCTACGAAGGGTGTGTTCCCTTCAAAGGTCTCAAGTTCAAAATCGATCAAGTGACATCAACTCTATTTAGGGCAGCTCTTATTGAACTTTCGCTTTAGTTTTAATTGGACCCTAGCAAGTGAGTAGTGGAATTGGTTCTCAGATTTAGTTGAGGTGCGAATAAGCTAGTTCAGACACCTGAGTTATAAAAAAAAAATCTCTTGCATTAAACCCTTCCCATTTTTCTTGGAAAGTGTTCCCAAAATTATGATGGTGTTAAATTGATTAGATATTTGCTTCTTTTCATCATCATCATCTCTCATGCATGTCATGTGTAATTCCAATCATGCGGTAGTTAATGTGTAATTCCAATCATGTACTAATTAATGTGTGTGTTTCGAAGGGGAGATTTGTGGTTTGAGTCTGTAGAGAGACGTCGAATTTTGTTCGGTTGTTAACTCACTAATTCTCTTCTAACCATACTGATGTATACAATATTAACAAAAAATAATAACCTCAATTTTTACAGATGGGGTTGGGTCAATTAGAAAGAGCAAATGTCGGATATCCTGAGTTTCAACCTACCAATACCTTACCGAGGTAACCATTATTTTGCATGAAGAAAGACAATTTGGATTCGATTAAGGCACAAAAAAAAAAAATTGGGATTCGATTTAGGAAAATAAATTTCATACTCCCCTTTTTTTTTTATTATTATTAATGCATTATATTTTTGGTCTTTTAATGAAACTTTTGTGTCTAATTTTTTCACTAAGAGATAAGAGAAGGAGTGCATTTATGAAAAAAGGGTAATAAGAGATGTCTCATGCTTATGATCCGTTTAATCTTTGTAATTCATTTTCAAAGATTAGTAAAATTCTTTTTTGCTGTTAAAAAAAATTTATGAAAAAGGGGTGTGCAAAAAATCACTAGCGTTCGATTTATCCTCCTTAATTTGGAATTTTATGTCTGCGCGTGCATATTTGTGTTTTTGATATACTTGTGAGTTTTATTACTAGATTTCAGAGTCAATACCCCAACAGTGGCACGCTAGAGACACCATATTTCGCACTACCCAACATGACAAGACCCTACACTGTTGAGGTATGCCTTCATTTTCTATATGACTAATGTTGTACAAACAAAAGAAATTACCTAATTTTCGTATATTATTTGTTGATTAATGATATATAATTTTTTTAGTAGGGAGATTACAAAGCAGTTTAAACGATGGTTCGATAAACTATTTTTGCATCGATTTCCATTTGTGAAAACATTATCCTCGCATCTTTTGAAAACAATGATTCTTCAACAAATTTCTATTCGGACAATCTTTTCCTTTTCCCTGTGTTCTCTAGATTTGGTCGTATCAGAGATCACAATGTCGTAGCAAAGAATCAATTAAGTTGCTTTCAATAGAAAAACCTACTACGGCCGCGTCATTCTGATGAAAGATTCTCTATATTTTATGCGAAAAATGTATTTTTTTTCCTTTTTTCTTAATATTCCTAGATTTCTTCATATATAGGACTCATTCCAAAAGAAGAGGAAGAAAGATTCTATTGGCTCCAGCAGTCAAAACTCCAACACAAGTGACAGTGAGCTAGATTTGGAGCTTAAACTTTAACTTTATATAGCCTTGAAGTTTCCCATGAAGGAAATTTAAATGTGTGTATTGACACCTTTTTGTGTGTGTCATCTCATCAGTATAAAAATATGTATGCAACTTGATCATGGACTTGAATTAATAAATTTACCTTTGGAAAGAGTCTCTCTTGCATGGTAATGCAGTGGAAAGTGGTATAGACTGTTTTCAATTTTCTGCATAAATTAGAAAGACTAATGTAATTTTCGCGATCTTGTGACATTTCCAACATCTCAAGATGAGTGATCAAAAGGTACGATCCCTGACCTAGCATAATACAATATTATCTGCTTTGTTTGCCACGTGTATCGTACACACTAGTGATTCATACACGCATGTCCGCGCGCGAGTCACGTGCATCACTTTGACTCTCGCGGACCACTCAAGGGCACCGCGAGGAGGCCGGCTCAAATATTTTTGTACATAACAAGTTAATTGATATCCCCTCTAAGTATTGCTCGATATGCTCAAGAAATAATGTCACAGCTGCTCAATCCTTTATATTTGAACAGCGAAAGAAGAATTTACAGAGATTAAAAGAACCTGAGATAAGATGGTATCACAGCAATCCATTTCCATTTCTACTTCCTTGATGTATTGTTTGGGGGCATCTTTCCTTTCAAAATTCAGCTTAGCTAGCTAGTATATATGATGAGATTAAATTATTTAAACCGCGGTTGTAAACATTTATTTTCTCCAAATCAATTATACGTTGCGCCACGTCGTCATGTTCTTTTAATTGAGAGCACGTTGCCATCTTTGATTTGGTTCTCGGGTGGTTTTTTTTTGCCGGCGTGCCCGAGATCCGTCTAATCTTTGTATTTCTCAAAGATTAATGATTTTTTTTTTTTTCCCGATAAAAAAAAAGTTGGGCAAGTTGATGCACACCTTTGTAAAAGGATCATCTGGATGGGGGATCTTTTGCAATGACAAGTAAATTTGACTTTCTTCATATAACAATGAAACTTTTCTTGTCATGTTTCCAAAATCGTACAACAAGTGATAATAATGTCCAAATTCATTGGAATATTTCTTAGATTTTGCCCACTGAGGTCTCTCCAGCAGACAGCATCCAACAAATGGAAAAAAAAAGGTTTTTTTTGCTCAACTTTCTTTGATTCACCAAGTCTTGGAATATAAATCTACTGTGTTGGTCCTAATTCATTCAATCACAGGATTAATTTCTTATCGACAACAGTAGTGATTAACAATTAATCTCGGACATCTCCACGTGATTTGTTCCTTGGGGATAGATTTAGAATCAAAAGCCATTTAATTTGGCTTGATTTGACGGGTGCAATATTGACAAATATGCAACATCAATACTAATAATAGGACGATATGGACATGGTTATTAGATGTAACAACCTCGATCAATGCAATATTATTTTATTATTATTTTTTTCGGCGAAAGTTAGTGTCTGTTTGTAGTTAGTGAGAATCGAACACCACTCAAATAGTAGATGATAGTACATATATGGTGCCTAGGGCCGCCTAGCTATCACTCCACTAATTGCAACCTTGAATACAATACCTTTCGCCTTTGAATTGGAACAGCCAAGGCCGGCTCATAGGGTAAGCCAGGAAAGCAGCCGTTTCAGGCCCTTGAATTTGGCCCCAAAATTGAGGCCTCATTATAATATAATTTACATATTAATATTAGAGTGTTTCTAAATAAAAACACAATTGTATCTTATTTTCTTCAAAAACTCTTGCAATAATATCTTTTTATATTTATATTGTCATAATTGTATTCTTTTAGTTTGATTTTTTTTGGTTATTTTTGTACTTTTATCATTTTTTTTATAAAAATTATGAATATGTAAGGGGCTCAATATAGGGAATTCATTTCGAGCCTCTAAAATTTATGAGCCGGCCTTGGGCACAACACTAGTATTAAGTGCATATATTTCCCACAACTTATCACTGCAAAAATTTGTGTTTTTTTTCTATAGGCAAAAGTATTTTCATTCATCACGACAAAATTGGGATACAAAAAAGAAATTAGTGCAATATAGTAGGAAAAGAAATGCATTGAGCAACTTCTTCTCGTGAGATCTTAACCTAC
Source organism: Rhododendron simsii (assembly GCA_014282245.1). Classification (NCBI taxonomy): domain Eukaryota; kingdom Viridiplantae; phylum Streptophyta; class Magnoliopsida; order Ericales; family Ericaceae; genus Rhododendron; species Rhododendron simsii. The sequence continues at coordinate 36,173,181 of CM024955.1, read as the reverse complement.
TTCTAGCTTCACCTCTCAATTTTTAACTGCAAATTTGTTGAGATGGATGATTAATTAGCATAGTATCATTTATGATTCTAGATTTAGCTACTTGGTGGTTTGCTCATGGGTTCCACAATCTGGAGAGTGACACGCCCCGTTCCGAAACAGCACCTCATCAGCCTATCCCGATACGACACGCGACAACCAGCTACTACCAATGCCAACAATAACTAAAACTGAAATTCAACAGCCACATTTTATTTACGCCTCAAAAAAAAAAGATTGTCATTTACAAACTACAGCGGAAGTCTGACAAATAATAAACTTTACATACCCAACTATTGTCCAAGACTAAACTAAGCAAATATCAACTACGGGCCGGGAGACAAGACTCCCACAGGCCTCGACCACGCACTCTTCGAGCGAGTCACAAAAATGCAAACGCAACCTGTAGTGGACACCGACCTATACCTGCAAAACTGGAACCCGAAACGAGTTCCAGGAGTATAAATGAGACATGGATGTTGTTCAATAGAAACAATAAATAAATCCCTCATCACCGTTAATTAAGCATAGGTAATCAATTAATCGACACAAAGTCAGTATCTCGACACAAAGTCATAATTTTGGCATAAGCCATTGAATCGATACGAAGTCAGTGACACGACACAAAGTCCGGCCGTTGTTGCCCATCGACACAAAGTCACAGTTCAAAATCACAAATTCAATCCGATACCAAAAACTGTCACAATCCAATTGAAGAACATTTATGAATCGAACACTTACCTCGGTCTCCAACAAAAAAGAAAACCAACACAGGTTCACTCCCTACGGGGAGTCACAGTGCTTGTTGTTGCCTCCGAACCTAGCATTTTAATCCACACATATGAGAACAAAACTCAAATGGTCATAGAAAAGAAATGGATAATCATATCAAATGCTTCTACTAGCTCCAACACCCCTCTTTAATTAACACTCAACAGTTCCAGCAAGGGTGTCAACACTTTAGATCACATTACTAGCGAGTAAGATCAGTTTTAGGCATCTATTCACTGAAATTCAGCACATACTATTAATTTTCAGCATATACTATCATTTTCCTGCATTTAACCCATAATTCCTGCACGTAGCAGTGATTTCCAGGAGTTACAAAGGCAATTTCGGTATGCAAACAACAGTTTCCAGCAACTACTCAACAGATTCAGCACCTTTTTATCATATTTCCTGCACCTATTCCTAGTTTCAGCAACTTTAATCGATCCAATTCAGCATTTTAAAACCAGTTTCCAGCAAATACAACCAGTTTTCTGCCTAATTCCTGCATTTGGCGATGATTTTCAGCAACTATAGGGGCAATTCCAGCAAATAAAGAATACATTTTCCAGTATCAAATACAAATTGCGGCATTCAAGAACACAGGTTCGACATTTTTGGCAACCTAGTTACCAAAATCAACTCTTAACACTGAATTCTTTTGCTTCTAAATAAAATTAACAGTTCCAAAGAGAAAAACAGCAAAGAATGGTCGAATTAGATGATCTCAATTGATTTTAGAAACCCTAGTAACTCAATCCATGATCATAATGGATTATTGGATCAATACCCATAAAAATTCACACAAAAGTTGCTTACCAAGTTAGGGCTTTTAATTCCTCAGCCTTCTCTTTCCCTTGCTCTCTCTCTCTCTTTCTCTCTCTCTCTCTCTCTCTCTCTCTCTCTCTCTCTCTCTCTCTCTCTCTCTCTCTCTCTCTCTCTCTCTCTCTCTCTCTCTCTCTCTCTCTCTCTCTCTCTCAGACATAGAACCAGAGTTCTCCCTTTTGGTTTTTTTTTTTGGTTATAAGAGAAAACACGCACACACACCCAGGGCCGGCCCCGGGGTAAGCCCCGCAAGCCTTCGGGCTTGGGCAACCCCCCGGGCTGGGGCAACCAAAAAAAAAAAAATTTGAAGTTAGATATAAATATAAAAGAGTTTCCTATACCAGCGCAAGTCAGTTGCTTGGCAAGTTGGCATTGCTTGTCACCACAAGTTGCAAGAGTTCGAGGTGTGGCGAGTTCGATTCCCCGGAGGGCCTCCCAGCCGCCTCCTTTTTCCTTTATTTCTTCACTTTTTTTCCCTACTTATTGTTTTCTCCTTTTTCCTTTATTTCTTCACTTTTTTCCCCTACTTATTGTTTTCTCCTTTTTTCCTTTATTTCTTCATTTTTTTCCCCCACTTATTGTTTTCTTTCCAATTCACAATATTATGAAATCATCTTTATTTTTACATTTTTGTTCTACCTTTTTTTATTTTCCTCTCAGTCCACACTATTGCGGAAAACAACTTAATTTGTTGGAAATTTTCAGTTTAACAAACACAAAAGTGATGTATAAGTGATATGTTCTTACAAATGATTAAAAAAAAAGTTATAGTTAAAATAAACTGAGTGAGCTAACACGGTTTTTATTTTTACCTTTGAACTACCATTTTGCAACAAAGATTAAACAGATTGGCTATGATCTCAATTGAAAATGGGGCGTTGTTACACTAAGAGCATTTTTGGCATTTTGTGCTTTTTTTTTTTTTTTAACTTTTTATGTTTTTCGAGACAGATCATTCTCCTCACATATATCAATTAAAAAGCCTAAAAATCCACAAAAAAATGTGAGCGGAATAGGCCACGAGTTATTGGATAAGTAAAGTACGATGACTCAATTAAAAATATTGCTTCAAAAAATGCTATGAAAAATTGTTTTCTTTGAATCGGATCATGCTAAACATAAAGTACTATAACCGAGGTTAACATTTTGATGTTGATTTTTTAATGTTATTCAAGTTAAAAGAACAATGTAATTTTGAATTTTTTTTTAATTTGTATTTTTTTTATTTTGTATGACTTAATAGTAAGTGGGCAACAAAACATAAGATTGGGCTAGGGCAACCCAAATGTCGGGGCCGGCACTGCACACACCACCTCAGCCCACACACGGCACACATGCACAATTCTAAAAGAAAAAATTGCACTTTAGTCCTTTAAGTTTAAACTATAACATTTAAGCACCTCACAAGTAAAGATTGTTACAGAGAGACATATGGAAAGCGTACTTTTTTGCTACTCTGTGGTCTTTATGACTAGTTAGGAATGACAACATGTTCAACAACGCATCAATTCAAGCTCGAGAGGTGAGGGCCCTAGTCAAAACAAGGGTCAGGATGTGGATGAAGGCAAAATTTGATATCAAAGTATATACTGTGGAAGATTTTAAGGTGTTCCTTAATGGTATTCAGAAAGTAAAGTTGTAACTTAACCCTTAGGTGCGTCATTCAACTGTTTGTTGGATTCATATTTTTTTTTTTGTATGTTTTGCTGTATCTTGGCTCATTGAACAAAGATGTAACCTTCTCAATGTACCCCTTCGAAATTTATAAAATCGTCCGATTGCCGAGAAAAAAAAAGTTTTATAAAAGTTCATCATCTGCAATTGTCATGTTTAGGGTAATCTTTATTTGCTCGTCTTCTTTACGTAATGTTAGATATTTATGAATTTTTCGGATGTTAGTTACCTCTTTATATGCGAGTCAGGAGTCACTTGTAAGAGTAAATTTTGATTACAATAGTGATACCACGTCATCATGCTGACGTGATACGTGGTATCACAATCCAATAACAGAACACTATATGTTCTTGTTGACTCCATGCACTATGCATATGTGGTGGGTAGTTACATGGATCTCACTAACCACCACATTACCGTTGCGCGGACCCGGATTCATATATGGTCGAAAATGATTGGTTCATTGCACCACATCAACGGAATGACGTAGTATCGCTGTTGTATTTTAAAAAAAATTCACTTGTCCAGCTCACGGCAATTAAATATCAACTTTAACTTAGCTAATCGATTAATTCCGAGCAGGAGAAAAAAGGAAAAGAAAAGACTTCCGAAAATCCTTTTACGGCTTGAAATTATCGGAATTTTAATTAGGGATAAAGAAAGCAAGATTAAGGTACCTGATCTGTCTCATTTTAGTCCATACACTAATTAGGATTAGTTTCTCTATTAGTATTAGAATTAGGCTCCGTTCCAGAACACCTTCTTAAAAAATAAGTACTTATTTCACATTTTCAAACTCAAAAATAATGTAAATGAAAAATAATTTTTTGATTTTTTTTGCACCGTATTAAAGATCTCATCGAGATCTTTCAAACAAGATCCATATTGCATATTTTTAGATTTCATTAAGCCCTATATTTTTTAGCTTAAAATTGTCTTCTTAAAAAATAAGTACTTATTACTAGTTCTGGAACGGGGCCTTACTAATTTTAAGCCTTGGAAATAACAGAGTTGAGTCAGTTGACGAGTCCAAGAGTATTTCCTGTCCGCTACATTATTGTCATGTCCACACACTTCAATGCTAGCCCTTTGTTCGTGCCAAAATTGCAACAGTGCCACCGCGGAAACGTAAGGTACAATATATGCGGGATGGCAAATTTGATATTCTACTTGTTTCTCCGGGCATAAGAAAGAAAAATAATCCGGGTTTCTTAATTTTCTGGGCCGGGCCAAAATTTGAAGAATGTTGGCCAACCAGACTTTTTTTTCCATTTTTGGCCTCTTTGCCATATCCCTCAAAACAAGGATCTTCTTCTTCAACTATAAAAGGAGAGGCAAAGAATCAAAAGGAAAACGTAAAAATCAGCTCAAGGGAGCGAGACCCATATGAAGAAAATGAAGTTTTTTTCAATGGCAATCTCGCTCAAATCCCTCTTCTTTCTCTCTCTCCTGTTCGTTTCAGGTTCTGCGGGTCCGAATTTTCAGACCAACTATTTGGGTGAGTGGAAGATACATAATCCGAACGCGGGTGTGGAAGCCATGCACATTCAATTGTTGCCAACCAACAAAGCTATCATGTTCGACGCAACGAACCTCGGTCCGTCAAATATTCAATTGCAGCCCCCCGGAAATTGCCGACCCATACCCGACAGGCCGGGTCAGGTCGATTGTTGGGCCCATGCCGTGGAGTACGACGTTGAGACTGCAGAAGTCCGGCCCCTTAAGGTGTAGCATCGTACATTTGCCCTAATAAACCATGCATTTACGCGACTCACCACAAATCCATGCAGAAACACAATCTACATACATGCATATATACCACACACGTACATGTCGCGTAATTTCTCCACACAAAAAAAAAATAAAGTATATCCGAACCGCGCATGATTCAATTATTCAAATTGGCAATCAAAAGCTCATCAATACTGTCCTCTTATACTTTTTACAAAAGAAAAAAAAATCGATTTACAACATAAACATGTGCAGAAAACTTGTGGAATTTTCAAAATACATTATACAACTGGAAGGGTATATAACTTTAGGATTTTGGATGAAAAGAACCGAACCGCATGATTCTATATTAAATCTTTGGCTTTTGAATTAACGTACGGAAGCTGATTTAGAAGAAAATTTTGAATTTAGTAATTATAATCCGTAATTAATTAAAATGTTTTTGCCTTTGGGAAATTCTTCATTGCGTTGTGTCCTCTTCTTGTTCTTGTTGCCCTATAATTATGAGGTGTACTGAGATATGCTAAATTTTGAAATTTTTGTTTGTCAGATTTTATCAAATGCATGGTGCTCGGCGGGCGGTCTCACGATTGACGGAAGCCTAATGAGCGTCGGCGGGAATGAGGAAGGAAATCGCTCTGTTAGAATCCTCAATCCGTGTCAAGGCTGCGACTTTGAGGAACGCATTAACGCACTTGCGGGCGCTAGATGGTAATATTCTCGATCGCATCCGACAATTTAAAAATGAAATTACTATTACTGTAAAAATTTCACATTAATTATAATCTTGGATGAAATGCGACTTTAATTCAAAGCTGTTTGCTCTTTTCAATAAATAAAAAAAATTTAAGTATAAATCTTTCGTGAATGATTTCTTTATAAACTTTCTGTTCATTCATCGTATTGTGGTTAAAAAGAACGAAAACGCAAAAGAGGTATTCTTTAATTGTTCGACATATGAGTCTTACTTTCGTGGAAAATTTTTATTATTTTAGTAAAATTGCAAAAGTACGCAGACGATTTCGGCACCGTTCGATGCGTGTGGATCCTAAATTCTTTGTGAGACCCATGTGCATCGGACGGTTTATGTTTACATCTATGCACTTTCGACTCTGACCCTAGTAAAAGATTCCTTATAACTGCTCTCATTCTAGTAAAAGATTTCTTATACTCTCTCCGTCCCTCAATAAATATCTAGCGCATAAACCTATGCCTTTAAAAAATGAATTTTTTTTATAAAATGAATCAATTTTTTCCACAAATCTATAGATATCAATGAGTTTTTTTAAGTTGTGAATTTTTTTAAAATTTTTTAACAAAAAGAATACATATTCTTGGTCAAAATTTGCGTGCTGGACATTTACTTAGTGACGGAGGAAGTATAAATTTCAGAAACGTACGTATTTCTCCAAAAGAAATTATTATTACAACTGATGCATGACCACGCACGTACATATGCTTCCGGCACCGTCTGATGCGTATGAGTCCTAGATTTCTTGTGAAACAAACGTGGTTTCAGACGCATAAATGTGTCTACTTTCGTCTATGTCTGTAGCATTGCGCTTGTTCCGGTCAAAAATTCCTTACAGGAGTACTATTATTACTCCATAATATCTGATCATGCGTGGCTGTGAAACCCACTGCGCTCAGGTATTCGAGCCAAGAGAAACTAGAGGACGGAAGTTTCATCATATTCGGCGGCCGCCGCGAATTCACCTACGAATACTTGCCGATCAACTCCCTCACCTTCACTCCGAGAAGGTTGAACCTGCCATTCCTCGGCCCCAGTTTCGATGGAGTAGGCACCACAGACATACAAGAAAACAACCTCTACCCTTTCGTCCACCTCCTGCCCGACGGCACCATTTTCCTCTTCGCCAACCGTCGCTCCATCATCATCGATACCAAGACCGACACCGTCGTCCGTGAACTCCCCCGAATTCCCGGTGGCGCCCGGAACCAACCCGCCACCGGCATGTCCGCCCTCCTTCCCTTGAAGATCTCCAACGACGGTGCCCCTGTGCAGGTATATGTATAGTTAGTTTGATGATAATATCGTATGACTTGGAAATTAAGCAACAAAAGCTCAATCGTGTGTGTCAAAAAGTGTTTTGTATGATTCAAATTTTAATAATCTCTTCCTTTCTGGACCAAAATTGGTTGTTTGTATGGTGAGATGTTCCAAATGTTCAAAGTTGATAATTATTTTCGAAAAATTATTCTCATAAATACGTACGTACGTACGATTGTATCTAAATGAGTTTGAATGAGTTGGGGCAATAAAAAGATTACACCTTAAATTTGATTCAAAATGTAATATGTCTCCGTAAAAAGTTAGAATCTTGTAGGACACACTACTCTGTATGTTAGAAAGATTATTAAGTTATAGCATGTGCTAAACTCAGCCAAAATGATCTATTTACAGGCGGAGGTGATCGTCTGTGGCGGCGCAAAGCCGGAAGCAGCAGACGCGGTCGCGGCCAACAAGGGGTTATGGCCGGCGCTATTGGACTGCGGCCGGATATCCCCGATGAATCCCGACGCAAACTGGGCGATGGAAAACATGCCTTCGCGAAGAATTATGGGAGATTTTCTTTTGCTTCCCACGGCTCAAGCGCTCATTCTGAACGGCGCCATGGAAGGCATTTCGGGGTGGTACAATGCTAGAAATCCCAACTACACGCCGTTGCTTTACAGCCCTGACTTGCCCCTCAAGCACAGGTTTAAGAGCTTGGCACCGACGGATATCGCGCGCATGTACCACTCATCGTCGGCCGTGCTGGCCGACGGGACGGTTCTGGTGGCCGGGAGTAATTCGAATAGAAAGTATGTGTATAGCAAGAAGGAGTCCGAGTTTCCGACGGAGTTGAGGGTCGAGAAGTTCTCGCCGCCCTACTTGGATCCCCTTTTGGACACCCACAGGCCTACCATTGCGGAAGGTATGATACACTAATTTCAGAAGAATTTGCATAAATTGGAAGTTTTTGGGTGGCTGGCGGTTACCGCACCATGGTACGCGGCGGCGATTCCAACTAAACGTGTTTTGGACAGTCCAGATTTATAAAAGAGAAAAGGATGAGAGAGTTGTCGTGTGAGAGGTGAGAGAGGAGATAAATATGTGCCATTCAAAAGGCGTTTGGACGGCTGGGTTCCATTAGGCATTGTTTAGACAAAGATAAAAACCAGTAAATTTCTAACGGTCTAGTTGAATGATTTTGTTTTGGCAAAATTTTTCCAACAGGTACTTCGGACAAGATATTATCCTACGGAGGGCAATTCAGCGTGGAAATCCATCTCGAAGATGCGGCCGGGGCAGAAGATTTGAAGTTGACCTTGTTGCACCCACCATTCACAACCCACGGCTACTCCCAGAGCCAGAGGATGCTTGTGTTGGAGCCAGTTAGTTACGTGAACGGTGTGATCACCGCAGTGGCACCGGCCTCAGGGAAGCTTGCTCCGCCGGGGTATTACATTCTCAACGTCGTGCACCGCGGAGTTCCGAGTCGCGGGATGTGGGTCCAGATTCATGAGTAGAGAAAATTTGAGCTGATCAGGAAATTGATTTGTTTGTTTACAACTTACAAATTACGTTCAAATTTGTTGTTGTCTTTGTTGCGCTCTGCTGTTTTTTATTTTTGACCATTGGGCACACTTGAAATTTTGAAGAAGAATATACTGAAGATGTCCTTTTGATATTTTTAATTACAAATGTTGGGGTTGTGGGCATGGATTGATTGCTAATAAGTTAGCTACAATACTACATGTCCTTACTTAAAGTTTTGCGTGTGTGTATGTATGTATATATATATATATATATATATGAGTTAGGTTCCGGTGAGGGATTCCTCATTTTTTTAAAATGAGGGACTTCCATTCCTGATTGAATTTCGATGATCCAAGCCGCTCAAATTGATCAGAACGTGATTTTAAGGGTCCTCGCGAGAAATCAGTAAAAAAAATGACCGGGAAGGGCTTCATCCGAGCAGTTTTCATTGAACGGTCCAGATCGTTTTCTAATGGTGCTTCATAAATGAGTATATATTTGCGATAGTCCGGAAGAACCGCCACGTACTGCTCCGACCCTTTGAAAAGGTAATATTACTTTTTAAGAAATTTCATTCCTACATAACCAACAACCTTCACCAAAATTTATGGAGCCACCATTAATACTCCCGCCGTTGAATAATATTATGAATTTGGACTATGAATTTGTGAAAGATATCATCAAGGGAACAAAAAATTCATTTGGGAAAACAATAGATGATGGTACAGTAGAGTGAAAATGCTAAATTCACTTGTTTAATTTCCCTTTTTTCACTTGTTCTTTTCACAAGTTCATGATTCAAAGCTCAAATAGAACCTAAACCATACAAAAGCCTACATACATGAGGCGCTCCCACTCCATGAAAGAAGAATAATTCTATGCATACCGACCAAACATGCACTAATTGTGCACAGATCGGCATCGTGACTCACTTCTGGATTCCACACAATTGATCCAAAAATCAAGTATTCTAAATGAAAATTAGTTCATTGGATGAAGTACTTGCAATTATCCAATTGAGCTTATTATATATTCATCAAACAACTCAAAAAAAAATATTTTAAAGTTAATGAAAGACTCAGACCATTTGTGCAGGACTTGAAAAGTGAGCCACGCGGGCTGATCTGTGCACCATCGGTACATGCTGGTCCGTACCCATGAACGGGTTCATGAAATTTGACATTTCAAATTCGTAATACGGCTAAACTAGTAATCCACATGAGACCACATCACAGCTAAGCAAACCAAGTTTTTCATTGGTCTCATCACTCATACATGCCATTGGGTCTCTCCCCTATCTTCAATGACGAACAACGGAAACGATCTTGAACTTGCTTTGGATATAGCACCTCAGGTAATTAATTTCATTGAGCAACAACTGGTTTAAATTGATGTTTTCGAGTATATATCAAAGCTTTCACAACTCAATGTCGATTTCCATGGCATATGCAAATCACAGGTTTGTTCATTCGAATTCAATGACAATTTTGACTGCATACGCAAATCACCATATCAAGATGTAGAGAACACATCAGTGAAAAGTACTAATGCTGATACAGTCGTCTCGTGTCATAGAAATTAGACATATCAAAATATGAAAGTAGTGATTGAGAAATGACTCAGATAATGGAAATAGACAGATCGAAGTAGTCTGCAAAATGGAAAACCATATATAAACGGAAAAAACTGTTGGATAAAATATATGCGATAGGATAGGAATTCTATGATAGAATAATAATTCTAAATAAAATTCATCAATCCAATTGACAAAATTAAACAGATAGAGAAAGGAATAACAATAGCCTCTGGGATGATCGAGACACGTGATAACGCTCTCTTAATAAACAATATACCTCCTCTTGCACAGGATTGTATGGTACATCGACCTTCAAGTTTTCTTCTATGCAGTGAAGCAAACTCACAAACTGTGTAGTTTTTCGACACTCGAAATCCGTATGAAATCAATCAATACGAGCCGAACATATAGTAGTATGAGAAGACATAGTGATTTTTTCATATTCTGCCATATAGAGAAGTCAGATCGAGTATGGAATTAAGAAAAGTATCCTATTTGAAAACACTATATACTCCAATCAAAATTTTCACCAACGTCCAAGACCACTTGGTTTTTATTTGTAACAAACCATTCCTATAACTTTGCAAGAAATAATAGGAGTATTAATAGGATAATGTTTTGATTAGTTAGAGTAAAAGTAGGAGATCGACTAAGTCTTTTTTTTTTTTTTTTTGACAAAAGGTGAGAAGAATTTTAAATTTTATTCATGGGATAGGTAGAGCCTAAACATCAAAGAGATGCAAACCCTATGGGGGTAAAATGGATGTCCACATACCAGACATGCCATTGGAAATAGCTTTTTGAGCACAACAATGTGCAACCCTGTTACAATCACATTTAACAAAATCAAAATCACCTGAATTGAATGAATTCTTTAAGACTAAGCAATCATGAATAACTACTGCAATATCAGAGGGAGGGTCTTAATTATCATCGTATTTCCTCACAACCGCCTCCGCGTCCGATTCAATAAGCACCTTAGGACATTTTAGAGCAATCCCCAAATTTAAACCATCCCGAATGGCCAAAGCCTCCGCAATTTTAGACGAGTTGATCCCATCATGAAGAGCCAAAAAAATACCAATAACTCGACCATCGTCCCTTCGAGCCACTGTCTCTGTGCCAATAGTACTTGAGCTCCTGCAAACCGTCGCATCGACGTTTATCTTCAGCACATTCCTCTCAGGTCACTGCCATACCAAGGTTCCTAGAGGAGAGGGACTCGAGGGGGGATGGGAACCCTAATATTTGCGTCCTTGAATTCATAAAAATCCCCTTGCGCTTTCCGACTAAGTCAATAAGAGGGTTTACAGCTAATTACCCCACGTCACAAGTCTTACTAGGTGAATAACCTTTTTTAAGAGCACACCTTAGTCTCACAAGTAGGAGACAAACTCATTTCAAAGACCAATCAAATTAACATATATGTAAAATATTAATTTAGTAACAACAAAAACACGGACCACCCAAAAAACAGATCATTTTAATAGAGGAATTACTTCATTTTAAGCGCATTCGAGTTACTACTATTTCATACTAGGCAGGTTATTTAGTAGCTCTAGAGTCTAAATCAAGCGGCTGATGTTGCTACGAGTTTTTCAGGTTTTGGTGTCCAAATTAACAAAGAAGGCATTACTCCTGTTTGGAAGCACGACTGCTCTTGTTACAAGTTTTTCAGGTTCTAGTGTCCAAATTAACATAGAAGGCATTATTCCTGTTTGGAAGCACGGCTAGGTGCTCTTGTTACGAATTTTTCAGATTCTGGTGTCCAATTAAATTAACAAAGAAGGCATTATTCCTGTTTGGAAGCATTGAGATATCGATGCTAATCAAGTTGGTTCCGGGGAACTCTGCTGGAACTGTCACGGCCTATTATGTAGTAAGTGCTATATATAGTTCTATCTCAATATTCAAACAATTCCATCGGAAGCTGGATATAGTATTTCCTTCTCAATTTTACTTCTAAAAACACTTCGGCAGTTGCCTGCCTTGGAAATAACAGAGTTGACGAGTCAAAGAGTATTTCCTGTCCGCTAGCTTGCCACATTATTGTCATGTACGTCCACACACTTCAATGCTAGCCCTTTGTTTTGGGCCAAAATTGCAACAATGCCACCACGGAAATGTGAGGTACAATATATTTGTGATGGCAAATTTGATATTCTACTTGTTTCTTCGGGCATAAGAAAAATAATCCGGGTTTCTGTTTTTGTTTGCCAAATTTTGACCCAAGTAAAGGTAATACGCAAAATTTGTAGAATGTTGGCCAACCAGACTTCTTTTTTTTTTTTACTATTTTTGGCCTTCTTGCCATCCCTCAAAACAAGCTTCTTCAATTATAAAAGGAGAGGCAAAGAATCAAAAGGAAAACGTACAAATTCAGTTCCAAGGAGCGAGACCCATTCGAAGAAAACTGGGATTTCTTCGATGGCGATCTCGCTCAAATCCCTCTTCTTTCTCTCTCTCCTGTTCGTTTCAAGTTCTGCGTTTCCTCCCCTTCTCGGTCAATTCTTAGATAATGCCGCTGGAACGGCCGATCTAGGCATCACCAATGGCGGAGGAACCGACACAGACGATGACACGGCTGCTACCAAGAAACAGGTTGTCAATGGGAACCCCGGGGTTGCAAAACCGGATTTTCAGACTAACTATTTGGGTGAGTGGAAGATACATAGTCCGAACTCGGGTGTGTCAAGCATGCAAATTCAATTGTTGCCAACCAACAAGGCTATCATGTACGACGCATCGAACCTCGGTCCATCAAATATTCAATTGCAGCCTCCCGGAAATTGCCGACCCATACCCGATAGGCCGGGTCAAGTCGATTGTTGGGCCCATGCCGTGGAGTATGACGTTGAGACTGCCGAAGTCCGGACCCTTAAGGTATAGCATCACATTTGCCCTAATAAACCATGCATTTACGTGAACACACAAATCCATGCAGAAACACAATCTACATGCATATGTACCCCACACGTACATATGTCATACGCGTAATTTCTCCAAAAATGAAAAAAGTATTTCCCAAATTTCATATATCCATTCAATTATTCAAATTCGCAATCAAAAGCTCATCAATACTGTTGTTTTTACAAAATTTTGTATATCCGTTAAATCTTTCTAATCTTTTTCAAAGATCTATTAAAAAAATTGTTGATAAAAAAAAATACTGTCTTTATACCTTTTGCAAAAAGAAAATCGATTTACAACGTAAACAAGTGCAGAAAACTCGTGGAATTTTCAAAATACATGATACAACCAGAAGGGTACTCTTTGAATTTTGGATGAAAGGAACCGAACCACGCATGATTCTATATAAATCTTGGGCTTTTGAACGTACCGAAGATGATCATTTAGAAGAAAATTTCCAATTTAGCAATTATAATAGTCCTGTAAGAACACAACATTAAAATACTTTTGCCTTCGATCGGGAAATTCTTCATTGCGTTGTGTCCTCTTCCTTTTGCTTTATGTCCCTCTTGTTTGCCCTATTATCTATGAGGTGCATGTGTATGCTAAATTTTGAAATTTTTGTTGTCAGGTTATATCAAATACATGGTGCTCGTCGGGAGGTCTCACGGTCGACGGAAGCCTAATGAGCACCGGCGGGGCTGACGAAGGAAATCAGTCTGTTAGAATCCTCAACCCGTGCAAAGGCTGCGACTTTCAGGAACGTGAGATGGCACTTGCCGGCGCTAGATGGTATATATTCGTGAATGATTTTTTTATAAACTTTCTGGTTAAAATGCCGTTCAAAAAAAAAAAATTTGGTTAAAAAACGAAAGCACAAAAAGAGGTGGTATTCTTTGTTCGACATATGAGTCTTATTTTCGTGGAAGAAATTTATGATTCTGGTAAAATTGCAAAAACAAATAGATTTGGACACAAATGATTCTGGCACCGTCCGATGCGTGTGGATCCTAAATTCTTTGTGAGATCCATATGTATCGGATGGTTTATGTTTACATTTATGCACTTTCGTCTCTGACCCAGCATTGCTTTCATTCTAGTAAAATATTTCTCATAATTGCTCTCATTCTAGTAAAAAATTCCTTATACTCCCCTCCTTCCTAACTAAATATTCGGCGTACAAACCTAAGCCTTTAAAAAAATACAAAAAAAAAAAATTCGAAGTTTGTTCACAAATCAATGAGTTTTTTAAAGTTGTGAAATTGCTTCGAATTTTTCAAATGAAAAAAACATATTTTTTAAGGCCAAAGTTTGCGCACCATACATTTATTTAGTGATAGAAAAAGTATAAATTTCAGAAAAGTATTTCTGCAGAAGAAATTATTATAGCTATGGCATGGCCACGAACATATGCTTTTGGCACCATCTGATGCATATGAGTCCTAGATTTCTCGTGAAACAAACGTGGTTCTACTTTCGTATATGTCCATAGCATTGCTCTTGTTCCGGTAAAAAATTGCTTTTAAAAATTTCAGAAAAGTATATATTTCTCCCTGTATTTCTCCGGAAGAAATTCGTACGTACTAGTTTTTAATATCTGATCATGCATGGCTGTGAAACCCACTGCGCGCAGGTACGCAAGCCAAGAGAAACTAGAGGACGGAAGTTTCATCATATTCGGCGGCCGCCGTGAATTCACCTACGAATACCTGCCGATCAATTCCCTCATCTTCACTCCGAGAAGGTTGAACCTGACATTCCTCGGCGCCAGTATCGATGGAGTAGGCACCACAGACATATACGAAAACAACCTCTACCCTTTCGTCCACCTCCTGCCCGACGGCACCATTTTCCTCTTCGCCAACCGTCGCTCCGTCATCTTCAACACCAAGACCGACACCATCGTCCGTGAACTCCCCCGAATGCCCGGCGGCTCCCGGAACTACCCCGCCTCCGGCTCGTCCACCCTCCTCCCCTTGAAGATCTCCAATGACGGCGCCCCTGTGCAGGTATATATGTATAGTTAGTTGATGATAATGATATCGTACGTGTTGGAGATTAAAGTAACAGAAAAACTTATTTACCGAGGTTCCGTAAATAAGTTTTTACGAAGTCTAATCGCACGCTTCCAAAAGTGTTTTGAATCATCCAGATTTTAAAAAAAACTCTCTTGGGGAAAAACTTACTTATTTACTGAGGTTCTATAAATAAATTTTTACGGAACCCAATCACGTACGTCCCAAAATGGTTTAAACAATATGAATTTTAAAAAAACTCTTTGTAATTTTTAGACTTTGATCCATATAACACTCCCCTGAATGGAAAAGGTAAAAAATAATGGCGAACAGCTCAAAAGAAATTGATAAAGAAAAAACGTATTCAAAAAAAATACTAACCTTTTTTCTCCGTAATGGTTAGACTTTAGTCTATCAAGTATTTTATTTTGAGATGTTTCAAATTAATATTTTTTTATTAGCAAAAAGAAAGAGTATAAATCTTTGAAAAGAAATACAAAAATTAAAAGGTTTTCGGGCATAGCAGCATACGCCATCCGAGAACCACACCCCAAAAAAAATTGCAAGATGTCAAGCAAGACCCTCCAACAAAAAACGAGAGCCGCATAACAACCCAAAGACCAAAATTGGTTGTTTGTGTGGTGAGATGTTCCACATGTTCAAATTTGAAAATTATTTTCAAAAAATTATTCTCGTATTCATATATATAGCATGTGCTAAACTCAGCTAAAATGATTCTATTTGCAGGCGGAAGTGATCGTCTGTGGCGGCGCAAAGCCGGAAGCGGCGGAAATGGCGGAGAGGAAGGTGCCCGTTTTATTGCCGGCGCTGACGGACTGCGGCCGGATATTCCCGATGAATCCCGACGCAAACTGGGCGATGGAAAACATGCCTTCGCGAAGAATTATGGGAGACTTGCTTTTGCTCCCCACGGCGCAAGCGCTTATTCTGAACGGCGCCATGGGAGGCGTTTCGGGGTGGTGGATTGGTGAAAACCCCAACTATACCCCGTTGCTTTACAGCCCTGACTTGCACCTCATGCACAGGTTTAAGAGCTTGGCGCCGACGAACATCGCGCGCATGTACCACTCGTCGTCGGCCGTGCTGGCCGACGGGACGGTTCTGGTGGCCGGGAGTAACATGAATGACAGATATGCATATAAGGTCGGGGACGTCGGGGGTAAGGTCAAGTATCCGACGGAGTTGAGGGTCGAGAAGTTCTCGCCGCCCTACTTGGATCCCGTTTTGGACACCCACAGGCCTACCATTGCAGAAGGTAATGATAATATAATTTCAAAAGAATTTGCATAAATTGGAAGTTTTTAATTGGGTGCAGGGCGGTTACCACTATCGGCTATTCCAGCTGTCCAAACATGTTTTGAAGGGTTTGAATTTATTTTTGAGAGAAAAAGAGGAGAACGAGTAGTCAGATGAGAGGAGAGAGAGAGGGTCATAAATCTGAATCATACAAAATACATTTGGATGGTTGGGTTCCATTCAGCATTTTTTAGACAAAGATATAAAAACCAGAAAATTTTTGACGGTCAAGTTGAATGATTTTGTTTTGGCAAAATTTTTCCAACAGGTACTTCGGACAAGAAATTGTCCTACGGAGGGCAATTCAGGGTCGAAATCGATCTCGAAGATGCCGCCGGGGCAGAGGATTTGAAGTTGACCATGTTGCACCCACCATTCACAACCCACGGCTACTCCCAGAGCCAGAGGATGCTTGTCTTGGAGCCAGTTAGTTACGTGAACGGAGTGATCACCGCGGTGGCACCGGCCTCCGGAAAGCTTGCTCCGCCGGGGTATTACATTCTCTATGTTGTGCACCGTGGAGTTCCGAGTCGCGGAATGTGGATCCAGATCAATGAGTAGAGAATTTGAGCTGATCACAAGATTGATTTGTTTGTTGTTGTTTTTTTGAACGGCAAGATTGATTTTTTTTTGTTTTGAATGGCAAGATTGATTTGTTTCTTTACAACTTACAAATTACGTACAAGTTTGTTGTTGTCTTTGTTGCGGTCTTTTCTTTTCTTTTCTTTTCTTTTTTTTGACAAAAAGATCGAGAAGTTCATAAAGTTGCAACATAAAAGAAGGGGGCGTACATAAAACGTACATTACAACTGAAAGGACTGTGGGTGTGTCCATTTCCACGTGTAATTAAATTGTTAAGATTGAGATCAGCTGTCAGTTTTAAACCATGACGAAGAGCCCACATCTCTCGGCTCCCAGGCTATTACCAACCCCAATACATTTTTGAAAACCTTTAATCCACTTTCCATGGGAATCTCTGATCAGTTCCCCTGCTGTAGCAATACCATTTTTATTACAAGCTCCATCCACATTAAGCTTGTAGCAACCATCTGGAGGGGGGTGTCCAACCGAAAGGGGAGGCCTGAACGGTTTTCCGGGAATCAAGATGATTACAACAAGCTTCCCATTCGAAGGTCCGAGCAAGACAATCATTTTTAGAGAAAAAGAACGAAGGGGAATTTTGGTTGCAACTGGAATTAAAATGTCTCCGATTACGATTAATCCAAATACACCAACAACCCGAGGGAAAAATACTACTACTCCAAGAAATGCCCGACGCATGAAGAGAGATTTGGAGGAGGAGTTAGTGCGAATCCGATACTCCAAAGATGAGTTCGGATTGAAAAAGTAATGACCAACACCTAAAGAAAGCCAAAAATCTTTGGCTTTGCCACAGTCCCGAAGAGCATGGAGTGTGGTTTCTGTTTGGGTGGGGCAGCGAGGGCACAAATTGTCCACCGAAACATGGCGCTTAAACAAGAAATCTTTAGTGGCTATACGGCCGAGAATACAAAGCCAAGGGAAATGCAAAACAACATCGATCCCACTTAACCGCATGAATCTTTCTCTTCTCCTCACAGGAGCCCGACACACAAAAAAAAAATCGCGATTTATTTTATCCAACTGCTTAATCACAGAGATGGGAAGGAAGTCACACAGCATGGTGTAAGCAGGGATCATAGAGTTGACTGACTTGACCAACGTAGCTCTCCCTGCCAGCAGATTTAAACGACGCCTTTTCCACCCGGCCGGCCAACTTAGCACGCACTTTTAAACGTCGTCTTTGTAGAGCTCTGCTGTTTTAATTTTTGATCATTGGCCACACTTGTAGTAAATTTCAAGAAGGATATACTGGAGATGTCCTTTTGATGTTCTTTCTTCTTACAAATGTTGTGGTTGTGGGCATGGATTCATTGCTGATAAGTTAGCTACTACAATACTACATGCCCAGAAAAATATTTAGTATATAGACTAATCCAGATCATTTTTTATTGGTGCTTCGGAAATGAGTAAATATTTGTGATAGCCTGGGAGCACTGCCACGTGCTACTCCCGACCCTTCGAAAAGGTAGTGGAGTATTACTTTTCAACAAATTTCATTCCTTCATAACCAACCACCTGCACCAAAACTTATGGAGCCGGCCACCACTAGTAATACACCCACCGTTGAATAATAGTATGAATTTGGACTATGAATTTGTGAAAGATATCATCAAGGGAACAAAAAATTCATTAGGGAAAACACTAGATGATGGTACAGTAAAGTGAAAAAAGGCTAAATTCACTTGTTTAATTTCCCTTTTTTCGCTTGATGTAGTATATTATTTTCGCAAGCTCATGATTCAAAGCTCAAATACAACCCAAACTGGTCCCAAAGGACAAGACAACCATATAACAGCCCACATATATGAGGCGCTCCCACACCATGAAGAAGAAGAATTCTTGCTTGCCAACCAAACATGCATCAATGGTGCACAGATCGGCATCGGGACTCACTTCCAGATCCCGCACACATGATCCAAAAATTCTGTATTCTGAATGAAAAATTAGTTCATTGAATCAAGCACTTGTGGTTATCCAATTGAGCTTATTATATATTCACCAAACAACTCGACAAAATATTTGAAAGTTAATGAAAAACTTAGACCATTTGTACAGGACCCAAAAGCGGATCGATCCCGTGGGCCGATCTGTGCACCACCGGTGCATGCTGGTCAATACCCATGAACGGGTTCATGAAAGAATTGAACTAGAAGGTGTGCACGTGTGACAACCATCCCAAAAAAGATATGTGAAATTCGGAAAAAAAATTCAATGCCGGATGGGTACCACGTGGTGTCTGCTCGGCTCATCCGAGCCGTCCATTGCGTTTTATCGGCATAGATTTGGAGAGAGAAAAATGAGAGAGAAAGTGTTAGGATAAGAGAAGAGAGAGAGTTTCGATCCAAACCGTCCAAAAGTATATTGGATGGCCCGAAAGTGCCAAATGGGTACCACGTAGAATACACTCACCCGGCACCGAAAAATTTCGCGTGAAATTTGACATTTCCAATTCGTAATACGGCTAAACTAGTTCATCACAGCTAAGCAAACCAAGTTTTCATTGGCCTTGTGCATGCCATTTTCCCACCCCCAAACGCGTCCCAGCTGTGCTTACGTTCTCATGAGATTCCCTTTCCATTTCTCTTACCCTCCTAACATAGCATTCACAATAATCCTTTGCGGAGTAATTCTAGACTCCGTTTGTTTTGATGTAAAATATTTTACGATATAAACAAAAGCTTATATTTTCCAACAAAACAAATATGAATTTACTCTGGTAAATGCAAACACGCCCAGCATCAACATTGGTGCACATTACACATCACTCCGGTGCACTTCAACTATGAAACAGGTAACCAGTAAGCAAGCAATTTCTTTTAATGGTCTAATTCTCGTGGCTCAAACTCACGGGAAGAGAAACAAAGAATAGTGAGAAAGAGAGATATAGAGAGGTTTTTCTTTGTTTTTTTCCCCTTATCGAAAGTCAACAATGGACAGATAAAATGATGATTAGCATATTGTAAAAAGATGAGAGAGAGAGAGAGAGAGAGAGAGAGAGATTTGTTGAAGTAAACGGTGATTATGTATTTTTTTTTTCCGGATGCTTCCTAATCACGCGTCTACGACCTTAATAAAAAAGCGATCAGACGATTGTAAGAGTTGTTTTCATTCGAATCTTAGATACTTTAGATAGAAATTCCACTCTATTTCATAATATAGATTTCCGACCAAAACGAATTCTCAACGCTGTTGTAAGAATGTCAAGAACCATGCAATGGTCAGAAACAGTGGGGAACCAAAAAAAAAAATCAACATACAGTTGTCTCAGAAAGGTATATATTGCAGTCAAAAACAAGGAACAAAAGCACCACATTTCAAGCTCAGAGAATAGGGAAAAAAAGTAGAACTCCTATTGTTCATTGGTGTAGAAATGGCAAGTTCAAAAGCATTGTTCCTGGCTCTATTCATCTCAGCAATTGCATTTTGTTCAAGATCAGTAGATGCCAATTTTGCCAAGAGCATGTATTTCTATTGGGTCTCTCCCCTATCTTCAATGACAAACAACGGAAACGATCTTGAACTTGCTTTGGATAGCACCACAGGTAATTTCATTGAGCAACAACTGGTTTAAATTGATGTTTTCGAGTGTATAACAAAGCTTTCACAATTCAATGTCGATTCTATGGCATATGCAAATCACCATACCAAGATGTTGAGAACACATTAGTAAAGGTACTAATGCTGACACAGTTGTCTCGTGTCATAGAAATTAGACATATCAAAATATGAAAGTAGTGATTGAGAAATGACTCATATAATGGAAATAGACAGATCGAAGTAGTCTGCAAAATGGAAAACCATAAACGGGAAAAACATGGACCACCCCTAAAAACAGATCATTTTAATAGAGGAATTACTTCATTTTAAGCGCATTCGAGTTACTACTATTTCAGACTAGGCAGGCCATTTAGCTCTAGAGTCTAAACCGGCGACTGCTCTTGCTATGAGTTTTTCAAGTTCTGGTGTCCAAACAAAGAAGGCATTCCTGTTTGGAAGCATTGAAATGCTAATCAAGTTGGTTCCTGGGAACTCTGCTGGAACCGTCACAGCCTATTACGTAAGTGCTATAGTTCTATCAATATTCGAACTTCCATCAGAAGATGGATATTTCCTTCTCAATTTACTTCGAAAACACTTCGGCAGTTGCCTGCTGTGATTATTGACACCTATGTTACATGCACTCTTCAACATAAAATCAAGTACAAAAGTCTCATACTTGTTCACACCTATGTTACATGCACTCTTCAACATAAAATCATGTACAATAGTGGTCACAAGTGTGAGGAGCATCCCACACTTCATATAATTACAGTTAACAGAATACCTATTATGCATTTTGTAGCATTGTTGGCATAAAATTAGTAAAAAAATGTCCTCATTAGATGCTCAAAATGCGACACTCTATTACATGAAACACAATTTCACACCACAGAATGCATAGAAAACTTTTCTAAAAAATGGTCCCTTTCGCCAACTTCGTGTACCCTTTCACAAAGAGGGTTGACAGATCTGACCCCTATATGTGTGATTCCGTGTAACATGGATCGAATCTGACCCTAATCAATGGCGGTTAGTGCAATCGTTCTGAGGCAAATATGCACACATAAAAACACAGAATAAGAATGTCTAATTCTACTTTCCTAATGCTGGCAGATGTCCTCCACTGGGAACAGTCATGACGAGATAGCCTTCGAGTTCTTGGGTAACTTGTCAGGACAGCCTTACATTATCCATACAAACCTCTATAAACAAGGAAACGGAAACAGAGAGCAGCAATTCTATCCGTGGTTTGACCCTACTGCTGATTTCCACAACTACACCATACATTGGAACCCAACAGAAATCGTGTAAGTGAGCCAAAAAACCTGAACACCCAGATTTCTTTCCTTAATAAAACATCATCTTCGCCTTTTTCCATAATTTTGCACAATTGTAAACACCACAACCATTACTATGGTTACAGGTGGTATGTTGATAGCATGCCTATTCGAGTATTCAGAAACTACCAAAGCGAGGGGACTCCTTTCCTCAACCAACAAGGGATGAGGGTTTATGCCAGTATATGGGATGCCAAGAACTGGGCAACAAGAGAGGTGGCCTTGTTCAGACTGACTGGAACAGTGCACCCTTCATAGCCGGATTCACCAATTTTAGGGCAAGGGCTTGTAAGTGGGATGGGCCAATCAGCATTACTCAATGTGCCGCCCCAACAGCTGCGAACTGGTGGACCTCCCCAGTGTACAGCCAGTTGAGTTATGCCAAGCAGGGTCAGATGAAGTGGGTCAGGGATAACTACATGATTTACAACTACTGCCAAGACACCGAGCGATTTAATGGACAGATGCCATCAGAATGCTCCAAAGCACAATACTAATGTGATGCATCAACGGTCAAAAAGGCGGGAAACTCCATCGTGGCCATGAGGGATTAACAGTTCAGCAGCCCTACAATTATACCTGAATTCATGGTTACGAATGCATAAGCTTTTTTTATTTGTCTTCGTGTGTCAACCATTCTTGTTTGAAGGAAATTAAGCAAATTCATTTGATTCATCTGTTTCAGTAATGAATTCAAAAAAATCTGTTTCAGTAATATGATCAGTATGTCAGGATCTCAGGTTCTTGTCTTCACCTACGACAAACTATACAGTTGTACTGGACCAATACATGAAACAGACAGATTTCCATTACTATTCAAGCTAAACTTGTTGCATCCTTTCAGTAGGCTAAAATTGAGATTAAATGGGAATTACTACAATTTTTCGTGAAGGTACACTACTTAAATAGGGAAATGGAACTATATAATCAAGTAACTACATAATAAACTAATTGTAGATGCACGTTATTTCCTACCATTTCAAAAACAACCCCACGTTTAGCAAGGAAATAAAAAAGATAGCACACAATGACTTTAAGTTTGCATTTAATGGAACTTGTGAAACTAATCATCTTACAAAACCTTATCTAATGCCCATTTCAATATGGCAATATCTACAAGTTTTGAATTTAGAGAATATCCCAGAACTGCACCAAAGCTAAAGAGCACAAAAACCAATAAGTTTCTGCTATATTTCAACGTGTCAATGATTACACATCAAACTCATTTCATCATAATATCATATAGCTAATGTAATTGTTAACTCTGACAATTCTATCAGAAGGAAGGACATATTGTCTTCTACAAGTACAAGCAGATGTGGTAATATCGATTCTAGTAAACAAGTACAACCCTGCGCATTTAAACCATCAAGTTCCTACATAATTTGGAATGACAGCATCCATGAAAAAAACTTCAGTTTTCATATCCCTATCTAATCTCATTGATTTAGTTTTTGAACAGTGAATATGCGGTACAGCACATGTCAAGAAAACTTAAAAATCCCATTCCCCTTTCCACTCAATTTCTCATCAACCGACTTTTGCTTATCAAGATCGTGCCCAAAATCAAGCTTGGCTTGGCTCATTTACATAAGCACGACCCGAGCTTGAGCCCTTGTTTAAATCAGCTCAACTTGAGCTTGATCTCGTCTCAAGCCCGAGTAAATAAGCTCGACCTGAGCGTGAGCTGAGCTCAATCCCCTCAAACACTAGACGAGTCAAGCTCAACTTAAGCTCAAATCGAGCTCTGAGTTCAACTACTGTACAAAGAGCCGAGCTTGATCAGCTCGTTTTCCTGCCCTACAACCAACCATTAAATCTAAACCCCAAAAAATCAACAATTGCCTAATTAGATTTCTCAAACTAAATCTAAACAATTCCATCTTGCACAGTCCAATCCACATAGTCATAATTTCAATCATAATAGCACATCTAGTGAGGCCCTAATTCCTATGACATGATACAAATGTAGACACCAAGAACGATAAGGAATGTACCAAACAAAGCCAACCCAACACGGGTCTCCTCCCCCAGCGCCATCCCGAACACGGCGGTGGCGGCGAACGTCGTCGCGTTGGTCACCGGAACGGCTATCGAGATGGGCGCGTCGCTGAGGATGGCGAAGAAAGCGGCGGAGGCCGATAGGTTGAGGAGGAACGGGACGGAGTACTGCCAGGTTAGGAGGAGGTTGAGCCATTTCTTTAGGGAGGAGAGGAACCAGTGGTGGGTTGCGTCCGGAGGAGGGAAGGATTTGAGGGTTTGGTCCCAGATGAGTGCGCCGCGGCGCATTAGTGCGTTTGTGGCGCCCCAAACGAGGCCTACTGCGATCATCTTCTGCGTGTCCCTTTCCATCTCGCTGTCTCGGAGGAGTGGGGACTGATGGGCGTTTACTTGGTTGAATGCGATAAGGGTGTGTTTGGATAGGCAATATTATAGAGGGAGAGGGGAAGGGGAAGGGGAAGGGGAAGGGAAACAATTTGGACCCGCTTTGTTGAAATCGTTCAATTTTTTAAAAATGTAATTTTAAGAAAGTCTACAAAAAATCAGCACAGTCAGATGAAGGAAATGGAACAACTCTTCGCTTAATTTCCCGAAAAGAACTTGAGCTTGGATAGGCAATATTATAGAGGGAGAGGGGAAGGGGAAGGGGAAGGGGAAGGGAAACAATTTGGACCCGCTTTGTTTGGGATACATCTCCAGTCCCACACAAACAGTCGAAATCGTTCAATTTTTTTAAAATGTAATTTTAAGAAAGTCTACAAAAAATCAGCACAGTCAGATAAAGGTAATGGAACAACTCTTCGCTTAATTTCCCGAAAAGAACTTGAGCAAAGAATTGATCAAGATGTTACCAATATTCGAATGAGCTAATTTTTTATCAGAGATTGTTACAAAAATATTTTTAAAAAAATTAAGCGGCTCCGATTATTTATATGAGACCTAAAGGTGGGTCCACACAAAGCGACGTGCAGATGGTGTATCCCAGTGTACACAATATTTAAGGCTGTGTTTGGATTGTCTTAAAAATGGTCAAGTTTTACGTTTCATGACTCTATATTTCAGCTACTGTAATTCGGAAGATTGGCTTTCTGATAAAGAGAAATGAGATGAGCCCCAAAATTAGATAACTGTGCAAGCAATATGAACTGTTTTTATATGACTTTTAGGAAGACATTAATTTGGTACTAAAAATGTTAGAAGTATGAAGCCATCTCTATTCTCTATTATAAAATAGAAGGGTGTGGGGAATAGTTGTTGCAACAGCTCAGATTTGTTTGATACAAGAGTTGATGTGTGTGTGCTCTTCAACTCTCTTAAGAAAGTGCACACAATCTCTATTATAAAACAGAAGAGTGTGGGGATAAGTTGTTGCAATAGCTCATATTTGTTTGATTCAAGGGTTGATATGTGCTCTTCAACTCTCTTAAGAAAGTGCTCGCAATTTTTCAAATATTTCACAAAAATGTCATATCTTCTTTTTACCCAGTTTCTGTCATTGGCATAATAAAAATAAAAAAAAATCAGCTCCTATCGTATGGGTTCCACCCCCCACCGCCGCCTCTCTCTCTCTCTCGTCATCTTTCGAATCCCAATTGAGATCTACAAATTCCGTCTGAAGCTAGGCCAAGAAACATTCCTTTCGATTATTAATATATATATATATATATATATATTCCTTTGGGATTTTTGATTTATTCTGGCGAAGCTGGGGTGGGTAGCGCCGTAAGCACAGACAAACCCTATGCTTTCGGTGATCGCTTACACTAAGGTATTTCAACCAAAGCCTGAGTTCTTTATAGCTTTTTTCGATAGCCTGTTTTTCTCGCGGTCCTAACTAATATTTTTTTTACTCTTTATATGGTTAGTTTATGGCGTTTGATAACTATTAGTGATTGAAGTTATATTGAGGTTTTTGATTTCTGGGTTCTAATATGTTCTTTCATTTCTGCAAATGGGTTTAATGTATGTGGTGGATGATCCATAAGCAAATTGATATTTTAACTTTTTTTATTTGGTATTTAGTGGGATTCCATAAGCAAATTGATAGTTCTTTGTAGCTAGCTTAAAAGTTTAGTTGGAGGAGTGCCGTAAACACGGGTAATTCTCTGTCGTGCCACTTACTACACACTATTAAATTGATTTAGTATTTGAGCCACTAGCTAACAAGTGTCATAAGCACGGGCAATTCCAACCAGGGTGCGTAGTGGCAAGCACTAGTCTTTTATAAACTGATTGAAGTGACCTAGTTTCTTTGCTATCAAATTACACAGACTTTGTCCAGCAGCCGTAGGAAGTTGAAGACACAGAGGAAGAGTGTAACAGACGGCACCGTGGTGTGTGGGAGCAGAGGCTTTGCCCAGAGAGGTTTTTCACTCGGTTCCTGTGCCCAGAGCCTGCTCATGCCAGCGGGGGCTTTGCTGGAGATGTTTTATCTCCTTCATTTTGGCCGAGACCTGGTAACGCTTCTGAAGGCGGCGTCTAACGGATTCCCTCGGCCAGAGCTTGGCCGGCGTGCTTGTGGATTAGTCCATGTTTGCTGTATTTCTATTCTGTAGTTTTCGTTCCTGTTTCCTTCGGTTAGCATTTGTCTGTCTTTGATTTGGTTTTTTGAACCAGCCTGAGGCGGGTGGATGGATAGGTTGCTAGTTCCTCGTGACCGACCTTTTAAGGCGGTGAGTAGCGAGTTACGGCTCGGCTTAGGACCTAGACTCCATCGTCTCTTTGTCTCATTGTTTTGGGTGAATATCCCTCGAGATGGGTTGGTTTTAATTTCCTTTTCATTGTATTTGGAAGGAATCGCTATAATTTTGCCTGTATTTTTTTAATGATATGAGCTTTGGATCAAATAGAAAAAAGAAAAAAAAGCTAGTTAGTGAGTGATGCCTAAAAATTGTGTTTGTTAATGACAATTTTGGTTCGGGTTCTACATGTGAACGATTAAATTTATCTGAGATGAACCTAGAATAAGCGCCAACTCTTCACAAAGAGACAAAAGAGAAGTCTCGCATAACTTATGTCTAAGTATTTGAATTATGTATATTGGCGTTTGTTGTTTATTTCCATTTCCTTTTCACTTGTTAATAATTTACTTTGAAATTAAGGGTTTAGGAAAATGGAAGATCAAAAAATGTGGGCATGAAATGCTGAATTGAGGGCCCATGCGAAGATGACCATACACCTAACTTGCAATTAGTGCGTACATGCACCTATCCACCTGGCCCAACTATAAATTTTCGCACCTTCTTGGGTTTCCAAAATGGAAGTACACGTATATTACCCTATCGCCTCTATTAAGGAGTATTGTTTTGTCGGACTACACTATTATTTATAGGGGATTCCGTCGCATTTACGTCGGAACCAAAGCTAAGATCACATGGAGTATAAATGGTGTTGGGGGTTTTTCACACCTTCATCTAAACCGTGTGGTCCCTCGCACATGGCCACTACTTACCTGTAAGAGCATCCGCATTGTAATAAGCAAATGATCGTGGATAATCAAACTTAACAACAATACTCAAAACTACCCCACATTGTAATAAGCAAAGTTACAAGTCTTTTAACAAATAACCAAATTTCACTCATTCCATAATCAAACTTAACAACTTTTACCAATAATCAAAACTCAATAACCAAACTCAATAACTAAACTCAAAACTTAATAATTCAAAAGCACCCCATATTAGAATCATCTCATCGAGACGAATAATTTGGTGTGGTCGGGTGCATGATTGGAACTCGTTTGCGATTGGACATATGAGTATTGTGTATTATGAGGGTTTGTTTTCTTCGAGATGCAAAAATAATCAATGTGGAGGTAGAAGTTGTTAAGTTTGATTATGAACTAAATGGATAATCAAATGCTGACGTGGCACATTTTGATTATTGGTTTTGATTATTCCCATTGCGGATGCTCTAATACTAATATCCTTCTAATCTCTTGGAGTCTCGGTGGCTTAGATGGCGTTATTTGACTGGCCCATGACACCAAAACGCCAAAAGCCACTGAAGGTTCCAAAGGATTGAAAATACTATAACATTGCCCCCCTCAAGTGTTTCATCGAAGATGATTTTAAGCTCATCTGATTGTACCTCTTAAATTCCGAGGAAGAAATATAGGGTGTTGATCTATTGAGAGACTTCAAACTCCTTTTCTTAACTTTCCTAACTTCCATTTAAGCCCTGCTTATGGGTGTTGATCTGGGAAAAAGAAAGTGTATTTCCTCAAAAAGTCCTTGGGAGCTTCTATGTGCACACAATTTTTCTCATGTACACAAACAAAAGGTAAGGTTTAACTAAAAAAAAACCTAGAAAATTAAAAAATATTAAAGCTAAAATCTTATCATTTGTATCTTAACCTCTTTTTTGGTTGCCCCCAAGTCTTCACTTTGTATCTCCACGTCATTTTGTGCAAGTAAAACTTAAAAGTCTACATTTATGTGATCACTTCAACTATTGACAATCGCTTAAACAATTAAATTAAACCCTAAATGTACCACACGACAACACTTGCCTCGTGTTTTTAATAAGTAGTACTGTATCTTTCAAGTTATTATCAAATGATGTTTTTTACTCAAATTAGATGAATCTACACAATTAAAGTAATGCAGAAATTTCTATTTAGTTTTTTCCCATAAATGATGTTTTTCTAAATTTCTCCCTTAAATTTTATTCCAAAAATTTGAGAGTCAAACAAGCCATTTCTTTTTCAATTCCACAACTACCCTCCACTCCTTCTCTCCCTACGTGGCACTTTTATCCTCTTTGCTCATCCCTCGCAGCCACACTGCAAAGTCTCCGCCGTTGCCCTCTTTCAACTCTCCTTCCCCCCTCTCGTCTCTCTCTCTCTCTCTCTCTCTCCGAATCCTCCCTTTTCCCGTTCACTTTCTCGGGAAAATCGAATCAACAAATCTTCCGCCTCTCCAATCACTCCCTTCCGATCAATCCACCTCCGCTCTCCCATAACCAAATCTCAAAACCCTAGATTCCGTCGTTTCTCCGCTGATTCGACCGGCGGATCTGATTCGGAGCATGGAGAGGATCGTCGGCGGAAAATACAAGCTCGGCCGTAAGATCGGTAGCGGATCATTCGGAGAAATCCACCTCGGTAAGTTCTAATTCATAGATACATATGTGTATTGGTTTCTTTTTTCTTATTAATCTGATTGCGATTATTGTTGCGTTTTTTTATTTTATTTGCAGCTACGCATGTCGACACGTTCGAGATCGTTGCAGTAAAGATCGTGAGTGTCTGAATTGATTTCTCTCATAATTGTTTCGTTTTCGTATTTTTATGGATTGTTGTGTTTCATCTGGTGTGATTTGATTTGTTTGATTTGTGCATGCTTGTGATTCAATTGAGGAATTCAAGTCGAGATTTCGTCTATGTATTGCGCCAGTGTACTGAAACTCGGCCGCGCACTAGTCGTCAGCATGTAGGTGCTAGGCGCCGCTTTTCCGCCCAGCTAGTGCCTAGCGATTTTTAGAAGATTGTATTGCGCACTGTGAGAGATCCTATTATTTTTGCGTGATGGATGTATCCAGACTTCCAGTTGACATGTATTTTGCCAAATTGATTAGTAGTTTAGGGTTTCTGAGGAACTGCTCTCACGTCGATCTCGTCTCTTTCTGGAGGTTACTTTCATTGAAGTTCAATATGCAGGATAACAGTCCACACGACTAAAGTTGAAAATAATAAAACTAGCTTGACTCAGCTTTGCCAATTAGAGGTAGGCTTGGTTTGCAGTTAATTGGGTATTACGGTGACTGTGGTACCACGCGGCGATATTTCTCTATAACCAACTATAGTGCTGGGATGAGATAGTAATTTGGTTGTTGAAGGAAGTCATATTAGCTTGACAACGTTTTCTTGTAAATTTTTTTGGTTTTCTTAATTGACTAGACTAGAGTTTGGTTGTTTTTGTCCTGTGGGCTTCTCAGTCCTTGTCAAGGGTTCATTGTGCTTATGTTTTCTGGTTTGCAGGAAAATACTAAGACGAAACATCCACAACTTTTCTACGAGGCCAAGCTATACAATATTCTGCAAGGAGGAAGTATGTAAAGTTATGAGTATATTTTCATATACGTGTCAGTGTGAAGTTTCATTCACGAGTTGTTGCATTCTTTTATTCTTCTTCTACGAACGAGTTGTTAAATTCTATCTCTGATATTCGTCTATGTTTATTGTGTATCCTTGAAGGTGGCATACCAAACATCAAATGGTCTGGCATAGACGGGGAAGATAATATTCTTGTTATGGATTTGTTGGGACCAAGTCTTGAAGATCTGTTTGTTTATTGTGGAAGGAAGTTTTCATTGAAGACAGTCTTGTTGTTAGCTGATCAAATGGTAAGCTGTGTATACTTGATTTCACATCATAGTGGACTATGGATGCTACCAGTCAAGTCCTTAGTGTATCAACAACCTGATATATTAGGGACATTGCTGCATACAGTTTTCTGCGGTACATATAATGGTTGTTACTATTCTGGAAGGGACATGGCAGTTAGACTAACATACGTTTAAAAGTAGAAGTCATATGCTTTTTGAGCATAGGTTTAACATGTTCTCCGACAAGTTATGGTGTC
The DNA here is from genome assembly GCA_014282245.1 of Rhododendron simsii. NCBI lineage: Eukaryota > Viridiplantae > Streptophyta > Magnoliopsida > Ericales > Ericaceae > Rhododendron > Rhododendron simsii. The sequence goes on along the minus strand of CM024955.1, from coordinate 36,142,729 downwards.
AAGTTTCAGCAACTGCCAAAGGCCCCCTACTAAGTAAAGGTTCCTACGTATTCATCGCCCAATGTTCATCGGCACTTATAATCTGTTCTTGTAATTCATGCCCAATCCTCGTTTTACTATTTGCTTTCTATCATTGTGTACTGTATCTATTTTAGATGCATATATGAAGTTGTTTCTAGAAATTTTACTTTGGCGTAAACGTTTGTTTCATCTCGTTTTTACCTCTTCCAGATAACAAGAATAGAGTACGTACACTCTAAAGGGTTTTTGCATAGGGACATTAAACCTGATAACTTTCTGATGGGTCTTGGTCGAAAAGCAAATCAGGTATCTCTAATTCTTTGACACTTGAGACCTACATAGATGCCCTTTTTCGTTCATTTTCTCTCTTGTTTGCAAGCTTTCATTTCTTTGTCATTGTTGTAACTCCTCAGGTTTACATTATTGACTTTGGGCTTGCGAAAAGATATCGGGATTCTACAACCAATCGTCACATTCCTTACAGGTTACCCTTATCTCTAGGGAATATTCCTGTTTTTTCTGGTTCTGACTTTTTCTCGATATATCTGGAAGAATTACCAAGACATGTTTTCTTTTTTGCAACCACACGTTTTCTAATAGCTACCGATGTATTCTTTCATTCAGTTTCTGAAATGGTTTCTTAATAGCGTAATTGATTTCGTCTATTTTGCGTAGGGAGAACAAAAATTTGACAGGGACTGCACGTTACGCAAGTTGCAATACTCATCTTGGAATTGGTAAGCATAGGATACTTTCTTTTATAGCTCTTCTTGTTTGAAAGCAAGCGCTTGATATGCATCCTTTTGTGCCTTCTCGATAGAGCAAAGCCGGCGGGATGATTTAGAGTCTCTTGGATATGTACTTCTATATTTCTTGAGAGGAAGGTATCAATTTTTACTCGAATGATTTTTTCTTGTCTTATTTCTGATTTTTTTTAATGATAAATGTGGGACATATTGTCAAGAAGTAACTGTTGCATATCATAGTTGGCAAAATCATGCGTGTAGGTAGTGCTTTCTGTAACTAAATGTGTACACATGTACTATTCAAGCTTTTATTCATGTTTTGTAGGTGTTCATTGTCTTTGCTTGTTCTCTTTCCTTATTGAGATATTTTTGTGTATAGTCTGCCATGGCAAGGTTTAAAAGCTGCAACCAAGAAGCAAAAGTATGACAAAATATGTGAGAAGAAATTATCAACTCCTATTGAGGTTTGTGCCTTACCATTTATTAAACAACTCAGTTAGAGTCACAAGTTTCCCCACTCCCTCCCCCTTCTGCGGTGCTCTTTTTGATTTGATTATTATGTCATTTGCAAAGTCCACACTGCTAAGTCCCTACTGTTTTGTTTTAAGGTTTTGTGCAAGTCTCACCCTGTGGAGTTTGCGTCATACTTCCATTACTGCCATTCATTGACGTTCGATCAGCGCCCTGATTACGGATTCTTGAAGCGCCTGTTCCGTGATTTGTTCAGTCGTGAAGGTATTGGCATTCCTATAAATAAGTTAGTTCAACCATATGGACATTGCATGGGTCTTAAAGCCTCATTCGTCTGCATCTAAACTATGCAAATGCCAAAATGTTCTAGTGTACACTGCGTATTGCCCTGACTATGATCCATGTACTGATGAAAACTATTTCTGTTGGATTACTTTCTATTCTTTTTGTCTGGCAGGGTATGAATTTGATTACATATTTGATTGGACGATCCTAAAGTATCAGCAAGCACAAAAGAATAAAACTCAGCCACGAGTGTCTGTTAGTATTCTCACTACCTCGTTTATAGTTTTGTCCTTTTTGACTGTATATTATGTTTGTAGTGGTTTTGGCTTTAGAGCTTGGTTAGTACTTTATGTTTCTTACTTTGAAGTGGTTAATTATCTTATTATGATTCTGACGTGATTCAGAATATGAATGTTACAGCCAGCTCCTGGAGAGGGTAATAGCAGAGCGACAGCAATGGATGTGGACAAGCATCAAGGTTAGATCTTGTTGGTCCACTTTGTACTGTTGGAACCTGTGTCCCATGTTTTTGGTTATCTGACTTTTCCTGAGACAAGTATAAAGGACTCATTGTCGTCATTTTTTTTCTTACACAGTAAGAACCGTTAGCGTCTTTCAGGCAGCGCATAAAGTATCCTGTTTGATTAACTAGGCACGTTTTATTATCTCTAAAGGGTAATGAAATAATAAAACGATAACAAGCTGATAAGAGTGGTCTAGGATGGACTTTGTAATTTTGTGCCCAAAAGCATCAGTGTGTGGTATCATAGTTTGTGGGTGAACGGTGATAAATTGTGGAGTTATTAACTTGGCTGTTTCATTATCCAACTTTGGTAGGCAATCATGCTTCCTACTCGGCTGAGACAACGGAACGCATGAGACTGGGCAATGCTGGTAGTCCTGGTATTCGCATGCAGTTTAAACCACAAGCGTCGGCTGGAAGGAATTTGAGCTTGGAGAATCCCCTACAGAAAAATGTGGGTTAACATAATTTTCCATTTTGTGAACAATTCCCATGATATTCTTCAGTATTTTGCTTTTATTACACAACTAATAGTTTCATAACATAATTTCTGTAGATAAGCCTTTTTGATGATGACATCTTGTTGTTGTAGTTTGTGAGCAATACAGACATGCCATCGGCTTCATCTTCTCATGCTAGCATGTCAAAACAAAAGGCGTCGAAAGCTGTTTTGCCTGCTGAAAGCACATCCTTTAGTCATGCAAATGGTGACAAAGTTGGTCCTTCAAGTAGCTGGATTTCATCCCTTCACCGTGTTTCTTCTGCAAAGTGATTTTATATGGTAACTTGATTTGGTAATATATTTTATTGCATTCCAGAATCGTAAGACTAAATGGATTTTAGCTTACACTTTCCTGATTTTTATGTTGCAGTTGCTGTTTTGGTCTCGATCTTTATGACACATCTGGTTATGTTTTATCTTGCTTTGGATATGGGTTTTGCATCATTTCTCTATGGAAGCCAGCACTTTTCGCAAATGAATGAAGATGACCAAAAACGTGCGGACCAACTCTAGATACAGATCACTTATGGCACAGTTGACAAGAATTCGGTGATGGACCTGTGGAGGACAAAGAAGCTCACAGTGTTCCTTCGCGCGTACCAAGCTACCTGCTCGAGTTGTAATCCTTCCCAAGGTGACTAAACCATTAGTTGGTCCTTGAACACAGACCAACCGCAGCTTGGTTCCTGCCCTGTACATAGATGTCAAAGACTATGCAGGAACTGTGTTATATGGTTCTGTGTAACATGAATCACGTGTGAATTGTTTTTGCCTGAATTCTTCTGTTAAAAAATCATAGAGTTTCCATTTTGCTTCAGTGGTTGTTGAGAGTCCTTTATTGTTTGTTCATTGGCTATTTGCATTGTAAGTCTGTAACCTTAATGCTTTATAGCTTTTGGATAGAGCTGTTGATATATGGCCGAAAACAGATTTTACATAGATGAAGCTCAACATTTTTATGTTTCTGTTGCCATTATATAGTGCCTACATGTATGGTGCATTTCAAAGGATGAAGAATTGTTTGATTGGTAAGTTAACGGGACTCAAACTTGAGTCTCTTAAATGTTGGAAACTTTGTATGGGGAACCTTCTTTTCGCTTGATGTGTTCTTTCTTTTGTCCCGTTGATTACTTGGGCTCGCCAATGTTAATTTGGAGAAGGCTGTTAGACAAAACAATGTCATATGGATGTCCGTGGTCCTATTCAGATCACACGAACGTACAATTCAGAAACTACATTTATCATTTGGCAAACTTGCGCCTAGCAAGGGCTTAAATTATTAGACCTATAGGTACCTGTTGTGCATATTTTACAATCTGCTTAGTTGTGCATTTTAGAGAGCTAGGTTGCAGGGAGTCTGTCAGATATTTCTCTTTTCATCCCAAAAAGAAATTTATGCATTAATTCTCTTGATATTTTTGCAAGTAAAAATGCAGTGAAATTTGTGACTTTAGTCTAGCAGGTATCCCAACCCAGGAAAGAAATGTTTTCCTTTTTTTTAAGAAGTCCTATGCCTTTTCGGGCATCGTAGTTGAACGTTTGATACCTCTGGAGTTGCATGTTCATGGAAAATTCCAAGTCTAGTACTCACCATTTGTTGCTTATCTGTGAAACCTGAGAAGAATTTGCTGTGTATTAGTAGTTTTTGTATTGTGACATTATTCCTGTGGCTGCTCAAGTTTGGGTTTTGTACCATGTAACTTGCAGGATCACTTCTTTGGTGGAAAAGCTGATGCATCCACCTGGTCACACTTCCTACTAAGAGGCGGCTGAATAGAGAACAGGTGAAACTCAAGTCTTTTGTTAGGGTGCTTCTGGAACAGCTAGTCTTCACTTAACATTTGAGGAGAGCTTGTGACCTGGCATGATGGCAAGTGCTTTCTGCTTCCAGCCTTGTGGTGCAAGTTCAAATCTAGGAGATTGGCGTTACACGCAAGAGAAAGAACAAACAAAAGTTGGGGTAAGACTGAGTATCTACTACCTTTCCTGGGTTGTACTATGAGCAGGAGCATTGTGCTTTGGATTCGACCTTGTGGATACAATATGAGAGAGCTCGTAGTTTTATTGTAGAGGCTTGTGCATTAGACCAGATCAGATACAGGGGGCTGGTGGATAAGCCATGCCAGCCTGTTCTCTTGGCTCCATTTGTTGAATAGGCTGTATGGGAGGCAGGGTCGTGTTTGGATATAGGGTGTATGGATGAATTTGAGGTAAAAGAACAAGGGAATACCTTGACAAATCCAGAATCCAATGCAACCTAAATCGATTCGGTGTTTATGCATGCTTTAGTTCTTCCTAAATTTTGCTGAACGGTTTTTTATTGTGTCGCGATATCTGCAGATTATACAGACAAATTGAGAAGCAAGAGACAGGTAAAATGGTCCAACTTGGGATCCCTAAATTCCATCTTGGTCTGTGGACAGGATTCTGGATTACTAAGTCTACTGGAGGTGTCGAATTGGAAACCAGTCGCGGTAACATCCTTTTCAGGAGTGACTAGTTTTTTGGTTGCTCGGTGGAAAAGGTTAGGAAGCTAATAACCCTCCTTTGGTTGGCCCAGATTGGCCCCTTGCTGGCTATGAGCAGGACAAGAGGGGTCTAGGGGTACGCATGAGGGATCTGTATGTGCTCTCAAGATTGGCTTGAGTCATACCTAGACCCATTTCGACTGAAGGCATTTTAACAAGAAGCTAGTGGCCTATGATTAATGGGGTTGATTCTCCCAACCGCCGTCCAAGAGTTTCGAACACTTGTCCGCTTAGTCACCAAACCACTTGAGAACTTGGTTGTAACCCAGTTGAGTAGGTTTGGTAGTTTGATTACTTTGATAGCCATCGTTGAAGAAGCCTCCACACATTTTCCTTAAGGTAGTCGACCCCATTTCGTGTTTACTGAAGTTGCATCTGAATGTTCCAACTTTCTCGAAGACAGGTCGAGATTAGAAAAAGAAAAACAGAACTAGTGTTTCTGTTCGCTCACCCATTTTGGTTTCCCGGTACTTCTGTGCGTCAAATTTGGAAGTTCGATGGTTATGCTTTCAAGTTCCAACTTTGTTGTGCTTCTGGTTGCAGCGGTTTGACCAGAGTATTTTAAGCAATATTTATATTTTATCATTTATTTTTTTTTGTTGATCCTTATTTTATCATTTATTGGCTGAGCAATATATACAGGGGAATTCCTACAAGAGTACGTGGATATATTTTGTTGAAATATGTACTGCAAAAATATAATTTCATCAGGTATATTTTCTCAAGCCTCCAGGATTGGTCAGTGTAATTTATCGAAAAAAATAAAGGAAACACTGAAATCTGTTCTTACTAAAAGCTTGTTTTGGTATTAATTTCGGGTTTTTATGAATTTTTGACAGAACCAAGTTAGAACTTTTTGAAATGGTCCTTTTGCCTCAAGGAGAAGTTTAAAAAATAAAAGATTATGACCAAAAACTTTAAAAAAAAAAAAAACATTAGAAAATTATAGACCGAACCGTCTTCTTTTAATTTTTGTTGACAAATTTACATATTTTTTCAAAAAAATTGCAATATAAAGTTAAGGAAGCAAAAATTTAGGAAGAACGGGCCCTTAATTTAACAAGTTTCTCCTCTCTAACATCCTTAAAAAACTCTCGTAACATCGGAGAACTACTCCAGGTTTATACCGTTTAACTCCTACTGTCAATGCTAACAACGCAGGCCAAACGGCACGACGGGTGGATGCATCAGATTTGTGCTTGGAATTTTTCTCAGGAAATCACGGAATGAGTAGGTGACGCTTTTGAAAATCACTCTCAGCACTTGCTTTTGTGCAACCAAAGTTGGAGAAATGAACATTGAGTTGGGGATAAAGAGCTATAACTGAATGGTTTGGAGGGTTGGAAAATGCACTGTTATCCCTGTCAAGGGAGTTTGTCACCGCAAATGTCAGATTGTTCACAATTTCCACTAGTTCAAAAGCGATTAGAGCCATCAAAACCCCCTAAAACTACACCAATTCTCCACTTCAGATTAAGGAACTGAACGTGCTTAATTTTTATACTCTATAACAAGGAACGTATACCAGAGCGTTTATCATTACATTATGGCAGAACCGCCAAAAACCCAAAATCCAGAACGAAATATACAGTTGTTACTTAAGTTGCCCTTTGCCCATTCTACCAAGGATGCAGATGGAGTTCGACAAAAAAGGAGAACCAGAAAATACACTGATGTACTCCAAACCACCCTGCATTTTAAACAAACAGAGATAACAATCCTACACCACTTCAAAATTCAGGAAACAAAACAGACTTCTTTTCATTTCCCTATCACCATTTATCAACTTTCATTCAGCTCATTTTCCCCTACATTCTGATAAACATACCTTAATATTTCCATCATCAAAACGGTAGAAAGCCTTGTCCATAGTGAGGAATTCAACACAGAGACACAAGCGGAACCCCAAATGAATCATTTCCAGAAAGCGAGAATTGGCCGGTCAAATCCAGACTTGCTGCCCGATAACCTGGAACTTATGTTTTCTACCATCCTAAATCCAATCTGAAAACATGGACCAAAGATCAAAAGTCAGCAGATTGGTTTCAATAAGAAAACCGAATCCAAAATGGTTGTCTAGCATTTCATAAAGCTTGTGTTACATGGACTCTTAATTTAACAATAGAAAGATCTCCGTGTCCAATAACCATGAAACGGGCAAGGCTATGGGATAAGGTCGGATCCTATAATTTTGATGATATATGGAAAAACAATGGACCTCACACTAGCTAGAAAAACACATTCCTTGTCGTTCACCAGTATAGGGTTATGTATTATATTTTCCCTTACCTATATCCTACTTTCAAACACAAATCTAGATATCCTAAAATTCAAGTTTAGGAAGGTCTAACACTTAGATGAGCTCCGTACTAGGGTCCATGTACCACAAGATTTAGCTAATAACTGTAAACCTCATCTGACCAAATAAGAACAAAAACATGAAATATACCTTGTCCAAAAGAACTTCTTGAAAAGCTTCAGGATAGATCTTGATATTGTGATAATTAGTTTGTGCCATCTGCAGACCAATTAGAAAAATTTTGTTTCAGACAAATAATCCCAGCCCATATAATCATAAGCCCATTCAAACTACTTGAGCAGTGCTTAGGTAAAAGAGTTTCATGAAGCAAAAATGGTATCCGGCACAGGTCCGAGTAACAGTAGAATAAAATGCAAGATTCATGAGTTCAGAGCCCCATTATAGCATAAAAATCATTGACAAACATGAGCTAATGTTATCATACATTAGGTCAAACTTTTACTCTAACATCTGATAAGAAAAGAGAGTGTATAAAAAAAAATCTGCAGTTTTTTCAGATACAAGATGACACCTGTAACAGCCTCTCTGCCGAGTCCATGATGCGTCTCTAGGTTTGGAAAATTAGTTTGATGTTGGAACGAGTCGACAATGTAAAGGTTTTCTGGTTGGATGGATATTCAAGCACTTTAAGTGTGTGAAAATGCTCGATCAAAGATCTGGTAAGTGGGTTGTCCCATCTTTACTTTGCTATTGTGGTTACTTGGAAAATTCTAGGCACAAGGATGGGCACTCGAACTTGGGACCCTATCATTTTATTGCCTTTCACAACATTCCGGAGGACAGCCCAAGCAAAAAAAAAACATTCTGGAGGACACACACACACACACGAGAGAGAGAGAGAGAGAGAGAGAGAGAGAGAGAGAGAGAGAGAGAGACCATGAAGTTACTGGAACACTAAAAAGGCTAAGCATGACTTACTAAAGACATGGAAGAAGGCCTCGTCATTTGAGCATCAAAGCTCTCATAGAAGCATAATGGGGCAAAATGAAGATGAATTAAAAGAAAATCCCATACCTCAGATACAAGACGGTTTTTGTAATATGAGTTCCAAGGTTGGGGTTCCAAAATAAGAATGCCACCCTGCTCAAGTTAAAAATATAGTTTATAACCATATTGCTATGCTCAAGCCAATACTCTGTAAAAGCAAAGAATCTTTAAGATCGGGCATACCGGTTCAAGAAGCTTCCAAATCTTGGCAAATAAAATAATCAATCCATCATCACCCCAGTTCAAATGGATCCATTTTGCTACACTTAAGCTGCAAAAAAAAATAATAATAATATCAAAGAGAAAGAAATGAAGATCTCAAAATCTCCACGTAAGGGCCACAGGCAAAACCAGGTAAACCAGCAAATGAAATATTTTGACTGTGATTCTGACATAGTATAACAGTATTCTGCATAATCAGAACTGCGTGAAGGTATCTTTCTTGAGCCAGTGATATAATTAAGATACAGAAAAATGCCATTGAAAGAAAAAAGAACATAAAAGGAATTTGTAGCATAACATAAACTTTCACACAAGGAAAACAAGGAAAGATTTGCACATTTAAACGACTAAGTATTTCAACTCCTAAATTCAACCAATTCAGCAGAGTCGTTATCTTTAAAAAGAAAAAAAGAAATTCTTTCAGTCCCTAGAGGATCCCTCAGAGTTCAAAAAAGACAAATAACTAGCATTCAAAATCTGACATATAAGAGGCGTAGGAAATAAGAACCATATAAACCAATTTTCTAATTTTCTTGTTTCTAATGGACCCATATGATCATTCATTCATTCTTTCTTTCTTTTTTCAGTTTTTCTTATTTTTGCCAGCTCGTCTTCCCTACGGTAAAACATGTCATAAACCTGAAGCACAATTGAACTGACCAAATAATTGTATGATAGAACCTATCCTCTGGCGGCCGCCAATCCTTAACAAAGTTTCCTTTTTGGAAAGTAACTAGGTGGGAAAGATCTTTTCCATTACTAGTCTCTCCGCTTTGTACTTCAGTGACATGGTGTTGTACACCATTCATTCTTTCTGAATCTTCTAACTTGGTAGGCTTTGATTGTACTGCACGAGTACTCATCTTCACAGTTTTTCTGAGATTCCAATGGGCGTCCTCGATCCGATCTGCACGAAAATTAAAAGAATCCCATTGATTTGTCTGACTGCACCTCAACAATAGCATGTGCAAGTAATTTCAACGCAGAAGGCTAATTTCTGGGTCAACCAGACTAATTTCTTTCCACATTCCAACATTAACTGAAATACATCAGTCCAAAAAATTAGTAGTTGCACTCCAATCCAAGTGGTTAATACTTAATAATGCACATAGGTATGATGCTATTGGTTTATGCAGCTCTTTTATGCAGATCAGTAGTATCAGTAGCCCTTCTAGTCATTGCATTCCGAAAGGACAATGATTTTTTAATAAAAGCAATTGTTTCGTAGATGGGTCTTTTTCCTTTGACGGAAGCCAATACATGAATGAAAGAAGCAAGTTGGCCCCAAAAGAAACTAAGATTATGCTTCAAAATCTTACCACCATCGATGTCAACTCCAAGGATGCTCCGGCAGCCAAACTTTTTCGCTGCATACAAAATGATAAAGCGAGGTAAATTGAGTTATAGACAGAGACATACACAATGGTCAACAATAACAAAGAAACAACAACATTGATGATCTTATTTCGGGGAAAACTTAGTTTTCACGTTATTTTCTATATCAAAAATTATAGTTCAAGAATAGTCACTTAATAACTAAGAGGCTAAGTTACATATTCTAAAATAAAAAGCTCTAATTTCTTAATAGAAACCAAAAAACATGTCCATAAAGTGTAACTGAGTAGATAAAAGCCTGTAAACTGTAACACCAAAAGCACACTCGAAGAAGATGAGACATCTTAGTTTCTTGTTGTGATCGTTATAAAAGGCTCTTTTTGTGTGTGTGTTTTGAAAACAAACCTAGGGACAGTAAATTATACTAATTACTTAAGTATAAAAGGCCCAAAAAACACGGAAAAAATACTGAACAATTAGCCCGCTAAAGAGTTAGATACCAATTGTGATTGTTATTGTCCCATTATTGCATCCAATGTCTAGACAATCCTTGCCCTCAAACCACTCCTTCTTCAAAACCTTCAACCTAGGATCTTCCTCCAGCTCCTGACCAACCTGAAAATAACCATACGAAACAAGTTTGAAATAGCCACCATATGTCCCAATGTCTGTAGAATGTAAAGTGAACTAAATTGTTCAACAACAATTAAACTATATAACAAACACAACATATGAGAAGGTAAATACAAACCGAATCTAACACTCAGACTTCATTGGAACACATATGGAGTGCAATGTGAACCCTTCTTATGTAGAGTTACCAAACAGTAAAAGACCGCAAATTGAACTTGGTGGAAACTCCTTTCTCCACTAACCCAACCATTTAGGAGTACGGACCGCCATGTCTTTCCTTAGTTTCCCATGAGTTGATGGTACCATACCAGCAGGTTGTATCACCTTTATACCAATAGTGAATGTACTAACAATCAAATGCCCAAAGACTTCAACAATTTCAATTTCTCTTATGCATCAGAATAAATATTGAGTGTACCAGTGACACCATCTAGTGTGATATAACCCACCAATAAAAGAATGCTGAAGGGACTTGTGTACATCCCTTATCTTCTTACTAACCTAGTCAACCATGTAGATGTAGTCCCGGTGCAAGAAATCTGCAGAACCCTAACATGAGATCTACCGATACGAATATAGAACATATACACAAAGCAAACACAGAAGAATACCAGAAGCACATGGTTACTACTCGGTTGCAGTTGGTAGGAAAATTGTGGGTCTCACGCCTCTAACTTTCCCATTAGGATTAGCTTTCCTTCACAACACGTAGGAACCTTGTTTCTACACTAGTTTTGACATAATTAAACCTCTACTTTTCAACTTACCCTTAAATTTCTTGTATCAATAGATCGCATCAAGGAAAATACATTTTAGTATCCTTTGCTTCACTTCACTATAATTTTCCAGGCTTAAGATTACTTTTTGGGAATGTTTAGAGACTTGTTAACCTAACGTCACATTACCGCGATATGGTAACTCAGATGTATCTAAACAGTTGCAGCATTCCTTTCATCGCAGCTGATGATACCGCCATGTTGCATAACCATAATAACCAGCATTTACTCAATGCATTGCCCCATTCACTACTGTAACTGAAAAAATGAAAAGATTGTTCAAGTTCACAGACTCAATCAAACTAATTAGGGTTCCTTCCTCTAATTCAACCATTATATAGAACTCAACACCTCGATCGAACATTAAATTTGTTATACATGCACATACAAACGGTATATGCACAATACGTATCTGATTAGGGTTCCTTCACCCACAGTCAAATTCAACCACTATAATAAGTATATTTAACACCTCAATCCAACATTCAATATCATACATGGACGTACAAACGCATATATAGTTATAATACGTATCTATGCGCATGAATATCATATTGAAAGGAGGAGAGAAAGGAGGTTACGCGATATCCGTAGTAGTTTCTGTAGTTGCCAAAGATGGCGACTTCTTTGCGTTTTCTCTTCTTAGCCGATTGTTGAGCTGTAGTAGTTTCAGCTTCGTCGTCGCCGTTGTTGTTCTCCTTCTCGTCTAGGCCCATCTTCAAGTGTTCCGTAATTTGTCCGATGGATGCGCTCAAAGCTCTGCAAACGAAGGGGAGAGAGAGAGAGAGAGAGAGAGAGAGAGAGAGAGAATATTATAAAAAGGAAACAGAGAGCTCGAGTTTTTATCACAGGGGTCAGTAGGGTTTGCAGCGCCCAATATTTTGCGCGGTGGGTTCCGGATTTATTATTCTATGCGCCTCAACTTAGTTTGAGACCGAATTTCGAGACCGACTATTTCACGGTTCATTGTCAAGGAATCCAACTAAAGTTGGGACGAAATCTCATATGAATTTGGCCCGTATAAATTGATAGCAAACAAAAGTATTCAGAATCATATGAGCTTGAATAGAAATAAATTTTGATTTTTTACACTTGATTTCGTCTAGCCTTGAAAACGGAGGCTGGTCGGATTTGTGGATCCTCCAATAATGCTGGTACAGTAATGGCGTCTAGCGGAGGCTGGTCGGATTTGTGGATCCTCCAATAATGCTGGTACAGTAATGGCGTCTAGCGGAGGCTGGTCGGATTTGTGGATCCTCTAATAATGCTGGTACAGTAATGGCGTCTAGCGACAACGACTACAGTGGAACGATGGGACGTTAGGTTCTAAGATGCAAACTTACATTCCTCCAACTTCCTCCAACCCCATGAGCGGTTGGTGGTTCTAATACTGCAGGTGGTTTTTCTTTCTTTTTATTTTCTACCTTATGTTTTTACTTTCTTTTGTTTGGATTTTTGAGGCCTTTGTTTTAGCAACTGTTTTAGGGCTACGTTTGTTCGTTAAAAGAAGAAGAGTCAACCGTAAGTTGAACAGACAGCGAATACAAATCAACTTTAGACTCGTTTCTGTGTTTGTATTGACCATGATAAAACCGTTTTCAAGCATTTTCACTAAATGATTATGGCAAATTTTTTGCACCCAATAAGGAGGGAAAAACAGCGTTGTACAGAAGATGTTACAAATTGGGAACAAATCCAAACAGCCACTTCAACCTTTCTTTTCTTTCCCATTGCTATTACCCACCAAAATTGTTTCCAGTGAAACTGATGAAGCAAGGGGGGGAAAAAACAAATTACTCCTAAATACACCAACCACAAAACATCATCATCCCAACTTTTCTACACTAGCGTCATCCGGTAATGCTGGTTACTTTTGGAAAGCAATTTCATCTACAAAACAGGATTTAATACATTTTCAGACAGTGTAATTGGAGGAGTAGATTTCACAAGTGTTGACGCTTTGATTTGGCAAACTGTCAACTTGTCCCGGCAAAGGGCCACTGTTGCAAGGCTGGTATCATACAATTCCTCAAAGTAATTCCAGCTCCTTGAGGAAATCAATATTATCGACAAAAACCTGCACAAATTGAAACCAAATTGATCACAGGGTGCCACAGAGACAGAGATAAACAGCAAAAGTTACTTTCTTACCACAGTTCTAAACAGTGACTCCATCCAGACTACGTATTTTAGATCACACCTTGGATTTTGCCATTTTTAGACTAGGTATCCTGTGAATGCTACTTATTTTTCTCACCACTTATTAGTTTGCAAGATAAGTTGTTATTTCTTCCTAACTCTTCGTACCACTTCTCCACTTAAATCAGACAAGCCAGTTCTCCCACAAAACTCCTTTTGCAGGGGCCACTTCAGCTTTTTAAGCAAATTATGCGACACAATTTTTGTTCACATTGTGTACTTAAGACATTAAGACCCAGAATGCGAAGTTCAGACAATAATCAAAATAAAGGTCTCTAAAAGCTAGCGTAAACAAATCAAGGCGCAAACTTCTTTTCTACAAGCACTATAATAGCTCAATAAATTATCAGAATAAGCTATCAACGTACGAAATAAAATTCAGAACTATACCGTCTTCCAACCATCAGGATCCAAGCACGCAGTAATCTTGGTGTTGATACCAGGTAATGGCCCAGGTTCTCGGGTAAGCTTCCCTTCACTCATTTTAATCACCTCTGCAGTTTTGTAAACATCATCTGTCCCTATTGCTATCTGCGGACACAAACCAATCAGTCAATTTATTAGGTTTCTTAAAATGGGTCCATTGCAGCTCAAAACAAGTTTAAAGTTCCATACTTAGAGAGCCAAGTCAACCAGGTAAAGGAGAAGGATGAAGAAGCATCTCTACCTGAGCATAGGCATTTCCTTTGTCATATTGAGTGACTCCATAGTTGTATGTCAATTCCAGCACAGCACTTTTATCCTCAGGTCCATAGCCCATCATTGCTATTGTATACTGGAAATGGAACAATAAGCTTATCTTTAGCCCAGGAGATAGGCAAGCAACCTCCAAAAGAGGTCCATATAAACAAAGATGTCAATGCAACTGGGTAATAACCGGAGAAGGTAGGAAGAAACAGTTGAGTCAGAATTTACTTGATCATGTCGTCTTGACATCAAGGGAGACAATCAGATAATATGCTACTTGACATCTGACGATGAAATCGTGATATATCATTGACACACCAGTTGTGTTCGTGAACTCTCATGTATCATGATCAGTATCACACGGATTCTGTAATCCCTTCACCTTCATTTTTTAGCAGCAGTTCAGGGAAAGACTCGTGGTTGAAAAGAAAACTTTCAGTCTCTCGCATTGATGAAAATACGGAAACTTTCTTTTCCCCAAATCCCACAAAAATTTTAAGTACATTTCTAAATAATTGCATCTCATATAAAGTAAATGATATGGTTCAATCTCCATGCAATTTCAAGTTTTAGGAACAAGCACACTATGTCTCAAGTTCAAGGATTTACGGAGATTCGACACCTAGACACACACTAGCACCCGATACTCATCACGGAGTCACTCAATATACTCCGACACATAAATCATAGTGTATGTATCAGTAAGCAATTCAAAATGAAAAGCACTAAAGCAGATGGTCGCTACTGCCCCTAATCATTCTCTCTCCCATCCCTCCGAAAAAAGACTTCAATAAAGCATAAAAAGCACTGAACCAAGAGTCCACATCATGTTCAAAAAAAAAGTGTCCTACATAAATCTGCTGTTTGAGACATTGGTTTCATAATTCTAACACAAAGAAAGGTAAATTTTGTTAGTTCGAGCTTGATTATTTACAAACACGCTGTACAAATGTCCAAGCATGTAATTGGACTTCATTCAAGTATTTTTTGTCCAACTAACAAGAATTATAGTTTACAGTTACACAAAACTAGTGCAGAGCGCATGCATTGACTTCAGAGTATTACAAGCCCTTAGTAGTGCATTTCAGTTTGTTTCCTAGATTCGTCTATGAGCGGCTAGAATAATGCCATGTGAAGGAGAGGTGGATAATGTTCAAACAAGTTTGAAAACAATAATTTGGATGGAATAAGGAAGGACCCAGGGAAAGGAAGGCATAAAAAACTTGTCTGCAACCTCTGGTGGTTACCAAAATCAAAATACTAGCGACAATGGCAGTAGACAAGTTGGAGAAAAGTAAGAAGTGATTCATTTATCCAGAAAGTTATAGACAGAATCAATATTTGGGTACACTGTCATAACTCATACGAGAAGGAGTGCCTCTGTTCTAAAAATCAGTCAAGGCGGCCGACTAGTTGGTGCCTAGGCGCTAGGCTCCCCGCCCTCTTCTGCCCGACTAGCGCCTAGTGACTTTTAGAACACTGGATTGCATCTATGTAACCACAACATCATGCATGAACTCAATTGCTATGTCTTAACTAATCATATTTTTGCAATCAAAAGGAGTCAACTCAAAAGCCAACAATAGCACCAAAAAGAACCTTAAGGTTCTTTTTTCTTTCAATAGGTAATAATAGCCTGAGAGAACTTGCACAGAGGTAGATCCATACTGACCCAGGTAGCTAACATGTGGACCCAACAAACCTAGAGATGGTTAGACCAAGCTAGAGGCTAGTAAACATGATTACTAATCATAGAAGGGCCACAACTAAGTGGACCACCAAATGTAGGATGGTAAAGACCTGGCCAGATAATACTAATATTTAGAGGGACATCCCTTTTCAAAATTCTGTTGTTTTGTTACTTTGTAAGTTGAATTGCCTTCTTCCGTTTATTCATAAAAATAAGTACGCACATGCGTATCAACACTGGGGGTGGTAGCCTAGAGGTAAATAGCTCACTCCCAAAGCGTTTGGGTTCAGGAGGTTGTAGGTTCGAGGTGAACAGACGACGCCCCCTTGTCCCCTGCGACCCTCCTGGTCCGGCTATGACCCACTAGCCCTTGGTGGGTCGGTAGAAACCAATGGATAATTAGTCCCTCACAGGACCCGCCGTGGGTCTGGAGTCCCTACGGTCATGCCCAGGGTTTCTAGCCGGTCACCCTCTCCTCTACCCATTTTAAAGAGGGAAACTGGACACATATGCATATAGATCAAGCATATTGCTCAAATGACAACTATTGAATTGCAATTTGAGACAAAAAGACACCTAACGTGACTTCCACTGTATAAGGCTGCCCACAGCTTAGTTTACATAAATGGTGGAAAAGAGAGGAGAAGATTATCAAAAGGACTGTTTTGCCTAATCAAGAACCCTGATTAGATTTAAGGGCAACCTTATCACTGAGCAAAACTGAAGCCTCGGGAAGCAAGATCAGGCACTGGAAGAGAAAAGCAATCATAGCACACCAGGCCACTACACCGTCAATCAACTATAAGCTAAAATTCCTATTAAAAAGTCCCTTCCATGGTTAAGCCTTTTTATGATGCCAACAATCCAGCTACAAGCTAAGATAGAATCTAATCCTAGCATATTTTCCAGCTGTGCTTGACTTTCTTTCAGAAAAATGATAGAGCACCTTTCACCACTTACCACACAAGACCAAATACTTAAGTCCATATAACAGAGGTGGTAAATGTCAAAATCACCTTGTACTCAGGGTTATCTCGTTTCCGTAGAAGCTCCATTCCAAATGCCTAAACAAAAAAGGGAAAGTGTAGATTGAGAAGTTAATACAGAGCTCAAAAGTAAAGAACTAATCAGCTTTGGATAAATAATCAGTGAGTCATAGGAAATGAGGACCGAGGCATATGTTGTTTATTGTAATATACCATCCTTGGAATTCTTGGAGCAACTCTCACCTTCTCATAGAAATTTATAGCACGATCAAGATCACCAACTCGAAGCATCAATTGGCAGAGGGGCTCAGGTGTAGGACCCCTCTCAAGCAGTTCAAACTTATAACCATCAGGATCTTCAATGAATGCAATCACTGTGCTGCCACCTTTGACAGGACCAGGTTCCCTGGTAACTTTCCCACCTTTGGCCTTTATGAGATCCACAGTTTTCGCAACCTATTCACACCAACATCACTTGCTCAGGGCTTCAACATCATAGGGTGAATTCATATCTAGTTTCAGAGAACAAGTTCCATCAAACAACATTAACTGATCAGTTTTCTTGCAAGTTGCAACATTGACTGTCAAAGTCCAAGATCATGAATTTTGAGAGAAGGCAGAAGAAGTGTCATTAATGTTATGCAAGAGCTACAAGGATGGCCACAAATCAACGACAAAGATGTTGCCAATATTCAGATCGATCCATGAAAATACAGAGCAGCAAAATGCACATATATAAGCGAAAACTGGTTACCATGAAATAAAATTTAGAGGACTGCTTAAAAAAAGAAACAACCTACGGTCTCACATCTAACTCTGGGGGTTAAATAGGCGATATTATCCATGAAAAACTCCTAGATTAGCGTAACAATTAATCCATAAGCAGAAAAGCGTTGAAATAATTGCATCACCAAGCAATGTACACTTGGCTGATCAAATAAAAATTCAAGCAATGTATTTGCCATCATGAGTAACGTTTAAGCAAGTGACTGAAAATACTAATAAGAAAGTTGTACCAATCGACATCAACCAGGAGTGATTGGGTACAATTAGATACTAAACATGTCAGCAAGAAATTTCCAATAGAAACTTACATCTTCAACTGCAATACCAAAATGGCCAAAACCAGTTCCAATATCATACTTGTCAACTCCATAATCTGGCAGCAAAATTAACACAGAACAAAACACGTCACTTTAACGAACAGAGATTTACACTAAGCTCACAAGCAAATACTGAGGTGCATAATGAAGTTACTCTCCAGAGTGTTGATATTAGTTCCTTATTATGAAGAAAAATGTAAACAAACAAAGAAGTTTTCAGCTGTTTTACTGTATGTGAGTTCTATAACAAAGTGGGAATCTTCTGGCCCATATCCAAGAAAGGCATTTGTGTATCTCTCCTCTGGTATATCACGTTTTCGCAACAGCTTCATCCCCAAGCATTCAGTGTAGAATCTGCAGCCAACGGTAGAGTTTAATTTGAAAAACATTATAACCGATCAGAAGACTAACTACCTACAAGACCACCAATCATGCTATGATGCATAGAAGAAATGTACTTAATTGTCCTCTCCAAATCCCCAACCCGATAAACAACATGGAGCATTCTTCTATTGTCCTTTTTGACCCACTCTAGGGCCTCTTCCTGGGTAATAGAAGTGCTGGCTTGTGCCATATTTCCAGTTGCACGAACTGCCATGTTACTTCCCTCCACTCTAAACAACTTCGAAGCTTTTACGCTGAAAAGCTGTGATTGTTGAACTGCTGCAAAACATTTTGAATCAGTACGGCTGAAAAAAAAGCAGATAAGGAACGCATATATGAACCCACCAGGACAATAGATTCTTCCGGCACAAACACCTGAAGACACGATACCAACTAGTTTGTGATTTGCTAAGTTGCTAACCCATGAAAACGATAATAACTTCAATAAACAAAACCTCCTGTTTATACTAGTCATCAAATAGGCGTACCAATATGCGACACTCTCAAACAAATAGGAAAAGTACCAGCAAATAGTGTCCCTATCCAAACAGCATTTGAAACACAACATACATATGCGCACAAAACCAACCAACCTCCAAATACTCCAAACTAGGGTTTTAAATCGTGGAATCGGAATTTGGGAAACGTAATGGTATCAGTGATAACGGCCATATATCGGTTGATATCGGACAATATTGGCCTATATGTATGTAAAAATAACAGATTGGAGGTCCACCATCCATTTAAGTAACGACTGATACGATACGTAACCTCCTTTATCCCTGCTCCCAGGGTTCTAAATGGCCGTGTAGGCGCTCGGCGGCGGCCCGCGCCACGATTATAGCCCTCGGCAGTTCATTAGGCGGCCAGGGAGATTAGGCAGAGCTTGGCAGCCGCCTAGGTAGCTAGGCTGGCTAGGCGGAGACTCTGTTTTTTTTTAGGACAATCAAAATGCAAATTATATTGATGTAAAGACCAAGTTTGGAGAGACATTAATTCCAAAACTTATTTTATCACATCCAGAATTTATTCCACAAGAAATTCATAGAAGAAAAAAAAACATAGAATCTCTAGGTGGCCGCCTAGGCGGATAGGCGCTTGGCGGTGGGTCGCCACCCGACTAGCACCGAGCGCCTTTTAGAACACTGCGTGCTCCAAACTAACCCATCCAAATTGTCACCCAATCAAAATCGAACAAAAAGACAAATAGAGCAAACACACAGAGGAAAACATAAAATGAAGTTCCGGAATTTGCAGAACAACAGCATTTGAGATACATGTCATATATACGTAAAACAAGAACCCGACCAACCTCCAAATAGGAGTTAGTTAACACCTCTCAGTAGTTACCCAAACCCAATGAAAATTTGAATCTGTAAAGCAAATTGAGTAAACACTGAACACACAAAGTAAAATAAGTCAAACAACAGTTCAAGCATGTCAGATAAATATATGAGTTAAAATAAACATCGTTTGAATACTACAAATGATTGGGATTATCACCTCCAACTAATAACCCAATCAAAATTCGAATCTCTTAAGTAAAGTCGTTACAAGAACCAAGCTACGACTCGTGTTTGGCTCGTTAAAAGCTCATTTGAAATCGACTTGCTATGTAAACAAACTAAGCTTAAACACAATATATTAACCTCACTATCTTGAAAAACTCACTACTCAAACTCACAAGTCAATACTCCAAAACGTTGAACAAAATCAATCTAAGAACCAACACGTCCAATTTAAGTGTTACGCAGTCAAAATCCGAAAAAAAATGGAAGAACTAGTCCTTGACTCTTACCACTGCCGAGATGAAGGAAACTGGGCCGGCGAGAGGAATTACAGGTGGAGAGAGAGACGCCGAATCGAGAAACGCAAGACCTGAAGGAAGAGAGAGACGGTCGGATGGATGACGCCATGGGAATTATCCTAACCATCTCCATCTGTTTCTCTCTCTATCAATATGAATATATATAACCGTCTCTCTCCTCTGTCAGTTGTTGTAGCGTCGATACGTATACGTATAGTAGATGTTCTGATAGAATCGATGAGAGAGAGAGAGAGAGAGAGAGAGAGAATAAAGAGGGTTTTGTTCGAAGTGATGGAAGGAGTGAATGAAGTGTGAGCCCGGCAAAGGAGAAGGGTATTTGATTCCCCGGTGTTTGGTTTCGCGTGCTTGGTTACCCCGACCGAACAAGGGGTGGGAATTTATGCGGGCGGCAGATAAAGTGGGTGTTTGTTTCTCTGTTCTGGTATGACGGTGTGGGGGTGTTGAGAACAGTTTATGCGCATTTTAGCTAATTTTTTCTCCGTCCAATAAAATATACGCCATTCATACCGGAATTAAGAAATTCACAATAAATAATTTTCTTTACGATCCATCCCCAATAGCCGACCATGAGCAATTGTATAGAGAGCACACTCACTAACCGTCCAAACTAAGCCTAAGTGGGAATGTAAGAGGTTCGGTGAGGCTCAATAGATTTTTATGGGAAAAATAAACCAAACCGATTTAATCAATTTTTAATTATTGAATACCAAAGCCAACTGATACTATCAACAAACCGCAACGACGCACATTGTATTTAGGCGATTTGGTCGGTTCAGTTTATCAATTTGAACTTTACATAAAGGAAAAAATTCAAAATACCCCCCAACCTATACACCCAAATTCAATTAGACTCCCAACCTTTTAAAAACTTCAATTTTACTCCCAACGTTACATTCCGTTAATCAAAATGCCCCCTTCCGTCCAAATTACTAACGGATTCCGTTAAAGGCTCCGTTAAATAGTATTCGGATCGAATTTCGATGATCCGAGCCGCTCAATGTGTTCAAAACGTGATTTTAAGGGTATTCGCGTGAAATCAGCAAAAAAAAATGATCTGGAAGGGCTTCATCTGAACAGTTTTTTATTGAATGGTTCAATAAAAAACTGTTCAGATGAAGCCCTTCCGGATCATTTTTTTTGCTGATTTCTTGCGGGTACCCTTAAAATCACATTCTAATCACATTGAGCGGCTCGGATCATCGAAATTCGATCGGAAAAGGGGAGGTACAGACCGAAGCAAAATCCGGACGTCCGTACTTGAATAAAATCCGGATCAATCTACACCTCCCCTTTTCCAATCGAATTTTGATGATCCGAGGTTCAATAAAAAACTGTTCAGATGAAGCCCTTCCGGATCATTTTTTTTGTTGATTTCTCGCGGGTACCCTTAAAATCACATTTTAAACACATTGAGCGGTTCGGATCATCAAAATTCGATCAGAATACTATTTAACGGAGCCTTTAACGGAATCCGTTAGTAATTTGGACGGAAGGGGGCATTTTGATTAACGGAATATAACGTTGAGAGTAAAATTGAAGTTTTTAAAAGGTTGGGAGTCTAATTGAATTTGGGTGTATAGGTTGGGGGGTATTTTGAATTTTTCCCTTACATAAATGGTCCACTTCTTCAGGTAACATAACACTCGAGCAGTATTCAACCTTTAAGGGCAGTGGTGAATGAAGTTCGGTTGATGCCTCATTTGTATTCCCACACATTTGGAAAGGGCTCGAGCCCTCCCCTTTCCCCTCTCTAACATCTCACAATACTAACCCATTGATGTATATCGTTTGACCAAAAACCTTAATTGATAATACCATTTGTGTCCAATCAATAAATGAATGATTAAGTGATCAACCCCAAAAAGCTATTGTTAAAAAAAATAAAAGTTGTCTCCACCAAGATATGCAATTAAGCATCCATAGCAAGAGACCTCTACAAGAAAATCGTAGGATCCGAGGGTACTTAAAATTGTATGTAGGGATATAAGCAGTTCGGTTTGTTCGATTTGGTTTGGTAACAACAGTTTGAACCGTTTAATCGGTAATTCTTACATCCCTATAAAAGAAATCAAGATACACGCAAGCTGGTCCAAACATTAGTTATAAAGAAAACAATGATGAATTCAATATAAAAGCAAATTCTATTCGTTAGAAAATAGCTCTAAAGCATCTTCTTCACTCTCTATCTTAAGATACTAAGGGTATCCATATTTGGATACTCATGGTTAGGCCACCCATCTCCTAACAAAAAACCAGGACCCAAATATCCATTACCTTGTCTCGTTCCCAAAGAAACGCTAAACAAATATATAATCAACACATAGCAAAAGGGGAAAATGACTGCCAGCACATAACACAATTTTACTACTTCTTGGATTTCTATCCCAATCATGTACCGTGTTCCAGACGATTACAATAACGAATCAGAGTTCTAGAAGCGGCATTACCGGGGGGGGGGGGGGGGGGGGGGGGGGGGGGGGGGAGAGGGGAGAGAGAGAGAGAGAGAGATTATAGTGCCTCCTTGAGATTGAAGGTTCTAGATATTGCCCTGGCGTGGTCGTATTCATTGAGCTCAACCAGCATCTTCTTCAACCGACGAGCAAGTCCACTAGTCTCGCCCTCGCTCACCCCTGAAACATGCTTTTTCTGCAGTGTCCTCTCTAGTGTCAGCAAGTAGTCCACCAGTGGCTGCAATTTTGGGCTGCACACCAATAAGAAAAATTAGAGAAAAGAGTTCCTAATCGAGCTATGCGGAAAAAAGAAAAAAGCAGCATGTGCAGAAAGTATCCAATTGCCAACCTACGGCAGTATATGCCTGCAGAGTAAAATAACACATTACAGGAAACCCATCTCGTGAATTCAGAACTGGATATTTTTCCTATTTCAAGGACACCAAGCAGTTTGAGACGAGAGAGAATTGAATTGGGTCGGCATTAAAATGTGCCAAACATCAGTAAGGACACAATAAGCAATCTAATATGTGAACAAGAAGATAGTTGGATGCTAAGGCCTATGCTCTAATGAAAGATGACCCTAATTCATTTGTTGGGTTTTTTAGGGTCAAGGATTTTGTTGATTGGGTTATACATTCAATCATTAAATGTTTCCAGTTTTCTACCAATCAGTTGCTCCACAACAGTCAAACATCAGTGACCAATACCATCTAACTCCAACAGATTAGGAAGCGCACATTCAATTTGAGGGATGCCTTGTACAAGGCAGAGAACTGATATAAGCCAGGATCAAGCACTAATTGCACAAGCTAAAATTTGCAAATATCATTGCTTAGGTTTTTCCTTTTCACGACATGGGACCCACTTGGGTCAAACCCCGGGTCTACATATGCACAATCGCACACAGAATCAAAGCCAAGCAGGAAACCTGTTGAAGCAGATAGCCTCAAGGAGTTGAACACGTGACCTCCACTAAAGTGTGGTCACTAACCAACTGATCGACCACTGGCGGTTATTAACTAGAGCTTATAACTGCATGACGCATGAAAAGTAGCCAATCCTGTCCTTAACTTATAAACAACTAACTATAAAAAGCCAAGAGTATGAACTACCATAATAAATGTACCTGCGCTGCCCAGCGGCGCTTGGACCTGCCCATACTCCACATAAGGAAGCAATTACCCTTTCGGTTCTCGTGACTGCATCATGAACGTTTGATTGGATGCTTCGAAGATGTGGAAGAACTTTCCCACTCAAAAGGTCATCAAGAACAAGCCTATCGAGAACAGGCAATGCAATAATCTTGTTCCACATGCATATGTTCCTCATCAAACGAACAGCTCTGCCAAACCTATATGCTGCCACCCGTGCAGCATTCGGCACAGCCTTCAGTACAAGTGGGCTCCATGTTGGGACCTATGAATTAAATCTATTAGATGAACTGACGAATAATTACAACAAAAAGGTAACGATCAACAGCCACTCCACTCCCTTGTTGAATGGGTGAGGTTCTCATAAGGGAAGCAGAAGCAGCAAAACTAAATTGTACTGCTGAAAATGGCTCAAGAGCATAAAAGGTGAAAAAAGATAAAGGAAAACACTCACTCAAAAAATGGAAAAACTAATAACAGGAAACATGTCACCAGTACTCCAAGTGTTCATAAGAAATCTGAAATCTCCTAGAGGTTCACCAAGAGTTTCTCTCGGAAAGAAAGGAGGGAAATGGAAAACCTCAAAACCTTTTCAGTATTTTCCCCAAAAATATCTGTTCTATATTCCATCCCAACTACCCCAATCAAATATAGTTCCACAGAAGTAGAAATTAAAAAAGCAAGTTTGATATGGTTGGTGTAATAGCTTTGTATACATACCACAAGGTCAGCAATAGCATCAGCTAGACGGTCATGAAGAACTGCTACTAATTCAATGAGAGACTCGCTAGACGCAGGAACATATCTGACGACCAACTCGGTGGCCAAGACAGCATTCCTCGTCTCATGGGTACTCAGCATATCCCAACAGTGAGCTATCTCGTGATGCAAAATAGGAACTGCAACTTTCTCCACTAGTTGAGGAACAAGGTTAGCATCATCATCATCAGGGCTGATGTCATTTTCATCTTCAATACCGTAACTGTAAAGCAACGAATGCCTGGCAAATTGCAAAAGATAAATTTAGTATCAGATGACTGAAAGGAAATAGGAAGCAACATATTTGCAGTTAACAATTTAAGGGGCCCCTTCAAAATGTATAAAGAGTTGGGCACAACAGGCATGAAAGGTAAATATCTAGCATGTCCATACAATAATCGAAGTAAAAAATCCCATCTATACATATTTGCTTCAAAATAAAAGTGTCCACGCTCCATATGCACTCTGTTATGTGGACTCTTTTAAATGTGTGAAGCACAAAATACCGGACAATCCAGGGTAAGTGTATGATTTGTATCCGAGTCTGCAGTTGTCCACTCACCCAGTAAGCGTGCCCAGTACTACACATTCACTGTATAACTATCCAGAGCACTCCCATACATTCATGCAATGCTCACCTTGTAAACACAAGTTCTCCTTAGAAAATAACAAAATAATATCAATGACGTTTTTTTCCCGAATCCCCATGTCCTTGGACATAGGAGTTAGATTTTAATCGCATTCATAGATACTAGGCGATTTACCTTACTGACTAACTACGTGAAAAAACCATTGCAGCTAGGATAAAGAGATGTTAATGTTCACCTCTCGCCTGTTATCCTTGAACAAAGATTCATGCTTGGTTTATTAAGATTCATGCTTGGTTAATCTGAAACTTGGGCAGAGGCTACTAACCAATTCATATCAATGAAGTCCGTATCTTCATGAAGTGGGTCCCACTTTAGAAGCTCCAATCTTACATATGGAGAGAAGATAGCAGGTACACTTAGTGACATATAAGCATCGCGGTAACTTGAAGGATAATCCTTTTTCCAACTATCAAACCTTTCTATAACCACAGCAAGTTGAGAATATTCCTCAGCTGCATCACTGAAAACCTGTTCCGCAGTCTGAAGCAACAAATCACGGTTTGACTCATATGCAGCAGTCTCACTATCACTCTCATCAGTACTTGATTCCCCTTCTATTTGCTGATAGGGACCATCACTTCCCATGGACGATAGTCTTTTAGCATCTGATCGAGCTGTTCTGGTCCGTCGTACGTCAGCTCTTCTAGTCATATCCATCCGTTTCTGCAGGTTTGTATCTCTACCAAATTCATCTAGCTCCACCGGAAGATTTCTCTGTTCTTTTGTTGCTGCAGATGCAGCCTTAGCTTCCCTTGTAGCCACTTCAATCATAGCAGCACTGCCACCACCTTTACTGAATACTGACATTGCTGCATTTATAGCTGCTTCCAATTCAAGCATTTCATCATCATTATCAGAAGATCGTCTTTTCAAGATTGCTGCTGCACGATCTTCATTTAGTTTCTGCATCTGCTCTTCAAGTTCCTCTATAAAAGGAGCTTTATGCTGAAAAAGTGAAACCAACATTACAATTTGGAATAGAACAAGAAGCAAGGACCATTCATGGGCTTTGACATATCATTTGGGCAAAAGAAGCTGCAAATACAACGGCAAGAAAATCAAAACACTAGAACTTTCACGAACTGTCTCTAATTTTCCTTTTCAGTCTTGTAATAAAGTTGCACCTTACGTGTGTCGGTTTTTAATATTGCCCCAAGGCATTGCAAACTTTCAGAACGGTGGGTCAGGGGAATGAACAAAAAAAAGCATCATAGTCAAAGATATTCCAAGAACCATGCATCTTAAGAACCAAATGGATACAGACATCCTTTTACAGGAGATGTTAGCACTGTTGTATGGGAACAGACACCGACCATGAACACCAAACCAGCGCTCACATAGCAAATCACAAAAGATTGGCCACAGAAGCAGCTGCTTAAGAGCATTGATGTGCAGGGGAGGACGAGAGGAGGGGGGCCATGGCTCTTGCGAAGTTGAAAAATCTGAGCAGTAATTGGGGTTCTGGATCTTTTATGGACAATCAGTCTGGCCCTTCCATACAAGGGTTCACCATCTCACGGTGATCAACCTATCTCTGCTTTCGTCTTTTCGTATATAGACCAAAACATTCTGGTCCCTCCAACCACAGGTTCACTGTCCAACAGTGAACAAGCCATCACTGCTGTTGTCAGCTATTGTACATTAATATACACCGGAAACAAGGTAGCTTCCTGATCGATGTAGGATCGGCACCTCTGCCAATAACAGAGGTATTTGTTTTTTCAACCAACATGGGTTTGTTGACTCATAGCATAGATTGGCATACAATCATTTAGTTCAAATATTTTAGATAAAAGGCTATTTATCCTCAAGTCAAGTTTTACACTCCCTCTTCCTTGTATGGCAATGGAAAATGATACTAGCACTTTACTTTCACGCTCTATCAGAGCAACTATTCTGGTTGGTCTTGGTTTTGGGTTTTGGTTTGATGTTGTATAGTCCATCCTCTATAACTGTATAGATAAGGTTGGTTTTGGGGGTCCCTCCCTCCGTTTCCCTCTCTTTTGATTCTGAAACTGAATATCAACAATATAAACAAAGAGGCTGAAGGTTTTTCATTGGCCATGATTTGTCCTTAGGGTTTTCTCCTCAAATTTCCGTCCCCCTAATATTACCCTCTTGACCCACACCAACTACAAAACTAGCATTCACAATGCCTAATCCATGCTCACTAAAACCTGTAACATCAGCTATGATGCAAACTTTCAAAAATGTTCTAACAATGGGTTTATATTAATAATGAAAGAAGTTATAAACAGCACACTAAAAGAGGATTAAACACACAAAAACAGAAAAAAGAAAAAAGAGAGGAGAGTGGACAAGAGAAAGGCTTTTCTCCTCAGGGGACTATGAAGAACATATGGAAATCAACGCTCAACAGCAGAGGGACAAAGTAATTGATCAATCAAGAAAAAACATTCAATAAACTCCCATCCTTTTCTATAACAAGCCACCACTTTTATGAATGCTACAAAACCTAAGGAACTCTTAGACTTTCTAAAACTTACACATTCAGCATTGTTACTGGAAAACATTCTAATTCCATCAGGATAGAAGGTCCCTAAGCAACTTTTAGGCTAACAGACTTGACATACGAAATTGAACCCAACTTATGTTAAAACTACTACCACAGCATCAGACAGATATTTCGACAAAATAAAACAGGAACTCTGATTGTCCATTCTTGTTACTCCTGCAGCAGACAGATATTTCAAGAGAAAAATCAGGAGTACAAAAAAGATACAGCTCTCCATACATCATCTATTGTGAAAATAATCAAAATAGCTACAAAAAGAAGCAACCCAAAAATCAGATTAATTCGTACCTGCAAAAAGTCACATATAACAGAAACAAAGTCACGAAGCTTTTGCATAAAGATGAACCTCTCACCAGCAGCAGATAGAGATTTCTCCAGAACAGTGACTTTCAACAGCGAGGTGGTCAAGTTCTCATCATTCCTATCCAATGATGCCATGGTTCTGCCATGGGAATCCTGATAAGGAGACAAATAAACATGAAAAACACTGGCATCAGTTAATTAAATACATGCAATACATTTCTGTGCACCACTAATTGTCTAATGATGCAAAGACATAAGATAAATAAAAAGTAATCCAGAAGAGGTCATGTGGACAGATAAAATACAAACGAAAACAGCTGTAAAAGGAATAACTACAAAAGCACTTGGCACACAAACGAGATGATCAAACAATTTTTATCAAGAACAACAAAAGGATGCTTTTTTTTTTTTCCTCGGCGAAAAAGTTTTTTTTTTTTTTTAATCTTTTAAGTTGTTACAAAAACTAACGGAGCAAGGATCCAAGAATCTGAGACCCAAAAACGAGATTGGCAAGAAGCCAACCAAGGAAACACCCGTTGGGACAAGCCCATAACACCAAATGGCCAAGCCCATAACACCAAATGGCCAAGCCCACAACACCTATTGGGCCAAGCCCAGCACCTAAAATACAGAGGAAAAGAAAAAGAAACCCCACAGCCATCCCCCCTATCCAGACCGGCTGTGAGGCCTGTGACCCGAACGCCGTGCCACGGACTTCTCCAACTTGTAGCCACCACGCCGCCGGACCACAGCACCGAACCAGCAAAGCTGATCGGAGCACCGACCTATCTGAGCAAAACGTCTCTAATGAGTTCACATTTGGCCAATTGAATTTCGTGATGCCACATCCATTTTTACATGGAGATGAATATGGATAAGAAAATCACATGATATTCCAGCCAATGAAGAAACAAAAGGGTGCCTATAACCATGTTATCTGTGAAAGGGAACACTATTGAAACTAGAGCTCATACAACGACCTTTCATCTGGATCATTTGCATCACAAGCACTTCATAGAAAAGTTGGTCAGAAGAAACATTGAAAACTACTTCTACGCATACCATTAAGTTGTTCAACAGTACGAGTATACAGCACACCACACTAAACTAACCACAATGCCACCTAAATCATGCTTTGTGATAGGGATGGGTTGTACAATGCTAATCAACAAATGGACTTAACATAAGAACGACCAGATACCATTTCCAAGCTGTGCAAAGTCAGTTTTCTAGCATACAAATATGAGGCACAAAAACAAAAGGCAGTACTTGTCTAATTCATTTCTCAGTAATGCAATATCTCAGCCAACACTTGTAAGGGGCAACAGTTTTTTCTGTTCTTTCGTTGCGTCATTATCGCTCCCTCAATGCAATTTCTTGTTCTTTTCCCTTCATGAGTTAGACTTTATATACTTAATTTCACACAACAACGGCATCAACACCTCATACCATTCCATAGAACTACAAAGTACGTTAAAGAAGTGAATTTTCCAAGGCATACCTTCATCCTCTTAAGGTTGTCGTGCAAAGCTTTCTTAGCAACCTCAGCCTGCTGAGGTATTGACATCACTTCCAATCCTGGCAATCCACCAACCACTCCTCCAATGCTCGGGACCGAAGGATACGAAGCTACTGCAGGAGCGTACGCGTACTTTTGTTGCGGAATAATGCTCTGAGCTACAACTGGCAAAGCCACACTATTACTACTAGTCCCTACCACCCTACCACCACTAGATGAAGCCTCATCCATTCTCTTCCCTAACCCTTTCCTAAACTGCTCTTCCTCCCAAATCTTATCCTCCTCTTCCTCATCAACAACTTCCTTCCTAAACCCAACACCCTCCATGGCCACAACCCTCTCACCAACACCATCATCGTTATCAAATACACCCTTCTTCTTCTCGATTCTATCCCCGAAAAACCCTATCCTCCCGCGAAACTCGGGCTCCTCGTCGCTCAACCCCTCCGCCTCCCCGTGATTACTCCCCCCGTCCAAGGATATAAAATCTGGCGCGGCAGCCCGCGACTGCCGCTGCCGCTCCCTCCTGGCTCGGATAGCATTTATCGTCGCTTGATCGGGGAACGAATTCTCCAGCCCTATCCCGGCCAATCGGGCCGTGGTTGCTTCTTCTTCTCGGTCGTCGTCGTCGCGGTCCAATTCGTCAGCTTGTTTTAGGGTTTCGGAAACTGGCTTGACGAGGCCTTTCAAGAGGACGACGGGTTCGGAGGGCGGAGGGCGGTGGTGGGAGGAGGAGGAGGGGACTAGGGTTCTGGTGTTTTTACGGAGCTCGAGGAGGGCTTCGGGGGTGTAGGTGCCGGAGAGGGGTTGGACGTTGGAGGGGGGAGGGGGAGGGCGATCTTTGGAGGAGGTGTGCTTGTGGGAAGAGGAGGAGGAGGGTTTGTTGTTCTTGTTGAGGCGAGAAGAGGAGGAGGAGGAGGGTTTGGATTTGGAGAGGGGACGGGAGACGGGGTAGTCGTCTTCGTCTCCGTCGTCGTCTTGGGCGAAGCTGAGGAGTTTTTTGGGGGCCTGGTGGTGGGGGACTGTGGGCTTTTTGGGTTTGGTGGTGGCGGTGGATTTTGATGTTCTGGTGGAGGAGGTCGAGGGGGGAACAGTGCCATTGGGTGTGTCGTCGTCGTTGTCTTCGTCGTCCGCACGGCGACGGAAGTTTTTGGTTCTGCTGCTCATAGGCGGCGGCGGCAGAGGCTGGGCAGGGGTGAGACGAGAGAGAGAGAGAGAGAGAGACTTCGCTTCCGAAGTTCGGCTTCCGAATATGGTTTTTGAAGAGGAGAGAATCCGAATTTGGTTGAGAACAAAGATTTTTACTGTTCATAAGCCTATTTGATTATTTTCTTCTCTTTTTTTCTCTCAAATCAAAAAAACGGAATTTTATTTTCCTTTCCTTTTCTTTTCTTTATTTTTTCATAGCTACCAAACAAACCGTTAGAGCATCCACAGTGGAATAAGCAAAAGTGAATAATCAAAACATGCCACATCAGATTTTGATTATCCATTTAGAGGTTGCTAAAGTTAGCAATGTCAAGTCTCACATTGGTTATTTTTTGCTCATAATCAAAACCAATGGGATCATTGCTTCCTTCCATGAGTTTTCTCCAAAATTTTCCCCTTCATTTCACGTAAATCTTTTGAAAAACTAGTTTTTGTTAAAAGCAGTTTTTATAAAAAAAATATTTGTTCTTGAAAAAAAAAAGTTAATTAAACAGATTATGGAAGAAAAAAATCAGTTTAAGTTAAAAACAGTTGGATAAAAAAATAGTTAATGAAAAAAAATACATAAAAAAACAACTTTGTGTAATTACAATTTTTTTAAAAAATAGTTCTAAAAAAATTGAAGAAACAGTTTTTATAAAAAAAAATAGAAAAAAGAGTTCATATAAAGACAATTTTTATTATTTTTTTTAGAAAAATTTTCTGAAAAGAATAGTGAGAATAATTTTTAATTTTTAATTTTTGAAAACATTGTTGAGGGAGAGAGAGAGAAAAGATTTTTGTATAATGATGGGTGTACTTGATTGATAAAATATGGGGATCACTAAATTTGGTTATTGGTTAAAGGTTGCTAGTTTTGATTATTCAAAAGGCAAAATTTGATGAGTTGCTAAGAGGTTGTTAAGTTTGGTTATTCCAATGTGAGCACTTTTTTGAACAAATATTGCTAACTTTAGCAACTTTTTATTTTGCTTATTCCACTGTGGATGCTCTTGGTTTAGGCAAGCTCAGTTCTACTGAAATATATTGGTTCACAGATCGTGTTTTTGTCCTACCGAAACATCTTTTCATGACTAACTTATGCAAACGATCATATGTCGTTTGTCGTTATACGAAAATTATGAATTAATAGTTAATGACCTCACATTTGAAAATTGCAAAGAGAGTTCGCTTTTGCGGAACTTGATTTATTTACTTTTTTTTATTAACTTGATATATGAAAACTTTTAAAATAGTACTTGACCTTTCATACAAATTATACATAGATATCTGACCTTTTAATATTTTTAAAAAAACACCTGACCTATTTAAAAACCCATCAATTTTTCACCCGCCGTTAACTTTTTAATAAAAAATAGACGAAAATGCTAAAATGGCCTACATCTGGCCATTTGGAAAGAAACCAATATACATTTTGGGGAAAAAAACACATTACTCTACTGATTTCTTCTGTCAAAACCCACTTGAGGGCCATGGAGTTCCAATGGTTTGTTATCGAAGTAATGCTTATAAGACTTCATCTCGGTTATTGGAACTGTTTGTTTATGATGAAATGGTTATTGCACATTTTGGATATTAAATTTATGTGCCATTTTTTTCGGCAGAGCTTGAAATGGTGTGAAGCAAATGAAGGAGAAGAGGGAGATGTTCGGGGATTTTAGTACATCCCCATTCACTTATTAACTTTTTCCATAACTTTTAGTTTTATTCTTATTAAAAAAGATTTCATGTTTCTTAGTTTTGCGCCTTATTTTTCTTGTTTTCTGATTCGTCTACTCAAGAAGAATCAGAAAAGTAAAAAATATTATATATTTGCCCAAATATTTTGGAAAATAGTCTTTTTTTTTTAATTTAAAAGTGGTTATTTCCTAAAATATTTGGGTAAAAGCAAAAAAAAAATATACTTTTCTGATTCGTCTTGTCGAGACGAATCAATAAGTCACAAAGGTTGGCGCAAAACTAACAAATGCAGAAAAACAAAAGAAAAGAAAAACAAAACTAAAAGTTATAGAAATAGTAAAAATAGTTGTTATTGGAACTCCATGGCCCCACAGATGGGTTTTGGCGGAAGAAATCAGTAGAATAATGCGTTTTTCCTCCAAAATGCATATTGGTTTCCCTCCAAATGGTCAGGTGTAGGCCATTTCAGCATTTTCGTCTATTTTTTTGATAGAAAGTTAACGGTGGATGGAAAATTGATGAGTTCTTAAATAAGTCAGGTATTTTTTTGATAATATTAAAATGTCAAGTACCTATGAGTAATTTATGTAAAAAGGCAGATGCTTTTTTGAAATTTCCCCTTTTTCCAATGCTACTTTAGGTTCTATTGGTTTTGGGCGCGGCTATTCGCAGCCACGTATTTTCTCCCATAGCCCACTATATTTCGGTAAGTGGTTGTTGAAAATCATAAATAACATTTCGGTAAATAGCAGTTGAAAATAAGATTATATTTCGGTAACTACATGTCGAAAATATATTCAATTTTCGGCAGACAACTGCCAAACATGCATTTTCGGTAAATAGCTGTTGAAAAAAATATCATATTTCGGTAATTGGATGCTGAAAATGTATCTCAATTTCGGTAACTAACTGTCGAGTCTAATTGAAAATTTTTAATGGGCTGTGGAAGAAAATACGTGGCTGCGAATAGCCGGCCCCTTGGTTTTTGTTCATAATTCAGTACTAATTAGGGTGTGATCCCGAACTCAAAAAAAGCCCTTATTTTTTAAGAAGGCAATTTCAAACTCAAAAATAAGGGGTTTATTGAAATCTAAAAATATGCACTATGGATCTTGTTTGAAAAATCTCGTTGAGATCTTTTATACAATGCAAAAAAAATTAAAAAATTATTTTTCATTTACATTATTTTTGAGTTTGAAAATTAGAAATAAGCTGCTTATTTTTTAAGAAGGTTTCTGGAACGGAGCCTTAGTAATTACGGTCTTAAGAAAGAGCATGCTGTGTTGAATGAATTTTTCATGGTGATTTTCCAACTGACCACGCTTTAAAAAACCAATAGAGATGAGCTGTTAAAGTACTATGAGGGCTAGTGATTCTTTAAAGAAAATGATTTTGGCACTCTAAAAATTGATGCAGGCACTTCAAAATCATTGTAACTCCAAAACCATTTTTCTTTGTTTTTGGAAGTGCTTGCATTAATTTTTGGAGTGCTAATATCATTTCCTTTCTTTAATTGACTATTTCTATTGCTTTTCTCCTCGTACTGCATTAGTATTACTATGTATTTCTCTGGAGACCTTCCCCATTCATCAAAAGTACGATGATTCGGATTCCAACCCACAAAAAGAAAAAGAAAATATCACCATCTGCGTGATTAATACATAAGAGTATGTATTCATAGCTTAGTTTTACAATAGAGGCATTAGTTGCAGGACCAAAGAGGGGAAGATGAGGTCTCTTCTTGGTCATTATATGACAGGCTTATTTTCTATTAATAGAAAGATATCGATAGTTCTGTACTTGGATTGGCTCAAATGCTACTTAATTTGCATCTGTTGGAAATGCTAGGAATTGGCCCACAGGCAGCAAATTCTATTATTGGAAGAACTACAGGAACAATCGCATGAAGCATATTCTACCAAAACCCCCTCCTGAACATGTTGCTGCACCCCCTGCTTCTATCCCACCTCCACCTCCCATACCACCTTCGGCTATTCCTGTATCTGCTGTCCTGGGCTCCTCCTAAACCTGCTCCTTCTCCAGCTTTATCTCCTATGCAGTATGCCATTACCCATGGATCTGCTCTGCCAAAGAATGACCCAAGGACTAGTGGGGTTGATCGAAGAAAGAAAGTAAGCTCTCTTTTCAAATGCTAACAATTCTTCAGTTATTACATAACAGACAAGGTGGGATAATTTTTTGATCATGTGTATTAATTGCAGGAAAGAAGTATGACCTGCCATTTACAAGAAGGTGATAGATTTCCCTTGATTAGTTGAGGTAACTATTGCTTCCTATTCTCTTTAGTTTATGAGGTTGAATCACAAAGTAGCCAATTTAAACTTATGTCGTATAGAGTGTTCTAAAAGGCGGCCTTGGCGCTAGGCGGCGGGTTGCCACCACGATTTTCCCTAGGCGGTTTGTTTAGGCACTAGGGGGGTGCCTAGGGTTTGGACCCTAAAAAAAAAAAACTTAATTGCAAGGCGGTCGGTTGCCGCCCAACTACCGCATAGTGCCTTTTAGAACACTGGTTGTATTTATTAATTTCATTAGTGTCAACTCTTACCCACACATCGTGATAGTTATGGGTGACCTTTTAAAGAAAAAAAATAAGAGAATGAAGGGAAACAAAATTGTATAGTGCAAAGTGGTAAAGAATTTTAGACTATTTCTTTGGCATTCTACATATATTTGTGTGTGTGTCGATAACGTATGTAAGATATACATTTTCTGTTGGAAATGTAGTTTCTCTTATATCAGTCCTGCAAATGGTGAAACATTTAGATAACTAGAACAACTAGGGTTTTCTGCGCGAACTCCATGCATCAGAATGATACTGGACGGGATAAGGCCAGCATCTTCCTTCGATTCTTGACAGTTATATAAAAAACTTGAAGACATGAGTAGCGGAAGGCAAGATCAGTTTAAATCTCTGGCTTGTTGAGCAACCGCATTTATGATTGGTGTGCAAACAATATTTTGCTGAGCAACCAGATTTTAGGTTTTGATTCAGGCCTACCCCTTCCATTACCCTTTCATAAATGAAGACCAGAGCAAGCTAGTGCACTATTTCTTTCGTTCACCCTTTCTGAGACTCAATCTCAACATGTTACAAGATTCTTCTTTCCAGGGAATTGAAATGCCGACTCTTAAGTTCAATATTAGGGAGAGAACAAGATCTTTCTTTTCCTGTATCTTCTAAGCTATCAACCAAGCCTATCTGCCTGCTAGTGCTTGCTAGGTTGAACTAGCCACTGCGCGGCAGATGTACTTTTTTATTACTTGAGTTCCTTTTTTCCCCAGAAAACTGTTTACACAGTCATGCCCTGTAATTTCCCATTGTAGTCTGTTTTGCGACATTATCTTCATAATATATGCCATTCACTACCTTGAGCCTTTCACATTTGAGTGATCAATTTGCCCTTTTGTTGTTGTGTGGGGTATTATGTGTCGTCTCTGCAGTCTTTTGGATGGAGAATTCATCTGGTTGAAGACACCCTGCTTGACAAGCAGACACTGTCTGATTGTCTCATTTGATACACCTTCCTTAATTGACTCATCATAACCGTTCCTCAGGGGAAAGAAAATAGTCAAGGAGAACTGAACTAGGAATATCAATCGCTCAGAGTTGTTCTAACGCATGAGTCACGAGAAGCGTGTTACCTGGAGGTAACAGTACAACTACATGCATCACTCATTACATCAGAAGAATAGTACCATATATAATTGGTGACAAAGAGTACTACACCAATTATCACACCTGACAAAACTATTATGACATAAACTTTCAAATGTAGACTTTTTTACTACCTTACTATTTTACTCATCACCAGATAATTGGTGACAAACATTACTAACAAACAGTACTAACTAATTATTTTATATTAAATGCCCACTAATTTGTACACGCATTTGTTATGTACCAGCAACCAATATTTCTATCCTCTGTTTTGCAAGAGTCACAACTGCTTTAAGGGACATCTCGTCCATACTTGCTGTTGTATGGAGTTGATTATAGCGGGAGGTGTTAAGGGCACATCAGATGTGGCACACCTCAGCCACACCCTTCTCACATACAGGTGAAGCCCGTTTCAGTGGGCTCCTTGTATGTGAGAGGGGTGTGGTTGAGGTGTGTCACACCGATGTGCCTCTAGCATTTTTGTTTTGGTTTGGTAAAGCATATTCTCTTACGCATCTTAAATGTCGATCCACCACAATTGTCCATTCCCAGTTGTGAGGGAAGTTTGAAGCTGTTTTGGATGCAGAGCCGTTGTTTTCCGCTATTTGTATTCCTGGATCTGCTGTCATGCTGGATCATGATCTTCTGGCTCCCTTTATGCCAGCCTTGATTGAGGTTTTCTTGATTGTGTAAAATCTCAGTGGGCGTATAGCTTAAAACTTTGGGGTTCCCTTCAAATTCGAGCTCGCGCATTTGATTTTCTCTTCTATTGCTCGTATATGTCAATTGGTGCAAGGGAAATTGCTACCGGTTTGGTTATGGTAATGGTACGTGGGAAGAACTTCGGCTACTTCTTGAAAATATTTTTAGAGAAATAATTTTCGCACCCTACCATTTTTTGTTATACTTTCTTTTTCATTGTCTGTCATTTGGTGAACTAAGAGCATCCACGCCCATGACTGACATTTTGTGATTGTCATTCTCATTTTCTGCGCTAGTCACTTTGTCAAAAAATAAAATAAAAATGGCAAAGGTGTTGTACCCATGTTTTGCTATTTCTTTCAATCTCTCCTTCTCAATCTAAACAATGGCAATTTTGTCATATATGACAAAAGAATTGGCATTGTGAGTGTGGCACTCAATTTGCCATTTTTAAGGAATGACAAAGAATTTTGCCAAAAATAGCTGGTGGTGTGGATACTCTAACGAACATATTGTTGTATGTAGTCGAGTCATTATTTGCAAACTACAAAGGAGAGCTCTCTCTCTTTCTTTTTTTTTTGTGAAAAGATGAAGTATGAGGGATGGGGTTCGCGACTTTTGACAATTGGTAGCTTTTATCTTGCTGAAGGGTTTTTTTTGGGTTGAACGCTTAAAGGTTGTAACAACTCAGGAAAATACTAGTGAATCGATTCTAACACTTTCTTTGATGAGTAGATTTTTCTTCTTTTTCGCATATAATGATACTAGAAAGAAAACCAACGCAGAAGAGGAAGAAAAAAAAAAAAAGAGTGGTTCTAAAGGAAAGGTAGGAGCGTAAAAATTGATGACCTCAAACTATATAATTTAGTTGGGAAAAAAAAAACTACACCTTCAAATAATAATATACAGTACTTTTGTAAGTACTACATTTCTTTTTTTCTGATATTCTATTAAATTAAATATCTTAATTGATTTTTTAACTTACTGCGAAAAAAATTTAAGAATTTAAACCAAAAGTAATATTTCATTTTTATGCAAAAATTACACAACTTCCCGTAGTGAAGGTATGTGGATTTTTCCGACGATCTAGTGTGCCAGTGTGGATTCCAGCAAATAAGTCGACGGCTCCGGTGCGGCGAATTCCGACGGCAGGTTCCTCCATCGGAGTTTTTTTTTTTCAATTTTCGTTTTTCTTTTCTTTGTTTTTTCCCGTGTGTAGGATTTCCCCCCTTTTTTGTGGGGCTCTCTCACTTATGTGTGGGTGTTTGTTGGATGATTTCATCTGTGCTCCATCTGGTTTGAGCTGTGATTCTTCAGGGATCTTCAACTACCGAGTGTTTGACCGGATTCTATTGCTAACGTTTATATTGGTCTACTTCCACAGTAGATGCTTGTCGTGTCTGAACTTTAGTAGTTTTGGTTCATCCCTGCATTCTGTGTTGAAATCGTTATACTGCCTTAGGGCTCAAAATGAAATGACTTGCCTGTTCTTCCCAAAAAAAGAAAGAAAGAAAAGAAGTCTACATCATTCTGTTGGTTGACGCGGCGAAAAGCAAGAGCGTTTCTCTCAAGGATTCCTGGGACAGATAGGATAGGATGCCACGAGATCTCCAGTCCGACCACCTTCCGGACAGGGACCTATCCGACTCCTTCATGATCGTTAGTCTCATAAATTAATGACTGAGATAGGCTGAGCACTTCTTGTTCAACACGATGTCATTTTGAGTAAGAAGTGTTCAGCCAGTCTCAGCCATTGATTTGCAAGATCAATGACAAAAAAGAATGGAACAAGCAACTATCCGAAAGGGGTCAAACAGGAGATCCGAACTCAGATGGATCGCCAGCTCGAATATGACATTTTATAGTTGCCCACCACGTGGAACATTTCATTTACCGACAATCTTTGACAGTCGAACCCTTGAAATTCGGACCGCTTCATTTTTCGTCATTTTACAAAAGCCACAATAATGGAAAAACAATATTTATTTTTTGGAAAAATCACTATTCGGTACTCATCAGGCTAGCTATCACTGCCACATTTGGTGGTCTTGTTACTGCCACATTTGGTGGTCTTGTTACTCTTGTAGCACCAAATGTGGTGGTGAAGGCGCAGCTTATAACATGTTGGCCAGTTAGGCCATTTTTGACTCGTAGAGAATGTCAAGGTTTGAGCTTATGCGAGCTAGATCAACTAATATAGGATTCCGTCTCCATTTGAAGCAACTTCAACAAGCATCCAACAAGCGATAAGAGAAAGGATAGACCTACGACGACCCATATTTTTATGTACCACATAATTTTGTGGGGTTAATATATATTAAGTATATGAATCTTACTGCATTGTGTTGTGGATATGGGCGATGGGTAGCATGTGCCAGTGTCCAAAGACCTTTAAATAATTACTCTGCCCCCACATATTGATTATTGATGTAACGTTATACAACTATTTGTCACATAATGTTTAATAACTTTTATGTATGTGAAAGATAAGCTTATAGTTTCATATGAATAAAGAAAAAAAAATAGTTCATATAATCAATTGTATTCTTTTAGTATAAAGAATGTCATGGTGATCATATCAAACTCCCATTTTTTTAGTCTTTTAGATTAGATAGATATACATACACGAATCAGAATGATTCGTAATGATTATAGCACCATCATGATATTGTAAAAAACATGGTAAAGAACGTGATCTTCTTAAAAAATGTAAACTAAATTCTTTCATACAAATTTAAAGATCTCAATAGTAGTTCATTATTTTTCATTTAAAGAATGGCACGATTGTTTGTAAAGATCGTCAATTTTTTGGCGATTATTGCATCGTCGTGATAAGAGAAATCTAAAAAGTAAAAATTACGATCGAAACCTAATTTTTTTTGAATAAAGACAAAAATAAAATAAGTCAATAAGCCTAATTTTTTGTCTTTATTCAAAAAAAATGGATTTCGAACATAATTTTTTACTTTTTAGATTTGTCTCATCATGAGTCCATGACGATGCAATAATCTCCAAAAAATTGACGAAAAACTAACAAATACGAAAAAAAATTGAATAATAACAAAAAAAAAAAAGGCCAGTTGGCTTATTTAGCTGAATGGGGCCTAAATGTCTCGTCCAAGCTAAAGAACTTACTTCAGAGAGTCACGGTAAAATGATAGGAGTAATGGAGACAAGATTCAACAACTTTGAACTACAAAACAACTAGATTTGTTAGATGTTGTGGATCGAGCATTCGTGCTTGAGGTGGGCATGGATGAGAGATAGGATTCACAATTGATTTTTGGTGTGTTTGGTGTCGATTGTCTTTGAAAAGAGCGAGTGTTTAATTTCAGGGTGATTATTGCCATAGATATTAGAGTATCACATCACATGAACTATTCCTTTCGTATTCATTTATTGGTTTCTTTTGGTGATTTCAACTTATTAAGAGAACACAATTATTACATGTCTTATCACTTCATTCTATCCTCCAATCATTACCCTTTAACTACTTTTCTAGTACAACTAATTTCAAAATGGACAGGTTGAATATTGCTCATTTAATTTTGAAGTGGGATGATTTTGGGAGGACAACAAAAAGTGATAACTGCAACCAACAGAAGGAGACGGAGAGAGTAATATATATTGAATTGGTCCACTCCCTCTCATGTGCATGCTCAATCCTCGAGTGTGACGATCACAAGCACACGAGGGAAGAACCGATAAACCACTTAACCATCATGCATTGCCTCCTCTTAGAAAAATACCTTTTGATGTTCAACCCAATCATCCTCGTTTTAAATTTTTTTGGCAATAGTTCAATTACATTTGCTAAAGTGACTTAAAAGGTCGCATCTACTCTTCCATGAGAGGGAAGATTGTGAAGAAATAAAATTGGTTCATGATAGTTAGAGGGACAATTCCAATTTTTTGAGAGTACCCTATGACTTCCAATTAACGCGAATAACATCGTGTTTGTGTTGTGCCAACTAATGTATTCATGCGACAAAGTTAAATTGTGTAAAGAGTTTTGAATTTATAAGGGGAAAAAGAATCAGATCGACTGAATGCTTGTAAATGCTCAAGTTTATGCATGATCTAACATAGATTTATGGCTAATGCTATGTTTAAATCTAGATAGAAAAAATAATGGAAAGGGAAAGGGAAAATGCAGTGAAATTGTATTCTTGATGAGCCCAATGCCTCCCTCTCTTGAGCCCTGTTTCTTCTTTTAGACACCGTGATGCATGACTACGGCCTGACCAGGGATGGCCCGATTCTAACCCCTAGGCCCAAACCTTAATTTGGGGTTTTCAAAACCCACGTATAGATTGGGCTCAAGAAAGGTTTGGCGAGCCTTTTAGGCCTCAAATTCAGAACAAAGAGCACAATTTTAGGACCGTTGCCTGGATCATTTAGGCCCACAAGTGATCTGGACAACTAAGTTCAACATGGGATGCATATATGGGAACCAAATGTAAAATGTATAGTCACGATCAAGATTGCTCGAGCATGTTTTTCCTTTTTGTCGGACGCGAGATGCTTGGGCCGACTTACGTACGTGTTGACGACTAGTAATTTTTGAAGGGTCAATTCCATCATTTACTAGCGGAGCTTCTAATTAGGGAAAATGACGGTCCAGGACGTGTTTTGATGATTAATACCCGCCAATGACATACTGAGAACATTTGTAAATGTTGGAAATGTCCTTAGCGGGTATTAATCAAAACATGTCATTGGCCGTCATTTTCACATCTAATTATAGTCAAGGCCAAGTTACAAGAGTCAATATATAGCGCCTACGAGGTTTCGAACCTGAAACCTAGAAGAAAGCGAACTCCTAAGTCCCACGTCTTTGATAAACAAGGTCAGCCCCTTGGGGTTTATCGCTCAAGCGTGTTGGTAAATCTGCATCGACTAACAAGGTGTATTTTGGTAAATCTACATGACGGCAACAAGTCCCACAACACACTGTGAAAAGAGAGCTGCTAACTGCACAAATTCTGTGCACAGATCACGGTATGAGGTCGAAACAATAGATCCCTGCAATACTTAACGTATTTGACTACTGAATTTTGAAGTGCCGCTGCTAAATTGAAACCCAAACAATGGATCCCAGCCCAAAATTGCTCGAGAGAAAAAAACTAAACCAACTGGATTTTTTTCCAGTGCTCTATGAAATAGACGAATTTTTATAAAAGCCTATAAAAATTCCTTTAATCTCGGATATAACTCTGTATAACACGTCAAAAAAAGTCAGAAGCTTAAAAGCATAACAATATAACATCATTAGCTTCAGACTAAATACTCCTGTAATGGGCCTAAACTGCGTGCCAGCTAGTGAAAAAGAAAGGTCCATTACGCGATCGAACTAGTTATCCGCACGTGCTTGTACCCGGAAGAAAAATTGCAGAGGAAGAACATGTCTGAGGAATTTTTTTGTTGCCAGGTGGGTACCACGTTACCGGGCCATCATGGTGCCCAAGCAACTCATCCGGGCCGTCTAAAAGTGTATTAAACGATTCAGATTAAAACACTCTCTCTCCTCTCATTCCAACACTCTCTCTCCTTTTTCTCTCTCCATATTTGAGCCGTCTAAAATCGAAATGGACGGCCCGAATGCGCTGAACCAGCACCATACGCGTTGTAACCGCTCTGCGCGGAAAATCTTCTCTGGTCTTGAGAGTCTCTGCATAAAGAGAGAGGGGCCTACTAAAACGATTGTGCTCCTCACCGCACCGGCAACTTCCACCGACCCTAAAAGGAGTAGGAGTAATTGACGTTTCCCACACGTTGGTCACACAGTGTTCGATCAACTCCACCTTATGATGATCAGATCAGATCAGAAAATTAGAAGGAATTATTACAAGTCTTTGACTCATAATTGAAGCTTTTTTAGATTAATTAATAGTAGCCGACAAGATTTTGCCTTAAAACCCAACAGGATTAGGATTTTTGATTAGTGTCATTGACCCCAAATACTTCTAATCAACGATTTAATCTCTGTCTCGCTTGTACTTTCTAGATTTTGGGATTGTACTTGAGAAACCCAATTCTCCCCCTCTCCGGGTTGCAATTTGAATCAACAAAATTGTCAGAATTACTAACTTCTTAAGTCGAGTTTGAAGTCAAGCTAATCAAGTTAAAAATTCATTAAGAGTTAAAAGTAAAAATCATTTGAGATCGGCTTGACTAGGCACCAAGTCCCATAATGCGTGCATGGGGTGGTAGGAGCGCTAGCGTGAAAACGTTTTGATAATCGAGAGCTCGATCGCAGAGCGAGAATCGAGAGCGTGAGTGAACTGTCATGTGGAAGAATCATCTTGGAAAGTTTTCTGAGCGGAGGTTGGTGGCGAGTCTACATTCGTCGACAGTCGACACTGTCTTGTAGCTCCAA
This sequence comes from Rhododendron simsii, assembly GCA_014282245.1. Lineage (NCBI taxonomy): Eukaryota > Viridiplantae > Streptophyta > Magnoliopsida > Ericales > Ericaceae > Rhododendron > Rhododendron simsii. The sequence continues at coordinate 36,099,483 of CM024955.1, read as the reverse complement.
AAGTTTCAACCTTTTCAAGGCCTCCTTTTCTCAAACGTTTTTTGCAGCCGAAAACCTTGAAAATTCTAGCAATAATCACCAGCCCCAAAAGGTTCTTGGAATAAAAAAAGTAAAAGATCTCTTTTGGTTTTCCTTCCTACTTCTGGGGGTGGGGGAAGCAAACAAATCATGCATCCACTGCAAATTCTGCAATCCAGTGGAAGAGTTGACTGCTGATTCGAGAACCCAACAAACCCTTGTCCCTCACATCACCTGAGAATCCATGCCGACATTCTTTATATATACACAGAGGAGATGTACGTTTTTTTTCTTTTCGATAATCGGATATCCGGATCAGCATGCGTGTATCTTAACTGATTGCGGGGTCTTAAAATTATGAACGGACAAACCCTTCGGTAGCCTCGAGGTCTGAAATGTTTGATCTCTGTGATCTTATGGAAACGCAATGCACGAAGTAATTTCATCTTGTATCAGAAGGGTTCAATTACAAACTAACTACCGTTAGTTAACGAATACACCAATAATTCCTAAACTAGGCGTTTGGTGTCACTTTACTCTGTAATTGTTCAGTCCTATTGTTTGGTATAATTCGGAATCGTTTTTTTTTTTGGCCAATATTGTTAATCCTAATCTACTATATTTTAGGGGACTTGGGGAGAGAGATGAATGCTTACGGGAATCGAACCATACCTATGTGCATGGGACTATAAAGGAGGCACCAACTGTACTCCACTCTACTTGCAATTCGGAATCGATTTGGCTGACCATAACTTTAGGTTTCGTGGTCGCACCGTAGACCGTAACTTTAGGTTTCCTGGTTACCATAGACTGGGGAGCCCTTCTGCAATTGTTTCATACAAGCTTTCACTAAGCCAGAACGTAAAAAATTAGTGACAATTATATTTTTTTATCCACTGATTTTACGATGAGCCCAACTGAACAGTTGAGCCCGCCGCATCTTTAGTATTTTCCCTTGTTGACAATGATATCTAAGATTGGTGACCGTAGACCTTGTATTGCACGTGCACTACAGAAGTGTAGCGCGTGTTTTGAGCTACGCAATTTTACCATCACAAAAACTTTGCATCATTGTTTTCTAGGCCATGGAGCCCATTGGACTTTTTGAATACATACCAATAATTGTTATAGGCCAAATATAATTAGCGAGGCATGGACCTTGGATCTCCTCAAGCTAGCCTGTTCAAGGGCTAATTAATTAGCCAATCAGCCATTGAAATTGCAATATTAATCAGGACCACTCTGTGATTGAAAACAATGAGGGGTGCCTTAACCTGGCCTAATCCAAAGGACTGATAAGTGAACCTAGAAACCGTTGAGTTTTTAAAGAGAAAGACTGTTGAGGACCCTTCAATAATAGAAGGGAAATTGTAATTAATCTGATGATCATATGAACTTAAATGGCTAATTTTACATCTATATTATGCCAATCCAGCAAAAGATTCGTACAAAAGAAGACAAGGTTCTTATTAGGTGTGAAATCAATCAATCATGTGATTTGAGTTTACTCTTATTAATAACCACGGGCGGCCCAACCTCTTTGGAGGCCTAAGGCAAAATTTGGGTGTGAAGCTTTTAAGAATTGAAGTATCGATACTTAAATTCTTTTCTTTTCTATTTTTTTGCCTTTCAAAAAAAGAATTGAAGTATCGATGTAAAATATTTTGATCTAACATTTTTTTTTTGTTTGGTAATTGTAAAGTTATTACTCATAAAATACTGGTTAATTTCTAGAGTATACAATTCTAGTATTTTACTACATAGAATGTGAATTATGATTAAAAATAATCTTATGGAACGAAGAGCTCTTGTTTGGAGGCCTTTTAAACACCCCCCCCCCCCCCCCCACCACGGCTCTCACTCAATTTGAATAATTTGTGGACCCCGGCTCTCTCTCAATTTGAATAATTTGCGGAAACTCAAAACTTGTACTCTACATATATACACATGTATGCAAGTGAGGCCTTTCAAAATTCAAGGCCTTATAAGCACTAGTTTTAATGGCCTAGTGCCGCCCTTGTTAATGGCATTAGCAGGTTACTTCATAACAAAAAATGGGCTCCACAATAATTTCGCATATTTAGATTATATCTTATTTTGAATTTATGTCAAAATTATTAGAATTTATATAAAATTATTATGAATTCTACGAATATGGAGAGGCACGTATTATATAAATCAATGAGGTGTGTATAATACCACTATTGTGGCAATTAATTAAAGATGCTGATTTTGGCGCTCCACTTTCGTACGCAGGTGTTCCACTTTTAACGTGAAGTTTCATGTATAAAGTGCCTGCATATAAAAGTATAGCGTGAAAATCAATTTCCTTAATTAATCATGGGGGTAACTTTTTTCTATTTTAGGGGGTTCCCATAAAAGTACATCAAAAAATCCCGTTTTTAATTACCCGACAAAATCTATACAATTCTGTTAATTGGAAAGCCAAACCCAACCAAGTCAACCATTATATTATATTATAATAACACTTTTTGATGTACTTTATTAAAAATATATATATAAACACGAAAATGTTCACTTTGAAAATCCCACTTTGATAACTATAGGTCAACTTGCTAATTAAATCGAACGCGTGATGGCACAAAAACAAAGTTAACTCAAGTTGCCAATTAATGGAACAGCTTATGATTTCATTTTTTTTTTTGTACCGCCACCTAAAAAAAAAACTTTGGATTCTTGTTAGCTTGGTCACATATAATTCTTCATTAGGACTCCACTCGTGCTTTCAATACTTAGTCTCGTGAATGTTAATAGTTTGAGATATTTTTGAAAGACATTTTCATACTTTCACTTTTAGTTATGCTATGCACGCACAGTATGTGACTTAGGTTGTAACATCCAAGGTTACGATTCTACTGTGGACGTCCCCGCTTTCTTGTCGAAGTGGCCTAACTAACAACTAGCATCTTTAATTGCGGAAAGCGTTCCCTTGCGTTGCTTGTAACGTTATTTGTCTAGTATGGTTTTCATGACGCTTTTAAATTGACTAAAGCCCATATTTCTACAAATTTCGTGGCAAATCATTCTAGTCACATATATAAACCAAAATAGTAACCATTTTGTGAGAACAACTTAACTACTGCCATCAATCTGAAAACAAAAAATTTAGTGGAAACTCACCCTAATTCGATCGAAATGTCAATAATTGATATGTAATAAAATTTTAAGATGGGTTTTTTTTTTAATCGTTTTTGGTCTTTGTATGCCTTATAAAGTTTTTGAGAAGGATGCAGGGATCAATCACGAATGCATATGCACTGAAAAGTAAGATCATCAATAAACTCAATGTACATTTTTTTCACGACAAAATATGATATTTCATCAATGATTTGTCCTTTTGAAACTAATTTAGTACGGTTGAATAAATATATATTGTACTGGTAGGTTCGAGGTTTTCTCAATTTCCAACCACATTTTATTTACCCGACCTAATTAATGTCCTGGTTAAGTTGCTGTCCATTAGCTGTTCTAAGCTGGAAAATTGAGTGCATGCGGTTTAAGGTTGATGCATGGTAAGCTGGTAATTGAATAGCCGAGATGTGCGTAAGATGATCCGGACACCTCTGACAGTCGAACCCAAAACAAAATGGTAATGATAAAAATAAAAGGGAAAAAAACAGAAGAGATATCAAGAAAAAATTGGTGAAGAAAGAAGTGAGGCCTTACAAATATTGCTTTGATCATATTCTTCACAGCTGTAGGCCGGATTGAAAAAGTTATTCCATGCATCAGAGGTTATATATACGGCCTCACACTACCCAAGACACGCTGAATCGAAATTCATTTTTCTAAGATAAATATGATTCGATCAACTATATGTCAATCAATATTAGATGAACATAATTTTTGGCATAAAAAAAATATTCGTTGAACTTAATTTCTGGTATAGTTAAACTTGTCACCCAACTCTATAAAATAAACTGTTTCCATTGTCAAAATAAGCTCGTGATGAACCCGAAAGTACAATAATGACAATAGGAGGTCATTGTCGCTAGCGAGAGATTATTCAGTGGCATTGGAGTACCACGCGGCAGTGTCTTAAATATCTTCCCACGGAATGTGTGGTTGACGAAGGACTGGGACACCATGTGCCTGTGCTCTACGAGGCATTGAATAATTTATCGTCCCTTAGCTGCTGCTGCTTCTTCTTTTTGCCCCTTTTCTGAAATTGTACTTCCCTAGCATACGAACATTGTATTTGGTCTCCTAAAGAACGAGACACGTGTCCAATCCCGATTGGTTGTTGGGGTTGGGGACCCCACATAGCACCTGCCAATGAGGACCAAACACCACGATCATCGATATACAATTAAAGCTAGCACGATTATATATAAGAGTAAATGAGATGATTTTCTCTTCATCAAAATGGTGAACTTAATTAAACCTTACCGAATGATTAATTTCCAACAATAATGTATTGACCTACATATAGTTTTCTCTCAATTGGGGCTTGTTTGAGAATATAAACAATACAGTCCCACCTTCTGTAACAGCTTAAGTTTTTAAATGAGCTAGTAGTTAACAACCTATTAGCGTATCCACAATGTTATAATAAAAAATGAATAATCAAAAGTTGCCACATCAGCTTTTGATTATCCAGTTAAAAGATTATTAAGATTAGTAATGTAGAGGTCCACAATGGCATAATTAAAATTGAATAACCAAAAGTTGCCACATCACATTTTTAAATTATAAAAAAACTAATAACTGTGAACATAGAAATAGTTTTTTCTAAAAATAAATTTTGAGACTAATGAAAACTATTTATTAGAAATAGAAAATAATTTTTAAACTTTTTTTGAAATTATTTTATAAAAATAGTTTTTGTGTAACTACGGTTTTTGAAAAAATTAATTTTTATATAAGAAAAGGTTTTGAGAAAAAAATTTCTTCTACAAAACAATTTTTCGAAAAAAGAACAATTTTTTTTTAATTTTTAAAAACAGTTAAAAAATATTTTCTGGGGGGCAAACAGTTTTTAAAAAAACAATTTTAAGTTTTTTTTTTTAAAGCATCGTTGAAAAAGAAAAAGAAAAAGAAAGAGAGGGGAAAAGGGAAGAGATATAACGTTTTTTTTTGTAATTATGCGTGTATTTGATTGAGAATGTGAGGTTAATTAAATTTGGTTATTGACAAAATGTTGTTAGTTTTGGTTATCCAAAATCCAAAATTTGATTATTTCTAAGGAGGTTGCTAAGTTTGATAATAGCATTGTGAGCCATATTTTGCGCAAATATTGCTAACTTTAAAAACCTAGCACTTTTGGTTATGCCATTGTGGACACTCTTATGGTATCAGAGCAAGCAGTAGATATAAGACTGTCAGTATTTAGCAACATACTATATCATTTGGAATATTTTTTTTCTTTTTCTTTTTCTTTTTCTAATTTCAAAAAGAGAGAGAGAAGAAAAATATCATATCCCAAATTTAAAACTTGTGTGATATGGACGAATCAACACGAATAACTAAGTTAGAACTATTTGAAGAGCAAATACAAAAGTTCAATTACAGATGTGTTCGCAGTTGTTCGATACTTGTGGCTCTAGACGATACACCTAGGGAAGAATTTTTCAGTGTCAAGTGCGTACAATGTGATATCCGCTCGGTACATCCGAGCCGTCCATTGTAGTTTTGGATGGCTTAGATTTGGAGTGAGAAAAATGAGAGAGTGATGAGGGTGAGAGGAGAGAGAAGATTTCAATCTAGACCGTCTAAAAGTGCATTGGACGACCCGAATGTGCCAAGCAGGAGGAATTTTTGGGTGCCGGGTGGGTATATCTCACATGGTGCCCGCTCGACACCCCCGAGTTGTCCGATGCACTTTTGGACAGCTCATATTAAAACCTTCTCTCTCCTTTCACCCATTCATTTTCTCTCTCCAATTTCGAGCCGTCCAAAATCGCATTGAATGGCTCAGATGTGCCGAGCGGGCACCACTTGGTACTCACCCGGCACTGAAAAATTTCTCGCCAAGCTGACACCACGTAGAATATATCCATCCAACACCAAAAAATTTCTCACACCTAAGACGAGTTGAGTGTTGTTCATCCTCCACTTAAGAGAGTGAACAAAACTCTCATTCCTATTGGTTGAAATGGTGTGGATTCCACCACATAGTGATGTCATACGTACCAAAAAGTGTATTGCATGGTAAATATGACATCACTTTGGGATGGGACTCACACCATTTCAACCAAAAAGAAGAAAGATTTTGTTTACCATTTTTTAAAGAAGGTGAACAAAATCGCAGTCCACCTAAGACCAATGCACACACATTAGAAAGTCTACGGTTCCAGACCAGAAGGATCCTTACACCCGGCCGGGCCCACTTTGGTCACCGGACGGCCGATCCGAACAGTTCAAAAATTCTAAAAACAAAAATGAGTGGCCTTTATGAGAATCAATGGCATCCGATGTATGTAGGTGCTCGATCCAATATATACAAAAACGTGAAGTGTTTGGATCGAGCACCTAAAAACATCGGATGTCGTTAATTCCCGCGTAGAGCCACTCATTTTTTTTTAGAATTTTTGGATGACTCACATCGACCGTTCGGTGACCAGATTGAGCCCGACAGGGCGTCGGAATCCGATTGGGATCCCTTTGGGGTCGGGAACTATAGCACCGTTCCACACACATCATGTACATAAACACATACTCCATTTTCACCGATCGGGGTAGTACATTTGAGTGCAAGTCACTTCTACTATTGGGGATGCGATGTGATGTCAAAATCAGCTACGTCGGCTGTGCAAAGGAATAATTTATCGATCCATTTTCACCTCAAGCGTCAACTTTATTCGATGGAGAAGCTTGGTAGCTAGGCTTGTTTTTTCACTTGACATTATATGCCAAAAGAGCTAATGAACAGAATAGCCACACTTTAACCAATGGTTTATATCTTCGTTATTGATTAGAGTAAAATAGTATTTCATCCGTCCCAAAATTTTATTCCTTTTTTGAATTACGTGTCATTTTTTAATTAATTATATTTTATAATTTATAATTTTTTAGGTGATTTTAAAAATTTTGTATAAAAGAACTTATTGAGATAATTTATCAAATAAGATCCATAGTTGATATAAAAAAATATTATCAATTAGAAGATATAGCTAATCTTTTCAGACTTTGCAAAAAGAAAAGAGAACCAAGAATTTGAGACGGATGGAGTAGTTGTATCCTTAGTTTATTTTTCGATTGAAATGGTCAAGTGTATAATATTATAGCCTATATAAAAAGAGTGTATAATTCAGATAAAAAAATGTATTATTTTGATATATTTATCGCTAACATACTATTTATTATTTTACCATATTTTCTAAGTTTTATTATTACGTTTTCAGTTTAGTATAGGTTATTATTCATGTTTTCTAGTTGATTTCTTAATTTATTATGCAAGTTTCCTAATTGATTTAGGTTTCTTTGTCACCAAATCTTTATAGCTTAGCTATATAAAGACATGTTAAGATTATGCTTTAGTGACCATCAATGATACATATCAATAAAAGCAAACTGCTGGTCAATGTACTGTTTCTATCATTTATTGTATGCTACTAGTTAATTACTATAGTTAGGCAGATTAAAAAATGAGTATAGGAATGTCTTGAGATTTGTAACTCCATCACATTTTGGTGATCATATCTGAGTATCACATTTTGGGTATAATGTGATATGTCACAGTTGCATTCGTATAATGTGCTCCACGATATAACAAATGGGGCACATTCAACCAAAATAGTGGTGACAAATCACATGGTACGTACCCACGTTAAATATGGTACTCATACATAGTCACCAAACGGCAAAGCGTTAGTGTTTGACAAAATTTATATACCTTTAGCTTGCTTCATTGTGGCCTGTGGGCAGGGACGGACCCAGGATTTGCTTGCAGTAGGGTTAAATATCTACCACACATATAATTTTTTGGGATCTTCAGGGCAAAAATATTATATTTTAGGGCAAAATTATGAAATACTCCTCAAAACTATACCTGCTCTAGGGATATTTTGGAACTCAGCGGGGTCGCGTGACCCCGCTTGCCATAGTGTGGTTCCGCCCCTGCCCGTGGGTGTTTGGTTATAATAGATTCCCTCCGTTCTTAATTGAGAGTCTCTTATTTTATTTTGGAATGTTTCAAAATGATTATTCCTTTTCAAAAATAGAAGTAGAAATTGGATAAAATTCTAAAAGTGTCCCTCATATGTGAATACAAATAGTGCAAAATAGGTAACATTAATATAGGGGTAATAGTGAAAAATAGGTGTAATGATTACATGTCCCCTAAAAAAATTGAATTTCCTAGAATGGGCTTTCGTTTAGGAATAGAGGGAGTAATATATTGCAATATGGTAAAAGAAAGAGTCAAAAACATCAATATATTCATAAAGATAAATCTTTCAAGCTAATTTAAGTTGTTTTTGCCCCATAAGCGAAAGCAAAAAACTACGGCAAACTACAAAGAGATTTTAAAAACTAGGCTAACAAACTGGAACAACCAACCAACCACATTCTTTGTCTTCGTGAGTTTATATGTTCGAATTTCATGAACATTGAATATTCCAAAGCTTAGGATCAAGATTGGGTTTGCCCAATCGTTAACTTCAAAAACCCGAAAATGATCAAGGTGCGCAAGCTGCCAGACATCTGACTACGCCTATACAAAAAACAAAACTGGAACAAACAACCTGATTGAAGAGAGAAGTTTAAAAGATGTTACGGGAAAACTTTTTTAGGAGTGGAGCCGAGGAGGGACCAACTAATAATTTCACGATCGTATGGTAGCTAGTAGTTCCATAGCCCCCTGTTATCATCAATCAACGAAATGATAATACTCATTGAAGAGGACAAAACACTTGTTCAAATAAAAGAGAGGACACACCACAAATTTAACATCAACTAAATACACTCTATTAAGGCTAAAAGTGTACCTAAAACTGCCTAAAACTGGTGAATGAGTTCACTTTAATAGCACAACTTTCCTCTTTTATCTTATCCTACCAAAAAAAAAAACAATAATGCAATTCGTATTTCCTACCATCAGTACAAGTTCAAAACTTTGAAGGTGCTATACGTCACACAAATCGAACTTTATGTTGACGTCTATTTGGACTATCCGCCTAGCTAATTAATGAACACTGCGGTTGGTATTTTAGGAAGTAGATGAAGTTTGAATAAGCTGGTCCGGATACCCTTGGTTATAAAGTATTATGAGTCTCATGGGCTTAGTTATACGTAGAATGTATACTATTGCATGACTAAAAGAAGCTGGAGTGCGTTGCTAAACAATTAATCGACGTCGTAACAGCAACAAAAGTGCTCGAGAGGGAGAGAGACCACATATTATTAGGGGGTTTTTCGGATTCATTATATTTGAGCTTGAAATTTTTTTTTTTTGAAAAAAGATTTTAAAAAGAAAACAGAACGACACCTTACCCTAACGTTATCAGGACAGCGCTAATAAAAAGATTGCAAAAGTACTTGTTGTTCTGCTAGAGGAGTAGTCTTGTATTAACATCTTTTCGTTTTGGAATTTGAAAAACAAGACACGTACGTAATTTATGCCTTGTTTCATTTGCAACTTAAAAAGAATTTTTCAAAAAATACCCCCTAGATTCTTCCTAGATTCCTCCTACTTTTACTATTTCTCTCTCTATCTCTCTCTACTTATTACCTCTGCAATTTTTCAAAAAAAATTTCAAATTCCAATCCAAACAAAGTATTAACCCCTCTCAAATGATAAGACACACAAAAAATGGTCAGAACTCAGAAGGGCTCCAAATACAAACCAAATTAACAAACAACATGATTGAAAAGAAAAGTTAAAAGATGTAGCAAAACAATTTTTTAGGTGTGGATGGACCAAATATTAATTTCAAGACAGTATAGTACTACTGACCTCTCATCATCACCCAATAACACTCATTGATGAGGACACAGTACAAGCGATATAAAAAACACAATATAAGTGTGCCTAAAGCGAGACAGAATCTCCTGTGCGAAAAGTTGTGTTGAGAAGTTTTTTCGCCGTTAAATTTAAAATATAAGAAAAGAATATCATAATATATCTAACAGCCGGAAAACTCTCAGTATAGAGGCACATAGATTTTTGGCAGGAACAGAACCAGAATTTTACCTTAACAATGGCGAAATGTATACTAATAAAAAACTAAAAAGATGAACTATAATATGAAAAGTTATTGAATCTAGGAAAAATTACTATTACATTAGAAATTCTATAGTCAATAATATTTGTCATATGCACGTAGCGTACCAAAAAAGATTAATTTTTAATTTAATCTATCTACTAAAGTGAGTCATATTGAATTATGACGCTCCTTCATGTCGTTAAAAGCATCGATGATAGAATCAACGTCAAAACTTCTAGCTATGTCCTTCTTAATGTATGTGATCAAGAAACTTGTCAGAAAATCATCTTTCATCCTAGTATGATGCTTTTTTTCCCTTTAATTTAGACTTATCTTTTATACTGTAATACTTTACTTTGGTCTATTGAATTTAGTTTTAAAATACTTTTTTAAGTCTCTTTTCTTGAAAAAAAAGAAGAAGATTAAGGACTAGTATATAGCAAAAAATAATGGAAAAAAATCTAGTGGTGGCAGATCTATATAAGTTGGGGATATTTTTTTTATTTTACATATAATAATAGCATTTTCTAAATGTTTATCGTGACGACCGCCACTACTAGACCTCCAGCTCCATTCTTAGTTTTCGGACAGAGGGAATCGGACCCCTCCTAAACCAGTTTATAATGACTTCACTTTAATATAGCTTTCCTCATTAATTTCTCCTATTCTTTTCAAAAGAAATAATACTACCATTGTAGAGGATGCATATGGAAAAAAGAATAAACAAAAATATAATTTTTAAGAAATCCGAGTCATACTACATACTCTCTCCGTTCCATATTGAGAGTCACATACTCTTTCTCTTGCTATTTTTCAAATAAAAAAAATCAACTACTTTCGTGCATAATTTTTCAAATTTTTCCTCACCGTATTAAAGATCTCGATAAATACTTTAATTTGGTGCGAAAAAATTCAAAAAATTAAATACGAAAATAGTTGATTTTTTGATTTGAAAAATGACACGACTTTTCGTAGTGAACTTTCAATATGAAACAGATGGAGTAAAAACTAGTAACAATGCCAATACATGCATGACTTCAAGGAGCTTGAGATCGCCAATGAGCTTTCGCTCAGTTGGCGTTTCCCCCTCAGCCCTCCTCTGTGGAGGTGTGTGAATTCGAGTCCCACAAGGGGCATACATGGATGGAGTTTACTGCTATGGACAGTCTCTAAAAATCTCCTGTGAACTAAAACTTATTTAACCTCTGGTTATGTATAAACTGTGAAAAAAAACAAAAACAAAGGGTAGTTTGAGATAATTGAACCACACAACTTATTAGCAGTAATTTACAAAGACAGAAGTACAAACACAAGCTAGAGAGGCCGATAAAAAAAAAAAAAAAAAACACAAGCTAGAGAGAGAAATATTACTAAGAATTTGAGAAACATGAAAGTTACTATGGAATTTAGCCCTTCTCAAAAGATGAGACACCCAAAAAAAAGGGTCAAAAGGGCTCCAAAAGGAAAACAAAAGCAAAAAAGGAGCCAGGAAGCAAAAGAAAAAAACGGAGAGGGAGACAAGAAAGAAAAAAGAAAAAAGAAAAAAGAAAAAAAAAAAACTCACAAACTAGGGAGTATTATTATTGTTGCCACAAAAAGGTCTCGAAACTTCCCGAAATTACACTCTCTGCCATCATCGAAATTTGATCAGGTGCGAAGTACCCATAACAATCATCGTGCAACCACTGCGGAGGATAAACCCACCCACCGTTCACGTCCACCGAGTCCGCGAACACGAACTCGGACGAGTCGTAACTCTCTTCCAAACTCGGCAACTCGACTATCTCGCTCAGCTCCTCCCCGGACGACGACGTCGTCGTCTCGGCGGAGGAGCCGAGGTGGACCATGGAGGCGGCCTTCGCGGCGGCCTCCTGCACGTCACGCGGCGAGCACGTCGCGGGCCTGGGCAGGAGCTGGGCCAATTCGGGGAAGTTTAGGATGGCCGATTTTCCCTTGACGGACAGGGCCGCCACGTCGTGGGCCCGGGCTGCCATTTCGGGCGTCGAGAAGGTTCCGAGCCAGATTCTGGACTTCTTTCTGGGCTCGCGGATTTCGGAGACCCATTTACCCCAGGCCCGCTTTCGTACCCCTCTGTAGACGGGGTGTTTGCTCTCTCTGGTCCTTTTGTTCTGGTTCGAACCCTCTGAGTTGAGCTTATTGGTTGGGTTCGACGGCGAGGGTGGGGTGGGTGAGGATGAGTTGCAGCTACTTGACTCGGTCTCCGAGTTTGGTGGCTCAGTCATTGTTCTTTCTTCTCTTCTCTTTTCTTTTTTGCTCCAATGATGTGACTCCGGTGTTGCTATGTGTATAGAGAAGTAGCACAGTGGGTAGTGGTGAGGAGAGATGGGATGTGGTTTGATGAATGTATAGGCTAGAGAGAGAAGGAGGTGATAAAGGATGGTTTGTGGAACTCTGTAATAATTTGTTTGCGAGAGAGAGTGAATATATATACTGTGCATTGTAGAGAGAGAGAGAGAGAGAGAGAGAGAGAGAGAGAGAGAGAGTAGGGGAATTGATACCCATGGTAACGGCGACCGACCTGGGCCTATACCCATGATTTTCACTTAATGACGCAGCACAAAAGTAGAGGAGAGAGGGAGGGAGGGAGGGAGGGATAGTACGTACGTTTCACCGAATTATAGAGCGTGTTTGGTTGGAGTTTAATATGGAACTGGAATGGGAATTAAGAAGGGAGTACGTACAAGAGTCGCCCTAGGCTGAATCACTGGGCCAATGCTAAGGAAACAGCCGTCTGCAGCTACGAGAAGATCTTCAATGCCCTTTCGGTGAGGTTGAGCACGAACTTGGACCACATGTTATGTGTACCACACATTCTGAATCACATAACGTCTGATCCGAATTTTTGCTAATACTCCATCTGTTCCACAATGATGTCTCAAACCAATATTCATCTCTCAAAAAAAAAATCTTCTATATTTTTGTAATATTTTTCATGATTTTAAAAACATTATTTAGTAAAACTAACACCTGTCAAACAAGAAACCGAAAGCTACCAAACGAACCCTATGAATATAGCTTTATAAGTTGTGTGCCTTAAATTCATATTAATTTTCTGGCCCTAGCCTAATAAAGGTTTTTGCATCTCATGACATATATAGGAGACTTGCTGATAAGTTTAAGGGTATATACTATTCTTGTGTGACACCATGGCGCAGTAGAATTAGGGTTTTGGCAGTGAAACCATGCTTCTTAAATTATACTTACAATAACATGAGGGCTTTCATTAATTGGTATGCATGGCCTCATGCATCGTAATATATAAAACACGATCGAGAGTAACTATTCTATAGTCCAGGAGTACCACCATGTGACACTCCGGATCACTTTTCAATCACACATTTCTGTGGGATAAACCCCACAAGAATGTGTGATTATAAAGTGATCCAGAGTACCACGTGGCGGTAGTTCTGGAGTACTGGACAATTTCACCACGATCGAGCTGATCAACTGAGAGCCTTCATAAATAGTCCTCAGAGATAACATAATTTTGTTTTAACCTATGTACAAAGTTTTTGAAGTCCAATTTAATTTTCCTTGGAAATCATATTCATATAGTACTATATCTGTATTCAACTGGTTTTCCATTTTTTTTCCTTGGTTGGATACAAAGAAGGAGTTGATAAAGAACTACTGACGCCTTCACGGTTTTAGTATATCAATGAGGTCAATAAATACCTTCCAAAATAAAAATAAAAAATGAGGTCAATAAATAATACTGAAAACAATGGTACTACAAGAATGGGAGGGTCTTCACCACATGCAAGTGGGGAATGGGTTCCCATTAGCTAGGGTTTTACCATATGTGGCTTTAACTTGTAAGGCCTTCCTTTTTATGGCTATGTTACAAGTCTTTTCCTCTGAGGGTAAGTAAATAGAATTTCACTAATGAAAAATAAACGGTATCTTCACTTATTTTTTGTCGTTCTAGCGATGTTTTTGTCAAATTTTGGTTTGCGACAGTGCCGTTTCGTCGGTTTTTAAAAGTATTAGTCGTTTAGCACCATACTTTTTTTCACGCAAAAAAAAAAAGTACTAATTTAGTGCGACGTGATAATTCTGAAGGCCAAACTTGACGCCAAATTTTATAATTGTTAGTATTACATTTGGGTTTTCAACAGCTCAAATTTTGGTGAGCAATGCGTCACGTTTTGTTATGGTAATATAGGTACTCTAAAAGAGCATTCATTCCTTAATTTATGTCTTGTTCTCTTCACTTTTCAAAAAGAATTTTTCAAAAAATACCACCTACTTTTAACATTTCTCTCTCTATCGATCTCTCTTCACATATTATCCCTACTATTTTTTAAAAAAATTTCAAAAACCAAACCAAACACAACAATAGTTATTGCAAAAAATTTTTTGACTAGTTTCAGCTAGTCTTTTGGGTGAGATCGATACAAGTCATGCCACTGTACGTAAATCTATACTACAAACAATTATTATGTATTTGTGAAAAATTTCTAGATATATGCATAACATTACCGATCGAAGCAACATAAGACTCAGCTGGAGAATAAGGATGGAATTGTAACGGATTTTGGCCAAGTTGGCACGAGAAAGCAAACAAGTGTCCGTCATCCATGATGAGGTTGCATCGTCGAATCTCACGGAGGCCAAACATTTTAAACCTTGAGATTTGTCCGGTTGTCAAATTCAGAGCCCGAGAATTAGTCGAGCTCGGGCATCCGTTTATTCAGAAAAAGATCTAACGTGTTGAAAATTGTATTACTAGCTTGCAAATATGAGCTGTTTATAAGACAAGCTTGCTCCCACAATTAAATTGTCTTCGGTCCACCACATGCAACTCTCAATGCCGAGGCCACCTATTTTCATCCTATGGGCGACGCATCGATCCCTTTTGTATATAGTACAAAAGATGAATAGTTGATCTATGCATGGCTATTTGCACTGAGTTAATTCCATCAATTCTCTGAGATGATCACATGCTTGTCTCAAATTAAGTACTCTCCATGTTAATTTCTCGTGCACGCCTCGGCCTCTAAGATCGATGTTAGGAGAATTACATTCCAAGAAATATAGTGACGGAATAATATATTAATCACGAAATACGTACGCTCATACGAAAAAGGAATAAACTAACAAAGCTAGAACTCTATATACAGGGATTGCCCTTGACCTTTTGGCTTCTATCTCCATGACTCCATCGCAAAACATGGTATTTTTAAAGGGTCATTCTAGACAGCCCAATAAGGCCGTTAATAACCTAAGAAAAAACACATACTTCAATGCAATTTCACATTTCTATACACTTTTCATACATTTCGATACAAATTTACAACCTTAACAACAGCTCAATGGGCTTATTTTTAGTATTTTCCTTCATTAATTAAATCAAAGATAGCCCGAGTATCTTGATGCATGATTATCACGAAATTATATGATTTGACAATCCATAGGGTTAGGGACAAAGAAATTAACATTGAAATTACAGTTTTTGTTAAGATGCTCAAGTAATGGCGTTTAAGGGGGCTTTTGCATTGTCTCACCATTTATGTCGATTTAATAATTTGACATGCAGGCCGGAGGGCCAAAACAAAATGAAAAATCATTTTTGGCGAAACCCAATTGAAGAATTCGCGGACATGCGCAAAACTTAAATTATTTCACGCCATTTAGGTTGTGTTTGGCAGCAATACTTTTAGAATGCATTTTAATTAATTGATGCCCACTAATTTCTAATTAATCAAATTCGACCACTCTCAATGCCAAATTACTTGACCACAATTTGATCTTGGGAGTCCTCTAGTTACAAAATTTACCTTCTACTTCATCTTTTCCTTATCTTTTTTCCCTTTTCTTCTCTTTTTTAACCCGCAAATTTAAGTTCCAAACAAAGTCTAGATGTGCATTTGTCTCCGTACATGCAAAAAGCGTTTGGATTTTCTACCATCCAAGTTTTGAACCGGAGAAGACGGTCCAAATCTAAACTATACATTAGTAAAATGAATTACCAGCAAGAGTGATGATCCGAAAAAATTTCCGAGCAAATTAGTCCGAACCCTTAATTGCAGCAATGGACAATCCAGATTTGAAGTGTCTCGTCCAATTCAAATTATAATACCGGAGAGGATCCAATTCCTATTCAGAAGCGTGCATCGTACAAGGATGCCTAGTTTATTTTTGCCAAATCAAACACTTCTCTCTCACGTACACTACTCAATTATGGAGACGTTGGTGCTGCTTGAAGATTTTTGTCAATTTGGGCCACAGTATAGTATATTACAAACGACCATAGGTAGAACTTTTGTTGCGCACCACATTTTCTACAACCAGACCGTACGCTGATTGTGAAATAAGAGCTCAAGTCATCTATCTTCATGGATTCCAAATAAAAGGTGGACCAATTCTTCCTTGTACTAATACCCCTCACGATTCGATTATCTCATGGACTTGATCGGGCTAAGTAATTACCCGGTATATGTGGGACGGGGAGCTACATGAACCATGAGATTAGATCGTTCGAAATCTTGAAGTCGAAGACCGAGTTTTTATTATTAATTTGGAGACAAAGTTATACCAAGACAGAGGAGATCGAAGAATTTTGTCCTAGAAAACATTGCTCCATATGAGTTCCACTTTGCAATTGGCTCAGAGTCATGAAAACATGCATGATACCGATTCTTAGGAATTCCCTAGTCCGAGCCTAAATGGGTTGTCTTTGGCTGAACCGGATAGGGAATTAAACGAGGTGCATGCGCAGATGACCTGGACACCCTTGACCGTTGAGAAAAAAAAAAAAACAAGATATTGAACTAGAGTCATTGCATCCGATCGAGTCTCCTATGTGATGTGTAGTAGTTTTCGTTCTCCTCTGATTCCGGCTTTTGTTGTTTGAGCCAATCTCAAATTTCCCAATCACCAGCGATTAAAGACTCCAATGCTACAACTCAAAAACAAAATTACAACTGTTTGTTGGCCCTTCTAAGGCCCCGTTCCGCTTTCTCCAAAAACCTTCTTTTTCAAAAAGAAGGTAATTTCAAACTCAAATCTAACGAAAATGAAAAATAATTTTTTAATTTTTTTTGATCGTTTAAAAGATCTCAATGAGATCTATCAAACAAGATCCATATTGATAAGAAAATTATTTACGTAAATACATGATTTTGGAGCTTGAAATTACCTTCCTTTTCTAAAACTTCCTTTTCCCAAAAACTGGAACGGCTTCTAATTTTCCTTTTTGGCCAAGCCAAAAACTGTGACGTTATTGAGTGCATGTTACAGGAAAATATCATGTTCGTCTCACAAACGTACCATGCATGGCTCAATACCTAAGTTACGTTTTCTATATATTTTAGCGAATTATGTGCTCCGTAAGTCAAGCATTTTATAGTTATATGATTGCAATTGAAAGGTACCATTTAAGGTTACCCGCGATCAAGTGCATGTAGTTCAACAGACAGCCGATCAATTACACGAGAGAAACAACCTATCTGAGGGACCCCTGAGGACAAAATATAACTACTTTAAAGAGACGGAACGGAGAGCCCGTTGATGCATGCTATTAGTGCATGTTGGTCGACCTTGCAAAGTCCTTATCTGCGAGAGGAAGGAAAGATGCACTTAGCTGATGAGACACCTCGAGGGTATATGGAAAGGAGTTTTTATTCTTTTCTTTTTTTAGCAAAACATCATCCCGATTATATATTAATAACCAAACAAAATACAACAAAAACAAAGCAAATTACAAAGAAAAACCATATGAAATCAACGCCGGAGCCGGATCTATTAGTAACACTTGTGAAGGTGGGTGGAGTGACCTAGATCTGCAACAAATTGAAGGTCATTCTCGTCGAAGGACGACGCTGTACTCAAAGGAATTGTCCATTGGACATAATTGAAATCAATTAGTACAAAGGAAATGGTCTGCTGCACCACAAAATGAACCTATACTGGCCAAAATCAAGTACAACCCAAACTGCAGGGTTATAAGAAAGTGATTTTTGCATTCGTGGATAAAAGTTGAAAAGGTGCTCTCTCTTTTCTCGTAATGTACAGCACCCTGGGCTAACTCGCGCGCATCTCGGATTAATTCTTTCAGCCCTTTCCACAACCGTTTTTCACACTTGCACGTGGGTGTAAGGTAACCCCAAAAGTTGTTGGTAAGAAGAATCAAACCTGAGACCTTAGAATAAAGCAAACACCTAAGTCACAAGGCAAAACTACTTGCCCAACCCCCAGACCTTCCAGTTTCGAAAGGTACTCTCTCTCTTTTTCTAATGTAAGGTGTTCCAGGTTAGCTTGCACACACCTCGGACTAATTTCCACAGCCATTTCACACACGTGGAGTGAGATGGTCTTGAGAGAGTTGTTGGCAAGGAGAATCAAATATGAAATTTTATGATGAAACAAAGCACATAAATTTTAGGCCAAGACCACTTAACCAACCCCTCGGGATTTAAAAAGGTGGAGTACATTAAACCCAGGTACTCGCCTTTTTGGGGATAGAGACATACAAACCAAATATGATATTGGGCTGGGGACCCCTTCGGCCTACCGAAATTAATTGGCTCGAACCGTAGCACGGAGCCACTAATTGGGGCTTGCCACTTCGATGAATAAGAATGGACACCTCGCCGAACCGCGTATCACAGTGTCACCAATATATCCCGATATAAACCCCAACCGGTTCGGCCAACTGGGTACGAAAAAGTTAATAAGTGTTTGTTTTCTTTGAATTCGCAATGTTCGAATTCTACAGAAACCAAACGTTTCAAACCTCGGGGCCGCTAGAGGGTTTTCTCCGATCGTTGATTTCAGAACCCGGAAAAATAGTCGAGGCGGACATCGTTTGAACCAACTCCTCAAATCATGATGCGCTAGCACTGCTACGATGGTGATCCTATGGCCACACATTGACGCAAAATTCCATGTGATGAAAACAGTTTCTCCTATTATTTAGGCCCGTCGACATCTCCATTTAATGAATAGGGCCTGAAGGCCCATGGAGGGGGGGTCATCGGGGCAGGTGCAATTAGTACCTTGCTCCCAAGCATGGGAATTATGGAATATAAAGAAGAAAAAATGATAGTAAATAAAGAGAAAATCTTATTTACGGAGGTGCTTTAAACATAGTGTCTACGGCACTCAATCGTGATCGTTCAAAAGTGTTTTGGACAGTCAAGATGTTAATGAAATTTTTTTGGAGAATAGTTAATTGCGACTGGTCATAATTAAAAATGAATCTCAGCCATTAATTGCGTGAATAAACGGCTGAGCACTTTTGGACTGTCAAGATATTAATGAAACTTTTTCGGGAAAGAGTTAATTGTGACCGAACATAATTGAAAATGAATCTCAACCGTTGATTGCTCAAATAGACAGCTAAGCACTTTTGGACGGTCAAGATGTTAATGAAACTTTTTCAGAAAAAAGTAATTGTGACCGGTCATAATTAAAAATGAATCTCAATCATGCTCGAATAGACGGCTGAGCACTTTTGGACAGTCAAGATGTTAATGAAACTTTTTCGGAAAGAGTTAATTGTAACCAGTCATAATTGAAAATGAATCTCAGTCATTAATTGCGCAAATAGACAGTTAAGATTGTGCCGCTCCGTGAACAAGTTTTTCACGGAGCCTCCGTGAAGAGACTACTATCTCGTAAATAAATCCCTTTTGTAAATTCACATGTACAGTCTATTGATGTGGATCCACCACCTAATGACGATTGCTCTATCGGATCTACACAAACGAATGCAAATATGGATGTCTTAATAGCATTGCCCCGTAAGTAGTAGTATATGCTTTATCGTATAAACGGTTCCCGGAAATATTACGCCCCGTTTCGCTAAGTTTCTTATTTTTTAACTATTTATTTTTTATTTTACGAGACAGTTCATTCTTTCATAATACATCATTTTTAATTCAAAAAATAAGTATTTTCCTTGACGGAACGGGGCCTTAACAAATCGAATACATGTACCGCGTAACAACAGCATATCCACTGATGCCCATCTTAGATAATTCAATGTGTACTTTTTAGCTTTCCTTTATTGTCAAAACTTCAACAACAATTATCCGTTACATATTGATCATTTACATTGGTGAAATATGACTGCCAAATCCAGCAGAAGAACTGGCTTTGACAAATTTTGGCATGGAGCATCACTTATGTTTCTTCCCATTGTTATGAACAGGGAAAAAAAGCATTACCAAAGTTTCAGGATTAATAATTTCTAATTAGTAGTTATTTCGATTTTTTTTGGAGGCCGTCAGTTCAACGGTAGATCATCCCATATATAAAACAAGAACGAAATACGAGGTATACTAGGGTTTTTGGTACAAAACAAGAGCATCTAAAAGGGGGTGAGATCGTCGGACGGAGAAACAATTTTGTTGTCATTTGATTTTTTTTCAATGAAGTTTGTTTTCCAGAAGGGATTGAATCATACCACCACCAACAAAATGATACAAACCCTAATGTTAGTACACTTCAAATCACTACACTCCACCCTTTCTTCCTTTTTCATTCCCAATCTCCACAAGCAAAGTCAGTAAAGCCTCGCACATTTCACAGGCATCGGGCTCGGTCGAATCCTTCTTCCATGACGAATAAACCATCCACGCGTGATCCAGCTTCCGGTCCGGTGTCACGACCACCGACCCGGGAACTTCGGCATCGCGACAGGTCACCAACCCGTCGCTCTTTTCCCCGTACCTCAGTTTGAGGTGGAGTGCACAAATAGCCATGACAGCAGAAACGGGAATGACTACGGGCACTCTGCGCCCTGTTTGGGCATCTGTGGATTCTTCACTGCTGCCAAAGCTGGGAAAAGGGAGCCACGGGAGTTCTGCGTGTGCTATGTGGTACATCGTGGCAAGGACTTCGGGCCCCACACTCGCTTCGGAGTGGAATGAAATGAGAGGGATGTCGTCGGGGAGCTTGTGCTTCGTTACGAACTCCTTCCGCTTGTCATAAGTTAGATCCTCCAACGCCCGGATGTCACCCTGCCATTTGATTTCACTTTTTTAAGAAGTAAATATGGAAAGACAAAAGGAGAAAGAGATGGTAAAAAATGGTAAATACTGAAAGTGCATGAATCCTCTCCAGTAACTATCCAGGCCAGGCAAGATTATAGGACCCACTAATGCAGAACCCGCGACTTCTCTCACCTATTTTCGAATTGTTCGGATGGTTACTGTAGATAGTAAAAAGAGCAAACAGAACCTTGTACAAAACAACTTCTGAAATACGTTAAGCAGAACAGATTTTGATGTGTGGAGACAATCTTGTGATGTGTATTTAGCATCACCACCACAATAAGAGCTTCTAACTTTTTTCCACACAATCAACACCCACCAATAAAATGCATATTCAACACAAGAGTGAGGTACCTTGATTATCTTGCATATTAAAAGCTCCATGATCCTCCGAGTTTCCTTGTCAGCGATCTGGCCTTCGCGAAGAATATCCGAAGCTAAGGGTGTGCCACCATACGGGCTCTGGACAAGTGCAAGGCCAGCAACTTTGTCTTTCAAATCATCACAGTATATTGACAATGCAGCAGCGGCATCGACCCCACCCTTGCTGTGCCCAAGCAACATCACTCGCTTGCCAGATCCCCAGTATAGCTCCTCAATATATTGCTTCAGTTCCCATGCATTGTGCTCCACGGATGCCTTCACAAATAAGTGCTAAGAGTCAGGAAAGACGGCATGGAAATTCTTTAGTTTAAAGGACAGAGGAAAAGGGATCGAGAAAAATCATTATTTACAAGGGCAGAATGACATCACGTGAAAGTATTAGTACAAAGTACTATTATAATTAATTGTTGCACACAGTATCCATACACACATTCTCAAATTTAGGATACGTACCAAATCCTAATAAGATAATTAGTCCTGGACACAGCCACACCCAATACTTGTAGCTGAGCCAATGTAAAATTGGATCGAATGATAGCTACCTTTCAGTCCACAAGGTAACAAATTGAAAAAGTACCTCACTGTGAATTTTTGCAATGTGGCAAGCTAGACCCATCTTTGAAAAAAACCTCTTGGTGCTCACAAAGTACAAAGGACCATGATTGCTAAACAGACCTAATACATCAAAAACAGAAGTTAGTTTATACCTCCATGTTGATGTTTAATAGATAAAGAGAGCCAATGTCAGAAGTGTATAATAAAATTCTTTCACCTGGAATCAGGAGATAAACAAATGAATCCGGAAGATTGTGATTTCCATTTCTGAGAAGCCAAACAACACGAGATTTATGATCTATGGACTGACAATAAGATAAATATGAGAATCCAACAATCTGAACAGAACTCGCAAAAGAGAAAATCAACTGCCACTCAAATGCATAGCATTCGCATAAGGTAGTGACGTAGGATGTCACCACATAACCTTAAGATGCTGTTATAACGACTTGATAGTAGATGCAAGTTCATATGCAATAGAATGGTTCTTTCTTTCTGAAAACACAACAGATAAGATATCATATAACCATGCGTGTTTTAAAAGAACCTACATCACCACCAACAATCTGAGGTTTCCTAGGTCAGACATGGTCCATGGGCTATGAACTGAAATTGTTTAATCGCAAAGCAAGTAGGACACATATCTATGAGCCTGAGCTTTCTTCTTGTCTCAAAACTTATTCCACATGCAACTCAATAACATCGTGGATAGGAATCAACTATTTGATCGTACTTTGACACCAAACCTAAGTATCGTGTACATTCTTAGGACTACAACGGGAAAAACCATAAAATGCTCAAAGACAACAGAAAAAGGTCTCAATTAGGAAGCTGAAATTTGTTGTGGATACAAATAAATTCGTTACCTTACACGTTGTAGAAGTTCAAGAAATCTTGCTGAACCATCCTCCACAGGAGCCATTCCAGGAGTATGTTGAAGCCATCCAATATCATCAGTAGAACCATGCAAAGTTTTCCTAACTCGAGAAATAATACTGAAAATGCAAGAGCTAGTTTTAGCACTCGGAATTATCTCTTATCAGATGACTGAACTGAACAGTAAGTTTAAAGACGTGGCTTTATACCCGCAAATTTGAAGTTGAGCACATCTGACATAACAGAGAGAAATTTTGCAAGAAGCCAATGCTAGCCTCAAGGCAAGTCTTAAACCAAATAATGGAAGCATCAACCTACAAAAATATGAGCAAATAGTAAGGCAATTACATAGCCTGTGTACCTACAGAAATATAGACCATGAAACATACTCTGCAACCTACATTGATGTTATGGAGATAGCAAAAAATCGAAGGATGCAAACTACCACAGTGAGAATACCAAGATCTCATACCATACACAATGTTATCAGCTATGAATCAAAAAGGCTTCAAAGAAGTTGGCAAGTCTGTTCCAGAATACTCTGCCCACCAATACTTGTCGGCCAATTCCCCGAATGTGTGTCGGATAGTTCATTAATGGGTCCTCCCCATTTTTTTGTCAGAATCGGACATGCTTTGGACTGTTGGAGGATCGTGTGTCCATCACTAAGATATGCATGAAGAACATTCCCAAGTTCAAAATATAAAAAACAATTGGGGATCGGATGGTTACAAGAAAAGAATGTATACTTACACAATTCATCCCTTCTCCTTCACATTTTAAAACTTTTTAGAATCTTATGATTTTGTTTGGCTTCTCTAAAAGGCCAGTTGGCCTACTGTCTTTGGTGAACTTTTTCGGCTTTTATTAATTAATGGGTCGTGTTGGTGTGCTCATCTCTTATTGTATCTGTTTCCCATGTTCCTATTGTGCCTCTGAGTTCTTTAGATATGCACAAAACACACCTAAGCACGCAAATGCAAGTTGCAAATGATACAAATAAGGATGATTAGTTGATAAAATCTATATTATAAAACAGAATAGTTTTTTTTTAAATGTCTATGCATATAAATGAGAGCAACATTTATCGTCATCGAATTAATTTTCGTTAAAATAGTAAATATAGCAGTTTTTTTGGAAAATGTCCAGTCTAGGCATATAAATGAGAGCAAGATTTATCGCCATCGAATTATTTTTCGTTAAAATAGTAGCCATGTGATTAGGGGGAAAAAAAAAACCCTAATTATTGCTTTCCTTATCAAATCTCTACCATGTTGGATTACTCTTAGTTAAAATAGTAACCATGTGATAAGAAAAGAAACAAAAAAGGAAAACCTAATTATTGCTTTCCTTACCAAATTTCTCTTTCCTTTTTTCAAACACTCTCTATTTCTCTCAAACTAAAATTGGATGGCGATAAATGTTACTCTTATTTGTATGTCTAGACACTTTTAAAGAAAATCACTCTGAGAGCAGTTTTTTTTTTTTTTAAATGTCTAGGCATATAAATGAGAGCAACATTTATTGTCATCGAATTATTTTTTGTTAAAATAGTGAATAGAGCAGTTTTTTTTTGGAAATATCCAGTCTAGGCATATAAATGAGAGCAATATTTATCGCCATTTAATTATTTTTCGTTAAAATAGTAGCCATGTGATAAGAAAAGAAACAAAAAAGGAAAACCTAATTATTGCTTTCCTACCCAAATTTCTCTCCCCTTTTTGTTAACATTTTTCTTCCTCTCTCTATTTCTCTCAGACTAAAATTGGATGGCAATAAATGTTGCTCTTATTTGTATGTCTAGACGTTTTTAAAGAAAACCACTTTGTTTTATAATACAGATTTGAGATAATGTTTTAATGCGTGCGGATATTAAAAAAGAATGAGAATATTATTAGGAGTGCCTTTAGGCACAAGAAATCCGCTAGTACATCAAACAGAGAAACGCGAGTAAAAGAACCAAAATACATCAAACAGAGAAATGTGAATAAAAGAACCACAAATATAAATGAAATCACATGGAACAAGGCAAATATTCCAGATCAAATCAGGATCAGGCTCGATAAATCAGAAAATAATTATTTTTTGCTAACAAAGCAAACTTTTTTATTAAAAGGAGAATTTATACCCGCAAAAAATGAAGTTGATGCCTCGAAGATTGCTATCCCTTTCTACAATTTCGAATGTTGAATTTACAGGTAACTTTTTTTTGAGATCTGATGCTATTTTGTCCAGGATTCCAATGCAGGGCCGAGGAGAAGAAGATGAACAACATCTGCAACTTGAAGATCTCGATGGTTGTCCATAAGGAATGTTTAGCACATTGTCAGAGCATCTGTTGATGTCTCTGTAGATAAGTTCTTCTGCAGCCATTACAATCCCACGTTAAGTATTTAAAAAGGGAAGTCCAGTGGATCATTGCAGAAGGGCAGTAGCATAGGTACAACATTCATATTCCAGCCATTGATCTAAGGAAACATACCATGCACAGATTACCTAAAAGAAGAAGAAATGATGAACTTACCAATGAAACGAACGAATCGACCACTAATATAAGAAGTTAAGGTCAATAGACGAGCAAAAATATCATCCATTGACGAGCAAAAATCAAGTTGATTAGAAAGGAGGCATCCGTTTCTCAACTCATTAGAGCAGACCTGATAAAAGGACATACTTTAGAGTTTAGACGAAGAAAACCAAACTAAATCAAACTGAATTAACTACAAACCAAACATCCAGAACTGCTAGTAAATATGGGCTTTCCAATACCTAACCTTTTAGTGTAAGCCAATTCCATGATATGATTCATATGAACCATACATAGTACATGTGGACCACGCAAAATTAAATTATGTTTTTCTTTTGCGGAAAAAGTCAGATAAAATAAATACACACCCCTCATAAAATGCAACCCAATGAGAAAGTTAGGGCATATACACAACCATATACTCACCCCTAATCAAGTGTACCAGGCTGAAATGAAACTTATATTGTACAGGATGTGAATAGAATGCCAAAAACAAGAAACACAAAATTTAATATGCCAAAAATCAGGACCTTAAAAGCTACCTCAATCTTTTGAACAGTTATTGCAAAATCAGACATAATCTAGTACTCACTGTTGCACCGATATTGGGAATCTCGCCATTTGAATGTATGTATGCCATCAGTGCTTCAAGTCCTGAAATAATTCATTCCCACACCTATTAGATTAAACAAACTAGTATGAAAATTGGAAAGATTCTATTTCGAAGTGCAACAATGACTCCTTGCATATTTCAAAAAACAGTTCAACGCCGCAACAAAATGCCGACCCCACTAAATTGGACACAAGGCTTAGAAAAATAACAAAAGAATGCCCTGAAAACAAGGAAACCAACTTCGAGAAAGAGTTTCAATGAGCTGAAATGGTACCAAACTTGTCCCCTTTTTTTTAATCCTGTCTTACCAAACTTAGATCACAGAAATTTTCTCATGGGTCTGATCCATCACAGCAATTTTCTCATGGGTCTGATCCTTAAAGAGTACATTTACTCGGTTAGCTAGTACGTTAAAAACCAACTTTTGATTCATTCATCTCCACCAATTAGCTAGAACTACAACTCAAAACAGTGAAGCAATGGGCAAATGCAAATCTATCACATACCCAGAAGAGAAAAGCAAATCATCACTCCAAAATAGTTAAAGAGTGATTGAAACGCAAAGAATTCTTCTCTAAACATGCAAATACTACAAGACTTGAGTAATTACTGAAAACCCAAATTGCATAGACTTACAAAGGTTGAAATCTTGGAGTCTGCAGTGAGAGGGAGACGCAGATCTGCAAAACCCAGAATAAGATTGCCCTTCCTTTTCTAACCAATCCCAAATCTATAAGTAGAAAAATGAACATGGAAAATCCAACTACGCCCATTCCCAACGAAAGCACAAACTTCACAAAACTAATAAAGAAATAAAGAATGGGTATTAAAACATAATGGCGTGTGGGGTGTCTGTGTGTTAATTACTTGATACATATATTTAAATAGAATATTTCCGAAGATACAAACCGAATTAATGGGAATGGAGCAATAGAACTGACTGGTGATCGTTATCCAATTACCTGTCATTCATGGCCCCACCTTAGACCCAATCTAAATTAAGAATGTCCAACGACCAATTCCAAAATCTAACAACTGGGTTTTTCCAAAGTCGCTGGTGGTTGAAAAAGCCCTCGAAGAATTGGATTAAAAAGAAATTGAATTTAACTGACACTGAAAAGGCAAAGGAAGGAATCGAAAAAAGAAAGTTGCGGGTTTCGAGTTTCGAAGAAAGCATTGTTGACAGTTTGCTGGGCGGAGTTGAGACCAATGGAGGCTTCAGAAGCACACGTGTCGGGGTCCGGTGAACAGTGAAGCAGTCGGTAGATATCATGACAGCGGCGTCTCGGGCACGATTTTTGGGTCGGAGTGACGAAAAGCTATAACCAATAGGCTTCGTTCTCTCTGAAGATATGGGCCTGTTGATGGGCTTCTGAGACCTGTTACTGGTCTTATTGATGACTTTTTTTTCTCTTCTTTTTTTTTTCTTTTTTTCTTCCCGGGGAGTCGAACACATTCTTACGGAACACTAACAGAATCAAAAAAATGGGGCTTTGCATCACAAGTAGGACCGAAGAAAGCAAGAGTTAGCGTATCCGTTGGAGAAGATGAGACGCTTTTCATTCAAAAAAAACTCAAAACTTCTCTAGAAATGAGAGCACCGAATCAAACAAATTAGTTGTGGTGTTCATATATTGATGATTCAAGTCTATTTTCACCTAAAATGTCCTTTATTTTTGTCCCCAAAAAAAAAAAAACCGTTCTTTTTATTCTTTGTCTCGATTTATATTTCTCAAAAAATTATCTATATTTTGTAATGTACTGTATAATTTTTTCATGATTTTAAAAACATTGCCCCATAAAAAAACAAATTAAGATCTACCAAATTAAATCGATATCATACGTAAACAAATTGAGATACAGGGAGTACGTCTTTTTTGCATGACTTAACTTTATGAAAAAAGATTATTTTCTCGTTCAAATCCTCACCTCTACTGGTAGGGTTTTATCCCTTCGCTCTTATTGCTATCATAGATTCATAAGAAAGTTCAGCCTTCGGTTCATATTTCGTCGGGCAATTAGGTGTCCAAAAGCTTGCTACACGCCCAAGATATTTTTCGCTCTTAGTGAGGTTTTCTAACTTTTGGTCAGATATTCGACCTTTTATTTTTGTCTCGACGGGAGAAATCAAACATCAGAATATGAACCACTACAAGCAAAGTATGACAGAAACTTGGGTAATTGTACCATTGATGCTATCGAATACGCTAGTTGTACATCATTACAAGCAAAATAACCAGTCCAAAATCGCCTCAGTAACGCTCATTAGGCAACAATAAGGTACAAGCATACAAAATCTTTGGATTCGTCAATCTCATATTTGCAAGAAAAATTGCCAATTTTGCCCTTTCAATCCCTCTGAGAAGGCTCATGCGCAACATTTTGAATTACCAGTGACTGACCTAAATTAAGCCTGTGAAATTGTTGGTTAGTGCCAAGGGTTTTTCCTTTTTGATCCGCTTGTCTTCGAGCTAGTCGTTGAGCTACCTTTCTGGAGAACAAAGAATAATGACAGGCATTTTAATACAACAGTATGGATTTAGGCATATCCATTCTACGAAAATAAAGAGGAACAACCACTGCTGCATACCGCTTTAGTTTTCTTCGTCTTTCCGCGGATCCTGTTCTTCTGAGGTTTTAGCTTGTATATCCGAACCATCCAGTGGTGAGTTGTGAATACCTAGGTTGTAAATAAGCCACAAGAAGCTAATTTTAACAAGGAGAAAGTAATTTCTGTTTAATAGGGAACAATACGCAAGGAATCTCCTCATTTTTTTGAACTCCTCGAATAAGAATTTCCCCGTCTTTCTTTTCCCTTGCAAATACAGTAAAAGGCCTAAAAGGAAATCAAGACATATGAAGTTAATTCCTAAACTGAGTTCTCATGCCACATTTGAGGTTTCCATTATCTTACCTCATCAAAATGGGTAAGCTTGAAGTATTTCTTCCCTATTTCAGTCCGCCTCACTCTATCAAAGGCTTTTCCATCTGTCTCCACAAATCTAGAACAAAGCAGATGACATCAAGTAACAACCACAAAAGCCAAAATAAACACGAATTACACAACATCCACGAAGAATGAACCAAGTCGTCACTAACCTGTAATATGAGAGTTTGTACATGAGGCAATTAAGCATGGTTGGAGTGGCCTGGGAATCAATCCGGTACTGACCATCTCTCTTTAGAAAGGAAGACAAATTAATTTAGTTAGAATCTGGTATTGCCAGTATAACAAACAGGAAATACAATAAGAAAGCTGTCACTTGTGTCTATATACATAAAGATATGTGTTTTCTAAGTCAAACAATAACAAATATGCTAAGGTAATAATACAGAAAGACATCTAATAGACAGCTACACATGAACCCGGTCATGTACGAGAACTGTCACACTTGGTAGAAAAAACAAATACAAAAAAAGCAATACGTATAGAAAAAACCTGCCAACATGACGACACTTCAAAACAAAACTCTTCAATCTATCCAAGGCAATTCCAATGACATGATATGTACTTAAACTCCAAGACGTATTCCCAAATACTGTAGATTAATTTGCTTTTACATCCGAGACATATTCTCAGGTTTATAGCAGTTGGAACAAAATTAGAGAAATCATCTTTAATGCTTTGGCCCTGCTCTGTAAAGACTAGCAACTGCTTCAAGATGGTAGGCTAATGAAATTGAAAAAGATCAAAATGAGCAATTGTTAGATCAAAAGAAAGAGTTCAGTATATGTGTAATATGATTGAAGCTATGACCCAAGTTAGAGCTGAATGTTGGCAGGATTTTTATCACTAACGCAAGATAGTATGGATAATTTTACAGTCTGCACATGTTTGTAGAATGCACAGATTCCAGATAATGACCAAGGTATAGCAATTTGTTCCGTAAGCACGACAATCACGCATAATACCTAGTTCTCAACCCTGTGTACTTAATTTCCATCTACTTCTAAACCCAGGTGCGGGAACAGTATCATTTCTTCTAAGGCCACACGCACTATCCTGAACAACGCTGAAATAAGAAACTACTTACAAGATAATCAGGCTCCTTGATGTGAGGAAATACACCACCACCTATACGAACCATCCACAGAAACTTGTTGATATCGTCACTCGGATAGCCAATAAGACCTGAAAAGTTGACAATCAATCATTAAGCTTTCCTTCTTATAGACAATCTTAGCAGCAGATGAGAAAACTAACCTCCAAACACAACAAGAACGTATTTCACATCCAAGGAGTTGAAAATCTCCCAAGCTGCCTTTTCAGGAGATGACATGGCAGTACCAACAGTTGCAATATGTGTGTTATTCCAAGTATTGTTGTCAACAATGACAGTGCGGTTAGCCATAGCAGTTGTTTGATAACCATAGTCCCACCAAGATGCAACCTGAAAAATGATCACAGAAACTATCAGACTTCATTCTGTCAAGATACCAAGCTAGCTCAACAGGAACTCTTCCATAGAATCTGTTATGGAGTTCATACAGTCGAGCGATGATAAAAGAACATGGTAAGAAATGAAAGCTCTTCTAGAAACGGTCTGTCATCAAATCAGGAAAGATTACATTCAACCGTTTGAATATATGTATGCCGTTGGCTCTTCTCCCAGTAGCTGAATAAATTGCCATTGCTAGCAGCCTAAAAAATACTATGTTTAGTGGATCCCTATCGCTAACTCTTGTCCTGTCCATTAACAACTTCATCCACAAGCAGCAATGAAGAGGCATACAGAAGACCACATCCACCACAATCCATCTACTCAGAGCTTATCCATGTCATTTACTTGTAAGCACCTCAAGAACTAGCACATCGAAATCACACCAAAGAAGACATCACATTCAGAGAAATGAAAGGAAATGTTTGGCATGACAAATCCCTAACGACCCTACCCTAGGAAGTGTACTAGAAGGTAATAAACTTGAAACACTAACATGACCAAGATCATAGAGTGACAGCCCCTACAAATAGTATCGCCACAAAGAAACTATTGAGAACTAACGGTTTGCAAAACAAAACTGGCATAAAGAAGCTTATATGATTTTAATGAGGTATATAGTGGGCTAAGACTCACTTTATCATCCAACTCAGTATTGTGGCTCAACCATGCATAAGCCTCCCGGAAATCATCAAACACATGAAGACCGTCCTGAGATTGAGATGTTAAGACAATGGAAGGTGCTGAATAAGCTTCTGCTGCCGCCCAGACACAGTGAACCTACAAGGAAATACAAGAGCTAAATTCTTACAGGACACAGGGCAAGAATTAGAAGAAAATACACAAAGATACAAGTAATAAAGAAAATCACAGCATCATCCTATTCAGAAAAAATTGAAACTTGAGAGTACAAGTGGACTAAAAAATTTCAACTTCTTACGGAGCAAGATTAAAGGGTGCACAAGTGAGTAGGAGTGGGTTCATAATATGAAAAAGGTTAACAGTGACTTCAAGAGCATCCAGCATTTATATCAAATATGTAAATTTGAATCTCAATGTGCAGTTATGATTCACTCAAGACGGAATGAAGTATACATACCACATAAAAGGCACCCAGCAACACAAGTAAGAAAATACCAAGAACAGATGTTTCCAAAGGTAAAACCAGAAGCCTCTTCTCTTCCTGAGGCTTCACAGAAATCTTCTCCACGTTTTCTTTTTCCTTCTTTTTGTGCTTTTTTGAAGGTCTTTCCTTGGATAAATCTTCATGTTTTTCAGTCTTTCTCGAAGTTCTTTCTTTTGCAGAATCTTCTTTTTTACCAATTTTCGTAGTCTCATTATTTATGACGGCAGTACCTGAACTGGTATCCCCTGCCTTAAAAAGACAGCGAGGAAACAAATATTAGTCCAGAAGCTCAATTTTGACTCACCAAACGGTAAGAAGGTTATTACAAATGAAAAGAGATGATAATACGATTACATCAATCTGGGAACTTCCAGACAATTCAGGCAACTGAAATTTGATTGAACGAGTAAAAACTTCAAAAGCTGCAGAAAGAGCAATCCCAGATGTTATGCATGCTGCTGGAGCAAGAACAAGCATTAGACGCACCTGTAATGCAAACCAAAAATCAATGATGACCACGAAAGAGAAGCAAAGAAGATGAAGAAAAGCGGGGGGGGGGGGGGGGGGGGGGGGGGGAATGGTGTCGGATGTACTTGCCATGACTCCAGAAAAATACACTGATGTTGCTATGTAGAGGACCACAAAGGAGCTTGCATCAGATAGTGGCAAAAAGCAAGCCTGCCAAGAACCAAAAGAAGACCACGGCATAAAGTTGAGCGGTTCAAAACATATCAGCAAATAAAACAATAGAACTTAAGAAAGGAAGAGAATGCCAATAGAAACAAGCATAAATATGGTTCTGACATCCAGAACTTACAATAATGCCGGCTGGAACCAAGAATGCCAAAACATTTATGTCCATGAAGTATGAAGGCCAAGTAGGTGGTTGATGTTCACTAACGCTTGCAATAATTGGTATATACTTGCTTGCATAAGTTCTGTGATGAGTCATTAGCGGGGCAAATGTCAGAAGGTGCTCAGAACAACTAGACATAGAACTGATGGTGAAGGTTTTATAAGTGTGATGACAGAAATAATGAAAAACAAATGTAATAACAGAAGCATTTCCAAATCATTATACAAAATGTAATAAAACAAATGTATTTAAAGAAACAAAACAGAAGGACAGCATAAGAAACAAGACAACACACACATCGCACATCCGAAATCGGAAAACTAATTTCACATCTCCCATAAATCTATGCTACTACTAAGGGAAAACTGCAATAAACCCAGCTTAAAACCAAAAAAGTTGGCCTAACTCACACCTGTAGTTACATAACAAGCAATGATTTTAGAACAGTGCAACACTACGGTGATCTAAACCTGAATATCAACTAGTACTTGGAATAATACATATATTACATATCTACACATTCTATGGCTGAATATTTCAGCAATCGTTTATATAAGCAATCAGCTACAAAGTCGTAGGGCTGCTGCCCAATAACCGACTTACCAGATTCCAAGAGCAAGGCACCTAACTAAGGGAAAAAGGGCATCCACGCATTCAAGCCCACTAATAGAATGACAGTGCGGAAGCGAATTGCTGCAAGTTTCCTACTACCCTTTCGGAAGACTAATGTAACCGGATATATAGATGCTCACTCAAATAATAAACGAGTTACTTACGGATCAAGCAGACTCAGACTTCGACCACTCCATCCCATTGTTGGGCTAGAAGCTATCAGTGCTACTAGTACAGCTATCACAGCACAACATACTACCCTGCAAAATAGAATTGTCAAACTTTAACAAGGCAGGGAAAAACTTCCGAGTTTGTGACAATCAATGTTACTACTTAATTAATACTCCCACTGTCCTAATTGTTGGTACATCATTATTTTTTGGGACGTCTCAGATTATTAGTGCTCCATAACTGTACAAGTCGTCTTTACAAAGTCAGTATATATGCTTTAGTTTCCCAAAACTATCCCTAGTCAATGGCTGACTACAAAAAAAGGTGGGATTAAAGTTATAATTTTAGAAATCAATATCATCCAGTTACATTTGATTGGAATTATTCTTAGAAGGACCAAAAATATGGGACGGAGAGAGTACTTTTATAGTGCTTTGTAAATGTTTTGAAGAAAATAGAGATGACGGAAGCTTACAGTCCAACAGATACAACAAGGGTAACAGCAACTTTAAACATTTTTGGCGAGAGAATCCCTTTGATATAATGCACAAGAGCCACCACATGGAGAATAATGAAAACCTGAAGATAAAAAATTAGTAGTAATAACAAATGCTAACATAAAGTATCATAGCGACTCTTTACTTAAATGTTCTAGCCTTCTAGGTGAGAAATAAGGGACGTGAACCGTTTGTATTTGGATAAGGAAGCAATTCCACACTATCTTGCCAACTAGGCATTGGAATGGAACAAGGGCTCAAGAAAAACAGAGCATCAACGTCTCCCACTTGAATCCAAGAAAAATCATTTTGCTAGTTGTCAGAACTCTATGCTCTCCAATGTGACATGGCGGTCACGGGGTTGAGTCGCGGAAACATACTCTCTACTTGCGAGAGTAAGGCTGCATACATCTAACCCTTCCCCAGACCCTGTAGTAGCAGGAGCCTCGTGACTAGGTAGCCCTTTTTTAAAAGCTAAACTTTTATCCCTTAGAATAACCTTCATTTACAATAAAGACATGGTTTGTGTTTTGATCCATATCATTCAATTAAAAAAGTATCGGGGAGCCATCCAGATACACTATAGTTAAACCCCTTTTAAGTTCATGGATAACACTTTACAAAAGTTCCGCATATAACACTGGAAAAGAGCATGTTTGTTTTTCTCTTCACCAAACTTCCATTCATGAAATAAATGCGCCCATTGCCAAGAAAGAGCATGTAGTAGTTGTTACATGTTTTCCTTAGTCTTTTTGTTATCTATGAGGACCGATGACCCATATAACCAAAGACGCTATTTCCTTCCAGTTTCCAGACATATATAAATACTTTGTTCCTACATTCAAAACCAAAACATCATCTTGGTACTTCAGCAAATCAAAACTGTTAAGTCCGAATTCTACAATTAGTAGTACCTCAACAAACAAACAAAGAAAAAATAAAGCAGATAGGTAAGAGTTATGCAAACAAATATTGTTCTTATAACACAACTATACAAGTACATTCCAAATTATATTCTTCATCGGTTAAGACTCTGGGAAGCAATAGTAGCTGACACAAGCAAAACTACATGATAACCATAACTCCAAACTAAACCGACTAGATGAGTCAAGTGTCAACTCACATTTGAAGGTGACAATAGGCCATCCACATGGTGGAAAAGGAAAAAGGATATTGAAACTTTCTGGTGAACATACACTTTGATTTGTTTGCGTACTTTGCTACAGTAAAACAAAGTATGCCATGATCAAATTGACCACCAATCAAATATCACCAAACAGTCCGTATTGTAGCAGATTACCATATCATCAATTCGCAAGCGAGTATTGACTCCTGCAAATATCCTTACTCCAAAAACAAGGAAGCGACTACCTTTCTAGTCAACCATCTGTTTCATTACATGCTATAAAAAAAACAAAAGGCTACAGAGTGCACAAGGCTCCCACTACTACTGGATCCGAGGGAGGGTCACATGTAAGCAGCCTTACCCCGCAAGCAGAGAGGGTGTTTCCGGGACTCAAACTTATGACCACAAGGTCACAATGACTCGAAATCATGACCATCAGGTCATTAAATGCTATATGGCTATACCAGACAAATAATATTTACTTCCAAAGACTACTTCTTGATGCCAAAATCACCAAAACCATCCTCCTAATAAAAACTTGGTTCATGACCATGGACACAACTCCTCATGGCATTATTATCTTTGTTGTAAACCCTGACCTATCCACCAAAGAATACGGATGACTTCGTGAAACAGCTGGAGCACAACATAATCTATATACAATGTTACTTTTAGAACCCCTTTTGAGTACATCTATCTTGATAAGGAGAATGGAAAGTGGGTAAACCCTGGCTCTGGCCGGGCCAACCATTGATAGGATCTGCTATTCCTCCCACCCCCGATCACAATCTCATTTCAAACTGTACTTTGAAAAGATTTATTCTCGCGAAGACATTATTTGACAAAAGGCCGGACCGATGACTCGCTTGTCCAGTACTGCTAACTACTACAGGAGGATTCCATCCCGTCGGGACTACCCCATAGAGCCTCTTCTTCGGAGGCCTTTAGGCCCCTACTGATTAATCAAAAGCAAGTAGGGGGTGGCAACAAATAGACACTGAAATATTTAAGAAGGTAAAACTGGATAAAAATATGCCAAACAGAGCTCCATTTATGGATGTGGAACTCACCAAAAATGATGCAAAATGTTCAGATGTCATAACCGCATTAAAACCAACAACAGGCACCAATGCGGCTAACAATGTTCCTAAGACAACCTGCATTGCAAAAGACATAAGATTATCAATAACACTGATATCTTTATTGCATGTCCGTTATCTGTCTCCCAAAGGCCAAAGCCTTCCCACATCTTCACAAACTTCTTTTAACTTGCAAACCACCCACATTCGCCACGTTGAATTTCGTCAAGCAGTAAAATGTACTTATTCCATTTAAAGTATGCATTCTACATTCTTTGCGCTAAAACATATGCATCAATTACTTTCGAATGCCATCAAAGCTTTGTGAGTTGCGGAAAAATACTTACAAGTGGAGCATACGCAATGTACAGCCGAGAGGAATAGCGACCAGTTACAATGCACAGAAGGACATGCATTGGAATGAGGTTAATAATAAAAGTATACCCTCCCCAAGAGCAAACCTGAAAGAGGAATTGTTAAGCTGAAAACATAAATCAATTAAACGTAAAAAAGGGCATTGGAAACATAGAATAAACAAAGCCTACCATATAAAAGTATGCTAGGGCATTTAAAGTGGCATAAAAAAGGGATCCTGTGTTCAACGTCTGCATGAAACAACTAAGGTCAGGAAACAGTTCAAAATATGTTATGATGCAGTAACATTCCAGCAAAAAAAGAAAAAGGAACCATCCGAGAGACAAACAAACTGTGGTTACCAAATAAAAAGGATATTACGGAAGTTTATTTGAGTAGGAAAGATAGCACCAAAGGCTTAAGGATGCAATGACGTGATCAAAGTCTGACCTTTATATATAGATAGAAAGTGAAGATCAGAGCAAATATAGCTACAGCTTCATTGTCATAGCTTCCAGCCACAGATCGAGATATATAGGATGGAACCTGTGGAATATAACATAGCGAAAAGCAGCAAGTAACATTTCATTATGATAGAGATTTAGACGCTGTCAATTATGTAAAGTAGCACACTTTCAGTAAAATTCTGCAGTTTCTGAAGTACACAAGAGGCAATAAGCTTGAGGCCCCCAGATGCCTTTGCTCATTGACAGCAAACAAATTGCCAAAATGTTTGTGAGGGTGAGAGATTAAAGATATTCTTTCGTCGACGGCATCTAACTAGTCATTAGATGATGAAATTCTAGTGGAAGATGATGTTCCAAAAGAACTGCAGTCATTTCAAATTTAGCTACTGACGTCAATAAAATAAACTATAAACAAAATGAAAACTTAGAAATTCAAATAGGTATACTGGACAGTGGTCAAGAAGGCAACTAAGTACTAAGAATATCACTACATGCAAAAGATGATAGTCAGAAGAACTGCGGAATTATTTCAAATTTCACAAGCAGAGTAAGTTTAATAAACCATGAACAAAATGCAAACATGGGAACATCAAATAGGTATACCGGGCGGTGGGCAGCAAGTTAACTAAATACTAATGAGCCGTAAACAAAGGAACAGACCATTAAGCTAAGTACTGCCCCACCCCTATATCGCTGCTAAGTGCCAAAGTACAGAGTTGCAGACACCTATTTATATCCAAAAGAAAAAATCAAAGAAAGCAAGACCTACTGAATTAAAGATAAACTATTAGTATCTTGTACTATTTTGTTAAGTTAAGATAAACTGGTAACTATCAATTCTTTGGAAACATAAATTATTTACTATCCACTCAAAGATTAACTAATGGAACATGAACATGCTAACTGATGATAACAGAAGGTGCAGGTCAAAAGTGGAAAACTGTTGCATGAAGTTTTGAAATTCCATAAAACAAACACAAATAAAGCTAAAAACACAGCATAGAATTTACCATGCCCAAAAGAAGTGCTGCAGTCAGTCCAGCACCAGTGCCTTTAACTTCCTACATGGAGGGGCAATTGGACAAGATTGACAAATATCAGTTTGTGATGGATACACATCCAATGAGACATAACAGTGAATCAAAGGATATAAAATACAACTTCCAGAACACAAAAACAAATCTAGCCAGAAAGTGAACCTTCGTAAGCAGGAAGGTTGCCCATGCAGCAATAGCAGAGAATACTGGAGCCGTAAACACACAAACAGTTTCCACGGATAGAGGAATATTCAAAGAATTCAGAATCCTGCCGGATTCCACAGATAGAGGAATATTCAAAGTCAGTCTCACCAAAACCAATTGAAGCAATACTTACTCCCATACGCCTGCTTTACTGTTCTATAGTAGAGGCATAGGCGGAGGGGCATAGAGACAAGGGTGGGCAACCGACCCCACAGGCGTATGGGAGTAAATTTTACCCCATTTTTTACCCCATTTTTACTAATTTGACCCCACTTTGAAAGTTATTTTGGCCCTAGCCCATATAAGGGTTTTGTACTTGGGGAAAAAAAGGAGTCAAAGTAGAATCTCCACCCACAAAATTCCATCATGGATGTGCATTATAGTGAGGAGTTTTCCAATTTGAAAGGAATTAGTGACCTTGCGTATAAAATGGTTGAGACTTGAAGAGATATGGCATATTCCTTGGTTTATAGGCTTCTTACTTTAGAAGTTATTTTACCGGTTGCTATTGCCACACTAGAAAGAGCATTTTCCGCTATGAAGATTGTAAAGAGTAGTCTTCAAAATTGTATATGTGACCAATGGATGCATGATAGTTTGGTTGTGCATATAGAGAAAGATGTTTTTGAAACCATTACAAACGAGGTTATCATCCATCGTTTCCAAAGTATGAAAAGTCGTTGAGGTCAATTGTAAATCGAAGTTACATTTTGTTATTAATATATATCTACTTTTTGATTAACTTGTCAATCCTAATTATTTTTTTCAATTAGCAACTAAAAAAGTGAACTACACAGTACACATAGTTAAAATTTCCGACCCCACTTATCGAAAATCCTGGCTCCACTCAAACTGAAATTTACAGATTTCAATCATCCATTTACAAAGGGACAAGGAAAAGTATGTGGTAATCTTCAGTCAGAATCTCAAATACGCACCACCACATGGTTCCAGCTGTCAATGTCAATCCAGGGTAAACCGTTCCACCAATCACACGACCAAGAGGATACCTTACATCAAGTTAAGATAAACTGTTAGTAATTCACATTAAACAACATCGTATAGGAGAATTAGGTAAACAAGTGTTTCACTGCATGAAATGATAACCACGTGAATTACAATTACCAAGTCCGATCGTCAAACCAGTTCCAAAAGTCGTATATTCCATTCTTTGTGAGATACTGAAATCAGAAAACAATGTTGTCATCTTCATTTTGCATCAGAATTATTAACAATCCAAAGCAAAACATGCACATGATAAATTGTTATGGACTCAATACAAAGTGGTCACAATTGAAGAAATCAAGGTACAGTGCACTTTTTACTATACTAAAGTTACCAACAAAAATCTCACTGAAATGAGACCAGAAGAATTGCAAATTGGAATTAATGAGTCAATGCGCTTTTTTGGGGGCTCACTTGCAGGTGTGGATACACAGCAAAAAAAAAATACAGGCTCGACTACTCATAATAGGTTTTTTTTGTCACCGATTGGCAACAAATAGATTGTCGCCACGTCAGGATTTACGTGTGCAACAACCTCCTTCAATGGATTTACTAGCTCATGTCTGGGGCTGTACTGGCTACGGCTTCTTGCAAAGGATGAATCAAAATGAACATAAAAAATCGTAGCCGTAGCCTCCAGACCTTTTCAGAGAGAGATGCAGAAAAGAATCATATGGTGTGATTTTGGCCCATAAGTCAAACACAGAAGCTGTGTCACTAACCGAAAACGCACAAGTGTTGCAGCAAACGTCACTTTACTCATGCATTGAGCAATGTTAGGAACACAACTCTAGAACTCAACTCCGGACACAACTGTGTCCAGAACTGTCGATGCACGTAGCCCACATATACTTCAGGCCTTAGTCACATAATCCTCCACTAGTACCCTCCGCTCACTCTCAATCCTACTATGCACTCGCGTTCTCAAATCTCGTCGTAGTTTGGGGTGCTTTTGAAAGATGCGTTCATGCTTGCACTTGCGTTCCCGATCACGCACCTGCATAGCGTGACTTAGCTTCAGACGCATTTGTGTCCATGTTAGGAACACAACTCCGGACACTACTGTGTCAAGAACCGTTGATGCACGTAGCCCACATACACTTCGGACCTTAGTCACATAATCCTCCACTAGTACCCTCCGCTCACTCTCAGTCCTACTCTGCGCTCGCGTTCCCAATTCTCGTTGTAGTTTGGGGTGCTTTAGAAAGACGCGTTCATGCTCGCACTTGCGCTCCCGATCACACGTGCATAACGTGACTTAGCTTCATACACATTTGTATTCTTTCTGTTTCTCGACTTTTGGTTATACATCTTACAGATTATAGAAAATCAGCACTTTGGGAAGAAAAAAAAAATTACACTTAAAGAATCAAACCTGAGTGACTCTGTAATTGAAGTAAGGATCGAACTCGTGAATAACACTCTCGTACTTTATAACCTAAAGCAACGAAATTCATATTCAAACAGCTGTAAATACGGAATTTGAATAACATTCAAAACGAAAGATCCAAAATATGAGAATAAGGGTGTTTACAGAGAATAGACGGATCGAGAATGCGAGAACTCCGATCAGGAGGAGGATGAAGACTGATAGAACGTTTCCAAATGCGAATCGTAGACTCGACGCTTTGGCGTCCTCTGAGGCCGCCATTGACTGTTAATCCGCGCTCTGAAACTGGAGGGACGGAGAGATACAGAGACGGTTTTTGTAGGTCGTGAGATCAGTGGAAGACGAAGAGACGACTTTGTAGGAGCCAGAATCGAAGAAGTGAAACTACGACAATAACCCTTAAGTATTAGTGTACTGTCATTTTAACCCCAAATTATTTTGCATTTTGTAGACGATATCAGAGCAGCCACATTGTGATAAGCAAATAGGTGTGGATAAGTTAATTTAACAATAATACTCAAAAAATATCTCACATTGTAATAAGAAAAATTACAAGTCTTTTAGCAAATAACCAAATTACACTCACTCCATAACCAAACTTAACAATTTTCACCAATAACCAAATTTGAATTTTAATAAACAAGTTTCAATCACGCACCCGACCACACCAAATTATTCGTTTCGACAAGACTATTCCAAAACTAGAAGGTCGGTCGCCGTAAACCTCCTCACGCGCTGCCTAAAAAGGTTGCGCATGAGATCCACTCGTTTTACGCGCCGAACGCACCAAATCGAGTAAAGGCGTGTAATATCACGTGCAACCTCTTTAGGCGGTGCGTGAGGGTGCCTGAAAATGTTTTTGGTGACCAGTTTTTCAGTTTTGAAATCATCTCATTGAGACGAATAATTTGGTGTAGTCGGCTGCGTGATTGAAACTTGTTTACAATTAGACAGATGTGCATTGTATATTGTGGGATTTTTTTTGTTAGGGATGCAAAAAAAAAAAAAACAGCGTGAAGGTAGAGATTGTTAAGTTTGATTATGAACTAAATGGATAATCAAATGTTGATGTGGCACATTTTGGTTATTAGTTTTAATTATTACCATTGCGGATGCTCTCATGTTAAAGCATTTCTAATGGTGTCTTTGTTTTAATGTTTGTGTGATATGACCCCAAAAAAATATACAATGTGGGTCCCAATTTTGCATGTCAAGACTTAAAGTATAAATTTAAAGAATGAATATGTATTATAGTGGTGTAGTTAAGATGTGTGATAGTATTAGTTAACAACAGAGAAAAACTTATATAAAAAAAAAACTGAGATAAAAAAAACATACATGTATGCATCTGGACCCACCCCTCTGCTCTCTTCTCTCTTCTCTCTATTATCTCGTCTCTCCCTTCTCTCTCACGTCCTCTAGCCCACCTCAGTCGCACCTCTGGCTTTTCTTTGTGCTTACTCATTTTTCATCCCCCTCTAGCGTCTCTTCTTTTTTTTAAACTATTGACAAGTGTACAGTTATCTCAATAGTTAATTTTAGCTAGAATTAACCAAGCATTTATCAAACCCACTTGAAAGACCAGAATAGGCTTAGTTAGCCATGTGGAGGCATTTGCTTTGGTTGCATGGGAGGATGAGCAGCTAGACTCTCTAATTGTACTTCTATTGATCAAACTGTTGGCCTTTTCATTAAGTCAAGTAATTTTTTAACCTTAGCCTAACTACATAGCTCAAAAAGCTAATCTCAAGTTATACAGTAGCTAACCAAAATTACTTTTATACCATATTCACTTCTTAGACTTTCCCAATGTGAGACAAGTGCCCAAAAGGTGGGTTCATTCCCTGGTACTCACAGTGTGACACTTAGTTATGTACAATACATCAGTGTGCTCGTACCAAATTCTAAAAGTGGCCTCCACCATGTAGATCAAGGTTGTACTCCGATGCTGACTGTAACGACTAACCCTTAGTCTAATCGCGTGGCTCAAAAGGCTAACCTTAAGTTATGCAGTAGTTAGCCAGAATCACTTATATACCATATTCACTTCTTAGACTTTTCCGATGTGGGACAAGTGCCCAAGAGGTGGGTTCTCACATCTTACCACCCCCACTAGAGATGCCTTTAGTGTGTTAGTAGTTAGTACTCCTATGATTACTAAGAGG
Organism: Rhododendron simsii; assembly: GCA_014282245.1. Lineage (NCBI taxonomy): Eukaryota > Viridiplantae > Streptophyta > Magnoliopsida > Ericales > Ericaceae > Rhododendron > Rhododendron simsii. The sequence continues at coordinate 36,056,795 of CM024955.1, read as the reverse complement.
GGCAGTCTCCTGTTCACAAGAGTTGAACATTTGATCTTACATTATAAACGAGCGTTACATTATCACCGGGCCATGTTTAGGAACACAAAATAACACAATAATAAATTCCAGATTTGCCATTGAGCAATGTTGGGATGTTCCAATTCGGAGTACCAAGTAGACAACACCGCGTTGTACTTCGGGAAGCTAAATAATTACTCCTAGTGGGATGGGGATGGGAAATGATGCCACGGATAATTTAAGAACCAGATTGAAAAAATGGAGAGTAATTTTGGAGCCGAAGTAAAAGTTTCATGATATAGTACTCGGGACTTGTGGGGGGGAAAGTGTATTTACCCAGTAACTTCCACAGCGCCTCGCCTTATTGGTCCTTGGCCGCTGGTGTGACATCACTGACATGAATAGCTATTCCACCTGTTTATAGCACCTTGCCCGCCCGGAGGCGGGGGGCTGCTCCCCCCTTGCTGCTCCCCTTGCTGCTGCCCCCCTTTTTCGGGCCCACTCCGGTCTCGTTCTGATGATCGGAAACGTTGACTTTGTAGAGCTCGTCGAGTAGAATAACCATAAGAAAAATCAGCTTGATTGGATATCATTAAGTACTTGATCGGAACCTTTTTATCTTAAAAAGAATGGATCCGAAACACTGGATCAAATCCATGGTAACCCATGGACCGAGAGTTATATGGGCTCCGATCAGGCACTTAATGATATCCAATCAAGCTGATTTTTGACATGGTTGTTCTACTCGACGAGCTCTACAAAGTGAACGTTTCCGATCATTGGAGCAAGACTATAGTGGGCCCGGAAAGGGGGGGGAGCAGCAAGGGGAGGAGCAGCCCCCCCGCCTCCTGCCCGCCTAGCATTGTGAATGCACGTATAGAAATTACGGAGTACTATATTAACGGATGTTTCCTGCAGCGAAAATTTTGTACTCCCTCCGTCCCTTTTTTATAGTCCGATATTTTATTTTGGGTTGTTCCTTAATAAGTGTCCATTTTGTAAAGTTAGTGGGTAAAAGTTGATGCATTGTCTATTTTGTCCCTAAAAGTAGATTCCATTTTGAAAAGGTAGTGAGTAAAAGTGTAATAACGATGGGTAAGTAAGGAAAGTGGATGAAAAATTTGATGTGAAAAGTATAATGATGGTGTCTTTTTAATAAGTTGGAATTACGAAGCAGGACAATTAAAAAGGGACGGAGGGAGTAATTTTTTATTTGTAGTTGAAAAGTTAGTAGGTGTTTTCGGTAGTAAATAAATTGTTAAAAAATATCAAATTGTTTTCGGTAGTGAATAAGTTGTTAATGGTTTGTGAGTAGAGTTACTGTAACAAAAACGACAAAAACGGTTTTTGTTGACAAATTTTTTATTAGTGGAAACAAAATGTGAAAATGATGAAAAAAATTTTGTTAGTGCAAACGAAATGGAAAAATGCGTTAAGTTTTTTATTAGTGAAAACACCCCCTAACACAGAACTAAATTTGGACGAATCAAATACAAAAATTCTAAGAGCAGGGACAATTCGCAGGGACAATCTGCAGAGACAACGTGTTTGTCCCATTTTGGATCCCGAAAAAATCTAGAAAAATGTCCATAAATTTTTGAATATTATTTTATGGGGCCCTGTAAAAAATCAGCTCCAGCGGATATCGGTAAGTATTACTTTTCGATAAGTAGGGGCGAAATGACAGTTTCGCCCATACTTATCCAAAAGTAATACTTACCGATATCCGCTGGAGCTGATTTTTTACAGGGCCTCATAAAATAATATTCAAAAATTTATGGATATTTTTCTAGATTTTTTCGGGATCCAAAATGAGGCCAAACACGTTGTCCCTGCGAATTGTCCCTGCGGAGTGTCCCTGCTCATAGCAGGACTGAATCAAATATGGCACTGGGATTTTCAGAACTGTTTTGCACAGCGATGGTGTGTACACTGACGGTGCACATACCGGCACCCAAAACCCACTTCGGGTCTTGTAAAAAAAATTTGAGCTGTTCCATAATATTTAAATAAATCGTGTGGCCCCATTTAAAAAACAACTTGGATAGACCAGTAATCTAAATGAATAATTTGAAGATTGAATCAAACACCAACACATATCCAATTAAGATAGCCCTGCGTGTTGATTTGTGCACCGTCAATGCGCACATCGTGGATGTCTTTACGATTTTCGCTGGATTTACCTTGACCAGTGGCGGAAGCCACATGGTGACGGTCGGGTAGGTGCCAGTGCCACTTCCATACTGTTTTTTACATTACTGGAATTCGATAAGTGTCGGACCGTTTTTCCATTATCTCTCTTGAAACCAATTGGTATTAGAGAGGGTTTCAATTAAATCTTTTATGACATTCGATGTCGCACCCGCAAGTCTGTTTTTAGAGCGGTCGCAAAAAGTGACATTGTGTAACCAAATCCATATAGGCATTTCGGGCCCAACAATCCCTCCCTCGCGATGATGCTGCCGCTACTCGAACCCATGACTTCCTAGGTCTGATACCACTTGTTAGACCGTTTTTCCACCATCTCCACTAAAATCAATTGGTGTTAGGGAGAGATTCAATGAAGTATTTTATAGCGTTCGACATCGCACCCGCAAGTCTATTTTTAGAGCAATTGCAGAGAGTGACATCGTGTAATCAAATCCACGGGACACTCCGGACCCAACAATGAGGAACCTATTAGTATTCGTTCAGCTTTAATTTTTACACAGATAATGTGAAAAATCACGATTTAAAAGTTCAACAACTTGGATGAAAATAACAATAGCCCAGTGGCTTTCGTTACAAGACTACGAGAGAGTTAAATCAAACATTCACGTAATTTTAACAAAAAACGCACATGGAGAATCTAATTATATGAATACATACATAACCTGCCGCTTCAAACTTTTACGGATAACATCCAACAACTAAATTCTCGTTCAAAAAGTGTCATTCTTGTATTCAAATACTTGGTCAATGGCCCGACAGCCATTACACTATAAAACATTTTACTTCGAAACAAACGAAGCCTGGATGTTTAAATTTTGTCGTAAGATTGTTCTTTTGCTGGAAAATTGATGTTCAATTCCTTAAGGTTGATTGATTTTCAAAATGAACAGTCTCATTTTGAAATTCCCATCTACACATAAGAATTTTAAATTATATACCCACATATTCCCATTTGTTTGTTATTTTTCAAAAACAATTGTGTCATATTTTCTAATTGAAAAATAAAATGTATTGGTTCATAATTTTTTTTTGATTTTATACCAATTTGAATGTAAAGTATTCATTTGTAGATATGCAAATTACACAATTTGAACGAAATACAAGCAATTTGTGTTTTTGTTGAAAAACTAAAAGTATTTTTATTTGCTATTTTGCATTCCATTTTTAATATACTCACAATTTCTCATGAAGATAAATTGATGTACGCCAAAATTGAGGATAGTTTCCTAAAAGTGCTAAAAATACTAAAAGTGCTAAAGAGGTTTTTTTCATAACTAAAGAGATTTTTTTTTTCCCTTCACAAATTACAAAGTTTATCAATAAAGGGGTTTTTTTCCTTCACAAAATACAAAGGGGAAAAAATCATTTATTACTTTTAGAACTTTTAAAAAACTAGGCCCGAATGTCATTACTTACAAAAAAAACGAAATACTCCTTACGTCCCAAAATTATACGTTGTATATTATGAAAATACGTATATTTTTAAAATAAAAAACAAACTATTTTTATACATACGTCCTTTTCAATTTATTTGGATTAAATTAATGATCTCATTTACTATTAAGTTAAATTGTTGTAAATAAATTTCTAAAAATGTGTGTAAAATTATTTTATTTGAAAATTATGGATCCTTCCACATTTTATACAAATAGGAAAGGGATGGATCCTCCCTGGTCCAAATTTTGGACTAGAAGAAACCATTCAAATATGGACTACACATTGGAAAAATCAATGGTTCGAATTTGCTTAGAAACTCTTGGCGTAGAGAATCTACTCTTTCCGTTAAGAGTCTTTTGAGTAAATTCAAACTATTAATTGCAATAATGGACGGTACAAACTAAGGCTGTGTTCTTTTGGACTCAACTTAAACTTAACTTAAATATGAAAATATTGTCCTTATTTGATTTTTTTTTTTTTGCATTTTTTAGTTTTGCTTCAATTTTTTTTAAGTTATTGATTCATCTCGGTGAGAAGAATTGGAAAAGTATTTTTTTTTTTTACTTTTACCCAAGTATTTTGAGAAATAACCATTTTTTAGCTCAAAAATGACATTGTTACAACACATACAGAAGTTAAGTATTCATCTCAACAAGAGGAATCGAAAAAGTAAATTTTTTTTTTACTTTTACCAAAGTATTTTGAGAAATAACCAATTTTTAGCGCAAAAATGACATTGTTACAAATACGTACAAAAGTTAAGTTCATAGATCTGGAACCGTCAAATGCATGTGAATCCAACACAGTAGATGCAAGGTCACATATCGTTTTACCGAAGACATATTTGTATCCAAATCTATGCACTTCTAGCTATATTGTACTAGCATTTTTTGATTTATTAATAGTATATCAAAATTCTCATCATTTCAGGGCATGACTCCAACTTAAACCACAGAATCATAGACCATTATTAAGGTTTCTGAACCCATACTTCGAGATTGATTTAGAGCCATTTTACATATGCAAAGCCGTCTTGAATTACATGCTCTGCCAACTCAAAGCTGAGCCTGCATGAAAAGAGAATTGGATCGAGGACTTAGCCGGGTTCCTTCAACAAAAATGGAGAGTCTGAAGAGGTGTTTATCAAAAAAATTAGCTTTACGAAACATAATCGTGAAAATCAGAATTTGAAAGTATAAAAACTGATGCTTTTCATAATCGGCTCTTGAGCAATTTTCAAAGTTTTTTTGTTTCTCAAAAGCAGAAGAAGAAATGATGACAAAATAATGGCACAACTCTTGAGACACCAAAATCTGAAGTCATTCCCAAAAGCAATCACCAAAAAAAACATCAGAAAAATACAATTTCTCATGTAGAAGTAGGGAAAGCAGGGAATACCGAGAAACGCTTCTTGTAGGACTGGACATGCTCCTTTGGATCGCGTTGGGTTTGTTTGTAAGCCTCATTCTTGTTCATCTCCTACAAAAGAATTCAGGCATGTTACGATTGCTATAGATTAAGTTCTCTTGATATGCTTTGTATCCAATCCAATCCATTGAAAAGTAACAGCGACAAATGGACTCCCATAAGTACTCTTGATACGCCACCTATTAATTCATACACAAAATATTTTTGGAGTTTAATCATTTAAGCACCATAAGTACCAATTGAATTATATAGTAAGTTCTCGGTCTTGGTGGAAGTCATGGTGATGCTTGTAAGTGTCATTCCAGTTCAGCCCGTTTTGCAGATTATATGCAACATAAATACCTCACTTCCACTAGACAAAAAGATATATGCTGGTATCTTCAAATGGTAAGCAACTTTGAGATCGGCAAAAGCCTGTATTGTTAGAATAGTTAGATTAGCACCATATTTTTTGGATAAGTTAGATTAGCGCCTTGGAAGAGGAGTAGAACTCCTGACCTCCTTTCTCCTAGGACCTGTGTGCATCCCCTGATGCCATTGGGTCAAAGGCCTCTTGGCTTCCAATGGTAAGCGACTAAGGGCCAAATGAGTCCATTATCCCATTGTGGGTAACATACTCAAGTTCAACGATTTTGGGTTATATGCATGTTGTCTAAACCTTCTCTTAAAAAGAGGAGGCAGGGGAGAAAAATTATATTGATAGCAAAAGATAGTTCATACTCCATAACCACAATTTTACACTTTCTAGTCACCACATACACCAAAGTTCGAAGAAGAAAGAAAAGAAATCACCAACTATGCATTAAACATTGTATCCCACTCGTCTTCAACGTGAACTTCATTTGTTCGACAATTTTTTTTTTTGCTTTAATTAAGCCATCACACTTGACTGGATTACCCAATCTCTCCACATCCTTGTTAAATAGAAGGGCCGTGAATTTGCTGGAATTCCAGATAAATATAAGGCCACAAGAGAAGGAAGATTTTTAGTTTTACCTTAATCCATGCTGCCAGTTTTGGCCTCCCTGCTGTGATATCATACTTCTTTAAATCCAACAAGAAGGGCTGAAATCTTTCAATAAAAGGAGCATAAGCTATATCCACCTGAAGAGTACATATTATAACTTGTGGATTAGAGTCATCAAGGAATCTTTAGTAAGAATAAGAAAGTTAGGAGAAAAGACCAGTAGAAGAGTATAGACCAGTGTTTGACAGCAACCCAAAAAATGTTGAGTAGGTAAGAGGAAAAATCCAAAAACAAAATGACAGTAACAGATGCAGGGTTTCACTTACGAGACTGAACTCAGCTAGTAGAAAAGGTCCATTGTCAAATTTTGAAAGAGCCGTTTCAAAGTAATCAAATGCAGCATCTGTTGCAGAATGATATAATGGTTACACATCTATATTTCGAGAGCAAGAAACTTGATATCTTTAAGAGCCTGTCTGGATAGATATGGGATTCAAATGAAGGGATTTTCTTTTTGATCAACAAATTAAGGGATTTGACACTATTAACTAATGTGAAAATGTCAATTTAGATTTGACAGCTTACCATTTGATTTTGACATTGAGTTTGTGAGTTTTCATGATATATCTTAAGTAAACTATCTAATAGGAGTGTCCTTCATGTTAAAGTGTTGTCGTAGACAAGAATCCCAACAAATTATATACCTTCTACCTCTAATTCACTAATTGCACAAGCCACCTCCAAACCTCTTATTTCTTGGTTGAAACCTATTCTAATACATCTGTCCTAATATAAAGGAGCTACACCTGGTGGTGTCCTCCAAAAAGAGGTGGTGTATAATTTTCTAATTCTCAAAACTAACCACACTGAGACTTGAGAAAGAATCTGCACAGGGACAGAAACAACGATTAACCCACTTCACCTTCAGTCCACGCTCAAACTAACTCCACCCACATTCAGTTTCCAATTCTTCCAAATTTTTGTAACCATCTCTCTCTCTCCTTTGGTTCACTGCCCTAAAAACTTATGCACATGAGTTAAAAGCGAAAATATCTGCAAAATACCCACCTTCCACCATATCAGGTTAGTCCCACTCTCAACCTTCTGTCCACTCTTCTTGTTTTTCATTTTACTATAGGTTATTTGTCACGAAAGGTTAATATGACATTACGTTTGATCTAAGAATAAGCCGAAAGTTATTTGTTCCTATTTTAACGAAACTTGACTTGTACACGCATCGTGTGTGCCCCAGCCTCTATTGAACATTGTTTATTTGTCACGAAAGGGTAATATGACATTACAAACTGATCTAAAAATAAGCCAGAAGTTATTTGTGCCTATTTTATCAAACTCTACTTGTAGGCATCGCGTGTGTCCCGGCCTCTATATAACATGCCTTAATTCGAAATTCACAGAAACCGTATGGTCCGTACCAGAGCCTAGGTGCTCAACTTACCAGCATCATTCATTCCTTCAACCTTGAATGAACTAATCACTCTTTTGTTAAACGAGTCTATGTATGAGAGTAACTCCTCTGCAAATTGTCGCTTAGCAGGATCCTGCATTCTCAAGATTATGAGCTCAATTTCATGCAATGGAGAGAGAGTTGAAAATGAAAAAAATAAAACTTACACTAGGGAAAAGGGAAGGCCCTTCAAAGCTACTGTCGATATATTTAAGTAAATCAAGACTCTCTCCCTTGACTTCATTATTGTGTTCCAGAGATGGCACCTGCATTAACACTTTGATTGAAAAAAACTTGAAGAGAAAGTTGGAATATCTCTAGAAGTGATGGTTTAAAAATACACAATTCTTAGCTGTTTCTGAGTCATCTCAATTTTATCTTTTCTGTAAACAGACATATCCAAGCCCAGTTTACGTTTTCCACATAAACAGGTCCTAAGGGAGGAAGCCATGGTCCTATAGGCTTCTCCAATACAAAGGTATCAAAGCCCTCGTTTGGTGAACATTGGTTATTAGGTTATTTGCTTATTTTGTCTCTGAATCTTTACTTGTTTTGCGTCTTGATTCAGACATAAAATATGCACTTAATCCCAATAAGCTATGTTTACGCAATGGGGCCTAAATGATCAAGCGTTAAACATATATTTCATTTAAAACCCATGAAAAACAGATTATCACGTTCAACGTGAAAACCAAGCATTAGAGGCATTGGACCAACTGTTTCACACGTCAGATAATATATCCTATAAAATCATCTACATTGTACGTCGACGTAGTAGTAACACGCAGAAGAATTCAGACGATTTCACCTTGTTTGGAGGGTACACTTTCTCCTTGTACCATGTTGGCCTGTTTTGTAAATCAATAGGTACCAATTTTATCTTACCCTGCAATCCCTGTTCCCCAACATCACACAAATTATAAACATGTGCCTATAATTGTCACACATGCAGACAGACAACCCCAAATACAGTAACAAATTAATGTTTTGGACACAACCTTACAGTTTCGGGCAATCCACACACGTTGCGCATAGGGACACGAGTAGGATATATACAACCTTCAATCAAGAAAATGCACCACATCACGTGGTCAATTTATTGTGCATAAACTGATTCATAGACTGTAAAATTCGCAAGGGTATTTCAACAACCACATAGATGCATCCCGTAAAAGTACAAAAACCCAATTCAAATCCAACAACCCAAGAAAAGTGAGTCAATTCAGAACTAACCGTGTAGTCCCATCAAAGATTGCGGGTGGATCTGAGGTAGAGTCAAGAGAAGGCGGCAAAACCTCTTGCACAGTTCTGCAACAGCGATGTTAGCAATTGTAGTAGACCTATAGAAGTCATTATATAGTTCCAGAAGGCTTGTTTTAATCCAATATAAACATCAGATTCGATGTACCCAAGGCCCAAGGGAACAACATATTCAGTTTTTAGTCAAAATTCTTACATTCCAAAATTCAAATATGAATCACCTATATAATCCCTGAAATATAATATATTGTGGGGTGTGGTATTTTTACTTCACCACTGTTTTTTTTTAATAACCGGATGTCCGGGCCAGCCTATGCGCACCTCGAATATTCTGGGACCCTAAAGTTAACAATCTGGACAAACCCTCCAGTGGTCCCAAGGTTTGTAGTGTTTGGCTTCCGTGAGATTCAAATATGCGACCGTCACCTCATGGAGGATAAACACTTAACTTTTCTCCCACCTGGCCAAACGGGGTTTTTACTTTACCACTGTTACTCCCGTAGAGGTATGGATTATATCCATCTTGACTATTAGTACCGTCAAACAAACGCGTATTGTGCATTGTTTTTTAATCATAAAGTTTAAGTACAGCATTACTAATGCTATAGCTATACTCAAGATCAATGCGTATTTCTGTTCGGATACCAATATACCATCAGAAAATCAGATATATGCACGTATTCAGTACAACGCATTCTTCGAAGGTTTGAAATGAATTTTAGATTTGGAACCTGGAAGAGGTAATTAAAGAAATGCCTGATTTAAAGACCGAGAGCAGCAACAAAAAAAATAAAATCACCTCAAATATTCTTGTCCATTTCCCACAATTTCCAGCAAAAATAACAGACGCGAGTTCTGAAAACCACTTACCCAGCGGCCATTGCGGACGGTGATGCTCTGGTTCTGGACCGAGATTTGTGCAGAAGAGGCGCCGGTAGAACTCGTGAAGAGTGAGGTGACTGAATGCGGAGGGGAAGAGGTGGGGTGTGTGGTGACGGGAGTGGGTTAGCAGAGAGAGAAAGGTAGGAGAGAGAAGAAAAATCAAGGGGTGACGAATGAGCGGTGGAGCAATAGGTGAAGCCAGTAGTTGAAGAGGACATGTTTCGGTTGGTGAAACTTGTGAGAGAGGACAGTTTCCGTTCGAGCAGTAAAAAGGAGCCCAGAAAGTCTAAGCATCCCGACCGGGGACTCCGACTGAAATCCCGACGCCGCTATGTATAAAAAAAAATGGTATGTTTGGATTGGCACCTACACACATTGGATGCCGTTGATTCCTGCGTACACCCAATTATTTTTTTTTTATAGAATTTTTGGTAGGCTCCGACCAGCCGTCCGATGGCCGGAGTAGGCCCGGCGCGGCTTCGGGATTTCGGTCGAAAGTCCCTGATCGGGAACTGTAGCCTTGTTCGAGCCTCCACAAGCAGTCGGTATTTAGCCGAGCTAACTAACTTGAATTCGGTTTGTTTACTGAAAGAGTAAATTACAGTAAATCCTCCTCAACTAACTCAAATTTTCACTTAACCTCCTCCGACTACAAAATCCAACAGTGTGCACCCTCTAACTATCCAGAATTGACACTTAACACCCTTTTGTTAGGTCTCCGTAGAAAAATGCACCAAGGGCTGTCTCCGGCCACCGGGCGGCCGATCCGAGCCGGCCAAAATTTTTTTTTAAAAAAACCGAGTGGGCTTACGCGGGAATCAACGGCATCCGACGTGCGTAAGTGCTCGATCTAAACACCCCATTTAAATTCTTGGGGTGTTTGGATCGAGCACCTACGCACGTCGGATGCCCTTTGATTCCTGCGTTATCCCACTCGGTTTTTTTAAAAAAATTTTTGGACGGCTCGGATTGGCCGCTTGGTGGCCGGAGACAGCCCTCGGTGTATTTTTCCTACGGAGACCTAACAAAAGGGTGTTAAGTGTCAATTCTGGATAGTTAGAGGGTGCACACTATTGGATTTTGTAGTCAGAGGGGGTTAAGTGAAAATTTAGGTTAGTTGAGGGAGGTTTACTGTAATTTACTCTTACTGAAAAAGAGTCAAATATACTATTTGAGCTCAGTTTGTACGTAATATCATTGAGTTGATTCCATGTCGAGAGATTAACGATTTGGCTTGTGTTTGATTTTGTTCACACACCTAGTCACATGAATTTTGGTTTTGATAAATAATATTGATCATTTTAATTCATGTATTTGCAATAAATGCTTGTGCCTAGAATTTGGTAATTTTGATTCATTCATTAATCTTTTGATGATGTCTATTATGCCTTGTGGCTTTAATATAGGAGTATGATATTTCATCATCTAAAAAAAAATCTAGTCACATGAAAATAGGTAAACATTACACACTACACTTGCTTATTGGATAATCGTGAAACTTACTTTAATTTATATAGTATAGATTATGGTTTTAAAATAGGGATAAAGATAAAATCCCAAGGTTACCTTTTTCTTCCTTTGAATTATTTATCCACCAACCTCTTTGATCAAGATGCCCCCCCCCCCCCCCCCCCCCCAAAAAAAAAAAAATCATTAAAATCTGCACACATACCAACATTTTCAACGGAGAAATTCCGAGCAAATTTTTTTAGTAAAGAAATTACATTCACTAAATTCTGCACACATTTTCATAGCAGATTTTAGTTTAAAATCTGCAAAAATGTATGTTCATGATATGTGCACAAAAGTATGTGTGAGAATTATTATTATTTTCATAGGGTACATGGTTGAGCCCCAGTTTTTGGCCATTAGTAGATCTATTGGATATCACATTCCTCTTTGGTGGCCATTAGTAGATCTAGTGTATATTCTGTAGCTCTCTACTTGCGTTGCCCATTTTTTTATTACTGCTTTGAATAAGACAGTGTTAAGTGGTTGCATAATTTGAATACTTGCTCATTCATTGTGCATCTAAGTTTGTTGCGCATGGATAGGTAATTCATGATCTTTCTTTGTTGTCTCCCTTGTTTATCGAGTCCCTGTGCCTGAAGGATTGGACTCAAATATAAAAATGGGTGCCACTTGCTCATGGTGAATGATGATGCCTTAGACCATAAGCCAACCTTCCCTCAACTTGGATTTCCATCAAAGAGCCATTTTCTCTCGCCAATTTTTGGGATGCATCATTGGAAAATATACAACTTTTAATAGTAGGAAGCAAACTTCATTAAAAATACGCCTGAATAGATATTCCGTCATTAGTTTTAGATGAGGCCAGGCTGTCGTTTTAAGACTTTAAAAAAGAGGAACTGCAAAGTTTACAGTCGATAACAACTGTAATTTATAATTTTTTTGAGCTAAAGTTGGAGTTTGTAATTTTTATTTCTGTCCTCTCTTTTCCATCCACTCTTCCCTAAGCTCAGGGTACTTTTCTTGTGTTCTTGCAATCTAATCTGGCATCAAACTTTTTAATCTTTAGAGATTTCTCGATCCTGTTAACTATGAGGAGAAATCACCAGATTTGAAAGGGTCTGAAGCTCATACCAGGGAACCGGTACGTGCCTTTAATGTCGGTTGTGGTATATGCTGTCGAGGATCATTGTTTTTTTGTCTTCCTAATCATGTTTTTTGAATGTCTCTTTTCCACTTTCTTCTAGCCTTTGCTGATGCAGGTTCGTTTGTTCCGCAATGGGCTTGCTGTCAAGGGAACTCTTCTCGTCAATAAAAAGGTATATTTAACAGTTTTCCTATACATTTCAAGCATACCATCGCCCACACCCCACCCCAAGAACTATGGAAGGAAAAAATCCTAATTGTTCCATGATTCTAGTAGAGCTACCAAAGGAAGTAGCAAAGTGAGATTCACAAGTACATTCCTGTCTAATCGTAAACAATTACCCCCTTTTTTAGTCCCTCATTCCATCCTAACCAGATTTTGAATTTTTTTTTCCTATTGGTGATACTTTCTATATACAATATGGATCTAGTTTGATAGCCCTCGATTTGTACTATTAAACAAAGTTTTCAAAATCACCTAAAATATTATAATTTGGGCGGTTCAAGGGACTCAAAAAAAACACCTAAAAAACACCCCAAATCTCAATCTCATAGTTTCTGATCAAATTTTTATGATCTGACCCGTTCAATGTGTGGAGAATGTGATTTCAAGGGTGCCCGCGAGAAATTAGCAAAAAATGTAACCGGGAAATGCTTATTTTGAGCAGTTTTTAATTGAACCGTTCATCAAATCTAAGCTAATTGAACCGCTCAGATCAAGCCTTTCCCAGTATTTTTTTTGCTAATTTCTCGTGGGTACCCTTAAAATCATGTTCTGATCACATTGAGCGGCTCGGATCATCAAAATTTGATCGGGAACTATGAGGTGTTTTTTTAGGTGTTTAATTACTTGTCCCCGGAACTGCCCCGATTATAAATTTAAGATATAATCAATTAAAACATAGCACGGACTCCCAAAAAGGACTGAAAATTTGGGATGGAGGGAGTAATTCTTTACCAAAGTGGGTCCATAAAGCTAGAGAAAGGGTAAAAGGAAAAATTTGAAGATCTCATTGGTATGCTATGTGCTAGTTCTAGTGTCTCTTCAACTTGGCACACATGCAAGCAAACTCTATATTTGGTAGTGTAAATTATTGCGTCCTCTCTTGGAGATGTTTTTAGGCCTCCATACAAGGAAAAGAAATCTCACCTTTTTGATATAATTATCTGTTTGGCCCAAATGGTTGGTCCATCTTTCCATTTCAGGATCGTCCTAAATTGTTAGTCCTCTTTGAAAAGTCAAATTATGATTTTTTAGTTTTCCAAAATTATCCTTTATGTAACAAATGAATGGACTATATTCAAAGGTGAGATTAAAGGATTCTTTTAATTTTGGTATGAACGTAGTTACTATGTATGCACCTCAGAAGTTTTGAATTCCCAAAAGGAACCTATATTGAAGGAGCAGATGGAATAGTATAGATAATGAATCCTTCATGAAATTCAACAATGCCACCTTTTCTGATTAGTATCTTTAATAATATGGGACACTTAACATTGTCACTTTGTTATGCTATATGCTATTTGTACATCATTATATATTTCCCTTGTGGCTTGTCCTTACATGGAATCCCGTGGCATAAAAAAGGAGGAAGCTCTAGTTACCTTTTGCCTAGTTACCTTTTGCCACACAAAACCCTCACTATAATGACTCCAAACAAAAAAAATCTTCCTCTTCCTCTCTTTTTTTTTTCTTTTTTTTTTTTGAATATATTACAGTAAACCCCCCTCAACTAATCCAAATTTTCACTTAACCCCCTCCGACTACAAAATTCAACAGTGTGCACCCTCTAACTATCCAGAATTGACACTTAACCCCCTTTTGTTTGGTCTCCGTAGGAAAAATGCACCGACGGCCATCTCCGGCCACCGGGCGGCCGATCCGAGCCGTCCAAAAATTTATAAAAAAAAAACCGAGTGGGCTACCGCGGGAATCAACGGCATCCGACGTGCGTAGGTGCTCGATCTAAACACCCCATTTAAATTCTTGGGATGTTTGGATCGAGCACCTACACATGTCGGATGCCGTTAATTCCCGCGTTAGCCCACTCGGTTTTTTTTTTTAAAATTTTTGGACGGTTCGGATCGGCCGCCCGGTGGCCAGAGACGGCCGTCGGTGCATTTTTCCTACGGAGACCTAACAAAAGGGGGTTAAGTGTCAATTCTGGATAGTTAGAGGGTGCACACTGTTGGGTTTTGTAGTCAGAGGGGGTTAAGTGAAAATTTGGGTTAGTTGAGGGGGGTTTACTGTAATTTACTCTCTTTTTTCCTCATTCAAAACTAAAGAATTGCAGAACCTGGATGCATTATCCTTCTTATTGAAGTTTCAAAACAATATTTCAAACAAAGAAGACATTTGAATATCCAAACCAGTTGTTCACTTTTTTGTCACGTCAGATATCTAATCAGATGAGATCCAGCTATTCTTTGTTGGTGAGCATGAGGCGCAATAGAGTTTTTTATTGTGGAGTGCAGGGGAGAGGTAGTGTAGGATGAAAATTAGGAATCTATTGAGGACTCATAGTTCATGCGCTTAAGGTTTCAAAAATTAGTTTCTGCTTTTGTCCTAGAAAGAAAGGTTTGTAGAATTCTTGTTAAAAGTTTTATTTTTGCTATTGGCCATTTTATTCTCACTTCTTGAGTACTGGTTAAAGTTCCTGGTACAGCTTTTTCAAGTTGATTAATTCCCTGTCTCTGGATATTTGCAGCTTCAAAACACAATTCTCATTAGGCCCTCGATGATTAAAGTTCAAACTGATTCAGGACTTGAAAATGCACAATCTTTTAACTCCCTGGAGATTGTTGGAATCAGGTACCCTTCGTTTGAAACTCTGGTCAATTAGTTGTATGTTCTCATTTTTTGAAGTTTTGTGAAATTGGCTTCCGTCCATGGTCATGCATGATTACAAATGTGCTCGACTATATCTTAGTCCGGTTGAAATATTGCCATGATGCCATCGTTTTTGCTGGCCCAGTGTGAAGTCAATATGCTTCTTGGATATGTACAGAATTGAGATGATGTGTAAATGAAACATGTGTATCTCCCATTATATATGTAAACGTAATGTGCATAGTTTCCTGTCGGAAAATTGAAGAGCTTGTCTACCAAAAATGGTGTCTCAGTAGTCGCAGGAGAAAATTTTCCATTTAATGGAACCCCACCTTGAAGAAGAGTAAAATGATGTGTAGGAACTAGGCCCTTATGCTGGGAACTTGTCTTCAAATTCTTGGAAAAGTTGGTGCACTTTTTTGGTACATCGGAGGTCATAGCCTGGGGATGGAGATCTTGCCCATGTCAACACCCAATGCCTTGACCTCTTAGTGAGGAACAAGAATTCCAGCCATCTAAGCTTAGCTCCAGTAGGTTAAAATTGGTCCTTTTCTATTTCCATGGATGCCACATGATCAACTTGGGGTTCAAATTTTATGCCTTCCATTTCATTTATGGGGTTACTATACTTGATTTGTTGGTCAAACTTGTTGTTGATGTTGGTGCCTTCGTTACCATGAGATATCATTTACTCGAATTTGGCCAACAATCTATCTAATTATTCATTCAGGACTTAGGAACTAAATAACAATTATAGCTACTGTTGTCGTACTACACGATTAGGATGACATCATTTTAACATGAGTGGTGTCAAGTATCCCAAAAAAAATTCCTTCTGTTTTTAGAGGTGATAATTTCAACTTTCATTTTTCATTTCAGCCAAAAACCGAAGAGAACTTTTCTTTCGAAAAACTTGATTGCACTTCTTAGCTATGGAGGAGTCCCTAAGGAGTGTTTTCTAAAAATCCTGGAAGAGGAGTTGGAACATTCTAGGAGTGCTTACTGCAAAAAGCTTGCCGCATTAAGAGGTAATTTTCAAGATCCAATTTGCTGTTGTATGGTTGATGCACATTCTAATCCTTTCTTCCTTCTTCTCAGACCATATATAATTGCTACTCTGCTTGTCTTGACTTAAAGACTTCCATTCTTGTTGATGAGATTTTTAAAGGGTTATTTGTTTATGTGATTATGTTCTCTTTATTTTATTTATTTATTTTTCTTTTCTATTCTATTCTGTCTTTCATTTCCTTTCCCTTCTTCCATGAGAATTATACTACATTTTCACAAAGTGATCCACTCCATACTTCGTTGGTTCCCACTTCACCTTAATGGCTGAATTGCTGATTCTTTCTGAGTTGCATTTTGTTTATCTGTTTCTTGATGCAGCTGCGTTGAACCATGGAGAAATAGATGACGATTTTACCGTGGCAAGAATGATCTTGTCTGGAGTTCCTCTAAATGAACCATACCTGCAGCATCGTTTATCTTTCTTTGCAAAGGAGGAAAGAAAGGCGCTAAAAGGCGGCAGGCTTCCTATTCGTGAAAGTTTCTACTTAATGGGCACGGCCGATCCAACTGGAATATTAGAGAGCCATGAAGTTTGTGTTATCCTGTATGTATATTCATGGATGCGTTATGCAATTTAATTGATCAAATTGTGAGACAACAGAAAAATTGGGTGTCTTTGAAGGCAGTTAACCTTGAGGTTATACGTTCGAAGGGGAAGGCACCCACTTTGTGCGTATATTGCCAATGATGGGTCTTGACCCATTATACCCCTGGAGATCTCATTTCTGGGGGCTAAAATGGGTGTACTTAAATGAAATACGTTTTCCATGGGCATTACATATCAAACCTTGTTGCATCAAGATGTTGGTAAAGTTGGTAGAGACAGACAAGTTGATAAATAACGTCTTCATACAAGAGTTACAGTTGAAACTCTTGTAACTCTTTTATACAAGCATATAATAATTCAGAACTGAAAAGCTGATCATTTATTCCTTTCTTGTTCTAATGTGATCTGCAGAGACAATGGTCAAATTTCGGGAGATTTGTTAGTTTACCGCAACCCTGGTCTTCACTTTGGAGACATTCATCGTTTGAAAGCTGTTTATGTGAAGGAGTTGGAAGAGATTGTCGGAAATGCGAAGTACGGCATATTCTTTTCAACCAAGGGTGAGAGATCGGTGGCTAATGAAATGGCGAATGGCGATTTTGATGGGGACATGTACTGGGTCTCTAGGAACCCTGAGGTTGATATTTATATTGTACTGCATGTGTGCTGTTGTTCAAATTCCAATAGACGATTATTGGAAATTATATATCCTCTGTTGAGTTTCCTCTGAAATTGGAAAGTACAACTGCGTTAACTATTCGGTGTTTTGGTTGCATTATTCAGCTGTTGGATCGTTTCAAAGTGAGAAAACCTTGGAGACGTATCTATTCAACACCAAGTGTTCCAAGTAAAAAGCCAAATGAGCTTTCCGAGAAGGAGTTAGAACACGAGCTCTTTCAGCAGTTCAAAAAAACCCTGTTTCAAAGAAGGTATGCAGATAGCATCTCTCTAAGGAAAACATTTGATTGTCTAGGTATATAACATTGGGCCACGTTTGATTGGTCATTGGTGAGACTGTAATGAGGGCATTTATTTAAACCCATGCCTTTGGTGGTTCAATGAATAATTGTTGAGGGATTACCAATACCTTATACCTCAAGTATTGTATGTTCCACATTGTGTGCCACTGGTTTTCCTAATCCTATCTGTTATTCCTGCGTAATTAGTCATTCTATGGGATTTTATGCCCCTTAACTATTACTCCAATCAAACATACGGGGCTAATATTTTATCCATGTTGCTAACGTTTCCAAGTAATTTCTGCTTCTCCAGTAACCCTATGGGTGTGGCTGCTGATAGTTGGACTGCATTTATGGACCAGCTTCTTGTTCTCGGGGATGGCTGTGCGGAGGAGACAGACCGCATGAAACGGTCAATGCATGAATTAGTAGATACATACTATGATGCTTTAGATGCTCCTAAAAGTGGAAAGAAGGTTAGTCTTGAAACTTACATCATCCCCCGCAATCTTGCATGTTGCTTTTTGCATCTTGGCCAATACTATTAGACATTAGGACCTTGTTCGTTTAAGGGTTTTGGATTTTGGATTCTAATCATTATCCTATTTGTCTCCAATCATTACTCTCATTTTTCTCTCTATCTTTCTCCAATTATTACCCCTATTTTCAATTATTACTCTATTTTCCTCTACACTCATTACCTACAAATCCAAATACCAAACCAAACAAGCCCTAGTTTCTCGTACTATATGTTTCAAATAGAAACCTGTTGAAGGAAAAGATGAAGTAGGAAAAGAATCAGAAGAAACAGGAAAGAAAATGTTTATGCATCTTAGTGAATGGTGATTGAACGGTCAATCTGTTATTGCCCCTTCAAAGTTTAATCATCCACATGTGAGACAAGAGGGACTTTAGTGTACGATCTGGGCTGTTGCCCTCTTGACTTTGGACTAGGAGTACGATCGTTCTCTTCTTTTGCGCTGTATTGGATCCACATGATTGAGAGGCTCGATGTGTGAAGAAAGAAAAGAAGCTCATTGCATAGTGGATGGGATCCTATTAAGAAGTGCTTGGGACGTATCTTAACCGGGCGAAGGATAAGTTGACAAGAGGAATTGAATAAATGGGTTATTGCTTCTCCTTACGTGAAGAAGATTGAGAATAGCTTGGTCCATCTTTCATTTTTAACTGTAAAGGAAATTAGTGTTATTTAGATTCCTTGTTACACCGACAGGTGTGCAGGTGCTGGGTGTGGGAATGGGTGTATATATGATGCAAGAGCAAAATAATGATAACCGATACTACACCAAATTACCCTTCAAAAAGATTGTTTAATTGTGTTCTTAATGTCAGCAGTTCTTTCATTAAACCCTCTCTTTTCCTTCCGAAACAGGTGGTAATTCCAGATGAATTGAAGGCAGAAAAGTTCCCCCACTACATGGAAAGGGCAAACAGCTACCACTCCACTTCTGTTTTAGGACTTATTTACGACACTGTAGAAAAGTCCTTGCAATCCCAAGATCTTCCAGCGAAAGGTGAGAGTTATTTAAATAGTCCTTGCGCTTAAATTCCTTGATGATGATATTTTTGGTCCCGAATTTCATCACTAGACATCTACTTAACGGGACAAGATTGAGGTTGTGGATATGTTTTTTTGCTATGTCTTGAATGTCATCCTACAAAACATTACGGTTAGAGTGGATTATGATTTATAGTTTAGTAGAATGACCTCTGTGTGTTCTCCTTGCTCTGCAGATGTAGAAGTCTCAAAATTACCTTATTTCGATGTTGAAGTCCCCACGGATGGTCGGATTTTCTGGGGCAAGAGGTATGCCGAATACAGAACTGAGATGTCGGCGGCTTTGAATTTGAAAGACAAAGAAGCAAGGAATGACGCGGCAAATGCAGTAACAAACAATTACAAACAGGTAATGATCAATTTCATCTTTTCCCGTAGCTCAATTTATTTCCAACATCTTGTTAACTAACATTGTTTGATTTCAGTTGCTCTATCATGCCCCGGAGTTCGAAGAAAGCAAGAGGGATGACGAAGAAGTATATAGGGACGCACTTGCAATTTACAATGTCGTCTATGAGTATGCGGAGAATTTTCGAGATATCGGCAAATGCGGATTTGCTTGGAAAGTGGCCGGCCCGGCCCTCTTTAAACTCTATGTCCTGAAGAGTGCTGAAACTGAAAAGGTCAAAAATCCTGTTCTTTGTTCACCAACTGTCCTGCAGGATTTATTCAACTAAAGAACTGTATCAGGTAGGGGTTGATATATATATGTCTATGTATGTACATGAAAATGTAATTTTGTTTCTGTGTGTTCTTGTTGTATTTTATTGTGTTGAACAGTAGAATGTTACCGCTAGTAGTCAGTCCAAATAGGTATTGGCCAGCCCACACTGATCCAACAAGTCCAAGTTCAGAGCATCTTCATCTTTGTAAACTACTCATATTAATCACGAATAAGTTTGAACTAGAGATACTCTCCTTACAAACAAACGATATTGAGAAACTTCTAAAATTTTCATTAATAATTCATGAAAACCACTCCTTAGCCGTAAAGCTTACATCCTTATTTATAATGATACCTAGCCCTACTAAAATATAAAAAATAAAATTAAACATATGAAAATAAAATTAAGATTAATTCTTCTTGACCAAGCAACCTACAAAATAGGAATACTAGATCAAAACAAATTAGGAAACTAAACACTTCTTGAAAATCTTGACAAAAATAAAAAAATTTCTACTAAAATACTAATTTTGAATTAATAAAATAAAACTCCTAAACTTGTAGATTAATTAAAATATTGGCCTGCATCACAACCTCCCACCCCAAGAAATTATTAATTGTTCCGGAACACTGTCTCGTGGTGTCCAAAGGGTTTCCACCGTCACACATTCGCTTGGAATTCAACACGTTGCATGGGTTCCACGTGAATGTGTGGTGGATTAGCGAGGTTGCCAATCAAGTGTGTATACGAATCAAAAGCATCTTCGATATTTTTGGACCGGTGGTTTAGTTTTCTCATTCCCATTTGCTCTAGTTCAAGATTAAGGCCGGGTAGCAATTTAATATACGTGAAACAAGAGTTGTCCTAGATGTGTGCTATAAGGGTTTTTTTTTTTTTTTTTTTTCCAGTTGTATAATATGCACACGTTGTGTTGTGTTTATTTTCTCTGTCAGGACGCCGCTGTAATCTGTAATCGCCATCTGTTAAGAAAAAAAAATTTTGACTAGTCACGAATATTCCTGTACATGTGCATTCACTGCAAAAGTCATTCCATACGTATAAAATATTGAAGTGCAATTTTGTTCATCCTCTTTTACCCCTCTTTTATTGGAGAACAATAATTTGTTTTTTTTATACATTCCGCTATCTCGTGGCTCATAAGTCAAAAACAATGTATAGAAATGACATAAAACCTCTGTGTTGAGGAGTTTTTTAGTTGTTGAATATAAAATAGTAAAAAAAAATTACATAATTCAATGGCCGAAAAATTCTTCGGCACATAGGCATAAGGATTTTCTAATTTAGTTTTGTTCACCCTCTTTGAAAAAAGGTGAACATTACACTCCTTCTTATTGATTGAAATGGTGTGGATTCCACCCAAAGTGATGTCATATTTATCAAAAAGTGTGTGTGTGATATTACTTTGTGGTAGAATTTACATCATTTCAACTAATAAAAGGGAGGGTAACGTTCACTCTTTTACTTAAAAAAAACGAAAAACCCCTTACATCCCAAAATTATACGTCGTATATTATGAAAATATGTATATTTTTAAAATAAAAAACAAACTATTTTTGTACATAAGTTTTTTTTCAATTTATTTGGATTAAATTAATGATCTCATTTACTATTAAGTTAAATTGTTGTAAATAAATTTTTAAAAATGTGTGTAAAATTATTTTATTTGAAAATTATGGATCCTTCCATATTTTTTATACAAATAGGAAAGGATGGATCCTCCCTGGTCCAAATTTTGGACTAGAAGAAACCGTTCAAATATGGACTACACATTGGAAAAATCAATGGTTTGAATTTGCTCAAAGATTTTTTGTGTGGAGAATTTACTTTTTCCGTTAAGAGTCTTTGAGTAATTCAAACTATTAATTACAGTACAATAATGGACGGTACAAACTAAGGCGGTGTTCTTTTGGACTTAACTTAATTCTGAAAATTTTGTTTTTATTTGAATTTTTTTTTCTCATTTTTTAGTTTTGTACCAATTTTTTTTGAGTAATTGATTCGTTTCGACAAGAGAAATCGGAAAAGTAAATTTTTTTTTTTAACTTTTACCTTAGTATTTTGAAAAATAACCACTTTTAACGAAAAACAAGTTAAACCAACAACATCTGCCACTTAATAAACCAAAAGAGTCCAAAAAATAGCAAAGAGAATAAATTCGAGAGAAACTATATGGATTTTAAATCATCATATTTTGGGTCTCATGGTGTGTTAATTACCAATTTGAACCATTTATCTTATAGAATCTGCATTGCAGTATTCTCATTCAAAAAATTAGCTTCATCTGATATTGATAGGTGTATCAAAATTTAAATTTTGGTTTGCAAAACGGATGGTCATGAACAATTTAATTTGACAGAAGCCGCCCGTCCATTTTCTAAACTAAAATTTAACTTTTGATTTACCTATCAATATTTAATCAAGCTAATTTTTTACATGAATATACTACATTATGAATCATACAAGATGAACGATTCAAACTATAAGCATAGTGGGAGTCTACAATGGGCGGCGTGGAAAACCCACCGTTTCAGAATAATCTCACTTGGAAAATCCCCCAACAGAGAGAGCTCTACACTGGAGTCTGGACTCTATATATCCATCCACAAACTTCCACTGTTCAAATTCCACTCCACCGGAGAAACAGAACAAAACCGACAATGTCGAGCCCGAGCCCTTCTTCAACTCTCACCGGGCCCGCTCTCCCCGCCTCCGTCGAACTAATGATCCGAAGGATCTGCGCAGAGCAACGCCGCAGTCCTACGGCAGTTCGCCCAGCTCGGCGAAGAAGCCTCACTCGACATATATCCTCCGGAAGATCTCCACCTCCCAAAGTGTAAGCAAAAGTTTGAGCGCTTACATATTGTTTTCATGGCCAAGAAAGCTCGTGCTCAAGGAACTGGAAATCTGTCTTCTTCCATAAGGAGTGCTGTTATTATTAGCCCTACTAGTCCCGTCGCTTCGCCGAGTAAGCACTAACCCTTCTTTTTTCTCAACCTTTTGGGGGTGTTTGGTTATCCTACTTCTTCTTCTTCTTCTTCTTCTTCTTCTTCTTTTTTTTGTGTTTTGATTATTGACTTTTTATCCCTACTTCTTACTTCTCTTCTCTACCCAAAACCCAAAACTTACTTTCGGATAATGAGTTCTAGAACAGGGTGCCAAACGCTCAAAACATGAAGATGAGAAGATGAATGGCTAAAAACGAGGGTGACAAACAGTCAAATACCCACTTCATATGTTTCGGCCGTGCTTGAAAAAGACCAACTTTTAGCTTATGCAGCTTAATTCTTCACTGTTCTCTTGAGGGGCAGTTCGGCTAAATAAACTACTTGGCTTATTTTTTGTTCTTATTCAAATTTTTTTTTGTATTTATTAGTTTTTTTTTAATTTTTTTGGAGATTATTGCTTCTTCATGACTAGAGGAATCTAAAAAGTAAAAAATTACGATCGAAATCTAATTTTTTTTGAATAAAGACGAAAAAATTGACTTATTGGTTTATTTTTGTTTTTATTCAAAAAATTTAAGTTTCGATCGTAATTTTTTACTTTTTAGATTCCTTTCGTCTGACGAAGCAATAATTTCTAAAAAATTAGCGAAAAACTAACAAATGCAAAAAAAATTTAAATAAGGACAAAAAAATATGTCACTTAACTTATTTAGCCGAACAGCCTTAGTTGCTTGAAGCAGCCGTTTGTTTTAATCTTAATTTGTGGGTTCTGCTTCTGAATAATAAGACTCTATTTGGAACTTGTGGAAGGAAAGAGAAGAGGAGAGAAAATAATTAAGAAGGAAAATAGGAGCAAATTAAGGGGGAAATTTCAATATTCCTAGAACTCTATTTTACCCCTTTCCTCTCCAAGAAGAGAAAAATGAATTGATTTTGGTGCTCCACTTTAGGAGTGTGGTTATCAATTTGGCACTCCTGAGAGAAAATCTTTAAAACTTTCTTTCTCTTTCCCTTCCTTTCCACATTTTCCAAACAAAGACTTTTATTGCCTCCTTTTTTTATTTGCCAATATTGTATGTATTGGTAGGGTTGACGAAAAATTAGTGAGTTAATAACTAAGAGTTTGACGTCGATTCTTACCCTGACCTCCAAAGTCAATGGGTATGACTAGATGGGCTAAGAACCACATTTTCTATTGCGGGTTTGAGCAAAATTGCTAAAAGTTTTTTATTTTTGGAAAATCTGCTTTAAGGGCGAAGGCTATGTTTGTTTTCACCAAAAGCCTCAAGTTTTGAAAAATCTTGAAATCTAACTTATACACGCACACATATATGGTATGTTTCTGGTTGGGTTTTGTTGCCAAATGTACAGAATCAAAATGTCATCAAGATTCTCAGCAGGGGTTAAATCATTTTGGATAATGCTACTCACACAACGATTCAAACACAACAACTTACACAACCTCTCACATACATGTGGGGCCCACACATAGTAGTGTGTGTGGAGCCCACATGCATGTGAGAGGTTGTGTAAGTTGTTGTGTTTGGATTGTTGTGTGAGTATCATTTTCGAATCATTTTCTCCCTACTTTCTATTTCCCTTGATTTCTGAAGTAAATCCGCTTGTAATACATGGATTTGGATTTAAGCTAGTTTATTTAGTAGTATAAAATAAATGGAGATGTTATTTCGCACTTGTACATTTTATTCTTAGTTTGTGTTGATTGCACCAACTATGACGCGGCTTTTCTTTCTTTCTCTGTTCCTTTTTTGGAAAATCAAACTTCAATGCCGTTTGTGAAGATGCGATTGGGATTTCCTTCCTTTACTCTTCCGTTTTTCCGTACTTTTTTTTAAATTTTATTTTATGCCATTGCTATTTGCTAACGTGCTATACAACAACCATTGTTTTCTTATGTTTCAAGGTGTGCAAACAATGCCGAGAATCTCCTTCTCAACTATGAGTGACGAGGATACAGATGTTGACGAGCGCGTGTTTGATGTAACATGTGTTGATGATTATTGATCGGGTAAGAGTTTATTGACTTCCTAATCATCCCAAGTGATTGTATTTTACATCACAGGTTGTACGAAGTAAGAGATGTAATTACTGCATCCGCTGCTCGGAAAGGATGCTTTTTGATGGATAATGTTGTTTTTGCTTTGTTTTGTGAACATGTAGCTTTTGTTATGAAGCAATACTAGTTTCGTTTCTGTTAAGGGTTGAAGAATTATGTTTCCTTTTGGGTTGTATCTAGTTATTTCCCTTGGTTTGAACATTATGGCACGGTTGCTGCGCGATGAGTTACTTATGGAGGAAAATGCATGTTAAGAAAAAAACGAATGGCTCGAATTGTTTTGGGCTTTTGTTAGAAAAATGCATGTTGAAATTTAGCTTTATAGAATGACTAGTGCGATGCCGACGCGCTACGCGCGTCGGTTTGGGATAATAGGTTTATGGATTACGGCTAGTATGAATTGAAAGAAACTCTGGGGAAGCAGAATTATGCTAATTATATGTGAGTGTTTGTTTGTTGGAAGATGGATCTGCGAATCAGTGAGCTGTTAGAATTATTGTAGGTAGGTATGGAACAGAGAAGTTACATTGTGAACTATCGTTATGGTTAAAATTTCATCATATTTGAAAGTTGTATTTGTGGAAAATATTGCAGGTGAGAAGTAAGAAAGTTGTATTTGTGGGAAATGTTGGTAGATGGTTGAGGACGTTTGTTTTGCCTGAAGAGAAGGAACGTCAATCAAATGAAATGGTTTGTTTTTTTGAAAATGGGGTGGCGAAACGAGATTTCTTTTTTAAATTTATTTGAAGCGTATAACTTTGCAGCTTGGTGAGCTGTACTGAGAACAATAGCAGTGAAGTTGAAACACGAACTACGGCTATTATTGGTGAATTATGATGCACGTAGGGCGTTTGAGATTCGCATAAATTGGTAGTCGTAATATATAGGCCAAGGAAAGAAGTAGCGGAGGGATGGATTCCAGCAATGAATGTGCGTAGTCATCATAACTTATGAGTAGCTGCATAATTCTAAGATGGGAATCAACCAAGAAAGATTGAAAGATGGAGAATGGATTGCCTTAATGGAGAGAACAGCCGAGCTCATTTACGATAATTTGAGGGAATAAAGCTCATGCAATTTTGGAGCAGTTTTAGTGATGCTTGCATGCGCACCAAAAGAACTAAGAACTTGGGGGAGCAGATTTGGGCGTGAAAGCTATGAATGTTGGGTACCAGCAGATGCAGCGATTAAAAAGTCTAATGGAACTTGGTGCATATCAATGTGAAGAAAGCTGCATATGACAAAGAACTGAACAAGGTAAGGTGACTAAATTGCAACGAGTCAGTTGGTGCACTAATCTGTGGAGCAGTCGATTAGCATGATGGGAGAATGATGTCACATCAATCCTCTCTGAGAGCCGTGGAAGATGTGCAGTCGATTCCCATTTATTCAAGTTGATTCCACAGCTAACTGTTAGCGAGCAGTGAAAGTTACCTTTGGAATGAATAAAATACTCTCTTGTCGATGTGTTGTATGATTTTGCATTTGTTTCATTGTATGTTTAGTGCGAAGTAATAAGCAATGTGATAATTTATGGAGGGTCATTATGAACGCCGTTGAGTGTGACATAACTCACAATGAAAAGTTTTTGGAAAGAACTTCAAGTGTACTTTATTGGAGGTGAGCAAGATGCGTTGAGTGTTAAAGAACTTCAGGATTTCGTTTAGATACCTGTTGTGGTAGATGGCAAGCATATCATTAATCAATGGTATAGCACTCAATTTTCTTGTAGAAAAAAATTGGAACCGTGAGAATCCATGTGCGTTCGTATTTGGAGGTTAGGTAACTAATTGTGTGTTGAATTGAAAGTACGAAGAATGGGGAGAATTTTAGGAAGGTGATCATAAATGTTTTGTGATATAGCGTTCTGAATTTAACTGTACATCGAACACTCGGGGAAATAACTGTTCAACAAGCAAAGGGTGTAAAGATTTAGGTAGCTTTGATACATCATTTGGTTATTTTTTTGAAAAGAATGGCACTAAGAATACTACTTTTGTTTCATTGCACAGTATTGTCGGCAAGATCAATTTGGAAGAGTTAATCGATGGAACAATGGAAGTCTAGCGTACAATGGTGGAGATGTGTACTGTACATCGGTGGAGATGTGGACCAGTACTGTACATTGTATCATTTTGGCTACTCACTAATATCCCATGGTTTAGTGTGTTAGTGTTTGTTGGGAGGAGGGAGGGTCATTAACAGCTTCGAAGATATATGCAGATGTGTTATTAGTGTTTCCTGGGTTTAGCGAGGGTGAAGCTGTTGCTTATCCTCACCATCAACTTTGAGCCTTTCAATCATTGTTCGAGAACTTTTGGACTATTGATAAACTTTGACAACAGGTAACGCTACCAATCTCAACATCAAGAATTATTAGCCAGGTTGACAAATAGTAGACTGGTTAATAATGACAAACTGAATTTTGTCATAAACCATGGGATATTAGTGATTAGCTAGAGTTTTCTTATTGTGAGCAATCATAATAGTACAAATAAACAACATGAATACAGGAGAACGATGTGAAATGTCTAATGATAGATCCATATGTAACATTTACGGGAATGTTTTATATGAATGAACGCTGAGAGGAATTCCTTTGATAGAAAACAATTAATTTTAATAAGAAGGGAAGCTTGAGAAAATTCAAGACCAAGGCAAATTCCGTAGCATGACTGTTCAAAAAATATAGGTGCAGCTAAAAAAATGAAGAGAATGCAAGGATTGTGTATTCTTTTTGTAAAGTTGATTTTGTTGTTTGTGAACTGATACAACGTAGCTGTATTTGGTGACAAAACATGTTTCACTTGATAATGTTAACACATTTTACATGCTGACCAACATTACAAGAGGCGTAGCGAGAAGTTTGACCATTGATTAAATAAACAATTATTGAATAGAATATAAATTACAGATGGGAAACACACGTAAATTTTTGAGGTATATAGAGTAATATATATATATATATATACACACACACACATGTGAATGAAATATTAAAGGCAGATTGAAGAGATTATGCTAGGATTCTGTCTTTGTTTGAGATTGATAATAGGATAAGTTTGTAAACTACATGGTTGTTTAGTACTGGAATAAATAGTCGTGGTACAAAATACAGGGCAACGTAGTCATTACAATATTCCAGTTAGTATACCACAGAATATGTACAGAATGTTACAGCGTACCAAAAGTGTCAGACTCATTCATGCCATCATCATGTTCTTCGTTGATGTGTTGTTCTGCCAATTCTGCATAGTATTGGTTTTCAAGCCGCGAGAATTCTTTCTCGAACTCATCCTCAACAATGGAATGGCATTCCTGTACCAAATTTAACACAGGTTCCTTGGAAACAATAGTCCTAATTTCTGAAGGCATTTTTGAATCAAGTGCCCTCAGACGTCGCATGAACTCAACAACCTGTTCCTTGAATATGTCTAATGGAGTTGTTGGTTTGCTTGAAACTGATTCACTGGAAATTTGGTCACTTGTTCCGGCAATAAAGCCATGGGAATTTTGATCGCTTGGAGGTGAATCAGAAGGCTTGCTGCTTTTCTTCGACACAAGAGGCCAACTTGCTGCCTTCATTTGGACTTTAATCTTTAAATTAGGGAACAAGTTTATCACAACTAATTAGTTAACAATTTGTAAATGGTAAAAAAGGCCCTGTCGAAATAGAGTACACAAAAACGCTAGTGCATATAAACTGTTCAATAGATCAATTGAACGAGGTTATTCATATAAATAGTTGGACAGTGAACGCCTGGGTAATTGCAAGATTTATTCAATGGAGCAATGCAAAGAATCGATACTTATGAAGTTTGGGTTTTCTGCACAAAGCCAGAGTTTTCGTACAGAGCAAAGGAACAATGTAGCGCTGTGTTTGCAAGATTGAGAGAACATGTAATCTATGTAAATTATTTGAATGTATTGTTTTGGAAATTACCTAAACGTTTCTGAGCAGTACGTGTTTCGCTGTGTTGAGGAAGGAACGTTGCCGTCAAGTTTATGATCGCCCTCTGTGGAAGCTTCTGTTTGCTGATTTCCTGTTGCTGATTTGGCTCGTGGGTTTGTCTAGGGCGGTTTTATATGGAGATGTAGTAAGGACTGCAGTACATAAGTTTTTGTGCGTATCACTGAACGTATATTTATGTGTAGGTAATATTGAGATTGTATGGAATGATCTGAACAGTTTATTTTTGGGAAAATATTTTCCGGATGGTTGTTGCAAAAGAAATGATCCAAAATGGATATCGGGAAGGGTTTTCTTGGTAAGTGTAGAATGAGTTAGTTTATTTAGCATCGTGAATTCTGATAAAACTCTCGTTTACATTCGTTTGAGTTGGTATTTAACAGGAAGTGTCGTTAAAGTACTTGAGAAACGACGAATGTTTTGGATCATTTAGTCGGAGTTTGATATAGGTTGTACTGAAGATGTACGTGCAAGAAAAAAAAAAAATTGTCCTTGTTAATTTCACAGTATTCTTTTTGACTTATTAGTTGATCTCCTCAAGGGTATTAAAATTCAGAAATTGAAGATCTGTTGTAATTTATTTTTATCTTCTATGTTTTTTTTTATTTTTATAAATTTTGGTGTTAATTTTTATTTTTTATATTTCTATTTTGAGATGAACTGAAAATTCAAAAAAAATCATTCAAACTAATGAATGCTTATTTTTTTGCAAGATAAACTGAAACGCCAAAACATAAAATTACACAAAACTATGTAACGCTTTTTTTGAATAATGAGAAAAAGGTACTCCTAATTCTTTTGAATTATTAGGCTTAAACACGTGCAATACTGTAAATATTGTTTTAGTGCCACCTGATTATTAAATGCTAATGAACTTTCAATTGGATGAGTCCGATCACGCGGAGCAAATGTGAAGTACTAAAATAAAAGGTTGAGTTTGAATATAAAGAATTTTAGTTTCGATTTCTTTTTATACCGTTTGAATATATTGAACGTATTATAATATGCTCTCACGTTCAATCTAAGGTTAAATTTTATTTATAATTTTTGCCTATGACCTACAGTTGCCGCCAATTCCTGCTCCCTCTGTCGCAGTCACGCCAGACATCTACTAATTAGAAAAAAAATTAAATTGTTTTCCCGGAAGAAGTAATTAAGAGAAAAGAAGCATTGTTTTGTGTTCATTGATGTCACCGAATTGCGAGGATAACAAAACTGTTGACATATGAAGAGAATCGTTTGAAAATACACCTCGTTTGAAAATACACCTACATTGCTGCCTCTTGATCACTTACGTCAAATTATTGACTTTTTCATTGATGACTTATAAATTTTAACCTATGTTGGGCGCAAAATATGTCATGAGAGAAATTAACGACTATGAATTTGGAACAGGATGTTATTGTTGTAATGTAGTACTGTGAATTTAATCTATTCTAGTATTTTGGGTATCCTCTTTTTTGCTTTAAGTTTTTTGTTTTTTGGCTTGTTTTTTATACCAATAGATTCGTTTGTTTTTTTCGCTTTTTTGTGTTATGAATTCTAGAAAAAGGTTAAAATGATACATTATTTCTATTCTGTACTTTTATGATTGTTGAAAAGCATTAAATAAAGTTTTAGTATTCATATTTTTTTTTGGCATTTGAATTTTGTTCAATTTTAGATTTGTAATATTTACATTACAATTTTAACAATGTTTCAGAAATTATGGGTTGGTTTATAACCTATAGGATAGTATTTAAACTATCGAATAGTTTCTATTAATATTTTATTGTATAAATAAAACGGAGTTCAAGAAGCGGTAAAAATTTATATTTAGTATAATTTGGTATGGGAAATATTTGACTATGACTTGTAACAGGTATCTAAAAAATTGGTAATGTAGAACACGATTCAAATTATTTGTTAAAATAATTTTATCGTGTATAATGATCTAAGTTAGGATGATTGCAATTTAATATTGATCAGAGGGTACGAGATTACCAGGTATTTAGAACTTGCCGTGCGTGTTAGTTGTTAAAAAATATTTTTTGTTTTAAAAACAGTATACGCACTCTCGCCCTTTTTGTTTCTCGTCAGAGTGGCAGTACTGCAAGAGAGCCCCAGCTTACGCCGGAGACGGTACTGTAGTTGAAAGATCGCGGTTTTTTAGCGCTCGATATACACCGGTATGTGAAACGATGAGTACATACTCATATGTGCGTTAAATTTGTTCTTGTTGTCGCTGATCATCCTTCGTCTGTTTCGCGAATCTTCACAATGTTAGGGTTTGGTTTTTTTGGTAATATTGATCTTCCGAACGTGGTTGTTGCTTATTAGAGTTGGATTCATTTATCTCATGCGTCATTGTTGGATAGAGAATTAGCTTTTAACTGTGTGGTTTACGTGTCCTAGTTTAGTTAGTGTTTTTATTGCGTATTAACGTGCGTTCATATTTTTATCGATGATGATTTGGTTGTAGATGTGAGTATTAGGTATGGACAAAGGTGATTTTCTGGGTATTTTGCAGCGTATGAGATTATTGTTGATTATCATATCAAGGAAGATGCAATGATAACTGTAATGTATATTTTCCTTGAGCCAAACATTTTGAACTCAAAGTGAGGGTTACAAAACACGAAAGTTACAAAAAGAGAATTTGTTTGTGTAAATTTTGTTCGTTTTGGTATGCACCTTGCAAGTGTTAATTATTGTTTAAATTCTTCTTAAGAATAGTGTTTACTAATTAATTTATTTTTGTCTGTTGACTTGTTTTACAGATAGAACCCATTTCCACGTATCTCAATGGGTACTGAATTTCCATACGTTCGGTGTTTTCCTAAACACAAACGGCTTGCTGATGGAACTGTTCGGAGTGTTTATTATCTTGCTAACTTTGCTGGTGACATTACGAAAGTGGCGTCTTCGGTGCCTGTGGATGATAATACTTTTCTGTATAAAATGTGTGCTAAATTCCAAGAAAAGTATGGGCATTTTTTCCCTGTTGGACAAAGGAATCTTTGGAATTCTCAAAAAGCAATGCTTAAATGGGCAGATAAGATGATATGGTTTTCATTCTTGGTTGGAAGCAACGAAAGTATGTATAATGATTTCTCCAAGTACTGTATGATTCATTTTTGGTATTGAATTTATAATATTCATGATGAATTGTAAATTATGGAAAATGCAGATCAAGGGCCATGTTGGTTTACCAAAGAGATCTGCACAGATAACTGGCGCGGCTATACGGTTCAGCATTGTTTTAGCTATTATTAGACGGAGCAATATTTTCTGGAGTATTAGTATTCAATTGATTTAACTGTGCTTTAATAATTGTGACGCAGTTTTTATCTGATTGGGATGAGAGATTTCGTAATTCAAGCAAATCATCTGTATGGATTTTGCTGAAGAATCGTGGGAAGGTTTGGCCTGTTCACGTTGTACATAATCAATTGACAGACGGTTGGCCTGAATTCTGGGATAGTCATAAGCTGAGGAGTGGTTTTAAAGTTGTCTTTGGTTGTGAACGTAATTGGATATTTGAAGTTGTTGTTTTAATGCACAACTTGGAACCTTTGTACTATAGTTGGTCTAAAACCAATCACGAGTTGCAAGAGTCATCACTAATGCCGTACGTAGCTGATGATCTGGGAACACCAAGTAAGTGTTGTGAAGGATGATAATTTTGTGCAATGATTATCGTTGTTTTTATGTCTAATATGTGATTTATGATCAGGACATCTCCGTACCAGTTGCTTTCCATCAATGATGTCGATTACGCATCATATAATGCAATTTGGATACGACTGTGCTTCTAGGAAATGCATCACAAGGGTTTGTATTGAATTTAATTGAGTTACCTATGTAAATTGACCTCAATGTGTTAAAATGATATTGTTTGATCCTAAATATTTGTTTGTTTTGTTTGATGCTGCACTCGTTTAGTGGAAAAATATTGTATGCTGAAATCAAATGTGATTTTATTAGTGTCAGTGTTCTATAAGTGGAATGGATTTGTTTGTTTCCGTGTGCATATATAAACTACATTAATTACGGTGCTATTACTCGGCAGGTGTTTGGAAGGCGGTTTCGCAATTTGTTTCACGATACTGGTGCTGATGAGATTTCTTTGAACATGCGAAACAAACGGTGGAGCATTTGTAAGATCAAGAATCGGGTGGATCGTTTCAGTTTAGAGAATTTTTTTAATTCCCTAAACCTACAGGAGCGTGATTTTGTTCTTGTGACTGCATTTGATGCAGCTAATGTGAATGTATTAGTATTCACAGGAGATGGTGTTGAGAGAATGTATCCATGGACTTAGTTGTATTTCCAGTGTCGCTATAATTGTACTTTTATTAATTAGTAGATACAATGTTGTGGTGATAGCAATCACCATGGTCATGGTAGTTTTAGCGATCGTGAACAGGGATGCAATGTTTGCACATGATTTTGTGGGGTTTATTATGCTGTACAACGTATTCGCTATTTAGGTTTGCTATTTGCATGTGCTGATGTAATGATTTGAGACTAATTTCTGCATGCTTATGCCTGCGAATTTTTTGCTGTTATGCTGAGTATAGTTTGGATTGCAGATTTGCATTGTGGAAGAGAAAATGGATTATTTTTTTTTAATACCTCTATTGTAGAAAATCAATTACAGATTTTTGCATGAGTGCATACATTATAGTTTGCAGAAATTTGATTTATAGTGGTGGATATTACAAAGATTTGTATTTGAAGATCATTGTGAAAAGATATTGGATGCATTTTTTAGAGAGCTATGTGGTTATTGACAATTGTTATCATTACTATGTACGTTTTCAAAACGTAGCTTAGTATTCAGATGGGATTGCAAGTGACATTTTGATGACGTTGTGGAACAAATATATTGGTCAGGCAAAATGATTCATGATTCTTTCTGGTAGAGCTTTAAGTGATGCTATCGATAATTGCATGTTCCCTTCGAGGGATTGAACAAGATTTTGAATCCTAAAAAACCGCTGTTAGGAATAACATGGAGGCACGTCTCTGTCGATATTTTTTGTGAAGTACAACTCTTGTGGCTGGGTTTGGAACAGTAATGGTTAAAGTAGTAAAATAACCGGTTACACAGCGAACAATACTGGAGCCATTAGAACTTGATTGTATATGCTTATCAGCAAGTCCTCGCAATTGGATTGGATTTTACATGAAGTGATTTCAATACCAGGAATACATTTTTTCTCCTCCTTCACTGTCGAAAACAATAACTCTTGCTAAAAGTTCTTTGGTCATTAGTACTGCAATAAACTCACCAATGAACAAATCTAGTTCGGCAATGAAATCTACAAGAGCCTCATCATCCATCACCCCATCTACAATTGGAATTGTCCATTCATGCTCTTGCAATGCGAATACAATTTGCTGGTCATTATCGTCCTCAAAATAGGGTTGAAGACGGTCCTGGAAAGCCTGTTCAATAATATGATATTAGGCAGGTATTTATCGTAATTGTTATGAGTGCGTTTACTGTAATGGAGCAAAACATGTTTTATGTATCCAGACCTTGACCATGTCGTCCTCAAGATCACACGCAATTGTGAATTCACCAACTGTTGTTCGGTCAAACCATATTCCCGGGAAGCACGAAGTTGCAAGCCAAGCTATTACGAGCATCGAAAAAGGA
This sequence comes from Rhododendron simsii, assembly GCA_014282245.1. Lineage (NCBI taxonomy): Eukaryota > Viridiplantae > Streptophyta > Magnoliopsida > Ericales > Ericaceae > Rhododendron > Rhododendron simsii. The sequence continues at coordinate 36,022,221 of CM024955.1, read as the reverse complement.
AAGGAGTCAAACTGAAATGTTGGTACACAGATTCAAAATGATGTGATGAATAGGTAATGACGAATTTACCAGGTAAATGATAGAATGGTGGAGGGAGAGCATTTTGGCTTGAGTATGTGTTAAATACAGAAGTATGCTCCTTGTTAAAAATTAGAACCTCAAAAATGCAAGAAGTTTCACTTGCCAAGAGTATTTGATAACCATCCATCAAATGATTATCGATGTAAAACTCTTCCCATCCAACGCCGAATCTGTGACCTACTATTTGAATAGGCCACACCCTGGCCTGGTTCTTAAGTAGAATCCAGGTGATGTTACCATGTGCTTGTAACACTTGTCTTAGTGTATCTGGGATGCGTAGGTTCTGTGCGTTATAAAATTCATCAAACAGCTAAATAACGAGAAATCATTAAAGAACCGAGATGTGATGCAGTATTTAAAAGGTTACCTCGTTGGTGAATGGAGTATCATCGGCGATCCATTTAAAGAACCAGCAAGGCTGTGTCACTGTTGTGGATGACAAAGGAAATTGTCAGTTGAGTAATTTAATTTGATGGCAGAGTTTGTAGATTACAGAACTGCTGTAGTTTATAGAAACCAAGATATGTAATTACTATTCAATCGCTGTTCAACAAACGAATAATACTGCAGTTTGCTTATCCAGTCTTGGAAATCATTCTCAAATATCCATTCGTCCGAGCTATCGCCATGTAAATAATTGTATTGTTCAATGAACGCTCTATGAGCGCTGTATCTTGCCATATTTGTACTTCGATTGGTAACTGTTGCGACCGATTCAGCGTGTCCAGAGATATTGATCAAATAAATCACCGTTTCAGTACTGCCATCGATGTTGGTGTTGTTTATGTATCTACATCGCACAAAGGGAGTACACCTAGCCATCTGTTTATGCACATGTTGTAAGCAGTATAAATTCTTGAGAAATCCGTGATCTCATAAGTAGGGGGAAAAATAGTTCATCACTAAATTTATGTATTACACCGGAAGAGGGATAATGGAAGTTTACCTTTCGAGGTAAGCGGAGAGTGGATGCGCTTGTTGTGTTAGTCTGTATGGCGTGAAGATTACTGTATTCTGTGTGGTTTTGAAGTTTTGGAATACAAAGAGAAAGCACAGAGATGTTTGAGTGGAGCTCTGGGTACACGTAAAGTCGCAGTGATTGTGGGGTCATGGAGGGAGCATTTCGTGTGTCAGAATCGGAGAGCTGTTTTGAGTTCAATCTTGGGTACCGTGAGAACTAATGTCGTCGATGGGAACTCAGAGAAACTTAACTGGATACTATTCATTCCATTACAACTGTTCACGCTTGTAGGGGATGTTCAGGGGCGGAGCGGGGGTTGGGGCCTTTTTTTTTTTTTTTAAACCTATTTCACTTATTATTCAGTAGGGTTATTTTGTTTGAATATAGTAACTAAGTTTTTTCATGAGGCTGTTCGACGATTTTATATCCATTTGTTATTACGTTTTGTGTTTTTTGGTTGCGAGAATTGACGTAGTGTTTTGATGGAAGCTATTTAAAAATTTAGAAATTACAATACAATTTTCCGTTTCGCTGCAGATGTAAACGAACCAATTAGATCATTTTTGGTTTGTATTAATCCAGTATTTGATTTTTTTGGTAATTTACATGTATTGGAATTTGTTTCACTGTGGTGATGCAAGAACGTTCACAAATTCTATGAGGAAATTAATTAATACAAAACTAAAAATTGGACAAGTGGAAAACAAAGCACAAAGTAGTTTGTTCATCTACATAAATAGCATGTCAAATACTTGATTTTTTAATATGATTTGTTTAGTGGCATAAAAGTAATTTTGCATGTTTGTTCTTTAAATTAGTTCTCTTCCAGTATTAATCAATTCTTTTCCTTCTGTAATATTGAGTTGGGTTGATTATAATTTGAATTGGGTCACTGTTTATATTAAATTAGGAACAAAAATCAATGCATATGTGGATTACAAATTTAGTGAATTAACCCCAATTAATAAGAGCATATAATGAAGGAATTTAAATCACGAAATACAAATTTGTATTCGTCTTTAGATGCAGTTGGTATCAGAAGGAAAAAATTAAGTCTTTGAACGTTAAAAATTACTTCTAATTACCAAAGATAATAAAATTAAAACCTATATGTATTAGAAACAATATAACGAAATCCTGAAATATGTAATATTCAATAATTGCGAATATTGGAGTACCAAGGAATCACCGCAAATAATACAGAATTTGAACTGGGGTATGTAAGAATTAATAAAGGGTTTTTTGTAGAATAAAACTGTTAATTTAAATTATCGAGAAGAAAGGAACGCTAATATTGTAGCGCATTTAAAGATATAAAAAGTAGCGAAGTATCTCAGTAACGATTCGATATTTATTTCATAAACTATAATTAAATAAATCCAACCTTTAGGTAACCGCAGATAGACTAGCAGTGCGCTCATGTGATGCAAGACATCCAATATCGAGACAAGAAGTAATGGGACCGGTCGATTCAATATTGCAAACTATACACGATATTGAATCACCAACGTGAAGCTATTATTACCGGCAACTCTCGATCAAAGGTCACAACATTCTACGCCTCCAAATTGTTAATCCCTCTGAGAAGGCTCATGCGCAACATTTTGAATTACCAGTGACTGACCTAAATTAAGCCTGTGAAATTGTTGGTTAGTGCCAAGGGTTTTTCCTTTTTGATCCACTTGTCTTCGAGCTAGTCGTTGAGCTACCTTTCTGGAGAACAAAGAATAATGACAGGCATTTTAATACAACAGTATGGATTTAGGCATATCCATTCTACGAAAATAAAGAGGAACAACCACTGCTGCATACCGCTTTAGTTTTCTTCGTCTTTCCGCGGATCCTGTTCTTCTGAGGTTTTAGCTTGTATATCCGAACCATCCAGTGGTGAGTTGTGAATACCTAGGTTGTAAATAAGCCACAAGAAGCTAATTTTAACAAGGAGAAAGTAATTTCTGTTTAATAGGGAACAATACGCAAGGAATCTCCTCATTTTTTTGAACTCCTCGAATAAGAATTTCCCCGTCTTTCTTTTCCCTTGCAAATACAGTAAAAGGCCTAAAAGGAAATCAAGACATATGAAGTTAATTCCTAAACTGAGTTCTCATGCCACATTTGAGGTTTCCATTATCTTACCTCATCAAAATGGGTAAGCTTGAAGTATTTCTTCCCTATTTCAGTCCGCCTCACTCTATCAAAGGCTTTTCCATCTGTCTCCACAAATCTAGAACAAAGCAGATGACATCAAGTAACAACCACGAAAGCCAAAATAAACACGAATTACACAACATCCACGAAGAATGAACCAAGTCGTCACTAACCTGTAATATGAGAGTTTGTACATGAGGCAATTAAGCATGGTTGGAGTGGCTTGGGAATCAATCCGGTACTGACCATCTCTCTTTAGAAAGGAAGACAAATTAATTTAGTTAGAATCTGGTATTGCCAGTATAACAAACAGGAAATACAATAAGAAAGCTGTCACTTGTGTCTATATACAAAAAGATATGTGTTTTCTAAGTCAAACAATAACAAATATGCTAAGGTAATAATACAGAAAGACATCTAATAGACAGCTACACATGAACCCGGTCATGTACGAGAACTGTCACACTTGGTAGAAAAAACAAATACAAAAAAAGCAATACGTATAGAAAAAACCTGCCAACATGACGACACTTCAAAACAAAACTCTTCAATCTATCCAAGGCAATTCCAATGACATGATATGTACTTAAACTCCAAGACGTATTCCCAAATACTGTAGATTAATTTGCTTTTACATCCGAGACATATTCTCAGGTTTATAGCAGTTGGAACAAAATTAGAGAAATCATCTTTAATGCTTTGGCCCTGCTCTGTAAAGACTAGCAACTGCTTCAAGATGGTAGGCTAATGAAATTGAAAAAGATCAAAATGAGCAATTGTTAGATCAAAAGAAAGAGTTCAGTATATGTGTAATATGATTGAAGCTATGACCCAAGTTAGAGCTGAATGTTGGCAGGATTTTTATCACTAACGCAAGATAGTATGGATAATTTTACAGTCTGCACATGTTTGTAGAATGCACAGATTCCAGATAATGACCAAGGTATAGCAATTTGTTCCGTAAGCACGACAATCACGCATAATACCTAGTTCTCAACCCTGTGTACTTAATTTCCATCTACTTCTAAACCCAGGTGCGGGAACAGTATCATTTCTTCTAAGGCCACACGCACTATCCTGAACAACGCTGAAATAAGAAACTACTTACAAGATAATCAGGCTCCTTGATGTGAGGAAATACACCACCACCTATACGAACCATCCACAGAAACTTGTTGATATCGTCACTCGGATAGCCAATAAGACCTGAAAAGTTGACAATCAATCATTAAGCTTTCCTTCTTATAGACAATCTTAGCAGCAGATGAGAAAACTAACCTCCAAACACAACAAGAACGTATTTCACATCCAAGGAGTTGAAAATCTCCCAAGCTGCCTTTTCAGGAGATGACATGGCAGTACCAACAGTTGCAATATGTGTGTTATTCCAAGTATTGTTGTCAACAATGACAGTGCGGTTAGCCATAGCAGTTGTTTGATAACCATAGTCCCACCAAGATGCAACCTGAAAAATGATCACAGAAACTATCAGACTTCATTCTGTCAAGATACCAAGCTAGCTCAACAGGAACTCTTCCATAGAATCTGTTATGGAGTTCATACAGTCGAGCGATGATAAAAGAACATGGTAAGAAATGAAAGCTCTTCTAGAAACGGTCTGTCATCAAATCAGGAAAGATTACATTCAACCGTTTGAATATATGTATGCCGTTGGCTCTTCTCCCAGTAGCTGAATAAATTGCCATTGCTAGCAGCCTAAAAAATACTATGTTTAGTGGATCCCTATCGCTAACTCTTGTCCTGTCCATTAACAACTTCATCCACAAGCAGCAATGAAGAGGCATACAGAAGACCACATCCACCACAATCCATCTACTCAGAGCTTATCCATGTCATTTACTTGTAAGCACCTCAAGAACTAGCACATCGAAATCACACCAAAGAAGACATCACATTCAGAGAAATGAAAGGAAATGTTTGGCATGACAAATCCCTGACGACCCTACCCTAGGAAGTGTACTAGAAGGTAATAAACTTGAAACACTAACATGACCAAGATCATAGAGTGACAGCCCCTACAAACAGTATCGCCACAAAGAAACTATTGAGAACTAACGGTTTGCAAAACAAAACTGGCATAAAGAAGCTTATATGATTTTAATGAGGTATATAGTGGGCTAAGACTCACTTTATCATCCAACTCAGTATTGTGGCTCAACCATGCATAAGCCTCCCGGAAATCATCAAACACATGAAGACCGTCCTGAGATTGAGATGTTAAGACAATGGAAGGTGCTGAATAAGCTTCTGCTGCCGCCCAGACACAGTGAACCTACAAGGAAATACAAGAGCTAAATTCTTACAGGACACAGGGCAAGAATTAGAAGAAAATACACAAAGATACAAGTAATAAAGAAAATCACAGCATCATCCTATTCAGAAAAAATTGAAACTTGAGAGTACAAGTGGACTAAAAAATTTCAACTTCTTACGGAGCAAGATTAAAGGGTGCACAAGTGAGTAGGAGTGGGTTCATAATATGAAAAAGGTTAACAGTGACTTCAAGAGCATCCAGCATTTATATCAAATATGTAAATTTGAATCTCAATGTGCAGTTATGATTCACTCAAGACGGAATGAAGTATACATACCACATAAAAGGCACCCAGCAACACAAGTAAGAAAATACCAAGAACAGATGTTTCCAAAGGTAAAACCAGAAGCCTCTTCTCTTCCTGAGGCTTCACAGAAATCTTCTCCACGTTTTCTTTTTCCTTCTTTTTGTGCTTTTTTGAAGGTCTTTCCTTGGATAAATCTTCATGTTTTTCAGTCTTTCTCGAAGTTCTTTCTTTTGCAGAATCTTCTTTTTTACCAATTTTCGTAGTCTCATTTTGTATGACGGCAGTACCTGAACTGGTATCCCCTGCCTTAAAAAGACAGCGAGGAAACAAATATTAGTCCAGAAGCTCAATTTTGACTCACCAAACGGTAAGAAGGTTATTACAAATGAAAAGAGATGATAATACGATTACATCAATCTGGGAACTTCCAGACAATTCAGGCAACTGAAATTTGATTGAACGAGTAAAAACTTCAAAAGCTGCAGAAAGAGCAATCCCAGATGTTATGCATGCTGCTGGAGCAAGAACAAGCATTAGACGCACCTGTAATGCAAACCAAAAATCAATGATGACCACGAAAGAGAAGCAAAGAAGATGAAGAAAAGGGGGGGGGGGGGGGGGGGTTGGTGGGGGGGGGAATGGTGTCGGATGTACTTGCCATGACTCCAGAAAAATACACTGATGTTGCTATGTAGAGGACCACAAAGGAGCTTGCATCAGATAGTGGCAAAAAGCAAGCCTGCCAAGAACCAAAAGAAGACCACGGCATAAAGTTGAGCGGTTCAAAACATATCAGCAAATAAAACAATAGAACTTAAGAAAGGAAGAGAATGCCAATAGACACAAGCATAAATATGGTTCTGACATCCAGAACTTACAATAATGCCGGCTGGAACCAAGAATGCCAAAACATTTATGTCCATGAAGTATGAAGGCCAAGTAGGTGGTTGATGTTCACTAACGCTTGCAATAATTGGTATATACTTGCTTGCATAAGTTCTGTGATGAGTCATTATCGGGGCAAATGTCAGAAGGTGCTCAGAACAACTAGACATAGAACTGATGGTGAAGGTTTTATAAGTGTGATGACAGAAATAATGAAAAACAAATGTAATAACAGAAGCATTTCCAAATCATTATACAAAATGTAATAAAACAAATGTATTTAAAGAAACAAAACAGAAGGACAGCATAAGAAACAAGACAACACACACATCGCACATCCGAAATCGGAAAACTAATTTCACATCTCCCATAAATCTATGCTACTACTAAGGGAAAACTACAATAAACCCAGCTTAAAACCAAAAAAGTTGGCCTAACTCACACCTGTAGTTACATAACAAGGAATGATTTTAGAACAGTGCAACACTACGGTGATCTAAACCTGAATATCAACTAGTACTTGGAATAATACATATATTACATATCTACACATTCTATGGCTGAATATTTCAGCAATCGTTTATATAAGCAATCAGCTACAAAGTTGTAGAGCTGATGCCCAATAACCGACTTACCAGATTCCAAGAGCAAGGCACCTAACTAAGGGAAAAAGGGCATCCACGTATTCAAGCCCACTAATAGAATGACAGTGCGGAAGCGAATTGCTGCAAGTTTCCTACTACCCTTTCGGAAGACTAATGTAACCGGATATATAGATGCTCACTCAAATAATAAACGAATTACTTACGGATCAAGCAGACTCAGACTTCGACCACTCCATCCCATTGTTGGGCTAGAAGCTATCAGTGCTACTAGTACAGCTATCACAGCACAACATACTACCCTGCAAAATAGAATTGTCAAACTTTAACAAGGCAGGGAAAAACTTCCGAGTTTGTGACAATCAATGTTACTACTTAATTAATACTCCCACTGTCCTAATTGTAGGTACATCATTATTTTTTGGGACGTCTCAGATTATTAGTGCTCCATAACTGTACAAGTCGTCTTTACAAAGTCAGTATATATGCTTTAGTTTCCCAAAACTATCCCTAGTCAATGGCTGACTACAAAAAAAGGTGGGATTAAAGTTATAATTTTAGAAATCAATATCATCCAGTTACATTTGATTGGAATTATTCTTAAAAGGACCAAAAATATGGGACGGAGAGAGTACTTTTATAGTGCTTTGTAAATGTTTTGAAGAAAATAGAGATGACGGAAGCTTACAGTCCAACAGATACAACAAGGGTAACAGCAACTTTAAACATTTTTGGCGAGAGAATCCCTTTGATATAATGCACAAGAGCCACCACATGGAGAATAATGAAAACCTGAAGATAAAAAATTAGTAGTAATAACAAATGCTAACATAAAGTATCATAGCGACTCTTTACTTAAATGTTCTAGCCTTCTAGGTGAGAAATAAGGGACGTGAACCGTTTGTATTTGGATAAGGAAGCAATTCCACACTATCTTGCCAACTAGGCATTGGAATGGAACAAGGGCTCAAGAAAAACAGAGCATCAACGTCTCCTACTTGAATCCAAGAAAAATCATTTTGCTAGTTGTCAGAACTCTATGCTCTCCAATGTGACATGGCGGTCACGGGGTTGAGTCGCGGAAACATGCTCTCTACTTGCGAGAGTAAGGCTGCATACATCTAACCCTTCCCCAGACCCTGTAGTAGCAGGAGCCTCGTGACTAGGTAGCCCTTTTTTAAAAGCTAAACTTTTATCCCTTAGAATAACCTTCATTTACAATAAAGACATGGTTTGTGTTTTGATCCATATCATTCAATTAAAAAAGTATCGGGGAGCCATCCAGATACACTATAGTTAAACCCCTTTTAAGTTCATGGATAACACTTTACAAAAGTTCCGCATATAACACTGGAAAAGAGCATGTTTGTTTTTCTCTTCACCAAACTTCCATTCACGAAATAAATGCGCCCATTGCCAAGAAAGAGCATGTAGTAGTTGTTACGTGTTTTCCTTAGTCTTTTTGTTATCTATGAGGACCGATGACCCTTATAACCAAAGACGCTATTTCCTTCCAGTTTCCAGACATATATAAATACTTTGTTCCTACATTCAAAACCAAAACATCATCTTGGTACTTCAGCAAATCAAAACTGTTAAGTCCGAATTCTACAATTAGTAGTACCTCAACAAACAAACAAAGAAAAAATAAAGCAGATAGGTAAGAGTTACGCAAACAAATATTGTTCTTATAACACAACTATACAAGTACATTCCAAATTATATTCTTCATCGGTTAAGACTCTGGGAAGCAATAGTAGCTGACACAAGCAAAACTACATGATAACCATAACTCCAAACTAAACCGACTAGATGAGTCAAGTGTCAACTCACATTTGAAGGTGACAATAGGCCATCCACATGGTGGAAAAGGAAAAAGGATATTGAAACTTTCTGGTGAACATGCACTTTGATTTGTTTGCGTACTTTGCTACAGTAAAACAAAGTATGCCATGATCAAATTGACCACCAATCAAATATCACCAAACAGTCCGTATTGTAGCAGATTACCATATCATCAATTCGCAAGCGAGTATTGACTCCTGCAAATATCCTTACTCCAAAAACAAGGAAGCGACTACCTTTCTAGTCAACCATCTGTTTCATTACATGCTATAAAAAAAACAAAAGGCTACAGAGTGCACAAGGCTCCCACTACTACTGGATCCGAGGGAGGGTCACATGTAAGCAGCCTTACCCCGCAAGCAGAGAGGGTGTTTCCGGGACTCAAACTTATGACCACAAGGTCACAATGACTCGAAATCATGACCATCAGGTCATTAAATGCTATATGGCTATACCAGACTAGGCTAGGCAATCCAACCCGCCCCGCCCCGAACCCGCCCCGCCCCGCCCCGAACGGGGGCGGGTTTTCTATAATATTTTCGGGTTTCGGGTCGGGGTCGGGTAAAAAAAAATGTACCCCGGCCGGGTTCGGGTAGGGTTCGGGGTAATAGTGCCCCGCCCCGACCCGAAATACCCGCCCCGAAATTACCCGACCCGGCGTACTTATATATATATATATATGTATTTATTTATATATGTATATATATACTTATATACATGTTATTTCATTTTTTTAGCATTAATCCAAAAAACAATGTCTCTTTACTGTCAAGTAGCCTAATTAAATTTTAAAAAGAAATAAAAATTGATATTTATTGGTGTTTAGTGGATTTTTTAAAAAGTTTTCTTCAAATATTTACATTAAATTCTACACATAAAAAAATGGAATGAAGTATCTAAAATATTGATTGCAATTAAAAGTTTAAATTTGACTGTGATACCAAAAGACATAAAAATAATTTCAAAAGTTTTATTTTCTAGATAATTTTTATTCTTATTTAGCTTTTTTTTTTTACCTTTTTTTACTTATACTTTAATTTTTTTAAATTTTTACGGGGCGGGGCGGGTAAACCCGTTCCCCGATCGGGGCGGGAACGGGGGTACCCCAAAAAAACCCGGCCAGGGTCGGGGCGGGGCCGGGGGCGGGTAATGATTTTCGGGTCGGGGTCGGGGTATGCAAAAACCCGCCCCGCCCCGTTGCCATTCCTATACCAGACAAATAATATTTACTTCCAAAGACTACTTCTTGATGCCCAAAATCACCAAAACCATCCTCCTAATAAAAACTTGGTTCATGACCATGGACACAACTCCTCATGGCATTATTATCCTTGTTGTAAACCCTGACCTATCCACCAAAGAATACGGATGACTTCGTGAAACAGCTGAAGCACAACATAATCTATATACAATGTTACTTTTAGAACCCCTTTTGAGTACATCTATCTTGATAAGGAGAATGGAAAGTGGGTAAACAATCCTGGCTCTGGCCGGGCCAACCATTGATAGGATCTGCTATTCCTCCCACCCCCGATCACAATCTCATTTCAAACTGTACTTTGAAAAGATTTATTCTCGCGAAGACATTATTTGACAAAAGGCCGGACCGATGACTCGCTTGTCCAGTACTGCTAACTACTACAGGAGGATTCCATCCCGTCGGGACTACCCCATAGAGCCTCTTCTTCGGAGGCCTTTAGGCCCCTACTGATTAATCAAAAGCAAGTAGGGGGTGGCAACAAATAGACACTGAAATATTTAAGAAGGTAAAACTGGATAAAAATATGCCAAACAGAGCTCCATTTATGGATGTGGAACTCACCAAAAATGATGCAAAATGTTCAGATGTCATAACCGCATTAAAACCAACAACAGGCACCAATGCGGCTAACAATGTTCCTAAGACAACCTGCATTGCAAAAGACATAAGATTATCAATAACACTGATATCTTTATTGCATGTCCGTTATCTGTCTCCCAAAGGCCAAAGCCTTCCCACATCTTCACAAACTTCTTTTAACTTGCAAACCACCCACATTCGCCAAGTTGAGTTTCGTCAAGCAGTAAAATGTACTTATTCCATTTAAAGTATGCATTCTACATTCTTTGCGCTAAAACATTTGCATCAATTACTTTCGAATGCCATCAAAGCTTTGTGAGTTGCGGAAAAATACTTACAAGTGGAGCATACGCAATGTACAGCCGAGAGGAATAGCGACCAGTTACAATGCACAGAAGGACATGCATTGGAATGAGGTTAATAATAAAAGTATACCCTCCCCAAGAGCAAACCTGAAAGAGGAATTGTTAAGCTGAAAACATAAATCAATTAAACGTAAAAAAGGGCATTGGAAACATAGAATAAACAAAGCCTACCATATAAAAGTATGCTAGGGCATTTAAAGTGGCATAAAAAAGGGATCCTGTGTTCAACGTCTGCATGAAACAACTAAGGTCAGGAAACAGTTCAAAACATGTTATGATGCAGTAACATTCCAGCAAAAAAAGAAAAAGGAACCATCCGAGAGACAAACAAACTGTGGTTACCAAATAAAAAGGATTACGAAAGTTTATTTGAGTAGGAAAGATAGCACCAAAGGCTTAAGGATGCAATGACGTGATCAAAGTCTGACCTTTATATATAGATAGAAAGTGAAGATCAGAGCAAATATAGCTACAGCTTCATTGTCATAGCTTCCAGCCACAGATCGAGATATATAGGATGGAACCTGTGGAATATAACATAGCAAAAAGCAGCAAGTAACATTTCATTATGATAGAGATTTAGACGCTGTCAATTATGTAAAGTAGCACACTTTCAGTAAAATTCTGCAGTTTCTGAAGTACACAAGAGGCAATAAGCTTGAGGCCCCCAGATGCCTTTGCTCAATGACAGCAAACAAATTGCCAAAATGTTTGTGAGGGTGAGAGATTAAAGATATTCTTTCGTCGACGGCATCTAACTAGTCATTAGATGATGAAATTCTAGTGGAAGATGATGTTCCAAAAGAACTGCGGTCATTTCAAATTTAGCTACTGACGTCAATAAAATAAACTATAAACAAAATGAAAACTTAGAAATTCAAATAGGTATACTGGACAGTGGGCAAGAAGGCAACTAAGTACTAAGAATATCACTACATGCAAAAGATGATAGTCAGAAGAACTGCGGAATTATTTCAAATTTCACAAGCAGAGTAAGTTTAATAAACCATGAACAAAATGCAAACATGGGAACATCAAATAGGTATACCGGGCAGTGGGCAGCAAGTTAACTAAATACTAATGAGCCGTAAACAAAGGAACAGACCATTAAGCTAAGTACTGCCCCACCCATATATCGCTGCTAAGTGCCAAAGTACAGAGTTGCAGACACCTATTTATATCCAAAAGAAAAAATCAAAGAAAGCAAGACCTACTGAATTAAAGATAAACTATTAGTATCTTGTACTATTTTGTTAAGTTAAGATAAACTGGTAACTATCAATTCTTTGGAAACATAAATTATTTACTATCCACTCAAAGATTAACTAATGGAACATGAACATGCTAACTGATGATAACAGAAGGTGCAGGTCAAAAGTGGAAAACTGTTGCATGAAGTTTTGAAATTCCATAAAACAAACACAAATAAAGCTAAAAACACAGCATAGAATTTACCATGCCCAAAAGAAGTGCTGCAGTCAGTCCAGCACCAGTGCCTTTAACTTCCTACATGGAGGGGCAATTGGACAAGATTGACAAATATCAGTTTGTGATGGATACACATCCAATGAGACATAACAGTGAATCAAAGGATATAAAATACAACTTCCAGAACACAAAAACAAATCTAGCCAGAAAGTGAACCTTCGTAAGCAGGAAGGTTGCCCATGCAGCAATAGCAGAGAATACTGGAGCCGTAAACACACAAACAGTTTCCACGGATAGAGGAATATTCAAAGAATTCAGAATCCTGCCGGATTCCACAGATAGAGGAATATTCAAAGTCAGTCTCACCAAAACCAATTGAAGCAATACTTACTCCCTTACGCCTGCTTTACTGTTCTATAGTAGAGGCATAGGCGGAGGGGCATAGAGACAAGGGTGGGCAACCGACCCCACAGGCTGCCAAATTTTCATAGAGATAGGTATAATTTTTACCCCATTTTTACTAATTTGACCCCACTTTGAAATTTATTTTGGCCCTAGCCCATATAAGGGTTTTGTACTTGGGGAAAAAAAGGAGTCAAAATAGAATCTCCACCCACAAAATTCCATCATGGATGTGCATTATAGTGAGGAGTTTTCCAATTTGAAAGGAATTAGTGACCTTGCGTATAAGATGGTTGAGACTTGAAGAGATATGGCATATTCCTTGGTTTATAGGCTTCTTACTTTAGAAGTTATTTTACCGGTTGCTATTGCCACACTAGAAAGAGCATTTTCCGCTATGAAGATTGTAAAGAGTAGTCTTCAAAATTGTATATGTGACCAATGGATGCATGATAGTTTGGTTGTGCATATAGAGAAAGATGTTTTTGAAACCATTACAAACGAGGTTATCATCCATCGTTTCCAAAGTATGAAAAGTCGTTGAGGTCAATTGTAAATCGAAGTTACATTTTGTTATTAATATATATCTACTTTTTGATTAACTTGTCAATCCTAATTATTTTTTTCAATTAGCAACTAAAAAAGTGAACTACACAGTACACAGTTAAAATTTCCGACCCCACTTATCGAAAATCCTGGCTCCACTCAAACTGAAATTTACAGATTTCAATCATCCATTTACAAAGGGACAAGGAAAAGTATGTGGTAATCTTCAGTCAGAATCTCAAATACGCACCACCACATGGTTCCAGCTGTCAATGTCAATCCAGGGTAAACCGTTCCACCAATCACACGACCAAGAGGATACCTTACATCAAGTTAAGATAAACTGTTAGTAATTCACATTAAACAACATCGTATAGGAGAATTAGGTAAACAAGTGTTTCACTGCATGAAATGATAACCACGTGAATTACAATTACCAAGTCCGATCGTCAAACCAGTTCCAAAAGTCGTATATTCCATTCTTTGTGAGATACTGAAATCAGAAAACAATGTTGTCATCTTCATTTTGCATCAGAATTATTAACAATCCAAAGCAAAACATGCACAAGATAAATTGTTATGGACTCAATACAAAGTGGTCACAATTGAAGAAATCAAGTTACAGTGCACTTTTTACTGTACTAAAGTTACCAACAAAAATCTCACTGAAATGAGACCAGAAGAATTGCAAATTGGAATTGATGAGCCAATGCGCTTTTTTGGGGGCTCACTTGCAGGTGTGGATACACAGCAAAAAAAAAAATACAGGCTCGACTACTCATAATAGGTTATTTTGTCACCGATCGGCAACAAATAGATTGTCGCCACGTCAGGATTTACGTGTGCAACAACCTCCTTCAATGGATTTACTAGCTCATGTCTGGGGCTGTACTGGCTACGGCTTCTTGCAAAGGATGAATCAAAATGAACGTAAAAAATCGTAGCCTCCAGACCTTTTCAGAGAGAGATGCAGAAAAGAATCCTATGGTGTGATTTTGGCCCATAAGTCAAACACAGAAGCTGTGTCACTAACCGAAAACGCACAAGTGTTGCAGCAAACGTCACTTTACTCATGCATTGAGCAATGTTAGGAACACAACTCTAGAACTCAACTCCGGACACAACTATGTCCAGAACCGTCGATGCACGTAGCCCACATACACTTCAGGCCTTAGTCACATAATCCTCCGCTAGTACCCTCCGCTCACTCTCAATCCTACTATGCACTTGCGTTCTCAAATCTCGTCGTAGTTTGGGGTGCTTTTGAAAGATGCGTTCATGCTTGCACTTGCGTTCCCGATCACACACCTGCATAGCGTGACTTAGCTTCAGACGCATTTGTGTCCATGTTAGGAACACAACTCCGGACACTACTGTGTCAAGAACCGTTGATGCACGTAGCCCACATACACTTCGGACCTTAGTCACATAATCCTCCACTAGTACCCTCCGCTCACTCTCAGTCCTACTCTGCGCTCGCGTTCCCAATTCTCGTTGTAGTTTGGGGTGCTTTAGAAAGGCGCGTTCATGCTCGCACTTGCGCTCCCGATCACACGTGCATAACGTGACTTAGCTTCATACACATTTGTATTCTTTCTGTTTCTCGACTTTTGGTTATACATCTTACAGATTATAGAAAATCAGCACTTTGGGAAGAAAAAAAAATTACACTTAAAGAATCAAACCTGAGTGACTCTGTAATTGAAGTAAGGATCGAACTCGTGAATAACACTCTCGTACTTTATAACCTACAGCAACGAAATTCATATTCAAACAGATGTAAATACGGAATTTGAATAACATTCAAACGAAAGATCCAAAATATGAGAATAAGGGTGTTTACAGAGAATAGACGGATCGAGAATGCGAGAACTCCGATCAGGAGGAGGATGAAGACTGATAGAACGTTTCCAAATGCGAATCGTAGACTCGACGCTTTGGCGTCCTCTGAGGCCGCCATTGACTGTTAATCCGCGCTCTGAAACTGGAGGGACGGAGAGATACAGAGTCGGTTTTTGTAGGTCGTGAGATCAGTGGAAGACGAAGGGAAGACTTTGTAGGAGCCAGAACCGAAGAAGTGAAACTACGACATTAACCCTTAAGTATTAGTGTACTGACATTTTAACCCTAAATTATTTTGCATTTTCTAGACGATATCAAAGCATCCATGTTGTGATAAGCAAATAGGTGTGGATAAACTAATTTAACAATAATGATCAAAAAATACCCCACATTGTAACAAGGAAAGTTACAAATCTTTTAGCAAATAACCAAATTACACTCATTCCATAACCAAACTTAACAATTTTCACCAATAACCAAATTTGAATTTTAATAAACAAGTTTCAATCACGCACCCGACCACACCAAATTATTCGTCTCGACAAGACTATTCCAAAACTGGAAGGTCGGTCGCCGTAAACCTCCTCACGCGCTGCCTAAAAAGGTTGCGCATGAGATCCACTCGTTTTACGCGCCGAACACACCAAATCGAGTAAAGGCGTGTGATATCACGTGCAACCTCTTTAGGCGGCGCGTGAGGGTGCCTGAAAATGTCTTTGGGGCCCAGTTTTTCAGTTTTGAAATCATCTCATTGAGACGAATAATTTGGTATAGTCGGCTGCGTGATTGAAACTTGTTTACAATTAGACAGATATACATTGTATATTGTGGGATTTTTTTTGTTAGGGATGCAAAAAAAAAAAAAAACAACGTGAAGGTGGAGATTGTTAAGTTTTATTATGAACTAAATGGATAATCAAATGTTGATGTGGCACATTTTGGTTATTAGTTTTAATTATTACCATTGCGGATGCTCTCATGTTAAAGCATTTCTAATGGTGCCTTTGTTTTAATGTTTGTGTTATATGACCCCAAAAAAATGTACAATGTGGGTCCCAATTTTGCATGTCAAGACTTAAAGTAAAAATTTAAGGAATGAATATGTATTATAGTGGTGTAGTTAAGATGTATGATAGTATTAGTTAACAACAGAGATATAAACTTATATAAAAAAAACTGAGATAAAAAAACATACATGTATGCATCTGGACCCACCCCTCTGCTCTCTTCTCTCTATTATCTCGTCTCTCCCTTCTCTCTCTCACATCCTGTAGCCCACCTCAGTCGCACCTCTGGCTTTTTTTTGTGCTTACTTATTTTTCGTCCCCCTCTATCATTTTTTTTTTTAAACTATTGACAAGTGTACAGTTATCTCAGTAGTTAGTTTTAGCTAGAATTAACCAAGCATTTATCAAACCCACTTGAAAGACCAGAATAGGCTTAGTTAGCCATGTGGAGGCATTTGCTTTGGTTGCATGGGAGGATGAGCAGCTAGACTCTCTAATTGTACTTCTATTGATCAAACTGTTGGCCTTTTCATTATGTCAAGTAATTTTTTAACCTTAGCCTAACTACATAGCTCAAAAAGCTAATCTCAAGTTATACAGTAGCTAACCAAAATTACTTTTATACCATATTCACTTCTTAGACTTTCCCAATGTGAGACAAGTGCCCAAAAGGTGGGTTCATTCCCTGGTAGTCACAGTGTGACACTTAGTTATGTACAATACATCAGTGTGCTCGTACCAAATTCTAAAAGTGGCCTCCACCAAGTAGATCAGGGTTGTACTCCGATGCTAACTGTAACGACTAACCCTTAGTCTAATCGCGTGGCTCAAAAGGCTAACCTCAAGTTATGCAGTAGTTAGCCAGAATCACTTATATACCATATTCACTTCTTAGACTTTTCCGATGTGGGACAAGTGCCCAAGAGGTGGGTTTTCACATCTTACCACGCCCACTAGAGATGCCTTTAGTGTGTTAGTAGTTAGTACTCCTATGATTACTAGGAGGGGCAGTCTCCTGTTCACCAGAGTTGAACATTTGATCTTACATTATAAACGATACATTATCACCGGGCCCTGTTTAGGAACACAAAATAACACAATAATAAATTCCAGATTTGTCATTGAGCAATGTTGGGATGTTCCAATTCGGAGTACCAAGTAGACAACACCGCGTTGTACTTTGGGAAGCTAAATAATTACTCCTAGTGGGATGGGGATGGGAAATGATGCCACGGATAATTTAAGAACCAGATTGAAAAAATGGAGAGTAATTTTGGAGCCGAAGTAAAAGTTTCATGATAACTCGGGACTTGGGGGGGGAAAGTGTATTTACCAGTAACTTCCACAGCGCCTCGCCTTATTGGTCCTTGGCCGCTGGTGTGACATCACT
The DNA here is from genome assembly GCA_014282245.1 of Rhododendron simsii. Lineage (NCBI taxonomy): Eukaryota > Viridiplantae > Streptophyta > Magnoliopsida > Ericales > Ericaceae > Rhododendron > Rhododendron simsii. Next base: position 36,004,297 of record CM024955.1, on the reverse strand, counting down.
GACATGAATAGCTATGCCACCTGTTTATAGCACCTCGCCCGCCTAGCATTGTGAATAATTCCTACTTGGCACGCATAGAAATTATGGAGTACTATATTAACGGACTAGTGCTAGCCCATACCAACGGCATTACGCATTCCGGTTGAAATGGGATGGCAATTGTGTGATTTATGTGAAAATCATTGGCACTTAACCGGAAAGTGGGAGGATGTAGTACAGCCTTTGGATCAAATGAATCTAAGCCGTTCCAATAACTTGTCCCCACACCCTTCTGTTTTTTAATAGAGATGTTTCCTGCAGCGAAAAATTTGTAATTTTTTATTTGTAGTTGAAAAGTTAGTAGGTGTTTTCGGTAGTAAATAAATTGTTAAAAAATATCAAATTGTTTTCGGTAATGAATAAGTTGTTAATGGTTTGTGAGTAGAGTTACTGTAACAAAAACAGTTTTTGTTGACAAATTTTTTATTAGTGGAAACAAAATGTGAAAATGATGAAAAAAATTTTGTTAGTGCAAACGAAATGGAAAAATGCGTTAAGTTTTTTATTAGCGAAAACACCCCCTAACACAGAACTAAATTTGGACGAATCAAATATGGCACTGGGATTTTCAGAACTGTTATGCACACCGATGGTGTGTACACTGACGGTGCACATACCGGCACGCAAAACCCACTTGGGGTCTTGTAAAAAAAATTTGAGCTGTTCAATAATATTTAAATAAATCGTGTGGCCCCATTTAAAAAACAACTTGGGTAGACCAGTAATCTAAATGAATAATTTAAAGATTGAATCAAACACCAACACATATCCAATTAAGATAGCCCTGCGTGTTGATTTGTGCACCGTCAATGCGCACATCGTGGATGTCTTTATGATTTTCGCTGGATTTACCTTGACCAGTGGCGGAAGCCACATGGTGACGGTCGGGTAGGTGCCAGTGCCACTTCCATACTGTTTTTTACATTACTGGAATTCGATAAGTGTCGGACCGTTTTTTCATTATCTTTCCTGAAACCAATTGGTATTAGAGAGGGTTTAATTAAATCTTTTATGATATTCGATATCGCATCCGCAAGTCTGTTTTTAGAGCGGTCGCAAAAAGTAACGTTGTGTAACAAAATCCATATAGGCATTCCGGGCCCAACAATCCCTCCCTCGCGATGATGCTCCTGCAACTCGAACCCATGACTTCCTAGGTCTGATATCACTTGTTAGACCGTTTTTCCACCATCTCCACTAAAATCAATTGGTGTTAGGGAGAGATTCAATAAAGTCTTTTATGGCGTTCGACATCGCACCCGCAAGTTTATTTTTAGAGCAATTGCAGAAAGTGACATCATGTAATCAAATCCACGGGACACTCCGGACCCAACAATGAGGAACCTATTAGTATTCGTTCAGCTTTAATTTTTACACAGATTATGTAAAAAATCACGATTTAAAAGTTCAACAACTTGGATGAAAATAACAATAGCCCGGTGGCTTTCGTTACAAGACTACGAGAGAGTTAAATCAAACATTCACGTAATTTTAACAAAAAACGCACATGGAGAATCTAATTGTATGAATACATACATAACCTCCCGCTTTTAACTTTTACGGATAACATCCAACAACTAAACTCTCGTTCGAAAAGTGTCATTCCTGTATTCAAATCCTTGGTCAATGGCCCGACATCCATTACACTGTAAAACATTTTACATCGAAACAAACGGGGCCTGGATGTTAAAATTTTGCCGTAAGATTGTTCTTTTGTTGGAAAATTGATGTTCAATTCCTCAAGGTTGATCGATTTTCAAAATGAACAGTATCATTTTGAAATTCCCATCTACACATAAGAATTTTAAATTATATTCTCACGTATTCCCATTTGTTTGTTATTTTTCAAAAACAATTGTCATATTTTCTAATTGAAAAATAAAATGTATTGGTTCATAATTTTTTTTGATTTAATACCAATTTGAATGTAAAGTATTCATTTGTAGATATTCAAATTACACAATTTGAACGAAATGAAAGCAATTTGTGTTTTTGTTATTTTTTGTTGAAAAACTAAAAGTATTTTTATTTGCTATTTTGCATTCCATTTTTAATTTAATACTAACAATTTCTCATGAAGATAAATTGATGCACGCCAAAATTGAGTATAGTTTCCTAAAAGTGCTAAAAATACTAAAAGTACTAAAGAGGTTTTTTTTTTTTCATAACTAAAGAGTTTTTTTTTTCCTTCACAAAATACAAAGTTTATCAATAAAGGGGTTTTTCCCTTCACAAAATACAAAGGGGAAAAAATCATTTATTACTTTCAGAACTTTTAAAAAACTAGGCCCGAATGTCATTACTTACAAAAAAACGAAATACTCCTTACGTCCAAAAATTATACGTCGTATATTACTCCATGAAAATATGTATATTTTTAAAATAAAAAACAAACTATTTTTATACATACGTTTTTTTTTCAATTTATTTGGATTAAATTAATTATCTCATTTACTATTAAGTTAAATTGTTGTAAATAAATTTTTAAAAATGTGTGAAATTATTTTATTTGAAAATTATGGATCCTTCCACATTTTATACAAATAGGAAAGGGATGGATCCTCCCTATTCCAAATTTTGGACTAAAAGAAACCGTTCAAATAAGGACTACGCATTAGAAAAATCAATGATTCGAATTTGCTCAGAAACTCTTCGCGTGGAGAATCTACCCTTTCCGTTAAGAGTCTTTGAGTAAATTCAAACTATTAATTGCAATAATAGACGGTACAAACTAAGGCTGTGTTCTTTTGGACTCAACTTAAACTTAACTTAAATTTGAAAATTTTGTCCTTATTTGAATTTTTTTTGCATATTTTAGTTTTGCGTCAATTTTTTTTTGAGTTATTGATTCATCTCGGTAAGAAGAATCGGAAAAATATTTTTTTTTAACTTTTACCCAAGTATTTTGAGAAATAACCATTTTTTTGCTCAAAAATGACATTGTTACAAACACATACAGAAGTTAAGTATTCATCTCGACAAGAGGAATCGAAAAGTAATTTTTTTTTAATTTTACCAAAGTATTTTGAGAAATAACCAATTTTTAGCGCAAAAATGACATTGTTACAAACACATACAGAAGTTAAGTTCATAGATCTGGAACCGTCAAATGCATGTGAATCCAACACAGTAGATGCAAGGTCACATATCGTTTTACCGAAGACATATTTGTATCCAAATCTATGCACTTCTAGCTATATTGTACTAGCATTTTTTGCTTTATTAATAGTATCAAAATTCTCATCATTTCAGGGCATGACTCCAACTTAAACCACAGAATCGTACACCATTATTAAGGTTCCTGAACCCATACTTCGAGATTGATTTAGAGCCATTTTACCTATGCAAAGCTGTCTTGAATTACATGCTCTGCCAACTCAAAGCTGAGCCTGCATGAAAAGAGAATTGGATCGAGAACTTAGCCGGGTTCCTTCAACAAAAATGGAGAGTTCTGAAGAGGTGTTTATCAACAAAATTAGCTTTACGAAACATAATCGTGAAAATCAGAATTTGAAAGTATCAAAACTGATGCTTTTCATAATCGGCTATTGAGCAATTTTCGAAGTTTTTTTGTTTCTCAAAAGCAGAAGAAGAAATGAATCAAATGATGACAAAATAATGGCACAACTCTTGAGACACCAAAATCTGAAGTCATTCCCTAAAGCGATCACCAAAAAAACACTTCAGAAAAATATAATTTCTCATGTAGAAGTAGGGAAACCAGGAATTACCGAGAAACGCTTCTTGTAGGACTGGACATGCTCCTTTGGATCGCGTTGGGTTTGTTTGTAAGCCTCATTCTTGTTCATCCCCTACAAAACAATTCAGGCATGTTACGATTGCTATAGATTAAGTTCTCTTGATATGCTTTGTATCCAATCCAATCCATTGAAAAGTAACGGCGACAAATGGACTCCCATAAGTACTCTTGATGCGCTTCCTATTAATTCATACACAAAATACTTTTGGAGTTTAATCATTTAAACACCATAAGTACCGATTGAATTATATAGTAAGTTCTCGGCCTTGGTGGAAGTCATAGTGATGTTTGTAAGGTTCATTCCAGTTCAGCCTGTTTTGCAGATTATATCCAACATAAACCCTTGTCCTCACTTCCGCTAGCCAAAAAGATACATGCTGGTCTCTTCAAATGCTAAGCGACTTTTGAGATCGGCAAAAGTCTGTATTGTTAAAATAGTTAGATTAACACTCTTTTTTTTTTTGGGTAAGTTAGATTAGCTCCTTGGAAGAGGAGTTGCACTCCTGACCTCCTTTCTCCTAGCACCGTGCACCCCATGATGCCATTAGGTCAAAGGCCTCTTGGCTTCAAATGGTACGCCACTAAGGGCCAAATGAGTCCATTATCCCATTGTGGGTAACATACTCAAGTTCGACGATTTTGGGTTATATGCATGTTGTCTAAACCTCCTCTTAAAAAGAGAAGGCAGGGGAGAAAAATAATATTGATAGCCAAAGATTGTTCATACTCCATAACCACAATTTTACACTTTCTAGTCACCACCTACACCAAAGTTCAAAGAAGAAAGAAAAGAAATCACCAACTATGCATTAAACAATGCATCCCACTCGTCTTCAACACGAACTTCATTTGTCCGACCTTTTTTTTCCCTTTAATTAAACCATCACACTTGACTGGATTACCCAATCTAGAGCCACATCCTTGTTATTTAGAAGGGCCGTGAATTTGCTGGAATTCCAGATAAATATTAGGCCCCAGAGAAGGAAGATTTTTAGTCTTACCTTAATCCATGCTGCCAGTTTTGGCCTCCCTGCTGTGATATCATACTTCTTTAAATCCAACAAGAAGGGCTGAAATCTTTCAATAAAAGGAGCATAAGCTATATCCACCTGAAGAGAATATATTACAACTTGTGGATTAGAGTCATCAAGGTATCTTTAGTAAGAATAAGTACGTCAGGAGAAAAGACCAGTAGAAGAGTATAGACCAGTGTTTGACAGCAGCCCAAAAAATGTTGAGTTGGTAAGAGGAAAAATCCAAAAACAAAATGACAGTAACAGATGCAGGGTTTCACTTACAAGACTGAACTCAGCTAGTAGAAAGGGTCCATCGTCAAATTTTGAAAGAGCCGTTTCAAAGTAATCAAATGCAGCATCTGTTGCAGAATCATATAATGGTTACACATCTATATTTCAAGAGCAAGTAACTTGATTACTTTAAGGGTTTGTCTGGATAGATATGGTATTCAAATGAAGGTATTTTCTTTTTGATCAACAAATTAAAGGATTTGACACTATTAACTAATGTGAAAATGACAATTTAGATTTGACAGCTTACCATTTGATTTTGCAATTGAGTTTGTGAGTTTTCATGATATATCTAAAGTAAACTATCTAATAGGAGTGTCCTTCATGTTAAAGTATTGTCGCAGACAAGAATCCCAACAAAATATATACCTTCTACCTCTAATTCACTAATTGCACAAGCCACCTATAGCCAAACCTCTTATTTCTTGGTTGAAACCTATTCTAATACATCTGTCCTAATATAAAGGAGCTACACCTGGTGGTGTCCTCCAAAAAGAGGTGGTGTATAATTTTCTAATTCTCAAAACTAACCACACTGAGACTTGAGAAAGAATCTGCACAGGGACAGAAACAACGATTAACCCACTTCACCTTCAGTCCACGCTCAAACTAACTCCTCCCACATTCAGTTTCCAATTCTTCCACATTTTTGTAACCATCTCTCTCTCTCTCTCTCTCTCTCTCTCTCTCTCTCTCTCTCTCCTTCAGTTCAATGCCCTAAAAACTTCTGCACATGAATTAAAAGGGAAAATGTCTGCAAAACACCCACCTTCCACCATATCAGGTTAGTCCCACTCTCAACCTTGTGTCCACCCTTCTTGTTTTTCATTTTGCTATAGGTTATTTGTCACGAAAGGTTAATATGACATTACGTTTGATCTAAGAATAAGCCAAAAGTTATTTGTGCCTATTTTAATGAAACTTGACTTGTACACGCATCGTATGTGCCCCGGCCTCTATTGAACACTGTTTATTTGTCACGAAAGGGTAATATGACATTACAAACTGATCTAAGAATAAGCTGGACGTTATTTGTGCCTATTTTAACAAACTCTACTTGCAGGCATCGCATGTGTCCCGGCCTCTATATAACATGCCTTAATTCGAAATTCACAGAAACCGCACGGTCCGTACCAGAGCCAAGGTGCTCAACTTACCAGCATCATTCATTCCTTCAACCTTGAATGAACTAATCACTCCTTTATTAAACGAGTCTATGTATGAGAGTAACTCCTCTGCAAATTGTCGCTTAGCAGGATCCTGCATTCTCAAGATTATGAGCTCAATTTCATGCAATGGAGAGAGAGTTAAAAATGAAAAAAGTGAAACTTACACTAGGGAAAAGGGAAGGCCCTTCAAAGCTACTGTCTATATATTTAAGTAAATCAAGACTCTCTCCCTTGACTTCATTATTGTGTTCCAGCGATGGCACCTGCATTAACACTTTGATTGAAAAAAACTTGAAGAGAAAGTTGGAGTATCTCTAGAAGCGATGGTTTAAAAATACACAATTCTTAGCTGTTTCTGAGTCATCTCAATTTCATCTTCTGTAAACAGAGATATCCAAGCCCAGTTTACTTTTGCCACATAAACAGGTCCTAAGGGAGGAAGCCATGGTCCTATAGGCTTCTCCAATACAAAGGTATCAAAGCCCCCGTTTGGTGAACATTGTTTATTAGATTATTTGCTTATTTTGTCTCTGAATCTTTACTTGTTTTGCATCTTGATTCAGACATAAAATATGAACTTAATCCCAATAGGCTATGTTTACGCAATGGGGCCTAAATGATCAAGCGTTAAACATATATTTCATTTAAAACCCATGAAAAACAGATTTTCACCTTCAACATGAAAACCAAGCATTAGAGGCATTGGACCAATTGTTTCACGCGTCAGGTAATATATCCTATAAAATCATCCACATTGTACGTCGAAGTAGTAGTAACGCGCAGAAGAATTCAGATGATTTCACCTTGTTTGGAGGGTACACTTTCTCCTTGTACCATGTTGGCCTGTTTTGTAAATCAATAGGTACCAATTTTATCTTATCCTGCAATCCCTGTTCCCCAACATCACACAAATTGTAAACATGTGCCTATAACTGTCACACATGCAGACAGAGAACCCCAAATAACAAAATGTTTTGGAGACAACCTTACAGTTTCGGGCAATCCACACACGTTGCGCATAGGGACACGAGTAGGATATATACAACCTTCAATCAAGAAAATGCACCACATCACATGGTCAATTTATTGTACATAAACTGATTCATAGACTGTAAAATCCGCAAGGGTATTTCAACAACTACATAGATGCATCCCGTAAAAGTACGAAAACCCAATTCAAATCCAACAACCCAAGAAAAGTGAGTCAATTCAGAACTAACCGTGTAGTCCCATCAAAGATTGCAGGCGGGTCTGAGGTAGAGTCAAGAGCAGGCGGCAGAACCTCATGCACAGTTCTGCAAGAGCAATGTTAGCAATTGTAGTAGACCTATAAAAGTCATTATATAGTTCCAGCAGGCTTGTTTTAATCCCATATAAACATCAGATTTGATGTACCCAAGGCCAAAGGGAACAACATATTCAGTTTTTAGTCAAAATTCTTACATTCCAAAATTCAAATACGAATCACCTATATAATCCCTGAAATATAATACATTGTGGGGTGTGGTATTTTTACTTCGCCACTGTTTTTTTATAACCGGATGTTTGGGCCAACCTGTGTGCACCTCGAATATTCCAGAACCCTAAAGTTAATTAACAACTGGACAAACCCTCCAGTGGCCCCAAGGTTTGTAGTGTTTGGCTTCCGTGGGATTCAAATATGCGACCTCGTGGAGGACAAACACTTAACTTTTCTCCCACCTGGCCAAACGGGGTTTTTACTTCACCACTGTTACTCCAGTAGAGGTATGGATTATATCCATCTTGACTATTAGTACCGTCAAACAAACGAGCGTATTGTGCATTGTTTAATCATAAAGTTTAAGTACAGCGTTACTAATGCTATAGCTATACTCAAGATCAATGCGTATTTCTGTTCGGATACCAATATACCATCAGAAAATCAGATATATGCACGTATTCAGTACAACGCATTCTTCGAAGGTTTGACATGAAATTTTAGATTTTGGAACCTGGAAGAGGTAATTAAAGAAATGCCTGATTTAAAGACCGAGAGCAGCAACAAAAAAAGTAAAATCAGCTCCAACATTCTTGTCCATTTCCCACAATTTCCAGCAAAAATCAACAGACGCGAGATCGGCAAACCACTTACCCAGTGGCCATTGCGGACGGTGATGCTCTGGTTCTGGACCAAGATTTGTGCAGAAGAGGCGCCGGTAGAACTCGTGAAGAGTGAGGTGACTGAATGCGGAGGGGAAGAGGTAGGGTGTGTGGTGACGGGAATGGGTTAGCAGAGAGAGAAAGGTAGGAGAGAGAAGAAAAATCAAGGGGCGACGAATGAGCGGTGGAGCAATAGGTGAAGCCCGTAGTTGAAGAGGACATGTTTCGGTTGGTGAAACTTGTGACTCGTGAGAGAGGACAGTTTCCGTTCGAGCAGTAAAATATACAAGCAGTCGGCCACCTTTCCGAACCGGAAATAAGTATTTATTGTATTTTTTAAAAAGGTAATTTTAAATTCAAAAAATGATGGGCTTATTGAAATATAAAAATATGCAATATAGATCTTGTTTAAAAGATCTCAATGAGATCTTTAATACGGTGTAAAAAATTTTGAAAAATTATTTTCATTTATATTATTTTTGAGTTTGAAAATGTAAAATAAATATTTATTTTTTAAGAAGGTGTTTTGGATCGAGCTCAGCCGAGCTAACTAACTTGAATTCGGTTTGTTTACTGAAAAAGAGTCAAATATTCTATTTGAGCTCAGTTCGTATGTACTATGTAATATCATTGAGTTGATTCCATGTCGAGAGATTAACGATTTGGATTGTGTTTGATTTTGTTCACACACCTGGTCACATGAATTTTGGTTTTGATATATGATATTGATCATTTCAAAAAAAAACAAAAAAAAACTAGTCACATTAAAATAGATAAACATTACACACTTGCTTATTGGATAATCGTGAAACTTACTTTACTTCCTTACTTTATATAGTACTCCAGATTATGGTTTTAAATTAGGAATAAATATAAAATCCCAAAGGTTACCTTTTTTTTCCTTTGAATTATTATCCAAGAACCCCCGCCTCCGCCCCAACCAATCATTAAAATCCGCACACATACCAACATTTTTAACGAAGAAAATTCCAAGCAAATTTTTTTAGTAAAAGAAATTACATTCACTAAAATCTGCACACATTTTCATAGGGTACGTGGTTGAGCCCACACACCTTTTGAATTTGTATGTGCATTTGATTGTTGTTGTACGCCTGTAGCACTATTGGTTTTTTAGTGCTCGCGTACGGATATCACTTTTCTTCTTTTTATTGGTGCAGCTGCACCTCAATATATATGGTTTCCAATCAAAATACGAGCCCCTCCAGGCAAATTTTATATGGTTTCCTTTTGTCACGGTCTTCTTTTATGTTTTACTAGGTTTTGGTACTAATTTTACCTTACATTAGTTGGCTCGGCCAGAAAACTCGAAAAAAAAACAAAATGTAGATCTAAGGTTAAAAAAAACCTCATATACGACCAAAAAAACAAGATAGACTATTGCCTTTTCAAAAGACTGTCTTTGATGAATTTTTTTAACTTTCAATTTCATTGTTTATGTTTTATTTACCTCGTCAGAATGATATACCGAAATCTAATAGTAGTAGTAAAAAAAAAAGATAGTGACAAAAAGCCATTGAAAAGTTTGCCAAGACTATTTATTGACGTTACAAACGAACGAGGCCAGATCTTGACTAGGGGAGTGGAGGAGCAGTGCTATGGTTCCCGACCGGAAAGGATACCGACCAGTTTCCAACTGCGCACTAGGTCCACTCTGGTCACCAGATGGCTGATCCGAGCCGTCCAAAAATTCTAAAAATAAAAAACAAGTTGGCTCGCACGAGAATCAACAGCATCTAATGTGTATAGGTACTCGATTCAAACACTTTATCATTATTATTTTTTTGTATATATATACCAGCAGGGAACGTAACTTTAAAAAAAAGTACTTTTTTTTAAACGGATGTAATTTCGAACTCAAATATAAAGAAAATAAAAAAACATTTTTTCAATTTTTTTGCACCGTTTAAAAGATCTTAATGAAATCTATCAAACATTCATATTTGTAGGAAAATTATTTGCGTAAACACATAATTTTTGAACTTAAAATTGAAAAATACTTTTTGAAAAGAAGGTAATTTCAAGCTCAAAAATTATGTGTTTACGCAAATAATTTTTCTATCAATATGGATCTTATTTAATAAATTTTATTAAGATCTTTTAAATGGTAGAAAAAATTTAAAAAATATTTTTTATTTTTATTATTATATTTAAAATTAAAATTACCTTCTTTTTAAAAAAAATATTTCAGAGAGAAAGCAGAACGGTGACTGAGTGGAGCACTAGTGTAATAAAGTACTTTGGAAAAGCAAAAGCAACCAGGCAAAAAAAAGAAGCTTTGGAAAATGCTACTAAAAAACAGGGCACTTTTGCACAAGCGGATGTGCAGCGTAAATTTTGTACGGAAGAATCGTCCTTCCATACTTTTAAATCCGTAAATCCACGCCATTGCTTGGGGCTCAAGGACCATATAACAACCGTTAGATCTATATCGGCTTTTCCATGCCATGACCCATAAGGAGTGAGTCCGTTCCGTTTTCTTTTTAAAAAGAAGTAATTTCAAACTCAAATATAATGAAAATAAGAATTTAATTTTTTAATTTTTTTTGCACCGGTTAAAATATTTCAATAAGATCTATCAAATAAGATCTCTATTGATCGAAAAATTATTTGCATAAATACATAAATTTTTAGCTTAAATTACTTTCTTTTTCAAAAAGTACTTTTAGAAAAAAAAAAAGTAAAACGCCTATCCACTACGGATTATTATTACATCATCCAATGTGTGTAAACCTCGGTTCATATGAATCCATCATTCTATTGACCCCACAATAATTACGAGTTTTTCTCGTAATTACGAGTTCGGATAAAAAAATATATAAAAAAAATTATGAGTTGTTACTATTGGTGGTCTTGGTGCTATGTCACGGACTCACGTGGTGACTTAAAACTCCCATCCACCACACCTTTGGAGTTGTATACATGACCTTACAAAAATATGTAGCACTCTTAACTATCCATCACATATTATCTAGGGAGTGTTTCCGCTGAGAATTTGAGGAAATAATATAGCAGTTTTTACTATCTTGTTCACACTAATCAATAAGTTTTGGTATTTTAATTTGTTGTTCACACTAAGCAATATGGAGTAGTAACTTGTCAACAACTTATTTGTCAACAACTTTTTCACTTACATATTAATCTGCAACTTATTTACTACCGAAAACACCCTTTAGTATAAATGACTTCAAAAAAAAAAAAAAGGATTTTGAGGACCCCGTGACGGTGTCACTGTAATTACTCGGGCTGGACGAAGATGCTGTATACCTACAGATGTCGGATTTTGCAAATGGAACGGAAAAAAGGTAAGAAGGGATAAAAATGGAATAAACTCAGCACCCAAGTTAGAAAGCTAACGGGATACAGATTGATACCACCTGAGTATTTAACGAGGAATACAAGGCTAAAGACCGTTCACCACTCAAAAGAATCTACCTAAAAATACATAAATGAAAACTCGCCACCTATCGAATCCACTAAAAGATAAGAGTTAACAAAAATAAAATATATTCTCACAAGTCAAAGACTATTTCAATTCAACACTCAAAACTAATCATTTCATTCATATCAAAGGATTATATAACATCAAAAATGCCAGAGGCACATCGGTGTAGTACACCTCAGTCACACCCCTCTCACATATAAGTGGGGTGGGCCTCACTTGTATGTGTGAGAGGGGTGTGGCTGAGGTATGCCACACCTAATGTGTCTCTAGCACCTAACATTTGTTGGAACATCCCTCCAAACATAAGAAAGATAAACTTAGATTTCCTTTTCGGAAATTAACTTCTACATTCCCCTTTTTATCACATACACTCTTTTTTTTTGTCTTTATTTGGTGTGAATTTACTCAATTGTCCCTTAATGTGTAAAAAAGTGAATTTATGAAATGATAAAAAGATAAATTTACATGAATAAGGACAAAAAAAGGAATGTATGTAGTGAAAAAGGGAGTATAGAAGTCAATTTCCTTTTCTAAATTAACTAGAACTTAGGCTCCGTTTGTTTCGATGTAAAATGTTTTCCATGTAAAATGCTTTTTCAGAAAATAAACTTCAAACTTTTATTTTCCGGTGTTTGGTTGGCACTTGAAAATATTTTCGGAAATCAACAAAATAGTGTAGAGAGGGAGGTGGGGAGTTTAAACAGTGGATAGATATGAGATTATTGGAATTGAACGTGGGTCAGGATTGGCGGTCGAGGAAACTGAGCAGTGAGAATTGCAAGAGAAGGCAGCAGGTTCATTTTGGAAAATAACTTACGGAAAATTTAAGGGTAAGTCATTTTCATCCAATTGATGGAAAATGTTTTACATGTAAAATATTTTCCTCATTTTTTACACAACCAAACACTGGAAAATAGGTAAAACATTTTACCGGAAAATATTTTACGTCCAAACAAATGGAGCCTTAATGTAAGTAAAGATAGTTGACTACTAAAAACTAGAAAGACTTCTTGAAAATTTAAAAGGACATCTATAAATTTAATTAATTAGAGCATCTTCAATCTTTACCATTTTACTTCCCATACCCAAAATTTAATTAAAAAGCTTCAAAAGTCATCTCCAATGTTATACCCATTTGCTTATTTATTTTGAGTTCTATCCATTTCCTCATCTAAATTTGGGTAGAGTTGGTAGACTCAAACTCATGTCTATTTTTTTTCTCACCTTCTTTTCACTTTCATTAATTACAAGTACATCACTTATTAATTACAAGTATGTCATTCCATAATAGATTTGAATAAAAATATGGATTTAACATTAGAGATATCTTATCTTATCCAAATAAAACTTCTAACCCAAATCTCTACCTAAATTTGGGTGAAAAAAATGGGTAAGAATTGAAGATGCTAATCAATTTTCTTGAATGACTTCAAGTGGTTTGACTGGCTGGCATCACCTACTCATCCCGGACAGTGTTTGCTTTGGACTGGAACCTCTATCTGCGCATGTTTTTCATAAATTTTATCTCAAATTATTACCCTAGTTTCGTTATCTATTTCTCCTCTTTCTCTCTCTTTCCTCCTCCTCTTAAAGAAAAATCACTTTCGCTTGTCATTTTTTGGACAAGTTTGCCCTTGCCTTTTTATTATTGTCTGCTCCTATTTTACTCTTTAGCTTTAGTGGGCTACGTGTTGTAGGAATTTTACTCCTGAGATTTAGTGGGCTACGTGTTGTTTGTTGGGTCTTTACTGGATGATGTGGCAAGTTTGGGGGTGAATATTTGTGTTTTGGTGGACCTGTGTACATATATTGTATATATCTCTTCTCTTATTCCTATGGGAGACAAAAGAGGGAGAGCGAAGGTCGGTTAGGGATAGAGGTTTTGGCAAGTGCTGTCATGCGAGAAAAGAGAGAGAGCGAGGCTTGGTTAGAGACAGAGGTAAGTGTTGTTTGGTGGATTATTGCCGTTTGCGTCGCGTGCTTTCGCAACTACTGCTTGTTGATTTCTTGCCGTTTGCCCTTCGGATTTGCGCTGTTTGCTTCCGTCTGTTCGGTATGCATCAGTGTGTTTTATGCTTTTCGAGTTCGATTTGTCTCCGTAGAGTTATTTAGGGCAAATGTCATGTACGTTTTTTTTTTTGGGTATTCTATTCAAGTTGCATGTATGCTTTTTTTGTCCTGTGCTTTGTTTTCTTGCTTTCTACATTCTTGATTTTGTAGTTTATGTGTTCATGTGTAATCTTTGTGTGTATGTTTTTTTTGGCTTGATGAGAGTTATTTCAGAAACAAAAAGAGTAAAGTTAAATTTATTTGTACTTTTTCGTCAATGTGAATAAAATGCAATGAAATCTTTATTTGAATTGAAGTTTGGTTATTCATCATATATGCCAATCTGTGCGAAGGATCCATAGTTAAATGGCAAGAGAGCCTAACTTATAATTGGAGAATGCCTAGGTGCAATTTTTACGACATGCATGCAGTTAGCCATAGGGAATTAATTTAGATATATGTTAGTTTGTGAGTGCTATAGATTAATCCATATAGCATTAGTTTACAAGTACGAATTCTTAATGCGAAGTTTCGTGCTTCAGCAATATGGTTGTCCGTGTCCCATTTCGCCGATGGTTGCATGTGAAGCTTCGGAATCCTCAAATTCCACATGGTGGGTTATATTGTCTTCTTCCCATTCAAGGTCGAAGGGTGATTGCCGCTGTTGCAAGGTATCGACGTCCTGATCAGTTAGAGTATAAAGCATTTAGTGTCTTTGTGCGCGAGTATGGGGAGATATTGGGTTTGGGTGAGAATTTGATATGGACTGAACGTGAAGATTTGGTCAAATGGCTGGATGCTCTTGTTCATAATTCTTACACATGCCATAGTACCCCAGGTATTTGTTTAGTTTGGCATATAAGATAGATTAAGGTATATAATTTTTATACATACATGAGGTCATATTGTATACCAATTGTTTGATAGTGTTATGAATTTTAATTGCTTATATTTTCAGTACTGTTTTTACGTTTTTATTTTGTAGGTGTCGGACGATGCTGGTATATTAAGCATATGTCACAACTTTACACATTTGCCCCAACTATGGTGTGTTTGTTCAATTCTTTATTATTATGATTACTGGAATTAACCATTTGCACTTGATATCTGATTATTTTTATGGTGCTAATTCTTAAAAATGTATTCTTTGGTATTGTTTAGTTATTGCCTGAAGGTTTACGTGCCTCTTTTGAAGGTCTACAACTACCAACTTCTAATGACTTGATCAAGCTTATCCATATAACCTTTACTATGATCAATAATAGCCATTAATTAAACAAAATTCAAAACGCATCTATACAGCGGGCATGAATGACGTGCTGTGCACGTCGGCACGCACCTAGTCTCAAAAAATTCATTCAAAACTTAAACCAAGCACAAATTTCAGTACGATTGACGGGGACTGGAAAAGCAAAGTGGCTGACGCGTAAATAGTGTAATATTAAAAAGAGGATTCCCATCTACATACATAAAGGGGCCAGGTTTCCCCCCCCCCCCCCAAAAAAAATAATAAAAAAAGGAATTTTGTTTAACTTTTTTCCTAGGTGGTAGAAAAGGAAATGCATAGATTAAGGGGTTGTTTGGTTAAATGAAGTGACTTATTTTTTTGTCTCTATTCAATTTTTTTTGTATTTGTTAATTTTTCTTCAATTTTTTGAGAATTATTGATTCGTCATGACGAAAGAAATCTAAAAAGTAAAAAATTATGATCTAAATTTATTTATTTTTTGAATAAAGATGAAAATTTGGTTTGTTGATTTATTTTTGTATTTATTCAAAAAAATTAGGTTTTGATCATAATTTTTAACTTTTTAAATTTCTCTCGTTACGATAAAGTAATAATTCTTAAAAAATTAACGAAAAACTAACAAAAACGAAAAAATTTTAAATAAGGATAAAAAAAATAAGTTACTTGGCTTTTTTAACCGAACAACCCTAAGACATTGTTTTTACTAAACTAAAAATTTTAGTACTTTGAATATTTTATTTTGACTTTATTCAAAAAAATTTCATTTGTAGTTGATCTTAACGAATGGATCAAAAAATAATTCTGACATTTATCTAATTTTTTTTGAAAAATGATATTGGCACTCTAAAAATTGATGGAGATACTCCAAAAAATAAAGGAAAATGACTTTGAAATTTCACTGATTTTGGAGTGCCAATATTAATCTCCGTTTTGTTTATATTCAAAAAAATTGGTTTCTCCGATTTTAGGAAACTTAGGCTGATCGAAAGATTTTCCAAGATACGAACTAAATTGATCCAGTAGGGCCCAGTACCATACTCCTTTGGAAGCGTTTATACCAAGCAACCAACAACATCTGCCACTTTATTTTAGTGAAATAATATTGCCACCCGTCTTTACCGATGACACTCCTTTTTCGTCTTTTTGGTTGGATCAATTTACCAATTTGCCCCTTAATATAATAAAATTTCACAAAACACATGGACTATTTTGTAAATTCGCACGCTACTAGACAAAATGGAGAGTGGTATTGGTAAAAAAGGAGAGTGCAATATCATTTCCATTCTGTATCAAAAGATTCAAAAAAAAAAAAAAACCGGTAGAAAAAAGGAAATCAAAAAACAATTCCCCCAACGGAACAAAAAGTGGACGCCTATTTATATCCATCCGCAAACTTCCCCATGCTTTCACTACACAACCTTCACTTCACCGGAGAAACAGAAGAACAAAAACCGACAATGTCTTGCCCTTCTTCACCTCTCACCGGGCCCGCCCTCCCCGCTTCCGTCGAACAAATGATCCAACGGATCTGCGCAGAGCAGCACCAAGAGCCGCCGAACGCCTCAGCCCGATGGGAGCTCGACCAGCTCGGCGAGGAAGCCTCGCTCGACATCCTCAGGACGATCTCCACCCAGACCATAAGAAAAAGTTTGAGCGGTTTCATTTTTCATCTCGCCAAGCAAGCTCGTACTCAAGGAACTGGAAATCTGTCTCCTTCCAAAAGGAGTGCTGTTAGTATTAGCCCCAGTCCCGTCGGTTCAACGGGTAAGCACTAATTAAACCCTTCGTTTTTTTCTCAAGCTTTCCTATGCTTCGGCCGTGCTTGGAAAAAAAGCAACTCTTGGCTTATTCATATCTTACCCCAGACCTTCCCTTGAAAGTCAAGGGTACGACTAGATGGGCTAAAAATCATATCTTTTTATGCGGGTTTAAGCAATTGCAAACTTTTGTTTTGTTTTGAAAATCTGCTGAAGGGCGAAGGCTATGTTTGTTTTCACCAAAAGCCTCAGTTTTTTTCTTCCCGGACATTTTTTTGTGTGTATTTAGTGAACTTTTTTCAGTTTCTGGTTCATAAAATTTTACGCTACTTGTAAAACAGTACATAATAAGTAGATATGAATATAGTTTATTTATAAACAGTTGAACACCATCATTCGGATGCCTCAGGTGGGGAAAACTGAAAATTGAGGTTTTTGTACTACCAGCTAAAAGAAAATTAGGCAAATTCAAGAAGTTTATGAGAAATCTTTAAATCTAGTTCTTTCTTGAACATCTCTATCATAGCCTAAATCTTGGTTTTCCAGTTTGCTCGATTTTTTTTAAGGGAATCTTTTGTTGTGTTTTTGTGAAGATTTTGTTCACATCTTGTGATTTGCAGATGAGCTCTTTTTTTTTTTTTTTTGGGGGGGGGGGGGGGGGGGGGGGGTTGTTTCCTTTTCCTTTTTTTGCTGATAAATTTTTTAAGGGAGCATAGTTTACGTGGCTATTTGTGTAGTACTTGGGGGTGGTCCCTACTCCCTCCCTACTGGGATTCTCTTTTGGTTTTTTTTCGTATATTTTCCACCATAGTGATCGATATATGTATGGCCTGTATGTTAGTTATGTATGGGAATATTATACATTAGCTTCAAGTATGTTACATGCATGTATCATATGTACGTGTGCATCTACAAATGGATATCGTCATGTTTGGGTCTTTGTGCCAAAATTTACCGTGATTTCTGGTGCAAGTTTTGGGATGAGGGCACACAACGATATGATGTACATGCTTTGTTGGGTTTCTCTCTCTTACTAAAAGTAAAGCTGTTTGTATATATAGGATATAGGATCGTTGGTTTACAGAATGTCAACAAGATTCAGAGGAATCAGAGCATGTTTCAAAGCATTTTAGTCCCTTCTTTCTTTTTATTCTTGATGATTTTTTAAGTGAATTGGCTAGTAATGTCCGGATTTAGCTTGTTTAGTATGAAAAAATCTAGATTTTTGGACGGACATATAGGGATGAGAATTTTATTGTGTTTTGTGTTGAATGCATCAACTATGACTAGGCTTTCTTTCTTTCTCTGTTCCTTTTTTGAAAAATCATTAACTTAAATGCTTTTTGTGAAGATGGGATATATATCAAGTTCTTCCATTTTTTTTGTGTGGGCACAGATGGGTTTAGTCCTCACTCACCAATCGCAAAGGGTACGCTATTCTCGCCCTCTAGGGAAAATAGTCCTCTGTTGGCCCTATGTGACCTGGAGTTCAGGAAAGCATTCTTGATACTGAACTACATTGGGAGGTAATGTTTTTCTATTTCAGTCCAGTGATTATTGTTTTCTATCAGAAGGTTTTAGGTTCCGTAGATATTTGCTCAAGATAGGTTCCTGAAGATATTGGTAGTAATGAGAATATGGGTTGCCTTTGATTTCTTTTGAGCAGCTGCTTTTTTTGTGCAGGAGGAAGCTGGAGGAGCACATGAAGGTCGATGACATTATGAGGCTCAAAGATCTTCCAATGAGGGATTTTGAGATGAAAGTATGGGATGCCGTTGGTAAGGGCTTCATCAATAAAGAGGACCGGATACAGGTGAATATGATTTCATTTGCTGGTCTATGATGATTTTGTTTCAAAGTGTGATGCCTGGAAGTTGATAAACTACCCAAAAACATTGTTGTGTCAAGCAAGCAAGCAATCGAGAATTCTCAGTGCATTATTCTCATTTCTCATTGTTCGTAGGTGGTAGCAAACCTACTGTGTAAAACATGCCAGTATAGTTGCTGGTAGCTTATAATTTCTAAATGACTTTTTTGTTGTTATCTCCTTAAACACTTTCTTATTTTTGTTTTTCTTTGGCTAATTTTATGTTATTTTAATGTCGTTTAGTTCATAGTTTATACGTTTTCAACTACTATTTGGAAGTTGGAACTTGTGGAGTTCCTTTTTTGAAACTTGGATACTATTTCTTGGTCACAATCTTACAAGTGAAATTCAGTTTTTATTGGCCAAAATGCAATCACTGGTTGTGAATCTTGTGATACTTGCCAACCAAGCTAGTGATGGATTTGTCAGTACAAAAACTTAAATGTTGTTTATAGATTTTTGCTGAACGGAAGTGATAGCTAAATACAATGAGGAAAAGTTGTTAAATGCATATCATAGAGAATAGAGATTAGTCTACGTGGTTCTGACCAAGGGCAGAGCTATGTTGGGGGCGGGGGGGCCCGACTCCCTAAGCATCCGAGTTTTAAATTTTTTATTTTGTATATTATTTGTAATTATTCGCATATAACTACTTATAATCTTAATAATTTTGGTTTGATTTGATTATAAATTGGTTATTTTACATTCTGATTTCTCAATTTCTTTCACAAATAAAAAATAAGCATGTGACTGTTGAAATAGCCTAAAGAAAAAAACAAAATGATTGGTATGCTTTAAAATCAGTAAGCTAGAATCATTTCAATGTAGAAACATTATGTATTGAAAAGCAAAAATCTTATGAAATAAGTATACGTTCCGATCAAAAATATATATCTATTAAGCTGCCGCCCCCCCGGAATCCAAATCCTGGCTCCGCCACTGGTTTTGAGTATAAGTATCTTGAGATTCTCTTTGGTGTAGCGAACAAAGCTTTCATGCTTTTAAGCTTAGTCACATGATTTGCTCACCTAAGGTGGCATAATATCAAACATTCAAGCACCAATTGGCGTATCCAAGTTGAAATCTGCCTAAACTCCCAAATTATTTTTAGTAATGTCGTGTATTAACTAATTTGGGTCTGCACATTCTGAACGAGTTTTATACTTGGCCAACCATTACACGACATGTTAGTATTTTTGCAATTCTTTATGTGTTTTGTGTATTGAAAGTTTGTGTTGTCCCAAGTGCAGTAGGCTAATCCATGGGGATATACTTACATGTTTCTTGCAACATCAAATATCATTTGAATTTGAATTTGTAACCTCCCATGAAATGAACGTGATTTCCCACTTCCCTGTTCATTTTGCAAAACTTTTGCATCATTTTATGCTTAATATGTTAAAATAGCGATAATAACATATGGTTAGAGTAGATGGTATGGTAAGACTGATAAATGAATCAAACAGCTCGCGTTTGAGCACGTGTTCACTCGTTAAAAGCTAATTTGAGATTGGTCTGTTACATAAAAAAACCAAGCTTGACCATTTTTGGAACTTATTACGCTTTCAAATCAAGCTCGAACAAGCTACTGTTTGGTTTGTTCAATGGTGCTTAAAAAATTCTTGCTACTCGAGATCGGTTCGTGATCAACTCAATTTTTTTTATCTTTTTTTTTTTTTAAAATTTTTGTGATCGACTCAATTTTAGCTTGTTTTAGATCATCTCACCTTGTGAACAAGCGAAGCTCATTGAGTTTTTAATCTTAGCTTGAACAATCAACTCTCGTTCAGTTTGTTCGCACGTATAGGATATAAGATGGGACTAAATAAGTAAGGTGGTTTGGCTATGCTTTTCATAGACCGGTTGATTTGTGTAGTTAAGAGGAGTGATATGGTTATGGTATATCACTTAGGGGAGGGTAGACCAAAATTATGATGTAGTTCAGAAAGATGTAGGCTTTTGGGATATTACGGATTATGATGCCCTCGTCAGTCGTCAGAGCTCAATTGAGAAAATAGATTCATGTCATTGACCCCACTTGATTGAGACTTACGGCTTTGTTTGGTTAGAAATTATAACAAATATTCAAACTGTAGATATGATGTGGAGATAATTATACTGGGGTAAAATATTTAGGAAAATTAGCGATAAGGACGGTTAAATAGTTTTCATTTAAGGGAAGGACGCCAGCAAAATAGTTTTCAGTGGAGGTTCTTCAACTTTTTTGAGTTTTTTAGCAATAAGGCCAAAACATGTTTAGGCACTTTTATAGGGTTTCAGGGTGCACTTTCTTATTACAGGGTTTTAGTGGTTTAAGCATTTTCATAGGATACCATAGGATTTTAGACACTTTCATATATAGGGTACCCTAGGATTTAGGCACTTCATAGGGTATCCTGGGGTTTTAGGCACTCTCATAGGGTATCCTAGGGTTTTAGATACTTTGATAGGCACATCCTTATGTTTTATTGCAAAAAATGCTTGTCCTTGAGCTCAAAAAATATAAATATGAGAGACTGATAGGCACGTGATATTGTAAATATTACTGCCTAAATGTCTCACTTTGTCACGCACAAGGGCATAATGTGTGGTTTTTATTTGATATTGCGTTGTAGTTGCATCTTTGGCATTTACAGGTTAAATGCAATAAGGAGGCTTACTTTAAAGCCGAGTTTTGATTCCAAAACCCCGAGGTCATGTGGCACACCGCCACCAATGGCCGTATTGAAGAAACAAAGCACCCGGGGCCGTTAGATGTCAAGATTGGAAAGCTAGTCCAGAGGTGTAGGGGAGGAGCCTGGTATTGATACACCCTTTGGTGGTGTATCAAGATACCTCAAAGCTAACTTTTGACCAGAGAGCCTGGTATCGATTACGTAGGTTTTTCTAGGTTTCTTCATAGAAGGGTATCGATACCGATACTCTATATTTAGTGTATCGATACAAGCTTAGTTTCCAATTGCTTTTGACAGCTTTTTGAACCTTCCATAAGTAGAAACTTTCTTTGTATGGCTACTTTATTAGATATTTGTTGAGAGAGATACAACCTTGTATAATTAGGCAAACCACCACCCCCTCATCTCTAACTTTTATTTCCTCCATAGCTTTCCTTCAAGCTTTTCAAGTTAATTTCTTCAAGAACTCAAGTAAGTTTAGTTCGTTAGTTGTTTTCTCGTTTGTTAATGTTGTAGCTACGGCTTGGATCTTCATATAAATCAAGTTTGTTTTCGTTTTTATCGGTTAAATCTTATGTCTCATTTTTCTACTATGTTTTGTTTTTCAAGTATGGTTGAGTAGTTGATTGGCTAAGTCTTGGGCTAATCTATCCCAAGGACTTAGATTGTTGTTTGTTCTCGTACTTTTGGGCTTAAACGTATGGTTTTCGGAATAGAACAAATCTTGCGCTTTTCGGTCTAAAACTAGGATTGTTAACTTCTTCGATATTGTGTAAACAAGCGGTCTTGGCACACGGTATCCTTAGAACTCTGTCATCCTACGTGTTCGATTAATTAGTCAAACAAGTTAGTTTGTCTCCGGTAAATCACATCATTTGATTAAACATAGTTTTCAAAGCTAAATCTTCCGAGCGTGAGCGCGCGGTCGCGACTCTCACTTGAGTTATAATCGAGAATCGATAACGGCTTTTGTCACGGGATAGACGATCCCTAGACTTGCCTCTTTTAGTTCAGTAATTTCGTTTCTAGTCTTTTCGAGAGAAATCTCCACCGTTCTTATCAAAACTGATAGTTGGCCGACTAAACGCCACAATCCTTACATAAATCCTACAATCTGGACAAGGTAATCTTACCGATTCCCTGTGGTATGATACCGGACTTACCAGTTTATTATGCTCTCAACGATCTAGCCCTACGCTAGGGTTTTCAACCTATCTAGCCCTACGTTAGGTTGTGGCGACGAAGGGACTTTTGGCTAAGTCTCCCAAATATTTATCCAAAATAAAACACATATTTCGAGAAATAAAAACTTTGTATAGATGCTCTCAAATGCCCGTGATCTCAAGTCTTTCAGAAATTGGCACTCACCCGTACACGCCATAGCACCACTCACTTGTGGCTTAGTTTTTAAGTAGCATAATGCTAATGTTTGATTATATATAGAACCACTTTTAGTTCTGCTCTCTGTTTGGAAGTACTTTTAGGTTTCAGTTGTTTGGAGTATCTAAATAATAGTTTAGATGTTTTGAATTTTCTAATCCGAAGGCTCCGAACCTTGTTCTTTGGGGATCTCATGATCCCATTTGTGTAATTAGATTGGAATTTTCAAATTAGAGAGGACAATAGTCAACACTAATTGATTGATGTATTTTTCAAACGAACGACAAGGAAAGCATAAGCTTATATATATGGAGCATCAGTTGGTGTGCATTCTGGTTTCAAATGCACTAATTCTGCCTTGTTTATCTGCAGTATCTGGACTGGGATTCTGGAAAGACATATCTATACCACTGTCATATTCATCAAGATGGCACTTATGCTTTCAAGGTAGTACCTTTGTTTTAACCCTTGTTCATCACTCACACTGTTATGTGAGTTTGTTTAGCTTTGCTTTCCTTTTGAGGCCATCATATAGATTGCATTTGTTTCTCCAATCTTTATAGGCACCTTAATTATCAGTGATCACATCCACTATGCATGCAATTCATGTTGGACTCATGTTGGCTTTTATAGCACAGTATTTAGTAGTAGTTGTTTCTGCTGGTTTTCGTTTTCTCATTAGCAAACACCCGACGCTCTTTGTGCTCTTATCCTGAGTTTGAGGGACGTTGTGTGCGGACGTGTGGTATGAACCTTATTGTTATCTGTCTTTTACATTTAAGGGCAGTATAGTTTTCTAGGCTTATTAGGGTTTGCCTAAGATTATTGCCTATATAACCAAGCATTGGTTTTTGTAACATATTCTCGTCTTGTTGAATACAATTACCATTGCTCTCTCTCTCTCTCTCTCTGGATTCAATGGTGACATGGTCCATGCTTTACTCTTGGGTTTGGATCTTGATTTTCTGTCTCAGGGGTGGTTTTGATAGCTTGACAAGATAGAATCACATTACTTTTTGTAGGTTTCAGTTCTGTCAGATACAAAGGGTGATTGATGTGATTTTCTTTGTGGCTTCAGTCTATGACGACCAGCACAATAAATACAACACATTTACCTTTTGTGGAACATGCTTTTGATAAAATAGTTCTCATTTTAATAGACCAATTTCTGATTTGTTTTGTATTGAACATGCCAATCATCATACTCACTGACTTCATAACTCAGGGACCATATCTGGACAACAAGAGAACTCACTTGCAGAGGGTGTTAGGAGATGACAACGTTTTAATTGTGAAGTTTCCAGTAGAGGCCTCTGATTCTACTAATAAGATGGTTGGGATTGCCGAAGAAGGAATTCTCGTTGGCCTGAGGCGCTATCGGTTTTTTGGTGATTTTCTTTTTCATGCTCTTAGTACGAAGCACATTAAATCCCAAGTCTTACTTCTCTTTATCTCCCAATAGCTGTCTTTGTTTAATATTTGTTTTTTGTGAGGTTTTTTTCTTGAATAAAGGCATAGGTTATCAAGGAACCAATTTCCATTAAGCAACTGTGTCAGATTATGATTGTTGTCATTTGCCTCTTAAAGCTCCTATGTGGTCCTTGTGGTCAGTGAAGCCTTGACTGATTGTAATCAAACCTAAAGAGTAGTGACGTATTTATCCAAAACCCCAAGCAACTCATCTAGAGCTCTTCATACAAGGGTATAATAGTAGTTTATCAAGGTTTCCAATATTGTACTTAGAATATTTGTAGGTCGTCTTAGTAGGAACGTGGAGTATTGGAAATGGAAATAGAAAGTGAAATTTCATTTGAAGGAGTTACAAAATTGCTGCTTTTGAGTTGTTAATAACTTCATAGCTATTCTATCGATTTACTGCCTTTTGGCATGCATGTCCTTAATTTTCTGAGATTCCTATTATGATGGCATACCTATCTCACTTTTGTTATTGATCAGTGTTTAAAGATGGAGGCAAAGAAGAGAAGAAGAAAAGCCAAACCTCTGTTAAATGCTTCTTTGTAAGATTTGAGTCTCTTGCCCCTTGTGAGGAGAGAGAACCGTACATTTTGGAGGACAAATCAGTCTGTCAAGCGAGGTCTCTTTTCATGCATGTTAACACGGTCCCTACGATGGCGAAATATATGGCAAGGTTAAACCATTTAGAGCTTCCTCTTTTTGTAATTGTTGTTTTGTAGGACTCCTTTTTCTGAAGTTATGGACTTCTGTTTACTGTTGCAAATGCAGGTTTTCCCTTATTTTATCTGGGACGACAAAGCTTCAAATTGATCTTGCTTCCGTAACAGTTAATCCTATTGAAGATATTTTTTGCGTGTATAATTTTTTTGTCTTTTTTCTCCATTGATATTCATCCACACAACCTTATCATTTATGTTTTTCTAGTTTGTTCCATTTGCCATAAAGATCGAGTATTTTTTCTGTTTTAATTGCAGGATAAAAATAACTGTATTGTCCGAGATTGTAAAGTTGAGAGACGATAGTATCGATTTGTGGAAAACCCAAAATTAGGGTAACTTTCATTAAACTGGGTATATATACAATGCAAGATACAACAATTACAAAGAGGTCCTAACTAATTAACTATTTACATACTAAGGATAAATAATGAAACTCCATACAACGAACTAATTCATTAATCTAACACTCCCCCTCAAGTTGGTGCGAAGATATCGATCAAGCCCAACTTGAATGCAATAGGGTGGAAACTCTTGCTGCCAAGTCCCTTTGTGAATATATCAGCCAACTGATCTTCAGATCTCACAAAAGGCATACATATCGAACCCTCGCTCAGTTTCTCCTTGATGAAGTGCCTGTCAATCTCAATATGCTTCGTTCTATCATGTTGAACAGGATTATGAGCAATATTTATAGCAGCCTTATTATCACAGTAGAGTTTCATAGGACCACTGTCAATGAAACCCAAATCACGTAATAAGGTTTGGAGCCACAAAAGCTCGCAAACACGATGAGCCATGGCTCTATACTCTGCCTCTGCGCTAGATCTAGCAACCACCGATTGCTTTTTACTTCGCCAAGTAACCAAATTCCCTCCAATAAAGGTACAATAGCCAGAGGTAGAGCGTCTATCATTCACAGAACCAGCCCAGTCAGCATCAGTAAAAGCCTCCAACCGCAAATGACCATGATTAGAGAACAGAATTCCTCTTCCTGGAGCTGATTTGAGATACCTTAAAATACGATAAATTGCAACTAGGTGTGAAATACGAGGATCGTGCATAAACTGGCTAACTACACCCACTGCATAGGTAATATCCGGCCGGGTGTGAGCTAAATATATCAGTCGCCCAACAAGTCGCTGATACCTCTCCTTATCAGTACGTTCGCCCATATCTCCACTCAAGTGATGATTTGGCTCAATAGGAGAATCTGCAGGTTTACAAACCAACATGCCTGTTTCTTCCAAAAGATCAAGAATATATTTTCGTTGAGAGATAAAAATACCTCTATCAGATCTTGCCACTTCCATTCCAAGGAAGTATCTCATCGCTCCCAAGTCTTTAATCTCGAATTCTTGGGCAAGTCGAGACTTCACATTATGAATTTCATTCACATCGTCACCTGTCATTATTATATCATCAACATAAACAATAAGGATAGCAATCTTACCATCACTCCTCTTAATGAATAGAGTATGGTCAGCATGGCTCTGTTTGTAGCCGAAACTCAGCATGGCCTTTGAAAATCTGCCAAACCAAGCCCGAGGTGATTGCTTCAAACCATACAGTGCCTTCTTTAATTTGCACACATTTCCCTCACTTGCAGCGGAAGAAAAACTTGGTGGAATATCCATATACACTTCCTCATCCAGATCACCGTGGCGGAATGCATTTTTTACATCAAACTGTTGAAGTGGCCAATTCAGGTTAGCTGCACAGGAAAGTAGAGTTCGCACAGAATTCATCTTTGCTACTGGAGCAAATGTCTCCTCATAGTCAATACCGTAGGTTTGAGTGAACCCTCTGGCGACCAATCTAGCTTTGTATCTGTCAACTGTACCATCTACATTCTGTTTAACAGTAAATATCCACTTACATCCCACTGATTTCTTTCCTCCAGGAAGTGGTACTAGCTCCCAAGTGCCATTCTTTTTCAAAGCTGTCATCTCCTCTACCATAGCTCTTTTCCATTCGGGTATGACAAGCGCATCCTTCCAATTCTGTGGAATAGATATAGAGGAAAGAGACGAAACAAAGGCATAATATGAAGGAGATAAACGATCATAAGACACGAATTGGGAGATGGGTGTAGAGTACATGATCTTTTCTCTTTTCGAATAGCAATAGGACGATCATCAATAACAGGAGGTTCAATAAGAGAAGAATCACTACTAAATAAGTCAGCTAAGAGAGGAGAATTATTAACAGGAGGAGAATCATTACCAGATGAGTCAGTTGAGGAATCTGGAACTGGAGTAGGCAACGGTGATTGACGGAGTGGTATCACATGGGAGGACTTCCTATCTTTCTGTCTAGTATAGGTCTTTAAGTTACCTTGCAACCGTGCTGGAAGTCCATCAGTGCATCGCTCATGCCATGTGTTGCCTCTTCAGCAGATATTGTTTCTTTCTCTCCCTCAACATGATTATAAAATAAGTGCTCCCCCTCACCATGGTTATACATAGTAAACATCTCTTCCTCCTGATTAGACTCCCCCTGAAGAGATGACTTGGAGAGGGAATAAAAAGACTCTCTTTCCCAAAAAGTGACATCCATGGAGACTAAAAACTTTCTAGAATGTGAATCATAACACTTGTAACCCTTCTGGGTAGGAGAGTACCCAACAAAAATACACTTATGGGCTTTATGACCCAACTTACCTCCGGAGGGGTGGGGTGCATGGACAAAGCACACACAACCAAAAACTCTTGGGGGAATAGTGATAGCATGATAACTGCTAGGAAGACACTCTATGGGAGTCTTGAAGTTGAGAACACTGGATGGCATACGATTGATAAGATAAGCGGCAGTTAAAATGGCTTCTCCCCATAAGAATTTTGGAACATTCATGGTAAACAAAAGAGACCGAGCAACCTCAGCCAAATGACGATTCTTGCGTTCAGCAACTCCATTTTGTTGTGGAGTGTCAACACAAGTCGTTTGAAACAGAATACCATACTCATCAAGAAAAGCCCTAAAACCTTTATCAATATACTCAGTGCCATTATCACTACGGGGAATTTTAATCTTTGCATCAAACTGAGTACTCACCATCGCATGAAAAGATCGAAAATAAGAAAAAACTTCACTCTTTGATTTAAGTAAAAACACCCAAGTAGCACGAGAATAACAATCGATAAAAGTGACAAACCAACGATACCCCTTAAGAGAAGTAACAGGAGAGGCCCCCAGACATCAATGTGAATAATCATAAACGGGGACTCACTTCTTTTGTTAATAGGTGCATAAAAAGAACGTTTATGTTTTCCAAGCTCACAGGCTTCACAAAAAAACTGACTCCGAGGACAATGTTTAGTTAGGACAGGAAAAAGTTTTTCTAAAATCCCATAAGATGGATGACCCAATCTACGGTGCCACTGATGTAACATAGAGAGACTTGGACTCGTATCTACTTGCAGAGCCAGACCACTTGGCATGGGCGAAGGAGACGG
This sequence comes from Rhododendron simsii, assembly GCA_014282245.1. Taxonomy (NCBI): domain Eukaryota; kingdom Viridiplantae; phylum Streptophyta; class Magnoliopsida; order Ericales; family Ericaceae; genus Rhododendron; species Rhododendron simsii. The sequence goes on along the minus strand of CM024955.1, from coordinate 35,975,814 downwards.
ACAAGGAGAAGACTCAAGAAAATAAAGGCCATCACATGATCTACCACTGCCAATCACCTTCCCTGTACCTAGTTCCTGAAAGACACAATGTGTAGGAAAAAAAGTCACTGAGCAATTTAAGGATTGTGTAAGACTACTAACGGAGAGAAGATTAGTAGGAAAATTTGGCACATGAAGAACTGAAGAAAGGGGAAGGGTTGGAGAGCAGTGAATGGAACCTTTTCCTGAAATAACACCAGATAGGGATCCATCTGCCACTCGAATCTTATCCTTACCAGAACATGTAGAGTATGAGTCAAAAAATGAAGAACAACCTGTCATATGATCTGTGGCACCAGAATCTATGATCCACGGAAAAGAGGATGCATTAGCTGGAATACCTGTAGAAAAAGCAGCAGTGGAGGTAGGAGCTATAGTAGATGGAGTATCAAGCCTGACCAGTAGGCACCTGAGAGCTTGTATCTCCTCTCGAGAAAGAGGGCCAGTTGGAATATGGTTGGGATTACCCGCCATATCAACAGAAGGTAGTGAACAAATACCAGACAATAACAATTCCCAAAAACAACTCCAATCAAGGGAATCAACTCAAAATAAGCAATACCCAATCAATTGGGGTCCCAACCTTGAACAATCTACGAACAATCAACCGCCAACAACCAAAGATAGTAGTAACAATCTACTAAAAAATGCTGACCTGAACGTGAAACGACCTGGAAAACTCCAGGGAGCTCCGGTGATGGAAGGCAACGCCTGAAAGTAGTGGTCGGAGGTCCGAATAGGGCCAGAAGATTGTCGGTGAATCCTAGGTTTCAAATCTGAGTGGCAAATAGGGCTGAAACTGGTTGATAGAGCAGATGGTACTGTTCACGCGACACTGTTCACGGGCACTGTTCACGATTGGTGCAACGGAAATCCCACGTTAGGGTTAGGATCTCTGCTCTGATACCATGTAAAGTTGAGAGACGACAGTATCGATTTGTGGAAAACCCAAAATTAGGGTAACTTTCATTAAACTGGGTATATATACAATGCAAGATACAACAATTACAAAGAGGTCCTAACTAATTAACTATTTACATACTAAGGATAAATAATGAAACTCCATACAACGAACTAATTCATTAATCTAACAGAGATGAAGAGGGAGAACGCCTCATACATACGGATGGAACTGGTTTTATTTCAGAAGATTTAGCTTTGAAGACTCCCAAAGATTTTTCCAGAGCTAAGTACATAAACAATGGAAATTTTCAGGTAATGTTTTGTACTTGTTTTTTCTGACCATATCCTTAAATTGTAAGTGCTTTTATATGGAAAGTTGTATGCAAGTCTAATACTTCACCGAAATAAAATTATTGGAGCTTCTTTCTATTATGAAGTCTATTCATATCAGTGTTTAATAGGGAGTTATTTTCTTTATTTAGTATATCATATAGTTTTAACTGCTTCCATAAAGGTTTTCACCCAGTTTTTGGCCATTAGTAGATCTTTTGGATATCCTATTCCTCTTTGGTGGCCATTAGTAGATTTAGTGTATATTCTGTAGCTCTCTAATTGCGTTGCCCATTTTTTTATTACTGCTTTGAAAAAGACAGTGTTAAGTGGTTGCATAATTTGAATACTTGCTCATTCATTGTGCATCTAAGTTTGCTGCACATGGATAGGTAATTCATGATCTTTCTTTGTTGTCTCGCTTGTTTTATCGAGTCACTGTGCCCGAAGGATTGGACTCAAATATAAAATTGGGTGCCACTTGCTCATGGTGAATGATGATGCCTTAGACCATAAGCCAACCTTCCCTCAACTTGGATTTCCATCAAAGAGCCATTTTTTCTCACCATTTTTTGGGATGTATCATTGAAAAATATACAACTAACTTTTGATAGTAGGAAGCAAACTTCATTAAAAATTCTCCTGAATAGATATTCTGTCATTAGTTTTAGATGAGGCCAGGCTGTCATTTTAAGACTTTAAAAAAGAGGAATCGCAAAGTTTTCAGTCGATAACAACTGTAATTTATAACTTTTTTGAGCTAAAGTTGGAGTTTGTAATTTTTATTTCTGTTCTCTCTTTTCCATCCACTCTTCCCTAAGCTCAGGGTACTCTTCTTGTGTTCTTGCAATCTTATGTGGCATCAAACTTTTTAATCTTTAGAGATTTCTCGATCCTGTTAACTGTGAGGAGAAATCACCAGAACTGAAAGGGTCTGAAGCTCATACCAGGGAACCGGTACGTGCCTTTAATGTCGGTTGTGGTATATGCTATTAAGGATCATTGTTTTTTTGTCTTCCTAATCATGTTTTATGGATGTCTCTTTTCCACTTTCTTCTGTAAACAGAGATATCCAAGCCCAGTTTACTTTTGCCACATAAAGAGGTCCTAAGGGAGGAAGCCATGGTCCTATAGGCTTCTCCAATACAAAGGTATCAAAGCCCCCATTTGGTGAACATCTGTTATTAGATTGTTTGCTTATTTTGTCACCGAATCTTTACTTATTTTGTGTCTTGATTAAATATGCACCTAATCCAAATAAGCTATGTGTACGCAATGGGGCCTAAATCATCAGGCATTAAACATACATTGCATTTCAAACCCACGAAAACTTTACAGATTTTCACATTCAACCTGAAAACCAAGCATTAGAGGCATCGGACCAACTGTTTCACGCATCAGATAATATATCCTATAAAATCATCTACATTGTACATCAAAGTAGTCGTAACACGCAGAAGAATTCAGACGATTTCACCTTGTTTGGATGGTACACTTTCTCCTTGTACCATGTTGGCCTGTTTTGTAAATCAATAGGTACCAATTTTATCTTGTCCTGCAATCCCTGTTCCTCAACATCACACAAATTGTGAATATGTGCCAATAATTGTCACACATGCAGACAGAGAAACCCAAATAACAAAATGTTTTGGACACAACCTTGCAGTTTCGGGCAATCCACACACGTTGTGCATAGGGGCACGAGTAGGATAAATACAACCTTCAATCAAGAAAACACACCACATCACATGGTCAATTTATCGTACATAAACTGATTCGTAAACTGTAAAATCCACACGGGTATTTCAACAACCACATAGATGCATCCCGTAAAAGTACGAAAACCCAATTCAAATCCAACAACCCAAGAAAAGTGAGTCAATTCAGAACTAACCGTGTAGTCCCATCAAATATTGCGGGCGGGTCTGAGGTAGAGTCAAGAGCAGGCGGCAGAACCTCTTGCACACTTCTGCAAGAGAGATGTTAGCAATTGTCCATAAGTAGACCTATAGAAGTCCAGCAGGCCACTTGTAATACGACAATAATCATATAAGCATCAGATAATTATATTCTGTTTCTAGTCAAAATTCTTATTCCAAATTCAAATAGGAATCACCTATATAAGCCCGATGCGTGAAATATACAATATCGTGGGGTGTGGTATTTTTACTTCACCACAGTATTTTTATAACCGAATATCCAGGTCAGCTTGTGCGCACCTCAAATAATTCTGGGCCCTAAAGTTTAACGATTGGGCAACCCCTTCGGTGGCCCCAAGGTTTGGAGTGTTTGGCTTCCATGGAATTCGAATATGCAACTCCATGGAGTACAAACACTTAGCTTTTCTCATTCCCACCAGGCCAAACGGGGTTTTTACTTCACCACTGCTAATCCCGTATGGATTATATCTATCTTTACCTAGTACCGTCAAACAAACAGGCGTATTGTGCATTGTTTAATCATAAAGTTTAGGAGAAATCTACAATACACACCCCTTTAAGGTGCATATCATATGCACCTATTGAATGGTCCATATTGTGCCACCTCATAAAAAATTACCTGTTGAACCGATCATTCATAACATTTTAGGTCTATCGTAACTTTTATACCAAAAATTCGTAACTTTTGATTCATAATATTTTTCTTACAAATCATAACCTTTTAGTGCATATCGTAACTTTTACGAATGAATCGTAACTTTTAGCAACAGATTCATAATATTTTTAGAATCATAACATTTTGGTGTGTTTCATAACTTTATAAAAAAAAATCGTAACATTTTTAGTTCATAACATTTTCACTATGGAATTGTAACATTTTAGTCCATTTCATAACTTTTCTATAATCAATTGTGCAATCGATTACTTAATCAATTTTTTTTTTTTGAACGGTAGTTAATCAAATATGTAATCTATTATGTGAATGTTCAATTCCATAATTGATTAGACTTTATAATTAATTTTTCAATTGATTCGATATTATAATGAATATACAGTAATTGATTTTGCAATTGATTACATATTCGATTAGACATCATAATCGAATATGTAATCAATTCTATTATGTTCAATTATGTAATTGATTAGACAATATAATCAATTTTGTAATTGAATTGAGTACGATTGGGTAACAATGTGAAGTCAATTACTCAATCGATTTGCTAATTGATGGGTCTCAGTAAGTCCTCTAATCAATTGCGAAATAAGTTAAAAACAACATTGCAATAGATTTAAAAATCAATTGTTTTGAATAACACAAATAATTAATTACATGATACATTATATTTCTATGTGATTTCAATTACATAATTGATTGGTATTGATAACACTTATAATCGATCGATTACATTATCAAATACGAGTATTAGTTATTTGTAATTCGGATGCTTGCCCTAATTCACAAAATACTAGTAGTACATCTATTAACCAAAAAATAATTAGCACGTCCTAAATATTGTTGTCTTTTACACATAACCTAAAATGTATTGGTAAATTTATCTCGTCACTATCACTCTCTTGATCACCTATCAACTTTTTTGTTAGTGTTTCCCACTTATTAATACAGATGATCGACTTCTCTATTCTTTTTAGTTGGACTATTTATGTGAAAATTCACTATGCAATTAAAGATATTGTGAAAAATATTAAACATCATAATATTTCAAAAAAAATTTAAAAAAAATGACTACAAATATAAAAAACTCTTTAAAAATCCTGTAAAAAATGCCTTGACTTTTTATTGCATTATGATAATGATAGTGGCTATGTTCGTTTGGAACATTTGATTTTATTTTGTTTTATTTTTCAATCATTACCCTACTTCTTTTTCTAATCATTACCCTATTTTTTCAATTATTACTTTCTCATCTCTCTCTATCTCTCTCCAATCATTACCCCAATTTCCAATCATTACCCTATTTCTCTCTCCACCCACTACCAAAACTAAATTAAACTAAATACTCAACCAAACAAAGCCAGTATCTTTTTCCTTTAGTAATTATCGAGAACCTATTTTAATGAAGTAAATTATTTCCACTTGAAATAATTTTAGCTTCAAAGTTTTTAAAAAATAAAATTATTATTTTTAATATAAATTAATTATCAAAAATAAAATTGGGCTGGTTTAGTCGAAGGAAAAGAAAGATATACGCTGGTTGGAAAGAGAGTGAGGGGTGAGATTTTCTTTCCATTTTGGTTAATTCACAGGGTTTACCTATAGCACTGATAACAGGTTTTTTGTTAGTAACTTATCATAATATTTTAAAGGGTTCAGATCATTTTCAAGCATCTAATGGTAATTAAAGAGGATGCATATGATACACATCCAAAAAAGGGGTGTGTATTGTAGCACTTCTCGTTTAGTTTCAGTACAGCATCACTAATGCCATAGCTATACTCAAGAACAATTTTTATTTCTGATCGGATACCATCAGAAAATCTGATATATGAGCGTACTCAGCACAACTTCAAAGGTTTGACATGAAATTTTAGATTTTGGAACCTGGAAGAGGTAAATAAAGAAATGCCTGATTTAAAGACCGAGAACAGCAAAAAATAAAAAAATAAATCAGCTCCAACATTCTCGTCCATTTGCCACAATTTCCAGCAAAACCAACGGACGCGAGTTCGGAAAACCACTTACCCAGTGGCCATTGCGGATGGTGATGCTCTGGTTCTGGACCGAGATTTGAGCAGAAGAGGCGCCGGTAGAACTCGTGAAGAGTGAGGTGACTCAATGCGGAGGGGAAGAGGAGGGGTGTGTGGTGACGGGAACGGGAATGGGAATGGGAATGGGAATGGGTTAGTGGAGAGAGAAAGATAGGAGAGAGAAGAAAAATCAAGCGGTGACGAATGAGGGGTGCTTCAGTTGGTGAAGCTTGTAGTTGAAGAGGACATGTTTCGGTTGCTGAAACTAGTGAAACTTGAAATTGTTACTTTCTTCCCTCTCTTTTCTAGGGAAACTTGAAGAGGACAGGTTGGTTAAATATTTATTTAGACTTTGTTTGGAACTTAAGAAAAAATGAAAGGAAGAAGAAAATAAAATGGAAGGAAAAGTAATACTTACGAAACTTGAAATTGTTACCTTCTTCTCTCTTTTTCTTTTAAACAATTCAATAGGAGAAAAAAAAATTTAACTTTCCCTTCTTTTCTTTTCTTTAAGTTCCAAACAGAGATATGGAGCTCGATTGTATTTGGGGACTCAAAATTAAACTCGGTTCGAGTAGTAAATGAGCCTCCACAAATGAGTTGATCTTCAACCTAGTTATAACTAACTTGAATTCTGTTTGTTTACTGAAAGAGTCAAATATATTGTTCGAGCTAAGCTCGTATATAGTACTACCATCAAGTCGATTCCAAGTCGGAGAGATTAACGACTTGGACTGTGATTGATTTTGTTCACTCACCTAGTCACCTGAAAAATTTGTGAACATTACACTCTTGCTTATCGAATACTCCGTGATACTTACTTTACTTTAACTACTATTATGCTTTTAAAATAGGAATAAAGATAAAATCCCCAAGGTTGCCCCTTTCTTTTCCTTTGAATTATTATCCACCTACCGTTTTGGTCAAGAAAGATTAACGATTTGCGTTTGATTTTGTTCACTCACCTAGTCACCTGAAAAATTTGTGAACATTACACTCTTGCTTATTGGATACTCCGATGAGATTTTTAAAGGGTTATTTGTTTATGTGATTATGTTCTCTTTATTTTATTTTTTTATTTTTCTTTTCTATTCTATTCTATTCTGTCTTTCATTTCCTTTCCCTTCTTCCATGAGAATTATACTACATTTTCACAAAGTGATCCACTCCATACTTCGTTGGTTCCCACTTCACCTTAATGGCTGAATTGCTGATTCTTTCTGAGTTGCATTTTGTTTATCTGTTTCTTGATGCAGCTGCGTTGAACCATGGAGAAATAGATGACGATTTTACCGTGGCAAGAATGATCTTGTCTGGAGTTCCTCTAAATGAACCATACCTGCAGCATCGTTTATCTTTCTTTGCAAAGGAGGAAAGAAAGGCGCTAAAAGGCGGCAGGCTTCCTATTCGTGAAAGTTTCTACTTAATGGGCACGGCCGATCCAACTGGAATATTAGAGAGCCATGAAGTTTGTGTTATCCTGTATGTATATTCATGGATGTGTTATGCAATTTAATTGATCAAATTGTGAGACAACAGAAAAATTGGGTGTCTTTGAAGGCAGTTAACCTTGAGGTTATACGTTCGAAGGGGAAGGCACCCACTTTGTGCGTATATTGCCAATGATGGGTCTTGACCCATTATACCCCTGGAGATCTCATTTCTGGGGGCTAAAATGGGTGTACTTAAATGAAATACGTTTTCCATGGGCATTACATATCAAATCTTGTTGCATCAAGATGTTGGTAAAGTTGGTAGAGACAGACAAGTTGATAAATAACGTCTTCATACAAGAGTTACAGTTGAAACTCTTGTAACTCTTTTATACAAGCATATAATAATTCAGAACTGAAAAGCTGATCATTTATTCCTTTCTTGTTCTAATGTGATCTGCAGAGACAATGGTCAAATTTCGGGAGATTTGTTAGTTTACCGCAACCCTGGTCTTCACTTTGGAGACATTCATCGTTTGAAAGCTGTTTATGTGAAGGAGTTGGAAGAGATTGTCGGAAATGCGAAGTACGGCATATTCTTTTCAACCAAGGGTGAGAGATCGGTGGCTAATGAAATGGCGAATGGCGATTTTGATGGGGACATGTACTGGGTCTCTAGGAACCCTGAGGTTGATATTTATATTGTACTGCATGTGTGCTGTTGTTCAAATTCCAATAGACGATTAGTGGAAATTATATATCCTCTGTTGAGTTTCCTCTGAAATTGGAAAGTACAACTGCGTTAACTATTCGGTGTTTTGGTTGCATTATTCAGCTGTTGGATAGTTTCAAAGCGAGAAAACCTTGGAGACGTATCTATTCAACACGAAGTGTTCCTAGTAAAAAGCCAAATGAGCTTTCCGAGAAGGAGTTAGAACATGAGCTCTTTCAGATGTTCAAAAAAACCTTGTTTCAACAAAGGTATGCAGATAGCATCTCTCTAAGGAAACATTTGATTGTCTAGGTATATAACATTGGGCCACGTTTGATTGGGCATTTATTTAAACCCATGCGTTCAATGAATAATTGTTGAGGGATTACCAATACCTGATACCTCAAGTATTGTATGTTCCACATTGTGTGCCATTGGTTTTTCTAATCCTATCAGTTATTCCTGCGTAATTAGTCATTCTATGGGATTTTATGCCCCTTAACTATTACTCCAATCAAACATACGGGGCTAATATTTTATCCATGTTGCTAACGTTTCCAAGTAATTTCTGCTTCTCCAGTAACCCTATGGGTGTGGCTGCTGATAGTTGGACTGCATTTATGGACCGACTTCTTGTTCTCGGGGATGGTTGTGCGGAGGAGACAGACCGCATGAAACGGTCAATGCATGAATTAGTAGATACATACTATGATGCTTTAGATGCTCCTAAAAGTGGAAAGAAGGTAGGTCTTGAAACTTACATCATCCCCCGCAATCTTGCATGTTGCTTTTTGCATCTTGGCCGCCAATACTATTAGACATTAGGACCTTGTTCGTTTAAGGGTTTTGGATTTTGGATTCTAATCATTATCCTATTTGTCTCCAATCATTACTCTCATTTTTCTCTCTATCTTTCTCCAATTATTACCCATATTTTCAATTATTACTCTATTTTTCTCTACACTCATTACCTACAAATCCAAATACCAAACCAAACAAGCCCTAGTTTCTCGTACTATACTTTTCAAATAGAAACCTGTTGAAGGAAAAGATGAAGTAGGAAAAGAATCAGAAGAAACAGGAAAGAAAATGTTTATGCATCTTAGTGAATGGTGATTGAACGGTCAATCTGTTATTGCCCCTTCAAAGTTTAATCATCCACATGTGAGACAAGAGGGACTTTAGCGTATGATCTGGGCTGTTGCCCTCTTGACTTTGGACTAGGAGTACGATCCTTCTCTTCTTTTGCGCTGTATTGGATCCACATGATTGAGAGGCTCCATGTGTGAAGAAAGAAAAGAAGCTCATTGCATAGTGGATGGGATCCTATTAAGAAGTGCTTGGGACGTATCTTAACCGGGCGAAGGATAAGTTGACAAGAGGAATTGAATAAATGGGTTATTGCTTCTCCTTACGTGAAGAAGATTGAGAATAGCTTGGTCCATCTTTCATTTTTAACTGTAAAGGAAATTAGTGTTATTTAGATTCCTTGTTACACCGACTGGTGTGCAGGTGCTGGGTGTGGGAATGGGTGTATATATGACGCAAGAGCAAAATAATGATAACCGATACTACACAAAATTACCCTTCAAAAAGATTGTTTAATTGTGTTCTTAATGTCAGCAGTTCTTTCCCTAAACCCTCTCTTTTCCTTCCGAAACAGGTGGTAATTCCAGATGAATTGAAGGCAGAAAAGTTCCCCCACTACATGGAAAGGGCAAACAGCTACCACTCCACTTCTGTCTTAGGACTTATTAACGACACTGTAGAAAAGTCCTTGCAATCCCAAGATCTTCCAGCGAAAGGTGAGAGTTATTTAAATAGTCCTTGCGCTTCAATTCCTTGATGATGATATTTTTGGTCCCGGGTTCCATCACTAGACATCTACTTAACGGGACAAGATTGAGGTTGTGGATATGTTTTTTGCTATGTCTTGAATGTTGTCCTACAAAACATTACGGTTAGAGTGGATTATGATTTATAGTTTAGTAGAATGACCTCTGTGTGTTCTCCTTGCTCTGTAGATGTAGAAATCTCAAAATTACCTTATTTCGATGTTGAAGTCCCCACGGATGGTCGGATTTTGTGGGGCAAGAGGTATGCGGAATACAGAACTGAGATGTCGGCGGCTTTGAATTTGAAAGACAAAGAAGCAAGGAATGACGCGGCAAATGCAGTAACAAACAATTACAAACAGGTAATGATCAATTTCATCTTTTCCCATAGCTCAATTTATTTCCAACATCTTGTTAACTAACATTGTTTGATTTCAGTTGCTCTATCATGCCCCGGAGTTCGAAGAAAGCAAGAGGGATTACAAAGAAATATATAGGGACGCACTTGCAATTTACAATGTCGTCTATGAGTATGCGGAGAATTTTCGAGATATCGGCAAATGCGGATTTGCTTGGAAAGTGGCCGGCCCGGCCCTCTTTAAACTCTATGTCCTGAAGAGTGCTGAAACTGAAAAGGTCAAAAATCCTGTTCTTTGTTCACCAACTGCCCTGCAGGATTTATTCAACTAAAGAACTGTATCAGGTAGGGGTTGATATATATGTCTATGTATGTACATGAAAATGTAATTTTGTTTCTGTGTGTTCTTGTTGTATTTTATTGTGTTGAACAGTAGAATGTTACCGCTAGTAGTCAGTCCAAATAGGTATTGGCCAGCCCACACTGATCCAACAAGTCCAAGTTCAGAGCATCTTCATCTTTGTAAACTACTCATATTAATCACGAATAAGTTTGAACTAGAGATACTCTCCTTACGAACAAAACGATATTGAGAAACTTCTAAAATTTTCATTAATAATTCATGAAAACCACTCCTTAGCCGTAAAGCTTACATCCTTATTTATAATGATATCTAGCCCTACTAAAATATAAAAAATAAAATAAAACATATGAAAATAAAATTAACATTAATTCTTCTTGACCAAGCAACCTACAAAATAGAAATACTAGATCAAAACAAATTAGGAAACTAAATACTTCTTGAAAATCTTGACAAAAATAAAAAAATTCTACTAAAGTACTAATTTTGAATTAATAAAATAAAACTCCAAAACTTGTAGATTAATTAAAATATTGGCCTGCATCACAACCCCCACCCCAAGAAATTATTAATTGCTCCGGAACACTGTTTCGTGGTGTCCAAAGAGTTTTCACCGTCACACATTCGCTTGGAATTCAACACGTTGCATGGGTCCCACGTGAATGTGTAGTGGATTAGCGAGGTTGCCAATCAAGTGTGTATACGAATCAAAAGCATCTTCCATATTTTTGGACCGGTGGTTTAGTAATCTCATTCCCATTTGCTCTAGTTCAAGATTAAGGCCGGGTAGCAATTTAATATACCTGAAACAAGAGTTGTCTTAGATGTGTGCTATAAGGGTTTTTTTTCCAGTTGTATAATATGCACACGTTGTGTTGTGTTTATTTTCTCTGTCCGGACGCCGCTGTAATCTGTAATCGCCATCTGTTAAGAAAAAAAAAATTTGACTAGTCACGAATATTCCTGTACATGTGCATTATACGTATAAAATTGAAGTGCAATTTTGTTCATCCTCTTTTACCCCTCTTTTATTGGAGAACAATAATTTGTTTTTGTTATACATTCCGCTATCTCGTGGCTCATAAGTCAAAAACAATGTATAGAAATGACATAAAACCTCTGTGTTGAGGAGTTTTTTAGTTGTTGAATATAAAATATTAAAAAAAAAATTACACAATTCAGTGGCCGAAAAATTCTTCGATACAGAGGCATAAGGATTTTCTAATTTAGTTTTGTTCACCCTCTTTGAAAAAAATTGAACATTATACTCTTTTCTATTGATTGAAATGGTGTGGATTCTACCCAAACTGATGTCATACTTATCAAAAAGTGTGTGCATGATATTAAACTTTGTGGTAGGATTTACATCATTTCAACCAATAAGATGGAGGGTAACGTTCACTCTTTTACTTAAAAAAAAACGAAAAAACCCCTTACATCTCAAAATTATACCTCGTATATTATGAAAATATGTATATTTTTAAAATAAAAAACAAACTATTTTTGTACATAAGTTTTTTTTTCAATTTATTTGGATTAAATTAATGATCTCATTTACTATTAAGTTAAATTGTTGTAAATAAATTTTTAAAAATGTGTGTAAAATTATTTTATTTGAAAATTATGGATCCTTCCACATTTTACACAAATAGGAAAGGGATGGATCCTTCCTGGTCCAAATTTTGGACTATAAGAAACCGTTCAAATATGGACTACACATTGGAAAAATTAATTGTTCGGATTTACTCAAAAACTCTTTGCGTGGAGAATCTACTCTTTCCGTTAAGAGTCTTTGAGTAAATTCAAACTATTAATTACAATAATGAATAGTACAAACTAAGGCTGTGTTCTTTTGGACTTAACTTAAATTTAACTTAAATCTGAAAATTTTGTCCTTATCTGAAATTTTTTTCGCATTTTTTAGTTTAGAGCCAAACTAATTTGAGTTATTAATTCGTCTTGTCAGTTCACTGAGTAATCTCAACCTTTCGGGGTGTTTGGTTACCCTACTTTTTGTTTTTTTTTTTTTTGGGTTTTGATTATTGACTTTTTATCCCTACTTCTTACTTCTCTTCTCTACCCAAAACTCAAAATTTACTTTCGGATAATGAGTTCTAGAACAAGTGTGCCAAACGCTCAAAACATGAAGAGGAGAAAATGAATAGCTAAAAAGAGGGTGACAGACAGTCAAATACCCACTTCATATGTTTCGGCCGTGCTTGGAAAAGAGCAACTTTTAGCTTATTCTTCACTGTTCTCAGTTGCTTGAAGCAGCTGTTTGTTTTAATCGTACGGCTCGGTTGGATGCGGGATTAGATTTGAGGTATTATGTAAGAAGGGGATTTGGATAGTAAGGGTATTATGTAAGAAGGATGAGCCCACGTTAATGTGACGGGAATTAAATAATATTTAGTTTGGATAAGGAATAAAATAAGGATAAGATTGTTTTGCAGTTGAAATGAAAAAGAGAGGAGGTATTAGGAGGGGGGATTCCACAATGCCTGTTCAAACCCTAGCCATATGTAAGCCCCCCTCAAGGGGTATTAGGGGGGTTATTTTGTCTTCCCAAACTACGCCATAGAACCGGCCCCACGGATTAGAAGGGGGGATTGGACAATACCCATTTATAGTGTGGCATCCAAATGAGCCCTTAAATTGTGGGTTCTGCTTCTCAATAATAAGGCTCTGTTTGGAACTTGTGGAAGGAAAGAGTAGAGGAGAGAAAATAATTAAGAAGGAAAATAGGAGAAAATAAAGGGGGAAATTTTAATATTCCTAGAACTCTATTTTGCCCATTTCCTCTCCAAGAAGAGAAAAATGAATTGATTTTGGCACTCCCCTTTAGGAGTGTGGTTATCAATTTGGCACTCTCGAGAGAAAATCTTTAAAACTTTCTTTCTCTTTCCCTTCCTTTCCACATTTTCCAAACAAAGACTTTTATTGACTCCTTTTTTTATTTGCCAATATTGTATGCATTGGTAGGGTTGACGGAAAATTAGTGAGTAAACAACTAAGAGTTTGACGTTGACTCTTACCACTGACCTCCAAAGTCAAGGGGTATGACTAGTTGGGCTAAGAACCACATCTTCTATCGCAACTTTAAGCAAAATTGCGAATTTTTTATTTTTGGAAAATCTGCTTTAAGGGCGAAGGCTATGCTTGTTTTCACCAAAAGCCTCAAGTTTTAAAAAATCTTGAAATCTAACTTATACATGCACACATATATGGTATGTTTTTGGTTGGGTTTTGTTGCCAAATGTACAGAATCAGAATGTCATCAAGATTCTCAGCTGGGGTTCAAATTATTTTCTCCCTACTTTCTATTTCCCTTGATTTCTGAAGTAAATCGGCTTGTAATACATGGATTTGGATTTAAGCTTGTTTATTTAGTAGTATAAAAAAATAAATGGAGATCTTTTTTTGGTTTGTAAATGGAGATGTTATTTCGCACTTGTACATTTTATTCTTATTTTGTGTTGATTGCACCAACTATGACTCGACTTTTCTTTCTTTCTCTGTTCCTTTTTTGGAAAATCAGACTTGAATGCCGTTTGTGAAGATGGGATTGGGATTTCCTTCCTTTACTCTTCCGTTTTTCCGTACTTTTTGTTTTTATGCCATTTCTATTTGCCAACGTGCTATACAACAATCATTGTTTTCTTATGTTTCAAGGTGTGCAAACAATGCCGAGAATCTCCTTCCCAACTATGAGTGACGAGGAGTCGAGGATACAGATGTTGACGAGCGCGTGTTTGATGTAACATGTGTTGGTGATTATTGATCGGGTAAGAGTTTATTGACTTCCTAATCATCCCAAGTGATTGTATTTTACATCACAGGTTGTACGAAGTAAGAGATGTAATTACTGCATCCGCTGCTTGGAAAGGATGCTTTTTGATGGATAATGTTGTTGTTGCTTTGTTTTGTGAACATGTAGCTTTTGTTGTGAAGCAATACTAGTTTCGTTTCTGTTAAGGGTTGAAGAATTATGTTTCCTTTTGGGTTGTATCTAGTTATTTCCCTTGGTTTGAACATTATGGTACGGTTGCTGCGCGATGAGTTACTTATGGAGGAAAATGCATGTTAAGAAAAAAACGAATGGCTCGAATTGTTTTGGGGCTTTTGTTAGAAAAATGCATGTTGAAATTTAGCTTTATAGAATGATTGTTCGCGGATTAGAGTGAGGAGTTTTTTTTTTAGTATCTGGATCTCCTTCCCTGTTTGCAGATCATTGTTTCTTGTTTGGAGCGAGGATGGAGGATAAACTCCATGGGAATCGGGGGCATGGAGGGGAATCGATATTGATTCGAGGATTGGGGACGGCAATGGTGGCTCCATACTTTTATTAATAATAAGATGATCAAAAATTACTTTACTCTAATAGGACTAGTTAAGTAACGATAGGGAGCAGCGAAGTCCAGAACTCGGGAGCTTCTATCTTCTCATGGCGGGGCTCTTCGTCATCAACGCCTTCCCCCAACCTTTCTTATTCGTTGTCGTTTACAAATGGGTCGGCAGCTCAGCTCAGGTTTGTCCGCCATTTCTGCACGCGCGCGCGAGAGAGAGAGAGAGAGAGAGAGAGAGAGTAGTGGTGAGCTCAGCTCAGCTCACCATATTTTATCGACAACCATAACAAGTAGTGGTGCTCCAGCGCTGCAACAGCCCAAACTGCTTATTAACAACATTATTACAAACACATACATAAGTTCATAGTTCTGAAACCGTCAAATGCACATGAATACAACACAGTAGAAGCGGGGTCACATATTGTGAGGGCGTATTTGTATCCAAATCTATGCACTTCTAGCTGTATTGTACTGGCATTTTTTGACTTATTAATATCAGAATTCTCATCATTTCAGGGCATGACTCCTACTTAAACCACAGAATCGTATACATTATTAAGGTTCCTGAACCCATACTTCGAGATTGATTTAGAGCCTTTTTACATATGCAAAGCTGTCTTGAATTACATGCTCTGCGAACTCAAGGCTGAGCCTGCATGAAAAGAGAATTGGATCAAGAACTTAGCCGGGTTCCCTCAACAGAATGGAGAGTCTGAAGAGGTGTTTATCAAAAAATTTAGCTTTACGAAACATAATTGTGAAAATCAGAATTCAAAAGTATCAAAACTGGTGCTTTTTACATAATCGGCTCTTGAGCAATTTTCGAAGTTTTTTGTTTCTCAAAAGCAGAAGAAGAAATAATGGCACAACTCTTGAGACACCAAAATCTGAAGTATTCCCTAAAGCAATCACCAAAAAAACACTTCAGAAAAATAGAATTTCTCATGTAGAAGTAGGGAAAGCAGGGAATACCGAGAAACGCTTCTTGTAGGACTGGACATGCTCCTCTGGATCGCGTTGGGTTTGTTTATAAGCCTCATTCTTGTTCATCTCCTACAAAAGAATTCAGGCATGTTACGATTGCTATAGATTAAGTTCTCTTGATATGCCTTGTATCCAATCCAATCCATTGAAAAGTAACAGCAACAAATGGACTCCCATAAGTACTCTTGATGCGCCTCCTATTAATTCATACACAAAATACTTTTGGAGTTTAATCATTTAAACACCATAAGTACCGATTGAATTATATAGTAAGTTCTCGGTCTTGGTGGAAGTCATAGTGATGTTTGTAAGTTTCATTCCAGTTCAGCCTGTTTTGCAGATTATATGCAACATAAATACTTGTCCTCACTGCCACTAGCCAAAAAGATACATGTTGGTCTCTTCAAATGGTAAGCGACTTTTGAGATCAGCGAAAGCATGTCTTGTTAAAATAGTTAGATTAACACCCTTTTTTTTTTTGATAAGTTAGATTAGCGCCTTGGAAGAGCAGTTCCACTCCTGACCTCTTTTCTCCTAGCACCTGTGTGCACCCCCTGATGCCATTGGGTCAAAGGCCTCTTGGCTTCAAATGGTAAGCGACTAAGGGCCAAATAAGTCCATTATCCCATTGTGGGTAACATACTCAAGTTCAACGATTTTGGGTTATATGTATGTTGTCTAAATCTCCTCTTACAAAGAGAAGGCAGGGGAGAAAAATAATATTGATAGCGAAAGATAGTTCATACTCCATAACCACAATTTTACACTTTCTAGTCACCACCTACACCAAAGTTCGAAGAAGAAAGAAAAGAAATCACCAACTATGCATTAAACGTTGTATCCCACTCGTCTTCAACGTGAACTTCATTTGTTCGACCATTTTTATTTTTTGGCTTTAATTAAGCCATCACACTTGACTGGATTACCCAATCTAGAGCCACATCCTTGTTAATTAGAAGGGCCCCGTGAATTTGCTGGAGTTCCAGATAAATATAAGGCCACTAGAGAAGGGAGATTTTTAGTTTTACCTTAATCCATGCTGCCAGTTTTGGCCTCCCTGCTGTGATATCATACTTCTTTACATCCAACAAGAAGGGCTGAAATCTTTCAATAAAAGGAGCATAAGCAATATCCACCTGAAGAGTACAAGTAAGAATAAGTAAATTAGGAGAAAAGACCAGTAGAAGAGTATAGACCAGTGTTTGACAGCAGCCCAAAAAATGTTGAGTAGGTAAGAGGAAAAAACAAAAAAACGAAATGACAGTAACAGATGAAGGGTTTCACTTACGAGACTGAACTCAGCTAGTAGAAAAGGTCCATCGTCAAATTTTGACAGAGCCGTTTCAAAGTAATCAAATGCAGCATCTGTTGCAGAATCATATAATGGTTATTGGTTACACATCTATATTTCGAGAGCAAGTAACTTGTTAACTCTAAGGGTCTGTCTGGATAGATATGGGATTCAAATGAATGGATTTTCTTTTTGATCAACAAATGAAGGGATTTTACCCTATTAACTAATGTGAAAATGTCAATTTAGATTTGACAGCTTACCATTTGATTTTGACATTGAGTTTGAGAGTTTTCATGATCTATCTAAAGTAACTATCTAATAGGAGTGTCCTTCATGTTAAAGTATTGTCGTAGACAACAATCCCAACAAAATATATGCCTTCTACCTCTAAGTCACTAATTGCACAAGCCACCTCCAAACTTATTATCTCTTGGTTGAAACGTATTCTAATTTATCTGTCCTAATATAAAGAGGCTAACCTTGGTGGTGTATAATTTTCTAGTTCTCAAAACTAACCATACACTATCCTTACACTGAGACTTGAGAAAGAATCAGCACAGGGACAGAAACAACGATTAACCCACTTCACCTTCAGTCCACGCTCAAACTAACTCCTCCACATTCAGTTTCCAATTCTTCCAAATTTTTGTAACCATCTCTCTCTCTCCTTTGGTTCACTGCCCTAAAAACTTCTGCACATGAATTAAAAGGAAAAATGTCTGCAAAACACCCACCTTCCACCATATCAGGTTAGTCCCACTCTCAACCTTCTGTCCACCCTTCTTGTTTTTCATTTTACTATAGGTTACTTGTGACGAAAGGTTAATATGACATTTCGTTTGATCTAGGAATAAGCCGAAAGTTATTTGTGCCTATTTTAACGAAACTTGACTTGTACACGCATCGTGTGTGTCCCGGCCTCTATTGAACATTGTTTATTTGTCACGAAAGGGTAATATGACATTACAAACTGATCTAAGAATAAGCCAGAAGTTATTTGTGCCTATTTTAACAAACTCTACTTCTAGGCATCGCGTGTGTCCCGGCCTCTATATAACATGCCTTAATTCGAAATTCACAGAAATTGTACGGTCCGTACCAGAGCCTAGGTGCTCAACTTACCAGCATCATTCATTCCTTCAACCTTGAATGAACTAATCACTCCTTTATTAAACGAGTCTATGTATGAGAGTAACTCCTCTGCAAATTGTCGCTTAGCAGGATCCTGCATTCTCATGATTATGAGCTCAATTTCATGCAATGGAGAGAGAGTTAAAATGAAAAAAGTGAAACTTACACTAGGGAAAAGGGAAGGCCCTTCAAAGCTACTGTCGATAAATTTAAGTAAATCAAGACTCTCTCCCTTGACTTCATTATTGTGTTCCAGTGAAGGCACCTGCATTAACACTTCGATTGAAAAAAACTTGAAGAGAAAGTTGGACTATCTCTAGAAGCGATGGTTTAAAAAAACACAATTCTTAGCTGTTTCTGAGTCATCTCAATTTCATCTTCTGTAAACAGAGATATCCAAGCCCAGTTTACTTTTGCCACATAAAGAGGTCCTAAGGGAGGAAGCCATGGTCCTATAGGCTTCTCCAATACAAAGGTATCAAAGCCCCCATTTGGTGAACATCTGTTATTAGATTGTTTGCTTATTTTGTCACCGAATCTTTACTTATTTTGTGTCTTGATTAAATATGCACCTAATCCAAATAAGCTATGTGTACGCAATGGGGCCTAAATCATCAGGCATTAAACATACATTGCATTTCAAACCCACGAAAACTTTACAGATTTTCACATTCAACCTGAAAACCAAGCATTAGAGGCATCGGACCAACTGTTTCACGCATCAGATAATATATCCTATAAAATCATCTACATTGTACATCAAAGTAGTCGTAACACGCAGAAGAATCCAGACGATTTCACCTTGTTTGGAGGGTACACTTTCTCCTTGTACCATGTTGGCCTGTTTTGTAAATCAATAGGTACCAATTTTATCTTGTCCTGCAATCCCTGTTCCCCAACATCACACAAATTGTAAATATGTGCCAATAATTGTCACACAAGCAGACAGAGAAACCCAAATAACAAATGTTTTGGACACAACCTTACAGTTTCGGGCAATCCACACACGTTGTGCATAGGGGCACAAGTAGGATATATACAACCTTCAATCAAGAAAACACACCACATCACATGGTTAATTTATTGTACATAAACTGATTCATAAACTGTAAAATCCACATGGTTATTTCAACAACCACATAGATGCATCCCATAAAAGTACGAAAACCCAATTCAAATCCAACAACACAAGAAAAGTGAGTCAATTCAGAACTAACCGTGTAGTCCCATCAAATATTGCGGGCGGGTCTGAGGTAGAGTCAAGAGCAGGCGGCAGAACCTCTTGCACACTTCTGCAAGAGAGATGTTAGCAATTGTCCATATGTAGACCTATAGAAGTCCAGCAGGCCAGTTGTAATACGACATAATCATATAAGCATCAGATAATTATATTCTGTTTCTAGTCAAAATTCTTATTCCAAATTCAAATAGGAATCACCTATATAAGCCCGATGCGTGAAATATACAATATTGTGGGGTGTGGTATTTTTACTTCACCACAGTATTTTTATAACCGAATATCCAGGTCAACTTGTGCGCACCTCAAATAATTCTGGGCCCTGAAGTTTAACGATTGGGCAACCCCTCCGGTGGCCCCAAGGTTTGTAGTGTTTGGCTTCCGTGGAATTCGAATATGCAACTCCATGGAGTACAAACACTTAGCTTTTCTCATTCCCACCGGGCCAAACGGGGTTTTTACTTCACTACTGCTAATCCCGTATGGATTATATCTATCTTTACCTAGTACCGTCAAACAAACAGGAGTATTGTGCATTGTTTAATCATAAAGTTTAGGAGAAATCTACAATAAACACCCCTTTAAGGTGCATATCATATGCACCTATTGAATGGTCCATATTGTGCCACCTCATAAAAAATTACCTGCTGAACCGGTCATTCATAATATTTTAGGTCTATCGTAACTTTTATACCAAAAATTCGTAACTTTTGATTCATAATATTTTTCTTACAAATCATAACCTTTTAGTGCATATCGTAACTTTTACGAATGAATCGTAACTTTTTAGCAACAGATTCATAATATTTTTAGAATCATAACATTTTGGTATGTTTCATAACTTTATAAAAAAAAATCGTAACGTTTTTCGTTCATAACATTTTCACTATGGAATTGTAACATTTTAGTTCATTTCATAACTTTTCTATAATCAATTGTGCAATCGATTACTTAATCATTTTTTTTTTTGAACGGTAGTTAATCAAATATGTAATCTATTATGTGAATGTTCAATTCCATAATCGATTAGACTTTATAATTAATTTTTCAATTGATTAGATATTATAATAAATATACAGTAATTGACTTTGCAATTGATTACATATTTGATTAAACATCATAATCGAATATGTAATCAATTCTATTATGTTCAATTATGTAATCGATTAGACAATATAATCAATTTTGTAATTGAATTGAGTACGATTGGGTAACAATTTGAAGTCAATTACTCAATTGATTTGCTAATTGATGGGTCTCAGTAAGTCCCCTAATCAATTGCGAAATAAGTTAAAAACAACATTGCAATAGATTTAAAAATCAATTGTTCTGAATAACACAAATAATTGATTACATGATAGATTATATTTCTATGTGGTTTCAATTACATAATTGATTGGTATTGATAACACTTATAATCGATCGATTACATTATCAAATACGAGTATTAGTTATTTGTAATTCGGATGCTTGCACTAATTCACAAAATACTAGTAGTACGTCTATTAACCAAAAAATAAATAGCACGTCCTAAATATTGTTGTCTTTTACACATAACCTAAAATGTATTGGTAAATTTATCTCATCACTATCACTCTCTTGATCGCCTATCAACTTTTTTGTTAGTGTTTCCCACTTATTAATACAGATGATCGACTTCTCTATTCTTTTTAGTTGGACTATTTATGTGAAAATTCACTATGCAATTAAAGATATTGTGAAAAATGTTAAACATCATAATATTTCAAAAAAATTCAAAAAAAATGACTACAAATATTAAAAAAAAAACTCTTTAAAAATCCTGTAAAAAATGCCTTGACTTTTTATTACATTATGATAATGATAGTGGCTATGTTCGTTTGGAACATTTGATTTTATTTTGTTTTATTTTTCAATCATTACCCTACTTCTTTTTCTAATCATTACCCTATTTTTTCAATTATTACTTTCTCATCTCTCTCTATCTCTCTCCAATCATTACCCCAATTTCCAATCATTACCCTATTTCTCTCTCCACCCACTACCAAAACTAAATTAAACTAAATACTCAACCAAACAAAGCCAGTATCTTTTTCCTTTAGTAATTATCGAGAACCTATTTTAATGAAGTAAATTATTTCCACTTGAAATAATTTTAGCTTCAAAGTTTTTAAAAAATAAAATTATTATTTTTAATATAAATTAATTATCAAAAATAAAATTGGGCTGGTTTAGTCGAAGGAAAAGAAAGATATACGCTGGTTGGGAAGAAAGTGAGGGGTGACATTTTCTTTCCATTTTGGTTAATTCACAGGGTTTACCTGTAGCACTGATAACACGTTTTTTGTTAGTAACTTATCATAATATTTTAAAGAGTCCAGATCATTTTTCAAGCATCTAATGGTAATTAAAAAGAGTGCATATGATACACACCCAAATAAGGGGCGTGTATTGTAGCACTTCTCGTAAGTTTAAGTACAGCATCACAAATGCCATAGCTATACTCCAGAACAATGCGTATTTCTGATCGGATACCATCAGAAAATCTGATATATGAGCGTATTCAGCACAACTTCAAAGGTTTGACATGAAATTTTAGATTTTGGAACCTGGAAGAGGTAATTAAAGAAATGCATGATTTAAAGACCGAGAACAGCAAAAAATAAAAAAATAAATCAGCTCCAACATTCTCGTCCATTTGCCACAATTTCCAGCAAAACCAACAGACGCGAGTTCGGAAAACCACTTACCCAGTGGCCATTGACGATGGTGATGCTCTGGTTCTGGACCGAGATTTGAGCAGAAGAGGCGCCGGTAGAACTCGTGAAGAGTGAGGTGACTGAATGCGGAGGGGAAGACGTGGGGTGTGTGATGACGGGAATGGGAATGGATTAGTGGAGAGAGAAAGATAGGAGAGAGAAGAAAAATCAAGCGGTGACGAATGAGCGGTGCAGCAGTTGGTTAAGCTTGTAGTTGGAGAGGACATGTTTCGGTTGGTGAAACTTATGAAACTTGAAATTGTTACTTTCTTCCCTTCTCTCTTTTTCTAGTGAAACTCGAAGAGGACAGGTTGGTTAAAATATTTATTTAGATTTTGTTTGGAACTTAAGGAAAATGAAAGGAAGAAGAAGAAAATAAAATGGGAGGAAAAAGTAATACTTACGAAACTTGAAATTGTTACTTTCTTCTCTCTCTTTTTTTAACCAAACAATAGGAGGAATTTTTTTTTAAACTTTCCCGTCTTTTCCTTTCTTTAAGTTTCAAACGGAGAGCTGGAGCTCGATTGTATTTGGGGACTCAAAATTAAACTCGGCTCGAGTAGTAAATGAGCCACCACAAATGAGTTGATCTTCAGCTGAGTTCTAACTAACTTGAATTCTGTTTGTTCACTGAAAGAGTCAAATATATTGTTTGAGCTGAGCTCGTACATAGTACTACCATCAAGTCGATTCCAAGTTGGAGAGATTAACGATTTGGACTGTGTTTGATTTTGTTCACTCAACTAGTCACCTGAAAAATTTGTGAACATTACACTCTTGCTTATCAGATACTCCGTGATACTTACTTTACTTTAACTACTATTATGCTTTTAAAATAGGAATAAAGATAAAATCCCCACGGTTGCCCCTTTTTTTTTCCTTTGAATTATTATCCACCTACCTTTTTGGTCAAGAAAGACTAACGATTTGGACTGTGTTTGATTTTGTTCACTCACCTAGTCACCTGGAAAATTTGTGAACATTACCCTCTTGCTTATCGGATACTCCGTGATACTTACTTTACTTTAACCAGCTACTATTATGCTTTTAAAATAGGGAAAAATATAAAATCCCCAAGGTTGCCCCTTTTTTTTCCTTTGAATTGTTATCCACCTACCTTTTTGGTCAAGAAATAAAATTTCCAAAATCATTACCCCTAAAATCTGCACACATACGAACATTTTATTATGCCAACATATTCAACGAGAAAATCCAAGCAAATTTTTTTAGTAAAGAAATTACAATCACTAAGGCCCCGTTTGATAACCCTCTAAGGGGTTGGGATTAGATTGTTAAAATGGGGGTATTATTAATACCTTGTTTAGTTTCACAAAAATGGTCTGGACTATCAATCCCACCGAATTGCTAATACTCCAATTTGGGGGTATTGCTAATACCATATTGGAGATGGTATTAATAATCTCATCCCAACTTCTCCTCCTTATCAATCCCTTCTCATTACCAATCTTTTCTATCAATTCAATCTCATCATCTAATCCCATCCCAAACAAACATACCCATTATCAATCTCTTCTCATTACCAATCTCAATCTTAATTTCATCTTCTTACGAATCTCATCCATCCATCACCGTTATCAAATGGGGCCTAAAATCTGCACACCGTCTGAATTTGTATGTGCATTTGATTGTTGTTTTTAACTAGGTTTTGGTACGATTTTTACATTAAATTGTTTGGCTCGGCGAGAAAAATAAAAAAGATACAAAATGTAGATCTACGGTAAAAAAAAAAACTCATATACGGCAAAAAAAAGGAGAAGGATACTAGAATATTACATTTATGTCTTTAATGATTTTTTTCAACTTTCAATTTCATTTTATGTGTTTTATTTACCTCGTAGAATGATATGAAATAAAAATTGGACCGAAATCTAAAAAATAAAATAAAATAGCGACAAAAAGCCATTGAAAGTTTGCCAAGACGATTTAAATCGAAGGTACAATGTATATTGAGGTTGCGTTTAACTTTTAAGTGAGGAAATAAATTTTGATATTTTTTTATTTTTCATAACTTTTTGTTTAGCTTTTTGTCATAATTTTTGAAATTAATCATTCGTCTCCACGAGACAAATTAAAAAAGTATAAAAGTATGGATTGATGTTGAAAGAATTCAAATAAGACTACATTTCAGACAAATAAGATATATAACTGTTTGATATTTTTTTCATCTTTAGTTTTTTTTTTTTTTTTGCTTTCGGTTATAATTTTATACTTTTTAGACTCCTATCATCGAGACAAATGATTAATCAAAAAAATATCACGCGAATCTAATAAAAATTCAGAAAAGACGAACAAAATACACAAAACTTAGTGGGTGTTTCCAGTAGTGAAAAATTTTTAGATTTTTATTCATGATTAAGAAGTTGTTGGGTGTATCCGGTAGTGAATAAATTGTTAATGAGTTTGTAGTTAAAGTTACTATAGCAAAATAAGTTTTTTTTGGACAACTTTTTTGTCATTGGAAATGATATGGTAGTGAATAAATTGTTAGGTGTATCTGGTAGTGAATAAATTGTTGTTTTCTTCTCTCGTTTTTTTTAAACCAAACTATGGGAGGAATTCGTTAATTTTGGTTACGGTTTCCCTTGGATTTCAATTAATGAACCGTGGTCCAGAACAGAGACCTAGAGGTCGATTGTATTTGGGGACTCCAAATTAAACTCGGTTTGAGTAGTAAATGAGCCTCCACAAATGAGTTGATCGTCAACCGAGTTATAACTAACTTGAATTCTGTTGCCGAGCAAAAAAAAACTAACTTGAATTCTGTTTGTTTACTGAAAGAGTCAAATATATTGTTCGAGCTGAGCTTGTATATAGTACTAGCATCGAGTCGATTCCAAGTCGGATAGATTAACGATTTGGACTGTGTTTGATTTTGTTCACTCGCTTAGTCACCTGAAAATTTTGTCAACATTACACTCTTGCTTATCGGATACTCCGTGATACTTACTTTACTTTAACTACTATTATGAGTTCATATTTAAATGGATAAGATAAATCCCAAGGTTGCCTTTGGATGCGTATTGGATACGACACTTCAGAAACCGAATTCCAAAACCGGACCGGTCTTGCGGTTTGGTTTTGGTTAGGTTCCATGCATATATAGGTTAGGTTCTGGTTCCCAATTTTCTAGAACCGTTTGAAATGGTCTGGTTATTGGTTTTCTAGAGAACCGGACCAATCCGGACCGTGTACACCCCTAGTGTATCCGGTAGTGAATAAATTGTTAATGAGTTTGTAGTTAAAGTTACTATAGCAAAATAAGTTTTTTTTGGACAACTTTTTTGTCATTGGAAATGATATGGTAGTGAATAAATTGTTAGGTGTATCTGGTAGTGAATAAATTGTTGTTTTCTTCTCTCGTTTTTTTTAAACCAAACTATGGGAGGAATTTTTTTTTTTTTTTAACTTTCCCTTCTTTTTCTTTCTTTAAGTTCCAAACAGAGACCTAGAGGTCGATTGTATTTGGGGACTCCAAATTAAACTCGGTTTGAGTAGTAAATGAGCCTCCACAAATGAGTTGATCGTCAACCGAGTTATAACTAACTTGAATTCTGTTTGTTTACTGAAAGAGTCAAATATATTGTTCGAGCTGAGCTTGTATATAGTACTAGCATCGAGTCGATTCCAAGTCGGATAGATTAACGATTTGGACTGTGTTTGATTTTGTTCACTCGCTTAGTCACCTGAAAATTTTGTCAACATTACACTCTTGCTTATCGGATACTCCGTGATACTTACTTTACTTTAACTACTATTATGCTTTTAAAATAGGAATAAAGATAAAATCCCCAAGGTTGCCCCTTTTTTTTCCCTTTGAATTATCATCCACCTACCTTTTTGGTCAAGAAATAAAATTTCCAAAATCAATACTCCTAAAATCTGCACACATACGAACATTTTATTATGCCAACATATTTAACGAGAAAATTCCAAGCAAAATTTTTTAGTAAAGAAATTACAATCACTAAGGTCCCGTTTGATAACCCTCTAAGGGGTTGGGATTGGATTGGTTAAAGTGGGGGTATTATCAATACCTTGTTTAGTTTCACAAAAATGGTCCGGACTATCAATCCCACCGGATTGCTAATACCCCAATTTGGGGGTATTGCTAATACCAGATGATATTAATAATCTCATCCCAACGTTTCCTCCTAATCAATCCCTTCTCATTACCAATCTCTTCTACCAATCCAATCTCATCATCATCTAATCTCATCTCAAACAAACATTATATTAATAATCCCATCATCGAATTACATCCCAAACAAATATACTCATTATCAATCACTTTTCATTACCAATCCCTTCTCATTACCGATCTCAATCTTAATCCCATCTCCTTACGAATCTCATCCATCTATCACCGTTATCAAAAGGGGCCTAAAATCTGCACACCGTCTGAATTTGTATGTGCATTTGATTGTTGTTTTTAACTAGGTTTTGGTACTATTTTTACATTAAATTGTTTGGCTCGGCAAGAAAAATAAAAAAGATACAAAATGTAGATCTAAGGTAAAAAATAAACTCATATACGGCAACACAAAAAAAAAACAAAGGATACTAGAATATTACATTTATGTCTTTAATGATTTTTTTCAACTTTCAATTTCATTTTATGTGTTTTATTTACCTCGTAGAATGATATGAAATAAAAATTGGACCGAAATCTAAAAATAAAAATAAAATAGCGACAAAAAGCCATTGAAAAGTTTGCCAAGACGATTTAAATCGAAGGTACAATGCACCCTGACTAGCATACTGGTGCCAGTGTACTACGCTTTGCCTTGAATAAGACCGGGCAAAAGTGAAAGTGAAGTAGGAGTACAAAGCAACAAGGCAAAAAAAGAGCTTTGGAAAATGCTAAAAACAGACACTTTTGCTCAAGTGGATGTGCAGCGTAAATTGTGTACGGAAACATCGTCCTTTCATACTTTTTAATCGGTAGATCCACGCCACCATTGTTTTGCTTTGGGCTTAGGACGATTTAACAACCGTTAGATCTATATCTGATTTTTCTTGCCATGGCCCAAAAGGAGGGATTGGAAGCATCGTCCTTCCATACTTTTTAATCGGTAAATCCATGGCCCAAAAGGAGGGATTGGAAGCATCGTCCTTCCATACTTTTTAATCGGTAAATCCATGGCCCAAAAGGAGGGATCGGAAGCATCGTCCTTCCATACTTTTTAATCGGTAAATCCAGGCCATCATTGCTTTGCTTTGGGCTTGAGGACCATTTAACAACCGTTAGATCTATATCTGCTTTTCCTTGCCATGGCCCAAAAGGACGGATCGGAAGCATCGTCCTTCCATACTTTTTAATTGAAAATCCACACCAACATTGCTTTGGGCTTAAGGACCCCCGCACAACACCGTGTAGTGCGGTGGCCGATCCGACCTGTCGATTGTTTGGATTAAAATTTGAGTTGTCCATTGCCGATATGGACAGCCGCATCAGCCGCACTACCGTACCCCTAGATCTCGACAACCAATGATCGAAAGCTGTTTGTTGCCAAGATAAATTCGAGCTGTTGAATGCACGATCTGACGGCTCAGAGATTGCACAGCACCAACCTGAAGCCCATATATTTGGTGATTTTGGTGCACTGTCACGTGATACCTTAACACTCCAATCCACCACATTTTTTCAGTGACCTCATAAAAATATGTAGGTGTTGGGCATTCCTATCCACCACACATTATCTAGTGTATAGAACTTCAACAATATATATGTGGATGTTGAGCAGCACGTGATGGTGTCACTATAATTACTTGGGCTGGACAAAGACATCGTATACCTACTCGTCCGAACAGTGTTCGCTTGGGACTCTAGACTCAACTGCTATCCATACATGTTTTTCAAAATTTTTTTCTCAATTTATTATCCTAATTTATTTATCTATTTCTTTTCACTAGCTATCTCAAAATCATCCCTCAAAACTTCTACTATTTTTTTTTAGAATAATTTTTATCCACTGCTGGTGTAAAAATCCCATTTTTCACCGCTGTTCATTATGGGTCACACCAAGCATCAATTATTATAATTTGAACCGTTTATATTACAAGACTCGCAGCATAGTATTATCATATAGAAAATCAGCTTCATTGAAAGTCGATAGATATATCAAAATTAGAATTTTGGTTTATAAAATGGACGATATTATTTCTGTCAATAATAATATAGATAAAGTGTCCATTGATAGTCCTATTGATAGCCAATCAAGTTTTTTTTTTTTTTTGCATGGATGCACTATTATATGAAGTTTATAAAATGAACGGTTTAGATCAATAATAAATACACGGTAAAACTAAAAAAAGTGATGGTAAAAAAAAGTATAATTTCTCACTGCGGATAAAATTTTTTTTAATATATATATATTTTAATTTTTTATCATCATCCCTCAAAACTTCAACAAAGCACAAATTTCCTTTACTATGATTGACAGGGGCTGGAAAAGAAAAGTGGCTGACGCGTAAACAGTACATAAGAGATAAAAATCCTCATCTACAGAAAGGGGTCAGGTCCGGCAATTACTATGGCTTTGTTCGGTTGCCATTTTCGTTTAGTTTTAGTTTTGAAAATCAATCATTACCCTACTTCTTTTCCCAATTATTACCCTATTTTTTCAATTATTACTTTTTTATCTCTCTCTATCTCTCCCCAATTATTACCCCTATTTTCAATCATTACTCTATTTCTTTATCCACCCACTGCCAAAACTAAACTAAACTAAACTCCCAACCAAACACAACCTATGATGCTCCCGATCGATTTGAGAGCATCATGCTTCCAATCGTTCCTTAATTATATGTAAATTTTATTTTTATGGTAAGTAATATTGTGATATTTTGTCAAAAAAATGGTAAAAATATCTTATTTTTAGCAAATTCACATTATTTTTTGAGATTGCTTTTGATCTAACGACCGTAATTTATATGCTCCAATCTAAGAGTCAATATGCTCCCATACCACTTGAGAGCATGACAAAAAATTTTCAGTTCTAAGGAAGAAAATCTGCTCTCTTTTTTTTTTTTTGGGTGGTGGAGCAAGAAATGCCTTGTTAAGTTTTCTGTTGGTTTGTTCTTATTTAAATTTTTTTTATATTTATTAGTTTTTCACATAATTTTTGTAGATTATTGATTCGTCTAAAAAAAGAACGGAAAAAGTTAAAAAGAAATATTCAAAAAAAAACTCAAAAAACTGAATTTTTTCCTTTTTTGAATTTTATAATGGGGAGCTTAAAGAACAATCCTTTGCAGCCGCCTAATGATGGCTCCATTCTAATTCATTTAATTTAGGAATCTCAAAATTTCAAACTTTGAAATCCTCCTGTTAATTGCAGAACTATGATGGGTGCATCCTAATCCCTTTAATTTAGAAATCAAAGGGATTTGAAACGGAAATTAAAAGTATTGAAATCCTCTTACTATTACTCACGAAATTGCAGGACTGCTTGACTACTCTTACGTTATACAGAGTGCATCTCTTTATGTATGTATATGTCTCTGTATACATTGTATATCTTACTAGAAGGATAATAAGGATATTTCACACATTGAAAGGATGAATTCATAACGGTTCAAAAAGATTTGGATGACTACTTATATGAGGTGGGGAAAGAAGATGGTTTTTTACAAACTCCTTTTATATTTAATAAAATAAAATTAAGGGATTTGATTTTGGCATTCTATTTTTAATCAATGACACTCTACTTTTAGTTTTGTTTTTTGACATGATCAAGATACAAAGAAGGATGCAGTGGTTAAAATTGGAGTGCTAAAATTAATTTCTCATCCGACAAAGGAAACTCATCACTGTCATCATCAGCCTAATCAAAAGATTCTCCGAGATACGATAAACTGATCCAGTCGGGCCCAGTCAGTACCATTAATTATAGCGCGCGGTAGAAAAGAACAGGAAACAAAAGCAAAAACCCACCAACGGAACAAAAACTGCACGCCTATATGTATCCACAAACTTCCTCTTCCAGGAAGGAACACGAGCTTCACTTCACAGGAGAAACAGAAGAACAAAACCGACAATGTCGACGAACCCTCCTTGCCCTTCTCCAGCTCTCACCGGGCCCATTCTCCCCCCCTCCGTCGAACAAATGATCCAAAAGATCTGCGTAGAGAAACGCCAGACGCCGCCGGACGCGGGGGTCCGATGGCAGCTCGATCAGCTCGGCGAGGAAGCCTCACTCGACATCCTCACGAAGATCTCCACCCGAACTATAACGAAAAGTTTGAGCGGTTACATTGTTTACATGGTCAAGAAAGCTCGTAGCGAAGGAACTGGAAATCTCTCTCCTTCCAACCGGAGTGCTGTTAGTGCTAGCCCTAGTCCCGTTGGTTCACCGAGTAAGCACTGACCCTTTTCTTTTTTCTCTAGCTTTCATAATATATGTTTTTTAAAAGCTTGAAAAAAGCAACTTTTATAGTTTTAGCTTCTTCTTCGTTGCTCTCAGTTGCTTTGAAGCAGCTGTTTGTTAAAATCTTGAGTTTGTGGGTTCTGCTTCTCAATAATAAACGTTACTGCGGCTTTAAGAGATCGCAAATTTGTTTTTTTTTTTTTGAAAATCTGCTGAAGGGCGAAGGCTATGTTGTCAGTGAATTTAAACGTCGCTATATGTTGTAAGTAATTTTTCTTTGGCTTTTTCTTGTTTTGTGTTTGTTCATTTTTTTTTCGCTTTTCATAGTTTTGTGCTTTTCTTTTGTGTATTATGGATTGAGGAATTGAAAATGTATTTTTTTATTTTTATCCAATTTTTTTTAGAAATATCAATGGAAAAAATTTCAGAAGTCTATTTTTTGGGTTTTATCTTAAAACATTTTTTAAAAATATTTGAATAAAAGTTGTAATTTTTAAAACTTTTATCACTACACAATTTCACTTCACCGGAGAAACAGAACAAAGCCCCCCGTCCCTCCTCGCCAAAACCCCACCCCAAAATCTTCTCACAAACCAGACACCGTAATGTCGAGCCTTTCCCCTTCTTCCATCCTCACCGGGCCCCTCCTCCCCCCGTCCGTCGAACAAATGATCCAAAGAATCTGCGCAGAGGAATGCCAAACGCCGCCGGACGCCGCGGTCCGATGGCAGCTCGATCAGCTCGGAGAAGAAACCTCGCTCGACATCCTCAGGAAGATCTCCACCCAAAGTGTAAGAAAAAGTCTGAGCGCTGACATTGTTTTCATGGCCAAGACCGCTCGTTGTCGAGGAACTGGAAATCTCTCTCCTTCGAAACGAAGTGCTGTTAGTATTAGCCCTAGTACCGTTGGTTCACCGAGTGAGCACTAATCCTTTCTTTTTCTAGAGAAGTACGGGCCGGTCCAGGTTTTTTTTTTAAAAATCTAATTCCCAGGAGCTCCAGAAAGAGGGAATTAAGTTTCCAGTTAATCCTTAATGGAGTTAAGGAGTGCAAAACTAGACTCACGCTTAATTTTCTGTTCTTTTTCTCAAGCTTTCATATGTTTTTGGGCGTGCTTGAAAAAAGCAACTTTTAGCTTCTTCTTCATTGTTCTGAGTTGTTTTTGAAGCAGCTGTTTGTTAAAACAATCTTGAATTTGCGGGTTCTGCTTCTCAATAATAAAATTTTATTGCGGGTTTAAGCAATTGCAAGGTTTTTTTTTTTTTTAAACTCTGCTGAAGGGCGAAGGCTATGTTGTTTTCACAAAAAGCCTCTGTTTTTTTTGTTCCCGGAATATTATTTTTTTTTTTGCATTTAGTTTTTCAGTTTTTGGTTCATAAATTGTTACGCTACTTGTAAAACTGTACATATATGAACATAGTTTAACGTAAACACCATCATTCCGATCCCTCTTGTGGGAAAAACTAAAAATTGAGGTTTTTGTACTGCAAGCTATGAAGCTAAAAGAAAATTAAATTACAGAAGGTTATGAGAAATCTTTAAATCTGATTTTTCTTAAACATCTCCATCATAGCCTAAATCTTGGTTTTCAAGTTTCCTCGATTTTTTTTATTAAGGAAATCTGTTTTTGTGTGTGTGTGTGTGTGTGAAGATTTTGTTCACTTCTTGTGTTTGGAAGATGAGCTCTTCTTTTTTTCGGTTTCCTTTTCTTTATTTCCTGGGAAAATTTTAAGGGACCATAGTTTATGTGGCTGTGGCTACTTGTGTAGTACTGAGGGCTAGGGGTGTGGAAAAAAACGCGTAACCCGACCAACCTGACCCAAAGAGTATCGGGCGGGGCCGAACATGTGGTTCGGTCGGGTACGGGTTCATTTTCTGTTAAAAATCAAATTTCGGTTCAGGGTGGTGCGTTTCTTACCCGACCCGACCAATTCATATAGATTAATTCGATTTTTGGTCGGACCCGACGCAAAAAATCGGGCTCGCGGACGGTTTTTACCACTTGTTCGGTTTGGGTCCGGGGCCAAAAATAGTGTTACCCGACATGTCGGGTCGGGTTCGGGGCCGAACCCAACCTGCCTGACCCGTGCACATGAGGGCGGTCCCTACTGGGATTCTCTTTTGGAAATATTACTTATATTTTCCAGCATGGCCTGTGGAGTAATTTATTGGGTAATGGGTATGTTAGTTTTGTTACTTATGTATGGGCCTATGGGGATATTATACATTACCTTCGAGCATGTGACATGCATGTATCATCTGTATGTGTACATCTACAAATAGATATCCTAATGTTTGGGCCTTTGTTGCCAACTTTTACCGTGATTTCTGGTGTTTCTGGTGCAAGTTTTGGAAGAGGGCACACACTGATATGATGTACATGCTTTGTTGGGTTTGTCTTACAAAAAGTAAAGCTGTTTGTATATAGGATCGTTGGTTTACAGAATGTCAACGAGATTCAGAGGAGTCAGAGCTGATGTTTCAAAGCATTTTGGTCCCTTTCTTTTTTTATCCTTGATTTTTAAAGTAAATTGGCTACTAATGTCCGGATTTAGCTTGTTTAGTATGAAGATCTAAATTTTAGGACGGATATAAAGGGACGAGAATTTTATCTTGTGTTTTGTGTTGAATGCATCAACTATGACGAGGAGTTCGTTCTTTCTTTCTCTGTTCGTTTTTTGCAAAATTGTTAATGCTGTTTGTAAGATGGGATATATACCAAGTTGTTCTTCCACTTATTTTTTTGTGTGTGTGGGCACAGATGGTTTTAGTCCTCACTCACCAATTGCAAAGCGTGCGCTATTGTCGCCTTCTACGAATTCGGGGACGGCAAGCATTGGGGAAAATAATCCCCTGTTGGCCCTATGTGACCTGGAGTTCAGGAAAGCATTCTTGATACTGAGTTACGCTGGGAGGTAACGTTTTCTCTATTCAGGTGCCTGATTATTGTGGTCTATTGGCATGTGCAAAAGATTTCAGGTTCCAAAGATATTCACTCAAGAAAGGTTCTGGAAGATAATAATGGTAATGAGAAGATTGGTTGTGTAATTATCTTTGTTTCTTTTAAGCAGCTGCTTTTTGTGTGCAGGAGGAAGCTGGAGCAGCTCATGACAGTCGATCACATTATGATGCAGCTGGAGGGGCTCATGACAGTTGATCACATTATGATGCTCAAAGATCTTCCAATGAGGGATTTTGAGATGGAAGTATGGGATGCCGTTGGTAAGAATTTCATCAATAAAGAGGACCGGATACAGGTGACTATGCTTTCATTTGCTGGTCTATATTATGATTTTGTTTTGAAGTTTGATTTTTTTGAGTTGATAAACTGCCCAAAAAACATTTCAAACAGTCGAGTATTCTCAGTGCATTATTCTCATGGTTTGTAAGTGGTAACAAACCTACAGTGTAAAACATGCCAGTATAATTGTCTGGAAACTAATTTAGCTTGTAATTTCTAAATGATTTTTTTTTTTTTTTCTGTGTTGTCTCCTTAAAAATCCTTTCCCTGCTTTATTTTTGTGTTTCTTTCGCTAATTTTATGTTACTTTAACGTTGGTTAGTTCATAGTTTATATGTTTTCATCTACTATTTGGAACTTTTGGAGGTTCCTTTTCTGAAACTTGGATACCATTTCCTGGTCACAATCTTAAAAGTGAAATTCAGTTTCTATTGGCCAAAATGCAATCACTGGTTGTGATACTTGCCAACCAAGTTAGTGATGGGTTTGCCGGTAAAAAAACTTCAGTGCTGTTAATAGATTTTTGTAGAACAGAAGTGATAGCTAAATACAATGAGGAAAAGCTGTTAGATGCATATCGATAGAGATTTGTTCTACGTGGTTCTGACTTCTGTGTATAAGTGTCTTGAGATTCTCTTTGGTGTAGCAAGTAAAGTGTTCATGATTTTCAGCTTAGTCACATGATTGGCTCACCTAGGGTGGCATATTAACATTCAAGCACAAATTGGTGTATCCAAGTCGATCTCTGCTTAAACTCCCAATGGTATTAATAAAGTCATGTACAGTATTAACTAATTTGGCTCTGCACATTCTGAACGAGTTTTATACTGGGCCAACCATTACACGACATGATAGTATTTTGCAATTCATTATGGGTTTTGTGTATTGAAATTTTGTGCTGTCCCAAGTAGAGCAGGCTAATCCATGGGGATACTTACTGTTTCTTGCAACATTTGGCACTAATCCATGCGGAACTCCCAAGGAATAAATCAAATATCATGTGATGCTGTGGAGATAATTATAATGGGGAAAAATATTTATTCAAAATAAAACTCCTATTTCGAGAAATAAAAACTTCATGAAAGTTATAAAAATAGATAATATAGATGCTCTCAAATGCCCTTGGTCTCAAGTCTTTCAAAAATTGGCACCACAAATAGTTTTGAAGTAGCACATTGTTAATTTTTGATTATATTTAGAACTACTTAGTTCTATTCTCTGTTTGGAAGTACTTTTTTGGTTTCAAGTGTTTGGAGTATTTAAATAATAGTTTAGATGTTTTGTATTTTTTAGACTGAACCTTGTTCTTTGGGGATCTCATGATCCCATTTGTGTAATTGAG
This sequence comes from Rhododendron simsii, assembly GCA_014282245.1. Lineage (NCBI taxonomy): Eukaryota > Viridiplantae > Streptophyta > Magnoliopsida > Ericales > Ericaceae > Rhododendron > Rhododendron simsii. Next base: position 35,940,494 of record CM024955.1, on the reverse strand, counting down.
TTTCGATTTTTCAAATTAGAGAGAACAATAATCAGCACCAATTGATTGTTGTATTTTCCATACAAATGACAAAGGAAACATAAGCTTATATATATGGAGCATCATTTGGTGTGGATTCTGGCATCCAATGCACTAACTCTGCTTTGTTTCTCTCTCTTGTGTTGCAGTATCTGGACTGGGATTCTGGGAAGACTTATCTATACCACTGTCATGTTCATCAAGATGGCAGTTATGCTTTCAAGGTAGTACCTTTGTTTTAACCCTGGTTCATCACTCACACTGTTATGTGAGTTGTTTAGCTTTGCTTTCCTTTTGAGGCCATCATATAGACTGCAGTTGTTTCTCCAATCTTTATAGGCACCTTAATTATCAGTGATCACATCCACTATGCATGCAATTCGTGTTAGATTCACGTTGGCTTTATATCACAGTATTTAGTTGTTGTTTCTGCTGGTTTTCGTTTCCTTGTTAGCAAACACACGACGCTCTTTGTGCTCTTATTCTGAGTTTGGGGAACATTGTGTACGGAGTGTCGTGTGAACCTTATTGTTACTCCCTCTGTCCCAATTCTTTAGTCCTTTTTGGGAGTTTGTGCCACTTTTCAATTGATTATATCTTCCAATGTATAATCTTTTAGGTGATTTTGAAAACATCGTTTAAAAGAGCTCATTGAGATAACAAGATCCATATTGCATATAAACAATATTACCAATTAAAGTTATAATTAGTTTTTTATCCGGTTGGAATAAGAGAGGGACAAAAGAATGGGGACGGAGGGAGTATTTTTCTTTTACATTTAAGGGCAGTATAGTTTTCCTGACTTGTTAGGGTTTGCCTAAGATTACTGCCTATATTATGAAGCATTGGTTTTTATGACATATTCTCGTCTTGCTGAATACAATTACCATTGATCTCTCTCTTTGGATTCTAATGGTGAGTTGGTGACATGGTCCATGCTTTACTCTTGGTTTTGGATCTTGATTTTCTGTTTCAGTGGTGGTTTTGATAGCTTGGCAGGATAGAACCGCATAACTTTTTGTAGGTTTCAGTATTGTTGGTGACAAAGGGTGTTTAATGTGTGTGTGTGTTTTTTTTTTTTCCTTCTGTGGCTTCAGTCTATGAAGACCAGCACAATAAATGCCCCACATTTACCTTTTGTGGAACATGTGAAATAAATCTCATTTTAATATACCAATTTCTGATTTGTTTTGTACTGAACATGTCAATCATCACACTCACCGACTTTATAACTCAGGGACCATATCTGGGCAACACGAGAACTCACCTGCAGAGGACGTTAGGAGATGACAACGTTCTAATTGTGAAGTTTGTGGAAGAGGCCTCCGAATGTACTAATAAGATGGTTGGTTCAAGTTATTATGATGCTGTATTCAATGTGATGGCCAAACAAGGAATTCTCATTGGCCTGAGGCGCTATCGGTTTTTTGGTGATTTTCCTTTTCATGCTCTTAGTATGAAGCACATTAAATACCCAATCTTACTTCTCTTTATCTCCCAATAGCTGTCTTTGTTCCTAATTTCTGAAACATATTACTGAGGTGGGATTCCTTTGGATTTTCTGTTGAACTAATTTCGCAGTATGCTAGGACCGTAGTTTGGGCAAGTAATTTTGTACGCTTCTTTAGACTTGTTTGATTCATATGTTCTTATTTACCTAAGGAGGCGGTTTAATATTATTTTTATTTTTGAGCTTTGTTTTGTTTGAATAAAGGCATAGGTTATCAAGGATTCAATTTCCATTAAGCTTTGTCAGATTATGATTGTTGCCATTTGCCTCTTAAAGCTCCTATGTGGCCCTTATAGTCAGAGGAGCCTTGACTGATTGTAATCAAACCTAAAGAGTGCTCTTGTATTTATCCAAAACCCCAAGCAACTCATCTAGAGCTCGTCATAGAAGGGTAATAATAGTAGTCTATCCAGGATTCCGATATTTTACTTGGAATATTTGTAGGTCATCTTAGTAGGAACGTGGGGTATTGGAAATGGAAATAGAATGTGAAATTTCAGTGGAAGGAGTTATAGAATTGCTGCTTTTGAGTTGTTAATAACTTCATAGCTATTCTTGCGATAATCGATTTACTGCCTTTTTGCATGCTAATTTTCTGAGATTCCTCTTGTGATGGCATACCTATCTCACTTTTGTTATTGATCAGTGTTTAAAGATGGAGGCAAAGAAGAGAAGAAGAAAAACCAAACTTCATCGTCTGTTAAATGTTTCTTTGTACGATTTGAGTCTCTTGCCCCTTGCGAGGAGAGAGAACCATATATTTTGGCGAACAAATCAGTCTATGAAGCGAGGTCTCTTTTCATGCATGCAAACATGGTCTCTACAATGGCGAAATATATGGCTAGGTTAAACCATTTAGAACTTCCTCATTTTTTTTTTGTTGTTGTTTGTAATTGTTGTTCTTATAGGACTCCTTTTTCTGAAGTTATGGAGCTTCTGTTAACTGTTGAATATGCAGGTTTTCCCTTATTTTATCTACAACCATAAAGCTTCAAGTTGATGTTGCTTCTGTAACAATTGAAAGAATTGAAGATACTCCTTGCCGTGTATAATCTCTTGTCTTTTTTCTCCATTGATATTCACACAACCTTGTTCATTTATGTTTTTCTAGTTTGTTCCATTTGCCATGAAGATCAAGTGTTTTTTGTGTTTTAATTGCAGGATGAAAATGAATGTATTGTCCGTGATGAGGAGGGAGAACCCCTCATACATACCGATGGTACTGGCTTTATTTCAGAAGATTTGGCTTTGAAGACTCCTAAAGATTTTTCTAGAGCTAAGTACATAAAGGATGGAAATTTTGAGGTAATGTTTTGTACTAGTTTTTTTCTGACCATATACTTAAATTGGAAGTGCTTTTATATGGAAAGTTGTATGCAAGTCTAATAATCTACCGAAATAAAGTAACTGGAGCGTCTTTCTACGATGAAGTCTGTTCGTAAGAGGCTGTAGTACATTTCAGTGTTTAATAGGGAATTATTTTCTCTATTTAGTATATCATCTACTTTTAACTGTTCCCATGAAGGTTTTAACCCAGTATATGGCTATTACGGTGTGTTCCGCTTAGGGTTCTTATTTACAATTTTCAAGCTCAAAAATAATGGACTTCCTGAAATAATTTTTTGTGCAATTGCAAATAAGTTCTTAGTGGAACAGGGCCTTAGTAGATCTAGTGAAAATTCCTCTTTGGTGCCTCTCCTTGAAATCTTGTGATTAGTATATTCTATTGCTCTATTACTGCTTTGAATAGGACAGTGTTTACTGGTTGCATAATTCGAATGGTTGCTCATTCATTGTGCATCTAAGTTTGCTACACGTGGATAGGGAATTCATGATCGTTCTTTGTTGTCTCCCTTGTTTTATCGAGTTACTGCACCCGAAGTATCGGACACAAACTTAAAATTTGGTGCCACTTGCTCATGGTGAATGATGATGCCTTCTCTCAATTTGCATTTCTATCGAAGAGCCACTTTTTCTCGCCATTTTTGGGGGTTGCATCACTACAGAACATACAACTAACTGTTAATAGCAGGAGCCAAACTTTATTAGAAATACTCCTGAATAGATATTCCGTCATTAGTTTCAATGACGCCAGGCTGTCATTTTAAGACATTAAAAAGGAAGAACCCGATAGTTTACAGTCAATTACAACTATAAGTTATAAATTTTTTGAGCTAAAGTTGGAGTTTGTAATTTTTGTATCTGTTCTCTATTTTCCATCTACTCTTCCCTTCATCAGCTCGGGGTACTTTTCTTGTGCTCTTGCAATCTTATCTGGCTTCACACTTTCTAATCTTCAGAGATTTCTCGATCATGTTAACTGTGAGGAGGGGTCCGAAGCTCATACCAGGGAACCGGTACGTGTCTGTAATACCTGCTGGTGGTATATGCTATTGAGGATCCATGGTTTTTTCCTCTTCCTAATCTTGTTTTTGGATGCCTCTTTTCCACCTTCTTCTAGCCTTTGCTGATGCAGGTTCGTTTGTTCCGCAATGGGCTTGCTGTCAAGGGAACTCTTCTTGTCAATAAAAAGGTACATTTAACATTTTCCCTATTCAATTCAAGCATATCATCCCCCACGTCCCGCCTCAAGAACTACGGAGGGAAAAAATCCTCATCGTTCAATGATTCTATTGGAGCTATATCCAAAGGAAGTAGTGAAATGAGATTCACTAGTACATTCCATTCTAATTGTTAAACAAGTAATCCTTTACCAAGTGTGGGTCCCTACAAGCTAAAGAAAGGGTAAGTATGCTATGCGCTAGTTCTAGTGTCTCTTCAACTTGGTACACATGTGAGAAAACTCTATATTTGGTAGTATAAGATTTTTCTTCCTCTCTTGGAGATGTTTTTAGCAATGTTCTGAAAGTTGGTAGGCGCTAGTCGGGCGGTTGGCCACCTTCGAGCAATTAATCGGATTAATCGGCGCTTATTAATTATTAATTGGCAATTAATCGTTAGTTGGACCTAATTGGATAGGCCCCCACCAACGGGCGATTAATTCCTTGTTTTAGAGCACTGGTTTTTAGGCCTTTGAACAAGGAAAAGAAATCTCACCTTCAAAAAATTATCCGTTTGCTCCAAATGGTTGGTCCATCTTTCCATTCGGGATGTCCTAAATTGTTAGTTCTCTTTGAAAAGTCAAATTATGTTTTTAGTTTTTCAATATTATCCTTGCCGTAACAAATGAATGTGAATATATTCAAAGGTGAGAATAAAGGGTTCTTTCAATTTTGTTATGAATGCAGTTGTTATGTATGTCTCCTTAAAAGTTTTGAATTCCCAAAAATGAACTAAATTGAAGGGGCGGATGGAATAATATATAATGAATCTTTCCTAAAATTCAACAATGCCACCTTTTATTATTTGTAAACCAAGCAAGCCAGGCCAAGCCAAACTAAACCAAACCGAGCATTGTGTCCCAATCAATTGGGGTAGGTTACATGAATCTTATTTTTCCATTGAGCTTGTCTATGACTACCTCTTCTTAGATTTAGTAAGCCCAAGTCCTTTCGTATCACGACATCCATGTCAGTTTAGGTACAACTACCGTCTCATGAATAGTTTGTTTCTAAGTCTATCACTCCTAGTCTTACCACACATCCACTTCAACATCCTCATTTCAACTACACTCATCATATTCACTTGTTGCTTCTTGATAGGCTAACACTCCATCTCTTAAAGCATCACTAGTCGAAAAGTAGTTTGTAATATTTTTCTTTCAATTTGTTTGGTATCCTTCTATCACACAATAAAATGGAAGCGACTCTCCACTTGAGCCATCCTTGCTAAAAATTGAATGTAAATACCTAAAATGCTCACTTTTTGGTATCTTGTGATCTTGAATCCTCACTTCTCCTGCCTGGCACTTCTATTGTCCCTAAACTTACCGTGCATGTACTTAGTTTTTTCCCCACTTATCCTAACACTCCATCCCGTAAAGCATCACTAGTCGAAAAGTAGTTTGTAAAATTTTTCTTTCAATTTGTTAGGTGTCCTTCAATCACACAATACAATGGAAGCGACTCTCTACTTGAGCCACCCAACTTGGATCCCATGGGTTACATTGTCCATAATCTCTCCATCCTTGCTAAAAATTGAACGTAAATACCTAAAATGCTCACTTTTTGGTATCTCTTGATCTTGAATCCTCACTTCTCCTGCCTGGGCACTTCTATTGTCGCTAAACTTACCGTGCTTGTACTCAGTTTTACTCCTACCTATCCTAAATGCTTTGGACTCCAATTCTTCTTTCCAAATTTCTAATTTAGCATTAACCCCCCTTGTCCACTCGGACAATATCATCTGCAAATAACATACATCACGGAATATCATCCTGAAATGTCTGGTCAATTCATCCATAACTAAAGCAAAAAGGTAAGGGCTCAAAGCTGACCCTTGGGGTAGCCCTGTTGTAATTGGGAATTCACTTTTTTCTCCTAGTGGAGATCTAATAGGAATGACGACACCTTCATTCATATTCCTAACCACATCGATATATCCTTTTGTCACTCCCTTTCGCTCTAAAACCCACCAAATGATATCCCTAGGTACTTTATTATAGGCTTTTTCTAAGTCTATAAAAATCATATGGAGATCCCTCTTCTTCTCCCTCTACTTTTTTACCAACCTCCTAAACAAATAAATTACTTTCATAGTGTATTTCTCCAGCATAAATCCAAATTGCTTCTCTGACACTGTTGTCACCATTCTCAAGCGATTCTCAATAACTCTTACCCATAGCTTCATTGTATGGCTCACCAACTTAATGCCTCTATAGTTGCTGCAACTTTGAATATCTCTTTTATTCTAAAATATAAGTACTTAGGTGCTCCTCTTCCACTCGTCAAGCATCTTCTAGTCATAATAATCTTGTGAATAACTTTGTCAACCAAGACACCCCATTGCACCTAGGCTTTTTCACACTTCATTAGGAATACCATCAGGCCCTAAGGCATTGCCTATTCTCATATGCTTCAAAGCATTGGCCACTTCAGACTTTTGTATCCGACGATAAAACTCGTATTCTAGACTCTCACTAGGGCCACCAAATCCCTCCTCGCCAAAGATGTCCAAGTGTTTCTCATTCAACAGCTTCTCGAAATACATTTTCCATCTATCCTTGATCTCCTCATTTTTCACCAACACCCTCGAATCATCAACTTTTATACACTTAACTTGAGAGAAGTCTTTTGTTTTCTTCTCTCTCAGCTTGGCGAGTTTATAAATGTTATTCTCTCCATCTATACTATCTAATCTAGCATAAAAATCATCATTAGCTCCCATCTTAACATCCCTAACGGCTCTCTTAGCTTCCTTGCAAGCTTGTTTATAACTCTTTAAGTATCTTCATTCCGTTCCTTTTGCCACATTTTAAAGCATTCCTTTTTTGCTTTTACATTGTTTTGAACCTCATCATTCCACCAAGTTTCTTTAGATATAGAACCTTTCCCCTTTGACTCTCCAAGAACCTCTTTCAATACCCTTATAGTAGTGTCCGCCATTGTATTCCACATACTATTACTATCACCCTCAAATGCCCACCCTGCTTGTTGAAGCATCTTGCCCTTGAACTCTAGTTTCTCTTCTCTTAGAGACCACCATCTAGTTCATGGGTGTCCAGTCTCCTTCGTTATTCTATGTTGTCCTTTCAAGCAAATATCTAACACCATAAGTCTGTGTTGTGACGTTAGGCACTCTTCAGGAATAATCTTGCAATCTTTGTTATGCTATATGCTATCTGTACATCTATATTATATATTTCCCTTGTGGCTTGTCCTCACATGGAATCCTCTGGCATAAAAAAGTAGGAACCTCTAGTTACTTTGTGCCACACAAAACCCTCACTATTATGACTTTAAACTAAAAATGTCTTCCTCTTCCTTTCTCTTCCTCTCTTTTTTTCCCCTCAAGCAACAATAGAACCCATGTAATCCCCAATCATTGGGGGTATGGGCGGGGGAGGATTAGAGACAGACCTAACCTTTGGCAATATGCACAAAGTGGATGCTCTTAGAATACCACTGAAACAATGGCCCCCCCATACCTATTTTGCCGCGGAACCATGCCTCTAAATCAAAGCCAAATTACATTAGAGAGGGCAGGCCTAGAGACCTAATTCAATTTCTGTGCACATTACCATGCTTGCTTCATTGATAGTCCAGAGCATCGGTATGCACAAAACTAAAGAAATGCAGAACATGGATGCATTATCCTTCTTATTGAAGTTTTGAACCAAATTCAAACAAAGAATACATTTGAATATCAAACCAGCAGTTCACCACCCTGTCAACCAAAGTTAAGCTTTCTTTTATTTTGTTGTTTTGAATAGGACTTAGTGAAAAGGTCATTTGCAGTTAACAAAGCTCCCACTTGCAGCGGGTTCTGGAAAGTGAGTAGTTGGCAGCATTCCCCTCACCTTTTTGTGGAGAGGCTGATTTCGTTGAGTTGTATTCACGCAACAGTGTTGGGAGTGGGTTATTGTGTGTGAAACTCTAATCAGATGATTTGTATGTCAAATATAAACCCACTCAGAGATCCAGCTATTCTTTGTTGATGAGTATGAGGTGCAGTAGAGTTTTTGATTGTGGAGTGGATGGGAGGGGTAGAGACGTAGAGTAGGATGAAAATTAGAAATCTATTGAGGACTCCTAGTTCATGCACTTGAGGTTTCAAAAAATAGTTTCTGCTTTTGTCCCAGAAGGAAAGCTTTGTAGAATTCATGTTGTTAAATGTTGTATTGTTGCTATTTACCATTTTATTCTCACTTCTTGAGTACTGGTTAAAGTTCCTGGTACAGCTTTTTCAAGTTGATTACTTTCCTGTCTCTTGATATTTGCAGCTTCAAAACACAATTCAAATTAGGCCCTCGATGATTAAGGTTGAAACTGATCAGAGACTTGTAAATGCACAATCTTTTAACTCCCTGGAGATTGTTGCAGTCAGGTACCCTTCGTTCAAAACATCTGGTTAATTAGTTGTACGTTCCCATTTTTTTGAAGTTTTGTGAAATTGGCTTTCCTCCATGGTCATGCATGATTAGAACGTGCTTGACTATATCTTAGTTCAGTTGAAATATTGCCATGATGCATCCTTTCTGCCGGCCCAGTGTAAAGTCAATATGCTTCTTGGATATGTACAAAATTGAGATGTTGTGTAAATGAAACATATGGTGCATAGCTGCTTGTGGGAAAATTGACGAGCTTGTCTACCAAGAATGGTGTCTCGGAAGTCAGCAGAAGAAAATTTTCCATTTAATGGGAACCCCACCTTGAAGAAGAGTAAACTGATGTGCAGGAAGTAGGCCCTATACTGGGTGCTGGGACTTGTCTTCAAATTAATGGAAAAGTTGATGCACTTTTTTTTGTACATCGGAGGTCATAGCCATGGGATGGGGATCTTGCCCGTGTCAACATCCGAAGCCTTGACCTCTTTGTGAGGAAAAAGAATTCCAGCCATCTAAGCTTAGCTCCAATAGGTTAAAATTGGTCCTTTTCAAATTCCATGGATGTCACATGATCAATTTAGGGTTCAAATTTTATGCCTTTCATATAGTTTATGGGGTTACAATACTTGATTTGTTGGTCAAAATTATTGCTGCTGCTGATGTTGGTGCCTTGGTCACCGTGAATTATCATTTACTCGAATTTGGCAAAAAATCTATCTAATTATTCATTCAGGACTTCGGAACTAAATGACAATTGTTGCTACTGTTGTAGTACATGATTAGGATGACATCATTTTTAACATGAGTGGTGTCAAGTATCCAGGAAAAATTCCCTCTGTTATTAAAGGTGATAGTTTCAACTTTCATTTTTCATTTCAGCCATAAACCGAAGAGAGCTGTTCTGTCGAAAAACTTGATTGCACTTCTTAGCTATGGAGGAGTCCCTAAAGAGTTTTTTCTAAAAATCCTGGAAAATGAGTTGAAGGATGCTAGGAGTGCTTACTCCGAAACTCGTGCCGCATTTAGAGGTAATTTCAGGATCCAATTTGCTGTTGTATGGTTGTTGCACATTCTAATCCTTTCTTCCTTCTGATTAGACCATATATAATTGCTGCTCTTGACATAAGTCTGAAGACTTCCATTCTTATTGATGAGTCTTTTAGAGGGTTATTTGTTTATGTGGTAATGTTCTCTTTTTTTTCTTTTTTGTTTTTCATTTCCTTCCCTTCTTCATGGGAACTCTACTAAATTTTCAGAAAGTGATCCACTGCAGTCCAGTTCGGATTATTTGGCCCCCCTTTACTCCGTACTATGTTAATTCTCACTTTACCTTAATGGCTGAATTGCTGATACTTTCTGAGTTGCATTGTGCTTATGTGTTTTCCTGACGCAGCTGCCTTGAACCATGGAGAAAGAGATGACGATTTTACTGTGGCAAGAATGATCTTATCTGGAATTCCTCTAAACGAACCATACCTGCAGTATCGTCTATGTGACTTGGCAAAGGATGAAAGAAAGGCGCTAAAAGGCGGCAAGCTTCCTGTTACGGAAAGCTTCTACTTAATTGGCACGACCGATCCAACAGGATTATTAAAGAGCCATCAAGTTTGTGTTATCCTGTATGTATATTCATGGTTGTGGAATGGAATTTAATTGATGAAAGTAATAAGGGGTAATGGAATAATGGGAAGGTGAGACAACCAAAAAAGTTGGATGTCCTGAGGGCAGTTGACTTTGAGGTTGTAGGTTCGAATGTGAAGGCACCCACTTTGTGCATATATTGCCGATGATAGGTCTTGACCCAATCTAAACCCCGAGATCCCGGTACTGGTGGCTAAAATGGGTGTACTTAAATGAAATACGCTTTCCATGGGCAAGCACATATCAAATCTTTTTGCGTCAAAATGTGTTCATACAAGAGTAGTTCTTATGCATGTAGATGCAGTTGAAACTGTTGTAACTCTTTTATTCAAGGATATTAGAATTCAGATCTATTGAAAAGCTGATCATTCATTCCTTTGCTGTTCTAATGTGATCTGCAGAGAAAATGGTCAAATTTCAGGAGATTTGTTAGTCTACCGCAACCCTGGTCTTCATTTTGGAGACATTCATCGTTTGGAAGCTGTTTATGTGAAAGAGTTGGAAGAGATTGTTGGAAATGCCAAGTACGGCATATTCTTTTCAACCAAGGGTGAGAGATCTGTAGCCAATGAAATTGCGAATGGTGATTTTGATGGGGACACGTACTGGATCTCTAGGAACCCTGAGGTTGCAATTTATATTCTGCATGTGTGCTGTTGTTCAAATTCCAATAAACATTTGATGGAAATTATATATCCTTTGTTGAGTTTCTTCTGAAATTGGAAAATATAACTATGTTAACTATTCGACGTTTTGGTTGCATTATTCAGCTGTTGGAAAGTTTCAAAGTGAGTGAACCTTGGAGGCGTATCTATTCCACACCAAGCGTTCGTAGTAAAATGCCAAACGAGCTTTCCGTGGAGGAGTTAGAACATGAGCTCTTTCATTTGTTTAAAAAAACCAGGTTTCAACAGAGGTATGCCGATGTAGTTCTTACTTCATATTATCTCTGAGGAACATTTGTTTGTCTAGTTATATAACCTTAGGCCACGCTTGATTGGTCATTGGTGAGACTGTAATGAGGGGATTTATTTAAACCCATGCCATTGATGGTTCAGCGAATTAATACCTTATCTCGGTGTTGTATGTACCACATTGTGTGAGATTGGTTTTTTCTAATCCTATCAGTTATTCCTGCGTGATTTAGTCATTCTATGGGAGTATATGCCCCCTTTACTATTACTCCAATCAAACAAGCGGGGCTAAGAATTTATCCATTTTGCTAATGTTTCTATGTAATTTCTGCTTCTCCAGTAACCCTATGGGTGTGGCTGCTGATAGTTGGACTGCATTTATGGACCGACTTCTTATTCTGGGGGACAGTTGTGCTGAGGAGACAGACCGAATGAAAGTGACAATGCATCAGTTGGTAGATACATACTATGATGCTGTAGATGCTCCGAAAAGTGGAAAAAAGGCAAGTCTTGAACTTACATCACTAGTTGCTCATACTCTACTTTTCAAATAGAAACCTCTTGAAGGAAAATATTAAGTGGGAAAGAATCAGTAAGAAACAAAAAAGATACTAATGTTTATGCATCTTAGTGAATGGTGATTAAACTGTCGAACTGTTATATTGCCCCTTCAAGATTTAATAATCCACATACGAGACGATCTTTTCAAATAGAAAGCTCTTGAAGGAAAATATTAAGTAGGAAAGAATCAGTAAGAAACAAAAAAGATACTAATGTTTATGCATCTTAGTGAATGGTGATTAAATTGTCGAACTGTTATATTGCCCCTTCAAGATTTAATAATCCACATACGAGACGATCTGGGCTGTTGCTCTCTTGACTTTGGACTAGGAGTACAATCCTTCTCTTCTGTGGCGCTGTATTGGATCCACATGATTGAGAGGCTTCATGTGTGAAGAAAGAAAAGAAGCTCATTGCCTCATTGCATAGTGGATGGGATCCTATTAAGCAGTGCTTGGGACGTTTTTTAACTGGGTAAAAGATAAGTTGACAAGAGGAATTGAATAAGTGGGTTATTGCTTCTCCTTGCGTGAAGAAGATTGAGAACAGCTTGGTCCATCTTTCATTTAACTGTATGGAAATTAGTGTTACCCAAATTCCTTGTTACACCTACTGGTGTGTGAGTAGATACATACTATGATGCTTTAGATGCTCCAAAAAGTGGAAAAAAGGTAACATCATCCCCTGCAATCTTGCATGTAGCTTTTTACATATTGGCCAATACTATTTTTGCCAAGTCCAACTTTTAGACATTAGTTTCTCATACTCTACTTTTCAAATAGAAACCTGTTGAAGGAAAAGATTTAGTAGGGAAAGAATCAGTAGGAAACAAAAAAGAAAATGTTTATGCATCTTAGTGAGTGGTGATTAAACTGTGTCGAACTGTTATTGCCCCTTCAAGATTTAATAATCCACATATGAGACGAGAGAGACCTTAGCGTACAATCTGGGCTGTTGCCCTCTTGACTTTGGACTAGGAGTACGATCCTTCTCTTCTTTTGCGGTGTATTGGATCCACATGATTGAGAGGCTTCATTTGTGAAGAAAGAAAAGAAGCTCATTGCATAGTGGATGGGATCCTATTAAGCAGTGCTTGGGACGTATCTTATTTGGGTAAAAGATAAGTAGACAAGAGGAATCGAATAAATGGGTTATTGCTTCTCCTTTCGTGAAGAAGATTGAGAACAGCTTGGTCCATCTGTCATTTAACTGTAAAGGAAATTAGTGTTAGTAAGATTTGTTACACCGACTGGTGTGCGGGTGCTGGGTGTGGGTGTATATAGAGGTTGTAACTACTCAAATCCAGTTGAGCTAATCAATTGTGTTCTAAAACAAGGAATTAATCGCTGGTGGGGCCTATCTGATTAGGTCCAACTCATGATTAATTTACAACCTCTAATCCAGTTGAACTAATCAATTGTGTTCTAAAACAAGGAATTAATCGCTGGTGGGGCCTATCTGATTAGGTTTGACCAACGATTAATTGCCGATTATTAATGAATATGCACCAATTAATCGTTGATTAGTCCGATTAATTTCTCATAGGTGGCCGACCGCCTGACTACTGCCTAGCTGCTTTTAGAACATATGTGAGCTGCATTTGTGAGATAAAATGGTGGTTATAGGCATATTATTTTGAAGGATCAAACAGATATCCCATTATTCCCACCCCCTCGTCTAAGTGCCAAGTGTCTTACAAGAGAACTTGAGTTGCTTTCCTTGTAATATGGCTAAAGTACATAAATATATACAATCCTTAGTTATGTATGCCCATGTGTCTAATTAATGGCTATACTTGCTATATACTTTTTGTGGTTCACTCCAACGTTGCCAGTCTGTGCAAGGACATGGGAGGGGTTGTGCATTGGAGTGAGTTGGATTATGATGAACAATACTACACAATGTTACCCTTCAAAAAGATTGTTTAATTGTGTTCTTGATGTCAGCAGTTCTTTCCCTAAACCCTCTCTTTTTTCTCCTTCCGAACCAGGTGGTAATTCCAGATGAATTGAAGGCGGAAAAGTTTCCCCACTACATGGGAAGGGCAAACAGCTACCACTCCACTTCTGTTTTAGGACTTATTTACGACACTGTAGAAATGTCATTGCAATCTGAATCCGAAGATCTTCCAGCGGAAGGTGAGAGTTATTTAAATAGTCCTTGTGCTTAAATTCCTTGATGATGACATCTACTTAACGGGACAAGATTGAGGTTGTGGATTTTTTTTTGCCATGTCTTGAATGTCCTACAAAACATTACGGTTAGAGCGGATTTTGATTTATAGTTTAGTAGAATGACCTCTGTGTTCTCCTTGCTTTGTAGATGTAGAAGTCTCCAAATTACCCCTTTTCGATGTTCCACTCCCAAGGGACAGCTGGATGTTGTGGGGCAAGAGGTATGAGGACTACAGAAACGAGATGTCGGCGGCTGTGAAGTTGGAAGACGAAGACGCAAAGAACGTGGCCGCAAACGCGGCAACAAACAATTTCAAACAGGTAATGATCGATTTCATGTTTTCCCATAGCTCAATTTATTTCCGGCACCTTGTTGATTAAACATCGTTTGAATTTAGTTGCTCTATCATGCCCCTGAGTTTGAAGAAAGCGAGAGGGATGTTGAAGAAATATACAGCGACGCCCTTGCGATTTACAATGTCGTTTATGAATATGCGGAGAAAGTTGGAGATATCGGTAAATGCAGATTTGCTTGGAAAGTGGCCAGCCCGGCCCTCTTGAAATTCTATCTCCTGAAGAATAGTGAAACTGAAAAAGTAAAAAATCCTTTTCTTTGTTCACCAACTGTCCTCCTGCAGAAGTTATTCAACTGAAGAACTGTATCTGGTAGAGGTTGATGTATATATGTCTATGTATGTACATAAAAAAATGTTGTAATTCACTGATCTAACAAGTCCAAGTCCAGAGCATCTTCATCTTTGTAAGCTACTCGTATTATTTAACTGCATTACTCCTCTACAGGTGGCTAAGGAAGAAGCTCGAATTACCCACATGGCCCCCCCTCTCATGAGAAATTATTAATTGATCCGGAGCACCGTCCCGTGGTGTTCAAAGGGTTTTTACAATCACACGTTCACGTGAAATTCAACACAAATGGTATGAATTCCACGTGAATGTGTGGTGGATTAATGAGGTTGCCGATCAAGTGTGTTTATACAAATCAAAAGCATCTTCGATAATTTGTTTTTTGACCGGTGCTCTCAATCCTATTTGCTCAAGTTCAAGACCAAGACGTGTGAGATAAGGGTTTTTTTTTTTTTTTTTTTTTCTTCTAGTTGTATAAGATGCACACAACGTGTTGTGTTTATTTTCTCTGTCACGATGCTGTTGTAATCGCCGCCTGTCGTTAAGGAAATGTTAATGTCATCACGTACAGAAGTTTTCAAAACAGAGGAGATTGAATCTCAAAAGCCCCGTTTGTTTTGGGATTTTAGATTTGAAA
This sequence comes from Rhododendron simsii, assembly GCA_014282245.1. Taxonomy (NCBI): domain Eukaryota; kingdom Viridiplantae; phylum Streptophyta; class Magnoliopsida; order Ericales; family Ericaceae; genus Rhododendron; species Rhododendron simsii. The sequence goes on along the minus strand of CM024955.1, from coordinate 35,925,448 downwards.
TTTATAGGTAATGCGTGTAGAGAGAAATCGAGTAATAATTGAAAATAAGAATAATAATTAGAGGGAGATAAAAAAAATAAAATAATAATTAAAATCTAAAATCCAAACAGGGTCAAAATCTCTCTTCTTGGGTCCTTTCCCACCTATCTTTAATGCACTGTCTAGCAAAGGACGAGTCCAAGCGTCTCTCTCTCAATTATCTCCGCAATAAGCTCCCCGAATACGGCAACTCATCTCGCAGTAATAAACTGATCCCAAAATCCAATTATTAAAAAGGAAGAAAAAAACTGATACTCCCTCCGTCCGGATTTAATAGTCCTTTTTGGGAGTTCGTGTCATTTTCCAATCGATTACATTTTTCAATTTATAATGTTTTACATGATTTCGAATATATTGTATCATAGAACTAATCAAGATCTATCAAACAAGATCCATATTCGATATGAAATTCATTACGGATTCTAAGATATAACCCATTTTTTAGTCGGTTAGAATAGAACTAGGGACAATTAAATCCGGACAGAGAGAGTACCATTTAGTGGTTCCTCGAGCATCGCTACTTGGTGCTAGCCTCTACCACTATGTGAAATTTACACATCTAGGGTTGTCTTTTTTGGCTAAATAAACCAATAGGTTTATTCTTTATTCAAAAAAATTTAGATTTGGGCCATAATTTTTTATTTTTCCTATTTGTCTAGTCGATTTGAACCAATAATCTAAGAAAAAAAATTGACGCAAAAATAACTAATGCTAATTTTTTTTGAATAAAGATAAAAAAAAAAAACCAAGCGGCTTATTTAGTAAAAAAAAAAGCCCTTAGTCCTTGGCCCGACGTGGATGTGTGATGGTAGAGAAATTTTTCAGTGCCGGGTGGGTATGGCCACGTGGTGCCCGTGCTCAAATCTTTGCCATCCAAACGCGTTTTAGATAACCCAAATTTTTTTGAATAATTTTTTAGTATAAAATTACCAAAATATCCCTTTAAACCCAAACAAATCTGAATCATCCAAAATAAACGTTTGGACGAACGAGATGAGCACGTGGGCACCACATGACCGTGCCCACCCCGCCATCCAATAGCAAGTACTAATAACTTCCCCGTGGACGCGTCGCTCTCTCTAGTTCCACTTCGGTCAAAACCACGGCCGACACCTTTTTCCGTTATTATTTCGTGATTTCTTTATTTGGATTCGGACATGGTGGAAAGAGAGAACCAATAATTGTACTCCCACGTCTTATCTGTTCTGGATATTCTCTCGTCATTAGTACCTGCTCTAAAGAACCAGCGCAGAAGATCACGGAACCAGTATAATACTACTACTTGAGAGAGAGAGAGAGAGAGACTTGAATCTGACTCTGAGATGGATAGTACTACGAAGAAAGTGAGGCCGGGAGGCGCGTCGGTGCTCGATTTGGACCCCAAGTCCACCGTTGGGGGCGGCGTTGAGGATGCTTACGGCGAGGATCGTGCCACAGAGGATCAACTTGTCACCCCATGGACTATCTCCGTTGCTAGGTTCTATTCAATTCATTCATGCTTCATCGTAGCACTTGTTACTTAGACCGATCGCGCGTCTTCATCGTTTTTCACTGCTGCTTGTTTAGATCTAATGTTGTTTTAAATATCTTAGATACCGTTCCACTTTTTTAAAAAGTAGGTTTTTGAAAAAGAAAGGTAAATTTAAAAGTAAAAAATTATGTGTTTATGCAAATAATTTTCCTACTAATATTAATATTATTTGATAGATTCATTGAGATTTTTTAAATGGTGAAAAAAAATTGAAAAATCATTTTTTATTTTCTTTATATTTGAATTTGAAATTACCTTCTTTTTTTAGATTTTATTTTTTGAAAAAAACGGAATGGAGCCTTAGTACTGTTACGTTTTGGCTGGTACATAGTGACATTTTTGAGCTTTCTGATCCTTAGACACCTCGATGTACCCATATTAACCGGGGAGATAGGAAATCGTTAGTGTATAGGCTGGTTCCTGCTACGAATTGATCATTTGCTTCCAATTTATGAACTGGTTCGTGGCTGATACTCGACCGTGATTTTTGTTGTGTATCATTCGATACTCCGATGCCATTATATTGTTACCTGCATGTGCTGATACTATTTTTAAAACCTTGTTTAGATCCTACTAACCGATGTTATTTACTGGGATTTCGGCTTTCTCTTATTAGATCGACATGGACTAGTACTTAGCTTGTTCGGCTTAAAAAGCCATTGGTTTTCCCTCCAAAAATAAGTCAAATAAAGCCACAAAAAAACAAAAATAAGCCACTTGTTTCGTCTTTATTCAAAAAAAATAAAAAATTGGATTTCAGTCAAAAAATTTTACTTTTTAGATTCCTCTTGTCATGAAGATGCAATAATTCTCAAAAAATTGACAATAAGCCAAGTAATACGAAAAAAATTTGAATAAGGACAAAAAATAAACCACTTTGGCTTATTTATCCGAACAACCCCTAAATCTCTAACTCACGCTTGGTTTGTTTGGGCAAATGAAATTTCTCCGAAAAGGCCGGATTAAATAAAAGTCAACGAAAGATCAAGGGAGAAATGAACCAAATCTGACACAGATAATAGTACTACTAGATTCTTGTACTTCTACAAAAGCTTTTCGGAATCAACTGTACTACTGTCACTTCACCACTAGTACTCCGTCCCTACAATTATCAGTGCTGCCACAACCCACCACCACCAGGTCCACCACCACTACTCCGTCCCTAGTATCAGTGCTGCCACGACCCACCACGATTAGTATCCATTAGCTCTATTAATTAGTGAAAATGCTAAGCACACCGCCGAGGAGAGTATTGGGGCGTTTTAGCTTAATGATTAATAATTATTGTGAATTATCTTTATTTGAAATTCTTTTGCTTTTGTTAGTTTTACAGTATAGGTTTTTTTTTTTTTTTTTGTGCGTGTGTGTGTGTGTGTGAATTATTGGTCCATCAAGATGAGAGAAATTTACAAAGTAAAAATTTAAGATAAATTTTTAATTTTTTTTTTCGAAAGACAAATAATCCAAAACAGATAGATGTTTTTAGATTATTTTTGTTTTATTCAAGATATCAAAGTTCTTTTTTATAATTCTAAAATTATAAATTTATTTCGTCTAGATGAATAATAATCCACAAAAATTTAAAGCAATCCTAACAAAGTTGGAAAAAAAATTGAATACAAACAAAAATATTCCGGAAAGATTATTTAGCCAAACAACCCCATAAAAGTAGAAGGAAAAGGTTTAACTTTTTGTGAAATGATGTATGGACAAGTTTCGGGAGAAAGTTATGTACACATGTTGTGGATAATAGCAATGTTACATACATATTTTAAGTAGTACGGTAACGAACAAGTGTGTGCCGTAGAAAAGCGAAGTTATGCATATTTATTGTTAGGTACAAATTTTATGGTTGGGTTACGAATGTTTTGGTTCATGTGTTACAGATGTTTTAATGGTTGGGTTTGTTACGTAAGCCTTTGGTTCATTTGCTATGATTTTTTTATGGCGTTTGCCACATCATTTTGGTCAGCTACGATTGAGTGTGTACATTACACATTAAAGTGTCATGATTCTTTTTGCCTAGTTACAAAAATATATGGTATAATAAAAGAGTTCTTTTGGTTAGGTTACACAGTTTTCTTTATAATGTTCCAGTGGCTTCTCCTAATTCTTTATAATGTAGGGAATTTGATGATGATGATGTTGTTCAAACTGTTGTTGGCATATTTTGGTCTTCTTTCACAGTCCCATTGACTTTTGCCCCGAGTAGGATCTAATACCTCTAGTTGTCTCTGCTTATTTGTGCTTGTGCCAAGGGTTTTAATAGTGGCTGATAACAGGAATGAGAAATTTGGACCATCAAACTGCTAGTGCTCGATAAATTGGGCGATATTGTTTCTTATTGGCCGATACATGGCTGTATCAATGATGCCATAAGCATCTTGCTACCGGTATATGAACACCAGATTGTGTGTGATCCACTACCCCCTTTTTACTCATTCAATATCCCACAGCTTGTGTTCATCCACTGATTATGTACAGCTTCAGTACTGGTCAACATACTTGATAAGTACTTATAACTTGCAGATTGTTATTCGTTCTTTTGATTTTCTTCCAATAGATGATTTTTAATGGCTATGATTTAAAAAAGCCGATTAGACAAATGAATTAATAGAGCATTCTTTGCATGTATGTATGTACGTGTGTCTGGCATGCTTCATGCTTCCATTGCTGATGTATTGGTCGTCCGATTGCTGATAGTTCTCCTCTTGATTGTGTGCTCCAGCGGGTATAGTTTGTTGAGAGACCCGCATCATAACAAGGGGCTAGCATTCACTTTGAAGGAGAGGGATGCTCATTACATACGTGGTCTGCTGCCCCCAGTGGTTATGAGTCAGGAGCTTCAGGTTAGGCATATCAGCTCTGTGTTTTGGACCTTTAGCCTATGACTGGTCATTATCATTCTGTTGAACTTTTCCAATTTGACTTATTCAGGAGAAGAAACTGTTGCACAATATCCGCCAGTATCAACTCCCACTGCAGAAGTACACGGCCATGATGGACCTTGCGGTGATTTTTTATCCCCACATTGCTTCCCGGTTGTTGAAGCTGTTGGTGCATACTGCTTAGATGCTCAGCATGAGTATATTATGATTGCTATCCCACGCACCTAACCCTATAGCATCTGATGAGTTGTTATTCTGTTAGTTAGTATCTTGGATGAGCAATTACTTTTTTTTAATCATATACTCTTTGGTTTGAGATACCCTTCAGTTTGCATTCCACTTTCCCAACACCACATCCAACCACCCCCCCCCCCCCCCCCCCCCCCCCCCGGTCTCATCCTTCCTACCGTTTTTCTTGTGATCCACCCCTTTCCCCCTTTGGCTGTGTGTCTCTGTGTGTTTTTACTTGAGATAATGTCAGTCAATGTTGCTTTGAAATATTAAAAAATGCTGCGGGAATGGAGATTTCTACCTTTTTGTGAGTATTTTGTCCTTTATAATTGTGTTTGTTTACAGGAGAGGAATGAGAGGCTGTTCTACAAGCTTCTTATTGACAATGTTGAGGAACTTCTCCCAGTTGTCTATACACCAACTGTTGGCGAGGCTTGCCAGAAATATGGGAGCATTTTTCAACGCCCTCAGGGCCTCTACATTAGCTTAAAGGAGAAGTATGACTTTGTTATGCTGTATTTACAAGGCTCATAAGTTTACCTTTTAAACTCTATCATAAGAGCATCTTGCTTTTGCAGAGGAAAAATTCTCGAGGTGTTGAAAAACTGGCCTGAGAGGAGCATTCAAGTTATTGTCGTGACTGATGGTGAGCGAATTTTAGGACTTGGAGATCTTGGCTGCCAGGTGAATGTGCATTATCCTTTTCTTTAACTGCATGATTAGTTACGAGACAGGAATTTGGATGATCTACTTTGGATTTTTCTCAGTGCTTCCATGTTGTCATACAACTTCATTTTTTAAGTTATTAGTTGGAAAGTGTCTCCGTTTATTAGTACGTTTTTTCCGTTTTGGTTCATATGCCCTTCTTTTGCGGGTTATGATTGTCAAAAAAGGCATTTATACGCAATGACATGCTTAGATCGTTATCAGGGAATGGGAATACCTGTTGGCAAACTGGCTCTGTACACAGCACTTGGAGGGGTTAGACCTTCTTCGGTAAGTGTCACCAGCTCTTGATATACACTATGTGCTGTGCAGATGTTCACATTATCACATTCTTTAAACCTTCACTTCATTACCCACAGAGATAACGATAATATGTATGTGGTCGTGTCCACTTGTATGTGGTACTGTTTGAAGAAAAGTCGAGGCCTTGTTTACTTGTTAGTTTGATCGCTAATCTTGATTGATATTTGCACTATCTTCTTCTTTTACCATTTCAGTCAAAACTTTTTTTAACTTTCCTGTGCAGTGTCTGCCCATAACCATTGACGTGGGGACAAATAATGAGAAGTTGTTGAACGATGAGTTTTACATCGGGCTCAAACAAAGGAGGGCAACTGGGAAGGTCCGATGGTTTCAGTGTTTTATTGTGCTTCGTTTCAGTAATGAAAATGTATTATTTAACTCTCTTACCAAATTGCGGTTTGTAAAATTGGTTTCAGGAATATGCAGACCTTCTTGAGGAATTCATGAGTGCTGTCAAGCAGAACTATGGTGAAAAAGTACTCATTCAGGTAGAGTCGGCTTCATTGCTTTCTTAACCTTGCCCGATTTTGTTCCATGGGTTAATTTGTTTCCATACTCCACAGTTTGAAGATTTTGCAAACCACAATGCTTTTGATCTACTAGCGAAATATAGTACTACTCATCTTGTCTTCAATGATGATATACAGGTATTAATAATATCATGGTGAACCTTTTTTTGAACCTTGTGGAATCCCATGTTCTTCTCTCATGTTTCCCACCCAATTTTGCAGGGGACAGCCGCTGTGGTTCTTGCAGGGCTTGTTGGTGCACTCAAGTTACTTGGTGGTACCTTGGGTGACCACAAATTTTTATTCCTTGGTGCCGGGGAAGTGAGTTTAATCTTCTTCCTTCTTCATATAATCTATATTTTGGCACCCTGAGAGGAACCAAAAAAAAAATGAATGGAGGTGGGAAAGTTAAAGTGGATAACTAGGCAGCGAATTTTTGTTTTATTATGAATAAATATTTGTTTGATGACAATGCTAAACCTATTGTTCTTTTTCACAGAAAATGCCCTTCGATCTTTACCCAAAAAACATGCAAAAACAGAGAGGGAAAGAAACGCGTAAAAACAAGAACATGTATTCTAGGGGAACATGATTGCTTGTTCAGTTTGCATCTTTTTCCTTGGGAGTTCTATTTTTCGAGCTTTTTTCACCCATCTTCTCCAGTAGTGATTCCCTCCAATGATTCTGTTGTTGTTTAGCATCGAAAGAAGAATGCATCATGAAGTTTACCTATCTCACTTTTTATTGTCTGGAATTGCAGGCTGGAACTGGAATAGCGGAACTTATAGCTCTTGAGATGTCAAAACAGGTACTGATTTACTACCACATGTATGTTTGCGTGTGGCTTTTATCATTGGATGCAAAAATGAGCAACATCTAAATGGTGGTTGGTGTTTCTCTTCTTCCTTTTTTCTGTTTCAGACTAAAGCTCCTGTGGAAGAGACCCGCAAGAATATATGGCTTGTTGACTCAAAAGTAAGTCTAGCCTAAGTTTCTTGCTCAACAGTTGATTATATACTTTTAGATAACTATAATGATCTTTAAACTCCGATTTATACTTGACGATTTTGGTGTTTTCATCAGCGTTTAAAAAAGTTGGCATTCCTCTTGCAGGGATTAATTGTTAGTTCTCGTAAGGATTCCCTTCAGCACTTCAAGAAGCCTTGGGCTCATGAACATCCACCCGCAACAACTCTTTTAGATGCTGTCAAGGTTGGATGACTTCCCTTATGTCTCTATACATTGTCATAAGAAGATAGTAGTTTCAAAGTGTTTCGTTATCCATTGTCATCAGGCTATCAAGCCAACGGTTCTAATTGGAACATCTGGAGTAGGAAGCACATTTACAAAAGAGGTGGTTGAGGCCATGGTAGAATTCAATGAGGTTTCTCTCCCTCTCTCTCTCTCTCTCTCTCTCTCTCTCCATGTCTGTGTGTGCGTGCGCACATGCGCATGTGCGTTGGTGTCCAGTGTTTAACTGAAGTACGATTATAAACGAATGGCAAGCAGAAACCTCTTATTTTGGCCCTCTCCAACCCGACCTCGCAATCTGAGTGCACTGCTGAAGAAGCATACAAATGGACTCAGGTAAAAAGAGATGCAGTTTCTCATCTCATATTTTTCATGATAATGCTTGATATTTGTATGCAAAACTAACATAATTCTGTCTTTTTTGCCCCTGTTTTGACATAAGGGCCGTGCAATTTATGCCAGTGGAAGTCCGTTTGACCCTGTTGAATACAATGGAAAAGTTCACGTACCTGGCCAGGTCATATAACTTGATATATCTCGTTTGTGCTGCCCTATCCTCCAATATACTTATGGGCTTGACATTAAGAACTGGTTATTAATGACTTTTTTTTGTGACCAATACAGGCAAACAATGCGTACATTTTTCCTGGATTGGGTTTAGGTTTGGTCATTTCTGGTGCAATTCGGGTTCACGATGACATGCTTCTGGCAGCCTGTAAGTACACAACATTAAGTGTTATAAGTTTCAAATTGGATAAACGTGCTAATTAAGAACCAAAGAATCTATTCTCCTTTTCCTTGATGTTTTTTTGTTTACGTACGTTTTACTTTGCTTTTGTTTTTTTATTCTTTTGTTTACTTCACTGAATTATGAATTGGTTTAAGAATTACATTGAATATCTAATAAATCTCTGTTCACGATTTATGGTACGTAAATGGTTTGAGAGGTAGAACCAGATAACTAAACACTGTAAACAGGGAGTTTCTGATGTGCAATCACTTGTGTGAAGAATATTGCAAAACATAAGACAGGTCTTGTTGAATCACAGCTTTGCAACGGACATGACAAATGAGTAGATTGATAAACTACCCAGAAAAAAGAATGGGTACATTGGCTGGCACTTTTTCACCGTGTATATTATTACTCTTATGTTTTTGTTTTTGCAGCGGAGGGTTTGGCTGGGCAAGTAACGAAAGAGAACTGTGAAAAGGGTTTGATCTATCCGCCATTCTCTAATATCAGAAAGATCTCTGCCCATATTGCTGCTAATGTAGCTGCTAAAGCATATGAACTCGGTGAGAAACCATTTCTTCCCGTATAATTTCTTGTTCCCTCAAAGAAGAGAATGTGTTTCTTATTTGGTAAATTGCACAATCCTTTTGTAGGTTTGGCATCAAGACTCCCTCGACCCGAGAATCTGTTGAAGTATGCCGAAAGCTGCATGTATACTCCCAACTACAGAACCTACCGGTGAAATTGTGATTGAAATCTACAGCTTGTTTTTACTTAATTGTGTTTAACTGAAGTAGTGTCCTTTGTGTTTTCCTTGTGAAATCTACCTCTAGGTCTCCCCTTTTGAGGATGTATCTTTCGTAATTTTCCTGCTTGATTGTAATACTTGAATAATGTATTTTTAATAATGTTATAAACGTAACAGTGCCTGTGTTCAAGATTCAGTTTGTGTTTGAATTCAGATCAGCACGAATTTCCTCTGCTTTTTTAGTTTAAAATCATTTAGGAATTAGTTTGGCAGCTCCTAGATTGCTGAATTGCTTATCAAGGAAAACCAACAAGGACTAAACAAATAACAAATGAATAACCAAACAATTTTGCTTACTTTGGTTTTCCTCATTTGTCATGCTTATGCGGATGCATGATTTAACCAAAATGTAAAAATAAATGAAAATTGACCAAAGAAATAAACAAAGAATTACGTGATTTGACACATGCACATGCTTTATATCTCCTCCACTTGAGAAGGGAACGATCACTGTAAACAATAAGGATTACAAGCTCTCCGATCCTATCACAATTTTGCTTCTCTCTTTTAAAAGCATCTCTGAAAAAAAAAACTAGTTTAGAAACCTTAAAACGTATATAAGATACATTAAGGGAAATTTGAGGATTGATATTTAAAAACTCCTTAATTTATAGAGTTACTGTGCGTCATGATGGACCCATCGTTCGGATGGAACTTCTTGTGTTCGACTGACAGTCCGGACGGACTTGACTACGGTCGGAGCGTCCCAACAGCCTGTGCGATGGAAGTATGGAACTGCAAGCCACGCGGCCCACGCAACATGTCATTGTGTTTGTTTGTATAACGGAAATTCTAGCTACACCGCATGAAAATACGGCGATTGTCCACAACGCGTTTATTGGGGCTCACTCCGGGCCCCAAAAAAATACAAAAAAATATTTTGATAAATTTTAAATTAATATTTTATGGGACCCTGTAAAAATCAGTTTCAATGGATATCGGTAGGTATGTTTTTCTGAATTCGTAGGAACGAAACTGTTTAGTTTTGCAGTTTCGTCCCTACAAATTCAAAAAACATATCTACCGATATCCGTTGGAACTGATTTTTTACAAGGTCCCATAAAAAATATTATTTTAAAATTTATGAATATTTTTTTGTATTTTTTTAGAGCCCATTTTAAACGTGCGGTAGACGGTCACCGTAAAATTCATGTGGTGGCTGTAGTCCTGCTGTTTGTACAAAGGGGAAGAAAAAAAACTCAAAAAGCAATGTGAACGACGAAAGTCAAAAGCCCTTCATACAACCTAAGACTAACACGGAACAACCAATAAGGGTTTCACAAGACAAGAGTCAAGGTTTTTTTTAGTCAGATGTCTAGGGCAATTTAAGCACATTTTGACTAATTTCGGAGCTTTGAAATTACCAACCGAACGAACTCTCCAATGGTCTTAAGATTTAGAATGTTTGACCTCCGGTTAAGATTATAGTAACAACAACATTCTTGCACATTTTGTGCTATGTTTGCTTGTTGTTGGATTAGTTAAAAAAAAGGAAAAGAAAAAGGAAAGGAAAGTAAAGTAAAGTAAAGTAAATGGTAAAAACCAAGAATAAAAAAAATGAGCACATATGTTTCTCATTTCATTAAATTAAGGAGGTGTTTTGAGAAATTTTTTTTTAACAAAGGAAGAAAAGGGTCTTTTTTTTATTATAGGGATCACTTAGTCAACGAATTATGAGCTACTCTATTACAAGAACGTTTGGCATGTTCAAAATTACAAGAAAAAAATAAAGATCGTACGTAGATCTAAGTACAATTTGAGAGAACAGAGCTAAAACCTGCAAATGATTTTCCTACCAAAGAATATGCATAGTACTGTTTGTTGCTTTTAACTTGCTGTAACTGTAACTTGCAAAGCACAGCAAACGGGGCAATTGGGTTCAAAATTATGATGATTATAACGCCACCATTGACCACGTGAAGTGATGGTGATATCTTGGTCCTCCCATTTCATCTTAAATTTCATGCAGAAGGAGCACGGAAGCGAGCCAAGGGGTCCAGAGGCGGCTCAAGTAAAGAGGTAAAAAACTTGTTAAAGATCTCGAATAAAAACTAACTACCTAAATTGAAAAAGTACCTCTCTAACCAATTTTTTTTTTTTTTTGGCCTAGGATTGTTGTGGATGCCATAAGTCATCAAAATTAAACTTTTTTGAATTTTAATAATAAAACAAATTACAACTAAAGACCAAAAAGAACCCTTAAATATGAAAAGTTAAAAGTTTGCTTCATACCCTCTCCTCTCCGTACCACCACCATCCACTTCCATTTCCACCACCGTCACCGTCCGTCTTGCCCCTCTCTTGGCACTCCTAGCTTATACACTTTCTTGCAGTCAATGTCGAATTCCGTTCTAACTTTCTCGAAGTACCAAATTATTATTGTTATTATGATTATTATTTTAATTCTCAGAAACTGCAAGTACCAAATTATTGGACCGTGAAAATTTATTTAACTCCGAATCCCATACTATGGGCATTAACCCCATATCGTAATTCGTAGGAGATACTACTTGTCAACTGAGAATTTTCTAAACTCCCAGCTGACAGCCGATTATGCCAGTGGCCATTGTTCTGTTTTCCCAACTGAATTTCCTAAATTTTCATGAGGCAAACGAGTTCTAATCCGAAAGGGCAAAACGTTGACTTTTGTTTTCTTAATTCCAAGTCCACTATAGCTTGCGTAAAGAAAGGGTCACGCTGGATTTAGATGGTTTCATCAACTGGGATATTGATCAAACTAACAGGACACCACTAATTTCGGTCGACAACGACGCAGGATCGGATTTCCATCCAGTCTGGTCCAGTTTAGGCGCTTGGGCCTTTGTGGGTGGGGTTGGCCATCGAGATATGTAGAGCTCTTCAAGTAGCTAGGCCATTCATGTAAAAGGTGGTTCCAGTAAGTGCGTCATTCACGTAAAAAATTAGTTTGATCATATCCATAAATACAAGAGCAAATTAAACAGGTTACGAATTTTGGTCAATGACTCAACTTTGAAGGGAGAAATCTGCGTGCGTGTGTACATATGTACTACTTTTCCATATCGTCAAATGCTAATTATTCTTGATCTTATAGCCTCTATCAATTTGCAATATATTCGTAAACTGTTTTATTAGCCATGGCCCCTGGACATAGAATTCAAATCTTCTTGAAGACCACTCCACTCTGTCAATTTGCATTCCGTAAACTGTTTTATTAGCCATGACCCCTAGACATAGAATTCAAATCTTCTTGAAGACCACTCCACACGTGTCGAATAAAATTTTTGAGTGGATCGGAAGAGAAAAAAATTGGTCAACGACTGTTCATTTTTTTTTGGCCGAGGACCATATTTATAGAGTAATACTAGGTACAAAGAAAACTTAGCACAAAAGTGTCCAAAAAAAGCAACTAGTAGTTGAAAAGGAGGTTCTGGACGTAATTGATACAACTGAGAACATTCATAAACAAATAATTGCGACTGAATAGGGAAAATAAAAAACATATAATCAAGTTGTCGACTCTAATAAAGATGATGTATTGTGAGAGAATGATCCGTCTCGTAACCAAATCAAACTGAGCCTTTCGTCCCAATCACTTGGGGTCAGCTATATGAATCCGTTTCCTCCATTGAATTCTATTAAGGGCTACTTGTTCGCACACACCCATCATACTCATATCTTTGCAGACTACAACATCTAATGTTAGTTTAGGTCTATTCGCTCTCTTAACTACTGCATCTTCTGGTCTATGATAGAAATGCCCAAACTAACTTAGCCTATTTTCCCTCAACTTCTCCTCTATAGGTGGTACACCTACTATCTCACGAATTGTTTCATTTCTAATCTTGTCTTGTTTAGTCTTACCACACATCCACCTCAACATTCTCATTTCTGATACACTCATCTTGTTCACATGTTGTTTCTTAATAGGCCAACATTCTATCCTATAAAGTATCGCTGGTCTTATAGTAGTTTCAAAGAATTTTCTTTTCAATTTTGTCGGTATCCTTTTGTCACATAGTACGCCAGTAGCACTTCTCCACTTGAGCCATCCCACTTGGATCTTATGAGTCACATCATCAGCAATCTCTCAATCTCTACTAATAATTGAGCATAGATTCCTAAAGTGATCATTCTTTGGTATTTCTTGGTCTTGCATCATCACTCTTTCTTCATGTACACTATTGGTACCACTAAACTTGCACACCATATACTCAGTTTTACTCCTACTTATCCGAAAACCCTTTGATTCTAATGCTTCCCTCCAAATTTTTAGTTTCGTATTAACACCTCTAGCTGTTTCATCTACGAGGACAATGTCATCTGCAAACATCATACACCATGAAATATCCTCTTGAAATTGTCTAGTCAATTCATCTATAACTAAGGCAAAAAAGGTACGGGCTTAGGGCTGACCCTTGATACAATTCCAAGGTGATTGAAAATTCACTTGTTTCCCCTACTGGTGATCTAATGATAGTGACGATACCTTCATATATGTCTCGATTCACCTAATTTTGTTAGATTTAGTCATAAACGCAAAATAAAGATTATTTTTTTTATCGGCAAAATCCAAGACTAATTACTGTATATGATCATATTATATATGGGTCGACAACACATGTGGATGGAGTTGTGGGGCCAGCGGACCCCATGGAAGAGAAAAATCTTACATTTTCTGTTCCAATTTGTTTGTCTATTATTGCTTGTATCTTTTAATCTATACTAGGATTTTTGTGATATCGAAAATTTTATATAATAGAGTTAATCGAGAAGTATCAAATAAGAGTACATTGCATGTTTTTTGAGATCCTATAAAAAGATGTGCGCGATTGAAAACGGACACAATCATCGCAAATAGACAAACTTAAAGGGATGGATTGAGTATTATTAACAAAACCCAATGCAATTTTTTGGCAAATTAATAAACAAATGTTATACTCCTTTCGTCCAAAATTCTTTGTCTGGTCTGCAAAACGGAGTGTTAAAAATAATACAATTTTTGCAAGAAAAAATAAAAAAATTTTCAACAAGTTACTAGATATCAATGAGCATTTTTTTAATTTGTGAAAAAAGTTTGAATTTTTTCTTGAAATAATTGCATTATTTTTAACACTCCGTTTTGCGGACCGGATAAAGAATTTGGGACGGAGGGAGTATATAAATGCAACCACGCAAAATTCGCAAATCATTGACTAATTCTTCCTATATTTCTGGTAGCTTAGTTTTAGTTTAGTTTTTCAATCATTACCCTAATTTTTTTTCCAATTATTATCATATTTCTTCAATTATTACTTTCTCATTTCTCTCTATCTCTCTTAAATTATTACCCATCTCTTCAATCATTACCATATTTCTCTCTTTACTCTCTCTTCAATCATTACCTTATTTCTCTCTTCACCCACTACTAAAACTAAACTAAACTAAAATGCCAACCAAACAAAGCAAAATTATAATTTACCGTCTGCAATAATTACAACGTGAATAATAAAGACCTATTGCACACAAAAGAGAGCACCCATTATACGACAATATCAAAAAGAAATGCGAGACGATGTCAGAGATACACCAGCAAACATTGATAAGGTGAGACGATGTTAGAGATGTGCGCTAGCAAAGCGTAGATTAACAATTGCAACAGTGGTTTCACTAGTGATTAGTTTTTTCATAGAAACCGACCGATAAAACCAACCATGTGACGTACACCCAGGTAGATAACACTGCGTGCATAGAAGAACCATACTACAACGCAAACACCGGTAAGAAAACAATAGAAAAAAACGCCACCGTGGTTATTGGAATGGCTCAATTGAAAAACAAACTTCGAAACCCCCATTCACATCATAGGTACCTTACTAAACCTTAGGTTAGATAATTCACAAAGATTCAAAAACACTGAAGTGTTCAAAAATGTTCAACACACGTAGATCTCTCAAAATAATGAGGTGTAGATGTGCATCGCATGTGTCTAATCTTGATCCGCTTATGAAAATTTGTGCTGATATCTTTTTCCAATATAATCCAAATCTTGATCGCTCATGAAAATTTGTGCATATATCTTTTTTCAACATAATCCAACCGAAACCCAACCTAATTCAACTTGCATAACAATCAAGAACAAATAAAAAAAACCCCAAAAATTCAATCTCAATCTTGAAACTAAAATTCATTTAAAACAACAATCCATGCGGCTATTGAATAAGCCTCGACTTCCAAACCATTAAACGATCAATAAAAAAGTAGGATTCATCTCTTCATGGCAAACATAAACTAACACCGACCTAATTAATTAAGATTCAGGCAATTTCCCGGCGGCCGGAAAACTTGCACCGGCAAAGAGGGCAGGAGTTATGGAGAGAGAGCCACGTGACGATACAGTCGGAGTGGTAAACGTGTCCGCACGGGGTTTGCTTACCAGTTGTACCCGATTGGAAGCCTTCCATGCACACCGTACAATTACCACCAGCCGGAGCGGTAACCGTAGCCAGGAATGATTCCTCCGGTTTGGAAAAATTACTGCTGCTCTGCTTCCGGTGTGATGATGCCAGAGAAGAGTCCGGACTTTTGATCTGGTGGGTTGAATAATCCTCCATGGTTAAAGCTAGGTCGAGGTCGAACATTTGTTCGATTGAGGAATTCGCCATGCTTTGAGAGAGAGCGTAGTCCTCCGTGTCCATGGTCAAAGCTAAGTCGAGGTCGAACATTTGGTCGATTGAAGAATTCGCCATGCTTTGAGAGAGAGAGAGAGAGAGAGAGAGAGAGAGAGAGATTTTTGCCAAAACAGGGGAGCTGCAGAATCACTTTTTATAGCCAAGTTTTTGGAGAAGGCCCACCAGTGCTTTTTTGTTTTGTTTATTAAAAGTGATAAAGATTTTTAAAGGAAAAGTCCAAGGATTAAGGGTTTTTATTTTTATTTTTTTTTATAGCCAAGTTTTTGGAAAAGGCCCACCAGTATTTTGTCGCCTTTTCTAAATTTTTGATGATTTCACGTTTTATTTTTTGAATTAATCATCTATCTTTTTTTGGCTAGAGAAGACTTAAAACATTATGGCAAAAAAAAAAAAAAATCACTAAAGACGAAATATACCAAATAATTGGTAAGTTTTTGTCTACAATATCATCTTATATAAACTTTTTCAACTTCAATCCACAAATTTTGTACTTTTTCGATTCCTCTTAGTATTGTTACTACTTGTAATTTTGCTCACGAGTGCGTGTTTGATATCATGTTGAGGTATATATGATCATATATATGTATATATATATATGTAACTCAAATTACGTAAATGTTTTATGGGAGACCAATCAAATAATATGGTCATCCAAGGATTAATAACACTAGATTTGGCTATCTAATCTAATTATCTAATTAACGTGGCGTCGTTTAGGGACTAATTTTGTGTTGTAATTAAGCCAATCCAATAATCTTTTAGGGATTAGCAGGTTAACTGGCGCGGATCATTGCACTCATTGTAACTCCTCACATTACAACCAACATATATAGCAATTGGATTAAAAAGATCTCTTGTAAGTAATTCGATCCCTAAAACAAAAAAATTATTGACTAGTTCGTATACTCTGTGCATTGAGAACAACCCCTCGAATTGAATCAAAGCTATATACGCATGAATTTCTTTTCTTTTCTTTTTTTTTGGCAAGTTTTTATGTTTCGTTTGTGTACGTACGTACGTCAATCTATTTAATTCTTTTTTTTTTTTTTGAAAAGGTCAATCTATTTAATTCGCACAATATTTTTGGTGAAAATGAGTTGATAAGGACAATTGTTATTCAAAAGGTTGGACCTAGCTACTCATTGCCTTCTCATGAATGCTGGCTGCATGGTCCACCTATCTAGCTAGCTACTATATATCACCCCTTTTTCATGTATTATCTTTGCGTCCAATTTTCAATTAGGAAGTCGGCGACACCGTATTCTTTACTCCATAGACTCAAGGGCGGTGGTTTTCTGTACAGATATTGGTGTGGATTTCACAACACTTGTGTCTACGGAGGAAAAAATGTTACCAAAAAGGTTATCTTAAAGTTTCGAAAATGAAAAGGTTATATGTCTTAAAGTTTCGATAAAAAAGTAAAGGATCCCTCTCTCAATGGTAAGAATATTACGGGGTGCAAAATTCAAGTAGAATTTGACCGTCCTTTTTCTTGGGCATGAATATCTACGAATTTCGCATTGTATCGTTTGGGTTTTAGGTTTAGGTGTATCGTTTGGGTTTTAGGTTTAAGTCTTTGGTTTTCATTTCAAGTTGGTTTCTTGCCAACTTGTCTCTTTTCCCTTCCGGGTCTCGGATGTCTTGCTTTATGTCGGTTCGTTCTTGATCCCTTTAATCTTTGTATTTATTCAAAGATTAATAAAATCTTTTTTGCTGTTCAAAAAATAAATAAATGCTAGAATTGCTGAAGAATTTTAAGCGAAACAGGTGACATAATAATCATATTATTCCTGCATCAAGACTACACCATAACTCTTTTTCAGAAATGGAATATATAATTAAATCTTGCTTTATTCCATCTGTAGCATCCTTATGTCCATCATAAAATTAGAAATCTTTAATTGATACCTCTCTTCCTATCAATTTATTTTGGTGCATGCAATTCGGAAATTCTTCCTATCTAGCTATTTGTATCTATAAAAATACAGATTACAAGAAAAAATCTAAACCATGCCAATCTAGTCTTAGAATCCCTTTAACAAAAAACTTTGAACGAAAAACGCCGCAAAAAGAGAGAGAGGAAAGATAATATGTTGAACTGTAATGTAGTATTGTGCGGATAAGCTCGCTGATAAGCACCCGGAAATGTAATGAAAGGGTGCGCTAGTGTCTATGTTTCGTTTAATTTAGTTGCTAATTAATTATTTTTAATGATTTTTGCTCGTAGAATGTGTTGGTGCTGTTTTGTAGGTGAATCGCCTAATAAGAAGCTTTAAAGGCCCAAAGCATGTCATGGCTTGTGAATGGCCCGGTGGCCAAGGCGCAGCCAAGGAACAGCCCGGGCAGGAACTTCCCAGCCAAGGAATGGCCAAGGCGTGGCCAAGGCATGGCCAAGGCAGAAAGAAGGCAAGGTTCAGTACTGATAAGGCCTCGCTACGGATCGAACTAAATACCTCCAATCGGTACCGAGAGCTTAGCGCCGGCCCTAACTGCTTCGGTATTGATCGAAGGTATTTTGTTCAATCGGTACCGAGCTCTTACCTCAACAATGTAAAGTCTTGGCAATCGGTACCGAGGACCTTAGCGAGGCATCTTCAGAGCATCTTTTGGGATATTCCGTGCGCGAAACAGAGGCGGTATAAATACCCCGTTATGTCACCTTTGCACGATTTGGACAGAAATGTACCCATAATTTTAGATCTAGGAATAGACTTCTTTTCAGCTTTTTGAATTGTTCTTGCCTTGTTCTTCATTTTCAGCACTTAATTCTTAATTTCCAGCCTTTATTAGTTGTCTTTTGCTACTCTTGCTTTAATTAAAGTTGTTGCTTAATTCCCGATCTATTGTTTAAGCTAATTTTCTTCTAGTCTTGCATTTCAATTATGTTAAGTAGATTTTTGCATGCTCTTATCTCTCTAGATATGTGTGAGTAGTTTCAAGGGTTAGGTCATGGGATGATTAGCATCCCATGGCTTGGGCAAAAATTGTATTTTTCACCAATAAAGTTTTAATTTTTAGATTTGAAAATTAATGTGGGGCTCGGATTCGTTTGGTATACCGCCGAGGTGTTAACCTCTTTGATCATGTGTAGGTGGGAGCGTCGCCTACTCACCACACATGATGCTTAGAGCTCTGACGCTCGAGGTGGTTATCGAATGAATTCTAGAGCTAGCTTAATAATCGAATCTCTATTTCCCGGTTTAGATACCTACAATTGTGTATTTTAAATCGCGTAAATTGGTGAAAAGTGTGATTTAGCCCGAGTCATGAATGCTAGGATTCCTAGACCTAACCTATATTTTCCTAGTTAATTCATTCTTAATTTAGCCATTTTAATTCTACCGTTCAAAGTAAAACCAAGTTGACTGGCTAAAAGTCGAAAGCCTTGCTTACTCCTACAAATCCAACCAAGCCGTACTAGTTTTCCCTTGGGTACGATCCCGGTCTTCCGGATTATTATACTTCAACCGACTTATTAGCCCTACGCTTGGGGCAAAATTCTTCTATACACGGAAGTAATACGAAGCATTTTTGGCGCCGTTGCCGGGGATTTCTTATTATGGCTTTCTTGGAGGTTCGACAAACCACTGTAAGTATCCCGCTTTCGTCTCGTAGTAGTAGTAGTAGTTTAGTAGTTTATGTGTTAGTGGCTCGTATTTAGTTTGGTGGATACCTCTAACCTGACTGTGATGTCTGACTTGAGGTGTAACGAAACCAAGCTAAATATTGAGTATGTGCTTAGTTAGTTTAGTTTACTTTGTTAGTTTACTTAGCTTAATTTGATTGCATTGCTTAGCCGAGGTGGTGGCATAACCCCTCGCATATTCTGTTGCTTAGTTGAGGTGGCGGCATAGCCCCTCCAGTCTGATAGTTTGTTGGTAGTATTGGTTTGTGTATGCCTGTTTATTTTATGTTTTTATCAGTAGAATAGAATGGCAGCAACACCTGAGGAAATACTTTCAAGGACTATGCAGAAGTTACGTTATCTTACACACACGTTCACACCCCCTTGCATAGCCGCTCATGATTCCAATGTTTTTAGAGGTCAAATGCACTTTTCCAATTGGCTTCCCCACTTCCATGGCATGGATCACGAAAACCCTTCTTCTCATATTAGGGCTTTCGAGGAAAAAGTTGGTACCCTTGTGAAATTTGAGTCCGTACGAATGAATTATTTTGCGCTTTCTTTAAGGGATAGTGCCAAAACTTGGCTTGATTCTTTAAACCCTCAATCTGTGCGGACTTGGATTGATTTGCAAAAGGAATTTCTAAAAAGGTTCTTTCCCATATATTATACATGGGCTCTCAAGCAACAAATTCAAACTTTTGCTGAAAAAGAGAATGAATCATTTTATGCATGTTGGGGAAGATTCAAGAATTTGCTCAATACAATCCCGCATCATGGCTATGAAAGCTTTCAAATTGCTAACTATTTTTATAACGGACTTTCTCAAAAGAGTCATGATTTCATAGACATGATGTGCAATGGAAAACTTTTTGATAAAGAACCCGCTCAAGCCTTGTAACGACCCGTAATTTTTATAATTAATAATATCGTTAAAAAGTATTATTTGTAATAATAAAATTTACTTATTAATAATTTCCTAGTAGATATATATACAAATAAAATTAGATTACTCTTAATTATCCTACTTTTATTTATTTAAATTGCATGCATAAAAAAAAATCCTATCATCTCTCACTCTCCTACTCAAATTCTACTTCCTTTCTCAGTGTATTTTCGTCCTAATTTCGTCCATACCGAAACCCTATAGGATACAACATCTTAAAATCCCGTTTCAATCGAAACTCTCCCCATTCTCCTATATATACATCACCAATCCGACCCTAGGTCAAACCATTATAATTTTCACGTTCCATCAGTCCAGAAAAGAGAGAAAAACAGGAGAGAATCGAGCTCCAATCTTCGGAGTTCTAGAGAGAGAAAGAAAGAGAGAGAAAAGTGGGTTTATGATCTAGACCCGACCGAAATCCAATTCGATCATTCCAGACGCTTCTTACAACTCCTAGCATTACCAAACGTCACCCAATTCGGTCCCATAGTTCCCCGATCGAAGAACCCGAAACCTTCTTCCCAAACTTTCAAGTTTCGATCAAAAACCAATTCGATCCGATTTGAGGTAGTATAATCTCTCCTAACCCTTCCTCTAAGTATATTTATTGTTTTTAAGCATAACCCATCGTCCCAAATGAACCCATGCATCGGAAATAGCAAGAAAAACCAAAAAAACGTTTTCTGCCTTCGACCTTGCGGCCGCGACCTTCGGGCCGCAAGAACCAGACTGGAGTATGCGGTTAGCCTCTCAGCCGCAAGGTTGACTCGGTCAAACCTTGCGGCAGGTTCTGTTTTGTTTCGAATTCGTTTTGCGACCTCCCGAACATCGTTTTCGACCCCCGAACTATTTTTCCTAGACTTTTCACATCTCAAAGATCATAACTTGTTAAGGTCATATTTTTTTTTATTTTATTATCTATTTATTAAATTATTTATTAGTTATCGTTCAAAGTTTATAAACAAAAATTAGTTTCGACCCTTTAACTAATGTTTTATCACTCAATTAAATTTTTCTAGACTCTTTGCATCTCCAATCCAGTAACTTGTCAAATTAAATATTTTTTTTTATTTAATTCATTATTTATTGTTATTTTTCAAGTAATTTCAATCAAAATTACTTTACGACCTTATAAACATTATTATTTATGCTCGAATAATTTTATTTAGACTCCCCACTGTCCAAATATGAAATGATGTCAGTCACAACATTTTTTTTTATAATTAGTTATTTATTGTCTATTTACTTCACTTTCGGTCTTTTTAATTAACGTTTTCCTATAATTTAACTCTTCAACCCTCCGGACCCAACTTTTGACATTCGACTGCTTGTATAGGACCTTTAGGACTCTTATTAGGTCATGAGTAATTATTCTAATATTTTTTATCTAATTAATGCATTTTATTAGCTTTTAATTAATCTTATTAATTAGAAATAATTAATAAGAACCTAGAAAATATTTTATTAAATTTTTATAAAAGTTTTACTTCATTATTGACATGGTGACCACACGAGAATAAGGGCAACGGCCCATTCATAAAAAGTTATGTGATTGCATTGCTCGTTAATTGTTTTATTTATTATTTGATTTAATTTTATATTGCTCCAATGCTTGATTTATCTGTTAGATTGAACCCTAGAGACATGGGGTGGTTTGCGAATAGAGTTCATACTAGACGATGTTAGGTAATGGATGAAATTGAAAGTTTTTATTTTTAGAATGCCTGCAGGCGTGATGTTGAGATGTGATGAGATATGTGATGGTTTGAAACTGGCAAAGTAAGCCCAGTAGTGATTGATGAATTGAAATTGGCGAGAGTCCAATGATGAATTGAAACTGGCAAAGTAAGCCCAGTGATGACTGTGTGGTGGTACATAAGATAGGCGAACCCTAGTTATGATTCGGGCATGATAAGCTTCCTTTTGTTGTAATGAGAGGGATACACGCTAGGTACATAACTGAGGTGCAATCCGCGACAACAAAAGAAAGTGAGCTCATGGGACAGGGCAGAGCTAGCGGTTGGGGAGGAAAGACTCCGCGGAGGAGATCTTAGATTTCACGTCAGGTTAAATGGATAGTAATAAACTGGTTTCTATGGAATAAACGCTGTTTTATTTTAACGCATTATTATTGTTCGTGTTGCTTGCTATCTGTAAAGTAAGAGGGGTAGTTGGGTTGGATTATACTTCGGGGTGAACTATTTCACTCAGGTACGGATTGCCTGGCTTCCGTGCCAGATTTTGCAGAAAATCAGGAGGAGACACAGAATCCTGAAGGTGAACAGTTTTATGCAGAAGAGAATCCGGAAGTGGGAGTAGAGCCTGAATACGCTTGGGATCCGTATCAATCCTAGAAGGCGGCTCTGTTATTTTATTTGGTTTTTATCACAAAGACTATTTTCCAGTATTTCAATAAGGTTTGTAATAGACGAATCGTTAGGGAGAATTATCCGTTTTGGATTTTGAACTTGAATTAATAGATTTTTAGAAATCAATATTTAATACCTCCGATTTTATTTCCGAAAATCGGGGTGTTACAACTTGGTATCAGAGCCTTAGGTTCAACCCTCGGCCTTGGGTAGATTGGGTAGATCACGATAGACTATGCATATTCCTACAAGATTTAAATAATAGTATTTGAAAAATACAGAAAACTAACGATAAATATATTTTTCCTTGCTTTTATAGATGGACAACCAACCTCCGATTCCTACCCTAGATGGAAGCCGAAACCCTCCCAACACTCCAGAAGAGGATGAGACAGCCAACTTAGTTGCAGAGGTGGAAAGTCTACAAGCTTTCATGATTGACACCCCGGACTTCCCCATGGGAGATGACTATCTAGCAGGGATGTTTCCTGCCCTATTTCGGATGAGACAGGCTCACCAAAATATCAGAACCCTCGTTGACGCCATCACTCGCTCCACTGTTGAAGAGCACAAGAGACGAGAAATGTTAGGCTACATCCTGGGGGTAGAAATTGGAACACGAGAGGGTCCCGAGGAACCGCCTGAGGAAGAGGAAGATCCCGAGGAACCGCCTGAGGAAGAGGAAGATCCCGAGGAACCGCCTGAGGAAGAGGAAGATCCTGAGGAACCGCCTGAAGAAGAGGAAGATCCTGAGGAGCCACCTGAGGAAGAGGAGGATCCTGAAGAACCCCCTGAGGAAGAAGAGGACCCAGAAGAGCCTCCTTTTCAGGATCAAGATGAAGAGATGGGCAACGCGGAACCAGAATTGGAAGGAGATGAGGGAAATGGCACTGATAATGAGGATGGATTTTTGGAAGATCTAGAGATGGATGACTATGGCTGGATGTTACCCGTAGACGCACCAAGGGATATGGATGCTGAACTACAGTGGTGGCTCACAAATCAACGGCTCGAGATGCAGGAACCTCCGCCTTCTCCGGCCCCCTTACCAATAGAGGAGTCCGATAATGAGTGCGAAGTCATAGATGCTGACCCTCCACCTCGTCCTAGTATGACTCGACCTGCAGGGATCCCATGGGTAGGACACCATTCCAGCTATGATCCAGGCACTTGGGTCTACTTACAGCTAGAGCCGCTATACCCTTGTCCCTTCAAAATCCGATCTCAGTCCGCTTACCTAGGGCCAGTAAGAATCGTAGCCCCATGTTACAATGGGTATTATCTCATCGACGTACCCCGAGCATTCCAAGAGCATTACACCGACCGTATCCACTATTCACGAGTCACAAGGCGCCGTCCCGAGCAGGAACACCGTGTCATTTCAGAGAATGTCGATTTCACCGATCACGTTACCTATGCGGAGATACCCATCAGCCTAACACCTTATAACAACCCAAACCCCAATGGAGGACAGCAGGGACCACTATGGCGAGTGACCTGGCGTTGTTACGGGCTCACTGAGGACACCGTCGAAAGGCAGAGTCTTCTAGCAGAACATTTCCCTGGACTTTTCGATTGATCGATTCTTTTAGCATCTATTGGTCATTTCGCGCACAACATAGTTTCGTTCTTTTCTTCTTTTAGGAAACCAATTGTGGTAGTAGGAATTTTCTTGGCATTTTTTTTTTAGGTAGACGATTGTGATAGTAGGATTTGTCTTGACTTTTGGTAGCTACACATCTAAGTAGTGTGTTTTGGCATGAATGATGTGTTTGATTTGTTTTGTTAATAAAAGGAAAGTTTCTTATGATGCGTTATTTCCACGTAGTTAATAAATATACATATATGTATGTTCTTATAAAAAAAAAACCCCCCTGACTAAATTATAACATAACGGTATCTAGATGGAGGAAAACAGAGACAACCAGAATAACGAGCAAAACAATGGAGCCCCTCAACCCAATGGCCAAGTTGGGGCTACTGAGCTGTTCCAACTCATGCAAGCATTCATCGCTGCTGCGACTGCAAACAACCAGAACCCACGTGGAGCCCCACACGCACATCGAGGGCCAATGACCAGGAGTCAGGCATTGAACGAATTCTGCAAACGTCGCCCGCCCTACTTTCAGGGAGAGCCTAACCCCACAGCTGCAGAAGCTTGGCTGGCAGAAATTAAGAAAATTTTGGAAACCCTAGACATCCAAGAGGCCAGCAATCGAATTGCCCTTGCTACTTATCAGATGCAGGGTGAAGCTCAGCATTGGTGGGACCTGATGAAAAACACCCATGATGTGGCAGCAATGACTTGGGACAGGTTCGAGGAAATTTTCCTTGACAAATACTTTCCAACCCCTGTCAAACAAGCATTGGCCTCTGAATTCATGAACCTCGAGCAGGGCACAATGACTGTGACTCAGTACGCGGCACGGTTTGAAGAACTGTCTCGCTATGGCGCAAGGATCATACCGACTGATGATGATAAGGCAAGAAAGTTTGAGTGGGGACTCAATGAGACACGCCGAGCGGTAGTGGCGCAGACGCTTCCCACCTACTCACAAGTGGTGCAATGCGCACTTAAAATGGAGAGAGAAAGCTTGGATTTTAAGACCAGGCGTGAACAGAAGAAGGTGATACCTGCAGTTGGAGGACCTATCCGCACCAACCCTAGCAACAGAAGTGTTCCAACCTCTCAACCCTACTATCCTCGCCCACAACCATCACAAACCAACTCAGCCTGGAGAAACCCCAATCTAGGGTTCAATCGAAACCCTAACCCTAATCCCAACCAGATCCAACTACTAAACCGAGGTCCAAACCCTAATCCTGGACCAAACCGCAACCCCTTTCCCCAGAACCAATACCCAGTTCGCCGCTGTTATTTCTGCCATGAAGAAGGACATATCCAAATCAACTGTCCTAAGTTGAATGGAGTTGGAAGCCAGGGGGGACAGCCGTCGCAAAATCAAGTCAGGGCTGCAGGAATTGGGAATCAGAATCAAGCTAGACCGGCTTGGAATGGTAACCAACCCGGGGGACCAAACCAGCCTCGCGGTGGATGGAACCAACCACCAACTCAGAATAAAGGATCGAACGGGCCAATCCAGCCCAATGCTGGGAGGGTGTTTGCACTGCAAGGAACAGAAGAGGAGATGGATCCTGCAGTAATCCAAGGTACCCTCACTCTTTATACTACATGCGTTCAAGCATTATTTGATTCTGGAGCTTCGCACTCATTTATATCTGCCGAATGTGTATCTACACTTGGATTAGAAACTGAACCTTTAAAGACAACTATGCATGTGACCTCACCATTAGGAGGTAAGATTCCGATAGTACTAATTTGTAGAGGGTGCGAATTAGAAGTATCGAACCTGCGGTTAACATGCGATTTACGAGTAATCGAAATGACGGACTTTGACGTCATACTTGGGATGGACTGGCTGACTGCACACCGAGCTGTCATAGACTGCCATCGAAAGATGGTGACGGCTTATTCGCCAGATGGGACGTGTTTCAAGTTTAAGGGGGATAGACAAGACCCATCTGCACCGTACGCGCACAAAACAAAGTGGCATAGGAAGCTCGCTGGATGGTTAGCGAGTCTCAAATTAGAGGAGACGGACCGAATGGAATTGAACCTCCCTCCCGTCGTCTGTGAGTACGAGGACGTATTTCCAGATGAATTACCAGGATTACCACCGCCAAGGGAATTGGATTTCACCATCGAGCTGCAACCCGGCACGGCCCCAATCTCGATGGCCCCGTATCGTATGGCTCCAGCAGAGCTACGAGAGTTAAAGACGCAGCTCCAAGAACTCTTAGAAAAGGGTTTTATCCGACCTAGTACCTCACCATGGGGAGCCCCAGCGCTATTTGTCAAAAAGAAGGAAGGAACACTCCGACTTTGTATCGACTACCGTCAACTCAACAAGGCCACAATCAAGAACCGATACCCGCTACCGAGAATAGATGACTTGTTCGACCAACTGAGAGGGTCGACTTGTTTCTCGAAGATTGATCTAAGGTCTGGATATCACCAATTGCGAATTCGAGATGGTGATATACCAAAGACGGCGTTCCGCACACGTTACGGACACTATGAGTTCGTGGTCATGCCATTTGGTCTAACCAATGCTCCTGCTGTTTTCATGTGCCTGATGAACCAAATTTTCACGCCGTACTTGGACAAATTTGTGGTAGTGTTCATCGATGATATCCTTATATACTCTCCAACGGAGAAAGAACACGAAGACCACTTGAGAATTGTCCTTCAAGTACTTCGAGACAATCATTTGTATGCGAAAGCCAGCAAGTGCGAATTCTGGATGAAAGAGGTCAAATTCCTAGGACACGTGGTGTCAGAAAAAGGAATCGCAGTTGACGACAGCAAAGTAGAGGCAGTCATGGACTGGAAGAGACCTTCTTCGGTGTTCGAGATTAGAAGCTTCTTAGGTTTGGCTGGCTACTATAGAAGATTCATTCAGGATTTCTCCATCTTGGGAAAACCATTGACGCGACTAACCCAAAAGGGAGTTAAGTTTGAATGGAACGAAGCATGTGAGAAATCGTTTCAAGAACTTAAGAAGAGGTTGACTAGCGCTCCTATACTGGTCATACCTGAACGAGATGCAGAGTATACTGTGTATTGCGACGCATCCAAGGATGGATTGGGAGCGGTGCTCATGCAAAATGGAAAAGTCGTTGCTTACGGATCCCGACAGTTAAGGCCGCATGAAAGGAACTACCCAACTCATGACTTGGAACTAGCAGCAGTGGTATTCGCCTTAAAGTCTTGGCGACATTATCTATACGGAGAGCAGTTTGAGGTATTCACAGACCATAAAAGCTTGAAATACTTGTTTACTCAGAAAGAGCTAAACATGAGGCAAAGGAGATGGGTAGAATATTTGGAGGATTTCAATTTTACGATGTCCTATCATCCTGGAAAGGCAAACGTAGTTGCTGATGCGCTGAGTCGCAAGAATCGAGGACACGTGGCTAGTTTAGCTATGAGGGAGTGGAAGATGATGGAAGACCTTAACGGATTCAAGCTGCAGCCAACCACAGAAGGCACCGGCGCTTGTCTTTTCGCCGTGGTCGCCACACCAGCCTTACACCGAGAAATCCTTTTAGCCCAAACCTTTGAGCAAGAGTGTGATTTTATCAGATACCAACTCTCAATTGGAAAAGCAGCAGCTGGATGGGAAATTCACGCTGACAAGAGCCTTCACTTTCAAGGAAGAATCTTCGTACCTAGTATCGGTACCCTTCGGGAAGCAGTACTTAAGGAATTCCACCATTCCAATTTCGCCGTACACCCAGGGAGTACCAAAATGTATCAAGACCTCCGCCGACAGTACTGGTGGGCTGGAATCAAGAAAGACGTAGCTGAATACGTTTCAACATGCCTCACCTGCCAACAAGTAAAAGCGGAACACCAGAAGCCCGGTGGAACCTTACAACCATTACCTATACCTGGGTGGAAGTGGGAACATATTGCCATGGATTTCGTGACAGGATTGCCAAGGTCTCTGCAATCAAACACCGCCATTTGGGTGATAGTCGATCGTCTAACCAAATCCGCCCACTTTTTACCCATGAAAATGACGGACTCAATGGACTCGCTCAGCAGACTCTACATCCGAGAAATCGTGCGATTACACGGTGTACCAGTATCCATCGTGAGTGATCGAGATTCACGATTTACATCGACCTTTTGGAATAGCCTGCAGAAAGCATTGGGAACCGACCTTCGCCTCAGCACCGCATTTCATCCACAGACGGACGGACAATCTGAGAGGACAATCCAAATTTTAGAAGACATGCTCCGTGCCTGTGTTCTGGACTTTAAAGGAAGTTGGGAACGACACCTACCTTTAGTCGAGTTTGCCTATAACAACAGTTATCAATCCAGTATAGACATGGCACCATACGAAGCTCTGTATGGGCGACCTTGTCGATCACCAGTTTGTTGGGCTGAAGTAGGAGAAACAAGCTTGTTAGGGCCAGAGCTAGTTCAAGAGACAACCGAAAAGATCCAAACCATTCGCCAACGACTCCTGACCGCGCAGAGTCGACAGAAAAGCTACGCTGACAAAAGGACCAGACCCTTGACCTTTCAGGTTGGAGAACATGTGTTCTTAAAAATTAGACCACGAAGAGGAGTTATCCGATTTGGAAAGAAAGGGAAACTGTCACCACGATATATTGGCCCTTTTGAGATCCTTGAGAAAATTGGAGAAGTAGCGTACCGTCTTGCACTACCGCCACAACTGGACCGAGTTCACAACGTGTTCCACGTGTCAATGCTCCGAAAGTACATGGCACATCCTTCCCACATCATCAATTGGGAAAACGTTGAACTCAACGAGGACGTCACTCTCGAAGAACAACCGGTGGAAATCCAAGACTATAGTGAGAAGTGCATTCGAGGTAAAACCATTCAACTCGTCCGAATCCTTTGGCGACATCGAGGAATTGAGGAATCAACTTGGGAACGAGCGGACACTATGCGCGCGAACTATCCGAATCTGTTTCCTCCTGAAGGTACTCTTTAATTTCGAGGACGAAATTTTGTTAAGGGGGATAGGTTGTAACGACCCGTAATTTTTATAATTAATAATATCGTTAAAAAGTATTATTTGTAATAATAAAATTTACTTATTAATAATTTCCTAGTAGATATATATACAAATAAAATTAGATTACTCTTAATTATCCTACTTTTATTTATTTAAATTGCATGCATAAAAAAAATCCTATCATCTCTCACTCTCCTACTCAAATTCTACTTCCTTTCTCAGTGTATTTTCGTCCTAATTTCGTCCATACCGAAACCCTATAGGATACAACTTCTTAAAATCCCGTTTCAATCGAAACTCTCCCCATTCTCCTATATATACATCACCAATCCGACCCTAGGTCAAACCATTATAATTTTCACGTTCCATCAGTCCAGAAAAGAGAGAAAAACAGGAGAGAATCGAGCTCCAATCTTCGGAGTTCTAGAGAGAGAAAGAAAGAGAGAGAAAAGTGGGTTTATGATCTAGACCCGACCGAAATCCAATTCGATCATTCCAGACGCTTCTTACAACTCCTAGCATTACCAAACGTCACCCAATTCGGTCCCATAGTTCCCCGATCGAAGAACCCGAAACCTTCTTCCCAAACTTTCAAGTTTCGATCAAAAACCAATTCGATCCGATTTGAGGTAGTATAATCTCTCCTAACCCTTCCTCTAAGTATATTTATTGTTTTTAAGCATAACCCATCGTCCCAAATGAACCCATGCATCGGAAATAGCAAGAAAAACCAAAAAAACGTTTTCTGCCTTCGACCTTGCGGCCGCGACCTTCGGGCCGCAAGAACCAGACTGGAGTATGCGGTTAGCCTCTCAGCCGCAAGGTTGACTCGGTCAAACCTTGCGGCAGGTTCTGTTTTGTTTCGAATTCGTTTTGCGACCTCCCGAACATCGTTTTCGACCCCCGAACTATTTTTCCTAGACTTTTCACATCTCAAAGATCATAACTTGTTAAGGTCATATTTTTTTTATTTTATTATCTATTTATTAAATTATTTATTAGTTATCGTTCAAAGTTTATAAACAAAAATTAGTTTCGACCCTTTAACTAATGTTTTAACACTCAATTAAATTTTTCTAGACTCTTTGCATCTCCAATCCAGTAACTTGTCAAATTAAATATTTTTTTTATTTAATTCATTATTTATTGTTATTTTTCAAGTAATTTCAATCAAAATTACTTTACGACCTTATAAACATTATTATTTATGCTCGAATAATTTTATTTAGACTCCCCACTGTCCAAATATGAAATGATGTCAGTCACAACATTTTTTTTTTATAATTAGTTATTTATTGTCTATTTACTTCACTTTCGGTCTTTTTAATTAACGTTTTCCTATAATTTAACTCTTCGACCCTCCGGACCCAACTTTTGACATTCGACTGCTTGTATAGGACCTTTAGGACTCTTATTAGGTCATGAGTAATTATTCTAATATTTTTTATCTAATTAATGCATTTTATTAGCTTTTAATTAATCTTATTAATTAGAAATAATTAATAAGAACCTAGAAAACATTTTATTAAAATTTTTATAAAAGTTTTACTTCATTATTGACATGGTGACCACACGAGAATAAGGGCAACGGCCCATTCATAAAAAGTTATGTGATTGCATTGCTCGTTAATTGTTTTATTTATTATTTGATTTAATTTTATATTGCTCCAATGCTTGATTTATCTGTTAGATTGAACCCTAGAGACATGGGGTGGTTTGCGAATAGAGTTCATACTAGACGATGTTAGGTAATGGATGAAATTGAAAGTTTTTATTTTTAGAATGCCTGCAGGCGTGATGTTGAGATGTGATGAGATATGTGATGGTTTGAAACTGGCAAAGTAAGCCCAGTAGTGATTGATGAATTGAAATTGGCGAGAGTCCAATGATGAATTGAAACTGGCAAAGTAAGCCCAGTGATGACTGTGTGGTGGTACATAAGATAGGCGAACCCTAGTTATGATTCGGGCATGATAAGCTTCCTTTTGTTGTAATGAGAGGGATACACGCTAGGTACATAACTGAGGTGCAATCCGCGACAACAAAAGAAAGTGAGCTCATGGGACAGGGCAGAGCTAGCGGTTGGGGAGGAAAGACTCCGCGGAGGAGATCTTAGATTTCACGTCAGGTTAAATGGATAGTAATAAACTGGTTTCTATGGAATAAACGCTGCTTTATTTTAACGCATTATTATTGTTCGTGTTGCTTGCTATCTGTAAAGTAAGAGGGGTAGTTGGGTTGGATTATACTTCGGGGTGAACTATTTCACTCAGGTACGGATTGCCTGGCTTCCGTGCCAGATTTTGCAGAAAATCAGGAGGAGACACAGAATCCTGAAGGTGAACAGTTTTATGCAGAAGAGAATCCGGAAGTGGGAGTAGAGCCTGAATACGCTTGGGATCCGTATCAATCCTAGAAGGCGGCTCTGTTATTTTATTTGGTTTTTATCACAAAGACTATTTTCCAGTATTTCAATAAGGTTTGTAATAGACGAATCGTTAGGGAGAATTATCCGTTTTGGATTTTGAACTTGAATTAATAGATTTTTAGAAATCAATATTTAATACCTCCGATTTTATTCCCGAAAATCGGGGTGTTACAAGCCTTGGATTTCTTTGATCGTTTGGCCGAAACTTTACAAACTTGGGCTTTTAACAAACATTTTGAGGATTCCAACTTGGATGCCAATGCCATGGAAGAGGAAATTCAGCCGCATATCTTTGTTGAAACTGTTAGTATAGATTGTGACAACTCCTCAGAATCTGCATGGAGTGATGAGCCTATTGATGAAACTGAGATCCAAAGATCTCCTCTCGTGGATTATCCTCTTTGTGATGATCTGGGGGAGAAACGCCTCACCACTAAAGTTATCTCTTTCGATCCCCCGTATCTTGATCCTTCCCCGGAGGACTTACTCCTTGCTCACGAGATGGACATGCTTGAAACTTCGGGTGTCTACTGTGAAGATCCATTGGCAAAATCTCTCACCGCTAAGGAAATGGATGCCGAAGTGGATTACTTGTACTCGTTGTTGGCTAAACCAGATGCTTATGGACCAATCTTTGAAGAGGTGGCACCTATGGAAGCTACAATTGCCCCTTTGAGCTCCCCATGCCTTGATCTTCTCACCGCTAAAGAGATGGATGCTGAGGTAGATTCCTTACACTCTTTGTTAGAAAAGCAAGATGCATGTGAGCCTATTCTTGAGAAGTTACCAATCATAGAACTAATTGATTTTCTTGGTGTTAATAATGTTGATTTGGCTTGCAAACCTCTTGTAGTTAATTTTGTCAACAACTTGAAAATTGATTTTGTTTGGGCTATGCACTTGGAGGAACTTAAGTTTTTAAAACGAATTCGACAATTGCTTTACTCAAAGTACCTTATCTTGTGGCATGGTCGAGTTCAATTTTTGGCAAAGAGTATAGCTTGGAGTGCTCTGTTTATGCTAATAGTTCTTAATGGCATGCTAAATGTTTGTAGCCCACGTGTGATTGAACCCTCTTTTTCTTTTTCTCTCTAATTTTTCATTCTCTCTTAATGGCATATTTGTTTTTCCTTTTTGCTTAGCTTCTTTTGTTTAGTTATGCATGTTCTTTGTTGTTCTTTCTTTTTTGCTTTGTTCTCTTTTAGTTTAGTTATGCATGTTTGTTTTGTTTTGTTCTGTGTTTGCATCGAATAAAATCTTGGAGATAAATCACATGAAAGATATCACCAATGTGTTAGTGTAATAAGGGCTTTCATTAGTTCTTCTTGGTAATAGTCTATCGTTAATGATCCATGCTCTCCGCGATTGCCCCTAATCGGAGGCAACTTAGGTCTGTGAGTGAGGGATGATATTGCCTGGAGTGCACGCTAGGTTGTATCTTTTCCTTGCTTGTTTTTGATCCTAGGGGACGCTGGACTTAGTTGTTTGGCGAGGTCGAGCGATAGATTTTATTACGGGCGCAAGCA
Source organism: Rhododendron simsii (assembly GCA_014282245.1). Classification (NCBI taxonomy): domain Eukaryota; kingdom Viridiplantae; phylum Streptophyta; class Magnoliopsida; order Ericales; family Ericaceae; genus Rhododendron; species Rhododendron simsii. The sequence goes on along the minus strand of CM024955.1, from coordinate 35,892,301 downwards.
TAACACATGTTCAACGGTCTAGTATAGCCACCTATTACTTACCCCCTCCGGTAGGAAATGGGAAGAAAAGTATGACTCGTGTGATCGCGTGATGATCGGGTGGTGCATTTCATTTTGTCTTGCATGTTTTCATTTGTTCTTTGTGTTTTCTTTATGTTTTGTCTTTTAGTTTTTGTTTGGTTTGAAGCCGGATAACACGGGCCGGTGGTTCTAATGTCAATTGTTTTGTGGAAGGTCGTTCTCTTAAGTCTTCTGCAGGGTTTATATGCTACCACACCAGCCTTGGTGGATTGGGTCTAAAGCCGGAGTGAGTGAGGCATTCAGGAGCCCTAAGCATGGGTGTGGCTAAGTGCCACGGTTGTTAGTCCGATAAAGCTTTGGATATGGCCCTGTGTGACTAGCTATGGTTCCGAGTTGGTAGAACCGAAGGAGTAAACCTTGGAAGCATCTAATCTGGCTGGAGCAAAACATTGACATCAAATCCTCCAACTTGGTCGAGGTATTTAGGGGTTGACATTCCCCTTGGACGGTACATTCGCGCACTCTTCCTTTCTTCTCTCTTGTTCCTAATGCTATGAGGGCATAGCATCGCTTTAAGTTGGGGGGAGGGGTTAGCTTATGTGCTATTTGTTTGATTTTTGTGTTTGTGTTAAATTTTGAAAATTCAAAAACAATAGAAATTGTAAAAATCCAAAAAAAAAAAAAAAGGGAAAAATCAAAAATTTTCAAGAATAAATAAAAGCTTTTTACTTGCAAATCTTTCCTTTTGTCATGGCTTTAAGTTTTGTTCATAACTTGTTGCATGCTCAATCATTGGTAGTTGGCAAGAATTCGAAGCAATCCTAAGAAATTTTGTACTTCTTGATTCGCATGCTTAGTTGAAAGTTGAATTGGTTAAGTTTTGAGCAAGTTCTCGAGCAAGCTTTGGCCCATATCCCCACTTCTTCAATAAAATGCTTGTAGTTAGGTGAATAATCGCATGTTCATGTCTAATTGTGTTTAAATGTCGATTTTCAATCATTTTGGAATCCAAAGCGCACTTAGGAAAGGATACAAGGCATTCTTTGCATGATCATACCACATATGTGTCACCTAGTCCTATGTTGCAGCCTGTATTTCTCCGTTCGTTGTTTAACCTAGGTAACCGGTGTTTGGAGGGTTGTTTTGGGTAAGTGTTCATTGTGCAAAGGAGTTTTGGGGGTGTTATCTGAAGTTGTTGGAAGTTTTGGGGATCGAATTGAAGGAAAGCAAGATTTCTGAGTTAATTGCATCGCGATCGATTGGAGTAAAACCATTCAATCGGTACCGAGATTGTTATCTCTTGAGACAGCTAACCTCATCGCGATCGATCGAACAATATAGTTTCAATCGGTACCGAGATCAATATCGGCTGGGACAGTTAAGCTCCTCGCGATCGATTGAAGTTAAGGGGTCCAATCGGTACCGAAGTCTTATCAGAACTGAAGACACAGATCAAAGCACGGCCAAACTTCCAAACCCCATTCCAAACTTCTGAACCCGACTCTCTCTCTTCTTTTCTTCCATTAACCCACCAAAAATCCTTCAAACCCTAACCCCAAACCCTCAATTCCTCCACCAAATCTCCCATATTCTTCCACAAAACCACTAATCCTTCAACATCTTCAAGTATTCAGCAAGAATCATCCACCAATTTCAAGTTTCAAGCCAAAAATCAAGGTAAACCCATTTTCCCTCTCTTAAATCCGAAACTCTTCATATTCCCCCAAAGATTTCGAAATCTTTCCTTGTTTTTCACTAGTTTATTCAACCCCCACCATATTTTGACCATGCATTCACCCATTCCATTCAAAAATCCATAAACCCCATAAACCCTAGCCAAAATCCGAAAATACCAAAAAAAAAAAAATAAACCCAAACCCTTTTTGCTTTCAATAACGAGAATCAAAAAGACCGCGCATCGGGCAACCTCTTCTCAACCCGAATATGAAGAGGTGGAGGATCTTGAGCCGGGACCAATGACCGACACTTTTGACATGAAGAGTATTTCGCAAGCTCGAGCAGCTGAGGCTAAAATTTTGGGTTCTGGCGGCTATTTGACTACTTTGCCTTCAAAGAAATCCAAGCAGAGTACATGGCTTAGGCTACTCTGTTGCCAGAACATTTCTATTATCAAGAGCTTGAGGAAAGGGAAAGTGGAAAGGAGACAGATTCTGAAGGAACAATCACAGCTTAAGAAAGAGGTGGCTTGGCAATCTTCGGTTCTTGAACGTCAATATGGGGAGAAGTTCGTACCAGAACAAGACATTGTGCCAGAAGTGAGTGATGATTTCGGGGAGGAAGAGGAGCTGGATGATGAGGAGGAGGAAGGATGAGGTGATGACATGTGGTGGTGGTGTGCCGCTGGGTCGATGGCTTTAGAAATTCCCCTTACTTGGTCGGGGTCTTGGTTGGTTGACATGCCAACTATCCTATCCCTTAGTTTATTTTGTTTCTGGTCATTTCATTTCGTAGCATAGTTGGTACATTGCTAGTTAGTAGTTGGTTTATTGGTTTGGCCGGTTTGGCCTTGACTTGGTTCTTTTAATTGTTGGCGGCGGTCACTAGGGTAGATTAACCAAGCTAGAAAAAAGACCGTCGCCTATTTTGGCTAACCTGTTCTTTGAAACCACGGTCATTAAAAGCTTAAAAAGACCTTAGTTGATCTTTTGTGCGCTCGGATTCCATTTTGATTGACTGTTTGATAGTTGCATAATTAGCTTATGGCATGCTTTCCTTTCGTTATCCAAATTTCATCTGCTTGCGTTTAATTCTGTTGAATAAAGTGCTGTAGTTGATTGAGGCATAGTATCTCTTGTTCGCTAATGCCTGTTTGTCAAGCACTTTTTCGGTGGATATGGCTTGACTCTGAATTCGCAAGGTCTTGTGTCCCGTATCCTACCTTTGTTCGAGGACACAAGCCTTTTTAGCTTGCTCATTAACTTGCTTGTTACTTAGCCTGTTTAATTGGAGGCTGAAACTGTGAGTTGGAGAAATGAAATAAAAAGCTGAAATGATTGAACTCTTGCTAGGTGATAATGTGGAGCATGTTCTAAGTTGTGAATCTCGGAAAGATTGCATAGTAGCTTGTTTTCAAGTTCGTTTTATTTTGTTCGTTTTATTTTGTTCGCTAGGGACTAGCAAACCCTAAGTTGGGGGGCGTGATAAGCACCCGGAAATGTAATGAAAGGGTGCGCTAGTGTCTAGGTTTCGTTTAATTTAGTTGCTAATTAATTATTTTTAATGATTTTTGCTCGTAGAATGTGTTGGTGCTGTTTTGTAGGTGAATCGCCTAATAAGAAGCTTTAAAGGCCCAAAGCATGTCATGGCTTGTGAATGGCCCGGTGGCCAAGGCGCAGCCAAGGAACAGCCCGGGCAGGAACTTCCCAGCCAAGGAATGGCCAAGGCGTGGCCAAGGCATGGCCAAGGCAGAAAGAAGGCAAGGTTCAGTACTGATAAGGCCTCGCTACCGATCGAACTAAATACCTCCAATCGGTACCGAGAGCTTAGCGCCGGCCCTAACTGCTTCGGTATTGATCGAAGGTATTTTGTTCAATCGGTACCGAGCTCTTACCTCAACAATGTAAAGTCTTGGCAATCGGTACCGAGGACCTTAGCGAGGCATCTTCAGAGCATCTTTTGGGATATTCCGTGCGCGAAACAGAGGCGGTATAAATACCCCGTTATGTCACCTTTGCACGATTTGGACAGAAATGTACCCATAATTTTAGATCTAGGAATAGACTTCTTTTCAGCTTTTTGAATTGTTCTTGCCTTGTTCTTCATTTTCAGCACTTAATTCTTAATTTCCAGCCTTTATTAGTTGTCTTTTGCTACTCTTGCTTTAATTAAAGTTGTTGCTTAATTCCCGATCTATTGTTTAAGCTAATTTTCTTCTAGTCTTGCATTTCAATTATGTTAAGTAGATTTTTGCATGCTCTTATCTCTCTAGATATGTGTGAGTAGTTTCAAGGGTTAGGTCATGGGATGATTAGCATCCCATGGCTTGGGCAAAAATTGTATTTTTCACCAATAAAGTTTTAATTTTTAGATTTGAAAATTAATGTGGGGCTCGGATTCGTTTGGTATACCGCCGAGGTGTTAACCTCTTTGATCATGTGTAGGTGGGAGCGTCGCCTACTCACCACACATGATGCTTAGAGCTCTGACGCTCGAGGTGGTTATCGAATGAATTCTAGAGCTAGCTTAATAATCGAATCTCTATTTCCCGGTTTAGATACCTACAATTGTGTATTTTAAATCGCGTAAATTGGTGAAAAGTGTGATTTAGCCCGAGTCATGAATGCTAGGATTCCTAGACCTAACCTATATTTTCCTAGTTAATTCATTCTTAATTTAGCCATTTTAATTCTACCGTTCAAAGTAAAACCAAGTTGACTGGCTAAAAGTCGAAAGCCTTGCTTACTCCTACAAATCCAACCAAGCCGTACTAGTTTTCCCTTGGGTACGATCCCGTCTTCCGGATTATTATGCTTCAACCGACTTATTAGCCCTACGCTTGGGGCAAAATTCTTCTATACACGGAAGTAATACGAAGCACTCGCCCGAACACCTGAGTTTTATCAAAAAAAAAAAATGGAGTGCAGTTGTGTTTTCTGCATATCTTACACCCGATGGATGATTAGTTTTGTATCTCAACTACTAATAAAAGAACTTAATCCATAGAAAATGTTACTCAAGGAATCAATTCATGCAGTCCCAAAAACAACTCAGAAGCACGAATATGAACATGGTTGTCCTCCATTGACAAAGAGCACAGGTTGATAATTAATGGAGAGTACCTACTTCATGCATTATTGATCAATCTCTTTCACTTATAATAGAAAGAATTCATAATAAAAAAAATCATCAAACATAATTGAAGGTATGGTAGAGGAAAAAATTAAGTCAACCGTTGGATATGATGAAGGTTTTGGGTCTCTTGGGGTGTCTCCTTGGTTGCCATCTTGCCAATCAAAAGTTTGGGTCTCGGATGGGCACCTGTTATCTTTCTCCTTGCTCCCTTTGGTTTTTATATTCTTTCAAAGATTAATAAAAATTTTCTTTCCCCGTTAAAAAAAAAACCCTTGGAGATGATGAAACTTAACCAAAAAAGTAGCGATCTAACACTTCCGAATATGTCGACAGTTCAGTTCAAAAAAAAAAAAAAAACTTCCGAATATGCTCAATGAGTAATGTTCAATCAACTAACGAACTTAATCATGTAAAATATTGCAAAAGAGAACAAAATTGTAGCATGCATCCTGTATTTTTCATCAGTTATTCTATTTGATTTGAGCTTTAATTTGGTGAAGGTTGGAATAAAGATGCAGAGGAGAATATCAAAAAAAAGATTTGGTGTATGGGTAAATGAATTGTAGGTGGTGGAGTTATAGAACTCTCTCTATCCATTTTTAAGAGTGTCCATTGTGGTTCGGCGTTTAATTTTTTAATGACATATATCTTTTGATATATATTATTTTTTTAAATTTATTATTTTATAAAAATAATTAAAATTTATCAAAAAAGGTCTATTTGCATATTTTAAATAATATATATTGACAGATATAGATAATTGAAAATAACACGCATAATTGTAGTTGATACCTAAAAAGAGACGGACGGATTATTGTGATTTATCAGGATTTGCATTGGGAGGTGTTATTATGGTCATGGAGAGAGAGAGAGAGTTTCTGGTGGTTGGAGATTAAAGGAGAGAGAGAGAGAGAGAGAGAGAGAGAGAGAGAGAGAGAGAGAGAGAGAGAGAGTGTTTCTGGTGGTTGGAGATTAATGGAATTGGATGGGGAGATAACCTATTTTCTATCGAGCCAAATAAAAATTATTAAAATTATGCAAGTAGTTATATACTACTCCAATATTATAACTAATATTTAAAATTAGTACCATATATATAATAATAATTTAAAACTCGGCGGCCGAGCCTGCTGGGCTCAACATATCCCCGCCCTTGGCTATGGATATTGTTTTGTTGTTAACCATGAGTAAGGCTGATTAATTATTATTATTATTATTTTTAGTAGAAATAAGAGTGGAAGGGGACGATCAGAGTAGCATGTCTCTTTGGGCGTTACTATAGAGGTTTTTTACCAACTGTGAAATATCCGATTCGAGAGGATACACTGTCATCACAGTACCATCTAGATACAAGTGAGCATAAATATTTATTCCCGCACCCTTTACCACTGACAAAACTCAAAACCGAGTCTCACCAGACACCCTACCCACTAGGGTGCCACCGAAGGTGGTAGACTGATTAATTATTCGATGACAGGCTTTTTGCATTAGATACATTTTCAATTGGTTTCATCGAAATTATAAAGAATTCATTAAAAGAATCGATCCAACCACAAACTGGAGTCTGGATGTGTGCAGATGGGGTGTAAAATCGAGTCAACCCTTGGAGAGAGAGAGAGAGAGAGAGAGAGAGAGAGATGTATATAATATAACCAATAAAAATATGGATCAAAACACCGAAATGATTGTTTAAAATTTTCCATCAAGTGGCAAACGTACGTAACTCGTAGAAAATGTTACAGAAGGTGAAGGAAGCAGTGCAATCTAAAATGTAAAACAGTGAATTTTTATTTTTTTGGAAGAGTGAGAAAAAAAAATTAAACAAAGACATGGACATTAATGTTGGATGAACTACTTTATGCATTATTAATCAACCCGATTTCCATTAAATATAAATAATTCATTAGAAACTACATGATCACAAAGTGGATGTGTGCACACACATATAAATATATGCTAGCGTTGTGTCTCGTTCCATGCACGGGACAACGAAAAAACATTGGGTTGAATTTTTTTCATTGTTTCGTACATCAAACGGGATATAACGGTAGTTGTTAATGTATAATTTATTGTACATATCGAAAGTATAATAAAGGGTATTTTTAATTTAATATAATTCATGACTAATTCCGGGGTCTTAAAGGTAACAACTGGACATAACCCTTAGTGGTCTCAAGGTTTGAAATATTTGGCCGCCGTAGAAATGAAACTTGTGACCTCATGGAGGAACACATATTGCTTTCTCACAACCACCTGGCCAAACCCCTTGGAGTAACATTTTTGCTTCCACAGATTGATTAAATTTTCATCTAAGCAAAGAACTTTTAGGGCTTGCTACGTAGACACCATTTCAAACACATCGTTCACACACCATGCACCCAATATTTGGACGTCCCACAACATATTTTGAAGATTCGAGTCGCTCATTTTATAACTCTAGACGCATATATCATTCATGCAAAAAATCAAACTGATCGGATATTGATAAGTTTTTTTTATTCAAATCAATTGGATAACATGAAGAATTTTAACAGTCCATTTTTCTCAAAGAAAATGCAAAATTGTAAAATTGCTACCAATATTCGATCAATCTAATTTTCACACACACATACATATATATGTATGCAAATTACAAGTTTGGATTTTTCAAAACTACTCCTTCAATTGGTTATATATGTGTGCGTGTTTTGAAGAAAGAAGCTCTTGGTCGTATAATATTATCCGTGTCAGTGACAATAATTTGGTAAAGATATTGAAGGAGTTTTTTTGGGTAAGTGAAGAAACGTAGATATAGAAATTTTTAATAAGTCGAGAAATTTTTTTATCAAAGTGCATATATGGCATGGAAGGGGTCGTTCTGAAAACCGTGTGACAATATCAGCTTTTAAAAAGTAATAATATATAGGTGACATATCACATCGTAAATCACTGTCTGATCTCGTGTAAGTTATTAAGATATTGTAAATAATTCATGTCTTTGCTGAAAGTTATTTTGTCGTTTTTTTTATTACTGGAGTCTAACAAGTTTGACAATTTGTTCACACTTTCATGTGCTTGAGCGATATAATTAAGGTTATTTTTTCCTTTCAGACGGGCAATAGGGGCTTTAATAAAAAATTCACTACATCAAAGTATCTAAAAATATCTAACTATATTAAAATGAGGGAAAATAACTTGATTTGGATCCATTAGGTTTATAAATCCCGGTAGAAATCTTGTGCATTGCACGGATTATATGCGATTATGTGCTAGTGATCACATAAAAATATCTGTGTTGCAGTAACATAAATTAATTTTATAAGTAATTGATCCGAAAGACACTGTAAATGGATGATTTGGATCATCAAAATAGATTCTAGGGAGACAGAGACATGGGCGCACAGTCTAAATAGGAAATGGAATTGTGCTGCCTCGATCATTCTATAAGTTACTCCAATTAGTCTAAATTTTCAGACCGAGATTTATTGACTCGATTTCACTGCCATGTGTTGATATGTTGATAATACAAGGAAAATCCAATTAAGGCTAATGAGTTCACTTGATCTTATTCAATATGGTGGTGTTAAGGTTATGTCGAGGAGGTGGATGGGGATGAGTTTAGCAAAATTAGGCTAATGAGTTCACTTGATCTTATTCAATATGGTGGTGTTAAGGTTATGTCGAGGAGGTGGATGGGGATGAGTTTAGCAAAATTAGGGTTTTGCGGGTTTGTTGAAGATGAGGGTAGGATAACATCATAGTTTTAAATGGTTGAGGAAAGGAAGATTTATTTTGGGTTCAAATAGAATCACTCTTTAAATAGTAGTTAAATATTCATGCACATATATGTATTTAATTATTTGTCAATGTAAAAGGAGGGACATCTTTTGCGGTATTATTTGGTTATTAGCATTGTAAGATTAGATCAATTTGTAATATAAATATAACTATTTAAATAAACACAGTAGTACATATATTTATATTGTGTAAAATTTAAATAATTCTTCTAATGTCTGCAAAAATATAATACTACGTTTCTTGATACAGAACCATTGGCATTATCGTCTAATCTTCACCCACAATTCAGTAATTTGATAATACTTGAAAATACTACACATATTCATGATTTATATTTCAAACTTTCACCAAACACTTTTACAAGTTCTAGTTATAAGTTTTTCATAATCCGGGATCGGCAATCAACAATACAGAATATCTAAAATTCACCAAAATAATATGCAGTTAATTTGCTCTTGACCATGCGCTATTATTGCGAAAAGCGGTGAATGCAACCAACCATCATTAAGACTCATCCTTGGACGAAAAACAAGAAAGGGGTACTGTGCCAAACGCCCTCTAGGTATCGTGAAGCTTGGCAAGGTTGTAGAAGGCGCCGCGCTTGCTCTTGAGATGAGCAAAGGTTCCTCGTTCCAGCACCTTCCCGTTGGCTAGAAAAGCGATGGAGTCGAGATTCTTGATGGTGTTGAGCCTGTGGGCAACCACCACCGTAGTCCTTCCGACCATGATCCTGTCCAACGCTTCTTGCACTATCTGCTCCGAATGGACATCCAGAGCACTAGTCGCTTCATCTAGTAGCAAAATAGTTGGTTTTCGGATGATTGCTCTTGCTATCGCAATTCTTTGCTTTTGTCCTCCCGATAGTTGCACTCCCCTCTCTCCACATTCAGTTTCATACCCATCTTTTAGTGCTCTGCAACAAAGGAAGAAAAGGAAAAGTTATATCATGAGCTTGGGATTAGTGCATCTCGCCTGCACTTATAGTTTTAACTTGAACATAACACATAGTCTCGGTCGTCACCAATAACAGGCGATACATGTTGTGATGTGCGATTTATAACTGTGTCGGCCGATACATTTAGGTAAATTTCTTAAACTGATATTCTTTTCAAAACTAATTACCCAAAATACTTTTGGAATTTCTATGAATGAGAATGTATATCCAAATACAACTTTATCGGTTAAACTTCGTAAAATTACATGCTAACCAGACAGAAAATGGACCTGCCCTGATAAGGCAACATAGGATCCATTTCAATACAGAAAACTGGGCGAACCCACTCACAAAAGAGTCAAAACATGTCTAAAATTGCATTTGAGGGGCTTTGCTACTAAGTTTTCATAAATTTATGGTTGTTCCTGATTCCCAATGGCCAATAGGTATGCATCGTGGTAAAACATGCATGTAGAGTTGTGGTACAGGAAAACTTACGAGATGAAATCATGAGCATTGGCAGCCTTGGCAGCTTCCACAACCTCAGTCTCCGACGCATCAAGCTTCCCAAACATAATATTGTCACGAATGCTGCCAGAATAGAGCACTGGTTCTTGGCCAACAAGCGCCATTTGCCTTCTATACCAACCAATATTGAGAGACCTTATATCGACCCCGTCGACCTTCACTGTCCCCTTATCAGCATCGTAAAATCTCTGAATCAGTGATATGACCGTAGATTTCCCGCACCCACTGTTCCCCACGAGTCCAATGCTTGCCCCTGGTTTCACTTCCAGACGAAGCTGGCACAATATAAGGTTGTCGGGCCGTCCTGGGTATGCGAAATCAACTCCTTTCAGCTCTATGCCGCCAGACATTTTCTCCAACTCAGTTCCGTTCTCCGGCTATGCATGACAATTTAAACCAATGTTGGGAACAAAGCTAACAAAAAAATAAGGAGTAACATGTGATACATCTGTTAGGCACAATCACTTCATTCGGCTGAACAAAACCGAGATTTTAGATGCTACATTATAATGCTTTTTGGATTATGCTTTTCAATAATCATCTTTCTGGAAAAGAAAACCTTAAGGGAGTTAGACTTGGCACTTTAGTTTAGTTCAATGAACATATGAGCTTTATGTTCCCCTTTGAATCAGATGAGGATCATGTGCCAAACCATAAGGGTTAAACTGTGACTACCGAAGAATATAGACTCACAAAGTAAAAATGAAAAATCTTACTTACACTGCAAATTAGTGATCGCCGATCAAGAATAGAGAACACAGATGCCACAGCAGTGGCCCCTTTGGCTAGATCAGAAGTCATGCTCCCAGCTTCACCTATAACTTTTCCAGTACTCACCAATATAAAGAAAGTCTTGAACACTTGCCCACCTGTTATCGTTTGATGATACACTAGCTTCCCACCATACCAAAAATCCAATGCCCAACACATGTAAGTTATACACTGGGCCGAACCGATCCCAATTCCGGCTAGCCACGCTTTCTTGTCCCCCTCCTTCCTCGGCTCATTTTGGGCGTCGTCAAAAAGCTCAAGAACTTTCTTTACGCTTCCAAACGAAGTCACAATCCTATGGTTGTACACTGCCTCGATAGCTATTTGAGTACTTATATTCTGAGCCCTTACAAATTTTGTGTTAACAGAAGATAATATAACTTTCCGCCCGTAGAAACATAGGATTGTGAGGGGTTGCACAGCGATCATAACAACTGCAAGCTGCCATGCGACAACTAATCCCAGGATCACTGCCAACACCACGGCTGAAATTGTCTGGACTAAAAGGGAAACTCTGTCTGCAACTAGGGATTTCACCAAGGCAGCTTCATTGCTCAATCTACCACATAAGGCCCCACTGTTGTTCTTCTCGTCATCGAACCATGCTGGTTCAAAAGTCAAGACTTTCTCGAGCATTTTAATTCTGACCCTTTTTGTCAGGTATTCACCCATGTAGGCAAAATTGTAGTGTTGCAAGGGACTCATAATCATTGCAATTACAGAGAGGGAAGCGAAAGTTAGACATTTTGAACGGATGGCATGACGCATTTCACCATGATCAGTCATGAAAAAATCAGAAATCATGCCACCAATGGTGATGGCATAGATAGGTGTAATAAAACCAGAGGCCATAGCAGAGAAGCCTCCAATTAGCCCTTGTGTCCATTCTGGAGCGTTCAAAGCAAGGAGCCTGGTAAAGGAAGGTGGAGGGTAAGATATGGCATCTGGTTCCGAATCACCAAGGAGCGGTGTACCAAAGACAGATGGGCTCGCATTGCTCATCCTACTGCCACTGCTTCTTGCCGCAGATGAAAAGCGAGATTCGTTGTGGTGTTGGTCTTGCTCCTCATTGCTGAGCTGATTCTGTAGATTTGCCAAATTTGCATAATGCCCATTTGGTTTGTCGATTAGGTCATCGTGTGAGCCCATTTCAATGACACGACCGGCACTCATGACTGCAATGACATCAGCGTTTCTCACTGTAGAAAGCTTGTGGGCAACAACCTGATCAAGTTCAATATCAGTAAGAGAATGAAGATTTGATAATATCCGAAGGGGAAAGATTATGAAGGTATCATTCGTGTAATTAAGCTATGGGTTATAATACAAAATTGGATAGTTGCACATGAGCACATCTATACTTCAAAGTTCGAATCCATATACTAAAGATAAGTTAACATCATACATTTTCTCGATAGGTACGAAGAACTAGTTTTTCTTTTCGACAACGTGAATCGTAATTATGGGATTTCACTCTCCAATATGAGAAGCTAAGTTTATTAATTTCTACTCTATAAAAGATTTATTTATCGGTTTCCTGTGCGTCGCATGGGATACGGCTTGTATATTGGATGAGTGCGTGGTCATGTGTTGGACTTTGCTTGTCTTTTGCAGCATCGATTAGAGGAGAGATTAATGGCGGAAACGCAAAAGAAATTAACAGGGAAAGAGGCAAAATCTAATTTGTTGGTTTACCTAGACGTACATCTTTCCTAAATCCATGATGCAAACACAACGTCACATTATCCTCCTTATGGAAAAAGTGATTCATAAGGCGTTGGATTACTGTTCAAAGAACCCATTTTTTCACCAGCAAAAGGGGCACATTACCAGTGTGGTTCTTCCCACAGAAGCTTGCTCCAGGGAATTTTGCACAATTGCCTCTGATACCGAGTCAAGGGCGCTTGTTGCTTCGTCAAGTAGAAGAATGACAGGGTTCTTGATAATGGCTCTTGCAATAGAAATTCTCTGCTTCTGCCCGCCCGATAAGAGTGCTCCACGTTCACCAACCTGTTACATCTGATCAAATCAAAGCTACAAAATCCCAACTTTTACCAACAGAAAGTTCAAGAAAGCACTACTGAACCTGTGCGGTACGTTTGTCAATTTTTTTTTGTTTGTTTTCCATTTTTAGTTTGTCGAAAACCCAAATAAATTGCTATTGAATTGTTGCTAAAAACTCTTTTCGGAGAATCTTCTGGAAACAACTTATCTTCCAGGAAGCACGAAAGTCGATATACCTTGGTGTCATACCCTTCTGGAAGCTGCCTAATGAAATCATGGGCATTTGCAGCCATGGCAGCAGTCATCACTTCATCCATCGTAGCATTGAGTTTCCCAAACTTGATATTCTCCTTTATTGATGTTCCAAACAGTGCATGGTCTTGACTAACAAGCCCCATCTGTCCTCTCAACCATTTCAACTGAAGTCCCTTTATACCAACACCATCGATCCGCACAATTCCACTATTTGCATCGTAAAACCTCTGGAGCAAGGCGATCGCGGTTGATTTTCCACTCCCACTTGAACCAACAAGAGCAACGGTTTTTCCTGCTTCAATTCTAAGGTTGAAATCGTTCAGGACAATGGAATCGGGCCGCGAAGGGTATGTGAATTTGATATGCTCAAATTCTACTTCTCCACGTATTTTTTCTAATATAATTCCCTTTGTATCTTGACCGTCAATTTTTGGAACTCGGTTGATTCGATCAAAGATATGTGCGGCTGCAATTGAGGCTTCTGCCAAGTGCTTAACTTCAGGGAAGGCCACTCCAAGGGATCTGCGTAACAGTTAGTAGAATTTGGTTGATTTTGGAAAGAGTTATTGGCAAAGGATTAAAAAAGTAGTCAAGCAACTTATAATAGAACGGAAAATGGAAGCTGTTCAAATGATTTGTGATGCATTTGCAGAAAGTAGAGGTTATTCAAGAAGTGTGTAGGGTTATCAGACATTTTTAACCTGTATTGTGACTTACTATAAAGTTTTGAATGCAAGCAAGGATTCTTCCTGTTTGAAACACCCTTAGCCTGGTTCACTTCTTAGCATCTTACAATACCCGAGGATTGGGATGAATCTGAAGCACTGTGAGCTAATTGTAGCTGTTTGGTTGGATAGACTATTTGCATGAACTAGTAATCCCATGTTTGGTAAGCACCTATGTTACGTAGACTCGGTTGCGAGTATTGGTTGTGGGTGCAGGTCCACATGTTGAACCTTCCTAAAACTTAAATATTAGGAAACTAGGCTATGTATCTCCAACTTGGGTATAGGTACGGGAACACGTACTGAACACTTGTGTATCATATAAAAATGCCATTCTTCTTCCTCAATTTTCCATATTCTCTCTCTCACACACAAACCCCACACAAACACAAGTTAAGAAAAGTTCTTGCTATTTCCTGTCTATGCAAAATACTCGAAATATCACTTTTCTAGCTAATTTGATATTCTTTTTCTGTAAACCAAACCAAACCAAACCGAGCCTTGAGGATACAGGTGTAGAACACATTCATATGAGTACTTGAACCCAAATGAAAGATTCATGTAAAGGTAAGCACACACCTGACTACCTCTATCTGAGCTATTTAATCCCAAAGACTAAATAAATAGTCCTTTTGCAGCAGGACTATTTATGGCCACCAACAACTATACCCATTAGTGCCCTTTCCCAATTGTCCGTCCCACCCCAAAACTTAGATATCAAAAGAAACTTTGGAGGGAAAGTAAGCAATATATCTACTTCGTGCATCATCCACCCAACTTTAATTATTTATATAAACTACCAACCAAACCAAGTATAAAAAGATTTTTTCCCTCTTAATTAATCTCTTCTTCTACAATATCCTCCTCTTATCCCCTCTTGTTATTTAATCCCAAAACTAATCCGGTTGACAAACAGGCCAGGCTAGTTTCTTGGGGTGCACTTGTTGCAAGGGTTCTTCACATGAGTCACCGAAACTAAATTTGGTACAAGAATTTGCCATATACCTTGGCTCGGCTCTTTAAGTAATTGAGTTGAGCTTGATAATCTAAAACTCGGTCTGGCTTAGCTCGGAAAAGTTCGGCTCAAGGCTCGCTTAGCAAAGAGCTCGGCTTGTTAAGGGCTCTTTTCGTTTACAAACGGGCTAAGCTCATGATCGAACTCGTCTAGAACACCACAAAGCTCAGCTTGGCACTCTTCGCACCCCTCTTCTCTGCCCTCCCTACACGGCACATGAGAAGTTTGTGCTCTCCGGCGCACCGCCAGTAGCCCTTTTGTCGGTGTCACCTTTAATTACTACCATCGTTCTCCTCCCTCGCTGCCGTGTCCGGGCGCATGACCACAGCCCGTCCGCTGCTATAATCACGCATAGGTCTCCTCCTCCTCCTCCTCCAGCCAACCGATTCCAACAGACCAATCTCCATCGCAACCACGCATAGATCGCATCCTTGACCTTCACGATCTCCGAGGGCATCATCATCATCATCATCATCATCATCTCTCTCCCCCTCCCCTCCGTCCCTCTCTCCATTGCTCTGTTGTTCTTTTGGCATTCGCTTTCACTGACGGGGGTAATTACGGCAAGAGGACTATTTTCCTACAATAGGGGTTTTTATAATCCGGCTCCATAAATTAGGCTCGGGCCCAAATTAGTTTATGCGGCTATCCATTACAGTCCAGATGCATTATTTCAGACAAAAATATCACTCGGCCACATACATATTTTCTCTGTCTCACTTTGTTATGTATGTTTTATTTTTTTGACGTCTTAAAAAATTATCTATATCTCTTAATTTATAATATTTAATATATTCGAAATGAATTTTCTTGTAATCTTACTGTGGTTAATAAAAACTTTCTTTGTTGTTCAAATAAAAATGTATCTTGTTTGATAGGTTTCAATGAATTCTTTTAAACAAAGTTTTTGAAATCATAAAAAATATTATAGATTGTGAGATATAAACAATTTTTGTGAGGTGTCAAAAAGAAAACAGGCACAACAAAGTGAGACGGATGGAGTAGTTCACAGGAGCAAAAAAGTCATTATGTAACATAACAAAGTCTATCCAGGTTCGGCAATAATTTTTAGGTTTGGGATGAAACTGAATCTAAAAAGTAGAATTGGTCTCTAATTTTTTAATAATTAAATAGTGATCCTAACCAAGGCTCTGTTTAGTTACCAGAAATATTGTTTGGGAAATGAATTCCCAGAAAAGGTGAAGTGAGGTAGAGAAGTAAAGGAAAATGAAATTTATTTTCTTTTTTGGATAAGAAGGCAGACGGTAGGTTTTGAACCGCCGGTGCCCTAGTGAGAGACAATAATTTCTTACCACCGAACCAAGAATCGTTATAGACAAATGAAATTTATTTTCTTGTGTGTTCTCTTAACAAGAAATCTTGTAGAAAAACTAAAATTCCTCACTTTTATAAGATCTACTTTGCAGGAAAGTATTTTCTAATGAAAAATTTTAAACTGTGGATCCTATAACTTTCTTGATAATTGAACACACACAAAGCGGTTGGCCAAGATAATCTACATTACACACCTCTATTATTTTTATTCAATAGTGCATACTTCTATTTGGGTGTGTACAATATGAACCCCTCGAGTTCATAATATTTTGCAAAAAGATTAACAACGGTGCTCACCTACGATTCAAAAAACATATCCGCCGATATTCGTTAGAGCTGAGTTTTTATATGACCCCATAAATAAATATTTTAAAATTTATGAGTATTTTTCTATATTTTGTGGGGCTTGGAGTAGGCCCCACATGGCGTGCGGTGGCCGCAGACTTTTTGAAAGATTAATAGTAACATCCACTTTCAATTCATAACATTTGCATTATTTAAGGGGTGTGTATTATTGCCCTTTCCTTGATTGAAATTGATAACACTTGATAAGAAATTCATAACATGATCACGATGAAAACTCATTATATACAAATTATAAATCTCTACACAAATAAAAAATGATTCAAGGAGTGTATACTCTATATATATGTATAGTCATGTTAAAGAATTAAAAATGATTCAAGGATTGTATACTTTATATACACCTAAAATAAGTGTGCATGTGTGTGTGTTTTTTTGTACGTAGCACTTAATTGAATGAAAAGAAAGAAAGGAAGAATAGTAATTAATTACTCACTGTCCAGCCGTAACGATAGAAAGGCCGGCCGCATAAATTTGGCCTCCTTGCGCTCCGTGGTGCATGATCAAAAGGCTCCCATACCAAGCAACTAAGGCCCATATCGCGAAAGTAAGCCCCGAGCTCCCAACCGCAAAGCCCTTTGCCAATCCTTTCCTCGTGCCCAGCTTCGTTGTGTGATAGAGGATTGATGCGTATCTTTCGACTATATTCCTCTCCGCTGTGGATGAATACACAGTTTTAATGGAGCTAAGAGCCTGCTCGGCTATGGTGTTCGCTTTGCTATATTCTGCGAAGGATTTGTGGGATAAATGGAGAAGGTATTTGCCATAAGCAATTCCAGGAAGTGCTAAGAGAATGAGAGCAGGGAATGCTGCCAAAGAAAGTCTCCATGCAAAGTAGGTCGCATATATAAGTCCTGAGAAGAACTGTGATGTGTGAAACAAAAATAGCGGCACCTGCAAGGAAATAACGATATACGTATCATGATAAGTTTAATTTCGTCGGATTTATGAGTTCCGCGCGCCTTCTCTATCTTAATTACAAAAAACCTAGACTTATATATTCAATATATCTGCGCACGTTGATCGATCGATCGATCCTAATATTAATATACCTTCTCACTGAGAACTTCTTGTATGAGAGCAGTATCTTTGGATATGCTATCAACGACTTCAGCAGTAGTTGCTTCTTGGGAGTCAAAGAAGGCCACTTCTTGCCTGAGAACTGCTTCCAAATACTTGTATCGCATCTTCAATACCTGTCGCTCGCTGGTTTTACTCCAGCAATAACCCTCTGCATGCACAAATTCATTACTATTAATTTTCTTCTTCCTCCGTTCCAAATTGACAGTCCATCATAAAAAGTCGTGCCATTTTTCAAATCAAAAAATCAACTACTTCCGTGTATAAATTTTTGAATTTTTTCGCACCAAATTAAAGTACTAATTGAGATCTTTAATACGGTGCGAAAAAATTTAAAAAATAATGCACCGAAAGAGTTGATTTTTTGATTTGAAAAATGATAAGAGAGAGAAAGTGGGACTCTCAATATGGAACGGAGGGAGTAAACAAATACTCTAGCTACTTATTAGCTAGGCCAACCTCTCAGAAAGGAACAAAAGCCTAACTTGTTTTGGAGCCCTAATACCAGTCCAAAGTAGGATTTATTTTGGGGTTTCGCAAGAATGAGCTCATCTAAGAAAGTGACATTTTCTTTTGTGTCCCGGTGCAGTTTGAAAATAAAAAGAACGGCCTGATCCCAGAAAACTCAGGAAAAAAAGGATACGCACCCATGAATGCCGCGAACAAGACAGCAATGGCTAGGTATGTTAAGTCAAGGGCAATCTGCAAAAGCACACACGGGAAAAACTCTTTACTGAGATGTATTAACTTATTAATGAAGCCTAAAAAATTAAATAACTGTATCAAATTAAAACAGATTTTGTCCAAGTTATTTGATCATAAGGGGTGATCCCTCATATTTCATGGAAACTTCTTCGAACTCTACCAACGTGCTATAGATGTCAATTTGTTATTTTCTCTTTGCTCCGACTGGCCACGATGTAATACTCAGCTCCCACCACACATACTGATCAGCTGTGCACTGACACCATTTTCTAATTAAGGATCCAAATTTTGCTGGCCCAATAACTTTAGTGGAGCCTAACAAGATAACCCAAAATGCTTAATTTCAAGTTATTTAGGGTGTGTTCCACAAACTAAAATAAGTATTTATTTTTTAAATTAAAAGTGAGGTACTGTGAAAAAATGATTTTTCTCGTAAAACGAAAATAAGTACTTAAAAAATAAGAAGTTCAGCGGAACGAGGCCTAGTAGCTTAACAACATAGGATTTTAAGATTGGATGGATACACATTCAAAATATTTTATAACATATGAAAGGCAACATTGATTTTGCCAATACAAATTGTAAAAATACTATGAAAAGATTTAGTATCATATAAATTTTTGATCAACCCGTACATGACATATGATCCAAACGAAATTATGGAATTACAAAACCCCAAAAAAACAACAAGATTACGAGAGAGAGAGAGAGAGAGAGAGAGAGAGAGAGAGAGAGAGAGAGAGAGAGATGATTAATGCATGCTTACCTCATCAACCTTGTGCATGAGCTCAGGACTTATATGGCCCAAGCTATTGAAAAGGTGGCTAACGAACAAGAGCAGGGTAGGCAAGGACGCGCCATCTCCGACAGCTCCCACAGTGCCCAGCACCATCAGCATAACGTCCGTGGAATCAGCGCATCCGAAGAGCACAGATACTGATATGGATTTATCGGGCGGGCTGTCTCCCGTCCCCTTCTTGCCGTCTTCTTTCGTTTTGCTCATTTTTGCTTAATTGCAAAATGAAAACTTATCGATTTCCTGAACAGAGCAAGAGGTGAGAGAGAAATGGAGCAGATTGTATGTATTGCCGGCCTTGGTTTGCTCAAACAGTTAATGACCCATGAGAGTTTATTGACATCTCTATCTGTTGTGCATATATATTTATATATATGGTATATATTTTGTGTATGGAGCAAGCGGCTGAGGATTTATTGCCAATTGGTGTCTCGGCAGTATATCATGTCAATTCTTTAACATTTTTTTTTTCTTTATAGGAGTTTTATTCTCAGAAACAAACTCTCCATTTGCGGGGGTAAATCTGCCTGCATCAACCCTTTTCCAAATCTCGCTTATTCAGAAGCTTAGTTGACTATATTTATTTTTTTCTGAAAGGGAAAGGGAAGACAGTGACCGTAAGAGCATAGATATTGACCGGGTGTACTCTTTAATACGGCAATTGTTATTTTAGAATGAGTAATGCTAATTATATAACTTTAAAACATAATTTTGAACACAGTTGTGTTTAGAACCATTTGATGCACATGGGTTCACGTTTATCGAACGGTTCCGGACGCAGTTTTGTATGGTGTTGTGTTTGATTAACTTTGTGGCTTAATGTATCTCAATTTATTTGCCACATACATATATACCACCCGACCAAATGTGGTCAGCGATCCCGAGCAATTTTGTTGTTGGTACTATATACTATATAAATAAGGCACCAACCAAAAAGATGACCAAAGCAAAAAAATTACTTTACATCAGAAAATCCACATTACATCACCAACATATAGAGCATAATCTGTTGGGCTCGGAGTGCCCCCATGGATTTGGTTACTCAATGTCACTCCCTGCGATCGCTCTAAAAACAGACTTGCGGGTGCGATGAGATATAGAGCATAATTAAACGGACAAAGCAACAAAGTATAAACTATTTGCAGAAAGAAAAATATGAAATCGATCCAGGGTTCAGCGCCATGAGATATGTTATCAACCCAACACTTTGCGTCGCAACATGCATGCTTACGTGGTACTTTATCATTGGGAAATGTAAAATATTTATCAAAAATAATACACGCATAATGGTTAGTTTACTTAAAATTTGGACTGTTCAAACACATTTGGACGGTCAAAATTTGTTGCACAACACACACAACGCACGGTTGTGCATGTGTAGCATTTTTGAATATTTATTGTACCAAGTGTTTGTGTTAATAGATTGTTTCTTTTAGAAGTTCAAATGTGTTGTCTAATACTACTTGCTTTGTTCCGTTAAGGTTCTTACAAAATAAGTTGTTCATTTGCAATTTTCAAACTCAAAAAATAATGGATCTACAAAAATAATTTTTTGATCTACATCGTTTAAAAGATCTCATCGAGATTTATCAAATAAGATCTATATTGCACAAAAAATTATTTCAGTAAGCCCAAGCTTGAAAATTGCAAATAAACTACTTATTGGAATAATAATCTTAGTAGAACAGAGCCTGAAATTGAGTAGTGTATGTATATATAAACAATTAAAAACTCATCACTTGGGTGAATTTTAATTATAACAAGGCTGTGATCAAATGAAAAGAGTCTAAAAGAATATAGTTTATTTTTTTGATCGGCAAAAAAAGTGTTACTCCTATTTGATACATCGATAGTGGTTGATTACGAGAATCACAGCAAAAAATATGCATCCCAACTAAGTTGACGCTCATACGTCACCAAAAAACTACGTAATTTACTACCGAAACACCATCAAGTAAAAGATCTTAATTTTAGTAAATTTTTTAAAAAATGCTTAACATTGACTAGTAGAATATGAAATTCATAATTTCAACCATTTACTCCAACCATTTGCGTCTAAAATCGAGAACACGTACCAAAATGATCTTTAAATGCATCACGTTGATTACGGCACAGGTGATTTGAAACGAGAAGATTCCCTCCTAGATTCCGCGATCTGCGCTTTGGCCTCCCTCGTTAAAACCTAGACATTTTTTTCCTATATATTTTTAAGGCGTGTTATGAGATCTTAACAAGATCGATGATCTGAACCGTTTGCGTCGTAGGGGCTCGTTGATATTACTAGTACTTTTTAGAAAAATTATTTTGGTTAGATGTCGATAAATATCAAAACGAATCATATTTTTAAAATAAATTATGTGTATAGATACAGTCGATGTCCGATTTTGATAATTTTTATATATCGTGAATGCTCTTCTGATCAACAGACCGTGCCAGATGAGCGGTTTAGATCATCTCATGATCTTTTTGATATTTGATTTGTGCCGGTATATCTACCAATGTCGATATATACCCATCGATATCCACTATTCCAAAGAGATACTTGACATACACTTGGATAATCCGAACAACTCATATGGTAGGGTTTGTTTAGAAGAGCTTTCAGGAAAAGTGTGTCTTATCTAACATCAATCGATAGGTATCTCGCTAAAAGACAACAATTATTTTAAACATATGAGTACTTGCTTGATACTTATCGATATCTGATCAACGTAATTTTTTTTTTTCACCCTAGTGATACATCAACGGGGCCTACAAAATAAGCGCTTCGGATCATCTTAACGTAGTACGTATGCGTCTTAAAAATAGGGAAGTAATGTTGAAGTTTGAACGGAGAAAACCAAAACAACGTCGTTTTGGCAATCGTAGAATTAGTAGAATATATCAGAACTCTCCTATTTTTCTCTTCCGGTTTAAATATCCTTCCGTTTCCAAATCAGTATCGACAAATTAAAGCATCTCTTTCAAATGTCCATGAACAGCTTCAAGCTGAAATCCTGTGTTCCAGCATTAAAAGAGATCGATGGAGACCAAATCTCACGCATGGTTTTTGAACAATCGGATTCGAAGCGTAAATTGAGTAAATTATCCACTTGAAAATAGGGTTTTTTTTTTTTTTTTTTTGCGGTCAGTATTCCGTAAATTGACATTAACCCTGGAATTTCTCTCTTTCGATGTTTTTTTTTACAGTTCTTGTTAATTACGTACCAGAGAAAAATCACAGGCGCAGAGATCGATGTTTTAGGAATCATGATGGTGATCGACTAACAATGATTTCTTTCTCGAATCGGCAAAGAAAAGTTTATTAATAAAACTCTATAGGGTACGTCGAGGAGGACAAAGCAAGCATCATTGAGAGGGAAAGCTATACCCGGCCCTATCCAATCATGTGCTCAGAAGACACCGGAGAGAAAAAACAGTTCCAACAAATAGTTGAATGGCAAGAGAGACTAAAAATGATTTCTTTTTCGAATCAGCAAAGAAAATTTCATTAATAAAACTCTATAGGGATACGTCAAGGAGGAGAAAGCAAGCATCATTAATGAGAGGGAAAGCTAGCCCCCCATCCAATCATGTGCTCAGAAGACTCTCCCCAGGAGAGAAAAAACAGATCCAACGTATAAAGAGTTGAAAGGCAAGAGAGACTAAAACTAAAACAAACAGAGAAATATGCCTCAAAATTTTACAGAATATGCCTCCTAAATCCCATCTGGGTGACTTCTAAAATCTTCAATGGAAATACTAGAATCTAGCTAGATAATAGAATGACTAGAATCATGAATAAATTCACAATATTTTTTTTTTGTTGAAACGGCAAAAATATTATTGATAAACTCGATAATGCATGGATGCATAAATTCACAATATCTTATTCTCCGAATCACTTGTTTGGTTCATGATATCATGTAAGTTTGCTGTCATCATTCACTTCTTTTGGTGATATTGATTAGCTCAACTGAATTGAAATGTCAATGAAAGTAACGAGGGCGCGCGGCGGATAAAATACCATTGCTCAACAACAATGAGTACAGAACAGTTGCACGCAAATATCTCATAAGCCACTAGCTAGGGTTTGCTACCAAATATTTATGGTTGTCCGGCCAAATGGTATATATATAATTGCCAATAATTGGTATAAAGTTGATGCAGACAAGAGCATGCCTATCAAGTTTCTTTTTTGAGCAATGAAAAGTCGAGGACGAGCTTTTTCAAGAGATCGATCAACAAAACTGATGTAAGATAAGATTTGGACGCTCATTTTGATATCGGTGGTTTAGATTTACTTTCAGAATTAAAATTTTCGAAAGAAATTTCACCATTTTAGAAGTCATGACCACTCCAATAGACAACGGTATCTAAAAAAGATTAGATTCTTTTCCAAATGCGTACAATATCGCTCCTAGAATACTTTTTTTGCCGATAAAAAAATGTAATAGGTAATACCTGGATTTAGCAGAAAGAAGTTAAGTGCTTAATCTAAATAAATACTACTATTAAGTTACGTGAAAGGCCTCCTTTAAATTGCCGCCGCGCATGCATGTTCATGAGCTGAGGGAAGGTTCCTTGCTCTTTCTTTTTCTTAATTAAATGTGCTTAAATTAATTCACTTCATTGAAATTAACAGGATGATGATATGTGCACAGCACTGAGCTGCGCATTTCCGAGCCGTCGGATCGTGCATCTGACGGCTCGGATCTCATCTCGGCAACCAACAATCGAGAGCCGTTCATTGCCAAGATGAGATCCGAGCCATCAGATGCACGATCCGACGGCTCGAAGGTGCACAACACGGTGCTGCGCACACCACTGCACATCACCATCTCCCAATTCTCTTTTTATTTTTTTTTGGCCACTACGTGAAGCTTATTTTCCAAATGGAGTCCGTGGTCGATAAGGATTGTCACTAGTAGGATACGGTGATAGTCTAGGGTTGCAAACGAGCCAAGCCGAACTTTGTCGAGGTCGAGCTCGACGTCATTTACTAAATGAGCCTCTTTAATTAAGCTGAGCTCGCGAACTGCTCTGTTCATTTGCAGCATGATAAGAGGCCTTTAGTCGAACGATATCAGTAGTGCACTTAAGTGTATGAGAAATGAGGTTTGGAGTTTAATTAACTCCTCGTCCAAGATTCTTATCTAACTATTCCAACAATACTGACCATCGCTCCGATTAAAAAAAAAATTCATCTGGTGGTATAACTTAGCGTAAGAAAATGTTAAAATCAATATAATGAAATATGATAGCATTTTACAGCTAAATAATTATCAAAAAAAAAAAATCTAACAATTACGATATATTGGTGAGATATTTGTCAAGGGTTGATATATAATTGGTCAACAATTACGATTAAATAAATTAAACAGAAAGAAAGCGTACGTAAAACCCTGCCCATAATTTGGGACTTCTCCCGCGACCCCAGCAATTGCTACCGATTTGGACCGCGACCTTTTTCCTGTCTTCTTCAAAGCACCGTTAAAAGTGAGAATGTGTCGGGGTTGTGCCATCCTCTGGGTAGAGCAATATCCGGCCAGGGACGGAACTAGAATTTCGTGAATGCGAGGACTGAACTATGAATAACGAGATTTTAAAATTTTAAGGTTCGAGAATCTAGTAGTTTGTTTGGTTTAGATTTTGAGGGACGCTTTTCGGTAATAAGTGGAGAGAGATAGAAAGAAAATGAGATTAATAATTGAAGAAAAAACTTATGAGAGACCATACGTCGAGATCAGGATTGATTTTTGGGACCCATAATGAACACATTCTTAAAGCATTTAAATGTTTAAATAGCATCCAATACAAAGAACAATATCTAAGTGTTCTTAACAAACAGAAAATAATTAATATTAACATTGAAATTTAAAAAAAAAAACCCCGAAACAACGCGGCCCCCATATGCCCATATGTAAATCCATCTCTGCGGCCATGGAGACAGCGATTGCCATGGATCGATCGGATCTTCCTGTTCCAATTGATTCAATGGCTTCCGTACATTGGATTGATATAAATTTTTCACAACAAAAATGCATGTTGTTATCGTACACGTAGATCATTTTAGTCAAGGTTCACCATAAACTACCGATTTATTTAATCTGTGTAACGCTTTCTATGTTTCAAAGGTTAATAAAATCTTTTTCTGCTGTTTAAAAATAAATAAATAAATAAATAAAGTACCGATTTAGTTAATGTAATATCACGTAATCGGAAGGGATTACTTGAAGATTTTTTCAAACTACCAATTTAAATAAATTGAATATCATGTTGTCACTGGATTCGCATATCATTTTAGTCAAGGACGTTCGTCTTAAACTACCAATTTAATTTTATCTGATGTAATCTGAAGGAACTACTTACAGATTTCTTGAAAGTACTACTAATTTTTTAATTATTGTTTTTTTATCAGGCCAATTTAATTTAATTGAATAACATGTCGTCACTTGGTCCGTATACTATAAACTACCAATTTAAAGAGATTGAATCTGCATTTATTATCGTGTGTACTCTCTCTCTCTCTCTCTCTCTCTCTCTCTCTCTCTCTCTCTATTTTTTTAATCAGGGAAACATTTTCATTCATGAAAGTCATCGGGCACTTATGAAAGAATTACATTCAGAGCGACAGAGAAGAGAATCTGAACACAACTCGCCAAGATTAAAGATGAACAAATAAGGCAAAAAAGGAGAAATTTCTATTGTATCTAAACATGAGCCATATGCTCTTAACACGTATTGTAAAATAGGCCGAAAACGAGTTTGGCACTAGTGAAAGTCAAAGACCAAGAGGAAAAAAAATCCAAAAGATGGAATAGATTCAAATCAAAGGGCATTGAAGAACCATGTAATTCCGATACAGAAAAATCACCAAAACAGAAGAGGGACTTGGTGTATATGACAATATGTGTATCTTGTTACACCCCAAGGGTTGACTTGGTAGTGTCGGCTCTAGGAGACCTTAGAAGTTTGCTCCATTCTAAGGTCTCAGATTTAACCAATTGGGACTAACTCAGTTGGCAAGATTCTTGCATCTCACTAAGAGGTCAAGAGTTCAAATCTCTTTACTTGCGTGTGAGTGTTCTTTCCTTCGAGTGTTTTTTCCTTTCTTTCTTTTTTTTCAACCCTATTATGGGCTTCTTTTATTGATTGAGTTGTTGAGTTTGGTTGTTTCGTAGACTCTCACAAATAATATAGTGTTCCAAATTTGTACTTTGTACTTAATATATGATGTAAATGATCTCTCAATCAGTTGACAAAAAAAAAGGTCTTAGGTTTGATTCTCATTGGCAGCAATTCTTGGGACTACCTCATCCCACGCGTAAGCGTTTGATACGGTTGTGAAATAGACTGTAGGAATTAGTCCGAAGTTCGTACAAATTGGCCCAGTACACCTGCATAACAGAAAGAAAATGTGTATCGTGGTTTCATTCCTTGCTAGCTATAATATAAACTTCCTTGGCTAATGAAGAGATCTTTTTCAAACTACCAATTTAATTGGATGGAATCACGTGTCGTCAATGTATTCGTATAGAGTATTAGTTTTGAGATTGGAACATATGCTGTCACTACATTCTTACTATTAAACTACCAATTTTATCTCCCCTATCCCTTGTACAATTTTCTTGAAATATTATTCAATACAGAGATATGTTCGGATTGTGCATTACATCCCTGTAATGCACAGGGAGCACAACCAGTTCTGGGATATGCTTTTCTTATGTTTTCAAATTAGATTGGTTCATATGTTTTCAAATTAGATTATTGAAATTGATGCGCAAAATTGTTCTATTTTTCCTTGTGTGCTTAGATTAGATATTGGATGAAACAGACGATAGAAATTGCCCTCCTTTTCCACTTCAATTCACTTTCAACATAATAGGATGACTTAAAAAAAGAAAGCCATTATTTACCCTTTTTCCAGCACTATCTGAAGATTACTTTGAACGGTTGTCTTTTGGCAACCCGGGTCCCGGTATGGGTACTGTTGTCCCATCCGAGCTATTCCTACTTAGCAATAGACAACTCAGATTTTATCTTGGCAATGCATGGATGGATGACTGAGATCTGTTCAACCGAGATGAAATTTGAACTGTCAGTTGCCGAGTATAGAATCTGTTGGGGACTCCGAGTCCCTGCAGTGCTTTAAAAGAGCTGCAACTTACAGCCCCATCCAAACGGTGCCGTATTGGGCGGATATTGCTGTATTACACCACAAGCCTTCTCTCCTCTTTTTCAGACACACACTCACTCACTCACTCTCTCTCTCTCTCTCTCTCTCTCTCTCTCTCTCTATGCGACCACTCATTTTTTCCTCTTTCTCGTTTTCTTCTCCAAGAGCTAAAAATACCGTGATGGAGTTCTCCAAACTACTAAAAATCAATAATTTTCGATCAATTTTGGTCATCTAGCAAATTTTTTTTTTACTTAGACGACTTCAATTCTAAATTAGATATGAAAAAAATGCTCCCAACTAAGAACTTTAATTTGAAAAGGAAATATTTTATAAAATCTAGTAATTCTGGAAGAAGTGAGAGAACCAAGTAACCAACCCTTTATCTATGAAGTTTTGTATTCTGGTTCAGAATCTCTAACAAATTAGTGTGAATCACAATAAACGATAGAAAAAACCGAAGCAATTTCATCAAAGCTTTACTCAATTGTTCTTGTTCCTCTCTGGGTATTACCATTAATTATAACTGCTCATGTATACCTTTTAGAAAGGGTGAAGTGGAGAAAGAAAAATTGGAGAAGAAATTAAAGAAGAGGACGAATGGTGGGTTTAGATTGAAAAGTTAATTTATTTTTTTATTTTTTTGAATTTTTTTGCATCTATTAATTTTGCGTCAAACTTTTGTGATTTATTGATTTGCCTCAACAAGAGAAATTGAAAAAATAAAAAATTTTGATCAAAACTCATATGTTTTTTAATAAAGACAAAAAGATACTTTTTAACTTTTTTTTGTTTTTTGTTTTCAAAAATATTGAGTTTTGATCAAAATTTTATAAATTTTCAATTCTTTTCGCCAATACGAATCAATATAAAGTCATAAAAAATTTGACGCTAAATAAACAAATGTCATATTTTTTTGAATAAAAATAAATAAATTATTATTTTTAGAGAGAGAGAGAGAGAGAGAGAGAGAGAGAGAGAGAGAGAGAGTGAGTATGTGCATGTTTGACAAAAAGGTGAGAGGTTTTGTGTTGTGTAATAGAAGTACAGTAGTAATATCTGTAATATCCCAACTCTTGTCAACAGCATATCCCAAGTTCCAACTTGGCCCTAAACGGCTCCGTTTAATCTTGGCAATGCATGGATGGATGACCGAGATCTGCTCAGCCGAGATGAAATATGAACTATCAATTGCCGAGCATGAAATCTGTTGGATTGATAATGTGAGAACCCGCCCTAGATATTTTATATCCTAATGCTCCTAAGTTGTTTTACTGGTTTTCTAGTCTTTTCTAGTCAATATATTTTGACTGCAGCTTTCTCATCTGATGTCAGATTGAGTTGATTAAAGTAGGGTTATACAGTTAATTTATTTGTCTACAATTGTGTGAAATACCGTTTTTCCGATTTCGATGTTTGATAGGCTAAAACGGGCTTACAATCTAAACCAAAAATCTGGAACATCTCTTTTGGATCTTTTCATATCCAAACCACCTTTTATTAGCCACTCGAACTCATATAATCTAACCTTTTGAGGATACTTTGGACCAACTTGATCCTTGTGTGAGCTCCCAAGCCATTTTTGAGGGCTCGATAAGTAAACAGGCTGCCCATTTGTCCGTAGCTTGACTTTTAACCTTTTTATCATTATTATCTGAAAAGGACTTTGGACATTCTTTGAGCCTTGAAAATGTGGAATCTTTGTTGGTAAAATGGTACTAAGCAAAATGGTACCACTCTAAAGCCAAATGGTATACAAAACGCAGGTCCTAATTTGTTGGTAAATGAAATTTATATTTATGAACAAAAGCTAGACAATATACCAAACCATTATGCTTGCAAATAGGACAGCAAAGTAGAAGTTTCTTCCCCATGGTAATACTGGTACCACTACCAATTTCCTGTATACATATCTGCTAGCCCAGAATCTCTGGAGCTTACACTTAACAACACGATCAGCATAGCCTCCTCCATCCGCCACTCGACCAACAGGACCCGCAGCTCACGCCACAATCTAGATGAAGCAACATAATGCAGACAAGTCAGCAATGCAATTCAAAATTATATTTTACTCCAAATCTTCGCCAGCCTTCCCTTTTGGCATTAAAAAAAAAAGATGAAAAGGCAGCCGCATATGAAAATCAAGTTCATCGAACATTGGTAGCCACATGCTCAGACACAATTTCCGATAGTTCGTTCAGTCTTTGGAAATCTGGCCACCCATTTCTTTAAATTTGGTGTTATCTGACCATGTGATTATCAATGTCCAGTGAACTTGATTTTTTGAAGGAATGATCTAAGTCAATAAACCCGACAATAGAAACACATCGATCAGGATAATGGGCTCGAGTAGACCCCGCCAAGCCATAATCGTTAGTTTTGTTTTATTTTGCATACCTATTAGTAGTTGCAGAATACTACTCCATTGATGAAGGTGGTAATTGTTAATAAGAGTGCTATGCATTATGTATTCTGAAGGCTGCAAAGGTTGAAGAAGGCGCCGCGCCTGTTCTTGAGCTGAGTAAAGGTTCCTCGTTCCAGCACCTTCCCGTTGGCAACAAAGGCGATGGAGTCAAGATTCTTGATGGTGTTGAGCCGGTGGGCCACCACTACCGTAGTCCTTCCGACCATGATCCGGTCCAACGCTTCTTGCACCACCTGCTCTGACTGGACATCAAGGGCACTGGTGGCTTCATCTAGTAGCAAAATAGTTGGTTTTCGGATTATTGCTCTTGCTATTGCGATTCTTTGCTTCTGTCCTCCTGATAATTGCACCCCCCTCTCCCCACATTCAGTTTCATATCCATCTTGTAGTGATCTGCAGACAAACACACACACACACACAAAAAAAAAGAAAAGGAAAAGTTGTATTCATAAGCTACAAAGTACTCCACAATCTCAAAATTTGTCAAACAATCATGATGTTACGAGGATTCACATCCCTAAATTGTTCGAATTTGCATCTTAAAAGTTGAAATCTTTGATCCGTCTCAAGTTTAGAGCCTCCAAGTTTGATACTTGCCGATATAGAGTTGTAAAGAAAATTTCCGCCTCGGTCGCATTGGTATCCGCCCGAGTCATGTATCTTTATTCTTTAAACCCATTTTGCATCTGTATCGGCCGATAATTCCTTGCCCGATAGTGATTTAGATGCACTTTACTCAGAAAACTTGTTGATTCTATGTCAAAAACTTTATTCTCGATGTAAACATATTTGTTATTGTTTAAAATTAAGTTTTGAAGAGCCAAAAACATCATTTTGGTAAACAGCCATTCGCTGTGAGTCCCCACTGTCACGGTACGTACTCATTGATTTTCCAAAATATAAATCAAAACACCACATATTTTTATAGATATTGCTTCCTTTCTGTGTCCCTTTACCGTGATTTAGAAATTAGAACTTTGGTCTTGACTAGTATTACAGCCACAAGATTCTGAAGAACAAAAAATGTACAAGAAACCTTACGAGATGAATTGGTGAGCATTGGCAGCCCTAGCAGCCTCAACAACATCATTCTCCAATGCATCAAGCTTCCCAAACATAATATTATCACGAATGCTGCCAGAATATATCACTGGATCTTGGCTAACAAGCGCCATTTGCCTTCTATACCAACCAATACCAAGAGACCTTATGTCGACCCCATCAATCTTCACTGCCCCCTTCTCAATGTCATAAAACCTCTGAATCAGTGCAATCACAGTAGATTTCCCACACCCACTTTTCCCTACGAGCCCAATGCTTGAACCTGGCTTCACTTCCAGACTAAACTGGCGCAACACTAGGCAATCGGGCCGTCTTGGGTATGCGAAATCAACCTCCCTCATATCTATCCTGCCGGCCAACTTCTCCAACTTGGATCCATCCCCCACCTAATGGTAACATATAAATCAATGTCAATCACAGTAACACCTGTAGTTTTCAATTGAAGTGAAAAAAATGCACAAAAATTGTTGACGGGGTAGGAAAATTCCTTGTCAAATATAATACTGGGTCGCCGTTCAAAAATAAAAAATAAAAATACTGGGTCTACTGGCTTTGTCTGGTTGTAGAATAAGAGAGCTGAGGAGGGGAGAGAAACAGCACGGGGGGTCTAACTTTAGAGAGAGTGAGAGGGAAAACAAGAAGAGAAACATAGAACTTTTCTTTTGGCGAAAAACACTTAAAAGGAGTAAGACTTTGCACTTCAGTCCAATCCACATGAAAGCTATGTCCACTTTTGAAGCAAATGAGTGTTGCCTTTTTTGGGCTGAACAATAAAGAATCATAAACTGTCATTAACCCCAACATCAGACCAACAAAAATTCTCACTCACAGTGGAAGACTCTGGAATTAGTGATTGTCGATCAAGAATAGAAAACACGGATGCCACAGCAATGGACCCTTTGGCTAGATCAGAGGTCATGCTCCCAGCTTCAGCTATAACTTTTCCTGTACTCACCAATATAAAGAAAGTCTTAAACACATCCCCAGCTGATATCTCCCCAGTCTTCACTAACCTCCCACCATACCAAAAATCCAAGGCCCAACTCATGAAAGTTAAACACTGGGCTGAACCCATCCCAATTCCGGCTAGCCATGACTTTTTTCTCCCCTCCCTCCTTGGTTCATTCTGGGCCTCCTCAAAAAGCACAAGAACTTTCTTTATGCTTCCAAACGAAGTAACAATCCGGTGGTTATAGACTGCCTCCATAGCAATTTGAGTACTTTGATTCTGAGCCTTTATAAAGTTCGACGAAACAGAAGATAATAAGACTTTCCGCGTGTAGAAACACAGAATTGTGAGGGGTTGGACTGCAATCATAACGAGGGCAAGCTTCCATGCCACAACTAGTCCCAGAATCATTGCCACCATCACAGCTGAAACAGTTTGAATTAGAAGGGAAACTCTGTCCGCGACAAGAGATTTCACCAAGGAAGCTTCATTGCTCAATCTAGCACATAAGGCTCCACTGGTGTTCTTCTCTTCATCAAACCATGCTGCTTCAAAAGTCAAGACTTTTTCCAGTATTTTCAGTCTGATCCTTTTCGTCAGCTGCTCTCCCATGTAGGAAAAATTGTAGTGTTGCAAGAGATTTACAATGATTGAAATTATAGAGAGTGTAGAGAAAATTAGAGCATATGTCCGGATTCTAGAGCGCATTTCCTCGTGACTAGGCGAGAAAAAGGCCGAAATCATGCCGCCAATTGTGAGGGCGTAGACAGGTTGAATTGCACCAAAAGCTATAGCAGAGAGGCTTCCAATTAGGCCTTGTTTCCACTCCAAAGAGTTCATAGAAATAAGCCTGGAAAAGGAAGGTGGAGGGTAATCTATCTTATGTGCATCCGGACCACTAGGTAGTGGCGCAGCAAAGACGGCTGGGCTAGATCTGCCGGTGCTAAGCCGGCCTGCGCTGCTTCTTGCTACAGAGGAGACACGAGATTCAATGTAGTGTTGGTCTTGGTCATCAGAGCTGAACTGTCCTTGTAATTTTTCCAGTTTTGCATAATAGCCATTTTTCCTGTTGATGAGATCGTTGTGTGAGCCTATTTCAATGATACAACCCCCACTCACGACAGCAATGGCATCTGCATTTCTCACTGTAGAGAGCTTGTGGGCAACAACCTGATCAAGACCACCAGTAGCAAGAGAATACAGATAAGTATCCAAATCTGTATCTAATTGGCAATTTCCAAAGAGAATTATAGCTTTCTTGCAACTGAGCCATGGATGAGAACCGTGCTGAACATATCCAATTCATTCAAATAGTTACACATTATGTATCAGTGTACAGGGATATGCGGATGTTGTGGACTTAGTGGTGTGTGGCTTGAAGATTTGAGGAAGATTTATGGACAAAAATAAAAGAGGCAGGAAAATTGGCAGAATCTATTTATGTCTCTTGTTTTCCAGCATACATACCATCCAATAATGTCGTCCAAACACAAGCTTAAACTATCAGCTTATAAGCCACGCATGACTGAAAAAACACGCCTATGTCACAAGAAGGGGTAAACTACCAGTGTGGTTCTTCCCAATGAGGCTTGATCAAGGGCATTTTGCACAAGTGTCTCTGATTCCGAGTCAAGCGCGCTTGTTGCTTCGTCAAGTAGAAGAATCACAGGGTTCTTGATAATGGCTCTGGCAATGGAAATTCTCTGCTTTTGCCCGCCAGATAAAAGTGCTCCACGCTCACCTACCTGTGAAAATTGATAGTGCTAGATATATCCTAAAGCTGACCAACAATAAGCTCAAGAAACACGTAAATCTAATAACCCACTTGGTATTCTTTTCATCGTTGGTTCTCTCGTTTGATTTTTGGAGGACACAGAAGACAACGTACCCAATTATTTCTTCCAAAACTCTATTCAGAAAAAGTTTCTGAAAACACCTCAATTTTCAGGAAAAGTAAACAAAAAAAGATGTATCCAAATTTAAAGAAGAACTTCTGCACAAAAATGATTACATGAAAACAATTTAGCATGAGATGCGAATTTTAGTTTAAATAAAGAAAACAGAACCATACGAGATAGTTGTCCCCTCAAAGTACTGTAGTTGAGAGAATGCAATGGCTTATTATAACCAACATCACCAACCTTGGTCTCATACCCTTCTGGAAGCTCCCTAATGAAACAGTGAGCATTTGCAGCCATAGCAGCAGCCACCACTTCATCCATCGAAGCATCAAGCTTCCCAAACATAATATTCTCCTTTATGGATGTCCCAAACAGTGCATGTTCTTGACTAACAAGGCCCATTTGCCCTCTCAACCATTTCAACTGAAGTCCCTGTATACCAACACCATCAATTCGCACAACTCCACCATCTGCATCATAAAACCGTTGGAGCAAAGCAACCGTGGTGGATTTTCCACTCCCACTTGCACCAACAAGAGCCACGGTTTTTCCTGCTTCAATTTTAAGGTTGAAATCTTTTAGAACAATGGAATCGGGTCGTGAAGGGTATGCGAATCTGACATGATCAAATTCTACTTCTCCACGCATGTTCACCAATACAGTCCCCTTTTTGTCTCCACCGTCAATTTGTGGAATTCGGTTGATTCGATCAAATATTTGTGTGGCTGCAACTGAAGCTTCTGTGAAGTACTTAACTTCGGGGAGAGCTACTCCAAGGGATCTGCATAATAGTTAGCTGAATTTGGTTGATTTGAAAGAAGTATTGGCAAATAATTAAAAGAATAATTAAGCAACTTATAGAGTGGAAAATGGTGATAATTCAAATGAATATTGATGCAGTTACAGCAATAAGTGTTTATTTAAGAAGGCTATATCTTATATACTTATTGTGCTTGCAAGAACTGCTGTGATTTCCTTTAGAATTATGAATGCAAGCAAGGATTCTTCCTGTTTGACAAACCCTTGAGTATAGCTTAGCTTTTAACCACAGGGAATTTCACATTCTCTCATGAAATCAGGGCATCTAACAACGTAATAGAGAGCACTTTTTAGCTATTGTTTGCCATTTTCTTCTCGTTTTCATATTAGAGGCTTACTCTCTTATGCACTCGTTCACCATTTTCTTCTCTTTTCATAACAGAGGTTTATTCTCTTCTCTGACAACCAGCGGTCCAGCGTTGAGCCCTCCTCACTGTTAGGATTGCGGAAGATAAGTGTAGCGGATTAGACTTCAGGACCGCCAGGGTTGCAATCGAGAGAACCCAGCGGCTCCTACAAACTGCATTATGGGGGAACTCAGGCCCTGAGAGAGAGTATATCCACAGGAAGAGGCACAATAACCTAGAGGATACAACACCTGGAAAAGAACCAGTGTGGCCCAAAAAAGGCACATTGGGCGACATGTTCCCGAAGTGCTTATTACCTGGACTCCTGGAGACTTAAATGTCTGCTCCTGTTGGATGGCAGGACCCGAGGGCCCTCTGAGGTTTGGTTGTTGTCCAGGCAAGGCCGAGGTTGGTCCTGATCTTGCCCATACAGGAATGGTCCAAATGCAGATCGATCTATGTAGCACAGACACTTCCTTGGACTACATGTACCAGCGTCAGACACTCCTTGCACGCGTGTCCAGCACTAAAATTTGAAGTGTCCTATTTTTTTCTCTACGTTTTTGGTTTGGACACTCCGGTAATATTCTAAAAAATGCTTCCGAACACTCTCTAGGGACACTCACAAAATATGTCGGGGGTGTTAAAACAAAATAATTACGAGTCTTTTTAGAGCTTAGAAAAGAATTTCTTCTTTGTGACATATGATAGTAGTTTATTGACTATAAAGACACATAGATGATGACACTTCTCTAACCAGAATACTTGTGTGAACGATGAGATGATAAATAAGATTTAAGGTATACATGCTGTTAGATACTTAGAATGAGTGCCTTTTTATTCACATAATTGAATGCATGACTATTATTTCAAAAGTGTTCCCAAGATGTTGTGTCCATCGACATTTTAAAATTCGCTTGTCTGTGTCGCGTAAGTGCTACACATAGGGGGATCAAGTGGCTCAATCGCTTAGGTTCTGTTAAGTTATCAGGGATGTTGTACAGGAAAGTTATTCTCAAGAAAAGTAAAGTAGAGTGAAATAAAAGAAAAAAGAAATCTATTTTCCTGTGAGTGTTCATTTGACAATTTTTTTTTTCAGGAAAACTAAAGTTTAGTGGTTCATTTGCCAGGGAAAGACACTTACGAAAAACTTTTTTATTTTTATTCCCGTGGCTAATTTTAAATAAAAGTAACTTTGAGAGCTAAATAATAGGCTATCATATTTCAAAAATTAAAACATACAGAAAATGTATTTTATCTAATGCAAAATCTTAACATGAAATGAAAAAATCGACATGCAATTCCCTATTCAATTTGCTATATTCTGAATGGTCATGTAAATCCCCCATTTAAATTGACATTCTCTGATAATCAATTGTATAAATGAAGTTTAAAAAATAAGTAGATGATAAACTAAATAAATAAATATTAAACAACCATGCTTAATTAAGTGCCGATACAAAAACTCATTGAAAATTAGTTAGTACAAAATAAAATTGAAGACTAATAACAAGATAAATAAATACTTCCAAAAAAAATAAACTATCAATATTTTTTCACAACAATTATCTCAGAAAGCACTACCATAGTAGTCGAAATTGTTCTTGCTCACGTAAATCTCAAGTGTTTTTCTAAGAACGTAATTCTTATTTTTTTGGTATTGAAGTCATTCACTTTTTTTCTTACCCGTCAATTATTTTAGTCCCACAACGGAGAAAACTTTTTCCGTGACGCAAAATCCTATACTTTTGGCCGGATCACTTTTGCAAGGAAGTAAGTCTTGTAGGAAAACTTAAAAACATGTTTCCCACTACTTTCTTGCCAACTATACACTACAAAAGTTATGAAAAATTTGATTTTCCCATCTTTCTGTATTTTTCTGGCAACTGAACAGGGCCTTACGAGGATTTGTGGTCGTGGCTCATTGGTTAGGGTTTCACTCGTGATACTATGGTGCGTATAGAGATTCCCACAACCGCAAATATTGATGGACACGACACGCGGTGCATAGGAGAATAGGAGAATTTTATTCAATGCCACGCGGTGCCTCAAACTATTTCTCCACTGCACATTTGTGTGGCCCTGCCAAAAAAAAATGTGCGGAGCCACCACACATAGTAGAAGAGTTTGGGACACCGCTACGTACTGGCCCATGGGCACTGAATAATAGGAATAACTCGTTTGGTAAAGGTTTGGAGGCAGATTTTTCGTAATAAGTGCGGAGAGATACACAGATAGATGAGGATAATAGAGCTGAGAGAAAAGTTATTGAAAACCGTGCTGCGGGAGAGGTGTGGTTATGGAACCCATGAGAACAAAGCACCATGATCGTTAAACATCCGAGAATAGTCTCTCACCGAATTGAGATAGATCCTTTGCAACCACATCCTGGTCGCTGCTACAATCACGTACAGATCTGCTTTGGGATGAGGTCGCATGCTCCTCCTCCGGCCATACGATAGCCACAGATCGATCCCCGTCGCGACAGCGAATAACGCAGATCGCTGCCTCGACCCTATGCGGTCTCCATTCCTTTTCATTGCCGTCATCTCTCTGTCTCGTCGCGCTTTCTCCCTTATCCGGCCAGCTGATTCCGTTCCGTCGCCGGTGCCCTAACTCTGCTCCTGTAGTCCTGTGTTCTTTTACTCTACGTAATTTATTATTTTATTTTCGTTTCTGTTCTTGAAATTTTGAAGATTACACTTTAGTCCTCCGCTAGACAAATTTGCAGTTTCCACCTGCACCACACCTTGTGCTCGTTGTCTAGCAGTTCTACTTCTACGTGCCAAGTCACTAGCCGTATCCGCAGCCTCAATTTTTTTAATTTAATTTTTTTTCCCCAACAGTTCCGAATTAATTTACGTGCATCTCGACTATTTCTCTTTTTGATCCGATCAAATGCAAACCATTCAGGCCGGGTCCTGATGTTTCACCGCCTCTATAGATTCTTACCAGATGTGCAATGCTGTGGAAATGGTATGGCCAGATGATTTTATTAAACGATTATACAAGCATCGCTAGGGATGGGTATGGGGTATGAGGCTTGATTAGCTCTTTGTATTTTTAATGGAATTGAATGATAATAACGCTTTGGGCTTAAGCCTTGCTCATTATTTATTCATGTACCTACTAACATTGTTATTATTAAGAAGAATGCAACTGCCATATATACAATGCCAGCTCTGGACTAAAGTCTAATTAGGTATGTCTGCTTTAGGCACCCAAAGTTATTTAAACTTAAAGTGCCCTTTTTATCTCGGTACTCATTATGAAATTTGAAGAACGAATTATACATAATCACGTTTCGGGTCTCTCTTTTTTCTTTTTCTTTTTTAAATATATGAACGAGTTCAACTCTACAAGGATGAATGTTTAAAGACATGATGTGCGAAGCTAGAAAATGATTTAAAAGATAAAGGGCCTATCTAAGAGGGATTTACAGTTTGGCGAAAAGATTTACAGTTTCCTGAGAGTATTGAGAGCAAGTGTAAATGAACTAAAGGCATTCGTAAATAGGTTTCATTTCAGATATCAAATGAGTGGCCATAAACAAGAGCATCTGCAGTAGACTAATCAAAATTGGATAACCAAAAGTTGCGGCATCACCTTTTGATTATCTATTTAAGAGATTGGTAAAGTTAGCAATATAGAGGTCTATAATGGTGTAATTAAAATTGAATAATCAAAACTTGTCACATCACATTTTTAAACTACAAAAAGCTAAAGACTATAAATATAGAATTTTTTTAATAATTTTTAAACTAATAAAAATTGTTTATTAGAAATACAAAAGAATTTTTCCAAAAGAATTTTTCAAAATTATTTTTTGAAAAAAAAAGAAAACAATATTTGAAAAAAAAGTTAACTTTTTTTTTTTTTGAAAACTTGTTTTTTGAAAAAACTATTTTGTTTTTAAAAAAAATAGTTTTTTAAAAAAAAAAAATAGTGTAAAAATTATTTATTTTTAAGAGCTCTATTTGACAATACGGTTGAGAGAGAGAGAGAGAGAGAGAATGAAGGAGAGATGATTTTTATGTAATGATAATTGTACTTGATTGAAAAGATATGTGTTTCACTAAATTTAGTTATTGCAAAAGATTACTAATTTTGGTTATTCAATAACCAAAATTTGGTTAGTTGTTAAGTTTGGTTATTCTAATGTGAGCACTTTTGAGCAAATATTGCTAACCTTAGCAGTATTTTAATTTTGATTAGTCCACTGTGCATGCTATACGTATTCAATTTTAGAGTTTCAAAGAAATTTTGCAACAATATATCAGTTGAATATTTAAACATCGATCACCCTTCAATCTAATGCATATCCACAAATAATCTTACCATATATTCAGCTCTAATCTTACATAAAAGAAAGTATAAATTACCGAAGGAAACTGATATTGGTACTCTAAAAATTGACGAAGCCACTCTAATATTAGTGTAATTCCATAGAAATAAGTACAAAGGGGTCGAAAAGATGAAAAGACCAGTTAGTACTTACAGTCCACCCAGAATGAAAGCAATGCCCGCGGTATATATCTGCCCTCCGCTCTCTCCGTTATACATAACCAAACGGCTCCCATACCAAGCAAGAAAAGCCCATATCGCAAAAGCAAGGCCCGTGCTCCCGACGGCTAGACCCTTTGCGAACCCTTTCTTTAGCCCTATCCTTGTAGTTTGGTCGAGGATTCGCGAGTATCTTTCGATTATATTTGCCTCCGCAGTGGATGAATATACCGTTTTGATAGAGCTAAGAGCCTGCTCTACAATGGCATTCGCTTTTCCGTATTCCTTGAACGACTCGTTGGATAAATAGAGAAGGTATTTCCCGTAGATGATGCCAGGAATCACTAAAAGGAGGATAGTTGGGAGTGCTACTAAACATAGCCTCCACGAGAAATACATAGAGAATGCAAGTCCTGAGATGAATTGTGATGCGTGCATCAAAAATTTCGGCACCTATAAAGAAGAAATCACGTATATGAACGAATTAAATCACGTACATGAACAAGTTCACAAACCCGAGTTGTATATATGTTTTATATTGATCCGTACCTTCTCGCTGAGAACTTCTTGTATGAGAGAAGTGTCTTTCGATATGCCGTCGATAATTTCCGAAGTCGTTGCCTCTTGCGATTCAAAATACCCTACTTCTTGCCTTAGAACTGCTTCCAAATACTTGTACCGAATCTTCAACACTTGCCGCTCACTCGTCTTACTCCAGCAGTAACCTTCTGCACAATTTTGCTAGTTCTGATCATTTTTCATGGTTCAGCTACAAATCGATCTATTACCAATGGAAAACCATCTTTATAGGGTTAGAAAATATGATCGTGAATTCTCTTGTCTCTTTTTGTCTTCGGCGAAAGTTTGTATCCTTGGTATTGTTAGATTGATTAACACCTTTCTTGAGTCCCTTGACCTTCGTTTTTTGTGGGTAACTTTTTATTTTTTGTGTAAATTTTGTGGGTAACTTGGTAAGTAACTCTTGATCTTCTTACTCCTAACACTTTAGACAAGGCTCGTTAATTCTCTTGTCTCATTATTAAATCACTTTTTGTGCTTCAAATGCCGTTTGAAATTAAACAGAATGGCCTGATCCCATTCTAGGGAACCATCAAGAAAAAGGGTGCTTACCCATGAATGCCACCACCATGACTGCTAATCCCAAGTATACAAAGAACAAACTGCACTGCAACGGAAAAAGAAGAAGGAGAAAACTAATGAGAGAGAGAGAGAGAGAGAGAGAGAGAGAGAGAGAGAGAGAGAGAGAGAGAGAGAGAGAGAGAGAGAATCTAATATTAGAGATGCGCGTAAGCTGGTCCGAATAGTCTAAGTTACCAAAAAAAATCAAAGAGATTTGTGATTATGGGGATTAATGCTTCGTATACGTACCTTATCAACCTCAACCATGAAATT
Source organism: Rhododendron simsii (assembly GCA_014282245.1). Classification (NCBI taxonomy): domain Eukaryota; kingdom Viridiplantae; phylum Streptophyta; class Magnoliopsida; order Ericales; family Ericaceae; genus Rhododendron; species Rhododendron simsii. The sequence continues at coordinate 35,851,603 of CM024955.1, read as the reverse complement.
CCCATGATTTTCTGGGGTATTTCCATATCCCAAGCTATTAAAAAGGTGGCTAGCGTACAAGAGCAGGCAGTTTGTGGACATTCCATCTCCAATTGCTCCCAAAGTGCCCAAAAGCATGAGCAAAATGTCAACAAAATCAGCACATCCAAATATCATAGCTATGGATTTCTTCTTCTCCTTACTCCCACCCACAGTATCTCCATTCTTGCCTTCCGACCCCATTTTCCTCGCTTCTTTTGACCTCAATGAGGAGAAATTAATGGCCAGTATGGTAGAGAGGTTTCTGCAAAGCAAGAGGTGACAAAAATGGACCAGCGATTATGAATGAAAGCAGAGCTGGTTTGCTCAAACAATCAAAGACCCAGATAAGTGTATTTATATGTGGGGGGGCGTTTTATAACCAAATGTTACGGTCAGGTTCCACGCACCTTGACTATTCATGGAGCCCTTAAATTAACGATCGGGAAAACTTTCAGCCGCCCCAAAAATTGAAAATGTTTGGCCTTGAGATTCACCCAACAGATACATTTTTTTTTGGTTGGCCGTCAATGGCTTTGTCAAGTACTATCAACATCTAAAAATTAATACTAACTCATTAAGACTTTATTCTACATGCAATAAGTAGGATCAAATGGAAAAATCGAAACGAGTTAACATTCTTCCGAGGAGTATTTGAGGCTAGTTAATTTTAATTGTCAACATCCTAAAAAGCCGCCTGTGTTTTCAAATTCTTGGAAGGGCTTAAAGTGGACTCATGGGCTACTCTAAGCTCTAGCTCCCATTGGGTGCCTATCAAATTCCCTTTATGGAAAAGCACTTTAAAACATTGATCCACCATCTAGAAACTAAAAAATATTCTGGAAATCAAAGGTGGAGAGAGTGATAATTAAGGACCCTAGGGGACAAATTGATAGAGGAGTAGTTGCTAAAGTCATCAGAAAGCAGTAAGATAATATCAACTTCTTTAGAAATTAAGAAAGTAAAATTTAACAAGTTTTCAATAATATGTTCTAACTTGAGCACTACGGCATCACAACGGGGAGAAGTCCACACATGCCAACTAAGTTAATTGGTACCTGAACTCGGGACAATCATATGCCAACCAAGTCGAACACGAGTTGCTCTTGAGTAATATTTAAGAAAACTAAACCTTAAACACTTTGCACTAGGCTTTCAGAAAGTTCAAGCGAGCCCTTTAGGGTTAAAAATGCACTAAAAAATTTACAAGCATTTTTCTATTTATAATTTGATAATTCTTTCACATTGTCCACACTTGATCATTTGAAACAACCAAATTAAATAAAAATTTACTAAAACTTGCAAGTAGATCATGTAGCTCAACAAAATATAATAATCTTTATTGTGTAATAGTTTTTTGTATGCTAAATGTTTTGTTACACATTTTTGTCACAACTGACCTATAGGCTAAAATCTTGTAGCCGGCCACCTCTATTTGGGAAAAAAGCAAAAGCTTAACCCTAATGTATGAGAGGAAACTAAAATGTTAAAAAAAAAAAAAAAAAATTGGTTCACATCATGAGAAGTACACAAAATATGAAAAAATTTCTCAATGTGTTACAACTTTAGGTACTATTTCTTTGTCAAAAGTTGCAGTACCATGCAAAAAAGCAACTTCAAAAAGGAGATGAAGTCCTCTCATAATTACAACTGTCGTGATAGCAAAATAAGTTCTAATTATTAGTGTTCTAGGTGCATTGCCTCGTGGTGTTTTAATCCTTTCTCTACACATACAATATATGATGGGCACCATACAATTAAATATGAGGGAAAGAAGAGCGGGGGCACCCCATACTGCTGCCGGAGGGGCATTGAATAATTTTCCATTCAAAAGAGCAACGACATAAAATGGAGAAGACCACATAATTTAACAAAAAAAGCCAATTAACCACCTCAAAAGCATCATTTGTAAACTATATAACACAAAGCTATTTGGTTGGTCAAATAAAGTTGGTTGGATTTCCTACTCAGCAGAGCCTACTATCTTAGGTCGTAGGTTGGTTCAGAGAGGGTGGATGGTTTCTATTACGTTTATTGGCTTTTGTGGGAGAGAAATGCTAAGTGCAAAGAAAATAGGTAAAGAAAAGACCCTTAAAGTGTACATGAACGGTTTAGATGCACTGCACAGTGAATCTGAGCCTTTCATATACACTTTAAGGGTATTTTCTTTGCCAATTTTCTTTGTCTCTAACACTCCTATGGAAACAGAATATGAGGGGCAAAGGGAGTCGGATGTGGGCAGGGCGTAATTTGATTCAATTTTGCTACAACTACAAATGCACTTGCGCAAACATAATACACAAACACTTACAATATGTGAGTCCTTCGTACACATACTACACACCACTAATCTATGTGGGACCCATAAATATTGTGAGTGTTCTTGTGTTTGTTTGTGTGAATGTGTTTATTAATTGTTCTAGACTTAATGAATTTAATTTGTTGTTTCTGAATTAGTTTTGCCGGCAAGGGCAGCTATATTATGATAGGGGTTCAACCGAATCTCTTGAACAGTAGTAGAACTGTAAATAAGTTGAATCGAGTAGAGTTTTAGAATGTTCAGGTTCATTTGTTAAGGTTTTAACGAGCTCGAGCTCAACGAATATTTGATGACCCGAGCTCCCGAGCTTGAACCGAGCTTGGCTAGGTTTGAGTCAAACTCGAGCTTGTCACGAGCTTTAATGAGTAAAAAATATCACATATTTACACTATCATGCATGTCTGCAGCTACTAATGAATTTTTTATTTTGTACATAATAAGTTCATATATCTGCAAGATTATAAAATCATGTACAAATATAAGTTCATAGTACTCTTAAAAGTTCATGCATGTTCAATTATAATATTTTCATTAGGTATATGTGTAGGTTTGTACATATTCAAGGCTATACTGTCATGTTCAAGGTTCGGCTCATTTATTAAATGAGCCTAAATTTGAGGTTCAAGTTCAATTCTTTCTAGTAGACGAATTGATCAAACTCGAACGAGCATATACCGAGTCGAGCCTCGAATTACTTCACAAACAGCTCGGTTCATTTGCAACCCTAAACAAGAGCACGTAAAAATTAACTTATATTTACAAGTGAATTGATAATATTGTTCAACAAAATAAAATAAACTAAGCTTGTTAAATTTTTAATATCTTAATTTATGTACTACTAGGTTCTTTGTACCAAAAAGAATTTCACATGATTTTTTTTTTTTTGGTCTAAACTAAAAATTCTAGATTTGCCCCCATTTGTAGAATGGTTTTTAAATTATTTCCAAAAATACAAATTTTTATATCAATACTACTTTGTATCAGGAAAAATAGGTTTTTCGAACTTGAAAGCATCTCTAATGTTTTCCCAAAATGAAAATAAGTCCTAGCCAGATCCTTGGATGATGATGAAGAATGAGGGTTGTTTTCATAAAAGCAAATTCCTCAATGTGTATGCAGATTTGTTGTGCAATCACCCAACCATATATATTAGTATTTGTTTGGCACACTGATCAACAATTGCTATATTATATAGTTAGTGGAGTCATTAGAAATAACTTCCACTTAGACTTGAACTAATCTCTATTAGACTTAAACTAATCTCTATTATTATCTGCACAGTTCGTCATGATCCAGAAAATCAGAAAAGTGTTCAAATACATTCAACCTGACACAATTCCCCCCAAAAAAGTTCTTACTTTTCTGTGGCTAAGCATTGTTTAAGTAACATGTGCTCCAATTCCTAATTAATAAGTTTATGTACCATTCTAGAACAATGAAATTGGGTCATATAAAAATGCACAAAAGAGACTAATTTTGTACTTCAGAAAAATTGATCGATTTGTTGAAGCTTCGAGATAGTCCCATAGAAAATCGTCAATACTCGTAATCCACATACGCACACAAACGGTTCCAATCTACAATACTCGTAATCCACATATGCACAACCCTAATTTCATACGAAGAAGTGAAAATCATCTCTTTCAAACGTCATCGTAATGCGAATATCCAAAAGCAATGTACATAAAAATTGAAATCCGATGATAAAAGATTGAGCACAAATAGCCCTAGTTTCGTATGAACAAGTGAAAAACATCTCATTCAAATGGACATGCTACAAAGCAACAATAGCAGAAGGACAAACGATGTCTAAACACAACCTTAAATCCTTTTAAGTGAAAAAAAAACCCTTACAGACAGATCATTGCTCCTTTCAAAATCTACAGAATGCAAAAACATATAAACTACAAAATCAAAATTCCTTGTTTTGCCCAACTTCACCAAATCACGTAGAAATCATCAAAATCAACAACCATCGCAAGACTGATCAGTACTTCATTTTGATCACAAATATTGTATGTGCAAATATATAAGCATAGGGAGTGAGATAATATAGTAAACATGGCAAAGAGAGATGAGTAAGGTGGAGAGGCGCAGAGTACAAAATATGAAGGGAAAAAATTACGGCCTAGAACGTATTTTGATAATTTATAACCGCCTAGGACAAGTTAAGAAGATTTGTTAATGCTGAAAATGTCCTTAACAGGTATTAATTATCAAAACACGTCCTTAGCTGTCATTTTCCCAAATATGAATGAAAGTTAGAGAAATCTAAAAAGGGAGAGTCCCCAAGGCAACAATTGTGAGTGTTATATTTAAAGGGGCCACATAATCATTTCATTGAGGCCATGGATAATAATGTCGTCCCACTTCTCACTCATTCTATATTGTAATGGATATATGTGTGACAAATAATGTGGTGATTCTTCATTCAATATTGTAATGGATATTTGTGTAACAAATAATGTGGTGATTCTATTACAGAGGTTAGGGTACAAGGAATGGAAGTATCATAAATTACAAACAAACATACGAATTTGGCCATTACATGTACACCTCAAAATTTTAGAAGTTGTTTATGGCTACAAAAACTTCCCTAGTCCTCCATTGTTTTCAGCAAAAACCACCATTTTCCCTCCCTTTGCCCCTGGTTCTGCTACAATGTGGGAGCAAATCTACAGCAGTGTCATGAAAAAGAGTCTACACTACCACCATTGAAAAAATTGAAGACTTGCTTTAGATTTCCTCTGGATGGCCGAGCATTTATTGCATATTTACAAATAAACACCAATCGTTTCCGCATCTCAAACTTAGTAATACAAGTCTGACCAAAAAATTTCCCGTCATCAAACAATCCTGTCAAAGATGGAGGAGGCAGAAAAACTCAGAAGACCAACAAGGATCTCATTGTTATTTTGTACCTAAGACTAATGATACATACTTAAACAGAAGACATCAATGGCATATTATCAAACAAGTTTGAAGAAAATAATGAGCAACAAAAAACTTCATTTGCTGTCACAGTATTGCCAATTGATATTGGTTGTTAAACATGCTTTTATCAACTTCTAGACAAAGGAAAATTTGAGTTATGCCTTTATGGAGTGTTTTCACAATACGTCATTGACAGTTTAGGTTTGGCCTTCATTTCTTAGATTGAGAGCTGAAAGTTCAGGGTTGACCTAAAAATCATTTCTTAGATGGAGATTTAGATAAGGAAAGTACCTTCATTGGTAAATAGTGATGTTAATATTGCCAAAGAAACACATATGCTAATGTCTTCCCCTGCACATAGAGAAAACATAAGAAATCACAGCAAATTACTCCAGTTATAGGTTCAACTGCTACTAAAGCACAATGGAGTTCAGAGAAGCATCCTAATTCCTTCGTAGCTAAACATTACTGCAAACATCACTCCAAAGAGGCAAGAAAGTGTAGAAAAAGATTATGCTCACCAGTATTACAGCAAAGTAGAAGTTTCTTCCCCCTTCTCAGGTTCATCTTCGCAAAATTCAGAGCGATAGGGATATTTCTTAACAAAGAAAACCGGTCCAATTTTGAGTTCTGGCAACAATTAAAAACAAAAAGCCAGAAAATGAGATTCTTTCTTTTCCTTTTACTCGTTTTACCGATAATAATTCTTTTATTAGGATTCTTTTTCTTTCTTTTAATTGGAAATTTAAATTTAGGTTTCTGAATCAAGATCCTAGCGTGAGGCTGCGCTAGGTGACAAAATTACCACAAGGAGGCAGCTAAAGAGTTTCAACTTTTAAACAATAAGAGCCCCAAAGTCCTTAAATAGTTTTGTCACGTGCACACAACATACCATAATCGGTACATGTAAATATGTCTCAAGATTGTCAAGAGGGACGGACAGCGCCTCAGTACCACAGTTCAATATGCAGTCAACATTGGGTACATTTGCAGCTGCATCAGAGAAAGTAAAACATAGTGAGCCTCGTGGAATAGAATAGATAATGAATTGTTCCCTAAATGAGGAAGACTCAGAAAAAGAAACCAAATATTGCAAAAAAATAATTTAAAGCATTCTGTCAAAAAACAAGACTATTTGACATACCAAGGCAAGTTGCACTCACTGCGAGATTAGATAAACCTAGCCAGAATATCTTGCAATTATCACCAAAAGAAGCTCCACTTGTAACACATGGAATGCCACATTCCATTTTTGGCTCTTCATCCATTTTTGGCTCTTCTACATAAAACAGGTTAAATCTCCCTGACGACTCTGAGGGCTTCATGGAAATCTGAGGAGCATTCTGCCCCCTTTGTGCACGGTATACTCTGTCCTTCTCAACAATATTAGCCACTTTCTGGTTACATGACTCTGGCCCTGAGTATATAAGATCATATACATGATTCCAGAAAAGGCTTGGCGATAAACATCTAGCCCAACTTTCTTCATCATCTCCAGCTCCAGGTATATAATTCCAGCTAAACTCTGAGGTAGTCCTGTGCTGAAAATTGCCACTAGAGGAAGATGCGGAAACAAGTATGATAGGTGTGAAATCCCAAGAACTACATTCAGGCACTTCGTTCAACCAGATGACAGTTTTTTGTGACATCCATAGAGGACGTAATGGCTTTTTCAAGGACGATGCAAGAGAGGTAATATCAGCTCCGCAAGATTCCAATTCCTTAGTCCAAACTTCCAAGCGATCCTCAATAGCAATTTTCTCTGTTTCGGAAACCCAGAGGGGTAGATGCAGGGAACAGTCCCAGTCAGGGAGGACTTGTCTAGTATCTTCAGTATGTTGACAGTAAGTGTTTGATTCAGGCTGAAATGGATGGACACCAGAAATACTTATGTGCTTACTGGACTAGCTCAACCTAACACATTGTCAACTAAGAAAATTGGCACACAATAATTACTTACTGTCCATTGGTTGTGCAGATTTTGTCGCATAGAAAAAGGTGCAACATGGAATTTACTACAATTAACCATGCCACCATTACAAGGTGAAGCAGGATTTTAATACTCGGTGGGCGAATTTAAATATTGTTATCACATATGAAAGTTGTTGAGTTTGGACAAATTAAAAATAAATTTTTTATTTATTTATCCAATAACCACTTGTACAATAGTTTACACAAATGTACACTCACAAAGGAGCACATTCTTTACTTATATAGTCATCCACCTCCTCAATGATCGGCCATCCGCCCACATTCTCGTTCTAGAATCTTCATAGAAAATGTCTTCTCTTCTTCACATCTTCAAAATATTCCAGAATTCTCCACACAAGTCTACCATGGAGTAAAGGGTGACGTTCTACTGAGATCGAGAATTGAAGAAAACAGGTTTTTGAAATCAGACTAAAAATGATTCTATGGCGATTTCTATGTTCAGAATCCTCTATAATTTTCCGAAACTCTCTACCTTCCTTCTAAATTTTCCAGAAAGATATAGAACATTCTCCACATTTTAGACCGTTCTAGAATAGTTTAGTTATTTTTCCATTCTTCTACAGAGTTCTCCACCGTTCTAAAATACTTTATAACCCTCTCAAACATTCTCAACATTTCTAGGATTCCCTAGTCTATTATGGATAATTCTAGATCTTTTATATATATGCGATGCAATTATAAAAGTGTATGACATATATAGTTGTAGATGCATACAATCTTAAGAGAACAGGTCCATATTATGAAAAATGTACTAAAAAATAAGCATAGATATATATGCGATGCAATTATAAAAGTGCAGACATATATAGTTGTAGATGCATACAATCTTAGGAGAACGCTTATGAAATTTTTGAAAAAAAAAACCTTGAATGGACAAATGTTAGATTTTCTTTTTGAAACATTGGGCGGGCAAACTGATATAATTTTAACATTTTTAAGACAAAAATTACTATGATCCTAAAGAAATTTTGAAACTTGGGTAGAGCAGTCGCCCAGTCATCCACCCCTCGATCCGTCATTGCACCAGTACAAACCAATCCCCATCTTTACACAAAGATGCAACTCATGTATTGAGTCTATTTACCATAAGTAACCATATACAAATAAGATATAAAGTTAGAACAAGAAAGTAAAAAACCATGATCGATAGTCTAGTTGGGAAAAAGATGCTATCATTACTTACTCCATGCACTTGTATTCCAGCTCCATGCATTCTAATCTGATGATTTTTAATCGCACGGTTCAGCACACAGATCCAAATTGGTATCGTCTTGGACATACTATCCGGAAATCTCTTCCCTTTCCTAGTTGAATCAACGATTATACACCCTCCCCTCTGCCCTACCCATCAAACAACAAGGAAAAGAGAACTTTTAAGCATCATCACCTCTACAAACTCAGCTAAGACAAGCAAAAAGTTGAATGACAAAAGGTGACAGAAAGAGGACTCAAGATAAAAACATTTGTTGTAAACACACAACCAACACAAAATAAAGTAACGTTTCTTCGTGTCAAAAGTGCTTGATTTTAATCTAAAGAGTAAAGATATACACATTACAAACGAAAGGTGCATATTAAAACCTTTGACATGTTCTAGCTCGGCTCGTTCAAAGCTAGTCTAGCTCGAGCTCGAGCCTGGCTCATTATCATCGAGGTGTTTGAGCTCAGTTCGTTTACTACACGAGCCTTGACAAACGAGCCCAGCTTTTATAAGCTAGCCAAGTTTCAACCAACTTGAGCTCGGCTCATTTACTAAACGGGCTCAACACTCAAGCTCGACTCATTTACTAATGAGGGGAGCCCAGCCGAGCCCATACTCACTCGAACCTCGAGCTGTTCGTTTTCAGCCCTAACTATTTCAGAGAGAAGAACACAATTTTATGGCAATTCATGAGAGAGAGATACCGGCGAGAAGGGCGACGTGGAGGTTGAGGCGAGAGGTGTTGAAGGACCAGTTGTTGGTATGGCCGTCGGTGGACTTGAAGTAGCAATTGGATTCGAATTGAGAAGAGTACCATAGCCCGCACCGGAGATTGGCCAGGAGCGGGAGCTCCGGCCACAGCAGCGCGATCTCTCCGACAAAGATCGAGTCCTCGTAAATGGATCGAAGTGCGTTGTAGAGTGAGTTTTCTCTTCGCTTTATGGTTCTCGAGGTTTTGTATATGCTCACCCTCTCGTCTTCCATGGCTCCACCAACCCCAAATCCAATAACGGTTCAGATTCTCACAGGCTAGGTTTAGAGTATATATTGCAAGTTTTCTGGGCCCATTTTTTGGGCTAGTGATGAAACAATTAGGCCGGCCTATGATGGTTAGTTTTAGAGGACCAGAAGTTAACGGGCTTTTTAGTTCAGTCTACATTATGGACTTATGGGCAGGCGGTGACCTAAATAGATTGCGCTCAAAGTTACGAACCCGATCTGTTTAAGTCACCGAGCAGGACCGGCTCAAGACATTTGGAGGCTAATAACGAATGATTTGTATATATAATTGTTTTAGTCCACATTCAACAATCAGTATGTGTTTGATTTCCGCAGTTTAGGTGTTCATCATGTGTTCTAACTTGCACGGGTTCGATTCCATTCACCTTCAAATTCCCTTGCAGTAGCTTTGCATATGTTTTGAAGAACTACCACTAATATTTATAACTATCCTGAACATAGGAGCCCTATTTTCAAAGAACACTGACATCTTATAATACAACCATAGTAATAAGAGAAACACTCCATATAGTACTCCATAAACTCTAAAAAAAAAAAAAAAATCTTCCCACCTAGAAAAACAATCCACAACTAATCAATTGCACGCCCTCTGGTTAGTCCTATTGCATTGCTTGATCTCAATCCGCTACTGCCTCGTCGCCTTCCCTCGTCTGTTTTACACCAATTGCTACGCCAAACAGCCTTTGACTCTTCTCCGTTTCTAATTGGCTGCCACTGCTGTCACGCCCCAAATCCGGGAGCATGACCGGCCGTGCACCATGAAGCAATCATGGGACACGAAGCCTAATTAAAAATATTTTAAGCAACTTGAAACAAGTAAAGTGAAAACTGTATATTTTATTTAAGCAAATGTGCAAACTCAAAATCAATATCTTTCCAACTCCAAATTCCACAATGAACTGTCAATAAATAAAGTGCGGAAGCTTTTTGACAATAGAAAAAAAAATAAAGATGCAATTGTCCTAGAGGTCCAAACATAAGGTCCCGACAACACCACAGAGTCCACTACAATGCTCCATGAACTAACCTGAAAAATAATATAGAATAAATCCGTCAGCTGACGAGCTCAGTGAGTAGTTAAGCATGCTAAGGGTGATAATACAAAATGACATACTTTTGAACGAACGATAATGATGGTTCCAAAGAAATGGTGTCAAATTAAGGGAGGTCGAAGGTTCAACGAATAATACCAATAAACTAACAAAGTCAATGGCTCAACAAATAGTATCCACGAGACCAATAACGGATTAACGAATAGTAACAACAATAATCGAATCACCACAGTAATTATACCAATCAACGAGTCCAAGAACAACTGAACAACAATAACAAAAGTCTAAACCGGAATGGGAACCATATCTTCCAATTACCAAGTACCAAATATCAACTGCCAAATATTTTCTCAGGGCTTAGCCCGTTAGATCCAACACCGTACTTAGAGTCACCACAGGATGGCGCCTGGGACCTTTTCCCTAAGCCGATCCGGAATAGGGTCACAGGGTATTCCACAAGTCTTTTCCCTATCCGTTGAGCACTAGAGTCACAGGGTATTTCACAAGTCTTTTCCCAAGCGGCCAAAGTCACCACGATATTTCACGGGTCTTTCCCTTGGACTTTAATAAATATAAACATAATCCATGGTCCCAAACACATAAGAACAACGGCGAACCGGAGTCACCTGACCGGCCAGGACTATTCCCCGTGTCGTTGCAGAGTCACAATAATATCATGGAGTCAATGAATCGACGACAATAAAAGTAAGGGCAATCGATCAATTAAAATATTCTCAATTAACCTTGTATGCCAAAGGGTACGTCAATTGTCAATAATTATGAGAGCAACGAATAAGAATAATTATCATCAGATCACAACCAATAACGAATTGTCAAGAATCGATAGGCTCAAGAGGATTCCAAGAAAGGGATCACATGCTTAACCACTCACCTCGAATCCAAAAAAAAGGATATCACGATTGCTATGCACTGTAACAGCGCCCAATCTGGATAGAAGTATACCAAATCATAATTAATCACACAATGCCGAGCTGCTAAATATAATACTCCAAACCTATACTAGCATTAACTAAGTACTAGAATTGCTTAATCCTAAACCTAGAATTACTAAGTCATCAGAATCATGACCACTAACTAAACCCACGAGCAAATCATATATGCATACACCACTGTCACCCGAACACACGCACACCCACGACACCCAACGAAACCCACTGCCACTGCCATCATCCAACAGCACACTTACAAACGACATGCACACACCTCTCTTTCTCAAGCAACGAAACCCATACTCCAGTAGATTGAATAGAAAAGCTTAAAGGGAAAACTACACATAATATAATATCCAAGAGAAGAGGAAGGCTTACCCAAGAACCACAGCTCCGGTGAAATCCTTCCCACGCCGCCTCACTATCTACTGGCGCTATTCCTGGCGTCGCAACTCTCTAGAGGAAATAAAATAACCTAGGTCTCTCAACACTTATATACGCACAAAACAAAAGGACGACCCACTCTCCCACTACCCTTAAAACTCTCACACACTGATAAATAACTATACACATCTTATAAACTGACATTTAGTATAAAAACACATATTAGAAAAATAGTACCGATATTATGAAATTTAAAATAGAAGTATTTTATTTTATTAAGAAGTTTGAAAAAGAAAAATGAAAGATTTAATTATTCGCGTCAAAATACTATTTTTTTTTAAATTGAAAAAGTGGGATGTCACAACTGCCATGGATAGAGGTTTCTCCACCGTTGTACCTCTTCAATATCGAGCAACTTCACGGCCTGCGAACCGGTCTCCGCCGGTTTGTTCGCGTAGTTCGATATCAAAGCGTTGATGTTGTTGCACAGATTTCTCATCTCACTCAACTCTTTGTTGAATTGTGAATTTTCCTTCCCTAGTCTCTCGTTGTCGTCGATAAGCTTGGACGTGCTTCCGGAACTTGTCTGTCCATAGAACAAATTCAATGGGATTGCTTGTTCATCGCTTGAAATCGACGGAGAACCCGTCCCTTGAAGCAGCGGTGGAGCGGCGGCCACCCGTCACCGCAGGCACTGCTAGACCTAGCTTGGACGCTCGTCTGTCCATAGAACAAATTCAATGAGATTGCTCCCATCCCTTGCGAGTTGCGGCAGCGGTGGAGCAGCAGCCACCGTCACCGCAGGCACTGCAGGTCTAGCTCCCTTTCGCGCCTTTCGCGGCTGGATATCACGTAGAAGACTTGGTTGACCCCTCCGGAATAATTCATTAAAGAATTCCCATTGATCATGGTTGACCTTACGAAATCCCTAAAAAAATCATAACAAAATCAGAAAAACAGAGCAAAAATAGGAAACGACTAGAAAAATGTACGTAATTTAATTCATATTTCGAACAGATCATCCAAAATTAGACTCACGTAATCGTTCAATCGACAATGGAAGTTAGAGAAATTGTCGTGATTGAAATGCTTTTTGAGCAAAACAGTGGCGAACTCGGTGCGATTCCACACAATGAAGGTAGACCCGTCGTCGTTCCACGAGATGATGTCGTTATTGGCGGGGACGTTGACGATCTGGTACGTTTTCTCCAGAAACCTAGGCGGCAATATCCTCGACGCATCTCCGCCCGCCGATTTGGCCATTGCCTTCCACCCTAGGGAAACTAATCGGAACAGTAGGCATACCTTACTGATGAGTCCCATGAATTTGTAGGGGGGGGAACAAGTAAGGAGAGAAAGGAGAGAAGGAAATTTTAGAAAGCTGTAGAAAACTTATGAATGGAAAGAATGAGAAGCTAGAGAAACTTTTTTTAGACCGGGGATATCAACGCCTTTGGTATTTTCTCCAGTTCGTTTTTTATTTTTTGGCCATTTTTTTTATCACACTTTGATGATCGATTTCATTCATTTTGTAGAGTTTGACGAGAACCTTAAACATACCAAAAATTTTGTTCATCGGATTTTTGTAGATACATGATCGGCACACATGAAATTTGAAGAAAACCAAAATTGGATCCAGAACCACACTGAATCGGAACCCAGTTTTGCTTTTTCTTCAATTTTCACGTGTGCAGATCATGTATCTATTAAAGTCTGATGAACACGAATTTTGGTAAGATTATTGTTCTCGTCAAACTCTACAAAATGAACGGAGTCGATCATTCAAGTGTGATCAAAAAATGATAAAAAAATCAAAAATGGACCGAAGGGGATACCAAGGACTTTGGTATCCCCGGTTTACCAAAAAAGTTTCTCGAGAAGCCAAGTGTTATCCTGAAGGTTTCCTATGTATTTTGTAGGAGTGGTTCGATTATGAAAGTTACTAATGTTTTGAACCATCATCACATGTCGTTTTAATTCTTGTTTAGTCATAAAACTAAATATGTAAACCTCAAATAAATGAAAATTTATTAAAGGTTTTGGTACACCACTGTCTCTGGATAAAAAAAATTGACTTTTTAAGTCATTTACCGTGTGATATACTGTTAAAAGGCAAAAAAGATTGACTTTTTTTTAAGTCTTTTGTCGTTTTATATATTTTTAAAAAATTTTGGTCTATGTTTTTATACTTTTTCAATTCTTTTCGCCAAAACAAAAAGTGTGATATTTTATAAAACTTGTGGCAATTTGTAAAAAATCAAGAAAAAATCGTATTAAAAAATTACTAAAAGTTGAGCCAAAGAGGTTGTAAATCTAAGAGCATCCATAGTGGTATAATCAAAACCAAAAAATTGCTAAGGTTAGCAACATTTGCTAAGGGTATCCCCAATGCTATAATCAAAAATTGATTATCAAAAGTTGTCACATCAGCTTTTGATTATTCATTTAAGAGATTGCTAAGGTTAACAATGTAGATATCTATAATGACATAATCAAAATTGAATAATCAAAACTTGTCACATTATCTTTTCAAAGTACAAAAAATTAAAAACTGTGAACATTAGAAAATAGTTTTCCTAAAAATAGTTTTGAAACTAATAAAAACTATTTACTAGAAATAGAAAATAGTTTTTGAAACTTTTTTTTGAAAAAAACTATTTTCTAAATAAAAAAATTAGTAAATTTTTTATTTTCAAAGATATTGTTCAAAAAGAAAGTGAGAGAGGAAAATGGGAGAGAGATAGAACATTTTTGTGTAATGATTGGTGGATTTAATTGAGAATATGTAGAGTCTATTAAATTTGGTTATTGTCAAAAGGTTGCTAGTTTTGGTTATCCAAAGTCCAAAATTTGATTATTTCTAAAGAGGTTGTAAGTTTGATTATAGCATTGTGAGCCATATTTTGCACAAATATGTTAACTTTAAAAATATTTTACTTTTGATTATAGCATTGTGGATACTCTAAAAAAAGAGTTCACATTGGAATAATCAAACTTAGCAACTCTTCAAATTTTGGCCCTTGAGTAATCAAAAATAGCAACTTTTTGTCAATAACCAAATTTAGTTGTTCCCAAATTTTCTCAATCAAGTACACCATCAATAGCGGATCAAAAAAAATATATATACCATCATTACACAAAAACCTTTCTATCTTCCATTTTCAACATGTTTCTACGAAAAATACTTTTTAAAAACAGTTCTTATTTTTTTGCAAAAGCTGTTTTTTTTAAAACTGTTTTTTTTTTTTTTGCGAAAACTTTTTATTAAAACTGTTCTTTTTTTTTGTAAAAAAAATTTATTTCAAAACAGTTTTTTTATTAAAACTTTTTTTTCAAGAACTGTTCTTTAAAAAAAAAATCTTTTTTTCAAAAACTATATTGGGCCTTGAGCAAGTATGACAAGATTTTAGAGGAATTGAGGACGAGAAATTAATTTATAGAAAGATAATAGGCCACAGATCGTGCATCCCGGCTCACATGGGTTGTGGTTCCAATCCCCTCTCTTGAGGGGTTATTCAGAGCCCCTGGAGCACATGGTGATTCAAGAACCTTTTTTCACCACAAATTACCACGCGGCGGTGCTGGTCCAGGAGCAAATAAAAGGAGATTTTGCTTGCGTCAATAAGAGCAAGGCTACAGTTCCCGACGGGGAACTCCCAACCGAAATCCCGACGTCGCTCCGGGCCCGATCCGGCCACCGGACGGATGATCGGAGCCGACCAAAAATTCTAAAAAAAAAACCGAGTGGGTTAGCATGTACAAAAAAATGGAGTATTTGGATCGGCCACCTACACACATCGGATGCCCTTGATTCCCGCGCGGACTCACTCGGTTTTTTTTTTTTAGAATTTTTGGTCGGCTCCAATCATCCGTCCGATGGCCGGAGCGGGCCCGGAGTGGCGTCGGGATTTTGGTCGGGAGCTCCCGGTCGGGATGCTCAGACTTTCTGCGTCAATAAATTAGGTCGGTAGAGCATCGGTATATGGGTCATAGCAATTGACACGATTGCGAATAGGTATTTGTTGCACGCATGTGGTATAAAAATAATTTAGCGAACTTTTATTCAAATCTGAAAAACATAAGAGAAATACTGAATTTAAAATATATTGGATACAAATCAACACCCCGTGTTACACACAGTGTCCTTAAAACAGATTCGCCGTCTCACCAGGGTGCTAGCGGTTTTAGAAGACGTCTGTCTCCCAAGATTTAACCAGTTAAAAGCTAAGTGTGCACCGCACGTGAGCTTACTTCGAACTGAAATTTTGTGCGTAGTACTCTCTTAGATAGATAAAAATCAAAACACAAAAAGTTTACAGAAAAAGAGGTAGTGTATCACTGGAATATTTTCTTCCTTACAAGTTACATCTCATGCAAAGGAATTGAAAGAAAGAATTCGATCAATGCTTCTTCAACAGGTGGGCAGAACTATTATTAAATGCAAAGCTAGCATTTATTGAGTTCCATTGACAATTGTCATGGAAGAGCTTCCAGCTCTTGCTGCAAAACTTATTATGGTTTTTGCTACTGCTAGCATTTAGGCCTTATTTGGGTTTAAAAGTGGAACAGTAATTTCTTTTTCTTTTTTTATTCAAAAAAAAAATTGCATTTATTAGTTTTGCATCAAACGTTTGTGACTTATTGATTCGTCTCAGCGAGAGAAATCGGAAAAATAAAAAAATTTGAGCGAAACTCATAATTATTTTCAAAAAGACAAGAATGAGTAAAAAAAAGCTGATTTGTTGACTTATTTTTATCTTTATTCAAAAAATTATAAGTTTCTATCAAATTTTTTTACTTTTATGATTCCTCTTGTCGAGACGAATCAATAAGTCACAAAAGTTTGACGTTAAATCACTCAACTTTTTAATCCAAACCCACTCTTAGTTCGGGCAAGCCACAACAGTGTAAGTCCAAACTAAAATACTCACGTCCAATTATGATTGACAATTTCTCATTCAATCCTCAATGGTTTTTTGTTCATTTCTTTTGTGATTAATCCCCTAATACAGGAGATTATAAATCTACTTGGACCCACCTCTCGAGGTGTCCAGGTCCCACTTAATTTTTGGCTCAAAATCGCCCAAAAAATTGTCTGAACTAAACCCATTTTTCCTAACAGTATTTGCATCGGTAAATTGAGCTTTTGTTGCGGTACATGCATCTCGGTAAAATTGAGCTTTTGTTGCTGTAAAAACGGAAATGCTAGAGGCACATCGGTGTAGCTGAGTTCAGCCACACCCCTCTCACATGCAGGTGGAATCCACTGAAACGAGTCCCACCTGTATGTGAGAGGGGTGTGGCTGAACTCAGCCACACCGATGTGTCCCTAGCAGTGTCCATGCCCTGTCGCTAAGTTCAAATGCAAAGAGCACAACTCAAACTTGTTTCACATTCCCTTGTGTGAAAACTATTAAACACAACATTGGCATTGTTCCAGGGTTTCAACACAAAAGTTTAGACAAAATCCATTGTAGCTAGAGATGTCTGGCATTGTTTCCATATCATTCTTTCGGATGATATCGCAAAACGAAATCCCATGGGTTTCTTCAAGAAGATTTCTTGCTTTTCTTGCTTTTTCTTGTACTGTTTAGAACTCCTGAAGAAACGGTTGATGCCGGATTGATGGCTTTCCTAATCTTCAACACATTCCAAGCTGTGCCAGCACAGTGCCCTGCTGTTGCAAGCGCATGTCCTGTTGCCTCCCCTGCATCCTCTCCAAACCTGTTGCACAAAAATCCCATGGCAATCAAGAAGAAGAAAAGAAAATAGTGATATGATATTGCTACGTCCACTAACGAAAACGGAAATACGGAATAAACCAGGGTACTATAGCGATTTAAAGCTGATCACATAACCTACCATGAATCCCTAGGTCTTGTATGATATTTGTAGTACCTTCATCTTAGTCGGTTTGGTGGGGTTACTCATCATGTGAGATCACGTATTTCCTCTGTTGGGTTTATGTGGTGGAGAAGGCCCTTAGAGCACCACGTGGCGGTACTCTAAGAGCACTGAATAATCACTTCGCTTGTGGATCCAACTTGATGGTGAGTTGGCGGGGGTTGACAACTAATATTACCCTAGCATACATAATGGTGGCTACCCTAACAATCAAAATTGTAGTCTTCTTCTCTCTCCAACATTGTTGTCAGAGACTGGTGTGATCCGTGTACATAGACAATTTTGTGGTACCTCGTGTATCTGTGTGTCATGTTTTCGGATTACATTTGATTCTTGTTTAAGTTGCGATTCATTTCTCCGAGCTCAAGGAGTACAACAGAGGCCAGAATGTTCAACTGATAACATCTTCCCAACTAGCTTAGGAAATTTGGTTTTTGATTTATTCCGGATCTCCATGATCAAGACCAATGAATGTGTGGATGTACAACCAGTATGGTGTAGAGTAACAAAAACGGTACAATAGTTCAGAGAATCTACCTTCGGCTAACCATTCTGGATGCGGCAGAAGAGGTGGCAGAAAGGGCTTGTTTCTCCGCAACTTCAGCTGCATCCAAGACTTTATCTGCAGTTTATATAGAACAGCCCATTCAAAATGGCATTTTGAGTTACTCTATTAGGCATTATATACAACGGTAAGAAAGTCGTCAATAAACCAAGCAGTGTCTAATCTACCCGTCTAAAAACTTTCAAATTTTCCTCAAGTTAAATGACAATATTTCTCGCGATTGAACTCAGTTAATCTATGACCGTAGTTTTACTTATTGAAAGCAGTAAAGTTACAAAGGCATGCATGCACAAATTGGGGGGATTTTTTTTTGACTTACTGACAGCATCCAGCGAAGCCAAGAGGACCTCTCCTGGAACCATGGCTAGGAATGCCTTCCCAGGTTGGGATCGAACCACCGGACCCATCACCGAACCGGCCACAATCCCAACTCCGTCAAGCATTACTTTGCTCATCTTCTCTGTCATCCTCGACAGCTGCCTGACACTACGAAATCAAGAATAATAATAATAATCTGAATATCCAATAAAATCGATCTTTTGACTCAATGCAACTAAAATTTCTTGCCTCGTCACAGATACTAATCCAAAGAAAGCAAAAGGAATTGATCATTGAGGTACCGTTTTAGGCTTTTATTTAATCCGCTTTTCTTCGTGGAGCCACCAGCTTTGTTGGTCTTTGCTGAGGTACTGTTTTTCTCCTCTGCAGCTTGAGTTCGAATCATTTCCCCTCCCTTTTGCACCTGTTTATTTTTTTTTTCTTATGCATTCTTTAATTTATCCAACTATTGAAGGAAATAAATCACTACAAGGGCAAAAACATTCCAAGAATTCTGCCACTAGATTGCAAGGTTTTGAAATGTAATTTATCCAGAACTAAGTTTTCGCATATTTTGGTTTTGCAGTACTAAAAGACTTGCATACCTGGTTGGTGTAAGAATTGCTGCATTTGAAGATCCCCCTGACAATCTGACCAGTCCCTCCAGCAATTGCCTTTGCCAAGAAATTATTGTAATTCCCAACGGCAGGAGCATACTCCTTCCAATTCACACCCCTATTTCTATTCGACTCCGGTGAACAAGAAAAGCAAGAATGCTCTTTCAAGAATGAATCCAACGAGCTCAAACTCCCACCACCGTCAGGAAAACTCACCCCATAGCTCAAAGGCTCTTCACCATCTGTCATGGGCAAAGAGAAAAGGTAGTGCAAAGCATCAAGTTTCACCACTGGCTCATCATTTGTCAAAGGCCATTGGAGTTCATCGCCAACTTTGACTGTGGTTGCAAGTACAACATTTTCATCTGATACGCGGAAGAGAGAGAAATCGCCATTGGCGAGTTCTACTGCCTCCCCTTCCTCCATCAGATGAACTTTGCATCCGGGAATTCGTAAAAGAATTTCGTGTTTCACATCTCTGGGTGATGTGTTTTCTTGATATGGGTGTTCTGGTGAGTAGGCTTTGGTCGGAGACAGAGTTCTAGGCTTACTACTACAACAGCTCATCATCTTGTTCTTCTTCTTCTTTGTGGTGGTGGTTGTTTGGCAGAAAGGAAAGAGAAGGAAAGGGTGGAAGAAAGAGAAGGGAAAATGAGATGATTAACAGAGAAAGTTGCAGTCTGATCTTTTTTCTCTATTATTGTTTTAGTTTTTCACTTTCTTTGGTTATGAAGAACTGTTTGGCAGAAAGGAAAGGGGAGGAAAAGGTGGAAGAATAAAGGGGTAAAGACGGAAAAGGAGGTGGTTAAAAGAGAGAGCGGTGCTGTGATTGATTCCTTGTTTTGATGATCTTTATCATATTCTACCTGGCTTGTCGGCAGTGCCCTTATGGGGACTGCACCGTGCCGTGCAGTTGGCCAGATATCGGCTAATCGGCTTGTACCGAGTTTATTTTCATGATTGGAACCGTTCATATCGTAGAGCTCGTCGAAAACTTTAACCCCGTTAAAAATTATGTTAATCGGATATCTGTTAATACCTAATCGGAGCGACTTTTTGATGGGTTTCTGATCGAAATTAAACAGTGTTTAATTAAAAAGTCACTTTGATTAGGTATTAACAAGTATCCGAGTAACATGATTTTTGACGTGGTTAAAGTTTTCGATGAGCTCTACAACATAAATGGTTCAGATCATGAAAATAAACTCAGTACAAGCCGATATCCGGCCAACTGCACAGCACGGTGCCGTTGGGACTGCCGACAAGCCAGGTAATAAGCTTCTGCTACCGGTAATGGGACTTTCGGTGGAGGATAAGCGTAAGCGCGACAGCCTGTGATTGTCGAGCATCACAGTAGTTTACACTACCGTTTGATCAAGTATCAAACAAGTGGTTGCCTCCATGCTTTTCTTGGACCTAGCTGCCCCAAAAATGGAAAAGAATAAAGCAATCTTTTCTTCAACATTTGTACAGAATATGAAACCGAGTCAAATGCGAATCGATTCGAGAGCCGGAAGGAGAAAGAACTAAACATCTCACTACTCATACTTGCTAAGAAAAAGCACATAAAAATTGTGTTCAGACAGGCCTCAAGAAAGAACATATATTCTTGCACGACTTTTCCTGTTTTACACTTACACTGGAGTTCTGAATGCGCAACTCACTGAGGAAAACCATTACAAAAAACTACGTGAAGTAACCTACCATTGGGGAACATTGAAGCTGAATAATCAATTGATTGAATGGGTAATGAACAATCAAATGAATGATAGCACATAAATAAATCAAGGATTGGATTGGCCAAACTATGTGCTGGGACGTGAATAATCCCAAGAAGTGTTGTTCAGAAAGCCACCACGATTCATCGATAAGCCCGTGTTCGTTAAAAGCCCAATTTCTAGACATCAAATTTCCTGGGCTGGCGCCACTGGGTCAGATTTGTTGACCAAGAGCCAAAGATGGACGAGTTGGGATGAACTCCTCTCTTTCCATATAAACGTTTCCCACCCAAATCCGTATATTTCGGTCCCTTATCCTTGCTTCTGTCAATCTGTAATAAAAAGTCAAGCTCTGTTAAGAAAATGGCAAGGGCAGCATGCAGAACAAGGTGTCCCACCTGCCTGGTGAGGTGGGTCAGGTTCGCTTCACCCAGTTGTAATAGGCTGATTTGCTAGTCTTACCGGTCGGGACCATAAGTATTGCTAAGCTAGTAGCCAGATTCATATTGTCAAAAGAACTGAAAAGAAAAATATTCTGTTCATCTATACAAACTCTAAAATTTGTTTCCCATTAAAAATGGCCAAAGTTGAGATCCTATTCACCCATTCATATAGGGAAAAAGCCTTAGTACGCACCTGTTTGTACTAACATCACAATGTATTTCTGTAAATAAGGGGTGCACAATAGAAAAAGGAGTTATGTACCATAGAATAAGGGGTTTAGTTAAAATAAAGGGTGTACCATAGAAAAAGGAGTTATGCATTTTTGTAGTTGGTTACGCACATACATCCGTGATTTTTCGCATTACTCCTGTGTTGTTCGGAGTTGTTAACTTGTTATGAATAAGTGTGTATGGGGCCATAGAAATATTACCATGAATTATGCTAGTTACCAAGTGTATGGTGTTACTTACGATTTACATATTGTTTCGTGTGTACCATAGGGCTTCCCCAATCCACATCAAAACAACAGAATGGAGACAATCAAAATGAAGGGTATTTTCATCGGGGGAGCTATGCCTTTTCATTTGTAAGACAATTGCACCACTTTCTTCTCTTTAACAAACACTAAACAACTGTTATGTTCTGGGGGAAACCATAGGCCTTAACAAGCATACCTTGCTTATCTTCCCATCCTTCAAGTGGTATCGAATGCCAGACCAATTGATGGACTGACAAAAATGTGAACGAAAAGCGGAGATAGGGTACAAGAAATTATCCACCAGCATCGCAATAAATACCTGCTCCATTGAACAGCAGATAAATTATTGTTCAAAGTCAATCCATGATAAATCTAACAAACTAAATGACATCACCAGTACATTTTGATAGTCAATATTATACATTTTTAACAATCCACAAAATAAAATAACGTGAGGAGGTAAAGAAAGAAAATGATAGTTTTTGTCTTTTTGATGTGGCTGTCACCTGAAACTCTTGCATTGTACCGCAGTAAACCTTACAGAATATATTAGGTTTCATTTGAAAGGTTTATTCATGCGTAACAGACAGTTCCAGGAAATTGAAGTCCAGACAAAGGAATGGCAACCGAAAGAAGAGATACTTACAAGACACCAGTTGTAAGAGGCAAGGGACAGCGGAAGCGCCTCAGGAGATAACATGTTGCATAGTTGAACTTCTATTCTGGTCAAGTTCCACATAGAGAGAAGTTCTATAAAAGTGCATATAGCTAGGCAGCCCGCAAGTGTCAAACCTGAAAAAGAAATGATCGATGAAAGGAAAACCAGAATCGCTCGAGACATTGGAAGAATGAATTAAAGGCCTGACACTTTAACATCGTTCTCTATCTTGATTTTTTCATTCTGTTTCAACGGGCTGTAATCAATATCTGCAGGCGTCTGCAAAATACTGAATTTTGTTTGAAACTTTAAAATCAGTAGGACACCATTGTTATCCTTTGTGAGGAGTCTAATTATCTTCAACACTTAGGGGCCTGCGTTTTACGTGTCTTACCATGAGAAGTATGGGCAGTATCCCCAAGTGAATGCCCTAGAGAATAAATTCTCAGTGCTGCCGCAAGATGAACGACAGCCATAAGATAAGGCGCCACAAATCCCCATGATAGGTAGCAGTGGGAAGAAAATAATGCACGGTTCATTATCCAGTTAACCTTTGTTGCGTATGATTCCAGAACAAATGTTTGCTTCCTCAAGTAGTTCCAGTACCTTCACAGATCAAAAAGTCAAGAGGAAATAGCATATTTTATTTGCGATTTAATGCCTGTCTTCAAGTATAAATACTTTTGATCTCTACATTACAAACCTTGAGAAACTAAGATCACTTGCCAGCGGGTGAGGAAAAACAGCAACTGGTGGTGATGTAATTAGCCTCTTATGAGCCCCTGGAAAATAAGAAATGAAATCATAAATTGTAAATAAGAGATCTATCAGCTACAAATGAAAAATTATGAACATAGGAATTCCTTGTGACACTGCTCACGCAATGGTGAAACACAGAAGAAATGTAAGTGTGGAGTTCTGCCAACCAATACATGTAGTCCTCATACTCTGATGAATTCAAGTACATCCAATTTGATTTAGAGAAAAGATACAAAAAACCATAACATTAACCAATGCTGCTTGCATTGGAAGGTTATCAATTGTGGACAGGGACCATTGCTTGGTGAAACACTACACCAGCAGGCAACAAGTGTAAGAATGCAGGTTCAAATTTGAGATCGGCCAATTCATGCAAATATTTTAATGAAAAAGGTAATTGTCGTAAAATAACTTACCAGTGTTTAATTAATTGGTGATTCAGGGCAAAGTTCAACCTGTTTGGCTTAAAGATAGGTGGGGTAGTAGTGATACAACATGTTTGCAATATCAAGAAAAATGTAGCATTTAGACAAAACGACTAACTTGAACAAGGTTACGTGGGCAAATCACTGAACACAATACCTGCTATGGCTGCAAGAGTCATGTCATCAGAATATCCCCCATCTCGAAGATCCGAAACCACCCCATGACGGTTATTTCTAAAATCATCTGCATGCATCTGAATCGAAAGAAAATTATGGAAAGAACTCCACAACTATTTCATTTCCATAATGAGCATGCAACAGTTCAAAAAGGAAGAAGCTGGTACTTGCCATCATGCACCCTCCCCACAGGAAAAATGTTTTGCCACCAGTAGCAAACCCCATCGAACAAGGCTGCAAAAGATGATTTTCTGTTAATTCATGAGTTTAAAAATATTTTTAACAAGTGAAATATCTCTATGCAATGACCTCTATGTTTGGCCAACTAATATATGTTAAACAACACCTGTTCGTACATTTATTTCAGGATCTTGCACAATTAATTGGGCTCAATTGTTACTTCAAGCAGATAGATTTTTGTGATATGAAATCAGAGATTTGATTTCCTCATGCTTATACTTCATTGTTCTCGTAATTGCATATCTTATTGACTGTTCAATTTGAAAGGTTGCTTTATGGATATCACATATAGGCGCCACAAGATGTATACTTGGAAAATACACAACTGAAAAGTCTGAAATATAAAATGCTTTCGGCAACGGCCGAGGATGTTTCAGGACTACTTCCAGCATAGTTATATGGATAAGAAAAGCTACATGCAGCTGGTTGGAAACAAACACACGACACTAAATTTGTGCACATTATTTATACATGTGCATGGACAATGAAACATTAAAGGAAAATTAAAGCTTTTTATGACTGTCATACCATATGGTATTCATAGATGCAGTAACTTCCCAAACTTCCAGAAGGTAAATCGAGAGGGTATCCAGTTTGAATAAAAATCTGCACGTCAATAGCACAACGTTAAGGTTGCCATAGGAGGCAGACATATCACAACAAGAGCTAACCAACTCAGTACAGTCTACAAAAATGAAGCAGTTGCATTTACTTTACCATACCTCAGGATTCTTTTCCATCTCGGCAGTGAGGGCTCCAATTGACCCAGGATGCAGCCTAACATCATCGTCAAGAAACAACACATACTTGCTGTCTTTATGCATTCTCTCCACTCCAATCTGCACAATTGCACCATACTTGATGAGCAACAATGAGAGACATATATCCAAGACATAAATCCTCAATACCCTCTGGGCTATTGGCAGATAAATATACAAACAGACTCCCGTCTGTAAACACAGGATTCCCTTTACTTTGTAACTGATTGTAGATAAGATTACCTCATGGTGAAAATCAAATTCAATCCTCAGTCCGCTAAAATTTAGTCAAATTTATGGTTGTAAAGTTTAACTTGACCAGAAAAAAGGAACACCACAAAGTATAAGATTTTTTATTTATTTTTGGATCGGATGGAGAGTGCAGGGAAAAGTCCACGCAAAGTATAAGATCACATTTATACACCAAAAAAAGAGAGGAGAAAGATGCCTAACAGTGAACTGTTCTTTTCATTTTCTATGAAGAATAAAGGTTGTTCATTTAAGGAGCATTAACTGCAGGGTTGTAGACTTGTACCTACCAACTGATTGTGAATTTTTTGACTACATGTTGTTGACAACCCAGCTACAATAATCTTTGCATCAACGTCATCCTGCACAAAACATTGGAACAATTCAGGAAAGGAAACTAACCAGAAGATCCTAGACATATTCTGAGAAAACATTTGGGACGTTCCAATAAGCATGATGAATGCGTACAGAACACTATGGTAACTGAAGTAGTTAGCAAAGGATGATGCAGTATCGTGACACTCATACATCACGGTGGAGAACAAGGTTGAGAGATAAAAAGCAAGCCAAACCAACCTCAGCGGGTCAGCTAATACAACAGTTTCTTCACAATCCGAAGATCAGAACTACCAAAAACCAAGTGATATGGAAATGACAAACAGGAAATGCTGCATTCCAGATACTAGATGAAACCTTATTTTTGCCCATGAGAATTTTCATCAAGCATAATATTCGTAGTTTTGTACTGCTAGATGATTTAATATCCTCCAGAATATCCGACACCTCCAAAATATAGATGTTGCGCACATTTTCAACTATAATCGGCATATGCTTATATACATGTACTAATGCATAAAAACATGATACGACAACTTTGCTTTCTCACCATAGCTGAGTCCCTTGCATAATCAAAGGCATGAACTGTAGAGGCAACTAAATCTTCATATGACAAGGGGAATTGGTTGTGCAATATATACCTTAAAATCTGCTAGTAACCGATTTAGAGCATGGTAAGCAGGATCATCCGTACTTTCCACCACAAAATGAAATTCCAAAGGACCACCATATAAGGACGTGATCTGCATTTCATGATTAATGAACCAGAACAAAAATCAAGACCAGAGGATATCTACGACCTTTCACATATTGATCGAACAAGATTAAAGAAGTTCCAAACTTTGAATTAGTTTTTCAGTGAAACCAAGGCATGCAATATTGCAATCTAGATAAATTAGTTGCAAAAGTGGTCTTAAGAAGTCCATCATGGCTTTAATACATGAATCTGAATCACAGGAGAGACAAACATCCAGTGTTAACAAATACAAGTTGAAGTGCCAATCCTTTTTCCCTTTGCTTTAACACATTAAAAACTTCTGCAATGAGAGGAAGCATCTCTAGTGGCTCTTCATTGAGGGTGAGTATCCCAACTTTTATTCGCTAATAACTAGAGCGAAGATGAAAAAAAAGTCCAACAGAAAACTGATAAGAAAGAGAAGTAATCATTTCCTATTTTCTAATTTCAGCACTTCAAGAGGGGTAGCGTGTGGTTTTTTGCATAGTTTACCTGAGTTCTCCAATTATGTAAATTGTGCTCCCCAAAGCCTTTTAACGGCATTACAACAGTCACTCTTGGCAGGTTAACCTGATTAGAGTGCTCGAGGTCATTAATATTGTGACTAAGAAACGCAAAGCTATTGCCGCCTTTCATGCTATCTTTCATATGTCTAATCTCTCTACTCCTGTGACAAGAAAGAAAACAGTAAATAAATCTGGAGTTTGTACCTTTCCACCAAGGTTACGTGGCGGAAAATGAGCCAGTAACTTGATGCCACCTCATCACTAAATTTTGCAGACAAATGCTTGATACCTGACATAAGCAGCAAACGCCCATCCGACAGCGAGAGTTAAGCAAATTAGATATCCCTGCATAACAAGATTCATATTGACCAAAAGTATTTCAAAAACAATAAAATCCAACTTTGTCCTCAAAAAAACAGAATTTCAAACCTAAAATAATCTGCAAGGTTCCTGACAAAAATACAGGGGAAAGAAAGCATTGGCATTGATAAGTAACCAAAAAAAGCTAAGTCTTTTCCCACCAATTAGAGTCGGCTATATTCATCTTTCTTTATGATTCTGGGTATATGGTCAAGAAGCATTAGCATTGGCATTGATAGTTTCATTCACGATTTTCTTCTCTCTCTTTTAGATTATACCTTTTCGGCAAACAAACGCGAGAATTACAAGCTTTGGCATTGATTAGTAACCGAACAAAAAAGTCTTGTACCGTGTATCGGATTGGGCTCTCATATCTTTCTTTACGATTCAGGTATATGGTCAATAAACTGTTAAATTCATACCCCATTTTGGTAATTGGCATTGATAGATGATCAATGATAATACTCGAAATCAAAATTTTACCAAACCATGTTAAGCAAATAAACCTAGTGGGATTAATAGTTCTGTTGGAGTTTATCCCACGCCGGTTAATTATCTTCTCCAAACTAGTATTGGAGGCTGGACCACTCATTGTCAATTGGTTGAGTTGGATGCTTTAACAAGTTCCATTCAAAATTCTCTTCTCTATCTTTCGTATACATCCTTTCTCGTCAAACAAGAGCCTAATTCCGATATCCAAACCGTAAAATAAGAATCAAGCAATAAAACTTGAGCTCTTTTTCTGGCTCGTGGCCTAAAACAAACGGAGAAGTCAAAAAGAAAACCGAACCTGGATCTGAATAAATATAGCGAGAGGACTACAAAAAACTCCGCTAGAATAGATAAGAAACGCATCCAGAGAGTCAAATGGCGACATCGTCTTCCTGTTTTGACTTCCCTCTCCTCCCTCCTCTTTCACTCTCTGGGAATGCGTTAGGTCATGTTCAGTTGCTTCTCTCAGATGGCCATGACCGGAGACAAAAGAGAGAAGAAGAATGAAGAGGAGATAGAGAGAGAGAGAGAGAGAGAGAGAGAGAATGAGAGGAGAGAGAAAGGGGGAAATGTGAGAGACCGCGTTATTTTATAGTATTTCGAAGGACAGCCGATCCGTAATTTTAGAGACGGAGAGACCGTTAGATAGAGTGGTTATTAAGGACAGTCTGAGGGTGTTTTAGTAATTTGGGTGGCACGTGCTGAGTGGTGGGACCTCAAAAGTGTGGATGATTCGCAGAATTATTCCTTTTTTTGTTTTTTGTTTTTTAATTAGTACAACATTTTAAATCATGCGTCACGCAATCAAACACTACTACAAATTTGTTTAGCATTTTTACCTATATATCTAGACTAGAGATCATTTTTTTTTAATTTTATAAAATCATTTGATGAATTTTTGCTCTTCCCCTACGCTTGCAGTGACGTCAAATCTAACCTCTACCCCTACCACTTTCCGAAATAATTATAGCTAATTTTCCACACTAATGTTCGGCAAAGAAATTAGAGCAATGAAAAAATCTGATTATTTATTGTGGTATAAATATTGGACGTATCGTACATCCTGCGTGCAAATGATATGGGGTTTGATCAGACGTTTGTCTAATCCGTTACGCCCAATACTTGAATCGGCTACTTGTTTCTTTCTCAATAATAAGAAAGCAGTGAATACCGGTTATCGCCTCTGTCGTTTGGTATATGTTTGCACTAAGCCTAATACATGGCCACATTCGGATATTCATACAGGGAAGCAAATCGAACTCGGGGACCTAGTTGACAAATAAAAAAGGAAAATGATTGAGGCATCCACTACTAAGATTTGAAAACAATTGTTGAGTGTGTGATTGGAAGAGGTTGGTCAAAAGAAATTGATGAGAATATCTGTAAATACTGTTGCCATGTTGAATGTCAAAGGATAGACGAGAACAGAAAAGATATACAAACGTATATGACTCCGTCTGGCCGGCCGGCCAATTCACCTAGTTCTCTGTAACCATATATCCCAGGTAGTTATGGAATCTAATCGCGATAGCCACAGGGAAAATGGATACAACTAAGCAACCTGGTTTTGGCATAGAAATAGGCTGTCATTAGACTGGGGTTGGCTAAACCTGAAATCCGAAGCAAAAGGATGGAAGCATGTGGACCTGATGAAACAAAGGGCAGGCATATGGTAGCACTACTATCACATGGTCACATGGTATTGCCAGATTTGGCTTCAAGTAAATGTATGGCTCGATGACACTCAGACAATCATGTAGGCCTCTGCATTTCATCTGGACCGTCCAACTTCGACTGGCGGGACCGGAAAGTATGAGGAGGACAAGATCCTAAACAAAAATTTGTCCTCTTAACTTGTTTACCGAAACATCAAGAAAATGATTGTTACCTTCTTCCATTGTCCCAACAAATTTGTTCTTAAAATCAATAAATACATAGTTTGACAATGAAAGAAAGTCGATAAGATGAGCAGACATTTCATCATATTAGAATTTCAAAGCAGCTAAAACGAGCTCTCACGAAAAGATCTGCGGGGGAATAAAGTACTGCTGCAACACTATCAAAATATAGAAGCACAGGCTATATATCAGGCAGGTTGAATATCCATGCCTTTTTACCCGCATAGACCTGGGTACGAATAAAATCTTCACATTCTAACTACTTCTAGAGAGTGTTACATGGACTCTTCCTTTCCTCTCAGAGAGTACTCTTCGTTTCCTCTCAGAGAGTAGCCGCGTCCACTAGATATGATGAGTAAAGAATACGAGTTCGATCACTTGTACCTAAATTAACCACATGGATCATGGTTTTTTATAATGTTTGAGGAAGGAGAAGCTCCCACCAATAGAAAACAAATATTCAAAGCCTTACACATGATGGATCATAGAAACGTAATTGCTGTAAGATAAGAGAGAAATCGATGACAAAAAGCGTGTATGTTATTCCTTTGTCCGTACAATTCATGTCAATACTAACTAGAGGGATCCAATGCCATGCAAAAATCAAATTATATGCAAAGTAGAGTTACATGGACACCAACAGACACGAGTCACATGACAATTGGTATGGAGTAACAGCATGGGATTTGTGTCCAAAACCGGAACCCAATTTAGACTTGCATACTCAGATGAGAAAATCATACCGCAAGGGTCATGGAAGTGCAGAACTCCGTTAGTGACTGAATGCAATGGCTAGTTATATCCAATTAAGTGATGGAAAGAGAATTGGAAATATAAGCCCCCTTGACAAATCCAGAAGATGCACATGTAAAAGTCACTTATAACCATATATCAAAGAAAAATTCATGGACGACCATAAACATGAAAAACAAGTTGCAGAATAAGAAATCTAAAGGCAAGTGCCATGAATCCTCAATTCTCTCATTCAAGTAAATCAGCTTCCCCCATTTCCTGTTTGATCATCATTATAATTGCTACCAATCAAATGATGAAGAAGCACACCTGCTGCAACACTGACATTCAAGCTCTCCACCGCCAGAAAGGACCGGAACTCTTCACTCGAGTACCCACGAGTCGTACCTACACTTTCCCCATCTTCATGTCCTGCACTTGTATCCACTGGAAAATTTCCAGGTATCCTAACCAACTGAGTGCATGATCTCTCTACCAATGGCCTCAACCCAGTGCCCTCACTCCCTAATACAAGAATTGTGGGTGCATTGGGCTCAACCTCATTCAGAGGAATGGCTCTTGAAGAAACTGAACCTCCAATAACCCGCCAACCATTATCAGCTGATGATACTAGGAACTGCATCATATTCTTGCAAGACCTAAGCGCCATTAATTCCAATGAGCCTGCACTCGCTTTGCTTACAACACCACTTAATGGCGCAGAATTCTTCGCACACAACACCACCCCTGAAACTCCAAAAAAGTAGGATGATCTAATAATTGCTCCTAAATTTTGGGGATCCGTTACCTCATCCAAGGCAACCCAAAGAGGAGCCTTCTCTTGCCCCATTGGAACTGGGTCCAATTCCTTGATCCCTACCATGTCCAGTGGAGAAGCATCTAGGACTAGGCCCTGATGTGGGCGACTATCAACTACCATATTCAGGTCATGCTTCGAAACTTCTTTTCTGCTTAAGGCAATCTTTTCAGCTATCCTCAAAACACGCTCAAACCCTTTCTTGTCCTTCTTCTTCCTGTTATTGCCACTCAAATCAAGCCCCTCCTGTACATACAGAGCATAGAACTCTCTTCTACCAGCCGACAATGCAGCCAAAATGGGTCCCACACCGTAAATCCCTTCACCAACCATCCTGGGCACTGTCGATTCAGTAGCCTCTTTCCACGTCTTTCTACCCCAACTTTCCTGCCTATCCCCTGTCTGGCGAAACTCGGGTCTTTCAAATCTGGGTTTCGCATCAACAAACCTGTTATACCTATTCTTAATCTTGTCCCATCTAGGATCATCGAGAAGCTCATTTTCTCCCTCTTCTTCTTCCACAACTTGCTGGGCCCCATCCGTGTAGCCCCGTCTATCAACTAAAGTACTACCCCCATTTTCCACATTAGATGTACCACTTTTTAAAAACTTCTCTGCTGATTCCTCCCAAGAAGACCGGGTAGCTTTCAAATTTGTCACTTTCTCTACCCTTTTAGTGTCCTTGTTCCTCTGTGATGCTAACCAAGGCAAGGTTTTCCCAATCTTGACTGCAGTATCACCATCTTCAGAAACTTTCTGTGTATATGAGCTCGAAAAACTACGACCTCTTCTCAAAGAGTGATTCCAAAAACCATTTTTTAGGCGAAACCCAATCGAAAAGTGTCCAGGGTTGTGCTAGGGCTACATGGTGAAAGTCGAATGGCGAACTTGTGGGTTTCAGAAAATAGGAGTTTTCTACGGTTTTGTGAAAGCAACCAACAGAGAAGCCTCTAAAGCTCATTGCGAACTTGTGTTTTGAGGGTTTTGAATGAAACCCAGCTTCCAAAAATTAAGGATTTGACAATGAGTGGTCTAAGACATCTGGGTGGCTGCGAACAAACCCTAATTGCCAATGGAAAGGTTTACAAATCACAAAATATGTGAAAGATGCGAATTTGAAGGAGAGTTGAAACGAAACCTGGATTAGAAAGATATTGATTTGAATATGCTGCAACCCCTTCCTATTCTACAATACACCATGAACTGCTGTATCTACTTTATCATCTGAAGTTCGGAAGGGAAGATAGGGAGCATCGATGTTATCCAGACGGACTTTTGATTTCGGAAAAGAAAAACCCACCACGGGTTTCTTCAATTTCGATAGTAATTACTTACATTTTTATATTTTTCTAACTACAAAAATTATTTGAAGAAAATATTTTTTACCAGCGAAAGTAATCCTCAATTGTTGAAACTTATTTGAAAAATTATTAATTTTATGTACCCAAAAAATCGTTACTCTCTGTTCCATATTGGAAGTTCA
Organism: Rhododendron simsii; assembly: GCA_014282245.1. Taxonomy (NCBI): domain Eukaryota; kingdom Viridiplantae; phylum Streptophyta; class Magnoliopsida; order Ericales; family Ericaceae; genus Rhododendron; species Rhododendron simsii. The sequence goes on along the minus strand of CM024955.1, from coordinate 35,819,062 downwards.
TTGTAAAAAGGCGTGCCATATTTCAAATAAAAAAAATTAAATACTCCTGTGTATAATTTTTTAAATTTTTTTTCACCAAATTAATGTACTAATTGAGATTTTTAATACGGTATGAAAAAATTTTAAAAATTATACACGAAAATAGTTAATTTTTTGATTTGAAAAATGGTAAGAAAGAGAGTGAGTGGGACTGTCAATATAGAATGGATAGAGTAATTTTTATACATGATTCACATCATCTACATCTCATCTTACGAGACAATCTTGAATGAACTTTTATAAGAAAATATCTAGGGAAATGATAATGCCAAAATTATTTTTGTTAGTTTCAAAATTCTAGCGCACAAAAGATTTGTGCTATGTGCAATGTACAATATTTTTATGCACTAGAATTTTGACACAAGAAAAAACAGTTTTGATATTATCACTACCCAAGATCTATTCTTATTATTTTACGACCCTACAAATGAGATTTTATCCTCACAAAAGGTGTGTGAAGAGCTTTAAATAAGCTGGGCAGCTCACGAGTTCGGCTCGATTCGAAGGATAAACGAGCCGAGCTCGAGCTCAATTTTGCAGCTCGTTTGATAAACGAGCCGAGCTCAAACCTAGCAGGGCTCGGCTCTAACAGGTTCGTCTCGGCTCGAAATATATAGGTTCAACTTGAACATGCCAATATATAGGTTCACGAACAGGTTTGTCTCTGCTCAAAATATATAGGTTCGGCTCGGCTCGGCTCAAACATGCCAATATTTGGTTCGACTCGGCTCGTTTAGCCAATTTTTCAATATTAAGGCTGAAAAGTTGACGAATTCGAGCTCGAATTTAAACCGAGCTGGCTCGTTTATTCAAGACCGAATACTAACGAGCCGAGCTCAAGCTTTGTACATGTTTATCGAGCCGAACTTTTCCGCCTTGATTCGAACTCAAGCCGAGCTCGAGCCAGACGAATTCTGATCGAGCAGAGCTCGAACATGCCAATATTCGGTTCGGCTCGGCTCGTTTTACAACCCTATGTGAGGCCCTATGAACAAATCTTGAGAATGGATTTGCGCAAACTGCAGTTTAAATCCGTCTAGTTAGGTTCATTTGTGGGTTCTTTAACTTCTTTTAGGACTCATTTTGATAATCGGAAATTTTCATTTCGTAGAGTTTATCAGGACATCGATTAAGTCAAAATAACGTTGATCTAATATTGGCTGACATAATTTTAGAACAAATTTATCTTGAAATAAATAGGTTTCGTTTGAATAGAGAAAATAAAAAAGAATAGGTTATGGTCATTGGTGTGATCTTTTCTTGTTAACGTGAATGTGTCCTAATGTTTTAACATCCGATCAACTTACATTTTGATTTTGTTGATTAGCCCAATGAACTATAAATTGTGAATGTTTTCAATCATCGATGTGAGTTTGGGAAAAACAATCTTTAGGAGTTGTTTTGGACAGTGTGGTTGGGATTGAAACAAGTCAGTTCGCCTCGGGTTTTTGCCAAACCCGAACCAATTATTTGGGACATAAGGCTTTGCTTGATTTGATTTGGGTTACTTGTCCACGATTCCATGTAACACAGACCTCTAAATAAAAAAGAAGGGTTAACAACTAGGAGTACAAAACCAAATTTATTGATTCCTATAATAAACAAATAAAAGCTTTATTTGCATTAGTGTACCAGAGTGAATGTTCTGCTAAATGCAGCTACTGAAAACAAAGCCGCAATTCCCCATTTTATTCTCTATATCATGAGAAATGAAGTTTACATCAGTGCTCAAAACTTCTCAGCACTTGGAAAAAACCACAACGACCAACTGAGGCTTGTTGGCAGAACACAAATCAAGGATTCGCTTGGTCCAACTCTTGAACCAGGAGATAGATCCAAACCAAGTTGTATAAGAAAGGGGAACAGAAAATATACAGTAAAAAAACACACACAAAAATTGCAATCTCTTTTGACCGGAAATCTCTCTCCCTCTCCGTCATCAAGATTCTTCTAGCTCGAGGTATTGGGAGTGTGAAGCGGCTAGGAGTGCAGCTCCGATGCCGGAGCCATCATTGGAATGCTGTATCACAATGGTTTCCGATGCCTCCCCCAGCAACTCCTTGAGAGTGCTCTCCATAGAATTTCTGAATAACGTATAGTGCTCGAAAAGTCCACCATCTAATGCTATCACTGAATGATTCTCCCCCTCTTTCAATGTGTCTCTCCCCAGTTTCTTGAGGATGCCCAGAATCCCAGCCGCAGATAGGCGGGCTCCACGAACAGCGACTATGTTGCAGACCTCTACTATTGCTTTTCTTGTTTTCAGTGAAGTATTAGATATCTATAAGCATGGGGAAAATTTGAAGCAAATAAGAAACCCCCAAGTTTCAGCTCTCTTGGGTAGAAAGCACTCACACTAAGGTGTCTGGCTTCAATTGTTTCTAAACAAACATGAAAACCAACAACAGTGGATAAACGATAAAGCGAGGTTTCAAATGAAAATTCTTCTATACCCCTTGCTCTAACTCGAAATGTCTAGAACTAGAAGGAAGGAAAGTATTATACCTCAAAAACATCCTTTAACTTGCTCCCGACCACTCTGAGATCAGAAGATGTGTCATGATGCATTGCAGACATAACCGGGGTCCTGCACATGTTACCATAGATATATCACTGTCTCACACGAGCTCTCAGATCAATGCAAGTGATATACATCTATACCATGCACATAGAATCTCCAACATCCAAATACATCACATGGATGCAGAAATATACAAATGCTTCACAGACCAATATAAATGCGCATGCCATTCCGAAAGGTTGAAGATTATTATTTATTTTTTTATTACAAGCGGTAGGAGAATAAAAGTATCAAAATTACATAAAACTGGAAACAAGTCTACAATCATAATGAGCCCAACCCAACTAATTGCCCCATTAAGGAGAGAAATAATCCCAACAAATACAAGGGGAATAAAACCCACAAGCAGGTGGGGAGATTCGAACCTCAACTTAGCTAGCCCCAGTTGGTTGAAAGGTTGAAGAAATGAAAATGCACTTTGTGTTTGATTATTGGAATCCATGCAACAAAGTCACTGGTTGTTTCTCTCACATGAATAGAAAAGTACTTTATGCATGATGTAATTTGATTCCATGCAACAAAGTATTGGTGCCAGTATGTGCACTAAGATTGAAAAAAAAAAAATTGCACATTTTTGAAGAACAAATGGTGAACACTCTCATCATAAAGGTAGGTTGTTCTGCATCTTCCAGTCACTCCACATATGAAGCAAACGGAATCTGACCAAGGATTTCAAATTGAAGCAAAGTAAAAGAAAATGCCAGACTATTATAAAGTATATACCCAAGGACATACTTTAACATAAATGGAATTTTCAATTTTGGGGGTACAGTATCACCAAAAAAGGAAGCTTCTTCAGCCATCCTGCAGAGAACTCTACGCACAATTTCTCCCAAGTACATGCCGGAAATAATCTTCTCAAAAATCTGTCCAACTCAGTCAGAAAGATGGAATCAGATGTTTATTATTTCATCCAAACCTAAATAGAAACAAGGCAATACAGCAACCTGTTCTCCAGGGTTCAAGCTCTCAGAATCCATGGCTTGATCATATTCCGTTAATGGAAGATGTGACGACCTGAAGTTACCCCACTCCATGTTGATAGCCTTCAAAGAGACAAAGATGGGTTACCACCAAGTTCGATGATAACATATGATACCGGCCCAGTTTAAAGCAGTAACACTTTTGCACCAAGCAAATAAAGAAAACAAGGAAAAAAAAAAAAGGGGAAAGACACGAGAATATACTAATTGCAAGTTTTAGATGAAGACTAAAAAAGGTTGAAAAAGCAAATGTCCAGAAAGGACTAACCATCTCTCCTGATTTAGGTAGTAGACCATGCCACTTGGGAATCGCATGGGCGCGCTCTACATATGCTGCATTTGTTCCAGTACCCAAAATCACAGCAGCAATTACATCCGGGTCATAGTATCTGCCTCCTGCCAATGTTCCAATGGTATCGTTGACCTGAACCAAACCAACAAGTTTGAGTCTCAGTCTGAGAAGTGGTTCACCAAATCAAATATTAAGGAAGCTGACCAGATTGACATGCAAAATGAGAAATATCCACTGCCAGCACTGAAAAACTGTAAGCGATATCCTCACTCGAAAAAAGTTCCTAGAATAGCTTTTAAAAGGAGAAACGAGGAATTACCAAAGCAGTTACACGCATATCAAGGCCAACTCTTTCCAGGGCTTTTGTCAACTCTCCAACAACATCTTGTCCAACCTATGATGGAGCCAGCAAAGCAAAAACAGAAGTAAGCATTCAACGGGAAAAATGGACAGTGGGAACAAGTTAAGTCACCAAATCCACAAGTCATTAACAGTATATTGAGAATATATTGTCCTCGCAATTCCATTTTTCGCTGTTTCACGACAACTGTACCAGATACACAACCTCGACTGCTACAAATGAAGAAATCAGCTAGTTAAAATATCATCAGCCACTGAGACACAACAGAGACTAGAGCGCAAGCATATTAAAAGCAGAACTTAAAACCTAAGGGCAAACATGCTATAAGGCGTGCATGTACACACACAAACAGAGTAGGGAAAACTACCAGTTTACCCTAAAGTCTAAGGGTCCTTTGTGTTGGATTTCCTTCCAATACTAAATAAAAATATAATAAGAGGCTCATTCATCGAACCTGACAGTGATAGATATCCACTCAATAGATACAAAAACGGCTATTTGCTTCATGACAGTGATAGATATCCACTCAATAGATACAAAAACGGCTATTTGCTTCATCTACACCAAAGATGCAAGACATTAAAACCCAACATTCCTCACAACCAAGACTGCTGATATAAGAACTTGTTATCAGTTTCTTCACATGGTTGATGTCCACAGCATAACGTTCCTTGATTCCTCGATTTTTGGAGGTATAGAAGAACTGCTATTTCAGTGGCAAAACTTTCTATGAGCAGTCACTTTGTGCATATATTTTTGTGAAGTTAGGTCTGTCTCTAGTCCAAACCCCCATCGATTCGGGATTAAATGGGTGCTATTATTGTTGTTGGTTGATGTCCACTTTTTTGGACCTGAGTACTAAGTTACTAACATTAGCAGCTGCATATAAAGATGATAACACATATCAACTAGACAACTACATATAAAGATGCTAACAAATATTTCCAGATTATAAGTGAAGGATTCAATGTAATTGAGACTAACCGCATCTTCTATATAAAAGCCTTTGGTCCATTTCATAAGAGTCCCTGATGCAATTGATGATTGCTTGATTGGGAATGAAAAGGTAAAACCTAGCTCCCTCTCTCTACCAGGTGGCATATGAAAATCTTCATCTTCCGTATCAACAAATTTCTTGAGTGCTTCAGCAATAAAATCAAATAATGCCTGAAATCTCCATAATTAAAAGCTTTCAGAATATGTAGAGAAGTCCAATGACAACTAAACTTGCAAATCTGGCAGAAGAGAAACTCACATCCGAAGTTCCAACCATCAAATGCGGAGGAATCGAAACTTCTTCAAACTCTTGTTTACCCACACGGTTTTCTTTCCCACCCAATTGTACACGAAGGACACGGAAGTTTGTGCCACCAAGGTCCAATGCATAAAACCAACCTATCTCATCTCTACAAAGGCAGGCCAGAAAGAAACAAGGATGTTCAGCATCATAACAAAGCCAAACACACACACAAAGAGTGTTGAGATATAAAGAACTCTGGGATCAAAATACGTAATGGCCAAACTAATATCCCTACTAAGTAATTTATACCGCCAAATCGGCAAATCGCTAAGTTTTAGATGGATTTGAATCACAAATTGGTTGCTGTCATACCTATAGTCACAGTGCAATCATATTTAATCTTAGAGCACAAAAATACATCCTCGGAATTGGTCATTCCAGTTGTGAGTGCAGCTTTTGATAGCAAAAGTCAACAATCATAGAAACAAAACAAACGAGTTCACTTTGCATTAGCTAATAGCCCAAAACACTCTTTGAAATGAATCTAAAAAAAACCATGTTGAGTTATTGATTTCAGATTCATTTTGCCATAACACTCCTCCCTAAAGGTGTTTCTGAAAACATAAATACTCTTTTGCTTTCTCTTAAACTCTTAGCAGAAAGGATTTCCGATGATTTGAAGACAACCTTTTAGTTTCCCAATTCTATCTAATTCCAAAAAAAAACTGTTGGGTTTTTGTTTCAGATTCATTTTCGCATAACACTCCTGCATAAAGCTGTTTCTGAAAACATAAAAATACTCTTTTGCTTTGTACTCAATTCCTAGCAGATATGATTTCCCATAACTGGAAAACACCCTTTTCGTTTTCTTTTAATAGTTGACTTCTCCACCCAAAAATACCCGATCTTGAAAACAACAAACATACAGAAAAACCCACTTCACGGGGCATTGACACAGCTTTAATTGGAATCTCCGCTACTGGAACCGTGGGATTGGATTAGTCGAGGTCAGCGTAAGCTCGCCTGGACAACTGAATTATTAAAAAAAACACTTTCGTATGTAAAAAAGATTCTGTGTGTGTGTGTGTATACCCGGTGGGAAGATTGTCGACGTAGCTGATGATCATCTTGAGCTTGCTGCCGCCTTCCGAGGCCAGTCCGGCGTGCATCTCGACGGCCATGGCGTCGGCCACCTGCCTCAGCTTCCCAATTGGGGTCCCACACTTGTCCTCCAACTCCCTCACTATCGCCGCCGCCTTCGCCCACCGCCCCGAGCTCCGCATGCGGTGGCGCACCACCAGCGCCGCCGCCACGCACACCGCCGTCGCGCATACCGCCCCCACGCACACCGCCACCTTCCCCATCGACTCTCTCTCTCCAAAGATCTACCCTTTTGCTGTTTCTCTGTTTCTCTCTCCTCTGATTAGATTTGGGCTTTGATGGGGAAATTGTTGAATTATTTTTGGAGAGAGAGAGAGAGAGAGTGGAAAGAATGAGGAATTTCACGATTTAATCGGAACAGTTTAAGGAAGGGGAAAAGGACAGGGTTAAAAAGACAAAGGGGTTTTTGAGTTTGGTGGACTTTTTCATCACTTGCATTACTCCTATCCTGTTGGGGATTGGATTTGGATTAAGAAGATAAAACTGTGTTATCCAAAGTTTACATAACCGCCCCTTTTTTTACACGCATCCCAACTTATTCATTGGTCTTGTTAAAGGTAGGTCATTCACGCCAAACTAATAAAGAATTTACAAGAAATTACCTAAACGTGGCCCAACTCCAAAAATCAAACGTTGGTCGATTAGGTGGAAAGCAAATGTACCAACGGACCTGACGAACCAGGCTAAATAGGAAAATTAATGATTGGCAGAGGGGGATTAAATTCAGTACGCTGCAAGTGGAAACCCCACCGCTTGTTGCTCTTACCGTGCGTTTATTATTATAATATGAATCGTTCATCTTATATACTCTGCATAGAAATATATCAACGCAAAAATTCAGTTTAATTGGACATATCGAAAAAATTGAATTTTTGTTATAAAACAGAAGGTCTGATTTTGTCAATAATTTTAGAATTAAACTGTTCATAATCGTCAATTTTATAAACCATATTTCAATTTATAAAATGCTATTGATGTCTGATCAAAAGTATTTTTTCTCGTGGATATACTATTTTGCAAACCTTCCAAGATGAACAAATCAGATTATCACAATAAACGTATGACGAGACCCACGAATAGCAGCGGTGGAAAATCTGGCGAATAGAATTTAAACTCTTGGCATAAACCCACTCGACAATAGGAAAATAAAGTTACATAAATTTGACCAAAATTGAGTGATTTGTTGGATGGTGAGGAAAAACTTTCTTATTTTAGTCATTTGTGCCTTATACTGTTAGATTATTATCCTGTTAGATGTGCATGAATCCTCTCTCTCTGACACATACGGGTCTGCTGATTTGTCTTTCTCTACTCCCAAGTGGTTGGTTCCATTGGCAAATGAGATTGCCTTGTTCACACTTCACAGAGTGGGCGTGAATAAGACAATCAGGTGAGCGATCATGGCCATCCGTTTCAGTTTTGAACGGTCTGAATTTAATGTAACTTTTTTAAAGAAGAGTGAGTTCCCCGAAAAAATTTTATTTCAATTTGGACCGTCAAATACACTTTGAAAGCACACGATGATAGTTTGCAAAACTCTTTTTCATGGAAACATCCATAGAAAAGTTTTTCTCTTGGTAAATACTTGGACTTCTTTGTTCAATGCTTGGGTTTAAGCTTTCTATAGTCATTTAGGCTACACCACACATACTCTCTTTGCTCTAGTTTTAATTGAGATCTTCGCAAGTAGGCGGTTGGATTGGTCTCCTAGAAAGGTCTTACCTAGAATTAGTCGATGTGCGCAAATGTTAACCGGGACATCTGAGTTATAAAAAAATAAAGTATCACGTGGTGAAATCTTAGCTTCGACCTCAACGAAGTTGCCGTGAGGTATCTTCGAAATGGTTAATGGTTATGTGGTCTCGAAAGTGATACTCCTTACCAAATACGTGGATAACATTAAAATCACAGTTAATGACGTGTTTTGATAATTAATACTTGTCAATAACATTTTAAGCATTAACAAATATTTTCAATATGTCCTTGAAGAATATTAATTATCAAAACACGTATTGGACCATCATTTTCCTGAACATTAACCTATCTATACATCCAGCTTCAGCCTGTGTACTGAAATAAAGAGTAAGAGTCTCTCTCACACACATGGATAGCTTGTGTACTGAAATAAAGAGCAAGAGTCTCTCTCACACAAATGGATGCGTTAATTGTTTCCTAACCCCAAATGGAGGAAGGGGTGCTGCAGGCTGCTGTGTCGGCTAAAACAATATTGTCCGGAGCTCAAAAACGTGATTTGAAACATTCACTTGAAAAATCTCATTGCGTACTATGGCCTTGCAAAAAATTAAGTCAATCGAAAATCAATAACCTAGTGAACGAATCACCAGTTTACAGGGTTATTATCAATGTCCAAACTATTAAGCCAAAAATTAAGTAAAAAGAGTGATTAATTCACTAGGTTATCGATGCTCGATCGACTTAATTTTTTGCAGGGCTATAGTAAGTGATGAGATCTTTCAAGTGAATGTTTCGGATCAAGTTTTTAGGCTCAGGACGATGTTTTGGCCGGCACAGCACCCTGCTATCCTCAGCAACCCCCCTTCCTCCCCATTTAAACCAGATGAATGTATAGAATCCAATGAGTCTTTTTTTTAGAGAAAGAGCAAGAAATGCATTGATGGAATAAAAAGTACAGATATTGGGGTTCATAATTGAAACAAAATACAACAAACAACAAAGCTACAACCATAAACATAAAGCATGCAGATCCGCAGTAGCGCCAGTCCAAAACGGTGTGCCTCTGGCAGCTGCTGAGGAGGAAGACGTTAGTGTTGCTCGCTTGGCTAGGCCATGGGCGAGATGAACGTCTTGGCGGTCAACCTTGGTAATCCTGCAAAAAGCTAACTTCGAAATTTCCAATCCAAGGTTGCGCAACAAAAAGGTGTTGGCGAAGTGCGGCTCAGAGCGCCTTGCTAACTGCATGATAGCATTCAAACAATCAGAAGAAATGAAAACAACATTGAAATTGTGATGTATGGACCATACGACACCCAAAAGGATAGCCATGAGTTCAGTTTGTAAGGGTGAGGCACTGTAGCATGCTACAGAGCACTGTTGGAAGATAGTTCCATCCTGATGGGTGGCATAGAAGCCCAGGCCGCTCCGTGGGTTGTTGGCTTTCCAAGCCCCATCAATATGCAAGTTAACCACTCGTTGTTCAAACATGATGAAAGGAGGATAGGGCTTGAGAACAAAGGTTGGAGGTGGCTGTGCGGAAGGCGGAATGTGGTTCCGGTTGGTAAGAACAGTTTGAGCGGTCCATAGGGATGCACGCTTAAACCAGAGAGAGCTATCATGAGCCATAGCTAAGGCAGAGCTACAGGAAAAAGGCCGTGCGGAAAAGACTTGCTCATTTCTCGTTTTCCATATCGCCCAAAGAATTGCAATAAAGTGATGGAATGTGTCCAAGTCAGTGGTAGAGGCAGTGAGTTGTAAAATCCAATCCAATAGCCATTTCTTAAAAGAAAAATCCGCCGATTGGTCCGCTTGGGCGGGTAGGAATGGGGTTCCTGTCCAAACTGGGATCGTAAACGAACACTGCAAAAAAAGGTGGGTGATGGATTCCTCATCAGTCGCACACAATGGACAGGTGGGTGAGAGATGGTGCATTCTAGAAGACAGTCCTTGTCTGACAGCCAGGATACCCTTAACACATTTCCAGATGAATACTTTGAGTCTTTCAGGAAGGTCCAGATGCCAAATGGTTTTCCAAACGTGAACGCCTTTATGTAGATTCAGGGGAACAACTGGGACAACCGAGGAGTTTCGTTTGGCGTCATACAAACACCGATACCCCGATTTCGTATTATAGTGACCCGAAGTTGTATGCGGCCAAATGCGAGTATCTGCGCGTGGTTCCGAAGGCAGATGGATTGAGAGGATTTTGGGGATAACCTCCGGAGGGGAAATTCCTCTGATTTTTGGAAGGTTCCAACTGATGTTATTCGCTGTAAGGTTGAGGATACTGGAAAGTTTAAGTTGGGTAGGACCAGTGGCGGGGAGTATGTGACTGAGAGAGGGGCTGTTGGGGATCCATCGGTCGGAGAACAGGTCAATTGACTCCCCGTTACCAACAGTCCAAGAGATGTGATTAGCAATAAGGTCACGGCCATAAAGCAAACTTTTCCAAGCCCATGAGGACTGAGGGTGAGGCCTAACGGAGAGGAGGTGTGACCGAGCACAGTATTTTGGGAGAAGGACCTTGGAAATAAGGAGGTTTGGGTTGTTTAGGATACGCCAGCATTGGTTAATCCAATGAGTCTTGAATCAATTGGATATGTTCAAAAAAATTTGGGTATAAGTCATAAGTTTTTACATTCTCATTTCTTTCGTCAAAACGAACTTACAATCTACAGTCAAAACGAACTTACAATCTACAAAAATTTGACACAATAACAAGTGCGAGTTTTTTTAATAAGGACAAAAGAGGAATTTTTTTTGGAAAACTAAGCCCGAATATTCACTGTTTCGGATAAAAGTTGTGGCTTTGTTCGGTTCATGTTTTTATTTTAGTTTTAATTTTGTTTTCAATCATTACCCTACTTCTTCCTCCAATCATTATCTTATTTTTTCAATTATTACTTTCTCATCTCTCTCCAATCATTACCCCTATTTTCAATCATTACTCTATTTCTCTCTCCACCCACTACCAAAACTAATTTAAACTAAACTCCCAACCAAACACTATCTGTGTTTTTCCCTAAATAGCGGCTTCCTACTTGGACACCTTGCAATAAAGAGAGATACTATTTTGTTCACTCTCCCGCGAGTATACTAACCATTCTACTTTGATGATCAATCAAATTCACTCATTTTTGTTTTCAGATTCTTTTAGTATTAGGAGATCGTGCAAAAATTTAGCTCAATACAAAGCCCTCAATCCCATGCTTGTAGTCCAAGGCCTAATAGTTATGGGCGACAATTCTCGGGCTTCTTCTTGGCCGACCCATGTGAGTCGACTACAGTCTACACCCTAACAAGTTCCAGCCAAATTAATTTAGGGAAAATGATGGTTCAGACGTGTTTCGATAATTGATACATATTAAGGACATTTTCAGCATTAATAAATATTCTTAGCATGTTCTTAGTAGGTGTTAATTATCAAAACACGTCATTGGCCGTCATTTTTCCATTAATTTAACAAAACAGTTCCCCACATAATTTTTGTCCAAAAATACCCTCTCTCTTCCGTGCGTGTTCCCACTCCTCTCCCTTCCCAGCATGTACGGGTGTCTCTTGTTTTTCTCGACCATTGACTTTCTTCAAGAAAGAGATCTTTGAACCCCTGAAAACTGAAATGACAAACCAAAAGGCCCTGCTCTCTTATTGTTTCTTTATTCTACATTTCTACACATTCTGCTATTCTGGTGATATTTTTGACCTTTTCAAAATAAGATTTGGCTGTTCAAATCAAAAGTAATTTTATTTATTTATTTTCAATTCGAGTTTTATATTGTTGTGACCGAATTTATAATATAAGTTTTTGTCTATTTTAATTGTTAATTGTCTAATTCATAATTAATTGTTAATTCAACAATTAATAGTATTTTTTTCACAATTAATGTTAATTAACACTATTAATTCAACAATTAACTATATTTTTCACAATTAACAATGTGAATTAACAGAGTTAAAATTATCAATTAATAGTCAAATTCATAATTAATTGTGTTAAATTAACAATTAGCATGTCATAGTAACATGCCCCATACACAATACACAATATACACGTACATCCTAAAATATCACTATTCATAGCGTAAATAAAAAATACTATAAGAATTACTCCATAAGATTTAAAATAAAAAGTGAGAGAGAGAGAGAGAGAGAGGTGGTTGTGTTTCAGTATACTTTTTTTTAAAAATAAGTACTTGTTTCACATTTTTAAACTAAAAAATAATGTAAATAAAAAATAATTTTTTAATTTTTTTGCACCGTATTAAAGATCTCAATGAGATTTATCAAACAAGATCCATATTGATAAGAAAATTATTTGCGTAAACACATAATTTTTGAGCTTTTCTTAAAAAAATAAGTACTTATTTCCCTTTCGGGAACGGGGCCTAAAATTGTAAAATTACACCCAAAGGAGGCTTACACTTATAGCACATAGGACTTAAGGTGCTGTTCCGCTTTCTTTTTTCAAAAAAAAATGTAATTTGAAGCTCAAATATAATGAAAATAAAAATATTTTTTAAATATTTTTTTTGCACAATTTAAAAGATCACAATGAGATCTATCAAACAAGATTTATATTGGTAGAAAAATTATTTGCGTCAACACATAATTTTTGAACTTAAAATTATCTTCCTTTTTTAAAAGTTCTTTTTTTCAAAAACTGGAACACACTTTAGTGGGCTATGAACTTGAAATTTAGGACAGGACCGGTCATTTTCTCACAATTCTTCTCCTATGTAACTGTAGGCCCAAATATTGGCTGAAAATGGCCCATTACGTTGAATTTACATTATCAGATGAACTTATGAGCCCTGGCCCCTGTGGCTTCAACCATGGCATACCGTAAGCACTAAGTTAGCAGTGCTAATGTGCAAATTGAAGAAAAAAAAAAATCTACTCCATTAGTTGAAGTTTGGAATCTTGGTGACGCATCAAAATCTCTAGGTGAAGTGCAAAAGATCCATTAGTTGTGATTTTTTTTGACTAGGTGAATCGCAATCGTATCATTTCATAAAGTCCAACGGCATTTACTAGGGAATCCATCTGAAATACAGAGATATGAAAACTAATGCGCACCCCTAAACTTACAGGATAGACAATCTCAATAAAGTAGGAATACCTAATCTCTATCATCCGGACAAAGGCACATACGAAAAACCTTTCAAAGCAAAGCCGACACACGAAGTTCGACCATTCGAATCAGAAAACGATATAGAAATTAAGCACCTACGGGCATAGATCATATTCATGCAACAAGAAGAAGGCACCGTGGATTCCAAACAGCAAAACTTAAGTCTAAAACTGAAACAAAACTGTTAGACCTGTTATGCAAAAGCCAACGCCTGCCTACTCATGACGCGAGAGGCTAACAATTAACAAACACCACCGAGCCTTCGTTGTCACGAGCAATGGACGCCACTCCAGGCCCCAGGCGAGCCCCCGCTGCCACGGTGGGCTTTGGACGCGGGAAGGCAAACACCGGCGAACCCGACTAGCCCACGCGGCCACGTCGAGCACTGGATACCACCGCACAGACAAAACCTAATAGAAACAAAAGCGAAAAAAGAAGAAACAAAAAGCCGGAAAACCAGATTTGATATGAGCCTCCACACTCCGCACAAAAAACGAACCTCACAGGCGGTGGAAAGTAGGAGGAGGCGGTGGAAGGCGGCAGTAGAAGGCAAGATGATGGGCTATGGTGGTGACCCGGTGGAAGGTAACCACATGCCTCTACAACTCTGGTAGAAATACAAATGAACCCAATTATTTCAATTGCTCAGGATGCTATTCCAGGAATATCAATGAACTCGATTATTTTAATTGTTCAGGATACTTTTTTTTAAGCTTCTGGAGTTTATTTTTTAGTTCAAGATCCCACTTACGGAATCGAATAGTAGATTTGTTCCGTCCAAAATGAGAATGGGCCAGGGTTATGAACTTATTTTCTATAATATGATGATGGAGATGATTCCATGATTATAATAAGTTCATTTCACACAAGACTAGACCAGAATAGGGATATGATATACATTCTTGTTATAAGAAGGGGTTAGTCGAGCCTATCAAAGTAGATCAGTTGGTCCAAAGTGCCCTTCACAATCTTGTGATATAAACGATGAAGAAGGGGGAGATAAACAAAGAGGAGGGTTTTACAAGAGAGATTTGAGTAAAAATTAAGGAGTTATATGTTGGTAGAATTTGTTGTTGATTATAACTTGATCCATTCAGAGCCATCAATGAAGCCAAGTGAAATAAAAGGCTTAGCTTCCTCATCAGTGAGTTCTCTTGACCATGACACTCTCCCTGCAAAACCTGCCCCTGCTCCTGTGCACTTGTATTGCCCATAGAAAACAGTCCTGCATGCATTCCCCAAAAACAAAAACACAAATGACAACACAATCAATTCATTTAAAACTTAGTCTTGTCCGCCTTAGGCTCCACGCTAGTGGACAATTGAATAGATCCCCCAAGGATTAGTCGGGTTACGCCGCGTAAGGTGACTCAGACACCGTTTGTTATAAAGAGAACATCTATCAACTGACTAGAAGCCTAGGCTTACTTAAAGTAGAATGCACACGTATGTTAGTGTAACCTAATCTCAAATCCAATGGACAGATATATCTATGCTTGTGTATGTACATGCACAAGCCTTTTTGCAACCAAAGCACATGCAAACATAGTTGACTTATTTTTGTTTAGATGCACTATGCGTCGCGGGATGAGCTGTAAACCCAGACATCCTGAGTTCAAAACTTGGCCCACCAGGCCGCGAGAGAGAAATCTCTTGTGAATCCCTTAGTTCAAGCGTGGTTGCCTTTGACTGGACCGGAGAGGGGAATAGTCGAGGTGTGCGTAAGCTGACCCATACACCCTTTACTATTAAAAAAAGAAGATATTTTATTAAAGTGGATGAGCAGAACGGACATACAATAATAAGAGGATATAGGGCTCCAAGTCACCACTTCTGTATATAGTTGATACCAGAAATCTCCACTTGAGACACCTTGACAATTGAATAATTTTGTCCCAGAGGTGGGGTAGTTGGTCATTTAGTTAATAAAGTGTAACTACCTAGATTGGGGATATGCAGCTAGTGCCCCTCTGGATAAGGTAAAAAAAAAAGACAATAACCAAAGCCCATATATACAAAGACAAAAAGAAAACAGTAAGCTGCGGATTAGAATGGGGACGGCACCGTCCAGTGCATGCCCACTATTAAGACCTACAGATTGTGAAGTAATGCTCTTGCCTATTGCTGCTATCTTATCTATTCCTGCACCATCGCCAAAAGTGGGCTTACCTTTTTTGGTGGGTTAGTTTATGTCCTTGCCTTTTTCGAAAAGGGAAACTATATAAATTAAGCACGAATGTCGTGCGAAAAACCGAATCAAGAATGGTGTGGTGGTGATATTTTTGAAGTTCTGGACAAAGTAGTCGGTGTTTTGGTTCGAATTTGAAGCACCGTGAAGACGTTATTTTATGCAAATTGAGTATTAATTGGTATATCGTTGCCCTTTTACAAGATACGTTATGTATATGCATATCCCGCTATCCAATGAGGGGATTACGTGCAAGAGCGAGAGAGAGAGAGAGGAACTTACATTTCGCGACTAGGGTCACCCCAGTTATACCAGCCTTTAGGCATGATAATGTTGTCCATATAAGTAAAGGCAAAGACAACCCTAGAGAAGGGACCCCATGCCCTACCAAGGTAGAGAGCTCCGGAGCCCGTGACCTTACAGTTAACAAACGAGAACCCTGTGTCTTCCAATATGCTCCCTCTGCCTTGTGCTGTTACAGCCCCTGTTAACTGTGCTATTGCATGCACGTGACACCCCTGCAAAAATACAAAATTAACCATATCTACAGTATTATATAAACCCCTTAAATTATTTCTCAGAAATTGCAAAGTTTGTTCATCATGCATGCGACTGTGGTTTAACCAGTGTGTCGGTATCTTTGATGTGAGAAATGAGAATTAGATGAGTTCAATATGTAGACATATAGATTTGAACGGTTCAGATCACAATGATGAAATTCTGATTGGACACAATGAGGCGCCTTCCAACCCTGTAGTGCATTGGCGCACTACGGGATCCCCTCGTCCGAATTGAGAGCCCATACCCGAGCGCCGATAAGTAGCTTTTTACTTTGCAAATGTGAACTTGGTGAATGGAGAGGCAGTATACAACTTAAGGTGCAGGAGGAACAAGGCAGGGGAGGTGCAAATAATTAAAATCAGGTTAGGTATAATAAGAGAAATAAATAAGTTAAGAGTAAATACCTCAAAAAGAGAGAGGCCATTGCCAAAGATGAAGTCCACAGAGCCTTCAATGTAGCAATCCTTGTAGTAATGCCTACCCGTCTGATCATAGAGTGTGTCCTGTGCCCCAAGGAATCTGCACCCGACAAAGGCTGCTGTATCTGCTGATATCCTAAATGCCACTGCTTGTTTCCCTATTGCCCCTGGTGCTGGCACTGGTGTGGTGTTCTGTTTAGCATACACATGCATGTCTAGCTCAGAGAGAGAGAGAGAGAGAGAGAGTGATTTTGGTTGTGTTTAAAAGAAAAACTATCATTGTTTGGTTCATGTTTAAAATAAACTCTTGATAATAATCCAAGCAATGTTTCCCTGAAAAACAGAACATACATTGTTCCTATTGTGGGTTCCTGTTTCAGCTAAAATCGAAAACTTGACGTCGTAAAAGACTCCCCGTTTCCGCTATCTTTTTTATCTATAAAAAAATAATTCCTCAAAGTAAAGTTGTTTCTCCTGTATTAAAACTTTTTTCACCTCCATTCTGCTTTTGACCACTCCCATTTTCACCTACACTAAACCATCTTTAAGTTATTAGTTAAGTGGAAACAACTTGACTACAAAGTACTACAAAAAGTAGTCCACAACTTTTCGCTTAGCGGAAATGCCTCCTTAATTGAAACCCTTCCTAACACCAATTGGTTTTAGGAGAGATACTCGAAAAACTGTATGTGATTACCTTGAATGTGATGTTCTTGGCAATGAAATATGGAGAATTCACGGCAAAAGTTGCAGAACCAAAGGTCCCCATGGGCTGCCCATTTGGACCAAGTGTTTGAGCTGTGTCTCCCCACTGAATAATTGTCTTCTCTGCCCCTGCTCCTTCTAGGGTTATAAATGCTTTTAATGTAGGGATATTAACCTTCTCCCTATCATTAAAAATTCACATTTTCGAATTAAATCCATTTTAGATATACAGAGAATTACTAAAAATACACCAAACAAAGAATGAAAGAAAGCATGTGGAAAGATGAAACAAAAGACGGCTCATTCACCACTTGGTACATTTTCGGTCCCATTACCTGTTTCACAGGGAATTATGATCAGAAGGGGGAAAAAAAAAAAAGACAAACCAATATTGACAAATTCCATAACTTCAATTTTTGACAAATTCACGAGCCCGTGACTTGATAGAACGATGATGCAATTTCATGTTTTGGTGTTGCATTTTCATGTATTGGTGGTTTTGTGTGTGTGTGTGTGTGTGTGTGTGTGTGTGTGTGGGGGGGGTAGCTTGATCAGATATCATTAAGTACCTCATCCGAGCATTATTATCTTGTAAAGAATGAATCCGAAACACTAGATAAAACCCACTGATTTTTGGTACATCAAGATAATAATATTCGAATGAGACACATAATGATATCTAATCGAGCTGATTTTAGGTACATTTGTTCTACTCGACTAGCTCTATGAAGTGAACGTTTCTGATCATCGGAGTGGGCCCCATTTGGGGCGCTGCTCTTGGCGCCCCTCGCCTCTGTTTAGACCATGTTCATTTTGGGATTTTGGTTTTGGGTAATGAGTGGAAAGATATAGATAAACAAATGAAAGTGATAATTGTGAGAAAATTTATTGAAAACTGTGTGCAGAGAGAGAATTCAAAATCCAAAATCTCCAAACGAACATGGCGTTTGGGGTTGGCATCTTGTCAACTTTTATTGTTAGCATAGCAAAGGCCATTATTTGGGCATACTTTACTTTTGCTTTCATCCCTTTATCTCGTTGTATTTTTCGCTCTGAGTTAATAAAATTTCTTTTGTCGAGGGAAAAAAAAAACGATGATGTAATTGGTATAACTCCAAAACCACTAATAAAAGTTAAAGAGAAGGAGCAGATCAAAAATTTAAATGTTTTGAAAGTTCAATTTAGCGTAAAATTGTTCGATGTGGTCTACAGCATTTGTTAAGTTAATAACATACATGATACACTAACCAAAAGAAAAATAAAAATGCCCCCTTTGCATAAAACCGAAGTGGTGAAACAGAGGCACATTTTAGGAAAATTTAAGCTCAACACGGATGGTTCTTTTGACATGGCCTCCAGGACAGGTAAAATGGGAGGACTCATCGGCCGAGACGATAAAGGTCAATGGGTGACTGGGTTTCACCGGAATCTAAACTATGCCACTTTCAGCACTGCTGTAGAATGCTGGGCGATTCGACAAAAACTTGGGGGAAATTGACTCATTGGTGGCCTCTCAGCTTATCAATGGGTCCCTAAGCGATAAGCATGGTCTCAACAACATCATTTGTGATTGCGGGTCAATGCTTTCGAGGCTTGATAGCGAAGTAAAGCACATCTACCGGGAAGGAAACTATTGTGCCGATTTATTAGCAAGTCTTAATTTTCAGCAACAATCTTTAGTTGTACTACCTATTATGCCACCTTGTATGGGGCAAGCTATGTATGATGATGCCTCAGGGAAGAAATTCCTTAGAAGCAATGGCTCTATTTAATTTTTAATGCAGTACCTCTTTAACCAAAAAAGAAACAGAGGCACAAAAACCAACCTCAATATTGACAAACTCTCAAGTCCATGACTTGACAGAAGTGACAGATGTGGACGTTTGATATAACAATTCTATCGATAATTAGAGATTATTTGGCCTAATAAGCCAGATGGTACGTCGCACATTCTGCCCCGTGTTGTAAAAGTCGGCCAATCAAGTACTAGTCGGTGCTTAGGCACTAGGTGAGGGTTCAACGCTTAGATTAAAATAGGCCTAGTCGGCTGCTAAGTGCTAGATATCTGACTGGTCGGCCCCTAGGTGCTAGTATTTACGAAATGGGATAGAATGTCCATACGCTTGGAACTAAACAGAAGCAAAATACAGAGGTCAAGAATTATGCTTACGTACGTGTAAACTCCTGCATGAATCCTGATCACAACTCTCATCAGATTAACAGAAGGGAGAGAATCAATGGCATCTTGAATCGTCGTGAAATCTCCGGTGGCCGGATTTCTATCGACGGTGAGTGTGTAAGAAGCCACGAGCTTGTTCTTTGCAGTTTTGAAGAGGGAGTGGTTTAGGCTCCCAACGAAATCAACCCATTTCAGGAATTGCTTTTCTGAGAATTGGACTTGGGTCATGTTTGTTGGGAGCTGAATTCCTGATGAAGATTTCTTGGGTCTTATTCCCTTGGTGTGGCATAGGGTAAGGGTTGCATTTTGGAGGAGAGTGAGAGTGAGAATAATATAGAAAATGTGTTTAAAACAAGACATGAGTTTCAGGAGAGAGAGAGAGAGAGAGAGAGAGAGAGAGAGGAATGTTGTTCTTGGACTCTGGAAAGGAATGTTGTGCTTGGACTCCGGAAGTCCAGTGGGAGCTGGTTTATGTAATGATCATAAGGACCCAGACCTATACATACCCATGTTTACATGTATATACCAGCGTGTGGATTTAAGTCACATAATTCGTAAGCGTGAGCGTGAAAGCGTCTTTCAAATCTCTTTTTTGAACAGCCTTTCAATCATATCTCAGATTACTAAAATTTGCAAAATCGAGGATTGAGAGCAAAACCCATAATATTTTGAAAGATATGTGACTAAGGTCGGACACATATAATGCGTGTGTAGCATCAACCTATATCTAATACTTGACATTATTTGCATTCTAATTTTTGTTTGTTTTGTGCAAAATATCTAACCGTCCCCCTCTGTACATAAAAGAAGCAAGAGAGAAATTAGTATGGAAGATGGTTCAAGGGATTTACAGGTGTTTGGGGAAGTTTTATAATTGATGACAAGTGTAGAACTGAAGTGCAAACACCATACCCTCATCAATGTGCTCGTTTTAGGTGAAAAGTGAATGTCTTTTCTTTCTTTTTTTTTTTTCTTTATTTCTAAAAGATTCGGATTCTCACCGATCCAAGTTTTAGGCTGAACAGGACAGTTTGATCGTCTAATGTTATAATTAATAATTCAAATTTGTTAAAAAAGTTTTACAAGTACAGTCTCGTCCGGTCCAAATTAAGAATCTTTCTAAAGTAAAATGTCGAATTAGAGAAGGATGTCATGGGACTGAGAGGTCACGGGTGCTTCCACTGACATCTATGTAGAGAGAGAGAGAGAGAGAGAGAGAGAGAGAGAGAGAGAATCACAAGCATGCAATGTAGGCCACAAGACAAGTTCCCATGAATGCACGTTTGGGTCATAGGAACGTTTGTTTGGAAGTTTTTATGCCTTCGGTTTTGTTGTTTGGTGCCCGTGAACGTCTCTCTGTATGTGTGTGAAGGTGAATATATTCCAAAGAGATATGATTGCCCATTTAATCGGAGTTATACACCATAGTGCATAATCCAGTGCAATCAAAATCATCAGATAAAAAGTTAAAAAATTTCATACCAACCACTTTGGATGGCTGAGATCAGATCCATTTGCCATAGTGCAATACCACTTGACGACTACTGACTAGGTGGGGATGGTAAGTGGAAGAACCATCACACCATAAAATCAATGTGGTGTGCCATACGCAGTTCCGGCCCAAACTCATTTTGGAAAACTCAAGCGTGCATGTAAATTTATGTACATCTCGACTAATCTTGGTCCAATTTTACTGCCCACTTGCGATGAGTCCAATTAAGCTGAAACAAAGCTCCATATGAGCTGGACCCAAAGGAGTTGAGAATACATGAGAAGTTTCGAGCCTGAGAAATGAATTGGCATGTGCTAAATTTGAAAGAATTTTTTGTTTGTGGGTGGATGCTCGAGGATCAATTGTTTTCTATGTTTGTGGTTGGCCCCAAAGGAGTTGAGAATACATGAGAGGTTTCGAGCCTGAGAAATGATTTGGCATGTGCTAAATTTGGAAAAATACATGAGTTGAGAATTCTATTGTTTTCTATGTCATTGTATATTGTTTTCTTTTTTGGGCAAGTCATCCTATTGTTTTTTGCCACTGTTGCAAGTGTAACCCGAACAAAGAGCAAAACTGTCAAAACCAGCTGTAGGCAACAACTCTCAAAATTGAATCAAACAGAGCTAGGGACAAACCGTAAAAAATAGCTATATCCTCTCTGTTTTAGATCCAGACCGGGCTCTCGAAAGCTCATGTGAAGGTCGAACGATGCCTCTATCTCAATGTTGAACTTCTTATAGTTCAAGTGTGGGGGGCCCTAGTTAGTAAGGCTGGTATAGTTGACTCGAAGCAGCAAACCGAACAGACCCTTATTTCAAGTCGCCCTTCTTTGGGATAGGATCGTTATAGTAGGACAGTCCCGCGAGGGAAGGGCAGGGGACAAGAGACTTTCTTCCAGAGAAGATGTTCATGCATCGAAGTCAACTCAACGCAGATAGAACCAGCAACAGTCTACTAGTGAGATCAATTCTATGGATGTTTTTGTGTAAGCAGAATGCCTCTTGAAAAGGCAAGTCAGTAGATGGTGCGAGACCAAACCGAGATGGGATTCCTTTCTTGTTCCTCCCTCTATATATCCGACAAACTACGTGGCTATTCATTTCATCCGTAAGCTCGACCATAAACTTTTAAATAACCTTTAAACTCTTGAACGTTTCCGACTAATAACCTAGTTTTGTTTGTCTAAATTACAAAAGTTTCTCTTGTGAATCTCTTAGTCCCAGTGTCGATAGTTTGCCTATAACTCCAACAGGAAGAGGAATAATTCAAGTGCACATGAGCTTACATGGACACCATGAACGCTGTAACGGAAAAATCTTAAGAGTTGCTTCTTAGTTACCCTTTTGTCTTTACTGGACCAATCTTGTATTACACTTTGAAAAAAGTCTTACAGAGGTAGCAAAGCGGAGAGAATTTGCCGTCTCTTTGCCTGGTCGCAAATTTCAAGACTCCAGAATTAGTTGAGGTGCGTGCAAGCTGACCCGGACATCCGGTACTAGTTTATGGAAATAGAAATAGGTCCCAACAACAGTGTGTAGCAAAATCACGCATGCAAAATCTCACTTTCAGATGGGCCAAAAATCTTTTAGTTCAAAATGGACCACACTAACAGATACGCCCAGCAGGATTTCGGCTTACTTTTAATCACAAAGAATTAATTGGTCAACCTAAAGTACTGGGCTTCTTATATAAACTCTAGGCCTTCCAGTCTGGAGAATCAACATCTAATAAGGCCAGCTAATTTCTTCTTAGCTGATGAACAATAGTGATAAGTGAGATAAACTTGTCTCACAGCAAGATTGAAACAAGACATTATTCGTTGATAAGTCAAGTGTGTCCGGGTCAGCAAACGCTCTCACCTTGAATCTCGATTAATCCTTGGGGACCTAATCCCACCATCCACTAGCAGGGTGTCCGTATAAAGCCGGGACAAAATTCTGCAAGGAATGGCCCCATAAGAATATATAGCACCTGAGAGATTACGAATCTCAAGAATGAGCAAACTCATCAGTTTCAAGCTTTGACTTTCATGCCAACTCGTCGGAGTTCAAGCAGGACTGTATTTGACTTCCATTATCATTATTATTCTTTCACCATAAGAAAACTTTAGGAAAAGAGCTTGATGTGTTAATCATTAGTATGAAAAAAAATATATCGTGATCAGGAAAATCTCAACTGAAGAGATGACACTATCTCACCAGCTTGACAGTCATTTACTCCTCAGTATCGATCATTCTTCACTACCATTTTTCATCAATACACAAATGGATGAAAAAAAATAGCTCAGCAAACTAAGAAAAACTAAAAAACGCTGTTACGTACTTAATTTCCACTCACAATTGTCATTATATTGCCGCAGCTCTTATGGTGGAAGGGTCAATCTACTATCTAGCCTAGCCCAGAGTTAGTCCGGTTGGTTGGTGGGTTGGCTTCTCTCACAATTGACGAATGCTCAATTCTTGAGGTCAGACAACATGAAAGTAATTTCTTATGAATTTCCTAATCCTGTTGTGAATGACTTGTTTTTGACCGAGCGGGGAGGGGATTAGTTGAGGTACGAGTAAGCAAACACCTCCGACTGTCAAAAAAATAAACAGAAAGAAAGAAAAAACCAAGAGAAGGGGTCCATCTAGCCTAAGAGGCATGATGCATGAATAAGGCACTTTTGTCATCTTCATATCCCCCCTAGAGAATAAAGTCATACAGATACAGTTCTAGGAAAGGGTGTGCTCTGTTGTAGGACAAACATCTTGTGAAGAGATATGTTGATCTCAAATAAAGGCTCTCTGGCTTCTAGCAATTTATCCTTGAAAGGCTTTGAAAGGAAAAAGACATATAACAATAAATGGACAAATAAAATAATATATCATCTTTTCAGGTTAACCATAGGTTAGGAATCTACTTAATGACACACATCCGCAAAAAGGAAGAAAAAGATAATGAAAGAATTGACCTGAAGATGCCGTGCCACTTACCACCTCCACTGAAAAAACGTAAACAGAGTATAGATAAAGGGGGTAATTATTCAACGCACCTGAAGTATTACATGAAGTTATCTACGTGGTACTCATAATCATATATGTAGCGACAAATTTTACGGTAGAAATATTATCATTCACTTTTGTAAGGTTATTGGGAGACAAGGAGTGATCCAATATGTACTGGCGATCTTTTAATTGCGGGAAGTACCACATTGCAATGCCAAATGATACTCTCTGGAGGACCCAATAATTGGCCAGGTTATAGAATAATTAGGGTGATATCAACAAAGATTTCTCTCTCTCTCTCTCTCTCTCTCTCCAGTATTCTCAGGCTGGTGGTGGTGTCTCGAGTTTTTCTGGCCCTCCCCCAGAATATCTTTCTCCACCCCAAAATCAAATCCTAAATGATTAAAACGGCAGCAATCACCTTCATAGCCATAGCCAGCTCACTCTCCTCCCTCTTCTCTTCACCCCCTCCAAAATCTTACTACCACCACCTCTTCATCTCACTATCAGATAATGCCTCAATCTCAAACCACCTCTACACCCTCACCCGCCGACCCCATGTCGCCGGCTCCCAAGCAAACGCCGAAGCGGCAGCCTATGTCCTCTCCACTCTCACTTCCTCCAACATCCAATCCCACATCACATCCTACGAAGTCCTCCTCACCTATCCTATCTCCCGTTCCTTGACACTAACACCCCCTGCTCCGGATCCTCCAACCACGTTTGATCTTCACCAGGAGATCTACGAGGGGGACCCGTACGCTGAAGTGGCCAATCAAGTTTTACCCACGTTCCACGCGTACGCCAGGTCGGGTACCGTATCAGGACCCGTGGTGTATGCGAATTACGGACGCCTGGAAGACTATGTGACATTGGAGAAAATGGGAGTGAACGTTTCAGGAAGTATTGTACTAGCAAGGTACGGAGAGATATATAGAGGGGACATTGTGGAGAACGCTTATGATGCAGGTGCTGTGGGGGTGGTAATATATACGGATAGGAAGGACTACGGTGGTGGGGGAGGTGGCGCCGCCAAGTGGTTTCCATATGACAAGTGGATGCCGCCGAGTGGGGTCCAGGTGGGGTCGGTGTATGGTGGGACTGGTGATCCAACCACGCCCGGTTGGCCTAGTTCTGGGGCCTGTGAGAGGTTATCGGATCATGAGGTGGAGAATAGAGAGGATGTCCCGCAGATACCTTCGTTGCCTGTGTCTTGGGCAGATGGTGATGCAATCATGAGATCTATGGGTGGACAAGTGGCGAACAACGATTGGCAGGGTGGTGTAGATGCCCCAGTTTACAGGGTTGGACCAGGTCCTGGAATTCTACAACTTAGTTATACAGTAAGTGTCAAATTAGTACCACTATAGACGGGTTCAGCAATAAGAACTTAGCAGTTGTAGTCACAGGGATATGTAACCATTACAAATTACTCAGTATGTACGTTTGCTGGTTTTTCTCAGGGGAAGCAAGTCATAAGCACAATCCAGAATGTTATTGGTGTTATTGAAGGAGCAGAAGAACCTGACAGGTATGCTCAAAATGTTCTACATCAGCAAAAAAAGTAAGCTAGTATTCATGGGTTGGGAGCAACAAACATCACTTAGGTCCAATATGCCTATGCAATATGAAGAACTATAATGTGTAGGATAAATCAGAAGTTCATTGTCCTTTGACCTTGTAGAAAGCTATCGATCTAGCCTAACTGCATTAAGTACCAAATACACTCACCTTATAGTGATTTTTCTTTAAAACTATCAACAGGTTTGTCATTCTGGGAAACCATCGGGATGCATGGACATTTGGAGCTGTTGATCCCAACAGTGGAACTGCAGCCCTGCTTGAGGTAATTATGGCTCCAATGCATTCCCTTTGGGAAATTTGTACTTGAACCAGTGAAGAAAAAAAAATCCCAAAAAATCCCATTTTCAGCTAATAAAGGAACAACTAGATCTTTACCTGATTTTCATGTGATGAAGCTCGCAGAAAGGCTAGGGAAGCTGCAGAAAACAGGATGGAAACCTCGTCGAACACTCGTCTTTTGCAATTGGGATGCTGAGGAGTATGGCCTGGTCTCTCTCTCCCTCCCTCTCATCACATACACACAATCCCCCAACACAAATACAACTGAATTAAAACACCTGCAATTTTGCAGATAGGATCAACGGAATGGGTTGAAGAGAACAGAGAAATGCTAGCTTCAAGGGCTATTGCTTACCTGAACGTTGATTCTGCGGTATATGGAGCAGGTTTCTACGCCTCCGCAACTCCGCAGCTTGATGAACTAATAAAACAAGCATCTCAACAGGTATGTGCAATGTACTAGTAGTAATACAGCCAGCAGAAAGCTTAAGCGACAATAATTGAACTTTTGGTTTATGAAACAATATTTTTCAATCATATTAATGCATTAGCAGCAGTCCCACCATTTGTTCTTAGCCATAACGAAGTGATAGGCTGATAGATGCCGGAAAAGAAAAAAAATTCACCTACACAGAAATATGATGTGGTTGACAGGGATTATCAATTTTTCATTATGCTTCAAGTTAGTAATCATACTCAAATTCTTAATTATATTTGAAGGTTCAAGACCCAGATAACTCATCACAATCAATCTACAAATCCTGGATTGGCTCAAGCAACAATACTGTGGTGAGCATTTTGAAAGTTCCTTCACTGCCCTTAGGAAATGATGTCAGCAGAACACTTGCAAGAAAATCTGAGATCTAATTACTTACCTGACTTTATATGTGAAGATTGGAAGGTTAGGAGGTGGAGGGTCAGATTACGCAGCATTTGTCCAACATATTGGTGTACCATCAGCTGATATATCTTTTGGCAATGGTAAGAAGCATCTTTCTGGCATTGACTTTCATTTGGTATAATGAGCACAAACACATACATTGAGAGATCTGGTCTACATCTAATGCTATTGACAGGAACAGAATGTCCTCATATTAAGATAATTATCATCACATAAACAAAAAACTTTAACTAAACCCTTCTGAATAAAGGATTCATCAAGTTTTCCAAGTCTCATGCTAGCGTATAAAAGATAGCTGAAAAAGCGACTGTTCATCCTTAAGAACCACCACCTAAGCAAGTCTCCATAACTTTAGCCTCATGCTGGATCCTTGATTCCTGCAGAAAGCTTAACATATGAATACTGATTCCCGAAAAAGCCTTGGCATTCCCAAACTACATGATTAGACAGTTGGATTGCTGGTTAAGAAGTGTTTTTGTATAATTTTGTGAGGCTTACCTGATTGAAATCATCAATGGCAGGTTACCCTGTCTACCACTCAATGTATGATGACTTCATCTGGATGAAGAAATTTGGCGACCCTATGTTTCAGAGGCATGTAGCAGGTTTGTTCAACGCTTTAACATTTCCCTTTATTGAACAATCATAGGCCAAGAAATATGAATTTCAAGGCATTTCAAAATGGCAAGTGACATTAAAGAACAAAGGTATCCTATTCCTTACTGATTCAATATGTTCTTCTTTTTATTCTGGATGCACTTGTCAACAAGATAACTGAATAACCGAAAGAGCCAATCAAGTTTATCTTACAGTGAGTAATTTCACATTTGTTTGAGCTCTTCAATGAAGCTTTTCTTCGTTCTTTTTTGACAAGTAGATAATTAGCAAAGTTCTTATGAGCAACTAATTGTCCCAGTCTATTATTATTTCATCTTACAGAATTTATTTTTGGATACAGTGGCAAGCATGTGGGGACTAGTAGCTCTTCGACTTGCAGATGAGGAGTTTTTACCTTTTAATTACCTCTCTTATGCACATGAGCTTCAGGTATGTCCAGAACTCAGATACAATCATGAAGCTCTTATTCTAAACTGTATACATGTGCATTTCTGTTTAGCATTTCAGTTTAATAGCATGGTAAAGGCAATGCATTTACTTTCTGATCACAGAGAAGTGCAGAAGAGTTAAACGATCAAGTATCTGACAAGGGCATAACCCTTATTCCCTTGTTGAAGTCAATTGAGGACCTCAAAAAGGCAGCCAGCAATATAAATAACCAAAGAAAGGTACCCCTAGAGTTTCTTGACTCCATGATGCTGTTTTAATTTCCATGTATGAAGTTATAGAAATGTAATTCCGTAGGAAATGGAAGAAAAGAAAGGTTGGGCATCAATGAGGAAAAAGGACCATTGGAAAGTGAGAGAGCTGAATGATAGATTGATGATGGCAGAGCGAGCATTCACAGATAGAGATGGACTCTCTGGAAGGCCATGGTATAAGCATTTGGTAGGTTTTCCTTTCAAGCAACTTGAATTCCTACGTAACATTCAGTTGCTTGTTCTATTTTGTATCGGTTATGCCCATGTAGGTTTTCCTTTCAAGCAACTTGAATTCCTACGTAACATTCAGTTGCTTGTTCTATTTTGTATCGGTTATGCCCAAAAAGTAAGTATAAATGCATCCAATTTAAGTACTACTTTGATTTTTCAGATTTATGCGCCATCAAAGCACGACGATTATGGATCTACACACTTCCCTGGGATTGCTGATGCAATTGAAAAGGCTAAGAGTCTTAACACAGCAGAGTCATGGCATTTTGTACAGCACGAACTTTGGAGAGTCTCAAGAGCTGTCACACATGCATCACTAGTCCTCAATGGAGAATTGACATGAAAATGGCACAATAATATAAAATCCAATATGAAATTTGAAAGACCGAAATTTCCTAAATGCTCCACAAACTCTCATTTTATAGTTTTTGCATCAATTCTTGCTCTGTAACGTCCATAGGATATCAACAATTGATTGGCAGCTAAAGAAAAGGATAGAACAATTTCCAGAATGGATTGGACATATAACTTCCTTCTGTTAATAACGAAACGGATTGAAGGTCACATAATCCATAACATGAAGAGTAGGATCAATCTAGATGGTACCAAATAAGGAAAAATAGATGTAAATTTTCTTGTGGAAACTGTTAAAGAAGTATAACTCATACTTGTGATGGAAACCTGGCTTCGATCTTAGTATGTTACAAGTGGATGCCCATGCCTAAAGGCACGTTGGAACCTAATATTGTCTCAACATAAATAAACTACCCGTACTACCCGACAAATGTAATCTACACATACCGTTAGTTACAATTTCGAGACGTTTTCCTATTCAATCCTAAAATATATAACATTTAAATTGGGATACATTCCCTAAAAAGCGTGGATAGATGGGTATATTCTCTATAACTTTTAAAAAAGAAATAATCTTGCTGCTACGAAGTTAGAAAAAAATCGCTCTATTTGTATGATCAGACGGCAAATAGATGTTACTTTATTTGTATGCCAAGACATTTTCTAAAAAATTGCTCTGTTTTTTAATATAGTTATAACTGATTTTAAATACCAGTGCATTTGTTAGGACTAATGAGCCAGGTTGATATTGATACTAACCTGGAAAATGCCTGCCTAATAGATTGAATCTGACTGTTGTTCCCTGAAAAAAAGAAGATAGTTAATGAAATGTACTCTAAAGGAGAAAGGGGGGGGGAAAGAGAGAGAGTTTCGACATTGACCTCATGGACACCGGAACTCACAGACAAAGCGGTGCACTCCGATGCAGGCAAATAATGGGAATACCAATTTTTTAAATTTTTGCTAACGTAGGAGAGGTAAAGAAGGGGAAATTTAAAAGGTAATTATAAGCTGAAAAGAACATAGATAAGGAAACATTATTGTAGCTATGAAAGCTTGGAAATCAAATTCCCATGCATATATTTCTGTATTCTCTGGTATAATATGTATAAGGAAAGATTTTCTTGGATAATTTCAAAGGATGAATGATCGGACGGTTACGATCTTAACTTAAAGTCGATTAGACGGCTACAGAAGTGCTCATGTTTGTATTGGTAGACAAAAATCGCTTTGCTTTGTAATATAGACTTACAGCGTGTCCACTAGCATCAGAACTAAATAGGTACAGTAAATCACTAACAATCAAGGTCCTTCACTTCCAAACCTTGATGGCCCCATCTCTATTGCTTGATATCAAAAGTTGCTGGTGCAGCTTTCACAGAAGCCAAAGAGAGAATAGAGTCACAGTGACAACCAGCAGAATCAGTAGTAGCAGTTCCAAGAACTGCTTTTGCAGTCAATTTGGTCGCCCCAGGTCGCCTCTTTGTCTCCTGTTTGCACCAAACGAGGAATACTTAAAATTTTTTAGGCCACAAACTCTATTATCACTTACAAGTAAACCAAACTATGGAAACTTTTCAGCCAAAGAATAGAAGAAAGTTCTTGTGTCAAAATCAAATTCAGAGAACATTTTCAAAGAGGGATTCCTGTTCAATTGTGTTCATTAATCAATTTGCACATTTGAGTACCAATCTGACATTTTGAAAAGGTCTGGCATTTAGTTGGAGTATGGAGCATGACATCCCTATAAAGTTGGTCAGCCTCATGCATAACTTCATTGATTATGACTATAGTAAGTCGCTGTATCACCCAATCAAATAACTAAATCTGCATATAGAGAAAACACACAAGTTTGCAAGTTCTGGGTGATTATCCAAAAGGTTTTAAATGTCGTGCAATCTAAAATTAAACTCCCTTTTTTCCAAAAGAAAAGCTCACATGGAAGGTATACACTTCTTAAATTACTTTGTAGAGGCTTGGATTGTTATTCAATCCTACTGGAACTTTCTAAAAAGGGAGTCTTGCATGACCCCAACGGTAGAAAGAATAGCAATTTGGGGACTCCTTAAAGTTACCGGACATACCTGCACAACTTTCACCCCAAATCAGCAGCAATCATCATCTACAACTCTTTTTAGAGAAGGCCAATAAACACAATAACTCCTGTCAGGTCAGGTAAATAGAAGACCAAGGATTATTACACAGAAGCAAAACCATGAGATAGCTGATCAAAAAAAAGAAAAAAGAAAAACCGTGAGAGTTGTATCTTCAAGTCAGTACTGCCAGTTAACAACTCTACCCCAGGCAAGGAGAGCATTGAACTAATACCAGGAAGAAGGGGAGGTTGTTCATCGTGCTCATCGACTAATTTGGATTGCCATTCTGTATCAGATGAGATCTGGAATTTTACTTACTGGATGGTCTGGTCAAGGTCCAAGGAAGTTCAGAGAATTAAGCATTGCTGTCGGTAACTGCCACCCTCAGTACCTGCAAACATCATAAATTAATGAAAGCACGAAATTGTCAATACAGGACTAATAGAAAATAACGGTAGAGTATGATTACACAAATTGTTGGAACTTTGAAGCAAATATATTGTAAGGGGGAAAAGCCATGTCATAGCTTTTTCCATCACAAACCCACTCATGCTACTCTCACAATCTTCTATAGGTGGCATATCATTCAATTCTCAAGCCCACACACCAATGAAAAACAAGCTCTCTCTGAAGAAAATCCATTACCAAAAATAAATATTGAGCCAAAAAATCAAACCACGAGAACA
This sequence comes from Rhododendron simsii, assembly GCA_014282245.1. Classification (NCBI taxonomy): domain Eukaryota; kingdom Viridiplantae; phylum Streptophyta; class Magnoliopsida; order Ericales; family Ericaceae; genus Rhododendron; species Rhododendron simsii. Next base: position 35,787,595 of record CM024955.1, on the reverse strand, counting down.
ATCCAAGATTTTTACATGGTTCAGGCAAATTTGGGTTTTAGCCAAATTCGCTTCCACAAGTACATCACAATGATTAGATAAATCTAAATGATTACACCTATCCACAATTTTTGACTTTCTCCTGCATAGTACTTTCCAATAACTAAACATTTTCTCAATAAAATGTCAGGTCAAATAGAATTTTTGCATAGATATCTTCTTCTCTTTTCTTTTTGCATTTGGGGTTCTCAAGGTTTTTGGCTCATTTTTTAGTCTCCTTAAAATTGTCGGTGGTCATTTGCCAAAAATTAATATTATTGAGGCGACCCTTGCTGCAGTGAATATACCAGAGTGCAATGGTTAAACTAGATCAAGCGCACGACAAACAAAACAGAATGAACTGACGCTCCTAGCTCCAACATTTTATTTCACGAACAAGATAACCACAAGCACTAAATAGTGAATCCTCACACAAAGGGTGGAAAGATTCACAAATAAGATTGGACTTATAAAATATAGAATTACTACTGCATGTTAGAGGTAGGTGGATAAAGGTAGCTATTAGGGTTTTTGAGCCCTTGCAAGTTCGCGCTGGCAGCATTCAGGGTCATGAAAGCAGCAGGAAGGAACACCACTCTCAACCCCAATGGCCATGAGAGCCACAATGGCCATGATCATCACCCCCATCAACTTCATGCCCAAACTCTTCGTCTTTAGACCTTCCATTACCCTCTGACTATTTGAGTAACCTTGTTTCTAGCTTCAGAAAACCTTGTGCTTACGTAGTGCATTTATACATGCATAAGAGAAAGCAGGGAAAGTATATATACTATATAGTAATGGCATGTCATACGAGGAACCATATGAGGATCTTTACAAGAGAGCGAGAGTATCTTCATTCATACAAGTTAGGCAAGACAATTGACCAAAGAATGATTTAAAATTGGAAACTAGTCATTAATGTTCTAAACTTGAGATTTAGAAAGACCGAAAACTCTCCTATTCTGAGTGTGCACATGAATTCAGTGTTCTTGTTATTATAACACGATTCGGTTCAAAGCAAAATATAGCCCGTACAAGTTAGGCACGACAATTGACTCAAAGAAAGATCATAAAAAGTGGAAATTAGTCATTGGGTTTTCTAGAAAAATATACCAACTACAAATAGACGTGAAGGCCAAAAGCATACCTTTTGACTCTAGGTTGAATTTAGAGCCCTCATATATGGAAGGAATAAAACCAGTCAAACTGGGTGGCTGTTTTGCTACCCCAGCAGGCTCTATGCTCTGTGTGTGTACATGCAGCAGATAGACTGCAATATTTCCCTGTTCATCAAAGAAGTTTAACAAGTAAAACATACATGCTACGCTGGCAGTAACAATGCCACGGCCCATGATAACGGGTAATAACGCCATAAACCGGCATCATGTAACTGCCTTAAACATAACCATTCATTAAGCATCTGATCAAAATATATCTGTTTGATATCACCACTGAACATAACATGAACTATTTGAATATGACCAAAAATTCAACAAGATCTTAGAAGTTGGATCTTCATGGCGTTCGCGGCTAACACAAGATAGATGTCACACCAAAAACTGCTATAAACTGGCATCATGTAACTGCCTTAAACATACCCATTCATTAAGCATCTGATCAAAATATATCTGTCTGATATCACCACCGAACACAACATGAACTATTTGAGTATGACCAAAAAATTCAACAAGACCTTAGAAGTTGGATCTTCATGGCGTTCGCGGCTAACACAAGATAGATGTCACACCAAAAACCCCAATAGCAGCAACATGACAATAACTAGGTACCCATTGCCTAGTAAAATATCAAAGTGTAGAGAATCTTACTTGACATTCCCATAATGAACTGTCTCAGCAGTTTGAACACATTGCTCCTCTGTCCATTCATCGGCCGCACCTGACCAAGATCGATTGACATCATGCGTCAAAGTCCAGATTCTTCAGTACTCCCTTTGACCCTAAATAAATGTCCAGCGTGCAAACCAAGGCCTTGAAAAAGTGCATTTTTTCGCAAAAGAATTTTAAAAAATTCACAAATCAATAGATATCATTGAGTTCTTTTAAAATGCATCTTTTTAAAGGTCTAGGTTTCCGCGCTGGACATTTATTTAGGGATGGAGGGAGATATCATCTCTTGGTAATTTGTCAATACTTACTATACCTCATTCAACAATGTTCTTTCTGAATAAAAAGATCACCATTAAAAAATCCTCCAGAGTTGAAATGAGATGATGTATCCATTGCCAATTGATGAAAAAATATGAGATCTCATGAGTTAATAGATAGAGGGTATACACAAAGAACCTACTTTCAATACAAGAAAACAACTGAAAGTCTATAAGCTCTTGGTCATTGGTCACTGCTTATTATACCTCGTTCGACAATAGCTGATTTACAGAGACTCTTGGCGCCATTGAGTAAATCAACTGAGCACACCACTTCAGAATGGCGAGTCCGAAACCGTTTCCCAACGATTCTTCAAGAAAAAGACCAACACCGACATGGCTAGCTTCAGGGTACAGTATCATTAAATGGGAGTCAACCAGCATGTTTTGCAGGCTTGAAGACAAAGACAGGGAGGAAAGAAAGGAATTTAAGACTTCGTGCCGTAGACTACACCATCCCTCTACTCAACAAATAGAATCATGAGCAAAGTCTACTTTCACCCCCATGGTTATCACCATGTGCGAATACCCCCCTCATGATTCAAAACTGACCATATAACCTACCTGTGGTTTTGAAAATGTGCGGATAGACCCCCTGCCGTCATGTTTTTCATCCATATTAACGGAGATGTATCTCACACGCCTCTAGAATGTAATCTAAGTCGTTCATAATGTATCAAATAAAGAACAGAGTATCTCTGTAAAAAAATCATCTCGATCAAGCATCAATAACCCAGTGATCTAATTTTTAGTAAATTTAAATTCGAAATTTTAATTTTATAACAAAATCGATTCGACCATGAGCTTTTCATTTTTTGATTGACTTGAATTTTGGCATAGATGTAGTACTTATCAAAATTTACAATATCAACGGTTTAGATTAAATTTTTGGTATAGGGGATGATGTGGTTAGATTTAAAAAAGAAGAAGAGTCAAAGCACATAATTTTAATGTTGTGTCCGTTAATATGGATGGAAAAAATGATGGCAGGGGATCTATCCACACATTTTTCAAAACCACAGGTAGGTTATGTGGTCAATTTTGAACCATGAGGGGATATCCGCACATGGCGATAACCACAAGGGGTCAAAGTGGATTTTGTCCTAAAATCATGAAACACAACTGCACGAGACATGGCATTTGATACATACAGTGAATTAAATTTCAAAGTGCTCTCTCGGCTGACATCAATCACATTATACAATCAGATGTTTCAGATGAAGATCAAACAATGTAAAACTCCTAGAGTGCAAATTACCATTCAATGGTACCACTTTGACGTTCAACACAAATATCATAATATCAATGACAAACTAAGTTCTCAGAAAACATGAAAAAGACCAACGTAAGTACCTGTCCAATTGGCTGGGGACCTTTGAATTCTCAACCCTTTCCAGTTATTACCCCCCATAAGCTCATGGCTTTGTTTCTGCACCAAAAGAAGTTCCCAGTTCAGCAATTTAACAGAAGAACAAAAAGTGCATAAGAAGTAATTGCGAAAAAATCTTCAGAAATTGGAGTATTTGACAGATTAAACTCAAAACATCAACCCAATGTATTTTCCAAGAACAAGTTTGTCTAAACAATACAAAGAAAAAGCAACCCAATTGTATTTCCAAAAACAAGTTTTTGGCTGAAAAATACCAAGGAAATTCTTTTGTGGGTTGTTGCAAATATATGCAATGATGCAACTACCCAATACCAGTGGTAATTGCTTGCCAGTAAAGGCTCTCTACATCCAACTCATCTCCAGGGAAACTTCAAAAACTTTCGCTAATTGTTGCTTTAAGACCCAACACTTTCTTCATCCTGTTCCCAATCTGTTTATGTTGAAAACAACTCATAAGGGCATGCACACAGTGCGCGCGCGCGCGCGCACACACAGAGAGGGGAGAGAGAGAGAGAGAGAGAGAGAGAGAGAGAGAGAGAGAGATCCATTGAATTCCATGTTTAACCATTGGTTGGTGGCCAAGTGTATCTTCTTCAAATCTGATCCACGTGGTAGCTAGGGTTTCAAAAAACTTTCAAATTAAACTATTGTAACTTTCAAATTGAACTACGTCATAAAGCTCGCAACGCCGGTGGTTCGATGACGGCGATCGAGAGCCCTGGTGGAGATGAAAGGGAGTGTGTGAGAGAGAGAGAGAGAGAGAGAGAGTGCCGACGGACAAGTTTTCTTGTTCTATACTGTATATATAGTGATGACGTTCCAGCTGTTTATATCTTGCACAGTCAGATGCCAACTCAGCATCTTTGGATGCCAGCTCAGCACGCATATAGCTTATTTAATTATTCGGGGAATTAACGTTCTTCCTTGTTGCCCACGTATTTATAAGTTGCACAGTCAGATTTCAACTCAGATTTTTGGATGCCAGCTCAGCCCTTTAATTGAGCTGTATTAGGGGAATTTACTAGTTCCTTACCCACGTAGTAATTTAGTGTGAAGTTAACCGAAACTACTATTTCATGATTTTTTTTTCCTTTTGGGTCTACTTTAATTGAGATCTTGCGAATAGATCATATTTATAGTTGCCAAAAATAAAAAAGATCTTGCGAATCTTGCGCTAATTCATTTAGCAACATTTGAAAAAAAAAGAAAAAAAAAAAGATCCTGCGAATCTTGCGGGAATTCATTTAGCAACATTTGGAAAAAAAAAAAAAAAAAAGGATCTTGCGAATCTTGTCTACCGTATTCCCATCACAACAAATTTGCACATATTGTTTTTTTTAATTACTTTTCTCCGGTAGAGACAAATTGGAAAAATCAAATATTTATCAAAACAAAATTCAATTCACTAACCACCAAGAATAAGGCCTCATTCTTCTAACCTTATTAGAAAATAAATTTGTTGTCCTTATTCAATTTTTTTTTGCATTTGTTAGTTTTACATCAAACTTTTATGAATTACTGATTCATCATGATGAGAGAAATTGGAAAAGTAAAAAAAAATACTTTTACTCAAATATTTTGCTAAAAAATAATTATTTCTCAAAATATTTGGATAAAAAATAAAAAAATATATTTTTCCAATTTCTCCTCTTGAGACGAAACAATAATTCACAAAAAGTTGACGCAAAACTAACAAAAAAGAAAAAGGACAAGACAACTTATTGTCTACAGTAACAAGTTTAGGAGAACTCGGCCGAAGTCATTATCTTAAAAAACACTTATTTTGGTCCAAATTATCTCCATTCTAGTCACTATCTTAAAAGAGAATAAATTCTTTACACCGCAGGTGTAAACATTTATTTTTTTCAAATCAATTACATTGAGATACATGTCAAAACAGTGATTCCAATTAATAAAATATGGCGACGTGGTGCAATACAATTGATTTGGAGGAAACAAATATTTACACGGTGTAAAGAATTTATTCGCACCTTAAAAACACTTATTTTGGATAGTTAAAATTGTGTGCCCATTTCTGTATTACGAAGTATTTTGTCCCTAATTTGGATACATGAGTCAATTAGATTCAATAACATTGAGTTGAATAATTTAGAGACAAAATAGGTACAATTAAAGTCGAATAGCGAACAGAATTAGAATAGTTGACGGCTAAAATTAATGGAAATTAACCCAAAAAAATGCATTATGACAAAATCTACCCAAAAAAACGACCTCTAGATCCAAGCTGGCATGTGAATCGACGACAAAGGCCAAAGCACATCCCACTAGGATGATCTTTGATCCTAAAGCTCATATTTTCCTTCTAGAATCCTCCTAGAGAGCTAGACGACAGAGAGAAGAGCAAGAGAGCTTCTCAAAAGGAAGAACTTAGAAGAGCAAGTAGGCATGCAAGATATATACGATATAAATTGGAATTAGTCATGCGTGAAGGCGGGTACCATGGGTTGGGGGCGCGCCAAAGCATGGCTCTGCCCCGGACACAACTGGCACCTGAGATTATTTACACAGGCACACCCCTCAAATTATACTAACCGGATAAATTTCAATCTATTAGAATTTCCCAGGAGGAAAAAAAGAACACTCCAAAGTACTTAAGTGCCTCACTTGGAAACAATAACAAGACTTCTATAAGAAGAATACAGAGAGAAGGCAGTTCAACCCATGATAAAAGATCAGTCTTGGACACTTCTCAATCCCCAAATACATTATGTTGTCACAAGTAATTTGCAAACACTTCAGGTAATCATACCGGTCTTTTACTGCAACCATATCAATAGAAGGAAAATAGATGTGAGCCCATAAAGAAGGGAAGAAGACTTGAAATGCAGATTTTACAAGACAAAAAACTTACCAAAACGATTAATAATTCTGTTCGATGAGATAGTCACCAAGCCTTTCAACAATCATGTTGCACTGGCCTGGTGTCATTGGCTCGTCGTAGATACCGATGATCAACGCCATATTGGTCTTTTTAACAGTGACACCACCAGGCCCCTGAAACAGAAAGTACAGCCATCAGGGAGAAAGCTTTGACATAGCTTGAAGGCTAGGAACCACGGACGCTTATCGGACACATCTAGACATCTATCAGACACATTTCCAAACGTATCCTACTGTGTGACAGAAACATTTCAGACTCCCAAAGAACATTGGTCCATCGCCTCCACACACATGAAACACATTATTACAAGCGAACTTGGAATCCAATGATAAAAGAACATTTGGCCTTGTTCATTTTAGGATTTAGGATTTTGGGTAATGAGTGGAGAGAGATAGAGAGAGAAATGAGAGTAACAATTGAGAGAAAATTTATAGGGGACCGTGCACAGAGAGAGTCCAAAACCCCAAAACACACGTGTTCATATGCGTGACAAGTGACATCATGTTATGTATTACGAGAGTAATACATTCTCCCGCTTTATGCTTTAGAAATTAGTACTATTATGTTATACAACATCATGTTCATATGCGCGACATGTGACGTGACAATATCTTACGCTTATATATGAGATTAATATAAAAAAAAAAAACTATGTATTTGGTGTGTGTCCTCTGCACATCATGCCCCTCCATGTCGTAAAAACCAGAAAATGGAGATTTGAGCTCTAGTTTCTATTTTACAATGGTCTTCCAAGTTTGATCCCAACTCTTTCTCAACAAAAACAATAATTAGACAAGTGTGTACTAACAATCAATCTTCAATTAAAAGCGAGAAGGTATCATAACAGCACACACGAACTTAATGTTTGTATCTTGCTTTTTCCTATAGAAACATTTCTAGGAATGACATGTTCTTGTATAAGGGACTTGAACTGAGCCAAAGAACCAGCAGATTTCCAATCTTGTAACTTGGCAGCAGCCATATGTCTAAGAGTGTATGAACCCACAAAACACATTGTTAGTGCCTCAACACTCCTTAGTAGGTAAATCAAGTCTTCCAAATCGCGGACCAAAGCTCAAGAAACTAACGCATCTCCAGCATTGGTGAACTTATTTATGACTTCAAAAGAGCTCGTTGAGAATAGATACAAGTCTAGTAACAATCTATAATTTGTCTAGGTCATATATTGATCAAAGAGCACGACTCAATACGTTGTGTCATGCATGCACAAAAAAAAAGTTCGAAGCAGCAATGAGACCAAAATCAGAAGGGAGTTCATCACCTTCTTCCCTCGAATGACAGCTCCTGGTTCCCCTTGGATCACCATGTATTTCGTTCCTCCAAGGTACAAGCCAGTTGGAGCGAGAGTACCCGGCTCAGCAAAATCCTTCATCATTGCTGTTACTTCCTCGGGCTTAATCTAGAAGATTTGTGCATACAAGTAATTAATGCAAAATCATCAGAAAATACAAGGCAACAACCACAGCTTTTCAAATGCCCTTAGAGTATGCATGTGTGCATGAGCACCCATACAAGACTAGAGTGTGCATCTGTGCATTAGCGTGCATACAGGACTCGGTTGAAACCTAGCTCCCTGAATGCAGATGCATATGCGCCCAGTTAAACTTTTAAGAACAAAATTGCCACAATAAGTATAACCAATTTAACTGGAGATCAATCATTGTATTTTTGGTCCAATTAAATCCACATAGCCTGTTCAAATGCATTCTTTTAACTTCTTGAAACAAACAGAAACACTTCATATGAAGAATCGTTAAAGAAAACAAACAAACCCCAGGAATTTGCTACATTGGGGAGCATTGTATGCAGATGTGAGAAATTCCTGGCAAGTGTGTAACCATTACCGCAAAGTAAGAACACATTGATCTCACCCAATAGACCAATCAAAACCCACTTTATGAAACAGAATTCTTGGTGTTTTTAAGTCAAACAAACGATAGCTTCTTTCTCTTTCTCTGTACTCTGGCAACCAAGAAAAAAAAATCCAACCTTTTTTAGCCTCCCCGCCCTTGAGAGCCTCAATTATCAACTAATCAGTAATCAGATGAAAATTATCAAGACCCAGCTCGGTTAATCAAATAAAAACACGTGGGTCTCAATTGATAGAACTGTCAGATCGACTAGGAGAAATTAACCATTCATAAAGCACATGAAAGCACAAACAAAAACTACTCGATCAAAAGCAGTGATAGATCCAGGGGGATCAGTTTTTTTTCTCCTTCAAAAACCCTCATGGAAAATCCAAATCCAAGCAGATGCCAGCATCAAAACCCACTACGTAATTGACATCTAGGAATCAGATAAACCAAAAAAATCAAAGCTTAAATCAACGAGAACAGCAATGAAAAAAAAAATAGGGGGAAAATTAAAAACCTGAGGGAAGGTAGGGCTCTGGGACCAGACGCTGCCGTCGTGGCCGATGATGGCGGCGGAGGAGAGGTAGTTGCCTTCGATTTCGCACATCAGGTGGTCGTCCACGTACGGCTGCCACGCCGACATCTTCTTCGCTTTACCCTTGGGCCTTCTTTTCTTGCTTTCGGATTAGCTTTTGGTTTCTTTCTATGGAATTTTGCGTGAAAGGTGTGATTTTGTTCAGCTCAGATAGAGGAGAGAGAGGACTGCTCTCGTCTTCAACTAGAGAGAGAGAGATAGCGTCAAAGCAACGGAGATGGGAATTGGAGTAAAAATTTATTTTCATTAATCACCGAAAGCAAATTTCGGAATTTTTTTTTGTGTGGGTACATAGGGCTTAGGTTTAAGAAACAAAAACACTCGACACAGTATATCTATGAACTCTAAGACCATCGTGGTCATTGCACAAAGCTTCCGTTATTATTGATAGAGTTTGATCAAACACTTGTTCTCCTCGATCTAACTAAATACCCAACCATACTAGATTATGAACGCAATCATTAGTCTCTCTCAAACCAAAACTTAACTCACACGTCCAACTCATTGCTAAATTTCGGATTTTGTCTGGAGCTTGCCAATACCAAATGTATATCTGAGTACAACACAACCAAAATAGTTTTACGATTATACCCTTGATATAGGGTTTTGTGTTTTTTGGTAAAAAGCGATTAGTGTTGGTTGCAGTCGGTGAGATTTGAAACACAAAATACAGTCAAATGTAAAGGAGTATACTGTGCCTATCACAGTATCACTAGGAGTAGTTTTTTTTTTTTGGGTCAAACAGAAATTCAATAAAACTTAAGGAAGAGAGTACCGCATTAAGAGTACAAACTCTTCTGACTGAATGGATAAGTATTCGAAACTCTTCTTTTTGTTTGGGTTGCTAAGAGCATCTACACCAGACTCTTTACATGTTGGACCAATTTACACCTCAAAAAGCCACTTTATTACTTTAGCTATTTACTTTAAAAATAATCACTGCATCGGGCTCTTTACTCTCACTCTCCTCTCAATAAATAATCAAACACACCTCAATTAAATACTCCATTTAACTCTTCCTTCTGATTAAAAAAAAAAAACTCTCTTATCTCCGACCTGACCGCTGGTAGCCTGGTACGCAACAATTGTACAAGAGAGAGAGAGAGAGAGAGAGAATATAAAAATCAGAAGCAAGTGAACAGTAGCTCGTCTATCCAACCGAGCTACTAGACGAGCTACTGTAGCAAAACTAGAGTTTTTTCAAAGTAGAGAGGAAGGAAGAGAGGCTGATATAGGGGGTTTTGCGTGTTTTTTCATGTTTTGGCTCTTTAATTTAGTTTAAAGAGGGCAGTAAAGAGAGAGATGTGGATGCCCTAAATGTTCTCTTGCGTGTTTGTAGCAGGCAGTAAAACCTTAAAAGATGTCTTGTGGGATGACTAACGTAACTCTTAGGTTTTTTTAAATTTTTTTTTTTCATATTCGTTAATTTTGTGTCGTATATTTAAAGATTATCAATTCATATTAACGAGAATTATAATTCAAACTCAAAATTTTTTAAATAAAGAAAAATAAAGCCAAAAAACTATCTTATGCTTCTTTCGTTTTTATTAAAAAAATTGAGTTTCGATCATATTTTTTTTACTTTTCAGAATTCTTTCATCGAGACGAAACAATAATCCATAAACGCATGAAGAAAAACTAACAAATGCTTTTTGAATAAAGACAAAAAAAAATGACTTATCATGAATAGTGTCTTTTGGGAATCGGAGGGGCTATTGTGCACCCAGGCCGATCCGGCCGTCCATGTTGGCACTGACGGCTCGGATTTAATCCAAACTCCTACACAATCTGAACCATCTATTGTTCGGATTAAAATTCGAGTCGTCCATTACCGAAATAGACGGCCGGATTGGCAGGGGGTTCTGTAGGGTCCTGTGTTTTGAGAGCGCAATCCATACACTTGGGTAGAGGACGCGTACGAAGACCAAAATGGTGTGCATTTTGAAGAATATCCCCACTATACAATGGAGACTTGCTGATTAAGCGGGTTTTGCATTAGGTCACGGCTGATCACGGGACACGGTTTCCATTCCAAACGACAAGGCTGCAATGGTGAGCCTGTTGGGTCGGGCAGAAATGTTTGCTAGCCATCATAGTTGGGAGCTAACCGAACGCAATTAGACCGAGCAATTCAAGTTCATCTCGTGTGAAGGACAGAAACTCGCACACTGAGTTAGAGCACAAAGTGGTTGAAATTCTCAAATTGGATCACGACCGATTCCATGCGACAGGCAGCAACACCGAATTCTAACCAAATATGGTGGTGGCATGGACGACAACAGTTCAAAGCGTGTGGGAAGTACTAGAAGGGAAATAATGCGATTCCGCTCTCTGTTCCCATCCCATGTGACCATGAACATTGTTTATCACTAGCCTGTATAGGTTTCTGCAGACAAGCCTTATAGTCAAGAAGACCAACAGAGATGAACAAAAGAGTCTCGAAAAGTCAAGATTTTTCGCCACATATTCAGCATGTGAGTGTGCATTTAATATCTTGCCTTGTCATTATTTTACTCCTGTAATGTGGTAGTCAAGATACGATTAGCACAAACACTAGAAACAAAAGAAGCCAAAAAAAACGATACTATCAAGAAATTTACTAAATACTAATAAATCAACTTCTGCCAATTGATCACATGTCTTAGTCCATACAAGATTCACTGAACCCTATCAAGAAATAAATTCTGAAGCTCTGAATCATCAGTTGTCTCAGTTAATGAGAGCCAGCAATAACCCAACTGTATTACAGTAGTAATCGTACTCTCTCTCTCATGGGCTAGAAGTACTATTCTCTTGAGTGTCAACCAAAGTTACCCCACAGGCAAGAGGAGGCTTGGCTGCAGGAATTCTAAGGCAACTCAACCCACCTCCAGGGATCCCTGAACACTCCGGCTGAGGCCTCTGCATATCCCTACCAGGAATACAGTTCAAAGAGAAATCAAAACCCACATTCCTAAAGAATAATTTGGCACATTCTTGATCAAACCCAGAAAAGAAATTGTAAGCAACAGTCAAATTCATGAGGCTCTTCAAAGAACAAACCAAATCTGGCAACACCCCTGATAGCTGGTTGTGCCCAAAATTCAGGACTTGAATTTCTTCCAAACAGGAAATGGTGTCAGGCAAATGACCCATCAGTGAGTTGTGGCTCAAGTCCAAGACTTGTAAATCTTGCCACAACCCAACCCCCTGAGGAACACAGCCGGTTAACTGGTTGTTGAGAAAAAGAATCTCCTTCAATCTTGGACCAAGGTACCCAAAACTAAATGGGATGTTACCAGAAAACCTGTTGTTAGCCAGGTTGATGACAGAAGCTGGAGAATTCCCCAAGTTTGAAGGGATTTCCCCATCAAACAGGTTGTTGTTCAGGAAAATTGCATCAAGCTTCCTGTTGAAAAGATCTTGTGGGATTTGGCCTGAGAAGTCATTGAACCTGAGGTCTAAGTAAAGGAGGTTTGGAATGAGGAGAGTTGGGGTTGGGAAAGGACCAGAAAATTGGTTATTACTCAGGTCCAACTCAGTGAGTGAGGAAAGATCTTTGAAAGAGTAAGGGACTGTGCCTGTGAACCTGTTGCTGTTGAGGTGAAAGAGAGAGAGATCTGTGAGGAGAGAGAGCTGGTCGACTAAAGTGCCCTTGAGGTTTCCATGGTTGAGATCTATGCCTGCAATCACTTGTCCAATTGGGTTACCCATTGCATCTTGAGTTTCTGCACAGAAAACCCCTTTGTAGCTACACACATTTTCACCAACCCAGTTGGTCAATATCCCCGAAGGGTCCTCCGTTATTGCAGCTTTCCATGCTTGGAGAGCAGAGTAGGCATTTTTAGTGCTTGAAACTGTGGACCCAGATGGGGTTGTTGGGTTGTTTATTCCTCCACCAATCCACACTCCTCCTCCTCCTCCACCTCCTCCTCCGCCGCCGCCCCCAATGCCGACTCCCACACCACCACCAACACCAACACCGAAAGCTGCTGCTTCTGTTGAGACTGTTTGGAGGAGGAGAAAAGCTAGGAGCCAGCTGTTCTTCATTTTCTAGGAGAAGAAATGACTTGGGCCTGTTTTATGGGGGAGAGCTGCTACTCCCCCCCCCCCTGACACACCCCCCCCTCCCGGCCCCACCCCATTTTCCCGGATTACCCCGCCCCCCCTTCTCTCTCTCTCTCTCTCTCTCTCTCTCTCTCTCTCCCTTTTCTTTCTTTCTTTCCTTTACAGTTTATTTTTCTCTCTCTCTCTCTCTCCCTTCCTTTTCTTTCTTTCTTTCCTTTACAGTTTATTTTTTTTTCTTTTTTTCTTTTCTTTCCGGTTTGGGTTTTTTTTTTCATTTTATTTCTTTCTCTTTCTTTCCGGTTTGAATTTCTTTTTCTCTTTAATAATAGGTTCAAGTCTTTTTTTTTTGAAAAGCGGGTTCAATTCTAATTCTAGTCTTTGTAAAGTATTGAGAAAAAAAAGTGTTTCAATTGATCATGTTTATCCGACTGTTTTATTTTTCTTTTTTTGTCCTTTATAGATTAAAAAATATAGTTACGAAAATAAGTGTTTCCATTTTCAATCCGTTTGAACCAGTGCAAAGATGTTCTTTTTCTGATCATTTTATCCTGAATGGCCGTAATAAATTTTTGGCTTGAAGGCCTTTCAATGGACACCCTAAGAGAGTCTTGAAACTAAATCATGAGTTTTAGGGTATTTATTGAAAGACCTTAAACCAAAAATACAATCTTTGCTCTGATTTAACTGAATTGCAAATTAAAGCACTTAATTCTTGAATTATATTTTTAAACATACAAAGTGTGTATTTATAGAAATTAAATAAATGGTTAAAAAATTAAGTGCTCCAAATTTCAATCCGTTTGAATAGGTGAGAAGATTTTATTTTTTTGATCATTTAATTCTAAAGGGTCATAATTAAATTTTGACTATAGGACTCTCGTTGATTAGCCTTAAGAAAGTTGTAGAATCAAATATCTCTTAGGACTAACCAAAGAGAGCCCTAGAATCAAAATTTAATTATGACCCTTTAGAATTAAATGATCAGAAAAATAAAATCTTCTCACCCATTCAAAAGGATTAAAATTTGGAATACTTAATTTTTCAACCTTTAGTTTATATATTAAAAAAATGGTTAAAAAGTTAAGTACTCCAAATTTCAATCTGTTTGAACCGATAGAAAGATTTTATTTTTCTGATCATTTACCCTAAATGGTCATAATTAAATTTTGACTCTAGAACTCTCGTTGATTAGCCCTAAGAAACTCGTACAACCAAATATCTTAGAACTAACTAACGAGAGTCCTAGAGTCAAAGTTTAATTTATGACCATTTTGGATGAAATGATCAGAAAAGTAAATCTTTCTATCGGTTCCAACTGATTGAAATTTGGAGCACTTAATTTTTTAACCATATTTTTTAATATATAAATTAAAGGTTGAAAAATTAAGTGTTCCAAATTTCAATCCGTTTGAATGGGTGAGAAGATTTTATTTTTCTGATCATTTAATTCTAAAGGGTTATAATTCTTTTTTTTCTCAATTATTTTACAAAGCGTATAATTAAACTTGAACCTATTATTAAGGAGAAAAAAATTCAAACCGAAAAGAAAGAAAAAAAAAAACCAAACCGAAAAGAAAAGGAAAAAAAAGAAAGAAAAACAGACAGTAAAAGAAAGAAAGAAAAAAAGAAAGAAAGAAAAGGGAGAGAGACAGGGAGAGAGAGAGAGAGAGAGAGAGAGAGAGGGCGGGGGGGAGGGGGGTAATTCCGGAAAAAAGTGGAAAAAGGCGGTGGGGCCTGGGGGGGTGTGTGTCAGGGGGGGGGGAGTAGCAATTTACTTTATGGGGATACTTTAGTGTGGCTGTCCTAATATGGGACAATGTTTGCATTGAAGAGAGAAGGTGGTGGGGTTGATTCGTTTTCAATGTGCTTTTAATTGCTTTAACTTGTGCAGTGAGAATTTTATTACTTTTATTTCATTTCATTCTCTTCATACGTTTTGGGGATGGTTCTACTCCAATTTATTATTGAAAGGGAATAGTCTTTGGTATTTTTGGGTGTGGTATGAGCTATTTAGGAAGAAGTCAAAATTGCAGTCGTGCATGGTCATGAACTCCTGTTTTTTGCAATATATGATGAAAACTAGTGCCATATCATTAAACGAGTATATATTGAGTGTTTTTTTGCTAGAATTTAAAGTGTTTGGAACAGTTTATGCATGCTTCGACTAATTTATAGTGGATCAATTCCATCGTTCACGAGCTAAAGCTCCGATTATGTTTTCTCCTGACGTAAATTTACCATAATTCATACCAAACCTCAACATTTTTGGATAATACTCAAAATAGGGCAAAGTGGTAAAAATATAATTCATAATCTATTTTGAGCATTATTAATCAAACACTACTTTGTTACCAAACCTATTCTGCGCATATCTTCCAAATACTCTATCAGATTCATAATTTATTCTGCCTATAATCCAAAACCAATATCTCACAATCCAAAACAAAAAAAATACAAAAGTAATTAGGCTCTCAAACGGACTCTAAGAGAGGTTTATGGTTATTCCTTTCTATATTCTAATTCCATTATTGAACTATGGATTTATGAATGTAGTATGATAGGGAAAAAAAATAGAACAAAATGAGAAGAAACGCATAAGTGGCCAAAAATCTGTGCTGTTTTTTTTCAAATTAACTGAAAAGATGGACATGGATAGCTGATTCCAGTTCTGCTTTTACTTTTACCGGCACTGACAAATCAAAAACATAATCATAGCCTTGGTTTTAATCATTTCAGAATTTCCTACCTTGGAATGATTGCTAAAATAAAGAACTTTTAAGTGGCTATCGGCTATACAGTCCTGTTTTCCATGTGGTGTGGTGTGGTGTGGTGTGGCGTGATGGAAACAAATTATGTATCTGGTGTTGTTGGGGCACTGCAATAATCTACCATTCATTTTTTGGGATTCAGTATTAAATGTATAAACGTCACAGTAATACATGGCGGATTAAGCGATGCCTCTAGATTACTGAATAATTACTCGTGTAACGACAAAATACTTTCCGAGGAAGATGACGAGATACCAGCACTTCAATTTTTTATACCAAAAACCAAGCGCGTGCAAAGAAATCATCCTTTTTATTGGATGGTAGCTTGCTTCCATGGCCCATATTGGTTTAAGGGCTCAAGGCCAACCAACATTTTGTCACCAAAGAGAAAATAAGGCTGAAAAGATAGTTATATCATGCCCATTGCAAATGCCATACTATTTATGGAACTCTATCTCTAGTCAGAGTGATTTCAAATCATGGCCCCAAAAAAAATCTCATCGGTTATTTTATGTTTTGAAGATTCATGATAACTCGACGAATTGCACAGCCTTCGTGTCGGTTAAGCATCATTCGAATTTTTGTGTTATCAATTTTGGATGGTGACAAGTGAAGGAGAATATTTATGGTTCGATTTGGGAGAAGGAGCCTGAGAATTGGACCACATCCAAGGACGATAGCAGGTATCACATGCGGACATAGGGTGGTAGTGACAATAAATAATAATAGCGGACCTATTGAGGAATGTAGGCAAACAGACAATGTAGGCAGGGGTCCCAATCTCCAAAGTGAACGAACTCTAGTTGATATGGAACCATGTAGGCAAGGAAATCAGCAAAATGGATCTGTAATTTTGGAAAAAGAATTGGCTCTGAGGACTAGGCACTGGGGTCATAGTTATAAATCCGTCGATTATTGGTAAACTGTGTGGGCTACACTTGTAGTGAGAGCAGGTCGTCACCCGCCAGCTGAGAGACGCCACGTTTCTGAATTTTATTTACAACACTCTTGCTTCGAATAAAAAAATAAGCAATTTTTCCCTTGATAAGTTAAAAGGAAATTGAGACGGTAGTTAATTTTAGTACATTAAGGATACAAGATACTTAGGAAAAAAAAAAGTGTATATAGTCTTAGTTAATCTTAGGAAGCAAAATGATGACGATGCATCAGGTGAAAAAAGCAAAAGGAGAAATCATTGCTAGAACCACAAGGCGGCCGGTCGTATGACCATATTGGAAGAGATATTCTTTGTCAAGTTTTCATTAATAAATTTGTTACCGATGAAAAAAAAATACGATATTGAAAGAGTTTTCTTACGAAATTTTTTCCTCATTTTCTTTTCAAATGGCAAAATTTACCTCATTCACCAGTTTAAAATTTGCTAAATTTTATCCTCGATCGGTCAAGATAGTGGGACTGCCCTTCATCTAGCTGCTGCCTGCTGTTGTCATTAGGTCTTAATGTTGTCTCCCATTACTTCCCTCTTTCTCTCTCTCCAAAAAACCCATCATCATGTTTAATTTCATGTCACAATCTCTCCTCTTCCAAGCTCCCACCATGTTATGTCACGAGCATATAACGATCTATCCTCTTCGTGCATATATACAGGTGCGAAATCAGAATTTTACGTAATGTGGGAATCCCACAAAGAGAGGAGGAAAAACTAAAGGAATATGACATCGTAGGTGTGCAGTTACGATAGCTTGTGCAACTTGAGAGAGAGAATGAATCTCAGGGTCAATGTAAAGATTATATCATGCATGCATATTTTGGTATTGTGCAGTGTTATATAGAGCTTGTAAAAAACAAAATTGTCATATCTATCAATAACACACTTCGAATCACATTAATCTTGGTAAAAAACAGATTGGCACGCTAGATCAAAATTATATATTGAATGATACTGATTATAAAGATTATTTTGATATTATCTAACGATCAAAAACTCCAAAGGCCTGGTCTAGCTAGTGGTCAAGGACTGAAAATTAGGGGTTTGGCGGTTTGCTCCCTTCTTATGTCTTAGATTCGAAATCTCTCAAATGTTATTAGTCCCTCTGGGCCAATATTTGAGGGTTTGTCCGATTGTTAGCTTCAAAGTCACAGAATTAATCGGGTACATGCGCGCAAGCTGACCCCTATACCTAATTATACAAAAACATAAAGTTGCCAGGCAAAATATTCCTAACTTTATCCTAGATACCAACAAGTCCAGGACTCTAACGTATCGTCAATTTCCTGCCCAAAAGTTACACAAAAGATGGGAGGCAGGCAGATAGCAACTGTTTCAACTGAACTTTCACCAACCTAACCAACGTTGGTTAAGCTTGTGATCATTCTTTGGTAATTCTCTCTTTCAAACTTCCCATGGAAATTCCAAATTTTTGCATGCACGTTTTTTTCAGAGAGATGAAAGCAGCACATTAATTTATCACCCTTCAATTATATTCCTCTTACGTACATGTGGGTCCATAGCATTTATTGTGAAAATTCACACATGCATATGAGAGAGATGTGATTAAGGTATGACACATTAATGTATCCCAATTTTTTTTTTTTTTTATACACAATGCACGTTATTGCTTGTTTTTTCTTTAATTTATAACGAGGCGTCTCAGTCAGCTTGTAACACGAACCTTGACTGGTTCTACTATACGCACGGTCTCAAAAGTAAAGATTAGACAACCTTATCTCAAAGACTTTTTGGAGGTATTGACTCGAACCAACGACCTTATTACGTCCAAGAGAGTGAACTTATTCTATTTTTTATTACCTATCTATCTTTCGGATTTGGGTTGGTATTATGCACCTCTGAGCTATCGGATCGTATATTCGACGGCTCGGATTTCATTTCGGTAATGAACAGCTCTCGATCGTTGATTGTCAAGATGAGATCCGAGCCATCGGATGCGCGATCCGATAGGTTAGAGAGGCACAGTACAGTGTTGCACACACCATTGCACAACAGCATCCCCCAATTCCTATCTCTCTCTTCGTGGCCGTTCCAAAAAATAAAAAAAATCTAATTTTCTCTGTCTTGCATGTGGAATAGAAAAAGTAATAGAGCTCTAACAAAGAAACATATATTAGACAACAAGAGTGGCTTAAAAAAATGTGAATTCAGTTTACCCAAATGCGAAAATTCCAAAATTTCCAAGAAGACATTTTAAACAAACTCACCCGTAGTCCTTCCTTTTAGGGTAGCTAGACAAGGTTCCCGATTTTCCGGCAAAATATCTGACTGCCCTTGGAAGTATATATATAGTATATCCAATCCCAAGTGTCCCAATTCCACTTGTTTAGCCCTAGCTAATAAGGGCATACATAGAAATAGAAAATACAAATTACAGTACAAGTACAATATTACTATTACCCAAATAAAGGGACAGGGGATGCTGTCAATTGTCGAGATGAATGGTCAGATCGACCGCTTTGCAGGAAAGTGCCCCCTCCTTCTACTCTATTTGTGGAGTAGTAGCTAGAGAGCAGCATTTCTTGGTCTCTTTTCTATTTTCTTTGTTTGTCTATCTTTGTTCCTTTTTCTTCTTCCCTAGCTGGTTTCTCTCCCCCCGCCCCCGGCCCACAGGCCACACCCCACCCATCTTGGGTTGTTGTACAGTTATTTCAGTTGAACTTTCACACCTTAATTAGCCAGGCCCGAGAAGGAAAAAATATTGTACATGGAAAGAATCCGATCACCCCTCATATGAATGTTTTGTGTCTACTAGATCTTCTAATTTCCTCATGGTCGGTCACCTAAGAAAAAAAATCAAGACGTGAGATTCCCCTGTTAATTTTGCCTCTAATTAAGGGATGTGGAAAGATGGGAAATTAGGCCTCACGAGTTGCTATGTGGCCGGGTTTTTTTTGGCAATAAGAGCCCGTTTGGATGCGGGATAAGGATAGGGGATATTAGTTATGAGAGGTATAAAATAATAGGGGGTATTATATAAAAAGGGTGGACCTATATTGATGTGACGGAGGAATTAAAAAGTAGTTGGTTTGAATGAAATATTAAAGAATGGAGATTAAATAGTATTTGGTTTGGATGATGGATAAAATAGGGGATAAGATTGTTTTGTAGTTAAAATGAAAAAAAGAGGGGATATTATTTAATATCACCCCAAAAACTCCCCATAAATAATCCTCCCGCCGGGGGTATTAGGGGGTACAAGAGAATCCGGAGGAAAATTATTACCCACGGCAAAATGGGTTCCCAAACCAATGATTAACGACCATGGACCCACGGTCTTAGGAAGGAAGAAAACTAATACCCTTCCCAAGCCGGCATCCAAACGAACCCTAAGGGTCATATTCATCGCACGTGACCATGTAGCATAATTTTCTCATGCAAGACGATGCGAAACTGGTATAGTCCCTGGACTATTTGAGTGATGGAGAAAATAGGGACTATTTTCATTAATAGCTAGAATCAGGAAGTTTGGTTTGTGGAGTATAAGGCCACTAGGCTGGCCAGTGCTCTGATGCCATGTGAAGTTGAGAGAAGAAGTGTATATTTTTCGCTCATTAGTTGGAGAAAAGATGAATACATAAAAGATAGATAAAAGTAACAAAGATAAGATAGAGAAAAACAACGACAAGTAACAAATTTGGTGTAGCTAGTCTAGCTAAAAATTAGTGTGTATATATATATATATATAAGTTGTAGATCCAAGCTGGTTGAGATGATTTCAAATTTTCGTTTCTTCTCTCTACCTTTGATGATGACCAAGGTGGTTGTTAGTTATTTGGATCAGGCCAGAAGTTTGAGTAATTCAACCACTCTGCCTCTTGTGGATTTGTGATTGATGACTCCTGCAATAACAATGGAAGAGAATGTTCAATTTAGGGTTAGCTAGGGTTTTCGAACAAAATTTATCAAACTGCCTCTTTTGTTCTTTTTCCATGCAATCAATTAATCTCTTTTTTTTTTTTCCTGGTTGCTTTACTTGCATATGTTTTTTTCTTGGGATACCACACATGAGAAAAGCATGTGGCCACAATCTTCCTTTTATTGCAAGACTCTTTACAAATTGGTGCCTTTTGTATTTGAGAAATTTTTGGGTATCGGGTGGATACCACGTGGCCGTGTCCACATGGTGCCCAAGCAACCCATCCGGGTCGTCTTAAAATGTGTTAGACAGCTTAGATTGAAACTCTCTCTCTCTTTTCTCACTCACCAATCTCTCTCCTCTTTCTCTCTGTAAATCCGAGTTGTCCAAAACCGAAATGGACTACCCGAATACACCAAACGGGCACCACGTAGTACCCACCCAACACCCAAAACTTTCTCAAATTCCTTTCGTATCCTTTTTTTCTTGAGCTCTGCTACGCGCAGAGACAATTCGCAGAGAACCACGCAGAGACAAATGCGTTTGGCCTCATTTCGGGTCCCGAAAAAATCTAGAAAAATATCCATAAATTTTTAAATATTATTTTATGGAGCCCTGTAAAAAATCAACTCCAGTGGATATCGATAAGTGTTACTTTTTGATTCGTCGGGGCGAATTGAGCAGTTTCGCCTCTACGAATCCAAAAATAATACTTATCGACATCCACTGGAGTTGATTTTTTACAGGGCTCCATAAAATAATATTCAAAAATTTATGGATATTTTTCTAGATTTTTTCAAGACCTGAAATGGGGTTAAACTCATTTGTCTCTGCGTGAATCTCTGCAGATTGCCTCTGCTGAAAGTATTTTTGTTTTTTCTTCAAGGATTTCATTGAACAGGGGGAAAAGACTTTTCAAGTTGTAGGGGTCATTTTCTTAGCTATTCTTTACTGTTGGGATTTTGCTGGTATGGCAACAAGTTCAAATTAGAAACAACCTTAGTGAAAGTAATTCCACCTACCTTATTTTCAACTCCTTTTTGTTGTTCAAGACAATGTGTTTTTTTTTTTACAAATGGATGTCTGAGCCAGCTTGCGCACATCTCGACTAATTTCGGAACCCTGAAGGTAACGACAAGCATAACCTGCAGTGGTCCCAAAGTTTGGAATGTTTGGCCTCCGATCCGTGTAAATGGAACTTGTGATCTCATGAAGAAGCACTTACTGCTTTCTCACGATCACTTGGCCAAACCCCTTGGGGTTCTCAAGACAATCCTTAAAGATATGATTTCAATTTCGTACTGATCTCTAGCTTTTCATCTGAATTTCAAGTGTTTTTATTGCTCGCAAAAACACTTGAAATTACTTCAAATGAAAAGCCATAATATAATGGGGAATTATATATATTCATTAATGTTTACTAACATATTTCCGGGCAGCTTTTCGCAGATTTTACTTTCCCTCCGTGGCAATCAAAGTGGAAAAAATACAAAAAGGAACTGTCGAGATAAAGACAAATAAAAGGCTTCTATATCCTCCCTTTAATTTGAAATTAAAATGTGCTGACACAGAAGTAGATTTTCTTTGTCTGTCCTTCATTTTTATGCCCTTATCACCTTTTTCCTATGAGAGAAACTTATCCACAGTTCAATCGTGAACAAATTCTTTGCAGCAGCAATCAATCATGACCGTCCAAAAGTGTTTTGGATGGTTCGGATTTTAACTCTTATCCGGAAAAGTTTCATTACCATCTGAACCGTTTAAAACACTTTTAGACGGTCACGATTGGCTCCGTAAATAACTATTCACGACTCTTCTGTTGAAAAGATTTTCTCTCTCCTATACTTAGTTGATAAAGCGACAAATAAGGCTGATAGATTTCAGGGTCGAAAAGTAGATATGTATACTTACTCCATGGGTATGAGTTGATGTGCAACCCATTATGAGTTCCTCCAATCCAGATGCAGATCGCCCTTTCATTTTAGGATGTTGCTGTTAAAAAATTATGATATACGTTTAGAAAATTAGAACAAAAATAAGGCGATAGCGTAAGCGTGTGAAACGGCCGTGGGAGAGAAGGTAGGGATTAATCTGAGGTGCATGCAAACTGGCCCGGGACACTCTGCATTATTTCCAAAAAAAAGGCGGTAGTCATCTATATATTAAGTGAAGTTATGTACAATTTTAATTACTTGATTTATCGCTAAACTGTCAGTGACTTGGCCATTTTAATTGTAAAGCTTTCGTATCGAAATACTTGATCAAAATAATATACATAGTAGTGGCAGTTTTTATGTGCTAGGCTATCTTGAATTCTTGATGGGTCTTTTGGTTAGGAATGGTAAAGAGTCAGGAATATCCTCTCCGGTAGATATCGAACGGTCCTGTTGGAGGCAAATGTCGGCCACTTCTGGTTTTACTTTGATATATCTCATATATATATATATATATGATCGTTCGATTTTATTCATTTTTAAGATCTTGTCGAGAACTTTTGTAAAATTAAGTATTACTATAGAACATGTGGGTGCAAATATACCCGGGCCGGATAAAGAAACTTAAGGTGCATGGGTCTCAATATAACATCGGATGACTTATTATATATGATCACTCGATTTTATTCATTTTTAAGATCTTGTCGATACCATAAATTCTGTCAAAAATCATATGGATCGGATATGGCAACTTCTGTAAAATTAAGTGTTAGAACATGTGCAAATATACCCGCGTCGGATAAAGAAACTTAAGGTAGGTCTCAATATAACTTCGAATGACTTATTATATACTTGCAGGCTTAAGTTTTCAAATGGGTCCAAGATCATTCAACTTATATCGTGCCCAAAATTGGTGTGGCGGTGACTCTATAGTTACTCCCCCAACGTAACGGGCCTTGTGCACACAGGGGCCTGATCAATGCGTTTTACAAACTCTAACATTATTGATCACGCTTACGTGGGAGACTCAACATGGATGGTGATAGTTTTAGGAATGGAATGGGAATACGGAGTTTTTTTTTTTTAAACAAAAAGAATTTATTAATCTTTATAAATATGGGTTATTTGGTTACCTGGAAATTTAGATGGAAGGAGTCGTTATGATGAAGAATAAGGGAGGCGTGATGGAGAGGATCTGCAGGCCTCATATTCTTCCCATCATAATGTTGATATTGATCATCATGGGTCATAATGTCACGCTCGTGGCACGTGCCTGTAACCTCACCACCTCCAAACTGCAACAAAAATTAAACACGTGAAAAAATAATTGAAGGAAAATGACATGTAAATAAATTAAGGTTTTTTTTTATTATATTTACAGATTTGATGAAGAATAAACTGACAATGACTTTTTTTTTTGGGGGGGGGGGGGGGGGGGGGGGGGGGGGGGGGGGGATTCTAATCACCGCCATGTGAAAATTAAAGTGGTTAGTGTGCAAAAAGTGCATGGATCGATATCGATGAATTAAAGATGTAGAAACATAAGTGTTTTGTTTTCGTTATCTATTGTCTAGTGAACTGTAATTAGCAGAATCGTTTATCTTTCTCTTTTATGGTTAGTTCTCTCTTTCAGTTTTAGACTTTGTGTATCACATTGGGTTTTATTTCCTTCTCTTTTGGTGGATAGTAGGGTAGTATTCACGTTTTGTACGACAATACAAGCAACAATAATATTTTTGCCGTTCAAAAAATAATAATAATACGAGGAACCACTGAAATTTTGGTATTACTTCCTCTACAATACTATTTTTTTTTTTCAGCATCTATTTTAGGATCAAATGAACCTAGCTATTTTCCAATATGTACGTATATAATTACATGGTTTACCCACCAAAAACAAGTTAAAAAATGTGAAACTCCTAACACAATTCATACAAGTAAGCACATTGGTTAGATTCGTATGCGATAACACAAACCCAGAACAAACACCCGCTTCATGTATCAATATCATGAAGCGGGTGTTTTGCCCCCTCATTGCTTCTTCAATGTACCATTTGTCGAGTTTATAACAAAAAAAATTTGCTGATAAAAAAACACCAACCAAGAACAAATTCACAAACAAATATCTAACATTCGGTGTAAAAACAACTAATCCAGTTATTGTCGTTGGAGGCGGTTCGCTTAAAGACGTACACAATACATAATAATCGTAGTACGTACGATATACTAGACACGAATCTGGACGGAAATATTGTTGTATTGGTATAAATACCAATATTATGTGCTCTATAATCTTTAGGAAACATTGAGTATGAACAAGCGCGGATACAAATTTACAATTTTTTTTTTTTGAAACGGCAAATTTTTATTGATAATCATTTATGTATATACCTCATCAAAGCCAAAAGGGTCAGCTTCAAAATATTGTTGAGTATCCATTTCCCTGCCACTTGATAGTGTTGTACCAGCAGCTGCTTCATGTCTCTGGTTAATCATTACACCAGGGGTGGCTCCGCCCCTATCCGCCCAATTGCACTGCCGCGGCTGAGTCTGATAAAATATCTTCGACACCACGAGCTCCCCATCCCTCTCCTCCTCGTTTTGACCTAAATGATATTGATGCATGATCCAACTCGTTTTTTCAGGTCTTCGATTTTTTCCAAAATTTGTGTATAAAACTAGAATTTTCTTGCACCCTTTTTGTTTTCCGTTCTCCATTACCGGCCTTGTTTTTCCGGTCTTGTGCCACCGTGTTTCTCCTCCTCCTCCTCCTCCACCGCGGCCTTGGGAATCACATTCGGTTTGGATTTTCCTTCTCTTTCTTGTTCCAGTTGTATAAGCCTTTGAAGGCCTGTGGAAGAAATGCCTACTCAACCCATCTCTTGTGACTCCTGTTGAAGGCAAAGAGTGCAAGCTAGCTTAACCAAAGCCCAACTACTAAAGTAAACTTAGTTAGGTGTAACAAACTGGGGAAGAGTTGAAAATGCTTCAATAGTCATAGCAAACAAACAAAAAGATGGCAAAAGCCCTAGAAAACCAAAAACTTGTAAGTTTTATCGCTCAACGTTTGATACTTATTTTTCCATAAAGGAGATATCACAACGACATTTTTAAAAAATGTTACTGTCATATCATTTCTGAATTAGTTTTCTTCTGCACGAAAAGCATTCTTCGTTGGATGATGCTATAGTGTCCCTGGTCATTGGGGATACCGTAATTTTTGGCATAACTTCACCATTATGAGCATAACTAAAATCCATTACAAGTATAACAAAATCCAAATAAGGCATAACCAAGGAATATCCAAAAAACCAATCAAGGTATAACCAAACCCAACCAAAATATAACAAATAAGTTATGCCTTATTATGATTTTGTTATGCTTGTAATGAGTTTTGGTTATGCTCATAATGGTTTTGTTATGCCAAAAGTTACGGTGTCCCCAAAATGACCGGGGACACCGAAGTCATTCCCTTTTTCGTTAGTGGAAACTCGTGCGTAGGAAGAGAGAGAGAGAGAGAGAGAGAGAGAGAGAGTACATGTTCCTTACCTGGAAGTTTTTCAGGGTGGGTGTAACAAATGCCATCTTCTCCATCAATGGTGGGGATGAATTCATCAATCAAAGGGTGGGATAGTTTAGAGTAGCAGTCTTGAGACTCTACTTTTGCCTGAAGGTGTTGAATCAATTCTTGGTCTGTTGGATGAAATTTCACTCCTGCTGGCAGACCTACCCAGTCCTACAAAAAACAAAAACAAAAAAAAATGAAAAGAAAATATAACCCAAAGCAATAATTATACTATGTTATTTATACGGAGTATATTGTTGTCTTTTATATTCTTCTTTGTGCACAAAATCTGAAGAATATTATGAGATGAATATCCCTACCGATGTTTGACGAAATCGGTGGCCGCAACTAGGGCATTGTTTTGATCCACACAGCTGGTGCTCCTCAAGCTTTGCATCAATGAGGTCGGAGCTACTAATTGATTTCATGCCTTCAAAAGAACGGCTTCTTATTTATATATGATTTTTAAAAAATACTACTCAACTACTGGGAGTCCTCCACAGAATCATATTTTTAAACATCAAAATTGTCTTGTGATGCTGCAATTTAGCTCTCTTCGATTGGAAGCTTTGATATCAAGCGTACGCCTCTCATCGAGAATCGAAAGGGATCAATCTGGTCTTTTGTAAACACGAGAGAAAGAAATTAAAATCTTATTTGTTAGGACGATTACATATAATTAATCTAGAAATGTTATTTGATATTTTGATTGCAAAAATAATAATAACGTCAAAAATAGATAAATACAACACCACAGCACCTGGATTAATTGCATAGAGAGAAAGAAGGGTCAATATTTCAGCAACAAAAAAACCAAGAAAATTGACATATTTACGAATGAAGTGTGAATATATATATATACAAGTTTATATGCTTTGTTAGGGAAATTCAACATATATAAACATGAAAGTGAAGAAAACACAAAAGAAAGATTACCCAAAACTGGAAATGTTAGCATAAGGAAAACTGAGAGAGAGAGAGAGAGAGAGAGAGAGAGAACCTAGCTGCTACTAGTATATAAGTAGCATGGGAAAAACACCAGATTTCCCTATATCTCTGGCTACTTTAACCGAAGACAGTGAGATCATGCAAAGGAAAAGGCATCTCATACCCTAGCTATATCCCACCACCTTTAGATCTTTGCGGCTATGCCGGTTCGAGCAGCTCACGTAGGAGATTTTTAGAGAGAGAAAGTTAGGGCAGAGAGAGAGAGAGAGAAGATAAAAAGAGACACTTTTGTTTTTCAGTCTCTTGACTAGTTTAAAGCAAAAGGCTATATATGTATTTTATTCTTCTCCCTTTTTTTTTTGAAACCGACGTATATACTCGAAAGCGTAGGAACATATCTGTATTATACTTAATTATTATATTATTATTATTGGCGCTAATCCCTATATAGTATACTGTATATATACACAAAACAGCCATACATTAATTAATCATGTTTTACATTACTTAATTTTTACAGCTAAAGGGCGCGATACATATGTGACTCTGTGTTGTTATTTCAAAACCCATTCAAGAATGTGACTGTGTGTTGTTATTTCAAAACCCATTCAAGTGGCCTGGTCGTATACGGTATATATAAATTAAGCGTGGAATTTAGGATTTTGCAATTTCACGTTTCAACTCTCCATATGTCATTAAGCTATTTCTGTCCCACCTGTAAGGGGGTGAAACAATAGAGAAAAGAAGCGTAAAAATTGACTCCGGACCACACTATATATACCTTGAAAATTTGTGAATACTATTGCATTGTAAGGGTAAAAGCAAAGTATAGCAAAACATACATGGATGATCAAGATTTTCTAGAAGTGGCCCCTGCAAACAAATTTTGTAAAGGCCGCACCCCTAAAATCGACCACCCTATAATTTATACATGAAGTAATTATTCATTGTAGGACACGGTGTCCCAATATCCCATATTTTGTAAACTTTATATAAATTATACACCTAGTGATTTGTGCTCCACAAAAATATATGTGATTTTAAGAGGTGCACGTGATGCCTCAAGACCACCCAATAAATTTTTCTTGCGTAGAGTTAAATACAAACTGCGCCGAATATGTGGGCATGCGAAATAGGTTCGCGTAATTTACGTGAGATCAACTAAGAATTCTTAAGAGTTTGACGGTCTGAAATAAGAACTATGTTTTTGCCACTAAATTCCACGTGGCCCATGTCCAATTGCTATATATGAAAAATGGTTTTTTTTTCCAATATATAAACAGAAGGGGAAAGGTGATAGGAACTCGTTATATATATGGGTTTAGAGCTGAAGTGATGGTCGTGATTCTATGGGCATCCACTATCTTTTTTTTGTTATTCTTTGGGCATTCATTATTTCTTTTGTGATTTTAATGGGCATGAAGAGAGAGAGAGAGAGAGAGAGAGAGAGAGAGAGAGAGTTACCAGCTCGCTCGATACGCAAAACAAAACGAGCATTGTAAAACCTATATATATTTACACAATTACATGGAAAACTCTAACGACATTTAAAAGTGCATAAACATAAAGTGTGCGATCGAAACTTTTTGTTTTTCTGTAGTGTATGGAACCCTGAACTTATAGAATGCGTGGGCAAATATTTGTGCACGCTAGCTAATGTGTGTCACTCTCACAATTAATTCCCTACTCCACTTATTTTCACGCAATGACAATTTTCACATTGTTTCATCTTTTTTTATAAGCTAGTTTATGCGCACCTCAACTAATTGCAAAATTTTAAAAGTAACGACTGAGCGTAACCCATACGGGTCATTCCACTTACTCGATCTGATGGTCTTTGGCCTTGTGTCTTTTTTTTTTTGGTTTTTTCCAACCAAGAAAACATCTGATGCATATATATACACATGAGATAGAAGAGAGAAAGATCGAATTCTAGCAAATTGAGCAAAGTTGAAATCATCATCACCCAAAATGGGGGAAGTGGGGTAGCGTACAAGTTAGGATGTGTAAGGTCGTTACTTTTTGTCATGTGGGTTGGGCATGACTGACTAGCAAGTTAATTAAAAGTCCATGTTTGGTTCATCTAAATTTATTGTTTGTTCCCCTTTAATTAGCTAGCTTCTTAATTTTAACTTCTCTCCGGCCATCTTCTTCGATCTTGGACTTCTTTAACTGATCATACCAAGGGTTTGGGGCACTTGTCGATCTTCCTCCAATTTCGTCAGTATATATATACTGGTCCTCCATAAATTCCTGAGTTTCATTTGATAAATATATGAAGTCGGAAATAAACCTTAAACATGCTAATAATTAGGACATCCTAGCTAGGTTCGACTCTTGTCAGTGTGTTAATTTGGACTTAACCAGCATGCCTAGTTTGTGGGTGATAATGATATAGCAGATGTTCTGCACGGGTGGACTCGAAGGGTCTTACCTTGCGTAGGTTTTTCGTTATCAAAGAAAAATGTCATTGGAATCTTGGGGATTCAATAATCAACAAGAAGAGGGAGGCAAGAGAGAGGAAGTAATTCTTTGAGGCCATAGGTAATTTCTTGCGGTCACGAATAATTCTATGCGGCCATTAGTAATTTTGTGTGGCCATGGGTAGTTTTGCGCGGCTATGAGTAATTTTGTGGGGCCATGGGTAGTTCTGTATGGCCATAGGTAATTTTGTGCGGCCTTAGGTAATTCTATGAGGCCATGGGTAATTTTGTGTGACTAGGGGTAATTCTTTGTGGCCACAAGTAATTCTTTACAACCATGAGTAATTCTTTGCGGCCATGGCTAATTCTTTAGAGGGTGCGACCACGAGTAGGAATCATAGGAACTCCAAACCCACAGCTGGACCCCCGAAGGAGACCCGAAACTCAGAAGTGCGCACCACGTCACCCGAGGCTTAAGAAGGCAATAGACGGATATGGGATTTGAACGGAAGCACCGGCACAACTCAAACCCGTGACCACGTCAGAGCCAAACCGAATTGAAGTAATCCATTGCCATCTTGTCTTCCCCTTGGTTGTAAGAGTAGGGGAAGTTACAGCTCGTAAACATGAGACTCAAACCTAGACGTCACATATGATGAAAAAGCTCTTAATTATGTGCATTATAATTGAACTAGAGTTTGTCCGTAAAGGCACGGCGCAACGCTTTTTGAACACAACTAAAAATGAATTGTGAACCATCTCCGCCAACGAAACTGATTTATACGGAAAGATTTTTTCTTAAATTAGGATCAAATAGATTTTTTTTCTTACCCTTTTGTTTAGTTTACAAAAAAAACACACACACACCAAAAAAATTGAAATTGATTAACCGATAAACAAAAATATTTCTTACCCTTTTGTTTAGTTTACGATCTGCCTTGCACTAATTTTATACATGAAATTTTATTACTTTCTATCTTTCCATAACAAAAGAGAGTTGAGATAGGAAAAGTTAGAGAAGATTTCACTTTGCTTCGGAGAGAAAGAGTGCTACAGTTTCAAAAGTTACTTCCCTTTTTTATTTCAAAATCTGGCTCTTTTTTTTTTTTTTGCATTGAAATTTTATTGTTTTCTATCTTTTCATAACAAAAGAGAGTTGAAATAGAAAATGTTAGAGAATATTGAAATAGGATTTTCCAGCCCTACGACTCTTCTCTAGGATTTATGAGGCCGGGAAAAGTTTGGGCCGTTAAATTTATGTACATAAAATTAAATACTGAGTTGTTTTATTATATATATTTATACTCTAGAAGTAGCCCTTTCGAAATCCTTATATAACTGATCAATTGGGTATGTTCAGACTTCATTAGAGATACTCCTATCTAGAAAAGTCAGCTTTTTAATTTTTTCCTCCATCCTTGAGGAAATAGCTAAAAATCCTTCAGAGCTGTCATAATTAATGAAAAAAGATAGCAAATCATTTGGAATGTCTGGAAGTCAAATTCATTAGCTTTTTGAGAATGAACTAAAATTTGTTCAGGTTGCTTGTCCAACTGCAGTTTGGGCTATGACAGGATGACTTTTTGCCTAAATTAAATAAAACAAACAAGTGAGGTTTTTTGTGCTAAAAATGACGAAAATGGAGTAATTAATTGCACGGGATGACAAACCGATAGCTCAATTTCCAGTCAGGAAACAAAGAAAATGTCCAATGATTGCGTTCAAGACAGAGACATACATAGCTTATTCATTGCCAGAAAAAAGAGAACGAATTCGAAAGATGTGAGAGAGACGATGCAATGGGAAGCAGAAAGCCAGAAACAGACTCTGTAATACTTTCAGCGAACGTGAAAAATCTACAATCCCTCTGTCAAACGAGACCCGTTTGTCAAAACCATGAAAAAACTTTACACCAAAAAACAAGGCATACAAAGTAATTCCAAAGGCAAAATTCTGCCCGCTAGAACACCATATTATTCCTAGACCAAGTTAAATTCCTTCTTATTATACACAGTATAACCTGTAGGACAAACTCAAAGGTTTGCGCGTGCCCATTTTCAAAATAGCACGGAGCAATTTCATTTAGAACTGAACTTGCTGCTGACGGCGTCGTAGCTCGGAACATGAACGACTGACAGAGAAGGATAGAAATATTAGGAAAAACTTCACCAAAATATGCTGATGAAATTCATAAAAGAATAGTGTGGTGAAATAGGGGCATACTATCTCCATGAGATGCCATTGTAAGAGGGGAAGAAATCAGCTTTTTAGCAATGGAAGCAATATCTTTCAATGAAACTTCATCCACGATCTTCAAGAAATGCTCCACAGGTTTCCTAAGAAGAAAAATCGTGAAATCTTTTACTGACAAGAGAAGGTGAAATATATGTTCAAGATTGCTGCTTCCTTTTTGTTTTACAAAATTTGAGATCAGCAACTTCAGAACTACAAAAAATTGAAGATAAGAAAGCAAGACAGGAATTGGCACTCATCCCCAGGTAATCACCTAAACCTAAAGTTTATGTTGCTCAATAAAATAACACCACCAGAATCCTTTTAGAGCCAAACCCAAAAAAACAGGCTACCACCTTGTTCTGTCTTCCCAATCTAAAACAATATCATACTAGTAGATCTTTTTTGGAAAACAGTGACGGGATTTTCGCTACAACACCAGATTCAAGATTCAGTGGGGTATACGATTGTGTCAATGTAACAATCAAATTGGCACTCAATACCCTCACATGTGACCTTGACTATGGGGTTTAGCGTAATCTAATATCTTCCAACCAAACAGAACCTCATATAGCCCGGAGCGCATATTTCATTTGTACACCAAAACATTCAGTCAACCATCAGTATCATCTCATGCCGTACTTTCACAAAACTACCTTCTTAAATACAGCATCATATGCCATAATCATGCAGATAAAAATTGATGAAGTGACTGTACAGGGTAATCAAATCCATTGTCACTACAGAGAAACAAGAATTACCGATTTCCAAGTGTCAAAATTTGTTTAGCAATATCTTCTGATGCAACCATCTGCAAGATAAAAACACCAATGTAAGCCAGTCAGGAAAAAGTGTGCGTATGTGTGTGTGTGTTGGGGGAAGAAGAAGAAATCCAGAACACAAATAATTAGCATTCGTTTGATGTACGGAAGAAGTTGCTTACTCTGGATTCGAGGTTCATAAGAATGGTGGACTTTGTCGACTGTTTGGCACGATCTAACTCAACTTGGTCAACTGCCAGCCAGTGAAATGGAAAGATGAAGAATAGAGGCAAAAAGGGGTGATAGTGAAAGCTTGACTACTAATATACGCCCCGAAAACTAAAATTGTCATTTCTCTGTGATGTTCTCCTAAAGGTAACAAGTGAAGTCCTTCATAGATTTTGGTGCAAGTACAAACTTCCATCCAATTGATGTTCGTTTCATACATTTTCCACTTGCCAAATAAACAACTAAAATGCCTAATACCACTATCAACAATCTAAATGTGAGAGGGAGAAGGAATCCCGAGAACCAAAATAGAGAAGGGATACAAGCAAATAAAGGTATAACAGCATACCTTCTCCAGGTGTGGCAACTGCAATAAGTTCTGTAACAGCTATATCAATGGCCTTTGATACAAAATCAGAGCCCTGAATTGAAAAATGCAGCACCATTAGCTTCAGACCAGAATAACCATGAAGACATAAGAAAATAAAATAAAATGTAAGATTAGCCGTATCAAGCTATGCATTACATGCTCTCATAAAACTTCCTCTCTCCAAAAAGAGTGACATATTTCGGAAAGCACTAAGTTCAAGAAGGAAAGCCCAGACGCAAGTCAATCCTTCACGTTGGCAACACACTAGCAATTGCCCATCATAAAAGCAGGAATAATATTTGTGCTATGCTTCTGGCATTTGTCCGTTTTATCATAAGTGTTAACATAAAAATGTATTGGACACCCATTTTGGGACACCTAAGGAAGTAAGATACTCACTTTGGGACAGCCAATAATATCCCTGACTGTATCCATTGGAGTATCCATGCACGTTGAATAAAGCCCCAAATTAGGTTGCAACTTGCAACTTCCAAAGTAAAGACATTATTAACAGGTAATTTACATGTAATACGAAGGAGAAATGACTTACAGTAGCAGCTTCAATTCCAAACAAGCCAGTATTGGTGTAACTGGTGTTGAATGCAGTAAACGCATGAATTTGTGGATACTGGTTCAAGACACGACGATCTACACATCATATCAGCACACTCATATACATACAACTGCTGGATGACAAAATAAGAACACCGACAAGTAGATAGGTATGCTACCATTTGCTATGTAAACCACTATAAACAGTTGTATGACCATGCAGATATGGACATGCATTTCCAAGCATCTCAAGCTTAATATAATATCCCTTTGATAAAAGCGTCTGATATATACACTTAGTCACTTACACAGCCTTGACAACATCCCTTTTCCAGGACCACCTACTGAGAAGGATCCACCTCCTCCCATTAGAATCTACACAGAGAATATGTTTGTATTATTGCTTCCGAAAAGTCGACGTCCAATGGCACTAATGCAAAGGACAGCAAATAGATGAAGAATTTGAAACAGAATCTCTTTTAATTGTATCCCACTCATAAATGGGGTAAAAGAATCACAGCATGCTGAACCTTAACAAAGATCCAATAATGAGATTTAATACCTGAAGAACAGTCAAAGTCATTGCTTCCTTCTCCTTAATCAAGCCACCAGGCGCTTCAAAAGCAATGGCAAAATGAGTTTTCTGGCCATAAAGGAGTAAAAATGTCAGTCTCGGAACTAACCGATCCTATATGAGAAATCCAACAGTGCTAAAGAGTCAACACCAACAAATCCTAGACTAGAAGATGAAGCATACAAAAAAATCATGATTAATTATGTAATTAAACATACCCCTGAATCAGCTTGACAACGATAATCACCTCCGACGTAAACAGATTTTGGCTCCTCAGGACGAGGAACACTGGGTAAGTCAGACAGCAATGGTTCTGCAAATTTTAACAGCTCATCATGTTCAACACCAGAAGCTGCAAGGACCATTCGAGGAGCAGTATAGTTTCCCTACAATTTTCGAAAGGAAAATAAAGTTAAGATAAGCAAAACACCCAAATAAAGGATAAACAAACTGGTATTGGTTATACTTTCGTTTTAGAAAAACTAACAAAGAATAAGGTTATAATGTAAAATCTCATCCAACTCACGGCCAGAAATTCCTCCAAAACTGTAATCATGATGAAGAGACTGACTTTGGTTATACTCGGCACAAAAATAGTGGTAATGTAAGATAGCAATGCAAAGTTTTCTCCAACTCACTGCCACAAATTCCTCCAAAATGGAACTATCCAATCTGCCAATTGCAGACTCGGAGGCCAGAAGAGAATTTGCCAATGCACCAGAATAACCGACAGAGTGAATTGCTTCTACAAGCAGGCTTGATGGATTGTTAGAAGCTTCAGTAATCTCAGCTTTCACCTTCAGAAGCTGTTGAAGATAACATTTGTCAGTACAAGCATAACCCAGAAACAACAATAAAGAAGCACCGCAAGATGAAGAAGCTTACCTGCTCATTGATCTCCCAATCCAGGAAGACAGGGTTCCTCGCACAATCAATAAGCAGTTCCACCATTTGAGGAACATAAGTTTTCAAAGCATCATACGCGTACACCATCTGCTCCCTTGAAGCTGAGGCTGTCACATTGCCACCGATAGCTTCCACTTCCCTCACAATCCGCAAGTGACTCCTGTTTCTCGTGCTCTTAAAGGCCATGCGTTCCAACAGGTGTGTGGCCCCAAATTGTTCTGGTGTTTCATAGATTGAACCACAATCAACATACAACCCAATAGAGGCCACAGGATGCTGTCCAACCAACAAATTGAATACACTATAAACTAAACTTCAAACATATGGAAGAAGCAACAATAAACTAAAAAGACATTCGTTCCATACATACCGGATATGTTTCCGAGGCAATCTTGACACCATTAGGGAGGGTTGTTATCTTGGTCTTACCCGTTTCAACATGGTCAGGCAATGGTGGTGGAAGGGTAACACCTTGAAGTGGGACTTGTAGAGGGGGGAGTGAACTAGACCTCCCCCCAGTCAGCCAGCTAAAGAAACCACCTGAAGAAGATGACTTTGTAGCAACAGCACTTGAACTTGCAAACCTGGTTAGTAACCTATTGCCGGCATGACCCTGCTTTCACAATTGACCATCAAAATAACCCACATGTCCAGTTTATCTGACCAAAAAATGGAACAACCAATGACCTAAAATTTATGGGGAGGGATGATAAATGAGCCAAACGAGCCAAGTGGGTGGTTGATCAAGCTACTTTAAAACTTAAAAAACTTCAAAAATATGTTTGAGCTTTGCTTGTTATGAGATAATTCGATCTCAAACGAGCTTTAATCAAGCCAAACACAAGCCGATCTCGAGCAACTAAAGTATTTTATACATCATAAACCAAACGAGCCGAGTAGTAGCTTGATCGAGTTTGGTCTGTTCTGAAAGCTTCAGAAAAATGTTTAAGCATGGCTTGTTTATGAAACAAACCAATTTTGAACAAGCTTTTAACAAGTGAACACAAGCTCAAACTTTAGAAGCTTGGTTCCTTGAGCAGCCCCCTATTTACAGGGAAACAAGTAAATGCCACAGGGGTGTAAGTAACCCACAATTGAGGAACTGTTGCACAAGAGGAAGTCTTAGGAACATAACAACATACACAACGTCCTGCACAACATTCTTACGTGGCGGTGTTTCATTGGCAATGGGATGAATTGCTATTTTTCAACAACCAATGAAACACTGCCAGATACTATTTTTTTTTTGGTCCAATGCAGGGTGTCACGAGCTAGCTTGCGCTCAACTCAGAACTCTGACTAATTCCTACGACCCCTCCTACGGCCGTTTCACAAGCTTACGCGTAGGAATGTTTGGGCCCGATTTTGTGCGTCTTGTTGTGTTCCTAGATTTTTCCATTGCACAAACTCGAAAAGTACAGTGACTCTGAGACTACAATCAACACAATACGATACAATCATCACACGAAAAAACAACAAACAAAACACAAAACGACCCCGAAGTTCGTTGAACGAATAGGAAGGTTTCGACCATTAGGGACTCCAATGGAGTACGCATCGCACTCCAATCACAACCCCCGAAATTGGGCAACGCATATACATAGACGCTTAATGTTATGTGCTGAACAAGGACTGTGGGAGCCACTGACCTTGAGAGCCCTGAGACGAGAAGCTGATGTCCTGTACATGATGATCCGATCACGGAGAAGAACCCTAGTAGAATGTTTCTCTCTCTAGGCCGAGGTCGTGGGATTCGCACCTTACAGGAGAGGAGAGAAGAGAGTCAGAGAGACGATTGTTTCTCTCTCTAAACAGCGGGCGTAACAAACACGCGCGAAGGCACGTGAGAACTCTCGATTCGTCGGTCAGGTGGTCGTGGTGGCGCGAGTCGTGGGTAGTCTGATCATTCTGATGACTCGATGCACATCCGAGGCTTTCAAAACATTTTTCCAGTTTCCTTTCTGCAGGTGAAATGAGCCGAGTCGAATCAAGTTTTATAGTGTTTGAACTTTGAACACAATTTGTTAACTAAACAAGCTACGAATTGAAGCTCGAGCTAAGTCGAGCCCTTAACAAGACGAGCCCGGCTAATTTCTTTAACAAGTCTTTCTAAACAAATCGAGCCTAAAATACTAGCCGAGCATTTGAGGATTGAATTCAGCCTGTTTAGTTTAACAAGCCTAAAATTCGAGTTCGAACTCGGCTCAATTATTAAAAGAGTCGAGCCGAGCCACGAGCATGGTTCATTTGCAACCCAAATCCCTTCCAAACTATGCAAAAATTGTAGCCCAGTTAGTGATTAGTAGGATTAGCAGGAGTGATGATGAACCAGATTAGTTCGATTTTATGGTATACCAATAACCAAATATATTCTCGCGAATTGAAGATTTTGGGAACCAGATCAATTCGCGAATGCATGGAAATTAACCAATTCACATCATCCGATTTGGTTTCGATCTCGAATCATGGTTTAATGAAATCATAATTATTTTTATGTAACAAAATGAAAATAAAACTAGATTTTGAATCAATTTCATTACAAAACAAAAAAAAAAAAAAACCCACCAAAACTCGCTAAAACAAATTTAAGCTCATATTCACCAATAAAAATTGTGTTAAATAGTATACCATGATTGGATCTCTTATTATCTAGTGTTTTTCAAATAAAACAACAATTTGATTTAATATAAAAAGTTGCGGTTCCGATCCGTTTGGGACCAAAACCTTGAGCATTAAATCGCAAGTCAAACCATTTGTTTGGGCTTTTTTTTGTATCAATCGGGACCAAACCACACTACTAAAAAAACAGAATCAAATTAATATGGTTTAAGGGTTTGATTGGTTAAATAGATAGTTCATGGGGTAAAGGGATCCTGGGTTTGAGGGGTAAAATGAAACATTTTTGCACTGTTTTCTCGTTATATTTTTTTTACAACTCAGTGTCATGCTTGCGGGCAACTAATCTTGATGACCAATTCCACCGTCCAGAGGCGGAGCCTTATTAAAGTAAAATTTCCTCTACGTCAGTCGTAAATCCACTTATATTTCCGGGGTAAAAATTTCTCTCTTAATGAATATCTGTGTTAAGTAACCTATATTGCTTGCTTGTCGTTTGATGAATTATCTCAATTAAATGCTACTTTATTGGGTGGTTACAAGTAGTTCTATGCCCAATTTAAACAATGGAAACTGGTTTTTGTCAAATAAAAGGATACCGTCTATGCTACATTCATAAAAGTCCTTTGTTTCATATGGTACTTCCTCTAGCATATGCTGCATGGTGAATTCTTGTTGACCCATATTGCTCATTCACAGTGATTCACTCTGTATGGAAGTTTTTTTTTTGGGCTAAATAGTCTGTGTGGAAGTTGTTTGATATGATTACTCTTCCATGTTACACCCTAGTTTTCTTGAATGCGCGCGAAATGGTAATGCAGGAACAGCAACCCTCGGGTGCTTTGCTCGCTCTTTTAAGTGGTAAGGTTTATCTCTAGTCATCTGTTTACGCAGAAATGTTTTGCTGCCAATTTCTTCTCTCCCTTTGTAGGTTACTGAATTCAAAGCTTCAATTTGCAGAATCTACCTTACATTCCAATGAAGGTAACACACCGCTGAAAGCTAGCTAGTCAAGTTCTCTTTCTCGGGTTAGATGTCTCCAACTCGATCCTTGTTTCTTTATTGAATTTCGCAGAAGATCATTTTCACAAGTTCGTCGTCATCTTAATATAGTCACATAGGCAATCAAGACTGAAGAGCGAAATATTTAAAAGATTGTTTTGCTAGTACAGAAGAACATGCATTTCATTGAGATTCTGCTTCGATATTGACCTGCATTCCCCTCCTTCAAAGAACTACGATACAGAGGTGATGAAAATAAACTTAAGTTCATATTAGTGGCAAAGTACATGCCATATGACATCTTGGATGTCTTCTGTCTTGGATGCGAAGATAAAGAGAATATTAGCTAGTGGATGGAATGATTCAACCAAGGAAGAATAAGAACAGTTCCACACATATCCGATAACCTTCCAATTTCAAAGTCATTAAACTGGTCATAGAGGGAATATTAGTCGCCCAATGGAAAAAAGTTTACAGCGGATTAAGAGGACGGATGGCATGTAGAACGTCCAACATCCAGAAAATGCTGATAACTAAACCAGGGAATATAGATAGATAAGCAGAACACTAGTGGAAAGTTGGTAGTTGCTATCTGATCATTGCAATTTGTTGTGGAATTTGTTGATACAAAATGTTATAGAGTTGCGCAACATTACCTCACCACATCATATGGCTATCACCTTCTCTTTTCTCCTACTTGTTCTACAGAATGCTATACCCTCGCATATTCACGCTTTTCTTCCCTCTTACAGACCCATATGCATCCTTTTGTGAGGGCTGTATATATAGAGCAATGGAAGCTTTATTTTGTTGTAGTTCTTCTCCAAAACAACGATCTTAGCAGCAGATATGGAGGCCTTACAATGGACTGGTGTCTATTGCACATGGTCTCCAGAAGCACCTACATGTACACGGGCCAAAAGTTATGGTTCTCATGCATTGCCAAGGAGTAAGTCACCACTTTTCCTGAGTCATGAAAAATAGCTAATTTTACATTGTTTGGCCAGAGAGAAATCACTTTTGGGATTTGTCGTTTCATTTTCCAGGTCTTTCGTGGAAGCCAATCTCCTCCAAGTCCTTTCTTGATTCTCGTGCATTTCCAAGGAGTAAATCATCATTTTTCAGGCATCATGACTCATGAGATAGCTAATTTTACCATTTGGCAAGAAATAATTTACTTTGGGATTTCTGTGTCTTGTTTTCCAGGTCTTTCGTGGAAGCCAATTTCCTCCAAGCCATTTCTTGGTGGCAGTTATCTGCTCAAGAAAGGAGGAGTTCACGTTGTGTCTCCGAATATAGCATCACCGGGCTTAGCAGTTGAGCTCCTTTGTGCGTGGGATGATGAATATGAGGGGATCATTGTTGATCCATATAGCTTACCTTTGAGCTCAAATGCTTTTGCGTCCACACTGCGGGCTTCTCTGTTGAACTGGAAGTTGAAGGTTAGATATAATCTCCACATACTCACAAGCATGTCTTGTTTCCACCTTATCCCGCACTTGCATTGCAGCAAAAATCCTGCACTCATCTAAAATCTAAGGCAGTAATTGTTGAGCTGTTTACAATTGCTCCTGTAATCCCACTTCATGCTAGTTAAAGTTAAAACGTACACGGCCTGTTAAAATCCATAATGACTTCATCATTAATGAGTTTATCTAAACTGCTTAAGAAGTCTAATTGAGATTTAAGATGGTAACTCTAAAGCAGATGATGTTAACTGTCAAGTGTTCTGATAATTTCGATCCTGATAATTGCCTCTGATGGGAACTGTTATCAAAGACCCCTGTAATAGACTAATAGTCCACCGATCTTGCGAATTTTGATGACGTAAAAACAACTACCTAATTAACTTTCACCTGAGAGCAAGTGGAACCTACTTCAGTATAACGGTGAATTGAAGTTTGAGATACAGAAAAATGTCAAATTCCTTCTGTTACTTATTTCAAACTCAGTGCAGGGGAAAAGGGGGATATGGCTGAAGATTCTACAAGAGCAAGCTGAACTTGTTCCGATAGCGATTCAGGTAACAGTTTGACTCCCCAATACTGCAATATCAATGTCTCAAGTTATGATACTATTATATACTTATCGTACCACTCATGCATTTTTTTTTTCTACTTTCTTGTTGAACTTATTCAATAGAGAAATTGGTTTCTCTTAGAACAGTTTTGCATAATGCATTTTAGAAACTGTTTTTAAAATAAAACAACCAGCGTTTTCATAACCTATTTCATTTTGTAACAGAAATAGTTTCAAGATTTCAAGAACATCTTTCTGAAACCTACTCAGAACTAAGTTCATCGTGTTTCTTAGAACTTAAGGACGAGACGAAAAACAGAAAACAAAGCTGTACCAAACAAATGGGACCATCTTGTTTAATTCCTCTACTAATTGATTCATAGGAGGGTTTCAATTACCATCATGCTGAATCAGGATATGTTATGCTAACGTATTGGATTCCTGACGAGCCAGTGATGCTCCCTGCTGGCCCTTCCCATCAAATAGGCATTGCAGGGTTTGTGATGAATGACAAAAGAGAGGTATTCTAGTTTGCAAACTTTTCCCATATCTCTACACAATGATATCTAACTTTGCCTAACTAAACTTGTTTATGCTGTTTAGGTTCTTGTAGTGAAAGAAAAATGCCCTTGCAGTAGCTCGGGGATATGGAAGTTGCCTACCGGTTATATTAACAAGGTGCTGGTTCTGTCTTTCTAGTTTCTCCATACATTTGTCTTCTTTCTATTATAGATGCTTCTCTTATCGACAAGAATTGTTTCAAATTTGGGTAAGAACTCCCAGAGGCCTATGTAAATGTTGATTCCCGCATTTTGTTTCTCTGAAGGAGTGATTGATACCTGATCCTTTTCTTTCATCTTAGTCTGAAGATATATTTTCCGGAGCTGTAAGAGAAGTGAAAGAAGAAACTGGTGTACGTATGAATTCAACTCCAACCCATAGTTTCAACATGATCATCGCTCTATCATTAATTTTCTATGCTCCATCCTTCTCGTGATTTGCAGGTTGACACAATGTTCCAGGAAATGATTGCTTTCAGGTATTGTCTTCCTAAAGAACTTCGGCCTCTAAAAGTAGGAGAGCAGTGGGAGAAAAGAAATAAAATCCATCGATAGCAGTCACAAAGTTATTTCAAGTAGGATCCTTTAATGAAGGATTTCATGTTAGCATAGTCACATTGTTAATTGAAATCCACCAATCAAAGCATTCAAATCAAATCTGTAAACGAAAAAAAGAAAGTGAAACAGAAAACTGGATGAGAGGTTATACCTCTTGAACACGTGACACCGTATCCATTCATTTCCAATCCAAACGCCAACACAACCTTGAAGCTCTTAAAACTATACAATGAACACAGAGTATTGAATTTAGATACCCTTTGGGGGGGTTTAAGTCTCCTTTCTTGCTTCATAAGTTACAGTTCATGTTTCTGGGGTTGCAGACATGCCCATCTAGTGGCTTTTGAGAAGTCGGATCTGCTGTTTGTGTGCATGCTTAAACCACTGTCCTATGAAATCACGATCGACGAAAAGGAAATTCAAGCTGCCAAGGTACTTCAGGTTCACAGAGGGATTCATACATATGTTAGTCGTTC
Organism: Rhododendron simsii; assembly: GCA_014282245.1. Classification (NCBI taxonomy): domain Eukaryota; kingdom Viridiplantae; phylum Streptophyta; class Magnoliopsida; order Ericales; family Ericaceae; genus Rhododendron; species Rhododendron simsii. The sequence goes on along the minus strand of CM024955.1, from coordinate 35,745,278 downwards.
GCCTTTTTTTTTTTTTTTGTGGTTGGTGACTTGTTTTGTGTTCTGCTGTTTTCAGTGGATGCCTGTTGATGAAGTGTTGAAACAACCATTTTACAGAGAAGATCACATGTCCAAAAGGATTGTTGAGATCTGCATTGCTACACATGAAAGAGATTACTGTGGATTCATTGCCCATAAGTTGACCTCAAAATTTGATGGAAACTTGTCCTACTTGTATTATTGTTACAATGAAAAGAGCACAATTTAGGCTCATTGTCCACAACAGGACACTTGGGGCTCGTTTGGATCCAACTTTTGAACTTGCTTCAGCTTGTAGCTTGAATCAGCTAAGAGGGAAAAGCTATTTGCAATGATGTATCTCTTGAGACAAAAATGTTAAGGAGTAGTAGTCTCTAAAAACCTGCTTCTTGCAATTTTCTCTACTTCTCAAGCTCACAATTTTTGGATTTCAATATCACAGACAATTGTAGTGCTCGACTCGATCAATATCAATATGATCAGTGCAAGAAAATCAAGCTACTTAAGTTCGGTTTGTCTATGAAAAAATTCAAAAGAAGTTCATTCTATAAAAAACAACAATGAACAAGCTAACTTGTGATTGTGGACCTCAAATATACATTTAGCAGTTCCTTTGGACTTATTGCCTGTTTGGACGTTCATTTTCTTCATTTTGAATTATACGTTTTTGGTTTTCGGGTGTTCGGGAGCCAGACCTAGAATGCATTGTACGATAATGCGATTACTAGAAATAAACTGGAGAATTGAGAACCTAAAAATCGTGTGTGAAATATAAATTACATATTATTCAAATACTTCTATAATTCAAAAATTCATAGGCTACAAGTTAAAGGTTAACCCACCCAACAATCTGCGCAAGAAGCTTGTGTTGTCTTGTGCAGTTGAGCTGCCTTTTTTGATGGGAAATCCTTGTTTTTCATGGGTTTCAATGCCTGCTACAAAACACGTCACGTAATCCCTGTGTTGACACCACCAGCCACTCTCGGGCTGGACAATGACTTGTTCTTACTTTAGATCTCCGCCACCAGCCCACCACTAATAATAGTACTCCAAAAATAAATACAGCTTCACCTACGCATGCTAAAGTGCAAAAGCAGAGTCAACTTAAACATTAAATACGTATGAGAATGGAACTACTGTTGACAAAAATAAAGTTTACATGACTCGAAAGTCTAGGTTCTGTTTGGAAAAGTTTTTATTTTTCAGCTTTTTATTTTTGTTTATGATATTTTTTTGAAATAGGCATCATAAACATGTTAGTGTTACTGTTTTTGTTTTTTGTTTTTAATTTTTAATAAATAAACAAAAATTCATTTCTTGTTTTTCATAAACGAAAAAAAATAGAGGCAACTTTACCAAACAGAGCTATAGTATTTGGCTTATAGTTCTGTCGGTCCTGCTTGCAGGGAGTGCCTATATCGAAGTCTTGGTAGTTTTGGTTCTTTCCAGTACCTTTTGATGAAATCTGTATTGCCTTCGGGCTTTGAAATGAATTTGACAGTTTCAAAAAAAAAAAAATGTCCTTACTATGAGCCTCAAGATTAGTCCAATTGGTTGGTGGGTTTGCTCACACAATTGACTGGGGGTTCAATTCTTAGAGTTAGATTGCAAGAAAAGTAATTCTTGTGAATTCCCTAGTCCTGCTGTGGATGGTGTGCCTTTGACCGACTCAGGAGGGGATTAGTTGAGGTGCGTATAAGCTAACCTGTTCCCCCCTGACCATCCAATCAGAAAAGAAAAACTCTCCTTACGAGAAATCTGTGAGTTGCAGGTGATTGCCTGAATTTGTTCGAAAGAAAAAAATCTATTCAGAGAAATTCTATAGTAAAGATTATTTTTCTTTAAAAAATAAAAAATAAACACCACTGACGTGGACAAGATCGATATCAATAATAGTTTTGATTCACGAAAGTAACGACCTGAATGCCTCATCTTATTTTTATCTTACACTATACATCAGTAAATGATTTATCGTCGAAAATTCTGGTGACTCATAATATTCATATACGCCAAACTGAATTATAATATTCATATACGCCAAACTGAATTATAATATTCCATCATTGTTTGTTATGTATGGTCACACCATTCATATTTGGAATTTCAGCGTTTAATTTTCTTTTCGCACAAGAATGAGCATTTGTTCTAAATTTTTGGGTATAAATGTATTGCTAAAACGAGGTTTAAGTTTCCTTAATAGACCCCACATCCGCATAAAAGGAAAACCCATATGGACTGACCCAACACGAGAGATTTTTCAATGTCGGATCGGCACAGCCACGTGGTGTCCATACACGCATATCGGCAAACATATTTTGGACGGTCCAAATTTATTTACATAATTTTTTAGTGCAAAATTATCAAAACATCCCCTCAAATCCATACAAATCTTGGCCCATCAAAAACAAATTTGAACGGTCGAAATACGTGCACGAGTTCGACGTGGCCGTGCCCTCCCGGCACTGCAAAATTTCTCGACCCAACACAAACTTGACCATAATTTTGTTTTCTTCGGAACCTTCTTGGCATCTGACCATGTCCTTCACAAAATTAAGGCTATTGATGGTTTTGTAGTCCCTGGTTAAGAACCACTGGTTTTGTCTTATAACAATAAAACATGGCAACAATTACGAAGAAAACTCATTTTCAGGATAAAAAATACTAGAGACACATCAGATGTGGCATACCTCAGCCACACCCCTCTCATATACAGGTGGGTTCCATGTGCTTTTCTACAGTCAATAGTCAACTGAAGAGTGTGCGGTTTAATCTGAACTGTTCATCTTGATATCAATGGTTTAGATTTGCTGAAATTTTTACTGGTAAAAGTATATTCTTATCGATAAGAATATGTAAACAAATTTGGACCATTAAAAATGTCGTTCGACGGTTGCGATCATTTTGACCGCACTTCCAAAACTAGACCGCAGACAAGCCAAATTCCTTTAAAGACTACTTTTTCAAATTATTTTTTTAAGTTTTTGACCAGAATGTCTTTGCTTCGATCAACAAGAAATGATTTTCGATTGTTGTAAGAATTACGTCAAATCGAACAATTCAACATATAAAGAAAGTTTGGCAACACGTATGTATAAACCTAAGCAAATACACCACGCGAGAAAACAAAAACAATTCTGATTATTGATTCGTTGACCTTTCATTTTGAAGTGTGTAAATCGAGGTCCGTCCCAAATTAAGTGTCCCTTTTTACTATTTGGGAGGTCTCAAAATATTATCTATATCTTCTTATCTATAATATTTTTTATATCCAATATGGATCTTATTTGATAAATCTCAATTAGTCATATTATACAAAATTTTAAAAATCTCAAAAAATATTATAAGTTGAAAGATATAAGAAATTTTGTAAGTGGAGACACTTACTTTGGGACGGAGGGAGTAATTAAGATAAATTAGCCTTTTTTCTTATAGAAAACAAACATGAAACATGTTTTTTTAAATTATTGTTATTAGAAACAAAAAAAAAAAGTTGAACGGACCCAGTTTTTCTTTAATACAAAAAATCAAAGTTAAAAATTTCGTCACGAGTTTTCTAAGCCGGCCATGTGGTCAATGGTCTATGTTGACATGTATAAGCCTATTAGGCATAAAAATCAAAAAGAACATTGCTTTTGATTGGCCTTTCCTCTGACATTTTCAAACAGAGTATTATTTTATCCTAGTCCCATCTCATTCCTTTTTGCCATCACGTTAACGCTATTAATCGTTTTCATCCATTAAACAAGTAATTTATTTCTATTTTTGAAACTCAATTACTGAAATTCAATAGAAAACCCTATTAATTATTTCCTGCAGCTAATTAGTCGAGTATTTTTTTTTCTATTTTTTTGGTAAAATGCGTACTGAAATTACATATTAACTTTCCCCATCTGAGGCATATGACAAAAGTAGCATCGTCATATACATATGCTTTACTTTTTCTTTTCTCTTTTAACAACGTAGTATGAGGTACCCCACACCCAAAATCAAACGAGACTAATTCACCTACGGTCGACCGCAGAAAACCAACACACAAGAAAAACAGATAGGAAAGGAGACCACCAAACGCCCCATGAGTCTACTCACATAATTTTTCCCCTCCCAAACTGGTTGGCACACCCCCAGAATCGAAATCACAGTGGAGACGTTGCTCATTGGGTCATCTGCTTTAACTTAGAAAAGTACCCGGGAACCTGTAGTGAGCAAGTCACTATAAGGATGTAGTGATCATTCGGACCATTCGTTTTTTCAATCGATGGTTTTAATTCGTTGATAACTTTTATCGGTTAAAGAATATTTTTATTGATAATAAATACTCTTGAACCAAACATATCTGAACTATTAATTATCAAGACGAACGACTCGAATTGCGTCCTACAAAAAGCGCTACAGGGTTCCTCACTATAGGTCCTGATTTGATTCCTGCATAGTACATACCACTTTTGTAGGACTGCAATTTTACACAATTGCCCATCAATTAATACAATCAAGGGCCGGCATCATAATTCGTCAAAGAGTAAGAATTTAAATTGTACGTATACTGTATTATTTTTATGTAGATTTTCACGGATTCTTTCTGTGCCGTTTCACTTCTTTTTCTCTCTTTTCGTTTGAACTTTCCAAATTGCCCTTCCGTTACTTCGCTTTTGCACACACAACATTAGTACTCCAATATAACATAGGAGAATAAATTATATCTACCACCGGTGTAAAATTTTACTTTTCCACCATCGTTTATTATGGGCCCCACCGAGTGTCTATTATTGTGATTTAAACCGTTCATATTTTAAGACCCGTAATATAGTATTGCCATGCAAAAAATCTACTTGATCGGAATTCGATAGATATATCAAAATTTGAATTTTGGTTTATAAAATAGACGATCTGATTTCTGTCAATAATAATAAAGATAAACTATCCATTTTACAAAGTAAAATTTAAGTTTTGATACTCCTATTGATGTTCGATAAAGTTTATTTTTTACATGGATACACCACTATGTAAGGTTTATAAGATAAATGGTTTAGATCAACAATAAATATATAGTATGATCGAAAAAGATGATGGTGGAAAAATGAGATTTTTCACCGCCGCCGGAAAGAACTTAGGGTGCGTTCCAGAACCCCAAATAAGAACTTATTTTTTAAGAAGGCAATTTCAAGCTTAAAAATCATGTGCTTACGCGAATAATTTTCCTATCACTATGGATCTTGTTTGATAGATCTCATTGAGATCTTTAATACGGTGCAAAAAAAATTGAAAAATTATTTTTTATTTACATTATTTTTGAGTTTGAAAATGTGAAATAAGTACTTATTTTTTAAGAAGGTGTTCTGGAACGGAGCCTAATTTCATAACATAGTAATAAAGTAAAAAGATAAGATAGGAAATAAGAATGATGGAAAGATTCTCAGGCTCCGTTTCGGAACGCGAAATAAGTCCTTATTTTTTAAGAAGGCAATTTCAAGTTCAAAAATGATAGGCTTATTGAAATCTAAAAATATGCAATATGGATCTTGTTTGAAAGATCTCATCAAGATCTTTAATACGATGCAAAAAAAATTAAAAAAATATTTTTCATTTACTTTATTTTTGAGTTTAAAAATATGAAATAAGCTGCTTATTTTTTAAGAATGTTTCTGGAACGGAGCCTCAGAAGAGTGCTGCAAGATTCAAAGGTGTCGCGTTTTTTTTTGTTTTTTGGGTCACGACTAAAAAATGTCGGTAAGAATAAGAGAAATTCTAAATTTAAATGGTGATTAGGAGATATTTTTCAGTGCTGGATGGGTATATCTCACATAATGTGTCTGTTCGGTATATTCGAGCAGTCCAATGCACTTTTGGATGGTCTAGATTAAGCTCTTTCTCTCCTTTTTCTCTCTTCAAATCTGAACTGTCTAAAATCACAATAGACGGCCTAGATGTGCTGAGCAAACACCACATAGTACCCACCCACCCGTCACTGAAAAAAATTCTTCGCGAGTAGAGACTAGATTCTGTAGCTGTCCAGGTCCAAATATCAACTTCTGACCCAATGCTCATTTCATTTGGCACGCAAAACGAATATGCCGGCCGGCGGCCGTCGTCACCTGAGCATGCGCGCCCCGGTGTCAACGCTGTAATTTTAAAACAATCCCGAGGCCATTATTTTGACAGCTGGGGCCACAATTTTCACGACACCACATATTCCCGGAATCTAGAAATACAAACTTTTCATCGTTCTACTATTGGGAAAACGCGCTCCCCCCTTCTTTCCTTTTGTCTTTCTCCCATACTCTGTGAGCTGTGTCAAGAAACCTCCAGAAAAACCCAGCCGCCTGTTTTCCACCAGGCGACCAAACACAGCCCCTGTCGCCCGAAAAACTCGGGCAAGGCTCAACGTTTTCATTACTACTACGTACGGAGTACTACTTTTCTCGTCTTTTAGGAGTATTTCTTGGTCAACACTCTCTCCTATTAATACCATAAATAGATAAATACGCCTATCCTCCTGCAGAATGGAAGTTTGTGTAGGAGGACAAATTACTAGGGGTACTAGACAATCATCAGTTGAAGCTTGTGGTCAGTTTTTGAATGGGTTCGCTTTGTAATACTTCTTCTCCGGTCCCTGCTCTCAAGTTTCGTGGAGGGCTCGATCGTTGTGGTAATCCCAACTCATCGGTTGGTTCCAATTCAAAGAACGGTTCTGTACAATTGCCGATGGGGAGTTTTTCGGGCAATTCTCCGCCGAAGATCGTCCACGGCGAGGCCGGTTACGTTCTCGAAGACGTTCCTCATTTGACCGATTACATTCCCGATCTTCCTGTACTCTCTCTCTCTCTCTCTCTCTCTCTCTCTCTCTCTACATGTGCGTGTGTGTGTGTGTGTGAGTTTGGATAATTGTCTATTTTGAGGTTAAGCTCGACTCTGCTGGAGAGGTTGACTGATTTTGTTATGGCGGACTTGTGAATTAAATTCAGAATCGGATTTGCTTTAGTAGAAGTGTTTCATTTCCTTTAAATCTCTGCACTTCTGTTTTTCATAATCCGTGAGTTGATTTTTTCCCTGGGGGGTTTTTGTATAAGCAAATAGGTTTAAGAATTAGTAAAGTAGTAAAAGAAAAAGTAAACTTTTCCAGTCATTTGTTTATTTCGATGACTAGGAGCCTACCCAAGGCGTTCTTGGATTTTCTGACCTGTTTCTTTTGTCACAAAGCTTACATTTCTAATTACACTCTACATATACACTTGTATTATAATGCACTTATCGTTAGTTGTCACTGTTTTTGGATTGTAATACACACAGACCATGTGCTCTTGTTTGGCTCATGAGAGAGAAGAAAATATTCAATTTTTAATTATTGGGTGCCCCCTGTTTGCTCTGTGGTAAAATGTTATGTCTTCGATTGGTAAAATGTTTTTATTTTGTTTTTCGAGACTGAAAAAATGAGTTATAGTTCTACCATTTATAAACTTCCGGTTGATGTTGAATTGCGGTAAGAATTTTTCGAAAGAGCATATCGCCTAAATTTCACTGTGTTTCTTGATGGCAGACTTTTCCCAATCCATTGCAAGACAACACAGCATACTCAGTTGTTAAGTAAGTTGACCAAGGCTATCTTCCACTTGTAGCTGGTGATTTTTGTTCTGTTTTCCTTTTCTGCCTGTTGCTGAACCATAGACACGATTTTTATTTTTGTTTTTGACAGGCAATACTTTGTGAATGTTGATGACACTGTTGCACAAAAGGTGAACATTTTGTTATGAGTTCCAAATATTCTCTTTTCTCTTTTTTTGGTCTTGTTTTCTTTTTTGTTTTTTTATCGGAAGAATTCTTGCATTCTCTTTTACTTACCAGGGAAAAAAGTTATTGTATTGTGGCAGTATTGAATGGAAGTATTCGCATGTAATGTCATAGTGGTTCACTGCATGAGAGCAAATGTGCCTCATGAGGGTCTTCCTTCACTTTTATGGTACTGTCACTAGAGTTGGAGAGGCAGTACTGAAAACTTCTCTTGATGGCTAAATTTGAATAGAGAAGTCGGTGCCTGCATTTCCACGACCACAACAGAGAGAAGAATTTTTAAGGTTCATCCTCCAAGAGCACATTGTTCTCATGGTTTGAGCTAGCAGGGTATAGGACATCACTGGTCTTTAATCTTTATTGATGTTTGCAGTTTATATCTCATTATGGGTTTTCAATTCCTGGTTTCTTCACTTGTAGATTGTCGTCCACAAGGGTAGTCCAAGAGGGACACATTTTCGACGCGCTGGACCCCGGCAAAAGGTACCTATTTTATCCGGCTTATGTGTAATATGTGCAATGGCGTGTCACTCACTCGACATTGACGCATACTCTTGCCAAATTCTTTTCAGGTGTATTTTGAGTCAGATGAAGTCCGTGCTTGCATTGTCACATGTGGAGGCTTATGTCCTGGTCTCAACACGGTGATTAGGGAAATAGTATGTGGCCTCCACCATATGTATGGTGTGAAGAAAGTCCTGGGAATAGACGTAAGTGATTTGTTACTTAGATTTCCTATTCCATGTCTCTAAAGGTAGTTTGTTTTCAGATAATACTCTTCTTTTTGGGCTTCTGATGATCTACTGTTGAGTAAATGGAGATATTAATAGAAATGTTGGCATTAACTTTTCTTGAATCTAAAAGCAAAATCAGAGGCGCTTTTCTCCATCTTGACACACAATTTCATCTTAGGAATTGCAATTCCTGTTATTTAGCTGCACAGTTTTTGGGGAACCCAAGCAGCAAGGGAACTGCTAAGCAACCGATGACACTGCATGCCCTTTTTGCACTAGCATAACTAGAAACTTGCCTATCCTACTAATTAACTGGCAATTCCCTGGACAATAATGGGACTATTCCAGTGTTCTTATTCTGCAAAAAGGTCAAGCCTTTTGGACTATTCCGGTGTTCCCTTTTGATGGTACTATAATTTACAAGCACAGATAAATAATTAGGGTCAAAGAAAAAGAACCATGTCAATTTTTGTAGGAGCTGTACTCCAACAGGAAAAACCTCTGATGCTTTTCCTTGGTTTGGAGAACAATGATTTCTCAAACTGAGGTATGGTAGTGTTCTAGTGTATTGTCTGATGTTACGGATTTCAGGCTGAGGATAGGTTCATGTACATTCTGTATCGTACAAAGAGATGCACCACTCAGTTTCTATTTTCTAATGCATAGTTTTGAGCAGCACTAATGAAATAGGTTGTTGGATGCGCAGGGAGGATACAGGGGTTTCTATGCTCGAAACACAATCGCTTTAACACCCAAAACTGTAAACGACATCCACAAGCGTGGTGGAACGGTGCTTGGGACATCACGAGGTGGCCACGATACTGGAAAAATAGTCGACAGCATTCAGGACAGGGGTATAAATCAAGTAAGAAGATATTGACATGCTCTTTCCAGGTTCAAGTGTCTTATTCATTGGTCAACGTGTATGTTAATGCACTTTTCTATTACTTAAGTGACTACCCGTTGCTTATATGAAATTATGATTGTATGATTCTTTATATATCAGGTTTACATTATTGGAGGAGACGGTACCCAGAGAGGGGCATCAGTGATCTATGAGGTATATTTGTAGTCACTTTTCATCTATTGTGTTTTACATGAATTAGTCCTTGAATTTTTCATTCTTGGGTGTCTTAAGTCTCATGGTTATAGTTGTTAACTGTAGAGCTACTTGTCATAAATTTTTAAAGCATTCTTATTCGCTGTTATGCAGGAAATCAGAAGGCGCGGTCTCAAAGTTGCGGTTGCTGGAATCCCTAAAACGATTGACAATGACATTCCGGTACTAATTTTGCAGCCATGAACATGATGGGTTATGCTGAACCACTGCTTAATACAGAATATCAAATCTGTTCCCAAATTGTTTGCTTAACTTTTGTTTCTGTACTACAGGTAATTGACAAGTCCTTTGGCTTTGATACTGCTGTTGAGGAGGCTCAACGTGCCATAAATGCAGCACACGTTGAATCTGATAGTATTGAAAATGGAATTGGCCTTGTGAAGTTAATGGGACGCTACAGTGGTAAGTTTACAGTATAGTCCTTTTCTTCAAGTAGCTTAATTTCTGCCTTATTCTTAAAACCCTTGAATCGATAATTGGCTTTGAACACTACGTAGTGGATCTAAAATTGCTTCATACCTGAATGATGGTGTTATCTATGATATCATGTATTTCTTCCAATATTTTCTTCTGTTCTTGGTCTTTGGATCGAAGAGGAAAATCTTAGCTGACCTGTTCTGTCAATTCATAATAATTATCTTGGTTCTACTATTTACATTTGACTTTGGCGTGACAGGCTATATTGCAATGTATGCTACTCTAGCCAGCCGAGATGTTGACTGTTGCTTGATTCCAGAGTCGCCCTTTTATCTTGAAGGAGCAGGCGGACTTTTTGAGTACATAGAGAAAAGACTCAAGGAAAACGGACACATGGTTATTGTCATAGCCGAAGGTGCAGGACAGGAGCTTCTTTCTGAGGTCTTGCGTACTAGTCATCAACAAGATGCTTCAGGAAACAAGCTTCTCCAAGACGTTGGGCTTTGGATTTCTCAGAGTATCAAGGTTTGTGTCCTGTTCCAAACTATTTTGTGGAATTGTATTCTCCAAATGTTGATCCGTGCACATTTTGTTGGAAAATTCAAGCCCAAGAATTTTCCAACAAAGCCACTTTACCTAGGTAAGCTGGCTGACCTATTCAACAAAGCTTAAAGTTTAGATCAACCATAGGTTTTAGTTTGATTCCTGTTCATCCTCTGACAAGGTGAAACTTTTGACTCGGTCATAAAATGGTTTGATTGAAATCATACGAGAAGCACTAAGATTGTCCATGTGTGATTAAAATATGGCTATTGTGAGAGTTAGGCAGCCAAAATAATAGCTATTCACGGGTGAAAGCTTTTGAAATGTGGTTTTCTAAACTCCCTTTTCTTCATTTGGTTCATGGAATATTCAGATCATTCTCTATCCATGAACATGCTACATGTAACTTCTTTTTTCGGCTGCATGCAAACAAAGTGAGATATTGGTAGTTAAATTCTTGGTTTTAATTTTCAGGATCATTTCTCAAGACAAAAGAAGATGGCCATCAACCTCAAATATATAGGTTGGTACTTTAAGTTCCCTGGTAGCATAAAACTTTCAAATGACTGTCTTACCAAATGCTGCAATTTTCATGACTGCCAGATCCCACATACATGATCCGAGCTATTCCAAGCAATGCATCCGACAACGTGTACTGCACACTTCTTGCTCAAAGTGCTGTTCATGGAGCGATGGCAGGGTACACGGGCTTTACAGTGGGGCCTGTCAATGGAAGACATTGTTATATACCCTTCTATGTGAGTCAGTCCTCGCCATTAAAAAAACTGCTTGTTTCTGCTTAATTTTCATGATTTGTCATGCATTTCTCCTGATATTGAAAGAACTTTTGACAAGTTCAAAAATCAATGCAGAAAAATTCCAATTCTTAAAATGTCTTCCACATTCCACATGAAACATAGTAATATTCTTGATGTTTACTCTTTCCTTCTTTGTACCTTGTATGATTTCCATTGGGCCTTGGCTCCGGTAAACTTAAAAGCAGATATGAGGTGGTATCACATTTCCATTCCAATTCGACGAACATATGAAATATAGTAGTTATTTTGGAGCATCTTTAATTCCTAATCTTGAATCTTGATGTTTGTGTGCAGCGGATAAATGAGGGACAGCACTATGTGGTGATAACAGATAGGATGTGGGCTAGGCTCCTGTCATCGACCAACCAGCCGAGCTTTATAACTGCTAAAGATGTGATTGAAGATAGCAGAGACGAAGAAGAGCCACCAAAGACTCCAAAGACTCAGATGTCCGACGACAACTCTGCCGATGACAAGTTAATGGTGAACAAAGATGTAAACGAGCGCGCAGTTATCGGTTAACGTTTTTAATACTCTACAGATCGCTACTCGTATCCATCCATATTATATTAGGATGAGATGAACTTGGTGGTTGTAATTACTAATTAGCAATATGGTATGAGAAAATAAATTTATGAGGCTTTCCATGTGATTATATTTTTGTAGGCAAACCTGAAATCCAAGCTTGGTAATGAGAGATGAGGTCTTGTATACCTAGATGATGGAATACTAAAAGGAAATTGTATTGAGTACCTTTATTTTCATATATGGTTTACAGACAAACCTATCAGCCATCAGAATAAAATCACAACTCTTGACATGTTTTGAGGCCCACGAAAAATGTGGTCCTCACAGAATGCGAGGATGTTTGTTGTTCATTACTGGGGTGCTACATTCACGTAATGGTTTGGTTTATGGTGAAAATTTGAAAATTATGGCCTGTTTTGTAATTTTAAACTAAATGTACTAATGAGGGGTTGGTTCAGTGCTTAGAAATTAGAAATCTAGACTTGGTTAGACTGGGCTTCTGTTCAAGTTTCTGTAGCTTCTCATTGGGGTTAAATATACTCCACCCACAATGTGATTTGACGCCACGGTAATTGAGGATTTGACGCCACTGTAATTGAGGTGACAGAATACCATATATGCACTCCCGCTTTATGTACCAAAAAAGATTTCGACTCTATGCAGTGTCTTGGATGTGCACTTTAATAAGAGTTACTCTAATTCCTTAGCTCATAGTGAGTGATCTTTTTCTCCTTGGACTACAATTTTCCCAGCGTCTCTCTCTCTCTCTCTCTCTCTCTCTCTCTCTCTGATTCAGAGATAAGGGATCAAATTCATGAAAATATATTCACAAAAATAAATGAGAGATGATTTTAACACCCCACACTCCTCCTCCTCTCCTTCTGTTTTTTTTTTTTGGCCTTTATTCACCTAAAAGTACCAAATTGGCCTTCATGCAAAAAAGTGACTCAAGAGATCAGAATAATTTAGTAATTTCACATTAAAGACAACCAATGGATAAAAGAGAGTTTGAAAATCATTTCCCAAATGTATTCACTTGTGTAATAAATGGTTTTGATCAAGTGTGGCCAAACCTAATCTTCTAAAAATAAATTCGCTCAAATCATTTTTGATTATGTACTAATCGGTATGCGGTTTAAATGATCTTTGACATGGTTAATCTTCTTGATGAGTTCTACAACTTGAATATTTCGATCATAAAAATAATCCGGCATTAGTTCACAATCGACCAATTACACGTTGTAGTCCCATATAAGCCTAACGATGCCGTTTACTAGAGAAACCTCGGCTGTTGAAGACGCAACCTCGCTTATCTGAAGTGCCACTCACGGCAAAACACCACCAGCTATCCCCATTCCCACAAGATCAATATAATCTCCCAGTTCAAGCTAATTTACACGCATCTTAATTAAATTAAATTTTGTTCGGTCCTGTCAGAGGCAATCCATCCAAACTGTTATTACGGAATTCACAAAAAATTACTCCCTCCATTCCAATTCTATATAGTCCCTTTTAGGAGTCCGTGTCACTTTTTAATCGATTATATCTTACAATTTATAATCTTTTAGGTTATTTTGAAAATTTTGTTTAAAATAGCTCATTAAAATATATCAAATAACATCTATATTACATATAAACAGTTGGGAAATGATATTGGCACTCCAAAAATTGATGCAGGCACTCCAAAATCAATGTAACTCCAAAGCCACTTTCCTTTGTCTTTTGGAGTGCCTGCATCAATTTTTGGAGTGCCAATATCATTTCCCTAAACAGTTTTATCGATTAAAATTTTAATTAGGACGAGGGATAAAAGAGTGGCACAGGGAGCACTTTTTGCTCCCTAGCCCTAGTAATACAATTCCGATCAATTGTGTTGGGAGACTAACGGGACTAGCCCTTGGCGCTAATAAAGACTCTCTCTCTCTCTCTCTCTCTCTCTCTCTCTCTCATTCGTTGGTTCATTCATTCAGAGATGGGGATCAGATTCATATTGATGGTGAACAAGCAAGGGCAAACCCGACTTGCCCAATACTACGAGTACTTAACCATCGAGGAAAGACGAGCTCTTGAGGGCGAAATCGTTCGTAAATGCCTCGCCCGCAACGAACAACAGGTCTCTCTCTCTCTCTCTCCGAATTGCGATCCCAACTTAATTAGTCGTAGACCATTCAAATTAGGTTAACTTTGAAAACTGCTTCATTGACGTTTGCCTTCAATTTATCTGCTTGTAATGATCTCAAATGTTAGATTTGATACAAAATGGACTAATTCAATTACTGCGTCAAACCTAATTCCTGGATTTTGTTTGAAATTCAGCGCACATTTGGTTTGATCGATTCGAATCTAGAATCAGATATGTAGGATTTTCGATTGGTAGAGATTTTGTTCATATTATTAGAATATAATAAGTCTCACAATTATTATAGTCAGGGTCCGGTTCAAAACGTCCATACGGAGATTTGTAAAGCTCCGGTTGTAATTGGGCCTCCATTGGTGTATGGTGGGGTTGATGCTTCACAGATTGGTAGGGATTTGCACAAGCTAGTCCGGGCCCAACGAGTTATTTGATATATATTATTAGTCATTGAAGACCCCAATGATATGTAGGCGTGATTCGCGAGAATCAGCTTCAGGATCTGATAAGAACACTTGAAAGAGGAAATAAAGCGAATACGTAGGTACGATTCATGAGAATCGGCTTGAGGATCTGATAGGAACACTTGAAAGAGAAAATAAAGCAAACACATGGGAATACTTGAGGATCTAATGCTAATCACTTAATTGTCTTTGCATATTCGCCAAAATAAAGCAAATTGGGAAGCCTACTATTAATGCAAGATTACCTTCGGAAACACGTTCGTGCAAGAACATCATTAGACAGGTACACCCTCCTGTATACGCATGAAGTTCGTATGCACGTGAAGAATTCAGCCAACAAGTCAATTGTTTTGAAGAGAACAGTCATTAAAGATTACTAGCCTTCCCTAGTGCTTGGATTTGTTTGCAATGGTCCGCTTTCCTGTCTCAGTTGTTGCTAGTACAGGAATCTTATTGAGAGCAGGCATCATTGGAAAACTACCTCGGATAAATTTGGCAACTGTAAAAGTCAATGTGTCATTTTATGACACAAAAAGTATTTCATTCTCGTGTCTCAGTCATTGTCTCGTGTTTCCATCTGTGACGTGTGGAATTTTAAATGCAAGAATGGGTTATGTGATTTCAGCCAAACCATATTTACTCCATTAAATACACGAAAGGCATGAACAATCCCTAAGCAACATTAGCTGATGGCTTTAGCTTATCATCTAACGGCTTGCTGTCCAATTCAAAGGCTCTGGTGAGAAGTGCTTAGTTTTATTCATCATGTACTCCGCCGTCTAGGGTTCTAATTCTTGAACATTGTGTTGATGCAATATCGTGACGTAACTTCAATTGAAAGTTCATGTGGAGTTTAACTAGTAACTTTTGAATGTGTAGGCCACAGATTCCCTTTCTTTTGAATCACTCAAAGTAAACTGAGCTATTGCATACTCAAAATATAATGGCTGTTTTGATTTATTCGGCTCCCCATTCTGTATGGTATTAACTGTGTTCTTGATTTAACATATAAATAGTGGCTTATCCCTTTGGTTAACTTGTTTATTGTAATTTCCTATTTCTTATCCAAACCAACAATTTGTTTTCCCATTGGTTTTAAAATCCTTGTGATTTCTGATGGTTTGGAAGTCTCTTAAAAAAATACATAACTGTTTTATGTGCTTGGGCAGTTATTCATGTTATGTGATTCGATATTTTTGGCTTATGAAACAGTGTTCCTTTGTCGAGCATCGGAACTACAAAATCGTGTACAGGCGCTATGCATCACTGTTTTTCTTGGTTGGAGTCGACAATGAGGAAGTAAGTTTCGCATCTGCTCCATTTCAAAGAAGCACGCTTTTTTATGGAAAGTTTAATCATGACACTAAGTTTCACCGGTACGAAAAATGACTATTCTTCTAAAGCTTGGACTCTATTCAGCCATTCCTTGTGGAGTATATGGTGTATATTACATCTTTTATCGCCATGATAAAATTAGCACTTAAATGCAACAATGCTACTCACACAACGATCCAAACACAACAACTTACACAACTTCTCACATACATGTGGGGCCCACACATAGTAGTGTGTGTGGTGCTCACATGTATGTAAGAGGTTGTGTTTGGTGTTGTGTTTCGATTGTTGTGTGAGTATCATTTTTGGAATGAATATGTTGAAAGTTGGATGGTATGTTTCTATTGTTGGGGTTTGGATATCAGTTCCGATTGCAAGATGTTAAAGTCTGGTTGTTTGAAGTTTTGAGTCTTCTGGGCTGAATCCTAGGCAAAGTGGAATGAGAAAAAAAGAAGCCCTATTTGATCTGAGGACATGTGCATTAGATGTGTCCTTTCTACTCCTTTTTTCTAATTTATGAGGAGTTTTTTGGGAAAATGTGCTATTTTTTTAACAAATTCACTGTACTTGTGTTCCAGACTTCATATATGTTGTTCTGCATAATAACTTTATCTCCTGCATTGTGTTATGTTGCAGAATGAGCTTGCTATTCTCGAATTTATACACCTCTTAGTTGAAACCATGGATCGCCATTTTGGAAATGTGGTGAGTCTTCAGATCTGGAAAATTACAAAAATAAGACCACCCCCCCCCCCCCCCCCCCCCTCTCAATTCCTTGAATTTGTAAATTTGCAGTGTGAGCTGGACATTATGTTCCATCTGGAGAAAGCACATTTCATGCTGGAAGAAATGGTCATGAATGGGTGTATCATTGAGACAAGCAAGGCAAATATCCTCGCTCCAATACAACTGATGGACAAGGCGTCATAACCTGTTTCTCTTCCTTTTTACCTTAATTCTTGCTTACCGTGCAA
The DNA here is from genome assembly GCA_014282245.1 of Rhododendron simsii. Classification (NCBI taxonomy): domain Eukaryota; kingdom Viridiplantae; phylum Streptophyta; class Magnoliopsida; order Ericales; family Ericaceae; genus Rhododendron; species Rhododendron simsii. Next base: position 35,728,411 of record CM024955.1, on the reverse strand, counting down.
CACTTGAAGCATGTCTGTTTCCATTTCAATGACAAATTCTAAAGAAAATATTGTGAAATAAGATTATCTGTATCATGCTAGAAGAAATGGTCATGAATGGGTGCGGATCATTGAGACAAGCTAGGCAAATGTCCTCGCTCAACTGATGGACAAGGCGTCATAATCTGTTTCTCTTTCTTTTTACCTGAATTATTGTCACCGTGCTACACTTGAAGCATGTCTGTTTCCATGTCAATGACAAATTCTAAAGAAAATATTGTAATAACAATATCCATATAGTCAGAACCACCTTCATTGATTGTTTACTGCATTAACTCCATGATTTTGAATTGTTCAACTGGTTATCTTACGCTGCCCAATTTTTTTCTTCAGGACTTTTATCTCTCATCTCTCTCTCTCAACATCTCTCTCTCTCTAAACTTTTTCAGCAGCCAGGGTTTCGTTGGGGGGGAGGGGCTGCCGCCCCCCTCCTCACCCTCCTTCCTCCACCCTTTTTCCCCCTAATCTCCTCCCTCCTCTCTCTCCTTTCTGTTGTTTCCTCTTCTCCGATTTTAGTTCTTCCAGTCGTTGAGTCCGGCGGGGACTCCGGCCATGGCGTGTGGGTCTTTCGTTCCGTCCTCGCTGTGGGAGCTCAGATCTGGTAGCAAGTGGTCGATGGAAGGATTCAATAAGGTGAGGTTTGTGGAGTTAGGCTTTTGTTTTTTCGGCGGTTCTTCGCCTCTTCTACCGGCTGGTTTCCCAGTCCGGTTCTGTGCCGATTCGGGTCTCTCCCGGATCTGGTGAGGTTGTGGTGGTGGGTAAATAAGATGGTGGGTGAATAATTTTGGTTAGGGTCTCGGAAGCCTAGCCGGAGTAGAGGGTTTCGGTGGTTAAGGCGGCAATCGTGGACGGGTCCGGTTTCTCCCAGTTGTGGCAGTGGTGGTAGGTGGTGGCTGTGTTGGGGTTTTCCGAGATCTGTTTCGGTTTGTTTTGGCCGGCTGCTTCTCTCTGTTTTGGTTGGTGGTAAACAGCAGGTCCAGTGAGAGGGAGTATTTGTTCTTTGGCCGCCGTGGGCGTGTTGGGCCTGCCGGATTTCATCGGCGTTGCCTCGCCCTTCGCACCCGGAGCCTTGCGTGTCAGCAAAGGTTTGCCTCTGATCCCTCTGAGGACTCCACAGCTCTGGATTGGGTCCCCGGTCTAGTCCGGCCGGCGGCCTTTGAGGCTTGTCCTTGGGAGCAAATATTTGTTTTCGCTTGTAATCTGTTGTTTGATTACATATGTGCTTAATGCTTAATGGTTTGTGCTGGGATCCCATTTTGGTATCTCTCTATCTTGTCCCGGACGGGATTTCTAGGCCGACGCTTGTGTCGGGTGCTTTTGCAGGGTGTCCTTGAGTCTGTAGTCTTTGTGCTTAATGCAGTTTCGTGTCTCGGATTAGGTAGTTTGGTGCAATCCTGTTATTACAATGTAATCTTTGCCTTCGGGTATGTTTTAATGAATTGCCTGATTTCAAAAAAAAAAAAAAAATTTCTTCAGGCAGAGCTACTTGAATTTCAAATCTTGAATTGAATGCATCAACAGGCAAGTTAAGCTTGTATATGAACATGAACTATGAATTGCCAAACCCACTATAATGTGTTACCCAGAATGGGACCTATTGAATTGCCAAACCCGCTGTAATGTGTTACCCAGAGTGGGACCTATTTTCCCCAGAGTGGGACCTATTTTCAACCACTGATGCAGATAGTCCACTAGCACACATCATTTGAAACAATTTTACCAGAAGAAAAAAATATCATCAGCGCACAATCACATTTTTCATATATTAGATCAAGGATTATTCACAGAAATAATCTAAATCCATTTTACAGAAATAATCTAAATCCATTTCCCCTTTGATGAAGACAAGCATCGAAATTTTCTTAAAACAAGTCCTACATTACATCAAATGGAAACAATATCTGCCCAAGCCTCTACAGGGGATGATTAATTAAATAGAAAAATAACACGTATGAGATGGTTGTTGGCCTTTCTGTCACTGCAATAATTCTTCGACAGTACAAACTTTTCCATGTTTTCTGCCCACGTAAATGGATGCATAGCAAACATGTGTTTCGGTGATTTGACTAGCTGACGCAGACCTAGAGATTTCTTGGCCACATTGGAACCTCTGTAGCTGTCCAATATGTTCATAACCTGCGTTTCACCAATGTTCATGATTACGAATCCAAGTTCCACTTGTATCCATTCAAGCAAAAGTAGAATATTATACCTTAACTAGGTGCAGCAACATATATAAGCAAATATCACGCATTGGACCGTCCCAATTCCTAATCCTCAAGTTCCACTGAAAGAAACAGTCAATTTAGTAGAACTCTAAACCAGTCAATTATTCTCTGAAATCTTTTCAACCTCCGTGATTATACTTCACCAACAGAAAGCTTTTCCACTCATGATGTGGCTGGACTGCTACCTATGCCACCTTGATAAACAAACTAGACAAAAAATAGGAACAAATTACATCAAAAAGCAGACCCCCTGTTATGCACGTACACAGGCAGGGTCACAAGACACGGAAATTCTAAAAAATGGGGACACGAACACGGCAGGGGACACACCACGTGTATATTTATTTATTACAGTTTAACCCCTACCGTGTCCCCCTATGTCCCACTAAAAAATATAAATTAAATTATTGGACACGCCACGTGTCCCCGCATGTCCAGACACTGCGACACTTCGACCTCTAGAGTTGTCGGTGCTTCATAGCAGAGACCTCATAGAAATATCTCACAACTCAAGTGAGGAACTGATAATGGATGTAAGTAAACAATCCATTGCCAAAAAAACCATTGCCAAGCCTTAGTGAGCCCAACCGACTTTCTTATAATCCACCTAGCTTCAGATTCAATGATTGGGAGATTCATCACCAGGGACGAAACAACATTCTGTAATTTCTTTCTAAACTCTACAAGGTAAATATGTTCAAAGCAATTACCATGAAAACCAATTTTTTTTAACTAAACATCCTTCCATCACTACAACCTTAATCTTTGCTTCTTAACAAACAAAGAACTTAAGTTGAGGACTTCACTACTTTGTACGTCTTTAATTTGTTGAGTACACACGCAATGAAAGAGATGCAAACTTTGTTACGTATACAAATGCTTGTACACACATAATTGTACAATAACAATAACACTAGAGTGGTAGTCCCCACTTTGGGATTCTATGTCACCACCTAATTGACTTGCTAATATCGATCTCTGTCCGTCTAACTCTGATACCAGATTATTGAGTTTGGACACCCCAAACTTATACACTTGTATTGAATACTCTATACACAATACAAGATTAGGCAAGTACACACACTTGTATACAAAAAGACGAGACACCACATTCTCACCTTAGAGTTTGTGCCTACACTTACTCTTGAGTATCTCTAACTTGCACACACTTTGTGCTCTCATCACACTTACAAAATGAGTTTCCATCTCCTATTTATCGGGAGCAAAAGAATATTCTAGACAAGGACAATTCTTGAACAAGAGTTATAGAAAGAATTCTAGAAGTTTCCGGAGAAACAAGAAGATTTCATCATAATCCCTACGATTCCAAAAAGTTCTAGCATGCCCCATAACACTCCGGAGAGGTCCTAAGGTTCTAGAAGATCTGGAACATTCTGGAAATATTTGGAGACTTCTAGAAAACCAATAACGCATTTTCCAATAATAATCTTAAAGGTATGAGATCAACAAATGAAAAGAATTAAATTCCACTAACCTGCTAGGCAGTTGGTGAGTGGCATACAATTTGAATTAGTTCCCAATTGTACAGAATTTGGCTAATGCAATTCATGCCTTTCTTGAAGATGACGGTTTGATTAGCTATTTTCATGGGCTTCCAGCATCCCAGGTGAATCTTTCAAAAACCTGTCATAATTCCTGTTTTTCTAGTAGCATGAAAATTTCTAGTAGCATGAAAAGGGGTGTAGCACTATCGAAGGACAATAGCAAGTAAGTATTCGTTAAAATAGGCACAAAAAATGAAGATTCTACAAATGAAAAGCACAGCCTGTAGATTAGAGTAAACACTTCTGTTTGACTGTGGATACATGGTATTCTCTCTCCCTGTCTCTCTCTCTTTCTGCCAGCTATCTTTACAAAGGTTTAAACAAATATGAAGGCCGTAAAGATGAATATCTAGGAAGGTGGCCTATAATCAGTCAATGAAATCCTTTCATGACTGCCAGAACATATCTGGGTCATTACTATACAATGTGCGGTCTTGAATCTCTAGGTTAGCCACGTGATAATTGATGAGTCGTGCTTGTATAACTTTACACAGCACAAGTCCAGAAGGAAGCATCCACCATCCACTTTCATCCCTGCACACAGAATAGCCAATGTAGGTACCATGCCCAAATGTCAGATTATGACCAGGATCCGCTATTATTCAAGGACGTATTACAGATAATGGAAGATCATTGTCATTTTGTAAAGGAACACTCCTTACATGCTAAAATTCCAGGGCTGAAAGTTTGGATGCTTTTTACTTGAATAATGACCAAATCCACATATGAAAGCAACTACCTGCCACAACAAGGATACAACTGAGAATTTGCAACAAAGACAGGAACATATTTGTTCTTGTCAAAATGAAAGGAAGGAAGGAGTATGACTCCATGGTGTTCGACCAAACTCTACTGGACGACATCCCCCAAGGTCAATAACCAACGCTGTTGGAAAGGGAAGACCAAAGACTATGCAAAGACCAACTTTTTGGCACAATTTTCACAAAGTGGTTGCTTTTGCCCCTAGCAAACAACAAATAAACCAGATCCTAGTTCCAAAGAACAAGACGAAATGATTTCTAGAGTATATTTGTTACAAAAGTCTGCATATCCCTGTCTCTAGACATGAAATAAACTCCCAACAAGAGTAGCTCAAGCTTTTATTGTGCCTCCGATCAGCTTTGGCAAAGGGGAGCGACAACATTAATCATAGATATGAATAACACCAACCTTGGGGTTCAAAAAACTGAGAGAGAGAGAGAGAGAGAGAGAGAGAGAGAGAGAGAGAGGGAAGTTGGGGAAGGGAGTCGACTTTCATAAAACCTAAATTCTCAGACAACAAAATTGGAATACATCTTCCCGTTCAACAAATTTATCACCTTTGCAAAGTAAAATTTTTGCACCGACTGTAGAAATAAAATAAGTAAACTGAGAAAAAGGCTAACATAATTTGTCGTTCACCCTATACTTCAGTTATTATAAAGACAGTATCAATGTCTGCACCATAACTTTCCCTCACATAGTCAGCCACCATATGTGATGCAAAGTATTTTGGATGGGACTTTTGTCCAATTGGTTCGAGCCTCCTATGTTTTAAACGATGAGAAGGGGTGGAGAACAACTTACAACATTTACCAAAGACATGATGTTCCACAGAGCATAGAAACGTGCAAGACCTGATGCTCGCCTAGCTCCTTGACTAAATAACGCATTGATTCCAGCTGGGAATGGAAATAGTATCCCAAGTGGAAGAATAAACAAAAACAAGAACAAATCCAGAAGTGAAATAGAGTATAGCTGAAGCAAAGTAAGCAAGACTAAGCTAAAATCTCCCAGCAGTAGCATTGATATGACCAGACCAACAAGATCCTGCAATGAAGCAGAAGTTTATCTCAGACAATTGAAGTGAAGCACTCGTAGTCATGAGGTATCTGTTGATAACATTCTTGAAACAGACCATTTTACCTGATGACCAATAGGTTTGGTGTTATGAAGCACAAAAGAGAGGGGGTAATAAAGAGTCTTCCTCTCTCCAAGTGTTTGTAAGCTTTTCGTTTGTAAAATTCCTCCAACTACCCTTTTATGCGTCAATACATCTACCGCTTTTCTCCCGTGATTACCAAGTAAGCTGTGTATCAGATAGGAAAGAAAAATCAAGCTACTCTTTCATTCTATATTGTTGATTCCATGGGTAATTAAATGGAAAATACTGAACAAAAGTGTAGGCAAATTACCATGACTGTTGCTCGGCTAACAAAGATACATATGGCCCTTCAACTGATGGCTGCACACTTCTGTCTTCAACAGCACTTACAATAAGTCCAAACTGGTGATAACCACAAGCAGTAGGCTGAAAGCTAGCCAGATCAACACGTACACCATAGGCACTTAAAGTAGGATTTCCATGTGTTTCAAGCCAGCTCATAATTGAACGAAAACCTGTTCTTAAATGTCCCCGGCGAACTAGACGCAATTGAGCATTTAGACCAGCCACTAACCGAAACCAAATGGTAGGAGGGAAAGACTGCAATGTGTGAAAATAACAATAACAACAGCATTTAAATACAAGAGGCCACGAAAAAGAGAAGTTACACAGACAACAACTAATCTGATTGGTAATCCAGAACTCAATTACTCTTGTCACAGATACCAGACCTGACTCATGAGGCTAGTAAGGATGTTGTCACTGTGAAGTGAGAAGGGAGCCATGTAACTTCCATCTCCTCCAAACACCAAAGACATTGGAAATCTTTGATGAAGCTGAGGAGGAAGGTCAGCTCTTTTTTCATCTCCACCAAGGAAAAAATCCACATATGCCAGCATTAGATCAGAAGTTGCAGCTACCTGAGAGAAAAGAATATATGCTAACTCTAAAAGCAGTTGATGACCTCCAATGAAATAACAACTGGTAATCCTATCAGGTAGATAAACAAATAGCATATCAAAATATTATAATGACATGAAATGCATTGAGATCCGTATTAGTAAAAGCTCTGCTAACAGACAAAAAAAACCTAGTCGTTCCTCCAAATTGGCACCCTTGACACTTGCATTTCTTATGTTAGGAGAGTCAGGGGAGGGGGCAAAGTGCTGAACCAACAAAAGTACATTTAATTCCTCAAATCAGAAAGTTAACAATGGACCTAACCACATTAGTTATGAATCTATGTCTAGAATGTTGAACGATGAATTTAGAAGAGAATTCAGAAAACTACCTTCAGCCCTTCATAGAGAGCACGTGAACGGCAAGAGCGCAAGCAAGCATGATCATATTCCGATCGAACAAATTCACGCAGGCGTTGTATTTTCATTTTCTGGCGCCACTGCAGCCAAGACCATGCAAGTGGATATGCTAGAGGTGAAAGAATGCTGTAGACCGATCCTTCCCACCACTGATAGGCGGCAAGCGCATTAATCTCATCCACAAATATATTGAATGCATCCTCATATCTGCCTCATCAACCAAATATTTACGAAAGCATTTACAAGTGTTCACAAAAAGCCAGGAAGCTTTTCCATGTGCTTGGTGTGCCACTAACCAGCCCCTTTAATCTCACAAAATAATTTTACCACTTGGAGCCATTTATGATATGAATCAACAAGAAACCATTTGAGTTCCAAGATAATCACAGAAATGAATAACAATTAGGAATAAACATTTGAGTGAAAATATTTGGCATGGATATTGTTAGCGCACACACAGGCACGCGAGCGCGCGCAGAGAGAGAGAGAGAGAGAGAGAGAGAGAGAGAGAGAGAGAGAGAGAGCTTACACAATTTCTGTTACTTGTTCTGGAGGAGAGTAAGCAAGATGCCATGGTTCACCAAAAGCATTAGGCCCCATAAAATACATTCTATGCACATGAGTTTGAGATTCCTCAGTTCTACTTGTTTCCAATACCTAGAGAAAACAGAATATAATTTTCAGGATAATCTGGAGCCATGGTAGAATACTTCGAAGCAATGTGAATCAAATGCCCAACAAGACAATATGAGAACGCAGAGAAATAGAACACATTGGACCTCGTTCAATGACTCCAAAAAGGGGAATGAACGATCTATCTGCAAGCCACGTCTTGTTGGCACTAGACCAGGTAATTCATCCGCATTGACAAATTTCATTCGAGCAACACTAAGCACCAGCGCTAGCAAAATGAGGAGAACCACCAGAATAAAACCAAATAACCATGGGCCCCCAAATGTATATATCAATTCTTCAAGGGCTGTGTAGCAGTGTGGCATGTGATATCTGTCAGAAATGCACTTATATGGACAAGGAGTATCAACAACGCCACCTGTAAAAAAAATCAAAGAATCAGTGGCTTGAGCGAGGGCTACCGGCCAGTTAGCTCCGGTGGCCAGTAAGCAAATTTCAGTGCTGGTTTGTACGAGATCTCAAACTTCTAGTTGTCTTCCCAAATCGACGTGCTACCCGTGTGAGGGGAATCTACACTGACTTAAATAATAGCAAAAGGTACCACTTTTGACTAGTGCTTGAATGGAGTGGAACAATGAATGGGAAGATTAGCACGTCAACCAAAACAACCAGAGAAGAACTTAAGAATGTATCCAATATAGGTAAGGGCAACCTGCCCCTCCAAACAGAATGGCAGTACATCACCTGCCACCTGAACCCCAAAAAAATAAAATAACTAGATATTAAAGGGAAAGGGGCAACAAAATTAAGAGGAAAAGAGTGAACAATACGAATCTGCTAGAGGACAAAATGCCATTCTAAAAATGGCAGGAATAAATCGAGCATACAGTAAAGAAAACCAACAATCCTTCAGTATGAAGAAGCAAGTTAACTAAAGGTACCTCGCATTGAAATATATACGGCACGATGTGGGAGCTCATGGGATGGGCAATCTCTACAAAGGGCTCCATCAGACCCACTAACATTTTTAAAACTCCCAACTGGGCATTCCTGCATTAAAGTAACCTCACATGTTAAAAAGAAAAGTCAATAATTAGGTGGAAAAAAGAATGCTCCCCATCACTTCTATTGGGACAGCATGGAAGCAATTAACCAATTTGCATTCTTTGCTAAGCATGTAAGTGGTGGCCAGCAAATGAATGAAGTGAATTCATTTACAATATTGAATTTTAGTACAAAACCACTTACAAAAAAACAAATATCAACTAAGCTTTCGGCTAACAACATGTTAATGAAGTGATTAAACTCCAACCAAGACATTAACTGAGTCCCGACTCCTTATAGTAAAAGTGCAAAGGACAGCATAAAATGCTGAAATAGCAAAGTAACCTGACAAAAGATGCCGTAAAGCCCTTTTGGACAAGCTTTTCCAGTGACTGTTCCGTTCTCCCCAACATAGTCCTGACCTCTGCCTATCCCTCCCCTGCCCAAATAATAAATGGGGCAATGAAAAAACAGAGGCTCAAATTCCGAACACCACCTTGGAGACAGTTACCAAACCTTGTGTCCGAATAAATTGGGGTCGGCATAAATGAGACAGTTAAATGCATAAATGAGCATGACAACAATTATGCATGAGATTCGCGAAGAATTCAGCGCCCAAGAACTCCAATCAGGACCTCTTGAGAAGCACAAGCATTTAATAGAGAGAGAGAGAGAGAGAGAGAGAGAGAGAGATTAGCCCACAAAAATTAGAAAACCAAAAAGATAATGGATGTTTCAAATCTTTTCCACAATGAGGAACGAGACGCACATTAAAAAAAATTAACATTATAACTGTGGAAGAATGTCAAGATATCCAACTGATGGGCTCGATTACCAATAACACCAAAATAGATAATTTGCACAGGATATTAAAAACGGATTAGTCCATGGTACCCAAACCATCATCATTGGCACGTGTTTAGTACATGAACCCACTGAAGTAAAGAAACTCTGCTAAAAAATGTACGCAATACCTAGCCAGTCCTAATGAAATAATAGTATGAAGGTTGAGAACGCACCCGACATAAATAGCTCCTTTTACCCTTGCTATGGGCATATAATCATCCCCAATGGGAATGTCTGCCCAATGAAAGTGAATCCTTCCACCACCGCCACCACCACTATAAGGACCCCCATGTCCTCCAACAGTTGAGATAGAAGAAGATTCACCGAGGGCCAACGTATGAACAAATAAAAGAATAGTTCCGCCTGATCCGCCACCTGGACCAATGTCGGCAGTGATTACATCAGCCTGCTTTCTGAAACTTTCCCCAAAACTTCCTCCATCAGCTCTAAGTGAACCATCAATGGACAAACTTGACAATGAATGCTCCAACGAACCCATCACTGCTTGAACGAAAGAATAAAAAAAACTAAATAAACCATCTCTTCAGGAAAAAGAACTGCAGAAAATCCAAAATGCAACATGGGCAATATCATTCAGATTAGGGCAATAAAGAGATCGCCTAGTCATACCTAGAATCCAATGAATGAAACAGGCAATCATATGGTATCAGAACATGCATATAAGAAACACCGCAGTCAAACAAAATGGGATGAATTCTTCTCATTCCGGAATTAGCCACATGAAATTTTGTCATGACACAAGTACTGAAAGCGTATCAAACAGTTACAAATATATTTCGCAGCCATGCCTCCAAACTATAAGGTCCCAAGAGATAATAAAATAAACCCAAAAATAAATAAATAAATAAAAGAGAAGAAAGAAAGAAAGACTAAAAAAGAGATGAAAAGGAAAGAAGAATGAAGGAGACACAAATTAAACACACAACCAACAACAGTCAAGGAACAAAGAATGTTGATAACACGCATGCATCTGAATTAACATTTGATGAACAAATAACAACTGCTATCTGCCCTGCAAAAACTAAACAGGATAGCGGTATTTTCACAACAAAACCCAGATCAAGCCTTGCTGACAAGAATAACGAATTATTAGCTTCAGAGATGAAACAGTACCCAAGGCAAAGGGTGTAAAGACCATATTGCAAAGACAAGAGCAGCGCGGAAAATGTTAAATTCTGGAAGAAAACATTTAGGGTGAGAGGCATATATCACATACATTCCAATTTGACGCAAAACAGAAACACAAAACCAGTCCCCTCCTCAAGATGAAATTTTATGTATATTGAAAGTGTTCCCATTACAACAGATCACCAAATACTTGCAAAAAAAAAACTAGCTTTTCAGCAACATGGTTGCATATTTGAAGCATATTCAAGATATGGCAACTGGCAAGCATTAGAGCATGAGACATTTGCCTGACAAATGACAATTCTTCTAATATATGCACCTAAGCCGCACCTCATGTTATTTAACTGCATGAACTAAACTCATCAATTCAAAAGCTCACCTATAATACCACCACCTGAAGTTGCATCAGGCAGACTATCATTTCCACTTCCACTGCCAAGTTCACAAGGCAAATCAGCGTTCCCATATGCAACACCACCCTCAATAGCACTGCCATCATAATAACCACTACCACCTTTCCCACCATGTCCACCGCCTCCACCAAGACCATTGCTCAAAAATTTTCCTCTGCCCACCCCACCAGTGCACCCTGCATACTCCCCAAAGTGAAATTACAGAGGACATGTTTTCACAAAAGATGCGTAATTTAGATCGGGAAGTTAAAGAAGAAAGTTTTAACAGGGACAAAAGAGACTGAGAAAGAAAGGGAAAGTGAAATAGTGATAGAGCATACCCAGTCCAGATGCACTTACTGCACCAGATGACTGAACGTCTACAGTTCTAACCCAATGGAAATGGACAACAGATCCTTCTATTATACCCTCAACTCTAACATCTTCAACTCGACAAATCTGCAAAGTTAACCAACCCCATCATATTTTGCATGCAAATAAGAGAAACCTCAAATAATACAGTTCAATATGCACTAACTCAACACCTCAAGAGTGAAGGACAATGAAGAGTTCACGTTGCAATCTTCAGGTGGATGAAGCAGTTCCTTGGGGCAATCCTGGAGTTCGCAGTAGAGCCTTGGTGTCCTACCATTCAGAAGAAAATCAACTTAACAAACTATAGCAGCTTAAACACAAACTGCGACTTTTCATAAAGAACAGTGCTTACACATAATTACTGCTTGCATTCTCTAAGGGACCTCTCAAAACTGACCCAGGCCCAACCTTCATGTGATAAGAGAAGATTCAAATGTAAGTAGGTATTCTTAAACTTGAATGCATCCGATTGAAAGAAAATAAAAGGAGAAAAACCAAGTCAGAAAAATGGAAAGAAAAATATTAGAGCAAAAATGCGACAAGGAATATGAGAAGCAATTAATATCAATAAAGAAATTATAAGCCTTGAGTAATTATTTAATATTTACAACAGAAGATAGCCCGGAACTCGTGAACAAAAGAAGTTTCGCAGGTTCAAACTTGCAAATCAACGCCCCCTATAACCGAATTTCAAGGCCTTTACAAGCATGTGTTGAGAGGTGATATAGTCCTAAGAAATTCTTTTCAATAGTAGTTTAGTACACTGTACAACTCTCTTGGAAGTGATTATGGAGTGAAGATATTGTGGGACGTAACAATTTTCCACAGAAAATCACAATGGAAACAATAATGCAGTAAAAGAGGAAACCGTACACCTGCAGGGGAAGCTTATCCAAAAGAATAGGTCAAAAAGCGACAAAAGCAAAATGCTTAATTACTTAGTTAATTAAACCACTCGGTTATGAAGAATCAGGTTCAACTAGTTACCCCATCCATCATCGCGAAGAAGAGAAAGGAAGTAAGTAAAATCCTTCAGATTTACAGTCTTCACAAACAAATAAACATTTGCAATACGTGAAAAGCATTCGACTTACACTTATACCATAAAATAATGACACAACCAAACGCTGGGCTTCAATCACATCTCCCGGTCCAGACAAATTCAAAAACCCTTGCCCATGAACTCCCAAATTAGCATTAGAATGAATAACAGACGATTCCTGCCAACCAAATATAGTTAACAGTGTCATACAAGAATGCAACATAAACCAAAGTTAGAAAAAGCTGGCCTCAGATAAGCATGTATGAGTTACCCTCAAAACCACTAAATTGCTGGCCTCTAGCAATGATGTTGCAACAATTGCATCACCGTCACCATCTATAAGGATTTTTGAATTCCACATCAACTGAATTTTGACTGACATTCGCAAAGACCCATATACCTACAACCAAAGATATCGTCAACATATTGCACCCTTATTATTAAATATTAAAACCGATAGGAAAAGCTATATTGCAGCTATTACTTGTGGAAATAGGGACATTTTAATTCCATTTATACAAACATGAAAAATGTAGTAAGGAGGTTCTAAAGATCAACTGGACTGATGAACTAGTATCTTCCATGCTTCAAAACCAATGAGACTGCAAATAGTAAAACAGAAGAGAGATGGACATAAGATCATAGACAAGTTTTGTAAACTGTAGTCTGGAAGATATGGAACCAATTTATTTTCATTATGCCAAAAAGAAATATAAAATCAATCAAACATGAGATCTGAAGATAGCTAAAAGCCTAATACTAGCAGTAATTAGTTAACAAGACTTTTAAAGAGAAAGGAATTTATAACTTTCTCCTTAAGAAACCAAAGGCAAAATAAGAACGTCAAGCAATGAATGTGTACTTTCTCACAGAAGAGGCCATTATAAAGACTCAAATTTCTAACCTAAAAATATTGGCATGATCTTGATATATGTTCAGCCGTACAACTTTACGTTTTTGACTCATGAACACAAAGTGACACATTTTTGAAGATTAGCTTCTGTACTGGGCATGGGTTTTCATTTAGGAAGTGAGGCACATTGAACAGCTGGTGAGATCCTGAGAATATACAGCACATTAGCAGAATGATGCATATGCATCGAGCCCAATGGAAGGACATATCCAGCTGACTAAAAAACTACCACAGATGAGTCATATGACCTCATAAAGCTGTTAATTGGCTACAAATCAAAATGGTAACAAACTTCAATACTCAATAATCAGGTTTCACGCAACATACTAAAAACAAAATACAGGCCAAAAGAGAAATATCAGTCACTTGCCTTGATTACCGAGTCACTCATTAAGAGCTCTTCTGCCGTTAACTCAAACTCTGACAATGCATAATGTACAAGCCCGAAGCTCAAAGATGCGCCACAGGATAAACTAAGTTGTCCTTGAACCTATATGTTGTATCCATAGATGAATATCTCGAATAGACGTAAACCACTCAAATAGCAAATGCAGAATTATGTAGAAGACAGATGAAAACATCTAAGAAGTCAGAGCACATGATAGCAAGCCATGTCTTCTGAAAAGACATACAAACTTTCACTTTGAAGAGTACCAAATGAAATCCATTTTTAACTTGTTAAAGCATCCCGGCTCAAAACCAATTTACAATATGCAAGCTAAGTTTCTTTAATTCCAAGGCATGTTTAGTCTGGATAAACAACCATCTATCTTCTACAAATGACAAAAGAAAAAAAGAAAGAAATCCAAAAACAGGTTCAAGTTAATCAGCACGTGATGCTCGGGGAAAAAGACCACGAGCATGCAAGTTTAATGCCACATCAGAAAATGATGTTAGTTCATCAATATGTGAAGTTATTGAGCATTCTCACACTAATGTTATGCATGGAGCGGCTGAGCCAAAGCAAGCGACAGGAATCATTTAATGTTTATATTCTCCATGGACCGACCAGTTTGAATGACCCCCCGACCGGTACTTATGATACAGGGGTCGTTTAATGATTATATCGCGGTTCTTACTTTACACCCAGAATTAGAATATGCTATCCTGGTAGAACTCTTTCCGACTCTACAACAGAATAACATTTATTTCAGACAGGAATAGTAAAAAATATTGGCAATTCAATGACCTGCACACGACTCCAGAGCAAAGGAACAGTAGCTTTGGCATGATTTTGAATATAAACATTTGTCCAGAGTGGCTGATTAGGGAACTCTAAAAGAAGTGTATCAGTATCTGTGGACATGTTGTGATTGCTCACAATAAGTCTCCGAGGAACAGCATCGTAAAATGTCCCTGCAGCACCAGAGTTTCCTAGACACCCGTAGCTTATTCCCCCTGCAAGCAAGAGGGCAGACATGTTGTAATTTGAACGGTCTTCTAAATAGTGGGATCGAATTATTACAAATTCAAGGGTTAAATAAATTGTCAAATTTCTTAGGTAACAAGAACTATAAAACGGAAAAGAGAGAGTAGCTCCATGAGACATTGTCTAAGCCACCCTCTGGCATTCAAAATCCAAGGAACATATGGATCCATTTTATGGACTCGGGGACAAATGATGATGCATGTACTTCTCCAAATGAAGAATTCCTCCGATTCTCATGCTCAAAGACACCATGGATAAATTTCCATTGCCGAATATTTCTTTAGTTAATTTAAAGCAAAATGGTGCTTACAAACTAAGGCGGAACAGTTACATTGGGAATGCAGTCTACACAGGTACTTCAAAACTTTAGAAGATTTCATGCAGTATAGGTTTGAACATATAATCAATCAAACCAAACTTCTTCTCTCTTATTTCTAGTGGGGGCTCTAGGGACAAAATAACCCAAAAACTTTAAAAGCAAAGTCTAATCTCTCTAACAGAGGAAGTACAGAAAACAAAATCAACCTCCTGCAGAGTAACGGATTTAATCTAAAAGAGGAAACATAGTTCCCACAAAGAAACTTTGAGATAATCCTTGCCTTATCATAATTGAAACTCAGGCACTAGATGTCCTAAAATTGGAATAGAGGAGAAATAATCGAACAAGATCAATCACTTATTAGCTCTACATAGGAGTAATAGCACTTATCATTAGGTAAAACTTGTCCATTTTAATGTCGTATATGTTAGTACAAGCTTCACAGGGGAGTAAAAACACTCATAATAAGGTAACACTTGTCTGTTTTCAAGTTAAATGTCCAATGATCTCAGCATCCTGTCTGCCCCATGAAGGTGAAATTTAACTTCTAACCCTCTAATTGTTGGGCATTATCACTGTACTGGGTCGTCAAAACATCCCCATATCGAAACTAGGAAACAAAGATTTTGTGTGAGAAATCTTACCATGAACAAAGAATTTGGGGTCATCATGCCGGCTGAAAACATTGACAGAAACTCTTCCACCACCACCTCCCGCAAATCCATTACCTCCACAAGCACTTATATCGCCTCCACCACTCCTGTTTTTCATAAAGAATAATAAGAATTGGAAAGAAAATAAAGCCAGATCACTCTCAGTTGCATAAAAATAGTTAACAGCACTCATTAGCTCCTATATGTGAGTTCTCTGCATCACCTAAGTTACTCATTCAAATCAGTGGCGGACTTACCATGGGGCATGTGGGTCACATGCCCTCATTCAATCCCATAGTATTTTTCTCAACTAAGTTTTCCTCTTGTTTGATTTTGGACTGCAATGTATAGTTCCCACACATTGAGATCTTTTCTTGATGATCCGAGATGTTTATAATGTAGAGATTGTCAAATAATTTCTCCACGCAAAAATTCAAGTTGATCGGACACCCAGAACTTGTTAAGAACATTTTCTTTGTGCAAAAATATGGTTAGACCATGTATATTTCTGAATAAAAGTACTACAATGAAGTGGTTCAGAGAGTCTCATCAGCATGGATTTTTGCGTGGACATTTTACTTGATGAGCCCTATCATCTGAATGGTTTGGATCGACAAGGAGAGAAATGGGTGTGGACAAATTGCACTTGCAGAAAATCAGAGTCCTTTCATTAAGTTAGGAATTATGAAAAAATAGAATGCCCCAAGAAAAACATTATAGTAAAACAAAATTTTGCAAAACTGTTTCGCCGCTTCACTGCTTGGTGTGCTGAATTCTTCGCAAAATTTACTCCATATAACTTTTGATGTATCTTAATCAAAAATTTAGTGGTGAATAGTTAAACATGTGTGGATATGTTTAAAAACTTTTGGAAGCACACGCGCGCAGTCGCACGCCACACACACACAGATGCATGTGTTTATATACAAATTGATTTCCCTAATGGTGTATAATTGTAGTTGATGATGAAACTTTTTAAGGTTATGAATGATTATGTGCCCCAATTGTAGGAAATTCCTGGGTCCACCACTGATTCCAATGCGATCAAAACATCAAAAAACTCGTAAAGTGGATAACAAGCACCCAGATACACATCCAACTACCACACTAGTCAACCTAATAACACCTATGACCTTAGGAAAACAGAGAAGATGACAAAAAAGAAACCATTCTTATTTCCTGACTAGCCAATTATAATTTTGCAGTCCAAAGAACTAGCTTCTGCAATGCAATTCTCTACCACAGTTAAACTTATTCATCTTCTTGAATTCAAGGTATTCTTGACGAAACCGAGACCATTCCACTATCAGCTTAACCCACATAAGGTTTATCCTTCTTCGACCTTGGACCACCAAGTTGAATTAAGTCATCCTCCACCCACACAAAAAAAACCCACCTTCAATAGCACAGGGATTCATGTAAATAAAACGAGGATAAATTATTGCATGTTTCATTCTTATCCATAAATTAACGGTGACATATCTACTTTAGCAATAGAACCTTAGAAAGTAAACAGCTTTGAAGTCACTCTCCTTGAAAAAACCTAATCATGGATTCAATTGCTTCAATACAAGTTTCACCAGTCTAGTACAGAAGTCCTCACAAAAATGCGACATATAGTTCACACTCTTTGCCTTTCTATGCAGCATCATTGACTAACCTATTTTACAATCTTTCCTTACCTCTGCTCTATCTGGGTTTTCAAAAGTATGTTTGTTTTCTACCCTTCTTTTTTGGTTTAAGGCTATTCCCATCTTGGTGGATTGTTTTGTTGAAGTTGTGGGAATTGTGTATCCCTGGTACATATCTGTCAGTTCTATATTTGTGTGGTTGTATACCTAATACCCTAGAGAAAAAGGACACAAGGTTACACCTTCGAAAGATGACCAGGTGATTGGCATCCAAATAAATACAACCATTTGAACAACTCTTATTCTCTACAAACATTTGCACCACTCCCATGTAATCTTACACAACGGCCATAAATTTGCTCAGTGACAACCACACCAGTGTAAACAATGCACAAATGCTACACAGTAATCATAACTCGTCAAAGGAAAGACCGCGTATATTGCATTACATTGGGCACGGCTTACTAACCGTATCATCCCTAAACCAAATGCAAGTGGGAAAAAAAAAAAACTAAATCATAACTATGAGAAGTGAGGTGCATGACCAAGTAAATTTAGTCAAGAAGGATTTTACATTTTAGGCGCCTTGATTTTGATGCTGCCTCCAGACCCTCCACCACCTTTGATACCCCCTTCACCTCCATCGGCCAAAAGATTCCCATGAAGTTCAATACTATTCATAACCACGAGCCCAATTCGTCCACCCCCTTTCCCACCATAATCCTCCTCTTTATTTGTTGTACCGCCTCTACTACCGTAACTCCACGGCTCTCCCAACGAAGACCACGAATACACATCCCCGCCCCACACATCCTCGGGCAACTTCTTATTATCCACCACACAACTAGCACCTCTCCCGCCGTGTCCCCCGCCCGCCCCTGTGGCCCCCGTTGGGGTCCCACTCGTCTGCTCTGGCGGTGGGCCCGCCAAAGCAGTCACATTAATCAAAGAGCCATTAAACAAAGTTGCATTCGAGGCCTCTATAAAAACAGTCCCAGCTATGATCACGGCATTCAAACCTAATCTAAATTCACCACTCATGTTGACCGTAACCGAACAACCATCAACTGGACAACTCAACATCACCCCTGGGAGTATATACAGACTCCCGTTTCCCCCTATGTACACGTCATCTGTGAAATTCAAGCTGTAACTGAGCTCGCACGTGGCGTTGAGCGATCCGACCCCGTTCAAATCCTCCTCGCACGAGACCGAGGGCGGGTGAGGCGGCGGGGCGGGCGCCGGAGGCGACGGCGGCGAGTAATCGCCGTGAAACGACAGCGTATCGACGAGCTCTTTATCATCGAGTGAGAATTCGTCGGTCGAGGCGGAGGCAAACCCTAACCCTAATTGGCGATGGAAATTAGGGTTTGCGAGGAAGTTGAGACTTATTATTATTACTAGGATATGAAGAATATACGGAGAAGACGGAGCCATTGGAGGAAAGACGAACTCAAACTCATCACCAGTAGAAAGAGGAATCGGTGGGATTTCAGAAGCGGTAGCAGCAGATGAACCCTAGGATTCTTGCCAGGATTGCGTCGAAGCGTCCCATGGCGATCGAGTGGTGGATTAATCGAATCTGGCGAAGATTTTTGATTCGCAAAATCGAAACCTTTTTCTTTCTTTTTCTCTCTGTTTTTTTTTCCTTCTTTGATAGGTGCGGAGCCTTTTGTTTTGTGGATTAGGGAATGTTTCCGATTTTATGACACCGACACAGGATGTTCCGTGCCCAAAAGATCTGTTTCTTCGGGGAGAAGAATTTTTCGGCCGTTAAATTTATAACATAAAAATTAAATCACACAATTGAAGGGTCGAAAAAAATTTCGGTGCGGAGGCACAAAAATTTTTGAAACAGAGGAGATTGGACCCGCTTGTACTCCTCAACTAAATGAGTATTTAACGAAGTTTTGTTTCTTTTGGAGGAGGTTTGGGAAGAAAAACAAATGCATAATTTTGTGGAAAATTCTCTCCGGTAGTTGAAAACTTGAAATGGGCTTGAGGGTCCAATTTAAGCCTTTGTGAACTCATCTTGATGATCGGAATTGTTCAATTTTTTTCAAATGTTTTTTTATTTTGAGATATGACATTTCCTTATGAGCACGTAAAAAATCATACTATTGGTCAGTTATTAATTTATATGATTTTTAATTAAGTTGACATGATTTTGAAACACACTTATCTTGACGTAAATGAAATAAATGAGTTTCAATCTAGCAGAGCGATCTTTCATAAAAGATTAATGTCTTCGGAAATCACACCAACCTATATTATCAGTGTGTTTTCACACTGTGTTGATGTTCTCAACGAATTTTACAAATCGTTCGATTGTAATCATCTTAGGGCATCCGCACAAGACTCTTTAAATTTTGGACCAAATTACACCTTAAAAACTCACTTTATTACTTTAGCTAGCCATTTTTACAATGTCCACTGTATCAGACTCTTTACTCTTATTCTCTACGCAATTAAATATTTATACTTTTGTTCACACTTCATTCTCATTTTTAACATTTTTTTTTCCAACTCCGTTCATCCTTAATACAGTTTATATATTAAAAATACAGTTAAACCGGTATAAAGATCTTATTTTTAAATATACTCCATTGTCGTTTTTAACCATATTTTTAAATATATAAACAGTATAAAAAAATTAAGTGCTTTAATTTTCAATCCGTTTGAACCAATATGAAGATATTATTTTTCTGGTCATATTATACTCAAGGATCATAGTTACTTTTTGTCTCTAGAGCTCTCAAAATTAAATATCTGTTCTTTATTTAAGATCCTGTAGAGTATAAATTTGATTATAAGAATAAGTGGGGACAAGTTAATAAGAAAAAGTTGGGGCAAGTAACAAGATTACAATTAAAATAATAAAATATTGAAATAACTTATGACTAGTTCCTCGCCTCTTGTAGTGACAAACTGTAGCAAAGTTAGATCTTTGCAAAGTAACAATCAAAGCCAAGAGGCCGATGCTGCTGACTTTTCCAAGAATTGCTAGCCACTGTAGTGTAACAAGAGGAGTAGCAAGAGTGGTGCAGATGCTCTTAGGTAGGCGCGAAAAAACTCGGAAAATGTTGGACCCTCATTTGACAAACCGGAGAGAGTCATACTCCTATTTTTTGACTTTTCTATGTACACGTAAGGGTTTATCACAAAAAAAAATTGTACACGTAAGGCTGCGTTGGAAGAGATGAGATAAAATAAGTGCAAAATGTTTCAAAATAGTACTACTTATTTGGTTTTAATATTTCACGAAATAAGAATGAGAGTCAATTTAATTACAAAACATCTGCTGAGATTTTCTTTTCATTATGAGATGAGAAAAGACATCGTTTTGGTAAGTTGGTCACTGTAGATCGGAAGAGAATGGATGATGGAGAGAATGCCCAGAAACTGCTGCCAGAGTTGAAAGGATGGACCGTGGCAGCGGTAAATGATCAAATTTTTTCGCTTCAAAATAGGTCTACCGACGTACAAATACTTGCATTAACCACTTCATTTTAAGCGGATCTAAGAATTGAGAGCGAGAGAGAAGAAAGCGCGTGCACGAGTTGCAAGCGCTTCTATCAAGGCCCATCTACACATGTTCGTGGACTTTCAAAGCCCAAGCCCACCTCGTGGTTTATAGTACTTCTGCAATGTGTAGATTCTAGCCCAACAATCAAGGCCTTAACGATTCCTAAGATTTTAAAATCTTGGGCTCAGGACCTGAGAGGATCAAATGTGCGGCCCATGAAAGAAAATCCAAATACCAATCGACATTGGCAGCGTAATTTTTGACAGCTTAATTTTAATTTTTTTATCGGCTTTGGCAGTTTAATTTTTGGCTTTCCATTTTCACATTTTCAACTACTTCATTAGTTATAGTATTGAATTCTACGAATTGGTCAACTATTTCAAAGATTATTACTCTCTCCGTATTTGTCCAGTCCGCAAAACGAGAAGTGAAAATGCATTTTTGTCAAAAAAAAAAAAATTCAAATAGTGTCTTTTATGAATTTAAAGAACTCATTGGTATCTAGGAAGTCGTGTTTTTTTTTTTTTTAATTTGTGAACAAATGGGCACAAACTCTTACATTCTAGCCGCAAACTTTTACCTCATGACCGCAAACTTTTACACTATGGGTTTAAACTTTTATGTCATGGCTGCATACTATTATACTTTCGTCGTAAAGTACAATCTCATGGACGCAATGTCAAACTCTTGGGTCATAAATTGAAACTTTTAACTTCTCGTTTTAGCAACCAGAAGACAATCATTTTGGTGTAGATAATTCGGTCAAACTAACAAATACATAACGCAAAAAGATACTTTATGATTAAAAAACAGAAAACAATGACGCAAAGTCGCAAAACACAAAGACGTAGTCTCGACGGAACTCACCCTAAACGTTTGTGGAACGGCACAATATGGACAAAGAAAAAAGATAAATAATCTTGTGAAAACGATCTATGCACATCATTATCCTCAGAATTATTCTCCCAAGTGAAATTATCTACGGATGTCCCTCTCCTCTCATGTTTATTCTTTTGTGAAAGCTAACAGTTCCAATCCAAAAGAAAATGCCAATATGCATCGCCAAAGAATATTACTCCAGTTAAGCTTAAGTATATCCTTTACAAACTCCACCGTGCAACTCAGAATATGAAAGGCAATAAGGCATAGAATCCACGAACCTTCGGAAATGACTTTTTTTATTTTTTCTTTTGAAAAAGTTGTTATTTCTCAAAATAATTGGGTAAAAGTAAAAAAATAAAAATAAAAATACTTTTCCGATTTTTTTCGTCGAGACGAATCAATAACCCATAAAAATTTGACACAAAATTAGCAAATGCAAAAAAAAATTCAAATAAGGGCAAAACTCTCAAATTTAAGTTAAGTTCAAGAGAACAGGGCCTCAGAATGTGAAAGACATAGAATCCATAAACCTTCAGAAATGTGTTCATGATTACGATTTTTGGCTAATCAGAAAGGGTGGATGTGGGGCGACTAGACATAAGAAACCTCTCCTGGGTGTGATTATAGGGACTTCAAATCCGCAGCGAGCTCTGAAAGGGATTAAAATGCCATAGCAAGTAGCAACTACCGACCCACCAAGGGCTAGCTAGTGGAAACTAGAAACGCCGCCGAACCAAGCAGGAAGACAAAGTTCAAGAGGGCATTGTTAGCACAATTTGAACCTTGAACCTCTTCACCACTCAAAACACTTGAAAGTAAGCCATGAACCACTGGACAAGGAGTCATCCTTGATCTTAATTTCCGGTGTGAGCACTGTGTCCAACATGATGGTTTTTATAGGAGCACGAAAGACATATCAGAAAAAGAATGCCTTCGTGCATAAGCGCATGGATAAACTCACACTAAGTCATCAATTTTGAATCCAAATTCGAGATTTTTCTTATACGCTATACAGTATATGTCCACACTACCACACCCCTCGGTGGCTTTGATTATGACATTTATTAAATCAACGGTTGCAATCCCATGCCTTACAAAATCAGTTGTTTTTGTCACCTCAGCTCAAAATAGACACCTTTGAGAGAACACTTGACCTAACCATCTGTATGCATTGTCTACACGTTACATCATCGTCTTAATTAGTTTAAATTATCTTCAGCTGATTTTGAAGCCGTGGACACATGAAGAAGAAGGTTTGTCTCGAGTTGCTCAATTGGGATTGGAAATTTGGATATGATCAGGGTCAATGGCCTAATTACGAATTCCAATTTCATAACCTGAGTCGTTCATTTTTCGCACTCTAAGACTCGGCAAATTCAACATGCAATTTTTATCCCGTGATTCTACTATATTTGTCTTAAAAAACTGAATGGTCCATTGCATCGATCTCATACAAAAATATTGTACATTCATGTAATTATTATTATTATGATCAGATCGACTAAACATACGTTTTTCTGACACGAATGACAAAACTAACCCTACTTGAGACCTGTGTAGATCGTGATAGGTAACTACAACACCTTCCCATGCGTCAGAATAATTCATTGGTAGGTTTCCAAATTCTAATTTGATACCTTTGGGGAAGATAATTAGGTTCTCTACGGCCATTATTCCCGCAACTTTATAAGTAGAACTACCGTGCACTGAGGACAAAATTTATTGGACTTTTTGTTATTATTATATATAAAGAATTGTTAATGTAGGATTAAGTGCTTCTTTAAGGATTTAGGTATTCTTAGTCAAATCAAAACTGGTTTTTCAACATGACCAGAACCCAGTAAAATCCAGTTTTGATTTGTTTTTGTGTTTGGATCACACAGTAATTGGTATTTAATTGATATGAATTTAAAACCCACTTAGAAGCCGTTCCAGATTTTTGAAAAAGGAAGTTTTAGAAAATGAAGGTAATTTCAAGCTTCAAAATTATGTGTTTACGCAAAGTATTTTACTACCAATATGGATCTTATTTGATAAATTTCATTGAGATCTTTTAAACGATACAAAAAAAAATTGAAAAATTATTTTTCATTTTCGTTATATTTGAGTTTAAAATTACTTTTTTTTTGAAAAAGAAGATTTTTTTTGGAGAAAACGAATGGGGCTTAAGCCCTCGGCAAGATTTACAATATGGACGAAACGGATTATCGAACTCCGCCTTGCAAGGGGCCGGAAAATGATCGACTGCATGGAGTGCGATTGCTGTCAAAACTGCCGAGACGCTGATTACGTGGGTTTTTGCGAAAAAAAATTATTTTAACAGATTTTTAGATTATAATTTCTAAAAATTAGTTTAAAATGTTTGTGAAAAAAATTTTGATAGCAAGAACATAAAAAGGAAAGATTCTCAAAATTACAAAGTTGGGTTTGGGTAGCTTTTGAGACTCCGCAACATAAATTCTTAAAAAAATTAAATTAAATTATCATTATCTTGAAGCTGCAACAAACATGTTTCTCAACTTCTACTAAAATTCGGAATCTAAAATCTAAGTAAGATTTGTATCCACAACTCTCGCAAACACGCCCATAATTTTTACTTATCCACAATGTTGGCAAAATCTGCAAATAAGATTTGTATCCACAACTCTCGCAAACACGCCCATAATTTTTACTTATCCACAATGTTGGCAAAATCCGCTACTTCCCGATCATGGAGTTATTGTTCCTAAATATCCCAGCCTAACCGGACCCACTATGTTTCGGTGGTTCGATTTGAACTTTGATGGCAAATTTTCTTTCACACTTCAAACAATAAAGCTATGGATACATATGAATTTGTACATATGAGTTTCGTGGGGTCAATTTCGGGTCTCACAAAGATGATTCGAACAGCCTATCATTTTAAAAATAATTTTTTGTGAACCCTGTAAAAAATCAGCTCAACCCAATATCGGTAAGAATTTTTTCCGAATGTGTGGGGGTGAAACTACTTAACTGATCAATTTCGCTCCTGCAAATTCAAAAAAAATCCTTAGCGATATCAGGTTGAGTTGATTTTTTACAGAGTTTCATAAAAAATTATTTTAAAAATGATGAACAATTTGAATCATCTTTGTGGAACTCAATATGGGCCCCACAAAATTTATATGTATATAGAGTTCGGATCTAATGAGGGATCCCGCACGACTTTTCCGTGTGGGACTCCCCTTTTTCGAACCAATTTCGACGATCTGAGCCTTTCAAAATGATCAAAACGTGATTTTACAGGTACCCGTGTGAAATCAGTAAAAAAAATGATCGGGAAGGGCCTAATCCGAACAGTTTTCTATTGAATGGTTCAGTAAAAAACTGCTCGGATCAAACCCTTTCTGATCATTTTTTTTGTTGATTTCTCGCAAATACCTTCAAAATCACGTTCTGCACACTTTGAGCAGCTCGAATCATTGCAATTCAATCGAAAAAGGGGAGTTTCGTACGGTAAGACCGTGCGAGATCCCTCATTGGATCCTAAGTGATGTATATAATATGTATATTGCATATATACACACAACAGTACTCTTTCACAAAACTGGGAACTATTGCTACCACAAATGCCGGCACAAATTAAAGTAAAAACACTGCCAGTGCCTTTCACTTCGAGATTTGTCAAATCTCATCAACATTGACAGGCCCAAGTCAGTGGGCATCTATTCCATCACCCCAACACTGCAATTGGCCAAGCTTATTGACTAAAACATGCATAATTGAGACTCCTTTCATTATTTTGGATCGTGATTTCTTCCCGTTACTAAAAAGGTAAATATTATACGGTGCCCCTGGTACAATAGCTAAGCTACGTTAATCACATACGTTATATTTTTCTCCATCGTTTTCAATGCCGAATAATAATAACATTGAAAATAGATAACATTCCATCAAAATACATCAACATTAATATAATATAGCTAACAAAAGCGACCGTAGGCTCTCGAGCTTCAGAGAGGAAATGATGGTATTAGTCATGATTAGAACGAAGTATCACACATATTTACAACTGGTATAGAAAAAGTGTCAAAATTTTGTGTTTTTGTGAGTTCTCATCAAACTCAAGTGGAATATATAGTTGTAGTTATTGCACCCTTGCAATTGCCCCGGCGCCTTCGTTGGCCTGACCCATGAAATGGAATTTACAGTCTGCACGAGATCGTTGATGATGTGTTAATTTACTTTGCGTAATCCATTTCATGTGAATTGTTCCTTATCTTCGTTGTAATTGTTGATATTCAAGAGTGCTAGAAACAAATGACCCTTTAAGAGATTTTTATTAGCGGTTCGAAACCCCTGTTCTGGGTGATTTTCAGGTATATTTTCTTTATACCTAGCATTTCTCATTGACATTTGATAAACTTCGATGATTTTCCATGAACTGTAGTATGTATTATTCAACGAACCGTACCTGATAACTGTGTAAATCAACAAAACTAGTCCGCTACCGACCATTACTGTGCACGTACAGCCCCATTTTTTTTTTCTTTTTATCAATCGAAAGAAGAGATTATTTTACATTAGATATGAAATACAGAATATAAGTCTGGAACACTACATCAGTTGTAAGAGTCCACGAGATAATCAAACTCAATAACTCAACCAATACAAGAAATAAGACCATTATAAGGTAGAAATAAAGAAAAAGCCCTCTCGAACTCCTAACCTCATAATGAGATGCAAGAGTTCTGACCAACTTATCTAGCCCCTATTTGTTAAGTTAGGTGCAGCCCAATTTGAACCACAAAAAACACTTGGTCCTATTAATCTTGTTTTGTGTGAAAAAAGATGGGGATGGCAATGATTCTTACTCCGTCGTTATCACTCTTTTAATCTACCCACGTTAAGAGAGGATTAGGGATCAGACCATGACTGATCCTAAGACCTAAATTTTCTTTGTTTTTTTTTTGTTTTGATCCGCACCTAAATTTTCTTTGTTGTTGGAGCTTTTCTTTGCTATGCAAGCGTTGAAGAATTACACCTAAGTATTGAAGGAGCTTTTCTTCTTCTTTTTTTTTTTTTTTCATTCATAGTAAAATATATATTGAGAGAGAAAATGTCCCTTTAGTTTTTTAACACTTTTTTTCTTTTAGAAACTAGGCCTAAATGCGTTTAGTTTTACCAAACGAATAGTTTGGATCATGTTATTAAGTCGGTAAATAGACATCTTATCCTACAGAGTGGGGTTAGTCTGCTCTGGGTACAATAAATGTACAATGGATTGTGTGGCATCCACATTGAAGTCTCTCCAACAATTATTCAACCCAATTTGTTCAAAACAAATTTTTAAAGATTATTATCAGAAATCAACTCAATTAAATATCTGTAACAACTTAAGTAATTCACTAAATATTTGATCCATGCGAATTTGGAAACCAACGGTCCAATTAATTAATTTGATTAAGCCGATTTTTTAAAGATCTATTAAAAATATTCTAAACAAATCAAACTACTTTGATCATTTTCTGTGAAACGCAAAGGTGGATTTTGCATAATTCAGTGTATATTTTACATATCCATTTTGGTGAGAATAAATTTTTGTTCACTCTTCTTTAAAGATGGTGAACATTATCCTTCTTGTAATTGGTAAAATTGTATGAATCCAAGGAATAGAGTTAGTTTGTGGTAGGACCCACACAATTTTTACCAATCACAGGAAAGGTAATGGTTAATGTTTAACCTCTCAAAATAAAGAAAATTATTCAATACCCACGTGGTATCTCAGACTTCTTCTCAACCACATATTTCTGTGAGATATGAACAAGGAGTATGCTAAGTGTACATATGGATTGTACATACCATATACATATGAATTTTGTGAGACTCACCTCGACTCCTACAAATATGATTCTAACCGTCCATTATTTATAAAATAACTTTTTATAGCATCCTGTAAAAAATCAGCTCAACCTGATATCGTTAAGGATTTTTTCTAAATTTGTAAGAACGAAACTAAACAGTTAAATAGTTTCACCCCCACAAATTCAGAAAAAATCCTTATTAATATCGGGTTGAGCTGATTTTTTATAAGGTTTCATAAAAAAATATTTTAAAAATAATAGACGATTTGAATCATCTTTGTGGGACCCGATGTGGACTCCACAAAACTCATATATACCTGATATATATAAACTCATATGTACCTATAGCTTTATTGCTGAAGAAGTGTGAAGACCTCACTAATAATGTGTAGTGGGAAAAGGCGTGGTGTCCCAAGAGTATTAAATAATCTATTTTAAAAGAGAGTGAACAAAAATATATATTTTTTTTTGGGAAATCACCTCATAGTTGAATAAAGGATTATTCTAATATCCTCAAAAAAAAAAGTGTAAGATAGTAAGTTAAATGTGCATCGATATCGTAAAAAAGTGTATTAATATTTGTAAAAATTGTATTAATAACTGTGAGATACGCATTGATATCCGAACGAATTATGTGTATATTATCATCTGCCAAGTGTGCGGAGGTCAGGAAACCCCGGAATTAAAATAGGAGCACGAGCCCCGAGGCAAAGGGGAACATGTACTAGCTAGTACCACGCGTCGCTTCTGAAGTACTTGGGCAGTCACGTACGTATTAGGCTTGGGTACCTCTGACAGCAAAGTGATTAAAGGCGGGGGACACGTGTACCGCCCGAAACAAAAGTCGGGACAGCACGTTGAAACCAATCGTACAAACGTCGCAATCCCCACGACAAACCTCAAATCTTTTAACCCATTCTTTTGCCGGGAAGCAAGGGAGAAGGTACTGGAAGCAATTTTTTCATGGAGGGGTTGAGGGGCCCGGATCCTCTCCACGCCTCTCTCTCCGAAGATCTATCCCATCTTTTCACAGGAAGCCGACAACGCATTAGTGAGACCATTGAACGATTCAGATCAAGCCAGCAATTCAGCCTTCCAACCCTTTAAGCCATGCGACGTCGTTTCCCTGTTTTCCTCAGACGGCAGATTAACCCCCATTTTTCCCGTTTCGAATCTCCACTCACTGCCATCCATCTCTCTCTCTCTCTCTCTCTCTGCTAAATCCAAGCCAGAAAATTTTATTGAGAATGTATCATCGAAGGTAGTCTGCCCATGGAAAAAAAGCTAATTCGTAGATTTAAATCCTCAGTAAATAGATCAACCCTTCAATGTAAAAATTCATCAACATCCAGTGTAATTTCGAAACATATCCTGCTCCTTGATTGCAAGTTGAAAAATCGAAGCAAAGTCCATTTATCAAGAATCAAAACGAAATCAAATACAGTTCAAAAAAATAAAAAATAAAAAACGAAACCAAATCAACAAAACCCTAAAAGAAAAAATAAATAAATAAACGAAACCAAATCAACAAAACCCTAATCTTCTTTTTGAGAAAAAAAAAACCCCAAATCAACCACAAAACCGAGGGATCAATGAATTAAGTTGCTGAGATGAAGAACCATAGTGAATCGTTCGTAGTCGCCGTAGAATCGTAGTCGCCAGATCAATTGGTAGTGAAGCTCTGTTCTTGTACCCTCGTAACCCTCTACTCGACAGAAACACTAAAATGGATGCAAACAGGGGTATCAATCTGCCGTAAAGAGAAAAGAGGAGAAAACGGCGTCACATAGCTTAAGGGTTATGAGGCTGAAACATTGGCTTGATCTGAACCGTTCAATGTCTTCATTAATGCGTGCTTAGCCTCCGAACCTCGCCTTCAAATAAGGTTTAGACACCGCAAGCGTAGAGCTAGGTCGTCGATATCATAATAACCGGAAAGTCCGGAATCGTACCCACAGATAATCGAAATATAGCTAGTTTTGATTATAGGTTTTATACGGTGGATTTCGGCGTTTTAAGACGGCCAACTTGATTTTGCTTTAAAGTTGAAAACTAAGGAAAATACTAGAATTGAGCTTAATAAACTAAAAAGAGGCAAGTCTAGGGATCATCCATCCCTTGACAAAGGCCGCTACCGGTTCTCGATTATAACTCCTCACACCCGGAAGATTTAATCTTAACAATTTCATTTATCAAAAGATGTGATTTATCTGGACCAAACCAACCTATTTTTTGTTAATATATCTAACACGTAGGAGGCCACGAGCTTTTGGTATGCCGCGTGCCAAGATTGCTTGACTAAACAACATATCAAGGAATAAACACCCCTCACTTATACCAAAATGGCTAGGTTAACCTAATTCCAAAAACTATGATTTTAAACCCGAATGATTGATAACCAAATAACCACCTAAGTCATTGAGAAAGATTAGCCCAATACTTGGCCAAGAAATTACTCACACATATTGAAAAGACTAGAAACCATGCTAAATATTAAAAACATGTTTAACCGACGAAAATGGAAATAAACTTGATATCAAGGAGAATCTAATCCGTAGCTACAACATTAATAAACGAAAAATTAACGAACAACAATTAAACTAAGAAAGCTTGAGAAAAACTATGGAGAAAATCTAACCTAGAGCATAAAGTAGATTATGAACTAAAGTGAGTGAGAAAAGTATATTTATACAACTCATCTTCTCTCATAACAAATATCTTATAAACATACTATAAGTAGCAAGTATTCCAAAAGTAGAAGGTCCAAAAAGCAGCAAATATCTGGCCGAATGCTCGTGGTATCGATATGGATTAAGCAAAGTATCGATACTTTAATCCATATCGATACCACGCTGCTAAGTCAAAAAGGGTCATTTCCCAGTAGCAATCCCATATCGATACGGGTTAAGACCGTATCCGTATCGATACAATATTTTCTGTCTTCCCACGAAGCTGATGCGTATCGACACAGATTTAGGCTAAATTTTAAAGCAAAGTTAGATGATTGGTAAACACCCTTTCCGATATCGGATTGAGCTGATTTTTTACAGGGATCATAAACGAAGTATTTTGAACAAAATGAGCGGCTCTGATCATCTTTGCAAGACCCAAGACGGGTGCAAAACTGATCTGTATTCGGCTGCTGTGTAGCCTTTGCTGTGCAAGCAGACTTTCTGCAATTTGTTGCATGTGCCTTGTCATCTCAACGTACTATAAACCCATTGCAGCGTGCAGTTGGCCCGTGTTCGGCCCAGGGTTTGGCTTTGACCTTTTATTTTATTCATCTAAACCATTCGTTTTTGTAGAATCTGTTGAACATTTCAATTAGGCCTGTTAATGGGCCGGATTCTATCCGGATCCGACAAATTTGAATTAGATAAGATTAGAATATGATAGTGAAAATCTGAATATGAAAAATTCGGATCCAATCTGAAAACTTTTTTACTTCAAAAATCTTAGCAAAAAAAAATATTTTCCAAAAAAAAATTAAAATACAACTTCTTAAACTTTTTTTTCCAAAATAAAAATTTTACAGCTTTTTAAAAAATTTTAAAAATAAAAATTCGGATTGAATTGATAGCGGATTTAATCCGATCCATATTTGGAGTACCGGATTCGGATTATCGGATCGACGTTATCGGATTCGGATCCGAATCAGATCTGATTCATTGACAGGCTTAATTTCAATCTTAGAAAATTTATGTTTGTCGGGTATCAAATTATATATTTTAGATTACATTTTCCTTAAAAAGAAAACAGATTAAAATGGATTTGATGGAGTGTCCCTGAGTCAATTTTTATCAATAGAAATTTGTTCGGAAAATATATTGATCGTCATCCAATAAACATGATCTTTTTTCAAAATTGGAATTCTCAACAAGTTTTACAGAATGGATGGTCTAGATCATGAAAACGAACGATGTCTGATGCCGAGCGCTAGTGCGCCATACACATATAGCCACATAATCGAGCTCCTCTTTTCTTAAATGGAAACTGGGTATGGAGAATAACTGAGTAATACCACGAAAGGGTCATGATCTTTGTTTGTTTAAGATAAGATGTAAGAGATAAGGAGAGAGAGAGAGAGAGAGAGAGAGAGAGAGAGAAGGGTCATGAGGTCACATGCCTGATGCCGCGCGCGGGCAAACACCCGTAACATTCTTCGACGTGGATAAAATGACGTGACAGTGCCATCTGTACCATTGGAAGAGATATTTATTCCGCAGAAAGTCTACCCTTACCGACTCAAATTTCCGATCTGAATCCCGACGCTCTGCTGGGCACATTCTGATCACCGGACGGCTGATCCGATCTGTCCAAAAATTCTATAAAAAAAAATCAAGTGGGCTTATGTGAGAATAAATGGCATCTGACGAGTGTAGATGGCTGATCAACAATCCATTTTTGTGTTTGAATCGGCCAAAAATGGAGTGTTTGGATCGGCCAAAAATGGAGTGCTTGAATCGGCTATCTACACACGTCGGATGCTATTTATTCTCTCAACAGCCCACTCGATTTTTTTTTTTAGAATTTTTGGACCGTTCGAATCGGTCATCCGGTGATCGGAGTGTGCCCGACAAGAAATCGGGATTACTCCCGTCGGGACTGTAGCTTCACTCATTATTCCGTGCTCTCCGTCTGTCGCGCTATGTTTTATGGAAGCGGGGGCTCTGCTAAAAAAAATTTTAAGTTATCTATTTATAATTTTATGCAGTAGAAACGTGATTATAAGAGTTTTAGAGATAAAAATTTAATTATGTCTCTTTAGAATAATATGATCAAAATAATAAGATTTTTATACTTATTCAAACTGATTAATAATTGGAGCAATTAATTTTTTAACCATATTTTTTAATATATAAACGGTCTAAAAAATTATGAGCTCTAATTTTTAATCCATTGAACAAGTGCGAAAATCTTATTATTTTGATCATATTATTTTGAAATACACAATTAACTTTTGTCTTTAAGGCTCTAATAATCACATTTCTGCTCTACAAGATCCTAAATAAAGAACAGATATTTAATTATGAGAGTTCTAGAGACAAAAGTTAATTATGATCCTTTAGAATTATATGTTCAGAATAATAATATCTTCGCACTTGTTCAAACAGATTAAAAATTAAAGCACTTAATTTTTTAATTTTTTAGATTGTTTATATATTAAAAAATATGGTTAAAAAATTAACTGCTCCAATTTTCAATCAGTTTGAACCATTGTGAAGATTTTATTATTTTGATCATATTATTCTAAAGAGACATAATTAAATTTTATTTCTAAGGCTCTCGTAATCACGTTTCTGTTTTGTAGGATTGTAAATAGATAATTTAGATTTTTTTAATCCCAAACGGTACCCTTTGGGGGTGTGGGTAGAGGATACTGTGCCTCATGGCACAGCAGAGCCCCCACTTCCATGTTTTATCCTCCATTTAGACCTAATAAGATGGTCTATTGGGCAAGGCATATATCGGACCCTTCAGTAATATATGCGTATCAAAGTCGAAACCTCTTAAGTGATATTAATTCCTTTTGTTTTGTTGTTTGTTCTCTATTAAAAAAAATAAATTTGAGACTTTGTTCGTTTAAGGGTCTCAAAACTTTTAGACATGATTTTCAATAAATTTTTTCTATCCATCCCTCTCCACTCATTACTA
The DNA here is from genome assembly GCA_014282245.1 of Rhododendron simsii. NCBI lineage: Eukaryota > Viridiplantae > Streptophyta > Magnoliopsida > Ericales > Ericaceae > Rhododendron > Rhododendron simsii. Next base: position 35,695,082 of record CM024955.1, on the reverse strand, counting down.
TCAAAACACTCAAACAAACAAGGCCATTGTGACCTAAACGTAAGATTTGTTTATGCAAGCAGTAGTAGTAGAAGAGTGTTTGTACACTTTGAGACTCTCTTACTGCATTTCTTCTCGTACGTATTGTATTGGTTTCATCTTTTGATCTTCATGATTAGTGAAATTTTTTTCGCCCTACAAAAAAAAATTCCCTTTGGGGGGCAAGTCATATGGAGCGTTTGGTCTGGAATGGACGATTGGTATATGGTCACTCAAGATTAGTTAAGGTGCGCTTAAATTGACTATGTGTCCTGGTTATAAAAAAAAATATTATAGAAGTAGGGCACACAATCTGTATGTATTTACATGTGTGAATGTATGGAATGTGAGAGGTCTCAAGTGAATAGTTAAGGTAGGTCCATTTCACTAAGTTTTTTATTTTTTAAATACTTATTTTTTATTTTATGGGCATTTTCTTACAATACATCACCTTTAATTTAAAAAATAAATACTTATTTGACAAATAAGTTCTTGTTTGAAAAATTAGTAGTACTACTTTGCGTAAGCAAGTAAGCGTAATGGGGCCGTAGAATCATTTTACTACTTTACCCGGACATTTGAGCCCTTCTTCTTATTGTAAAAAAGTTGTCGTTAAAATTTGCTTTTTATTTAAATAATATTGCAAATCACTCTTGTAAAAATATTGTAGGAGAGGTTTAGAAATTTGTCCACTCCATTTTGTTTTCACTTTGGGCTGCGCTTTTCGAACTCAATATAATGATACAAACTTCTTTTATAGTTTACATAATTCGTTGAGAATATCAACTGATGTATTAAAATCATCTTAATCGATCTTAATTATCTTTACAAATCAGAGATGATACGATCCCAATTTTTAATGACATTATTATTATGCACATGTCGACTGTAGTCTTGAGTCGTTCCACCCATTCCTCGATAGCCAAAATGTCAGCCGGATTATGTGCGACGATTTCGAGAAAATTCCAACAACGTGATCAATCTTTGAGTTTGAGCCGCGGCGTACTGAGTTGGTGGAGCAGTGACTTGCAATCGCGCAGGATATCAATGAGATAAATAAGATAATGCTTAGAAATGCTATAAAATACACACATCTTATTTAGGTGTGTATCATATGCACCCCTTAAATGTTATGATTTATAGAGAATAATGTTACAAATGGTATTGTTAAAAAGTTACGATTTTATTATAAAAGCTACGAATGCGCCAAAATGTTATGAATCGTAATGAAAATGTTACGAATCGTATTGTTAAAAAGTTATGAGTCTTAGAACAAAAATTACGAAACACACTAAAATGTTATGAATGAACCATAAAATAGGTGCGTATGATATATACTTTTAATAAACGTGTATTGTAGACGGTTATCATTAGTAGTTTTCTGAATTAGATGGACCACATTCTGAAGGTTCTTTGAAATCAGAATTTTAAGACCTTCGCGAACTGGCCCAAAACTCCGCTGTAAGAGAGTGCACCAGACATAGTTTTTGATAAAACGGCCGATCCAATTACCATCACAGTCCGGCCACTCGGCCAGTTTGGTTGGGGCCTACCAAAGGGGTATTTAGTAATTCCCTTCCCTAAAATTGTGAGCCCATGGTTAAGCTATGGTTTGGGAACACATTTTGCCGGAGGTATTAGCTAAGCTTTGGATTCTCTTGTACCCCCTAATACCCCCGGCGGGGATTATTTATGGGGAGGTTCTTGGGTGTTATTACACAATATCCCGTTAATATCCCATCTCTCTTCCATTTCAACCACAAAATAACTTTATCCTCACATTTTATCTCTCAGCCAAACCAAATACTATTTAATCTCCAGTCATATCAAGGTGGGCTCACCATTTATACATAATACCCTCTATTATTTTATTCTCCTTTCATAACTAACACCCTCAATCCTTATCCCGCATCCAAACGGGCTCTCTCGGATAATACCTCCAGCAGTCGCTTCAAAATTGACGCCAATGCCGGCACCGTCGGTATTAAGTTTGAGAACTCCATGTGGTAGGTCGAACCTGAGCTTGCAACATATCAGGGTTCAATTCCCTTTGGAGACAAACCATGATTTAAGTGAGGGGCCATGACGGTGAGTTGTTGTGCTAGTCCCTCCCGAAATTTGGATTGCACAGTCGGGTCCAACAGTAGCTCTGTTGCAAGGTTGTTCCTCGGTTACCAAAAAATAAAAAAATAAAACTCCATGTGGAGGAGGAACCCTCCGCACTTGAACGCATCGAGGCTGGGCTAAAGTTTTTGTGGCTACCCTGGAGCTAGATGTGCCAGCAAGTCAAAGGGAAGAGCACGGACCAACGCACAATATGCGGAATGTTTTGATGTGATTCTGTGTATGTTTTTGTGGTGCTAGAATTAAGGGTTATTATCGGGTCGGGTCGGGCCGGTTTAGCCCGCCAAGTCACTATCTAAGTCCATCCAACGGCAGGGCTGATCGGGCTTTTTTTTTTTTTGCGGGCTAGACTACCTACCATAAATTGAAGCCTAGGCTCCGCCCACGGGCTAACCCAATTGACTTGTTGGCAAGCCAACAAGAGGACTTAAATTTCCTTGGGCACGGGAAAAAAATAAAGGATTTTGTGAGATTTCGGGCTATTGAGCGGGCTCACAGGCCGGGCTGAGAAAAAATTCATAGGTCTAAATCCGCTCATTACAAACTACGGGCTGGATAAAAGTCCGACTGACCAGGAGGATTTCGGGCGTATGTTTGCGTATGAGCAGTGGGTGAGAATCAAGTTTGTATAATTGGAAGCAAATATCGGTAACCCGATGGAATCGTAACTTGAGTATGTTTGTGTATGTCTTTGTGGTGCCAGAAGTGCGTTGCAGTAGTGTTTCTATGCAATTCAATCTTGATGGAACTGTAAAAGCATCTCTATTGTAATAAGTAAATGAATATGAATAAACAAATCTAACAATAACATTCTAAAAATACTCTACATTATAATAAACAAAATTAAAGTCTTTTAGCAAATAACCAAATTTCACTCATTTCATAATCAAACTAACAATTTTTACTAATAACCAAACTCAACAACTCAAAAACACCCCACATTGAAATCTTCTCATCGAGAAGAATAATTTGGTATAGTTGGGTGCGTAATTGAAACTCGTTTGTCATTGGACAAATGTGTATTGTGAGAGTTTTTTTTTTGGTTAGAAATGCAAAAATAACTAATGTAAATGTAGAAGTTGTTAAGTTTGATTATAGACTAAATAAATAATTAAATACTGATGTGACACACTTTGGTTATTAATTTTGATTACTCCCGGAGGCTCTAACTTGAGCACATTGAATCATAACTTGGAAGAACTCAATTTTCTAATACGGCAATGTGTCCAGATCGGGTAATTAATGATCAGTACTCAATCAAGTAAATGTTTTTTTTTTTTTGTGTGTGGGCTAGGCCTACATATTCTACAATATAAACGAGCCCGATCGATCATTGACGTAGTCTTGAAACGAGACTTTAAAATGGCCGGACTAGGTCAACATCTTCTAATGTGAGGATTCTCTTGTAATTTTACGGAGGTAATATTATACTCTTGATTTTTTGTATGGACATTTGGAGTGATACATGAATCCCCCAATAAATGTATCTTGTTTCTTAAACCTGATCTGATCCTTTTCCTCTTCTCAAACAATCTTTAATTCTGCGGGTCATTATAATTGCGTATGCTACCCTCCTCCCGGAGTTTGGATTGATAATGTGCAGTGAGATACATAGCATAATTTTGTGCATTTTTTAGTCCTTGGATCGCATATTTGACGGTTTAGATCTTATATCGACAACTAATAATTTAGAATTGTTCATTATCGGGATAAGATTCGAGCCGTCGGATGCACAATCTAACTGCTCAAAGGTGCGCAGCATGGTGCTGCGCACACCACTACACCATTCCCCAATTGCCTCCACCGCCTTCGGGTACTCTACGGACGTCAGTTTAAAAAAAAAAATCTCCATTTACCGACTACTCTGACTCGTCGGTCACCAAAATCCATCCAACCCCGTCAACACCCACCCACGAAACAAACCCAAACCGCACTGCATAACACGTGTCAAATCCAGCACACAACCTTCGCAATCCACCAAATCACCCAGGTGTATCCTTAACATCACCCCACGATATAAATTCCTAAACCCAACCAAGGTCCAAAGCTAACTCAACCACGGTTAGTCCCCCACTCCACCGGCATAGCAGTTTATAAAACCAAGCAAGCAGAGTCTGCTTATTAGTACGACGCAGCGACAAGGATGATGATCGGAGAACCAAACCGCCACCCAAATCCGACGGTCCACGTTCCTCCCTGGACCTTCCTCGACGATCCAACGGCCGTCGATACGTCCTTCCCTTTCCCCGTCACTGGCATTTCCGTAAATACCAACAATAATGCCGACGAGTTATTCTCTCCGCTCGACGCCCTATCTGCCCTCAACCAGTACCTCCCGTCGAACGAACCCGATTACGACTCCGACGGGTCGGGTTTTGACTCGGATCTTTACCAGAATTTATTCTGTTGCGACCAGTTCAGGATGTACGAGTTCAAGATCAAGAAGTGCACCCGCGCCCGGTCGCACGACTGGACGGAGTGCCCGTTTGCTCACCCGGGCGAGAAGGCCCGGCGCCGCGACCCGAGGAAGTCCCACTACTCGGGTGTGGCCTGCCCGGATTTCCGGAAAGGAACATGTAAGAAAGGCGACGCGTGCGAGTACGCGCATGGGGTTTTCGAGTGCTGGCTACACCCTTCGAGGTACCGGACCCAGCCGTGCAAGGACGGGTCGAACTGCCGCCGCCGGGTCTGCTTCTTCGCCCATTCGCCGGACCAGTTACGGGTCTTGAGCCCGGGTTCGGGTCACGTGGAGTCGTATGACGGGTCGCCGCATAGACTTGCTATGGAGAGTTCGTGTGGACGAGTAGGGTCGTGTCTGTCACCCGAGTCACCGCCGGTGAGTGACTCATTGAGTCGCTCGCTGGGTTCGAATTCCCTCAGCGTAATGGTGCGTCGGTTACAGCTGAACAAGGTCAAGTCAATGCCCTCTTCTTGGGGTGTTCAGATGGGGTCTCCTAGGTTTGCCCTGACTCGACCCGTTTTCTCAAGTTTGCCAACTACCCCGACTAACAGAATCGGGTCTTTTGATCACTTTGAGAAAGTTGGGTCCGGGTCGGAGGAGGAACCCGTGATGGAGAGGGTGGAGTCGGGTAAGGGCCTTAGGGCGAAGATGTTCGAGAAACTAAGCAGGGAGAATCCGTTGGATCGGGTCGACCCTGCACCGGCTTCTTGGGGTCCGGATGTCGGGTGGGTATCCGAACTGGTAAAGTGAAGGTCTGGTTCTTGTGGGTTTTTGGGTTCAATTTGTGTTTTGGGGGTATTTTGTTCCTTCTCTCTCTCTAGCCCTCTATCTAATGTGAATACTAAGATATATATAGAGAGAGAAGCTTATGGGATAGTAGTATTATTTTGGAAGCAACAATTGGAAGATTATGTACATATTTATGCATGCAGATATATATAATATATAGAGAGAGAGAGTCTAATATGGGGATTTAAGTGAAGAATCTCTTTTTTGGGCGGAATTTTCTTGGAGAATTGAAGAGAAAGGAACTGGGATTAGTTTTTGTATAGAGCATCTTTGGGCTGCCTAAGAAAGAGGTACGAGAAGATTGGATTATTCCTGATGGTATGGTATAACTTTTCTTCAAATTATTGTACAAATGTATTTTTCATGATCAATCAAGATACTGTTTTAATTTATGCAGTGTTGTGTTTCTATTGAAATGGTTTTTGCTCATAATCTTAATGCTATGGTGGTTGAGGAAAAAATACTCAATGCAACAGTTATTCTGTAACGCCTTTTCACAAGATGTGGACTCCATGTATGTATGTGCACTTCTCTCATGGTTGAGAATGCCTGTATTTGCATGAACCAAACATGCTTGCATGTTTCACATATACTGAGCGTTTTTTGTTTTTGTTTTGAGTAAGTTTCAAGATAGCGGTGTCCTAATTAGGTTCGGAATGGGCTGCCTATGGTGCAAACACCAGTAGTACAGGGGCCGGTCGAGATTTTTGTCGTTGGAAGATTGTGATTATCATTCTCATGAACCTGGAACCTTGCAGAAAATTCTGGTTCTTAATATTCAGGAAAATCTCTGCGAAACAAATCCTTTCCCTGGATGTTGAATTTCTTTTGCAATAAGCCTACGAAACACAACTCCTTATGCTGTCATGTCCGGATATAGATCCACACATGCGTATCTATCTGTGCCTGAGGCCGGAGTTGTGTTTCAAAGTTGTGTATAGGATTCTCTCCCCTTTTTTGTCCCCGAGAGAAGTGCATACTGTTTACTCCAGCAGAGTTTCGGTAGTGGGTTGCATTATCGGAGCTTAGAAATATTTACAATTCCAAGGGATCGGGGACAGCAGCCCCAACCCACACCCTCAAAACGACATAGTTTTGAGGGTAGCTGCCGGAGACGGCAACGTTTTGGTGAAAAAAAAATTTAATTATGACACTTTAGAATAATATGATCAGAATAACAAGATCTTTACACCGATTTAAACGGAGTGAAAATTTGAGCACTTAATTTCTTTAGACCATTTGTATATTAAAAAATATGGTTAAAAAATTAAGTGCTCCAATTTTTAATCCGTTTGAACAGGTGTGAAAGTCTTATTATTTTGATTATATTATTTTAAAGAGAATCAAATTTTGTCTTCAAAACTCTTATAATCACGTTTCTGCTTCATAGAATTGCAAACAGATTATAAGAATTTGTTTTTTCACCAAAACGCTGCCGTCTCTGGCAGTTTTCCCTCAAAACTACGTCGTTTTGAGGGTGTGGGTTGGGGCTGCTGCCCCCTCTGGGCGGCAGAGCCCCCGGATCCATTCAAAGGTACCGGAGAACTCCTAAATGGACTTCTCTATCGAGAATGATGAATATGAGATTTTTGTTTTGGTAAATTACGACTTTAGTGAAGAGACTCTGTTTTTCCTTGTTTCAGAATGTAAAAGTCAGCAAACATGTAGTTAAATTCCGACCATTGTAATGTATGGACTGTGTGCACCATAAACTTTGTTCAATTTGTATGGTAGAATTTGAATAGAGTCATTAGTTGACATTCGAATTGCTTTGTTCACCGGTAAACCAGTTCAACCTCCTCCTTTTTTCTCTTTTGGGGACCAGTAACCTGACATTCAAGTATGGCTCTTTCTTGTATTTGAGCAAGATGTGTTGAGCTTTGATTTTGTTCAAAGACTAGTTTGAATGTTGTCATAATTAGATCAAAACGACTAAAAAACGCATTTGGATTCATATTGAATCGGGATAAGCTTATTGGTGTCATCGTGTCATGGGATTTTCTCTCATACAAAAAAGAATACATGGTGGTTACGTGGTGCCATTATTTGAAGAGACAATAAAAATCATAGAACACGTATCTCGCACCGCAGATTTTTAAAAACTCTATTCCTACCTTATTTAGCCGTGGGGGACTTTTATTTTCGTCTTTAGTTTGCGAATTAGATAATTACATTTTATTTTCACATTAGTGTTATTGGCCAAAAATAGTGTGAAAAGGATCAAGGATCCTGTAGGGCGCATCTCGGCAATTGACAGCTTAGATTTTAATCCAAACAATGAACGACTCAAATCAATAGAAGTTTAGATTAAATTCGAGCCATTGGTGCCAAAATGGACACCCGGATCGGCCGCTCTACACGCCCTATAGTGCCGGCCGCACTGCAGGAATCCCGAATCCGTGTGAAAAACAATCTTATTTTGGGCATATATAGAGACTACTAATACTCTCTCCATCCTGATCCCAATTTGTATGTCCAATTTCGAATTTTCAACTTATTAAGGAAATCAAATCTAATCTATTGATTTGAAAATTTACATAATATCTGATCTATTGATTTTGAAATTAAACAGTCAATTTAGGACATGTATAAGTCAAAAAAATCTACCTAATAAAATACAATGACATGGGCCTCCACACAAACACAAAGAAGGGCTGAGATTCATTTGATTCAAGGGCTGATGCGTATTTTCCAACTCTCTTAAGAAAACACTCACACTCTTACAAATATATTACAAAAATGCCATCGGTTCTCTTTATCCCAATCAAATTCTGTAGGAAGCATAAAAAAAAACCCTGCTTCTGTTGGCGTTTGTCTCTCTCTCTCTCTCTCTCTCTCTCTCTCTCTCTCTCTCTCGACACCGCTCTTTCAAATCTTCGGCGAAATCTTTCAAATCTGGGCCACCACTCTCTCTCTTGATCGACACCGCTCTTTCGAATCACTGACGAAATCTTTCAAATTTGAGCCAACAAAGCTGCGTGGCATGTTCCTTACCAGGTGAAATCTTTCAAATCTGTCAAGTTTCGTAGACAGTGGGAGCTAGGCTAAGAAAGCTTCGTGAAAGCAAATATATATGGAATTTTTTGGAGTTTATTGAGATTTTTTTTGAATTTTTGGTCTGTTTTTTTGAAGTTTTGGTGTTAGCAAAGGGGGTTTGACAAAGAAACTATATCCATTTGGAAGAAAGCCTACGAGCTGCGTGGACGGTGGGCAAAGAAAGCTCCCTGGAAGCAAAGGTATTTGGAAATTTTTGGAGTTTATTGGGATTGGGATTTTTTTGAATTTTTTCTCTGTTTTTTGGAGTTTTGGTGTCTAAAAGCAAAGGCAATGCTCTATTGGGATCATCGTTGGCAGTTTTTGGTGTTAGAAATGTTCTTTGTAGCTAACTTAAAATTTTAGTTGGGAGAGTGCCGTAAGCACGGGTAATTCTCTTTCATGCCACTAAGAAGAGGATCATATACTACACATTAATGAATCGATTTAGTACTAGCCAGCAAGTGCCTTAGATATGGACAATTCTAACCGGGGTGCATAGTGCCGTAGGCATGGACAAGCACTAGTGAACAAATAAATCAAAATGGATGGAGTATTATGAAGGCTTTCCCCCTAAATTTAGTCTAAGTTAATACTACTGCTATATTGGATGTAACGTCTTGATGTTACATGAGGACGTACGTGGCCCTTGACTAAGGAAACACAAAATGAAATGAAAACAATTGTAGTGTGATTCACCAACACATAGAGGTTGCCGTCAACTCAAGTAGCTGATAGAATATTTGAGTGAATTAGTATATGGTCATCATGGCTAGTTAAACAAAATTTTAAACATAGTAGTACTAGGGTTTGGATTGCATGTCTCCCGTGCTTATTTTGGACTCGACCAAACGCTCAAAATTCTAGTCGTTTATCTCGATAATTCATGATAAAGTCGTTGGTTGGCAGTCTCCTAGCGGCAAGATTCTAATATTAATTATCGGAAAGAGAGACTCGATCACCCAATTCAAACTTTGAATAGATAACTTAAGATTTTAGGCTGTTCGGTCCGGCCTAAATTCAAGACGGGAGCCAGGAGGGGGATTCAATTTCGATACATAGATTCACATGTTGTTTACAGTACTCTGCTATATATCTCAACAGATCGTCGCAGAGATTAAGGTTTTGTACACAGGCTTATCTTGAATTTGGAGATTTTGGGTGCAACTCTGGTTATCAACGTCCCCGACTTATTCGATACACGTGAAAACTTTATATTCAACTCAAAACTAATTAACAATGAGTGAAAAAACCTCTCGTGTTATTAAGTGGTTTCTCATTTTATACCAAAAAAACAATTTGGGCACTATTCTCATAATACATGTGGTTTGGCACTCATTTGTTATCTGAAGAGATTACATATCTTGGACGGATGAAATCAAAAGTTGCTCTATCTTAAAAAGGTGAATTAGAAGTTACACATCACTAGAAGGGAAAAGGGTAAATAAACAGATAAAAAGATTGTGGCAGGTTTTTATGGCCTAAAAGGAGGGTTTGGTTTGGCTTTTATTGGGTCTGAAAGGTCACCTGTTTTGATAAACAAATGGAGCGTGAAATTTTACAATGCGAAAATGACCTAATTGACCAATAAAGTTTATTCCGATCAGAAGGAAAAAAAAAAAAAAAAAAAAGAGACTAAGGCCCCCTTCCAGAACGGATTTAAATTCTTATTTTTTGTCTAATAAGAAGGATTGTTCCACAAAAGATTGAACAATTACTTATTTTTTGAGGAGACAATTTCAAGTTCAAAAATCATGTGTTTACGCAAATAATTTTCTATCAATATGGATCTTATTTGATAGATCTCATTGAGATCTTTAATACGGTGCAAAAAAATTTGAAAAATTATTTCTCATTTACGATATTTTTGAGTTTGAAAATGTGAAATAAGCTGCTTATTTAGATTTTGTGGAACAAACCTTCTTATTTTTCTTTGAGAAGTGACAAAATAAGTACTTATTTTTTAAGAAGGTTTCTGGAACGGAGCCTAATAAATTAAGTTATCAAAAAAGGCACAAACAGATTATGATTATATTTCTGAGTTTTTAACCCCCCCACTTGCGCGGGGTGAAAGATATGTCCAGGCCAATTATCTTTTAATGATGATACATTAAGAAAAATCATCCGGAATTAACGTAACAGGTATCTCATCCGATACACGTGTTTTGAAGATTATGATTATTCTTACCAAGTTAACTGTCTTTTTAAGATTATCATGTATAAAAGGAAGTGACACTTGATCTTTTATTATGTTCTTATTGTTGATATTCTATCTTATGAATAAAATACTATTTATTCGTGCGAAAAATGACTACTTTTTAAGGATTTGTAGCAAGTTAGTGGGAGTTCATGGCTTTAGGAAAAAGGAGAGTGAAAGATTACGAATCTGAGGAATTTGTAAAAGGAAAAGACAAAAACAAATTAAAGGTAATGAAATAAAGCAATAAATTTATATGTTTTGTGGTTTTTCTCTTGACAGAAACTTGAAATATTTCATTTTCGAAGATAGTGACAACTGTTTGGTCTATTTTTTAGTGAGGAAATTGTAAAAGGAAAAGACAAAACAAAGGTAATGAAATAAAGCAATAAATTTAAAGTTTTGTGGTTTTTCTCTTGACAGAAACTTGAAATATTTCATTTTCGAAGATAGTGATAACTGTTTGGTCCATTTTTAGTGAGGAATTTGTAAAAGGAAAAGACGAAGGTAATGAAATAAAGCAATAAATTTAAAGTTTTGTGGTTTTCTCTTGACAGAAACTTTGAAATATTTCATTTTCAAAGATAGTGACAACCATTTGGTCCATTTTTAGTTGTCATTTTCTTTTGTGGGTGGACCAAGACCCTGTTTTTTTTTTTTCTGTTGAAAACTCTGATCAGAGACTAAATTTTAGTAGGAAATATGGTCATGTGGCATTGGAGTAGTATACTAATAATTTAAGGGCATCTTCAATGGAAACTAGAGCAGCTCCAGAATATTTGATTAGCAGTGACAAAAATATATAATAGAATTTTTCGTTACAAAACTCTAGATAGAGTAAAGATATTTATTTTTGTTAAAAATTTATTGGGCTTCGCTTATTTTCTTTTGTCGACCTGTGATACTAGCTAGTTACTCACAAATTTAAGTGAATTTTATGTACTTAGACTTTGACCAAATATTTCAATGCAAACTATATTCGAGAAAACAATTATACATCACAACTATCAAATTTCATTGCATATTTTGATCCCCATGTATTCGCCTTTCTTTTTTAACGGCAAAAGGGTGGGAAGGATGACCAACGTAGCAACCTCTCTTTGTGTGCGACCATCCGCTTTGGAATGTCTGATTTGAGCCATAGCTACTGCACGAAAATACGAGTCCATCGCCACAACACTACCTAGGTACTAGATGGACAAAGAACCTTGCACGCAAATCTCGCAGCAACCCAGGGATTCGCTTGAACCCTCGTCAAAGCTAGTTGAGTGATATTCTAAGAAAAAAAAGACACCCATCTGTAATGACGTGTCAAAACCTGGCTAAAATTGGGGCACAATTTCTGACATAGACAATTGTTTTAGCATCAGCGGTCGAGACTTTTCGGGGAATGGATTCAATGGTCAAAAATTTAAAGGAGAGTTGATTTGGAGAAGCGGGCATGTAGAGTCGTTGACGAACCCGGGGTGTGCGCTGTGCACAACATGCGTTTTGTGCACGATGAGCCGTCGAACCGTGCATCCAACGGCTCGGATCTCATCTCGGCAATGGACAACCAAGAGCCGTTTATTACAGAGATGAGATCCGAACCGTCAGATGCACGGATCGTGCACAACGGATAACTCATAGTAAAAAAAAGATAATTCGAGCATTGTAGGTACGTAAACACAAGCAAGGAACTTATCTCTTCAAATTCGCAAGTTCGACTCTGGCTGCTTAAAAAGAAAGGAGCTTCTGGATTCATTGCCGGCCGGATGGAATGAATATTCCACTGTTTGCTTCCCCGTATATGTCTCAGGGGTGACATGTGCAGATAAGTGCTGGGGGAGTTGGTCCAACGTAGTACTCCTAGATTAATTGAATTAATTTTGAATATGACGATTTCAAGATTACATAATAGTAAGAGGCGAATTTTGGATGGCTAAAAGCCTCTCGTCTATCTCAATCGCCTCTACATGCTATAGGACTGCACGCGAGATAGGAGCATCCACACGTCGAGTAAGAGAAGGACATTATTCGACTTATTGACGATTCATTTTTTAAGTTGAATGACTTGGAGTCTTCGAAAACAGGTACAAGAAAGAAGATGCAAACGTGAGTATCGTGCTGGGAAAATAGGGTCTTAGTTTAGAAGATATAGAGCAAGACCTTAGTGGAAAGATGATGCATAATGCCATTATTTTGAACAATTGAGGTAGGCCAAAGTGATTGAATAAGAACAAGCAGATTAGACCCCACTCTCTGCTCATGTTTAAAACGTGTTACGTACCGAGTGAAATATTTTGATCTTTCTGTTGGATGTTTCTAGTGGTGGTCTGTTACATGCCCAAGATCATCCATGTAAACTTCCGATGTGAAATGGAGTGTTACACTTGTCAAATGAACAAAGAAATTAAATCGTGAAGTCGAGGCCTGCCTTTTCATACAATTTGATGATAAGGAAAATTCAAATTCAATACCTTAGCCGTGCCGCGCCCATACCAACAGGGCAACAACATGATCGTCCGCTCTTGGAATCACCAGTACAACCTCAAAGATGTTGAGAAAACATTAAGAACTGGGGGGTGGAAAGTCATCCATCCTCTTATATTTATGGACATGCCAAAGATTTGAAAATAATATTTGGCAACCAAAAACCATATACAATACAAGTGTGCTATCAGCAGAAGATACTCCATAATTAAGCAAATGGCTTCAAAATATACACACAAGTATATTGGAGTCTACAGTTCTAACTGGACAGATTCCAGAGACAAGTTACATATCACAAATCAGTCACTGATAGATATCTGCTGCACTAGCACTACTATTCCACATCTACGAAGCTTGAATGCCACACAGAGACCGTGATTGATCAAATTACAAATGAAAGAAAAGAGATACAAAAGCACACTCAAAGTGCCATTTCTGCCTGTAGTGCAGCGAGTTCCTCTTCCTCAGCAGTGCGCTTCTGAGGAGCAGCTCGAGCAGGTTGCCTGCCAGCTGGAGCGTGCACCGGCGCCGCAGGGGCCGTCGTTGCAGGTTGCAAAAGCTCTTCCTCCAACTCAGCACCCTCCAGTTCTTCAAGTTCTGCTTCCAATTCGTCCTGGAATGAAAAAGATGTTTAGACTTTACGTAACAACATTACAGCTCAGTTTGGATAAATGGAATTCGAGGGGGGGATGAGAAAGTGATGCCGTATTCTCCTTATTCCCACGTTACAAACAGACAGGAAATGAGAATGTAATTCCTCGTGACATAACCAGCCCGGGATCACATCCACAGACTAAGTAGGAATTTCTACCTCTCTTACCCCATGGTAATCCTAAATTGCAGACTCATCACTAAAAGATAGAAATGTTGGCTAACAAATTTCCAAAACAAATGTTTCTAGGATAAGATTTCCGATGGGATTACCACAGGTATAAGATCAACAGAGTTGAATTCCTAGTAATCAAATATCACTTGTTACTCAAGATTATGGGCATCCAAACAAAGCCTAACCCCTTTGGTTAGTAGGAAAATAGAGGCTCAGAATAGACTTTGTTTTATATTAATCTAATTAGAGCTTTAAAGAAAGAACGCGGAAACCTCATCAAAATCAGCTGCTGCACCAATGGGAGTAGCCAATGCTTCCTGTATCTGTTTCATGTTCTCAGTCTGCTCGTTTATTTCATCCATCGTCTTGTCCACATCGTCAATGTTGCTGTATACGACAAGTTAAAAAATTAAGTCAGTTTACTCAATCACAAGGGAAAATTTATGCCAGTTTAAACTAAGTTCTAAACATGCATGTTTTCCCGACATTTAGGTGATAAAATAGATAAAAAGTACAGTTAAGAGTGTGAGCTGCTAAAGTAACTGTTATATAAAGGAACTTCCTAGTCTGAAGGACAAGTACAGCAAAAATAGAGCAAAATGCAATTACTCCCCAGAGGTGAAATCCAGAACATTCCATAAACATAAATAAAAGAAGAAAAGAAGCTACTTACGTTGCTTTCTGCATAGACTTCATTGCAGCTGCCCCACTTCTCAATGCATCCACCGTCTCTGTCGTAGCTTTTGCACCTTCCAACATTATCATCTGCAAAATATCATGTGTATTAGGAAGCACCCAGTGAATGGAAATTTGGCAATCCTTGGATGTTCTTCAAAGCTAACCTGGTCGTGGATGCGTAATTGGAAGTTTCCAAGCTGCTCAATTTGTTGCTCATAGAGCCTCTTCCTTTTCAAACATTGTATAGCCGCTGTGACATAACAATGAGGATTCAGGCTCCAACCAAATCGTAGAACATGCCACTTCAATACAACAAGGTAGCAGTTGACAACTAAACTGCTCCGCATGTTAAACATATGGAGAACAGAATTGAGGCTACTGGCAAGTCAATGATCAATGTCAATCAATTCCAGCTTGCCAAACCTAAACTATGCCAGCAGAAGCAGTGATGAAAGAAAAACAAGGCCAAGACTCCCTGTTTTATATGTAAGAAAAGGGAACAAGACAAAGCATTGTTCATCCATTTTTACCTTTTAAAGTACACTGGAATTACCATATGTAAAGGGTTTAGAATTGAAGAACAGCAGCAATTTATTATGCCAACAAAATGCGCGAAAGTGTGCAATAAAGCCCATATGCAAATTCAAGTTGACATGAAGAAGGTAGAAAGATGCAAAACCAACTTGGAAAGAATGAAAACCACAAAAATCATACGCCATGAAAAGGATCGCTGTAGTATAATGGCAGACAATTGGATGCTATACCCCTCTTGTTTTTTGCTTTGGTGTATTCCTTTGCCTTTTCAACTTCTGCAGCAGCCTTCTTCAGGAGTACTTTCTCCTTCTTCTCAAGCATTTCAAGTGTCTACACAAGAGAAACATAGAAGGCCTTAAGCAAAATGAGAACTGACATAGAAGCAATGGCAATAAAAGTCACAGTAGCATGCAACTGAGCAGGAGTATTTTGGTGGGAGGAAACCAGTTGTACAAAGTGACTGAAATCACAAAGTTGAATAAAAGGGTGACACAAAAATGTTATGATGCAGGTATCATTTATCAGTTCCCGGTTTATTTAGCTATTCAGGTCGGATTGGGGTTACTAAAGAGAAAAGCTTCATTGCTTTTTAAACAATTTTCTGCAACTCTCCTATTATAAATTTACAGAATGAAACTTTACTACAATTAAGTATTCCCTAAAAATAATCTGCCTCAAAGGTTTAGACCACTACAGTTCTTCAAGTGGATATCACTGCCGAGATTATAAATTGACGATATCACTGCAGAGATTATAAATTGACAGTCCTCTGACAATAAACTCAAGTAATTCACCACAACAGTAGTGCAAGAGAGAGAATCCTTTTTCTTCACTACATCATGCAATTTGCGCAAGACATTACCCATGCGTCATAACTGTAACCATTGAACTTAAAAACTGGCTAAATTTTCGACAATATTAAAAGATAACTTGTCAATATGATGACTCAATTTTTTTAAAAAAAATTCAACTCGGTAAACAGTTCTAGATCAAGCCAATACTTTCAAAGCCCTCTATCGAAATAAAAACCAAATGGAAGACAAACCCAAAAATCAATCATTGAACAGCTCATTAGAACTAACTGTGTCAAAGTAACCACATATGCAAATCAAATTAGCAAAAACAAATCACCTTTTTAGGGAAACACCAAAAAATCAAACAATAAACTCATACAATAACAAAAAATTATAACTAATTACAGGACACTAATCGCATAACTGGATCAGATTATCAAAAACCAATCTCATACGTAAAGTGAAGTACCAGAAACACAAATCATTGTACCTCGTTCAACTTGTCTAAAGTGGTAACAGCATTAGCCTCCTGCTTCGGTTTGCCGAAAATTCGAGGAAACATGGTGTTGATTCGATTGAAAATCAAAATCTAGAGATATTCTGAACCAATCAATACCAACCTCGTATGAACCCTAATTTTGATCGCTCCAACAGCGCTGAAGGTAAGATCTAAACTAATTAAACAAAAAAATCCAACTTTTACCTGGGAATTCGATTTGAGGGTTTTAGATGACACCGATGAATGGATCGATCGACGAATGACGCAAAAACTGAAAAGAGGTTGAGAATTAGGAAGAAAGACGATGAAATTGTAGGCGTGTTGGTTGGTCAGAGAGAGGGAGGGTGTAAGTGTAATTGTAAAGAAGGATTCGGGCTAAAGTACACTTTTACCCTCTACTTTTGTTCTTTTGCTCGATATTCCCTAAAATTTGTGAGATTACTCGGTGCCCCGCCGCGACACTCCACATAATTGGGTGTTGTAGTGGAGGAGTCTAGGACATCACGTGACGGTGTCCCGAGAGGAGCGGATGATTTTTTCTCCACTGTAGGAAGGTCATAAATTTGTAATGAATGGGTAGAATTGACTGATCACAAAGTTTTTTTTCCCTCTTAATTAAAAATTTGAAACAATGTCTGTAATTAAAAGAGAGAATTTGTTAAAATGTCTGTAATGGAAGAGAAGGTTCTCATTCAAAAACAAAGGATGTGTAATAATAGAATATTAAATAACGATAATGCATTAGAAATAAAATTAATTATTTGTATCCCCAAATTTTCACAATAGTGGAATCAATAAATACATCTTTCGTTGATTGTTGACTTTCATTTTTAGAATTTTCAAATACAAACGTATTTATACTTTAGCCCAAGATGTTCTCACTTTGGGGCTTAGTACTCCAAAATCCAAATCCTTGATTTTTATTTAAGCAGCTCTTCTACGACTTCCTGATTGCCACCCAAATCTGCAGCAGCAAGTTGATTTTGCAAATGAACCAGAGCCAGATCATTGGAGACCCAAAAGTAAATTTAGAGGCCAAATCTCTAAAAAAAGCCTATAGATCCGGTCAAAATTCTCCACAAAAAAAAAAAAAAAGTACAAGAAGTGAAAAAAAAAAAGAAAAAAAAAAAGAGGGGGGGGTGGGGCCAAACCAAGACTTGTTCGAGCCTCCGTTTCTCCGCTTTGTCCCAATAGGCTTCCAGTTCGTCTAATTGATTGCAAGTGTCCTAAAACGTTGGCCAACTCTGATTGTTCATCCTGTGAATACGTATCTAGGTTAGCTATTTCGGAGAAGCCCCGTATAGTTGGAATTTCAAAAACTTGATGAAACAAAGATGCATGCAATAGATTCATCAAGTCTATAAATGCAAGAATTTCAGGTATACGGGCCGGTTTGGCCATAACTTATTAAAATTCGCTTATTTTTTATGAAATTTTTTTGAACTGTTTTTTAAATTTTGATGCACTTCTTACTTTACAATTCATCTCGTTGGAGAAGCTAACAAAAGTTCTATCATTTTGACAAGAGAAGAAGAAGTTGCCTGGACACTTAGTTTACGACACACTTGGGTTACTATTGATCCATAAATAATCTTCATGACGTTACAAACCACCATTTACACCTTTCAGCCTATTTTCCAGCAATCATGAAAACCCTGCAGAAAAGCCAGTTAGACAAAAATGATCACACGTTCAAAAGGATCCAAAATTTGCTGTAAACCTGTGTAACGGAAGAAACACAATTCAACTGATGGAGCACGAAAGATTTCTCCCTTTTAAAGTTTGCCGGGAAAAAAAACACAATCAAAATACCGAAATTGACACAAACACATTATTATAGGATTACCACCCAAAATACAAACATAAAGTGCATATCATGTCAACCTCCTTCGGCGGAAAACACAAATCCAAAGCGGTTCTAGAGATATGGATAACATTGAGATCAAGACTAGGCAAACCTAAATTGCTCCTACTACAGAAACTTCTCCCTCAAAACATCCCGAAACTAGCTGGCTCAGACACATGTTCTTCTTCAACACTTAGTTGCTGCGCAACTCTGGGCGAACAAAGTCAGCATCCGGGGGTACAGAGATGTCGACCGTAGGTCTCAGGCGAGCACAGACCTCCATTGCTCCATGCACAGGATCAGACAGGAAGTTACTGATGAGATCTCTGTTGATTGGAGCACCATTGTCCACTGCCACCAAGGCCTGCTGGGTGAGAATGTAATCGAAACGCGGGGCCCACTTCCTTGACCCCAGCCTTGCTGTGGTGGAACAGTTATCAACCATGAATGACACTCCACGGGCATGCATGAAAGGATTCAAAGAGTCCACAGCTTCAATAACGCTTTCATTGATGATCTCAGAGTAGGAATGTCCTTTCTTCCTTAGAACCTCGATCTGTCAGTCCCCGTAAATGATAAGATTATGTCAGTCCTGACTATTGATGATGGATATTTGTTTCCAGATATTTACCGAAGTTTGGAAAAAACAAAATCAGAGAAGATAAAGAGCACCATTATTGTCGGTCTAACAGAGAAACATCATATTCAAGTTCCAGAAGACAACCAAAAAGCACCATAACTTGATTCATTCTAACAGATATCAATCCAATGAACCATGTTCCATACTCAGTACGCTCAGACATGATCTTGAATGGGTAACACTCAAAAGCAACTAACGTATAGAACAATTGATGCTGATCTAGTGATGGTGCGTGTAACCCACCTTGATAATGACTAACGAACAGTCTAACACAGAGCAATATAAAAAGCACATCCGGTGTAACAAATACGAATTATGCAGAACAATCTGGCAGCAGTAAATTGTTAGATATGAAAGAATCACAGATTCACAAAAAATCACGTCACTATTTGTAGCAGTTAGGTTTCAAAATCATGCTTCCATGGCATATAGGCATTAACCAACTTGCTTGTGTGAACAGAGCTTACCTGGGCCATCATCAATGCCACATAGACACCTGCTGTAAAGGGATACAATGGCCCCAAGTCACCTCCTGAACGTACTGCTCGAACACGTTCACCTACTTTCCACATCCGTGTCTGATCAATTTTACCCATTGGGAAAGCTGGCAGACCATCCTTCTCCTGTAAGATTGGGGAAGAGGATACCAACGGACGTCAAGAAAAAAGTAATACACACACACAAACACTCAGAACACTAGCAAGAAATGTCTTCACAAACATGCTTAGAAACATCATACAGAAGACGGGTTTGCAAGCCAACATGAAACAGTATAGCATAAGCTGCATAACTAAAAAACCAATGTCATATAATGGACGCATAAGGTACTAGTACATGAACATACATAAAAGCGACGCCCAGCCAAGACAACACTCCTGATCTCGCTTCCGGCGGCGACATCCTCATAGCACTCGTACAATATATCCATACTGGGATAAAAAGAAGCACTATATGCAGCCTCAAACTCCTTTTTGCCATCTTCAGAAAACGAGTTATACAAGGCCAGCATGCCCTGTTAGAGGGAGAAAACAAGTGACACACAGTAGGTAAATATCCTTGTTATGACATTGTATAAAAGTTTCAAAACAGGAAAAGATTTGTCACAATAAAGCACCAAGCCACTGAGTACAAGGAAACAGCAAGCACTGATCCATGCTGCATGGGGTTGGAATACAGGATTGATCACTGACCTGAGTTGATATGGTTTTCGAAATAACCCCTGTTATGGACTCAACAGTATTCTTGTAAGCTAAATCTTCACTCATTCCATCTTCAGTATACCTTCTAAACAAGGTCTCAACGATTCCGTGTACCGCACCCAATAAAATACCTATTGTTAAAGAGAGAGAGAGTGTTTATTGGGGGCATTAATTAACCCTAACACACACAAAACACTTCTATATACATAAAGAGAGAGAACATAACAAAAACTTAAATACCCTAAGTCACTGATAGCAAAATATAACTCCTAACTATACTAATTAACTAAAACTGAAAAATGTAATATAGCTATTACAAGCAAATAATAAAGAGTAAGAAACTGCTATTAACCTCTCTCGCCAAATATGTCACTCTTGTATTCCTGCTCAAGTGTAGTGGCAAATGTAAACGGAGAACCAAGGGCAACTGACCATCCAAGGGCAACATCAGTGGCTCTACCATTAACATCCTGTACACAAACATAGCATCTTAAGAACACACAGGAGAGAAGAAAATGAATGAACTGAGAGAGAGAGAGAGAGAGAGAGAGACCTGGTGGACTGCAAAACTTGAATTGATTCCCGCACCATTTATTTGCTTCCCTTGAACATACAGTCTCCTAACAGACGGACCCATTCCCTTCGGACAGACAGCTATCACACTGATGTTCTTGGGGAAATCAAGTTCCATTGACTGCAAATGCCCAAGAAGAAACCCATGGGAAAGCCCCAGAATGCTGTTTGGTTTCATATAGGAGAATACTTTCTCATAGTTATCAGCCTGCAAGACATGCTGAAATTAAGGACAAGAGAACTGAAATAGAACATAGAACAGATAAGATAACACACCTAGCATGTGAAAAATGCACAATCTGCTGAGCCACCATGATGCAGTAGGTTTGAAGGTACTTATGTCATTTTAGTGTCCTTAGTGATAGTAGAGTCTTGAGTCTATAAATGTGTCTTGTGCCCTCATTAGTTAGTTTTTGATGTATTGATTAAAGAATATTGAAAGCTATTGCTCCCTGTATCCCTTTTAGGGATTTCTCTCTTATGAAATCTATCCTTGATTTGGTTTGCATCACACCACCATGCCTACAAATAATACACTTAAATGATGCAGAGTCGAACTAAGCCCTC
Organism: Rhododendron simsii; assembly: GCA_014282245.1. Lineage (NCBI taxonomy): Eukaryota > Viridiplantae > Streptophyta > Magnoliopsida > Ericales > Ericaceae > Rhododendron > Rhododendron simsii. The sequence continues at coordinate 35,673,832 of CM024955.1, read as the reverse complement.
TTATTGGTTGTTGATATAATAGGTCACTGTAACACACACCCAACATATTTTAATTCTCAGGAAATAGAAAGCAGAAACAGACAAACAATGCTTTGTAGCGACGTCTTGTACACCAAACAATAGAAGCCACAGACTCGCTGCAGTTAAATTTTCATAGGAGAATTTGATTTTATATGCAAGTTCATTCCGAATTTGTGGATTATCCTCCTTGACACCCAACAGCACCATGGAATCTATCACAATACTCAACTAAGCTAAAAAAACATCTTGAAACCAATACTTGGGAGTCGGGGCGAATGCACAATCATATAACCAACATCAACTGTTCTGGGCCTTCTGGCAAAGATCTTGATCAAGGAAAATATAACTGTACCAACCTGTGCTGCATCAGAAATCAAGAGCAGCACCAGATCACTGCTGGATATTGTCTCCCATATGTCACCGAGGGTTCCATTCTCTTCAGTAAAGCCAGCAGCCCGTGCCTCAGCAAAGGAACGAGAACCCTTCCTAAGACCAATCTGCATAAAAAAAGAAAACATAGCAAACAAATAAATGCCAAGAGAGAAACTGTCTACCACATTGTCAGCTATTCACAAGACCAAAAAAAAATGATATATTTAATATGTTTTAAAACTTGACCAAAAACTCTCCAACAAATTAAACAATAAATATGGAAAAACAAGTACCTTGACCACAATGTCTGATTTTGCTTCTCCCAAAGAATCCCTCAAATTTTGTGCTTGAGCAGGGCCCTATGACGAAATACAATGATGTTCACTCTGTTAATAGTGATGCATATTACCAAAGTTCATCTTTTAAGTTTTAAGTATTATTTTGATGACAGAGCCATAACAGAATGACTTTAGATGTGTAAATCCATACGTTATTTATTGACTCAAATTGCAGGAAAACCTTTTTAGCATAGATAAAAATCAAAAATTATGCCTTTGTACATGACAAGTCATGCAAACAATTACAAACTCCATTCATGTAAAAATGAGTATAGGTTCTTGATTTCAAGCACTAAATTTTGCATTAGTTTGTCAAAGTGCAAAAATAGATTTCTGAAAGATCTGGTACCTCTTTTTCAGTTTTAAACGGACAGAAGACCAGTTTGTTCATGGGGAATGGGGTAAATCTCCCTCATTCTCCCTCCCATTTTTTGTCTTTTCTTGATGAGAAATTTATATAAATGGTCCTCCTAGTTTCATCCAAGTCTCATTTTCATCCTCCAAGTATCAATTGCAACTCTTTTGACCTTCAAGTTTGGTTTTCATACCAAATTGGTCCAATTGATAACTTCTGTGAGCCAAATTGGACAGACAAAAATAGATTTCTGATGGCAGTTTGGATGTTGCAGTTCGTACCAAGTTGGTCTAATTGATGACATCTGCCCTCAATCTAATTTTTTTTGTCCAATTTGACTGACAGACGTTATCAATTGAACCAACTTAGTACGAAAACCAAACTTGAAGGTCAAAAGAGTTGCAATTGATACTTGGAGGATGAAAATGAGACTCGCGTGAAACTAGGAGGAAAAAAGTAAGGATATTAGAGTAAGAACCGAGCCATTCAAAAGAATAGTTGCCTAAAATGGCTGGCTAAAATAGATTGAGTTTTAACTGAAGTTGGGGAAGAGCTCTTTGTAGAGCTTTACAAGGCGTCAGTTCTCCTAGCGAGGCTTAGGCCGACAAGGCAAGGGCACGGCAACCCCATTCATGAGTCCCAGCCCAACCTACACAAGTTATTTTGGAACCCACATTTTGTTAAAGGAATTACTAAAAAGTGGCAAGAAAAAATAATTAGCTGTGTAAAAGACAAATAACTGATCTTTGTGTGGATTAAGTACTGGTACGGTTGAGCTTTATCTAATCCATCTGTGAAGTTTTCAGTATGATTTTGTCCTTTCTCAATCTAGATTGTTACAGCTAGCAGAGCTACTCCATGTAACTTTTGCTGCGTTCGGGGTTGCCTCATTCTATTGTAGATACTACTTATCTTTTGAAATGAATTACATATTACCTACGAAAAACACATCATAAATGTATAAATTGCCACCCCTGCGAGACTATCGTATTTAAAACTTGGCATCCATAAGAGAGAAAAACTTTATGACCCAATGTGATTCCCGGTAGAAAAACGGGTAGTTCTCAGGTGAGGAAAAATGTGTCTCAAAACCCCCAAAGAGGCTGCGAATCATAAAGAGGGAACCATTACCTGCGAACCCCAGCCGATAACACCAATTTGCTTAATACCCTTGAACGCATCCGGTAGCAAGGGGAACAAATCCCTCCCTCCTCTCACAATATACTGCAGAAACACCCGAAACAATAAAATCCAAACACTTACACGGATAAATAATCGGAAAAACATATACCTAATGCAATCAAATTGCATTACGTATATGATTTTCATGCAAGAAATAAAACCTCATCGTGACCGGCGAGAGTGATTTTCTCCTTGTTGAACACAGAGGTCTCGAAATCGATCGTTGTCGGTGGTTTAATTGCGGGCGCAGAGACCGCTTGAACTCGAATAGATGAACCGGGAAATGCTCGAGCTTTGAGAGGCTTGAAGGCCGTTTTGGATGAGAGAAACCCTAGACGGAGGCCTCCTAGGGTTTCGGGAGCTGGTTTGAGGGTTTTCGACGAAGAAGGAGATGGAGTTGGAGCTAGGGCGGGAGAGAAGGAGGTCGCAGCCGCCATTGGAGCTGTACACTGCAGCAGCTGGGGAGGAGAAGACAGTCAGGTAGAGACGGCTCTGATGATCTTGCAACTTAAGTATTATTTATAGTATAAGCCCTATTGCTAACGTGCGCAGGGTTTTACGATCAAATCCGAGGTTTAAACACATTTATACCCACGACTATTCGAAATCTGTTTACTTCGTCCCTCATTTATCGAGTTTGTCTACTTAATCCGTAGAGTATAAGGTTCGTTGCAATTAAGGACCATGTTCGTAGACACCCCGCAAAATGGTAAATGGACGATAACAACTAAACATCTCTCCAAGGAAGGGGAAAAAACATTTTATAGCCATCAGCCCATCAGAATATCTTTCGTTATAATTGTAGCCACGTGATTAGGAAAGAAATAATTAATTATTGTTTTTCTTACCAATTTTTTTCTCGCTCATTCTTCTGTCTATAAAGATCTCTTCCCAACTTTTTAATAACACCAGTAACCATGACGAGAGAGATAAAAAGAAAATGACCCTAATAACATATAGGTCATTGTTTTTGTTAAGAGGATTAAATATGTATTTTAACATATTTTTATTATAAATAATGGCATCAATAAATACTCTATGTTCTGTTAACTTTTGATCATTACTAGTATTTCCAATTCAAAACTATACTTACTACTTGCTGCCCTCATAACCCCAGTCAATGATGCCCACAATCATAGCTTAGTTCAAGATGATCGACAGAGTATTAAGTACTCCAAACTATTGGATCCAGACTTCAAATCTTTCTGAGAGCGTTCCAAGTAACATGTACAGATATACTTGAAATATTTTCACACAATTTTTTTTTTTTCCTGAAGAAATATATTTTTCACACATTGTGGGCTCATACAATATGCTATGCCTTTGTAATGTTGTCCTGAGCAATCTACTTCCAGCAATTCCAGTTCACAAATCACGTTCAAGACATCCATTGCGATGCTAGGTTTTGAAGTCCCAACTTCAGTAAATTGGTTGGAAACATAAATATTTTTTCCAATTAAAGACGGTATGAGTAAGTTGTAGCAACCCCAAACATCTCTATACCTTCTCTACTCGCATGTTCCAATTCATTTCCGATCATTAAATCACGTGACCTATAAACACGCCGGAAAACCAGCGCAAGCAAAATTGGGTACAAAGGATTTGAACTTGAGTTACAACTAACGTGTAGGGAGAACATCAAAGAGGGATGACATTGGACTCTTTTTGCACATATAGCTAGAGCAGGAAAAAGATATCAGAACAACTCCAATGGTAAGCCATTTCTCAAAAGCAAAAAACGCCTTCCCATTTATCAAGCCAAATTTGACACACAAAAATGGCAAAACCATTTATTGGCAACAGCATTTGCGTGATGCTACCTTCTTTGCCCAAATCCCTATCAAAGCATTCACAAGTGATCTAACGACCAGCATGGATTAAGGTATAGATTGTGGCTTTGGAACCACTGGAGCAACTTTGCGAAATTTTGACAAAATACTGCAGTATCAAGCCAAAAAATAGCTCAAATTGTCAGAGATGCCCTCGTAGGGATCACAAACCATTAGAGATCAAAATAACTCAAACTGTTTAGAGATGCCATCGAAGGGATCACAAATCAAGCCTTAAATTGCAATTGCAATTGCAATTATCCTCGCTAATCTAAGTCACAATGTCACATGACCCAATTGTTTTCTCAAGTCTTTTGAAAGAAATCTAGAAACTAAACTGCATCATTCTAGTTGGAATCCTTTTCATGAATGGGGAAGTAATAGTGAAATTCTGTGCACAAATCCTTCAAAACCCTCCAGCTACGATGCACCGACACGGACACCGAAACCGACACCAGGACACGGGAATTCTAAAAAAATGGGAACACGGACACGCCACTTGTGTATTTATTTATTTATATATATAAATAAATAATTATAGTTTAACACCTAGAATTTAAAAAAATTATAATTTGGCCCCAAATTTTTTTAAAAATTACAGTTTGACACCAATTTTTTCAAAAATTATAGTTTGGCCCCCAAAATTTTTGAAAATTGCAGTCTAGCCCCTGCCATGTCCCCAGCAGTGTCCCGCCGTGTCCCCAACCGTGTCCCCCTCGAAAATTAATATTAAAATATGGGACACACCACGTGCCGTGTCCCGTACGTATCTCCAAGGTGTCCCGCCGTGTCCCCGTGTCCTGACACTGCGATTCTTCGACCTCTAGAGGTGTCGGTGCTTCATAGCCCTCCAATAAGCACATAGAACCAATGACTCAAAAACCTACCCAAAATTCCAGATACACATTCAAGTATAAATGAAGCCTTTAATACCCAAAAAACCAAATAAAAACCCCATACTTCGATAAACTGAAGAACATGTTCTCCCTCTTGGTATCAACTATCAATCCATATTCACTAAATCTTAAACCGTTTCTATCAAGCCAGCCATGCAAAATCAAGGATCCAACCATGGAAAACTCCAATTCACGAGAGAGAGAGAGAGAGAGAGAGAGAGAGAGAGAGACAAAATAGTTCAATTTTTAACTAAAAAGTATAACAAGTTCAACAAAAACAGAAATTCATTTGTAGCAGGCCCAGAGGACTTAGAACAATACTAACAAGGTCTGATAATTAACATTTCAAAACAAACACACCCAACCAGACTTCATCTTGACATCTACCAACTACCCACTTCTTGAGCTTACTTCTCTGATGAGTTAGGCCCCCTCTTCTTCCCAAAGCCCACAACTGCAAACAAGAATTGCACAAATAGTCATCAGGTGAGGTTAGTTTCAACCAATGGAAATGCAAATTTTCAGCCAGCATATCTCAGATTACATAGTTGATAGTTCCACTCAGATGAAATCAGTTAGTTCTTTTCTTGTCACAAACCAAGTTGAAGAATCAAGTAAAATGCAAAAGGCCAAGAATACTTGATTCGAATGTCATTTTTTCTTCCTTTACCCTGTGTTTCTTAGCAGACAAACTTTGGAACTACATTCAGAGTCCAATAATTGCAATCGCTGAACCTTAACCAAAAGGAGTACATTCGGAGTTATACGCAAGACTACACAATACGAATGTGGATCCACCGATTAATCTACTAACATGAACACACTAAGTCACCTAATCCTACTCGGCGCTACAGCCTTGAATCCCACTCTTACCGATTTTAGTAGTTTGGATGTTTCAAAAGACGTTTTTCCGCTCTACTTGATACATGCACATTATGAGACTTCCAGCCCTTTGGATTGAGGGATTTTACAAGAAAAGAAAAGCAAGGATTAGAGTTTCTTGCCAAATCACTCATTTTTGGTTGAGTACTTTGGTGACAAATGGGGAGGAAAGTACAATTTTTTATTTTTTTTATTGGCTCCTTTCCCTTTATTATCACGCCCTTTCTCAATCCACAGGAGCTATAGTGCACATATACTCGGGGATAACTACCCACACACACACACACACACACACATAGAGAGAGAGAGAGAGAGAGGGCAGGGAAATTACCGGCGGTGACGAAGCGGCGGTTGTACTGCATCCGCTTGTGAGCCCTGCCACGTGGCTTCTTCTTCTTGTCCTGCTTGGCCACCTTCGGGGTTTGGCCTCTCACCTTACCGGCACGAGCCAGTGATCCGTGAACCTTTCCTGCAAAACAAAAATGAAAACCAAATTAACAAATCCAGATCCAATTACCACACAGTCACAGATAATCGTATCCATAATTACGAAAAATCGATTCGAAGCCCTAGACACGGAGGAGGGTTTTGAGCTCACCCATGGCGTGGTCTTGGTTCTCTGAGCTCCGATTGTTGCTTTTTTCTTCGACTGGTGGCTTCGTGCAACAGAGCGACTGGAGCAGATGGAGATTTCTAGGGTTAGGGTTTCGAAAGTTTATTTAATAGGAATCGCGTTTTCTTTTTCCCGGCCTGTAGTGAAATGGGTTGGAGTTGTTTGGGTTGGATATGGGCCCAGGCTTTCGGATTTCAACCCGCAAAATATGTCATTGACCATCATTTTCTCGCAAAGTTATGGGTTGAGCCCATAATGATTGGTCAAGGACTCAAGGGTGAATGTGGAATTTTCAAGTCTTGTATTGCTGCAAATTCTCATGGAAAAAAAAAAAAGGATATATATATATATATATATATATATAAAATAGTTGAAAAGGAAGTGTGAGAAAATATATTGTGCCCAAAACTTGATTTCCTTTTCTTCCCCTTTCTTTTCCATATATATTCCAAACAAACTTAATTATAGATTTTGAAAGAAGCAAGACAAGAGATATAATTATGTAGTGGACAATGTAACCATGTGTATATGGAGGGATAAATTATCTTTTGCTATTGGAGTAATGCTATTTGGTACTCTAAATGTGTTTGTAATATTGCAGTTCGTGCTGCGGGATCTACGATTTTTGTGTTAGTAAATTAAGAAACAAAATGACACGTGATGTATTGTGAGTGATGTGAAGTATTGCTCCAATAGTACATTCGGTTATAATAACCTCTCATATGAATCCCAATGAGCAGGCTAGCGGTCGACTGGTCGTACACTTCAAAACCCATCTCATTTAATAGAAGTTCGGATGACAACAAATTTTTTCTTAAAACGTGCCACTCCTTTATTTTTTATTTTAGTTAAAATAGATGACATTTTTTTAATAACTCAAGTATTGAGCCATATAACACACACCTTGACGAGAATATGACGCTCTTGATGTGGTTAGATAACATGCATATCAATATCAACTCATTACAACATCTCTAAACATTTTTATTTGTTTTACTTTTACCCTATTTTTTTTTGTAATATCCAAGATAAAACCCAAAAAATTTGAATGTTTTCAAAAATATTTGAGTAAAAGTCACAATTTTTTACTTTTTCAATTTTTCTCGTCAGGACAAATCAACACCGGGAAAAAGTTTATCGCAAGACGAAAAAATACAAAAAACTCAAAAATCCCTTGGCGGAACTTAGCTTAAGAACACGATCCACCAAACTGAAACACAAGCAAGAGGGCCATTGCATTTTCATGCTCCTATTCAACCGGCAAATCGTGAGGGCCAGGCCTACCTTTTCATCAAAACCACAATTTGATGAGAAGGAAAATTCACAATCCATCTTTAATCATATCAACGAGGCAACAAGGCTACATGATTGTCTACTCTTGGAATCACCAGTAAAACCTCAAATATGTTAACTTTGTTCTCAGGAAAATTCCGATCGGTTACACTGTCCAAATTTTGTTCTCAGAAAATTTTCGAAAATTCAACGCAGGCTATGAGAAATAATTTACGATCAACTACTTTGACAAAATTTCAAGGAATTTTTTGGATAAAGAAACAACTTTTTTTTATTATTTAAATTCGGATTGTCGCAATTATCATTATTTATTCAATAAGATTTATACCCAACATCTTCTCTATCCTCTCGACCCTTACTTCAAGTCTGGATGTGGTGTGATTTGTCCCCAACATCTTCTCTATTCTCTCAACCTTTACTTTGAGATCGAAAGTGGTGTGATTTATATCCAACATCTTCTTTATTCTCTCAACCCTTATTTTGAGTTTCAATATGGTGTGATTTATCCTTAATTATTTATTCTCTCTAACTCTTACTTCGAGACTGGTTTCTTTCTCGCTATATACTTTCTTTCTAACAATTTAGTATCATACGATGAAAGATTATATGCGCTTTTATAGGTAGATGGAGGATAAGTTTCCTAATCAAACTATATTCCTACTGCGGATTAAAAAAAAAAAAAACTATAATTCCTACTTGTGTAAGAATTGGAAACTACTACTTCTCTATTGATCAATCCTATAAAAATAAGGAATAAAGGATATTTTAGGCTGGTTTTGGGAGAAACAGGTGACTTGACCTTTTGTTTGTCTCTAATTTTTTAAGAAAAATCGCATTTATTAGTTTGCGTCAAGTTTTTTATCCATCATTGATTCCTCTTGACGGTAAGTTCACTGATTTTGGTGTACGCTGCCATATAGGACCTATTTTTGGGTCTCACAAAAAAATCTGAATCGATTATTAATTTTAAAATAATTTTTTAAGTGCTCTTGCACGAAATCAGCTCTCTTAAATATGTCGTGATTAATTAATTCAGTCTTTCAAGTTTTATTCACAACTTAGAATCCTATGTTTCGAATGGAGCTAATTTTTAGAAGAACACTCCAAAAAATATTTCAAAAATTAATGGATGGTTAGATAATTTTTAATTTTTATGAAACTCAAAATCAGGCCCCCAAATGTTCCTGTACATTATGTATTCCGTACATTTTTCTTTCGGTACCCATATCGTTAGCTTCAGCTTCGAGGAGGGAGGGAGGGAGAGAGAGAGAGAGATAGATGAGAGCGATGAAGAAGCTGGCGAGAAAATGGAAGAAATCAGGCGATGGAGATGGGGACGACGACCGATTCTCTCTTCCCACTCGCGACGATTTCCATCCCATTGACACCCAGGGTCTCTCTCTCTCTCTCTCTCTCTCTCTGTGTGTGTGTCATCTACATATGCAAACACATAACTGTACTAGGCACACGTGATAGCATTTGCAAATTGTATTATGCTAAGAGAAAAATGGAAAAATCTTCAACAGAGATGAATCTCTAATGAAATCTGATTTGTGAAATTAGAAAAGAGGAGAGAAGAAAGCAGCTGTTTATATGTTTTTAGCTGAAATGGGATAAGGGTTTTAATTGGAGCTCACTGATGGTTAATTTAGTCTGTTTGACACCACAGAGCAAGAGGAGTTGGTTCGGTCGGTCGAAAAGAATCAAGCTCAACAGTCTCGTTTATGGAGGGTATGTTCTGCAAATCATTTGCTCTGATTTATTCAACTTGATTATTGGGATTATGTATGCCTGTGTCTGTTAGAATAATGCGGGTGAATGCTTGTAGGGAGTGTTTGCAGCCATTCTGTGTTGTTACTCTGGGTTTCTCATCTACTCAATCTATCAACAGGCTTTGTCCCCTTGGGAACTGGTATTCTCAAATTTCCACCCTCCAACTCTACATGGCCTTCTTATGTGTTTATAACTTTCCAGTGAAAGATACTTTTTGTGGTATGGTTGAGTGAAACTTGTACCAATGGCCTGACTGATTGTCCAGGTTAAACATGGGGTTGTATTACAAAATCCAGTGGACTGCATTCGTGGAGTTTGAATGCCACAATTGGAGAACGGATTTCGTATACTTTTCTCAATACACTGGATGGACAATTCCTTGGGAATGTGGCATTAGTATTTAGGGGGGTTCCCGCTAAACCATATAGACTAAATGGTCAAAAACTCATGTTTTTACGGATTTCTAGATAGGTCATTCTCCTCACCTACATCAACTAAAGTACTATTTAGCGGGAACAACTTGACTATTGCCATTAGCATGTAGTCCAACAATATAGCGGAAAGCCGGAAACACACCCTTAGTAGTCACGTCACTGTTAGTCTGGTGGGATTACTCATTACATGGTCTCTTATCAACAGGCTTTGTCTCCTGGGAACTGGTATTCTCAAATTTCAGCCTCCAACTCAGTATAGCCTTTGTATTTATTTATCAGTTTCGAGTGGAATGTACTTTGTGCAACGGTTTAAATTTTGAGACAGCCAGTTAGTGCAAAACGGGTAGTCGGGAACCGAGGGCCTGATTGATTGTCGGGGTTGAACATAAGATTGGACTACAATATCAAGTGGACTGCATTTGTGGAGTTTGAATGCAACAACTAGAGAAGGGATTACATATCTGTTGGACAACTATTCTCACTACATTGGAGTCATTGGACTACAATATCATTTGGACTGTCTTGTTTTTTTAGTGATAAAAAGAAATTGGACTGACAATACTTGGGAATAGGGCATTAGTACTTCGCATTAACCTCACTAGTAGTCAGGTAGGATTACTCATTACATGCTCTCTTATTTTTAGCCCGACCAGTCAAAGATGACCTGAGATTAGTGAAATTGCGTCATCAATGAATACCTCATGGATGTTCTAAATCAGTCAATCAAAAAATGCAGTTGTAGGACCCTATTAGCACAGTACATAGAAGTATCCGGGTTCATTTATGGTTGCCTTTCCCCCCCATGTCCAGCCTGTATTAGATGTGGGCTATTTTCAAGTATTACTTATATTTTCAATCTATTGTTAGTATGCTACCTCTTTCATAGGGCAAGAAGCTTTACGTAGTAGTAGGCCTAGGAAAGTCATAGCTGGCTATTTACTTATGGTTGTATTTTTCTAAGTAGAAATTTATAGCTGTATTTGTTTTGGGTCAATCCTACTTTAATGGTTACCCTTGACTCTGGAGAGATGGCCACAGATGAAGGAAGCACTTACTTGATTATTGCAGCGTGCAATAGATAGTTTCGTCTATTGTTGTGCTATTGTGACTGAACTATGTTTGTTGTCCTTTGGTGAACAGCGTTATCATGCTTACTTCATGGACGAGGTTGACTCATGGATCGTGATATCTGCAGGTTTGTTTTCCGCTTTCCCTATTTGCTTAGTTTCTTCTCCATCCAATCCTAACTGAGATGTTAAGGCATTAATTTTCGAAAATATTTGTTGTCTTCTTTGATTCACATATTGCAAAATAGATTGAAATAGTTTTAAAAAGTCATTATAAGTTCCATCAGCTTGTTAGAAAAACATTTAGCTTCATCAGCATGTTCAAAAGGCAGTGGTTCACTCATTATTTCAGTACATCTTTCACTTGGGCAGACTTCTCTAATGTGACACATTTCTGATCTTTAGTTGTATTGATTCATATTTTGCTCAGCTAATTAATGCTGTGTGTGTGGGAGTTGGGACAAGTATGATTTGGGGTTATGTTCTCGCCACTTCAGTCCATTCTTTCTAATCAATGTGACGTGAATCATTTACTGGCTTTGTCTCCCCTTTATCGTGATACTCATCTTTGCATTTGTTACGGGTATAACATTTGTCAGCGAGTGTAGATCTATGAAGGTTTTGGGACTTTTTTTTCCTTCTCTGCAAAATGTGTTACCTTTTTCGTGCCTGTTCCTTCAATTGTGAGCACAATATGCCATCACAGGATGTTAGTAAAACGAAGTTTGGGGTTGCTGTGTAGTTGATTAGTTGGGACACTCAGTACAAAATGTGTTACTCAAACTGGTGAAGATCACTTATCAACCTTTTACAAACAGAGATAACTGTTCCCAAACTGGTGAGTTGTGATATCAGAATGTCTGATTTGGAAGACTTCTACATCGCTTTATTAGAATGTATAGGTTGTGAAAGAACAGTGATCACCGAGCAAACATGTCAGGAACTGCTATCGCCTTGTACATGTATAGGTTGTGATATCATAATGTCTGATAAGCATACACGTCACTTTGTTCTTTTACAAGTTTTGACAAAAAAAATTTACTCTCTGCATGGCTCTCAATAAGTTTATTTATCTCTCTCCACACATTACCACTAATTACATCTAATTTTTTTCTCGAAACCAAACAAAGTGACTCTGGGTATATTTTGCGAGTACTGTTCTAAAAGTTGGGCCATTTGCTTTAGTAGTCAAAAGAGATGCCCACCAAAGATTGCATATCTTAGATGGTTGTGGAAGTTAGGTATGGTCTTAAAGAATGTCTCACTAACTGCAGTCATTTGACAGATTGGGCAGCTGTTGTAGCGTGTTCAATAGCTATTGCTGGGCTACTTATTGATTCAAAATATCACAGAAGATGGCTTTGGTATTCCTGCTTTGGCGGCCTTTCTGTGGCTGTATTCTGGTTGTATCACATGTCGAGGTAAATCAGTTATGCCAAGAAATGGATTGTTGTCCTCTTAAAAAATGTTGACGATCTAGCATGACCACAATTACTTCCAAAACAAAAATAACTAGGAGAAATTTACCTCACATTTGTTTGTGTAGATTGCCAAGGTTCAGGTGGGATGTTGTCTGGCTACCCTTGGGGCCTCTATGGTACGTCCTCTTATGCACCAATGTTTTCATGAATAAGACTACTTACAGCAAAAGTCCTTTTCATACTTCAAAATTGCAGTGGAGCTGGAATTTGCCTGTATGTGGACCATCTGCTTGACGAGTCATCTGAAGAAGTAAAAAAGCTTCGAGGCTACATGTATGCTTATAAAGCGATGTAGAAGTCTTCCAACCTATACAGAAAGGAACGAGGTAGATAGGTGCGATCTAATAGTCACTGTGGTTTTGGGAAATGACATGTAAATCTTGTGGTTCACGAATCACCAATGGGTAACGTGCAATCGGTTTGTACAGATAAGGAAACCTGCGTTCTCATCTTCAATTCTGCTTGTGCAGATTGGCTAGTCAAGTATTTTTCCTTTGGTGCATACGAAAATGCAAAAGCCTCTCCTGCAGTAGGGATACACGTTTGTTTGGTTGATGTCCTGTTTCCCCATCTTCCTCAGCTGGGATCACCTTTGATTGTAACAGTTAGCATCACGACTTCTTGAACCTCTGTGTATTTCTCGAAAAATTCTGGGTGTCTACCAGTGCTTCTCGACAAGATGAGCTGGCTGGCATGGAGGGTTGCTCAATGACTGGGCTTAAAAAAAATGGTTGCACTTGGTTGCATAACTTGCGTTGATTAGCTTGGTTTAACTTGGCATCCAAGTGCCTACCAATTGAGTGAAATTTGAGAATCTCAAGTGAGGTTGAATACATTATTCAGCTCGTCTCTTGTAACGAACAAGATCATTCCATTTATATTAAAAAAACACCTACAATCTCGACTGACTTTTGAAATCAGTCATCTCAAGGCACTCCATCCCAAGCAGCTTTCTTCATTTTACAACCAGGCAACTGTCATTGCTAATATTTCTTCAAAGTTATCTCCACGCATATTATGGTGAAGAGTAGGGGAACCAAAGGAGCAATGAAATAAACACATTTCAGGCTCAGCTCCATATATGCCAACTTTCTATTTTTTGCACATACAAGAATTTTCTTTTCAATCTTTCCTATCACGAGAATTAAAATAGTAAACTCCCTCCATCCCAGTTTGTTATTGGTATCGTTCTTTAAAAGCTTATATGTCCCAATCTGTAATGTTTTTCATAATTTTGAAAACTTTGTATTAAAGACATAATTGAGAACTATTAAACAAGATTCATATTTCATATTTTTAAAGATTCATTGAAAATTGACCAAACATCGAACATCAAAAAAGGATAAACAAAATGGGACCTCTCTTCTGCAACCTGTTGCAGCTAAGAACATGCATCATTGGATCAAAAAAAAAAAGCATCAACAAACTGAAAACAAAGCAGAGGACAACTAACCACAAGTGGCAAGAGCAGAAGAGACATATTGGGAATGGTAGCTACCCTTTAAACGGGTTGAAGAAGAAAGTCATGCCAAAACAGAAGCACTAACATAATGTATTACTACAACCAAACCACCGAAGTCTGTGCCATGCTCAAACCAATAATGCATCAAATATCAGAAACCAAAACCAGTCTTGCACTCTCAACACTACCCAAAATTCTCATGTATCATTAGCGCTGAATATGGCAGGAAGGTAAATCAATCGTCTTCTTCGATGACCTTGGTGCCAAGCCCCTTCAGCCCTTCTGTCGGGATTTCAGCAACGGTGACAAGAGAGTACAGCTCTTCCTTTGCATCTTCATCATCATTTCTCTTGCGGGCAATGCGAACCCTAACCCGCCTCGGGACACTTCGGATACCCCTGCTCCAGACGTACTTGTTCAACTTGACGTCCACTCTCACATCCTTTGTACCCATGGCATTCTGTGCAAATTTCCTGATCTCCTTTATGGCTTTAGGGGCCTTCTTCTTGAATGTGCTGTTATTATCAATGATAATACATTATAACACATGAGATATCCTTTCTCTTCATAGCACAGAACAAATCAAACTAATTCAATGGTTTCAAGATAGTTCTTTACATGATGCTTCAACGTTCTCTCAAATTATACGCATTTTAACAACTGAAACAAAAAAGGCAAAAGAAATGTGCATAGAAGCATACAAAAAGCTGCAAATACAGTACAGAAGACAGTAATACGACCACCATTGTGCAATTGTCAATAATATGCACCACTGCCAGGCATAGTTTTGTACAGAAAAGAACAAGACATATCAAACAGTGCAAGGTTGTTTCTTCAGTCTATTGACACAGTTGCTTAGACACCCAAGGAGGTTTTCCATGCAACTATCAGCATGCAGAGAATAAATGAGCTTTATACTTGTGGGCCTGTGGCTCAATATCTGATAAAAAAAAAAAAACTTGTGGCTCGATATAAGAATCCCATCTTCAGACCCTTTCAGCTTGTGATGCATAGGAATATATCACGAAGGAGACAAAAAGTAGACATTGACCGCGTCAAACGCTAATGCCCAAGTGTCAACCTTCTCAAGCATTCTTTATAAACAAAATACAGACGTGTGTTCAGACGTGCCCCCCACTCCAACACAGGAGTGGATCTCCTACAGCTAAAACAGCAGAATACATTTGTTTGAGGCTAGGGGATGGCAATTTCCTCTGTCCTGTCCCCATATCCAACCTCCCCGCCATGATCCGTGAGAGTATCCCTGATCCGATCAGCAAATGGGGGTGGGGGTGGTATTTGCTTCCCCGCAATGTTTCAACCCGCCCCGATTCCAATTACAGTAGTTGATATTTTGTATGTATATATCCATATAGATTTCATTTGTTTTGATATAATAAGAGTAAAATACTGAATAATAAATCACCATTTAACGTCTTTGTTTCTATCTTCTAATCTCATCACTCATTAAATCTTGTTTTCGTTGCCAAAACACTCTTGAAGAGAACAAAGTTAGTGAGAATTACAACGGTGAACAGGTCCCAATTATTCCCCAACCCCGGGGCACCTCCCCAATTTTCCCCAGTCCCACTCCGCAGTGATAAAGAACCGGGCAGGGACAGGAGACTGTAAATCTGACTCTGACCCGCCCCATTGCCATCCCAGAGGCAGATACACCGCATCAATATGAAAAACACACCAAATATCAAGTGATCACCTATTCACCTTCAACCAAACACATTCGAATACATCTTCCTGAACCTAAATTAGTAAATTACCATTTGAAACTTGGACCTTTCCTGAACAACTAGGCAACATTTGATCTTTTATACAAAAATCAACAAGAAATGCGTAAAATAGTGAGCTAATTCATCATCGCGGTTACGGATACAACCAAGCAGCAAACTCACAAGGCAAACAAAATCGGACTCAAGTACATCGATACATATAACTCATGTGGTTCGACGGAAGAGAGATTGGTATATGTACCAGCCGTGCAGACGCTTGTGGAGGTTGATGGTGTACTCCCTGGTCACCACCTCTTCCTTTCTTCCTTTCGTCTTGTCCACCATTTTCGCTCTCTTCTCTCTTAGCGCACTCCTCAGCTATGCCTGCTGCACAAACGAGAACCTAGATTTACTTCGTGTAATTAACTTAGATCTTCTATGTACGAAGAATCAATTACGAAAAAACAAAGATAAAGATTTCATTCAGAGAGGGAGCAGACCTGTGGGTTCGGAGGACGGAGAAGAGAGGAGGCGAAAGTCGAGTTAAGTAAAATGGACGAGATGGCAAAACCCTAATCGTATACCCTAGCAGTATTTGGACCATAAGCAGTATTTGGGTTGGTTTGGGCCTGGCCTGGTATTGTTTTTACCAAGGCCCAACTTTGTAGCATCCTTTTTTTTTTTTTTCCCGTTGTATGTATCAGTGGGAGGTTAGCGGGGGCGGGAGAGTCAGTGAGTTAGTCCACAGGGGATATTCAGAAGTTGTCCATAACTTTGAATCCCAAACGCCTCTATTGAGACTCAAACCCTGATCTCCTTTGTGAGAGGCTGAGTACGAGAGGATCCGGAGATAACTACTAGACTACAAGCTCTTTGGTCGTGTCAGTATTGTAATGTACATTCCAGTTTGATTTGATGTTTTTTTATCTGTACATTCCGATTTGATGTAAATACTAGTAGTTTTATTTTGGATGTCTTGCTTGTAAATCTCAGAAACACTTTGCTTGCAAAAGTAAGGCTCCTACATTAATTTTTTCCTGAATTCAAAACATGTGGGAGCTTCGTGCACTCGATACGCCCTTTTACGTCCAAGTAGTAGTAACTTTCGGTAAGAATTGGCCTGTTGAACTCTTAATGAAGTGTAGAAAATTGAATGGTTAGTGTGCTTTTTATGAACCGTGCCAGGGGCATATTATAGATGTCTGAACAAGTGCGCTCTAAAACGAGAACAGAAAATAAAAACTACATTATAGGTTACAATTGAAGCAGTTTCTTCCAAAAGATGGTGAATAGATACGTCGATTGCAAATAGAATCAATATGAAACTTCCAATCGATTTTATTATAATGAGCCATAACATACTAGTATTACAACAGAAGAGAGCGCCCGATGAAGTGCTCTTCACTATTCTACTGGTACAAGGGAGACCATAATTCTAAATCTTGTGAAGAGTTGTAATAAATTAAGAATACTGTTGCTTTAGCAATGAATAAAATTTATCAAAGTTGATCCGACAATGAAATTCCAAGTCAGAGGTGTTCCTCTTAACAGAACCATTGATAGCAATCCTCAGCAGTTCCGACTCAGATTGAATGAATGGATATGTGCTTTTCCATCATTTGGTAATCTAGTTGTTTAAACCTCAATTAACATATGTACTCTTACGATTTGAGGGTACTCCTTGAATATCTCCACAAACTAAGAACCATAACCGTCAAGCCAGCGATGCCTGCTAAAATCTGCCGCCACCACACATGAAAAGAGATGTGAGAGATTGTCGATTTCCAGAAATCAATTACACGTGTGAATTGCTATGAATCATACAATTATATAAAGTACTCTGATAAAAT
Organism: Rhododendron simsii; assembly: GCA_014282245.1. Lineage (NCBI taxonomy): Eukaryota > Viridiplantae > Streptophyta > Magnoliopsida > Ericales > Ericaceae > Rhododendron > Rhododendron simsii. The sequence goes on along the minus strand of CM024955.1, from coordinate 35,656,257 downwards.
AAAGCACAACAACAAAAGTGGACATCCATGGGGTGGTCTAAGAAATTCAATGAAATTCTCTTGCAACATGCGGCAAAGTGAGAATGAGATTTCCAAAAACGAATAGGTACACAACAATGACAGAAGAATCATATGACTAACCATTGCATCTCTACCATAATGGTTTGGCACAGAACGGATGAATGACCTTAACCTCTTAAAACGAGATGCCCAAGGCATCAGGATCACTACAGTGTACTGCTTTTTGCAAGGGAAGGGCAGTATCCGTTGTAATGCCAACTGGGCTGTTAATGGGGTCAGAGAATTTCTAACTTTTGAACGACCCTCATCTTGAACCTGCACCACAACATCATCACCCACAGTGAAAAGTTAAAGGCTAGAAAGAAAGAATTTTTTCTGAACCCAAATAAGTGAAAAAAATGGCTTAGATATAGATGGCAAGACTTCTAATAATGGGAGTAGTAGCTAATGGAACATGACAAAGAATCTGCTCAAGTTACATGCTCACACAACTAAACTGCTCCTGTGCTCCAAATCTCCACCAAAACAATTCTTTCCAAAACGAGGGAAGAATCAGGTCTGAAGCAACTTCAGCCATGATTCAACAACAATAACATGTACTATAACTGTCAACCATCAATGCAGGCTAAGTTCTAAACTTCCAATATATTACCTTGCATTTGTTTGGGAGAGAGATCCTTTTGGGTACGCGTGTAGATTGCATAGTAAGAGAGTTGCATAAATAAGAACAGATATTGGATAGGCACAAACTTAAAAGTTGAAAAGGCAACATAATGACAGATGGAATTTTTTTATCTGACACCAAATCCAAAAAACTCATGCTATGTTGATTTACTGATGCAATACCAACCTATCAAATATAACCTACTTTGTGTTGCCAACTTGCCGTAACAGGCCTGGTCTAGTCACAAATCTTGGATGGTTATCATGAGATGACCACTCATCACGACCCGAAATAGTTACTTCACCATTGCTTGTTGCTGTTCATATTATCAAGAAAGGTGATTGACTCTACCATAGTATGGGTGAGATTGACAGCAACAGAATAGCTAAAATGGTACTGAAAACTAAATTACTGTGGAAACCTAATTAGACGCAGATGCAACAAAAAGGCAGTAGAAATGCAAGACCCTTGTGACTAACCTCAAAAGAAGTGCCAACGTCACCAGTATAGATCCTTGACTGGTAGCTGCGTAAAATTCTATCCAACCAGTAGTAATTCTCCTGCAAGAGCATATCAAATGGTTTGAGAACCAGAATTGGTGCTTTTATCCTACTTGTGTATGGCCAAGGTATGAAGGCGACAATGTATCAGCAGGTAAAAACTAAAATGTCTACGAGTTCACTGTTCATGGCTCCAGTCACAGCCTAATGTGAGCCTTTACCACTGGCTAATATGTGAACCAAATGAACTACTGAGACTACTAGTTCCTTCTTTGTCTAATTTATGGAAGCCAACTGAAACAAGAGGTGTGAAAAGAGCTTAGATTTAGGACCAGAAACCTCTGGCAACTGAAATCTGATGGAATGATAAGGGGAAGATGTAAAAGTAAATTTAAAAATGAAAGACGAAGGGAGCACAAAGCAAGACAAAAAGAGAAGAGTCAGCAACATGGAATAGCTTTTATTTAGAGTGGAGAGGAAAAACTGGTCCGGTTTACCCTTGCTCTTTAGCAGCAAGGTACAGTTTAGTTTACATAAAGGTATCAATATTCAATAGTTGTGCATGCCAACGTACAAGGTTGGTCAGTTAACAGAACCATTCAGAACTTTCTCCTTTCTTCTATTTTGTTTCCAAATTGGTATTTCAACGTCGTAGGCACAGTATCAATTCAGGTATTTTAACCATTTTTATTGTGTAGGATACTGAACTTTTGTTTTCAAAAAATATTCCACGAGGGATCTTGGTCGCTGCTGCAGCTAACTAAGGCAGTCTCTCTGAGTCGGTGCTGCTTCCCATTTGTCGAATGCCGGCTGCTCTTATTCCCGATTGGACAACTATCAAAGCTAAGGGGGTACTCAGAACCCTAGAACCTTCCTTCCAGTTTTCCTGTAAAACTGGTCAGTAACAGTACCAATGCAAAGTTTCTTGTTACTCTGCTTATTTGTTCTAACTTCTAACAAGGTGTTTGGGCTTCAAAGATCACCAATCTCAGGCAAAATATATTTTTCTATTACAACATCCAAGATTGTTAGTTCTTCATTCGGCCTCCTAAGGAAAATAAAGAGCATCACGGCAATACACATGTGGGGTTGATCTGTGATGCCTTCAAATTCCCTCTTCTTTACTTCGGAAAACAACCGGAAAACAAATAATCAAAGTAAAGATATTGTACAAACCTGCAATCCATTTTCATGGGCCCTTTGCTCAATTTCAAGTATGGTTGAAACATCATCATCTGAAGGTCCTTCCTCCTGGAGACGTAATATTTCATCCAAAGCCAGACCTACCTGCAACAAATGTTGCACAACTATGTTAATTATGCACTCATTTAATTGACCAATAACACAAGTACGGTGAACATACCAGTGTGTTGGAGATATCTGGATCACAAGAGAAATTTACACCAATATCCCCACGAACATCACTAGTTCTTGAAGGTTTATTACCACCAAGGAATACAGAAACGCCGGCAGAGTATATCTGGAGTGTAATACATGGTACAAAGAATCAGCCCGGATGAAGTTGAAAATAACACCAAACCACCTACAAAATACATGCATGCACACCTGGCCATGCTTGAAACGGAGAACCTGAATAATCTTAGTCTCTAGAAGTTTGCTCAGAAAACCAACAAAGTGAATGTCTTCCATCTATCACAAATGCAAAAACAGGAGAGAAACAACCATCTTTAAAGAAAAGAAATTCAGAAAATATTACTGGTGAACCCTAGTCAGTATCAACCTTTGAACATAGGGCTAAAAACTCTAAATACCATGGTTTCATTTTTCAGTTCGACAGGAAAGCATAGCTGCACTGAACATTGTGCCTCCACCATAGGGCTGCGAACAACTTCTCTACAAGCACAAGGACGGGGCATTACACGGACATCTCAGTTCCATCATATAGATCATCTATGTGAGTTTTGGTATACATATACAAAGACACATATCATCCACGCATAAAACGATAAAGAGGTTACAAAACATCGGGTGGTCGATCAGGGATGCAAAAGATGAATGGTTTGAGTCAAAAGTTGAAGCCATTGAGAATTCCAGAAAAACAATGCGCCCAATGAATTAACCCAACACTCCCTCTCTGTTGTCCTAAGTACCTAGAACGCGGATTGTTCAGGTTCGAGAAATGAGAACATGGTACGCCACATGCCCTAAATACTGGAATGACAGGAGTAGGCTTCTATTGTTTACAATCCAAGAACGTTCTTCTTTCAAGAGAATAACATCCCATGAATTTAAGTATGTTTCATGTAAAACACATTTGTAGAACCATTACGACCAACTTTTCTTATCTTAGGTCTTCATAGGGAAATTTTCAGATCGCTAAATTCACAGTCTTGGAACATAAGTATACCACATTTCGGAATGTTTGCTCTAAAACGTAATTCGTGTTTTCTGGTCACATACTCCTAACAATTGGACATTGATAATAATGGTAATGCAATCGAATAGATGAAACACAAGTAGATAGAGACCTACCTAATTATGGTTGAAGGAAAAGTGAAAGGCAACCCTTTCAGGTCATCACGGTTGAACTGAAAAATGGGTTCACGAGGCCTTGGAATTCCACCCTACATGTTGACAACGAACTCACAATATATAATGGCATCTTGTAACCTAGCCAGCCTGATAACGGCAATACCAACACTGGCCAACTTGAGGAGGAAAGTGACTTACCAAATACTGCAAGACTAATGGACGTGCAATAGAAGGATCAATATTCCCAACAATCACAACTGTAAAACTCGAAGGATCCTTAAAACAGTTGTTGAAGTATTCACAAGCCTTAAATGGATCAACTTTTTTAATGTCACTAATCCTGATTGGCTGCATAATAAGAAATTACCATTACTAACAAGGATGAACCAATTGAAAAAATTGACCATTTTAGCAAGTGGATCAGGCATACCCTAAAGAAATAGGAGTTTCCATAATTGAGTTCCCTCACACGGTTTGCAAATGCAGTGTAAGGATCTCTCTCCTGAGCACGCACTGCTTCCTCTGCCATTTGCATCACTATCTTGATGTCTTCTTCCCCTGGTTCCACATCTGTTGTAAATAGTTGATAAACCAGCTGCCAGAAAGCAAATGTCAAAAGGTCAATACAAATCATATGTAGCAGCACTTTGATTTTGATTTGCTAACCAAATGACTTCAATGAACAAAGACAAAGAAAATAGAAAAGAAATGCAAGGAACCATAGTTTCATGCAACCAAACAAGAATCTTAAGCATGTCAGTACTCTCGATGTACATGAGCATGTCTCACGCCACACTTACAGAAATCTTACACGCTGCAATTCTACTTCTCCAATTACAATGCGTATTTACCTAGGGCCCTAGGCATCTATTTCTTAACCATCCAGTGGCATACTACAAGGTCTATAAATCCGAAGGGTTGACGGATAGAACAAACACCTCATGAAGCGGAGATACCGATTTCCAATTGCATCTTAGGGCCACCTCAAGAATTTTTCCTGGTAGTTAGCTGTTCATGTGGGTGCGGTCTGTGTTTCAAGGAATCTGCTGGTGCAAATTCATGTGTTCAACAATTGCAGATGGGGTAACAGAATACAAAGAACAAGACACAGTAAATACTTTCATGCAAGGTTCCATATCTCATGTTGGAGACCATTGAGGAAAAGAAAACGAAATGCTGGACACTATTAATATCTAGGAGCCGAACCTGCAAGGCAGTTTCCAGGTCTGAAGGTGAGCAGTCACCAGAAAAGGTTCTCATATATGCTCCAAGTTTCGTCCCAACTTCGGCTCTCTTACCAGCAAGCATATCCATTATAACTGATGGTCTATAACCAAAAATACCAATTTCTCCGGCAATCGTTGAACCGGTTGAGCAAGATAAGTACTCATTTTCAGGCAGTTCAGATAAGCCCCCATATGAGAACCCTGTGAAGAGAACCTATTTAAACAAACTGTTAATAATAGTTACTTGTATGAAATGGCTGATGGCAGAGGACATTCACTCATTATATTGACATGTGAGCACCTAAATTGTTTGATAACAACGCAGCTAAATATCTGCCAACATGCTAGCACATAGGGCCAACTAAAATTTATACCTGGTCATCAAAGAAGTCTGTCCTCTTATAGCAAACTCGCATGCCATTTGATAAAATTAGCTCAGTAGCTCCAATATTTGACCATTCAGTCTGCTGCACCACATGGCTGAAAGCAAAGACATGACCGATGTTAAGTGGACAATTCCAAGAGGCCTAAGAATACCATTAATGGGCCATTGCCGATAGTGACTCTGCATTTAAAAGCTAACGATAGATTAAAAGGAATAAGATATAGGCCCAAATTAAAATGAAATTGCTGCATAATTCCTATTGCTTTAGGTGTTATGGGAATTTCTGTAACACGCATTAGAACATAAACAAAATACGAGGGAGGAAATCTACCCTGGATTTGGCTTCACGCTAACAATCTCTTCTGGGATGTTTTCATCATCCCAAGGAGGAATATTTCTTTCTTCCTCAAGACAATTGATCTTCGACACAACAGCTTTAAGATCATGCACTGTTGCAGTAGCATGAGGTTCAATTGTTTTTACAACACAGCTACACGATGTTCGGAAATTCTCAGCATACTTGGACACCTCATGTGCTGATATATCTATTGCAAGCAGAAACGTTATATTAGTATTAACATCTTTTCCTCCCTTGTTTCGTCAAAAATTCAACAATGCCACAATAACAGACACTCACAGGGTATAATAGTTTTCTGAAGTTGTGCTTCGTATTCAACCCCAATGACAGGTTCGTTACGAAGAAAATGCTGGAGGAAAAAACAAAAAACAAAAATGAGTAGAACCCTATCATACTTCATAAAAACTCCAATTCAATGACCAAAGAAATTAATTCTTTGTAGATACTTGTAAATATTCATCTCGCAGGCTGGTTGATTGCATTTGATCACGCTCCAAATAGGCAGATTCAATCTCCGACATCAACAAGGAGCAAACAACAGAAATTTCACGTTCAGAAAATCCATGTAGCCGAACCCTAGCAACCTGAAATGCAGGGAACTAATAAAGCAAAGAAAAAACCAAGCACATTCCTGACATAGTGAGTAAATACAAACCTCAATGAGCATGGATTCTAATGCTGCAATTGTCCCTCTCTCTTTACAAGACGAAGTCATTATATAGGCTTTCACTGGACGAACTAGAACATCTGCAGCAGCAGAGCATGAAAAATACGATGGATCTTTTCTACGAGATATTTTAAAAAACCTCTGGTTCAGAGCATGAAAAAACATGGACTCCGCAAGTAAATTCCTATAGTCCTTCACAGTTTTTAGCTCATCCCCAGGCATCTTACAGCTGATCATCACAGCAGACTGTCATCCAAAAGTTTTGAGATTAGAGCTACAAGTAAATTTTTCACATGCTACATAAATGCTCTTGTATGTTGATGCATACCGACAGAACTACTCTACATGATTAGATGGAAAATCCAGATGACACTAACCCCAGCAGCTTCGGATTCAATGAAACATGAAAAACGAGGTTCTTCGTGAGATGGAACTGGGAAGTATGGTAAGAGTGGAGGTTCAGGTGCTGACATTTTATCTCCAAAATGTGTCCTTATTAACTCAACAACATTCTGCCAGATAGAGAGAGAGAGGGCAAAGTTAAGAAAATTCGACAGCAAGTATGCATTGTTGTGTAAAGGAACATGTACAAGTTACAAAGTCCAACCTGCGTATCAGAAAAATCTCCAACAGCTATCACCGCCATATTGTGTAGATGATACCACTTCCTATAAAATTGCTTCACCGTGTCAGCTGAAACTGTCCGGATTACCTTTTCTAACCCAATTGGCAAACGCTCAGCATACTGCAACAAAAAATTCGGGGTTTTACGGGAAGATAAACAATAAACAAACAATGATGGGAATGGCATTAACATAAAAGGGAGTGGATATCATTATTACAGAAGATTCAAGTTGTTGAAAATGAATTTTTACACAAGCTCACAATCATGCTGCAAGTATGCAGTATGATGACCATGAAGATAACCTCACCAGTACTTAAAGAGTTAAGACTACCGACAAATATGAAGCTACACAGAATTACCTTTGAACCTTCCATCATGAGAACCCAATGTGCATCCTGCATCCGGCCATTCGCATTCCTATTCCCTCTATACTCTTCCATAACAGCCCCTCTTTCTTTCTCCAAATCAGCCATTGAGACTCGCACCTAAATGAAACAGGTAGTAAAAGTAAAAACAATCGAAATTTTATCCGTATAGTAAAACGATGAATGCCTTGTTCTCCTTACAATTCAAAAAGAATTTTTCAAAAAATTCCCCCTAGATTCCCCCTATTTCCAACATTTCTCTCTCTATCTCTCTCCACTTATTAGTTATTACCCCTGCTATTTTTCAAAAAAAATTTCAAACACCAATCCAAACATAGCAGAAGTGGTTTGTTACCTCTGAACTAAATTCTGCCAAGACTGAAATGGCCTGAGATAACAGTTCTGGCTTGTCAACAGGCACAAACAACTCATAAACAGTTTCATCAGAAGATGTGACAGCATTCTGACAAGGGCCAAATTCTGCCCCTATACTTTCAAGAAACTTAACGATATCATGATTGGTGTATTTCTTTGTAGCACTGAAGGCAAGATGCTCGACTATATGAGCAACTCCACGCTCATCCTCCTCTTCCAAAACTGAGCTGCCACATTGAATGCCTCAGATTATTTAAATTAGCAGATCACAGAAATATCTATAATGGAATGACTATAGGCATTTAGGCCACGAGAATGGAAGAGGTAGTAATTTTATTGCTTAGCAAATGGGAAATTATTTATACTCGCAAGAAAAAGTTGAAATTTTTAAAGTGACAAGCTGAGCCTGCTTAAGAAACAACCTTAATGAAGGGGTTGGCAGTTTCAAGGCCAATGGGAAAGGCTGGAAAAAAGGACAAGTGTGCTCTCCTGTATGAAGTAACACGTATGTGAGAGATGAGTTCCTGATTGGCGAGGAAGAAGTGAAACCCTGGTTGTGTGATGGCTAATAGAAACTGGGTATGTGCATATAGATGTTAAATATGTACATAGCAGCCTAATAGGTAAAATGGATAGGCACAGAATTCTAATTAAGTAGCTTAAGTACTGAACACACGTCGTATACAAAATAAGGTAAAAGTGGAACCCAGTTTTGCGTGTTGGGTGCGTGTTATAAAATAACCAAATTTCATGTGTCAGGTGGGCATTATTTAATTTGGGTAATATAACACACATTCAGCACCTCCCTCTCCTCTCAAGTCTCAATAAGAAACCGCTACAGTTAGCAATGCAGCTAACATCTGACCCCATGCAAGTGTAACTAGCAGCTCTGCTAAAGCATCCAACGGAGCAAATTTGTTCAAGAGTGTTGATAATGCCAAAAACAGTTTTGTTAACGCCAGTAGTCCATGAAAGACTTGTACCATGAGCAAGGTAACAAGACTGTTATGCACTAAAACTTTGACATTAACAAAAAAAAGTTTGGCATTATCAATTTCCCTGTACAAGGCTCTTATGCACTACAACTTTTGGCATTAACAAAAACAGTTTTGGCATTAACAAAAACAGTTTTGGCATTAGCTGTTTCCTTTGTTCAATGTCGGGATTGGAGCCTACTTTAGAGTAATGCGTGAAGTTCCTGGATGCTATAGAAACAAAATGACTAATGGGGACCAAAATAATTTAATTGCATATATCAGGGATCATTGTGCAATGATCTACTCCCTCCGCCCCAAAATGTTTGTCCGGTCCGCAAACCGAGATCTTAAAACTAATTCTATTTTTGCAAGGAAAAATCAAATTGTTTTAACAACTTACTAGACATCAATGAGTTCTTTTAATTTGTGAAAAATTTTGAATTTTTCTTGAAAGAATATGTATCACTTTTAAGTTATGGTTTTACTACTGGACAAATACCGGACAAATATTTCGGGACGGATGGATTACTTATTTTATCGCAAGGAGTTGATATCGAATTTGTGCTGCAACGGTATAAAATTATAGTTAATTAAGACTAACACTGCAACATCCCAAACAAACAATAAAGTCTAGCCGATGTCGATACAGACAAAACTACGACGACCATCCATAAATTGGATTGCAGCAGAAAGCGCTTACCCAGCTTTGACGGCGAGTGCTAGGGCAGCTCTCATTCTAGGCTTGGAGTTGGATCGAACGTAGTAGCAGAGTCCGTTGTCGAGCCTTCCGTAGTCGACTCCAAAGGGCTTTTCGGATAGGGCGTCGTCCATGTCTATGTTTACTAGTTTCAGCGACCGGAATCCGTGTTTCTTCTTGATCTGCGACGACTCCGCCGGTAGCAAATCCATGATTCTAGAGAGAGAGAGAGAGAGAGAGAGAGAGAGAGAGAGATGAACGCGGGTACGGATATGTGTATTTCTCTTTCGCCCTCTCCAACCGGAGAGACGTGCAAGTGTGGCCTGGGAGTATCAATGGCCGACTGCGGAATCTCTCATAGTCGTAAACTGTCACTTGGGTAGTTTTAAGAGTTAATTGTCAGCCGATCCTAATATTAGATTACATGGCCCACCAAGTTCTATATGACAAAAGTGCAATACTCATGAAGTCCTTTGGTGTAATTTTACATTTTTACCTCAATTTAAATAACAACAAATGAACACAGCCCATTATCTAGGGTTTCAAATGAATGCATCCCATCCCACACCACACCACCACCGCCTCCAACACCACGACAGCCACTGCCGGCTCTGGGCTAAGGCCCAAGAAGCGTGGGCCTTAAGCCCCCTAAAAATGTCAAAAAATAGGGCCCCCATTTATTTTTAGGATCTAGTATATATATATGTTGTTTTAAGGTCCAATTTTAAACTCAAGAAGACATTTTATACTTAAGCCCCAGTGGCCCAAAAAAAGCAACAGAATTGCAAGAAAAAAGAGAGAGAGAAAATGAACGGGTACGGATATGTGTAGTAAGGTCTCGTTCCCCAAAATCTCCGGAACCCTTCAAAGTTGTTGGAGTATGGCCGATGCGGAATGCATTCTTTCGCCCCTGTCACGGGTAGTCCTCCAAAAGTTCAATTGCAAACAAATTAATATGTTAATGGCCACAAATTGTGTGATCGACAAATGCAATGCTCCTTAATCCAATTATTAAGGGCCTCACTTTCGAAGATCGTCTTAGGCCTCCAAAATCTCAGAGCCGGCCTTGACGACAGCCACCACTGCCGCCATCACCACCACGCCGCCTCCGCCACCACCATCTTGTTGTTGCCGTTGCTGTCGCCGCCGCAGCCACAACAACCACCACTGCACCACCATCACCATCGCCGCCACCACCACCATCACCACTACGCCGACACCACAACCACAAAAATAACCACCACACCACCGTCGCCACCACCACCACCATCATGTCACCACCACAACGCCGCCAGCACCACCCCCACCACCACTACAACGCCGCCGCCACAACCACCACCATCACCACTGCGCCACCACCACAAAAATCGCCACCACGCCGTTGCCGCCGCCACAATTAACAGTGTTAATTTTCATATAAATTCACACCACAATTAATAATGTTAATTAATTTCTATATAACTTAACAATGTTAATTTTCATACAAATTCACACCATCATTAATAGTGTTAATTAACAGTTAGGTCATATAACCTCCTACATTATGTCTAAATTTATAATTAACAGTGTTAATTTTCATTGTCATTCTTTCTTAGCCAATTATCAATTAAGGAAAGGATAATATATGAAAATTTTATGGTACACATCCCTGTATATGAAGGATTCTTAAATTTGGAAAAAATTTAACACTATTAATTATAAATTTATATAGAATTTAACACTGTTAATTGTGGCGGTAGTGGTAGTATAGGAGGTTATATAGGCCAACTGTTAATTGTTTTGTAAATTTATATGAAAATTAACACTGTTAATTTATATAGAAATTAACATTATTAATTGTGGTTGTGGTTGTGGTGGTGGTGGCGGTGTGGTAGTGGTGATTGTGGTGGCGATGGTGGTGATGTGGTAGTGGTGATGGTGGTGACGGCGTGGTGGTGATGGCAGAGTGGTGGTGGTGGTAATAGTGGTGGCGGTGGAGGCGTTGTGGTGATGTAGGAGATTGTATGGGTCGATTGTTAATTTAGATAAAATTAACATTGTTAATTATGGTGTTAGTGGTATGATGGTGTAGGAGGTTATATGGGTCGACTGTTAATTTAAAGAAAAATCAACACTGTTAATTGTGGTGGTGGCGGCGGTAGTGGTGCGGTGGTGGCAACATGGTGGTGGTGGTGTGGGTGGTGTTGGTGGCATGGTTGTGGTGGTGTTGGTGGCACAGTGGCGATGTGGTGGTGGTGGTGATGGCGATGGTGGTGATGGCAGCGTGGTGGTGGCGGCGGTGTGACGGTGGTGGGGGTGGCGGCGGCGGCAACAGTGGTGGTGGGGGGTGGCGTGGTGGTGGTGGCGGCTTTTGTTTTACGAGAGGTATTTTTGTCAACAAAATAATAAAGAGGACTTATTGGGTTATAGGCTCTTTAGGCAGGATATAGTAGTCTATTCTTCACCTAGACAGTACTGGCCAGGAAGTCCCGTAGAGATGTCAGGGTGGGACATGCGGATTTTTCAGTTAGGGTGCAGCCAAATGATTGGAGAAGTTCGGGGCCGGAGTTCGGCTCGTTTTTAGGCTCGGGCTCCATTTTGTGTGTTTTATTTGTATTTTTTGAATTTTTGTTAGATTTGCATCATACTTTTTGAATTAATCTTTCGTCTACAAGGTATAAAATTATGACAAGAAAGCAAAAAAAAGTTTACTAAAAATAAAAAAAGCAAAATTATTTGTCTAAAGTGGCTCTTATTTGTTTTTTTAACATTGGTCAATGCTTTTAAACTTTTCCGATTCGCTTTGATCGAAATGAGTGATTAACTCTAAAAATTACACTGAAAAGCTAAACAAAAAATAAAAATTATCAAAATAAGTTTCAGACTTATAAGTTTACCAACAACACACCAAGCTTATCTGCTCCCCTTTTCTGGTTCGGTTCATCCGATTCGACCTAGTGAGTACAAATTTGATAGAGATTCGGTACTATCGAGAATAACTTATTCATGAAACTTTGTGAATAATTTATTACGGAGCTCAATCTTTATTATTCAAAAATGTTTAAGATGATTCAGATTAAAACAATCTACATATTACCCCTTCCCGCTAATAGCGGTAATAGATTAATTTTTAATTTAAATCGTATAAAATATTTTTGAACGTTTGAGATTGAACACTCCCGTGAATAACGTTTTCTCATCCTCCTTTTTTTTTTTGGGTATACATCGGAAACTCGACACAAACAGTGTTCCGAGGATTGAGAAACAGTGAAAAGCTCACTCTCTCAGTCTCTCTTCGTTGTCAAAACAAAAATCAAACGCTGATGTTTATCCTAAAACCCTGCTCGCTTCTGTCTCCTTGTCAACTCTCACGCATTTCACGCTTCAAATCATCTCTCCAATCAAACCAATCCCCTCCTCCATCTCAACCCCATTCAGTTCTTCCAATTCTATCCTGTACTCAACAACCCAAGAAGACACGCCTCGTCACTACCAGAGCAAGTGCAACCGGTGACGGCGATGGCTACGAAGACGAAGACGTGGATGAGTTTTCGTCCGAGGGTCGGTTTCGGATAAGGGGAGAAGAAGAGGAGAAGGGCTATGATCAAGGCCCTGAGTTTGATGAAATCCTTGGGAGTGTTCTTGACGACCCTCCAAAAAACCGGTCCAAAGTAAGCTAATTTCTGTGAAATTATTCTGAGAAAATGCTAATGAATTACAGGGCCGTTTGTCTAGACATGAGTAGGGGTGATAAACGAGCCGTACGAGAGCTCCAACAACATGTTCATGCTTGATTTGAAAGCTTAATGAGCTTCAAAAATATATTCGAACTTAGCTTGCTTATGAAATATTCGACCCATAGGAGCTTTAATCGAGCCGTGTTTGAGTCAAACATGGTCCAATCTCAAGTAGCTTGAAATTTTCATGCATCACAAGTTGAGCAGTATGTTATTTGAGCTTGGTTTGAAATTTTAACAAGTTTCAATTAATGTTAAAGCTTGGTTTGTTTGGATAACAACCAATTCTTGAATGAACTCTTACTGGGCTAACACGTGCAGCTTGGTTCATTTATCGGTCCTGGATATGAGCATCGGATTTGGACTACATATTCAACAGACTAAATATGCGGTATTTGGTTAAGATGTATAGGATTTGGATTAATAAGGAATCGAATATATAATCTCACATGTGAGATGTACAATAACTAGTGGAGTGACTCTGTGACTGCATATCACAACCAGTGATACAAAATATGGAATATACTCTGTGAGTGGTATTGGTAACCCCGTATGATAGATAATCATGTGAGCATACTGTGCTTTGTACGACTAATCAAACTTGAGATATTTTCGGATTTCCAAATTAACTGGGTATTTCAAGGAGCTTGGTTTTGTTGATTGAGGAAATTTTGACCTCTTCATCTTTCACATTCATTTGCTTTGTATACGTCTATATCTTATGTGATTTTTATGGTTTTCCAAATTAATTGGTAATTGCCAGGAATTAGATTATTGTGAATAATATAAGTTCTTGAACCATGTACGCTTTTGATATTTGCATATATGTTGGCATGTTGCTTGATGATTTTTCTGGTTTCAGCCCAAGACACCCCTTTTCAATACCAGAGCAAGAGTGAAAACCCAGAATTCGGAAACCCAAATTGAACAAGGCAGTTTAAGTGATGATGTCAACGGTGATGTCTTTGAAGACGAAGAAGTGGATGAGTTTTCACCTGAGGGTCGATTCCGGCTAAGAGGAGAAGAAGAGAAGGATTATGATAGAGACCCTGAGTTTGCTGAAATCCTTGGGAGTGTTCTTGATGATCCTGAGAAAGCCCGGTCCAAAGTAAGCTGCTTTTTGTTGAATTATTCTGAAATTGATGCACAAAGATAGACCCCAAAAAAAGTTACACGAAGATAGACCCCAAGAAAGGCTACACGTGATAGACCTAAATGGAGCTGCACCTGCACGTGACAAGTGTTAAAGAATAGTTCCACATTTCTTGAGTATGGAAATAGAGATCACTTAATGACACGAGGGACCTTTCTACTCATTGCCATTTGGTTTTAGATTGGATATAAAAAGTTTTCACATATTCAAGTGACTAAAAATGCGGTGTTTGGATAAAATGTTTAGGATCCGGATTAAGAACGACGGTTATATAATCCTATGTGTGAGACATACAGTAACTAGTTGAGTGACTCTGTGACTGCATATATACAGTGTATGTGGTATTACTATTCCCATCAAATTGGAAATCCTGTGATCAGTTGTCCGACTTATAAATTTTTGGTTTTCCAAATTAATTGGGTAATTTCAAGGAATTTGGTTACGTGGATAGAGAAAATTTTGACCTCTGCATCTTTCACATTCATTTGCCTTGTACTTGTCTATATACTATTTGATGTATTTGGTTTTTCAAATTAATTTGAAATTCCAGGAATTCGATTATTGTATGTTTTTGAATGTTGTATGTGTCACATTTATCATTTATGTGCTTTGTATATTTGCATAAATGTTGTTTGATGATTATTTTGGCTGCTGCTTAGTGGGGTATATTTTTCCCAGATGGCAGAGAGATTTAAGAAGAAGAGGAACAAAATTTTGCACACGAAAACCGGTTCAACGGCCCCCATGGAAGTGCGTTTCAACAAGTATGTTTAACATGTAATTTTACGATATCAAACATCCCCCTCCCGGTCGCTAGCAATAAGTACATGAGGTTCATTACGAGGAACCGGAAAAAGGGAATGCCACTCATGTAGACTTTGGGCATATTTGGTGATAATGGTGTAGGGATCAGGAGAAAACAATGATTGAGGTCGAAAAAGGTACAATACATCTGCACCACATTTGACCACCAAACTATTTCTGTATGGGGTTCAATAACAGGGAATAAGAGGTGGTATTGTGGATTTGATTGTGCTTACCCTAGGATTAATTTACTATGTTTGAATAGGGGAGGATAAAAGTGGGACGAAGGGACAACAATTATTCTTGACAGTTGGCTGAGAGAAAATAATCCAGAGGGGAGGGTGGCATTACGTATCCCCACATTAATTCCTCATATAAGGGACAGAACTATATTGCTTATTTGCACCAAACAATAAGGGGAGACATGATATGCATTCTGCCTTGGCTAAGTGCAGGGTGTGATTTGAGCTCGTACTCTAAATATAGGGCCGGCCTAGGCACAAGGCCCAAGAGGCTTGGGACTTGAGCATTCCAAAAATCTCAAATTTTTGGGGCACTCAAATTATATGTTATATATAAGTTTTTCCGTAATATAACACAAAAGGTACTCTGGCCAAGTGGTGTTTGTCACTTGAATAAGAGTATGGGATTCTTGGTTCGAAACCCCAAGTCCTATGTAGCACGGACACTTTGTCAGAGCTCACGTATCGGTGTCGGACACTGACACTCCCGGACACGTGTCCGACACTTCTCCCGGAGTGTCCTATTTTTTTTTCCCAATATTTGGGGTCCAACACTTTACGGACACTTTGGGGGTAAAAATGCAATTAGAAGGACTTTTAAAATGGATCAAAGTGTACACTTTAGGAACACTTCGGGGGACACTTTAGGGACACTCTCTTTGTTTGAATGTGTTCTCTCTTTCCTTCTCTCTCCGTGATCAGATTTAGGACTATCTCGTTATAATATTATTAAACTTTTATCTAATTTGAATATATTTTTTTAATTTATATATATGTATATATAACGTGTCCCCTAACGTGTTGTGTCCCCTATTTTTTGAAAATTTGCATGTCGAGGTGTCGGTGTCGTGTTGATGTCCCGTGTCCGTGTCTGTGCTACATAGCCCAAGTCTTTATTTTTGGCACTATTTGTTTTTCCGTCTTTATTCTTGGCCCGTGCACTTCTTAGCTCTTAGCCTCTTACTGCGCATAAGTGAAAAGGATACTCTATTTCTTCCGAACAAATTGCTCAAAATTTTTAGTGGAAACCGTGGACTCTTGCATATAATATGATGACTCGTACTTGTCAGAATATATGATGGATCTTACATCTCTTATATTTTTAACTACTTAAGCATAGTGACTCAAGATCAAAGTTCAAACGCACCATAAATGTTTTGGTAAGAATTTTTTGTTTGTTTTAATTTTTCTTTTAACTTTGAATATCAAATTCACAAATAAAACGTAGTAATATATATGGTGATTGTTGCTGTAAAAATTGTTAAGTACTCTTTAGGGCACATTTTTTTTTATTAGGCCTTGGGCACTAAAAATCCTTGGGCCGGCCCTGTCTAAATACATGCACATATTTTTTAATTGATCCTTGATTGATTTACCAACAAAGATTTCGGTACTTTTCGATCTTAGGTGACTCCAAACCTTGCTACAAGTGTTATGTAGATTATATTACTTGAGGGAAACTTGTTATGCAGACTTCCTTCTTGAATATTTTTGCACGTTGAATCTTGTGTGCTTGATGTTTTCTGGAATAGAAACATTGGATAGGATTAGTTAGCCCTTTATATTACACATCTCTTTCCTGTGGGTTTCTTCTAGATTTGGAGACACCGTGTTTAGTCATGGTACATGTGGCTTCCTGATTCGACAAATCCATGGGGTCTTTTAAATTTGGTATTCGATTCTCTTTTTTATTTTTATTTTTGGTTTCTTTAGTAAGTGAAACGAAAGAAGAGGGTTTTGAGGAATGTCTGATGACATGAGAGTACAAGTTGGTGATCTGCGTGCTTCCTGACTAAGTTCATGAAAATTACCCTTAATGTTTAAAGAATGTAATAGTAGTTTAGCTTTGCAATTCACCAGCGTCAATCTTGAAACCCTTTGTAGTATAGCAGGGAAGTTCTTTTATGTACATTTAGGGCTTCATCAAGTTCACCTAGCAATCCAAGGGTGATTTATGACTTCCTCAATAGTCAAGATCCAGTTAGGGCCAGGAAAGTCAGTAACCAGAGATGTCCATCAGTCCATGTGATATCAATTACAAACATATCTCCATTCCTCTGCAGTTGTGGAAGAGGTTATGTTGATTGCTAGCTAACCTTTGCTTATGGCAGAATTCGATCCTTATGCACGTGGAAATCATGAATTTCTGTGACTTCCATTATGATAAATTTGTTCAGAGTACATCCTTTCGCTTCTGCTTCTTAAGTTGATCAAAACTACATAATTTGTCTTCTTTACTTTTATCCATTGGCAATTCTGATGTTTAGAATCACAGTTAGTATTTGCATTTTGATTCTAGTACAAACACCATGGAGCCTTATATTAGGGTGGGTATATGGATCCATTCTGTGCTGTTGGCTATATCCAAAGCCATACCATTGGTTAAATCCAAGGCAAACATGTCAGTTTTGGGTATTTTCTGATGGCTAACCGATCAAAAATGCTAGGGGTACATATGAAATGTACATATTAGGTACATATCAATTTTGTGGGGCCCACCTTGGGTCCCACAAAGATGATTCAAACCGCCCATTATTTTTCAAACATTTTTTTATGGAGCCCTGTAAAAAATCAGTACAAGCCGATATCGGTAAGGATTTTTTCTTAATTTGTGGAGGCGAAACTACTTAACTGCTTAGTTTCGCCCCTAAAAATTCAGAAAAAATCCTTACCGATATCGGGTTGAGCTGATTTTTTACAAGGCTCCATAAAAAGATGTTTTAAAAATAATGAGCAGTTCGGATCATCTTTGTGGGACCCGAATTGGGCCCCACAAAATCTATGTGTACATTGTATGTACATATTGTATGTACCAATAGCAGCACTCCTAACCGATCCAGGTGGGAAGAGACATGCTTCTATTTCTGTATGGGGAAGATTTTAGTTATCGTTCTATGTTAGGGATCCAGTTTCAAATGGATGCACCTGACATTCACATCCTCGTTGCTGCTTACACCAAAGTTATGTTCCCTTTTGCATCTAGTGATGCAATTATATTACGGTGGTCAGTTCTATTTCGTGCATATGCAATGGTTCCTCTTTTAAGCATTCAAGTATTTCTTTTTTCCATTTTAAGACTTATTCTTTGTGGTTGACATTTGCAGATTTGACTTCTCAAACTCGTACATATGGTTTGAATTCTACAATGCTCCACTTGAGAAAGACGTTTCCTTAATCCGTGATGTTAGTACCTTCTTTTTCATTTTCGATATCATCTGTTAGCAAATGAATCCCTATTAATCTAACCTATTTGACTTACAGACGCTTCGCGCATGGCACATTGTTGGACGTCTTGGCGGATGTAATTCCATGAATATGCAGGTAAATTGCTTTTATTGTCCTGTTCCTGTTGAGTCTATTATTGTCCTGTTCCAATGGGCAACTGCAGCTTTCCCATGTTTTTATTTGTTTTCTGTTGGTCAAATTCTTAATTCTGACCTTTGCAGTTGTCTCAATCTCCTTTGAATGAGAAAAGACCAACTTATGATGCTATTGAGGGAGCAAATCTTGACCCAACTACATTTCATAACATAGGGGATCTTGAGATTCAAGACAACTTAGCACGTGTATGGTATGTTTCCATTTTCTAATCTCAGTTGCCGATCTTTAGCCATGTTTTATCATGGATGGAAGGAATTATTTTCCTCCTCTTTTGTTTCTTAACAGGGTGGATATTGGAACCAACGACTCATTAATATTGGATATTTTGGTAAACGCATTGACACAGATAAGCTCTGAGTAAGCTCCCTCGGAATTTTTTCCCTTCATTTTCATGAATCGCTACATGTACTCGATCTATTCCAAATCAAACATTTTCATGTACTGCCGAACCTGCTGTAAAAGCAGTAAGTGAGTTCTCGAATGCCTGCTTAAGAAAACCAAACAAAACAAAAGAAAGGCAACATGCTTTTATGTTCTTAATGAGTCAATCAAACATGTAGATCAGTATACTGTGATTGGCTTGGTTCTGGGTTCCTTTGCGATTGTGCTTTTTCCGCCTTCTTGTTTATCTACGACACTTTCTTTTCCTTTTCTCTTTTTTGCTGGATTTTGCTCCATCGGAGAACAAGCGTTTATTTCAACTACGCAAACTTGCCTCACCAAATTTGATTCTTATTTTACAGCCATGTTGGAATTAAGCAAGTGGTCTTCGGTGGGAAAGAATTCGAAAACTGGAGTCAAGACTTGATGTCAGAGGATGCAGGTTACAGTGTGCACAAGATTTAGGCGATCGGTATCAGCACTGTGCTTCTGCTGTTTCCAACCTTTGTTATGTATTTTGTTAGCAAAGTAACCACAGGTAGGTGCAGAGCTTAAAGATTGATCCAAAATGTATGCAATTTTGATATTAGGTCTGTAATGATTTGTAACTTCGAAGTAGGGATTCAAGAGAGAACTTACTCTTTTCGGCGAAGCTTCGGGCGCCATGATGGTGCGATCCTAAGGAACATGTTACCAGGGGTGGACGCATAAGTTTAATAACATTGGGTGGACAAACATTCAATTGTTTGTTGTTCAATATGAATGTTTGCCAATACTTATCACATAAGCAGCATCAAAATAATTATCTTGAAATGAACTTATACAGTTGCAAAATATAGTCAAGTATAACTTTAGATTCATACAACTCTGTGCATTCATCTCCGTTCCAGGCGTTTAAATTATTGAATCTAGTCGGTTCAAAAAAAAAAAAAAATTATTGAATCTAGTGTTAAATTGCTTATAAATGCATACAATATTTCCGAGGATGGTTTTGAAATATTTGAAAACAAAAAAAACTAAAAAGATGGACGGACAAACTTATTTACGTACATTTAAAGCTTTTGAAAAAAAAAAAGAAAGCACTACAATTGTAAAACAATAGAATTTGGAAAGAATGAGTGTCTACGCTCATTTGTCCTGCGTTCTTCTGTTGTTATTGATATTCATTTTTACTCTATGAAACTCGTTCTAATGAATATAAGAAAGGCTCTTAAAGGTGTCAGTACTGCAGATTCTAAGAGGCTTAGCATTGGCGTGGATAGCGAGTGAAGTGGTAGTTTGATGGTAGGTACCATTATTATTGTCAGGCACCAGATTTGGATTCAACTCTCACCGACAGCAACTAATTTCTGGTTTTTCCCAAAAAAAGGTGGGCGCATACAAGGAGGAGTTCCGAGAAACATACTATAAAGATTTTCTATTTGATTTACCGAAAACAAACAAAAGCGGGCGTTTGGTCTAGTGGTATGATTCTCGCTTTGGGTGCGAGAGGTCCCGAGTTCGATTCTCGGAACGCCCCTTTTTTGTTCTCAGTAGTTCCACTTCGCTGCTTTTGACTGAATTTCCCCACTTTGCCTTTTTAGGAGAATTTACACTTATACCCCTTGTATTATCACTGATTTTCACATATACCCCTTTATGCTCTAAATTTAGGCACTTACCCTCCTTGTACTTTGGACGAAAGTGCAACTGTTAGAAAATCCATTAAAATGGATGAAAAAGTTACCGGCGGGAGATTTTTCTCCTAAATGAGGGGAAAAAAATGCCCAAACTAGCCTTGATAGTCATATAAACCCTGTCAAACTCTCCTTCTCAAAAACAGAGCATCCAATCCCTTCCCTTCCCTTTTCCCACTCTCTGACCTTGTTCTACTTACAGCTTTTTTCACTTTTTTTAGTTGTCCTTATTTGATTTTTTTATTTTTTGCGTTTGTTAGTTTTGTGCCTCACGTTTTTAGTTTTCCGATTCGTCTTGTCTCTTAGACGAGACGAATTAGAAAAGTAATTTTTTTTAAACTTTTACCCAAAAAGTGGTTAGTTTTGTGCCTCATTTTTTTGATTTTTTTCCCCACTTGAAGTGGTTATTTTTCAAAATATTTGGGTAAAAGTAAAAAAAAAAAATAGTTTTATGATTCGTCTCGTTGAGATGAATAAGTCACAAAAGTTTGGTGTAAAACTAATAAACGAACAAAAAAAATCCAAATAAGGACAAAATCATAACTTCAAGAAAAAATTAAGTGGAACAATATCTCTCCCTTCTCTCACAAGATGTCTTCTCAAATATCAAGAAACCCATCAATTTCAAGCAAACTGCAATGGCAAATAGGGTGCATCTTTTGGCTTGAAATTGATGGGCTTCTTGATATTTGAGAAGACATTTTGTGAGAAAAGAGAGAGTGGATTAGGAGAATGGAGAGGTTAAATGCTCTGTTTATAGGAAGGGGAGTTTAACAAGACTTATAAATGGCAATTAGGGTTATTTTGGGCATTTTCTTCTTCATTTTGGAGAGAAATCTCCCGCCAGTAGATTTTCCATCTATTTTAACGGATTTTTTAACAGTTGCTCTTCAGTCCAAAGTACGGGGGTGTAAATGCCTAAATTTAGAGTATAAGGAATGTATGTGAAAATAAGTGATAGTACAGGAGGTGCAAATTCTCCCCTTTTTTTTTAACAGTTTCTTCCCTTTTTTTTTTTTTTTGGCGCGGCTATTCGTATCCTTCTATTTTCTCCCATAGCCTACCACGTTTCGGCAAGTGGTTGTTGAAAATCATAAATAACATTTTGGTAAATAGCTGTTGAAAATAAGATTATATTTCGGTAACTACATGTCGAAAATATGTTCAACTTTCGGTAAACAACTGTCAAATATGCATTTTGGTAAATAGTTGTTGAAACAAATATCATATTTCGGTAACTGGATGCTGAAAATGTATCTCAATTTCGATAACTAACCGTCGAATATAATTGAAAATTTTTAACGGACTATGGGAGGAAATGAAGGGTTGCGAATAGCGCCGGCCTTTTTTTTCTTTGATCAGAACAGTTTCTTCCCTTATCTCTCTCGCTTTCTTCTTCTTTCCTTTCCAAAAATTCCAGCCAGCAAACATTCCCAGTCCAGTCCAGGTTAGTCTTTCAGATCCTACGCTTCGTATGGATACTGTGCAAGAGAAGGGAAAAGAAGAGAAAATCTAGAAAAAATAAAATCTTCCTATGCTCAAATGTTGATTTTGCTACTCTCTTCAGTTACTATTTTCTAAGCCCTAATTGAGAAAACCCAGCAAAAAAAGAAACTCCTCAATTCCAACTCTCTCATTTCGTTTTCTTATTTATTTATTTTTGTTTTCTGGCAGAAGAATAAAAAAAAATGGGGGAAGCCATGGGAGAACCGGCTTTGGAGTCGGTTCGTTCTGTCGTGTTTAAAGAATCAGAGAGTCTGGAAGGGTCGTCGTGTATTAAGATTGAGGGCTACGATTTCAACCGCGGCGTGAACTATTCTGAGCTGCTCAGCTCCATGGTCTCCACTGGGTTCCAAGCCTCCAACCTCGGCGACGCCATTCAAATCGTCAATCAAATGGTTTGTTTCTGTTTTTTTTTTCCTTTCCGTTTCGAAAAAGCTGCAGTTTTTTTTTACCTGTATTACTGTTTTTGACCTCTACTCTCTCCGTCGTTTGTCCAGTCCGCGTAATCGAGAATTTCAAAATATTACATTAAGTTCTCATTTTGCGAATTGGGCAAACAAGGAGTGTTTTGGGTGAAATACTTAGGCCCTGTTCTTCCGAATTTTTATTAAATTCAAGATAAACATTTTGGATTGGTCATTCCTCCAGACGAGATGGGCATAAAAAGTAAAAAATTACAAACAAAAGTTCACTAAAAATGAATCATTTTTTATGCATTTGTCTTTTTTGTCTGTTGACCTGTGTGAACTTTTTTTAACTTCGGTCCGTGGTTATACTTTTTTCTTGATTCTTCTAGTCTTGATGAATGATTAATCGACGAAAAGCTAAACAAAAAATTTACAAAAAAGTAAACAAAACAACATCAGAGCAATAATTTAAGAACTCAGCCTCAAGTATGACACGTTTGGTGATGTTTACATCCCCTTTAGATTGTGAGAATGGGTGTGCTAAGAAAGGGTAAGGAGCTAATCCAAAATTATTGTTTTTGTACTTTTCTCACCAAATTATTCAATTCAAATGAGTGATTTGGCAAGAAACTCTAATCATTTCTGTTGCTTTTTCTTATCAGATCCCTCACTCCAAAGGGGCTGTTAACCTTAATACACGTGTGATTATTTTTATGATAGTTAGTGAAAAGTGTGCTCTATGTTTTAATTTGTCTTCAAATATGAGTAATGTGTATGGAGATGCTAATTGTTTTGGCTTTATCACCAACTTAAGTTAGCAAGATCCTTTATTTTTTTTATTAATGTGCAATTCAGAGGTGGTTTTATTTATCTGTTTGGGTATTTGAAGCTGGACTGGAGACTTTCTGATGAGTCTGTGACGGAGGATTGCGGGGAAGAGAAGGACCCGGTAAACAGGGAGTCCGTGAGATGTAAGGTGTTTCTGGGTTTCACTTCGAATCTCATTTCGTCTGGTGTTCGTGACACTGTTCGCTATCTTGTTCAGCATCACATGGTGAGGGAATGATATGCAAATGCCCTGCTTCTTTTCTTTTCTTTTCTTTTTTTTGGCGGAGCCAAAAAAGAAGAAGAAGTACTTATAGCTTGAAATTAGTTTTACTGCTGTGCACGTGTGCTCAAGTTGCAGTCATATGGGAAGGAAGAACAATGGGTTTTGTGTTGGACTTACATAGTGTGTTATGTATACTCCCTCTTTCCCATATTATTTGCTGATTTTCCGCATATTTCCGTGCAAATATTATGATTGTTTTTGGGTCAATTGAAAGAACTAATTGGGATCTGTAAGTTGGTGCCAAAAAGTATGCACAAAAGTGCTTTATTTTTCTATCCCGAAATAGTCAAACGATATGGGACACAGTATTAGTTGTGCATCTTAGGGGTTTTTTTTTTCTTCTAATTTTTAATTTTAAGAATGGGATCATTTTAACGAATTGCTCTGCTGGAATTGTTCTTATCTGCTTCCAGGTTGATGTAGTGGTTACAACAGCTGGTGGTATTGAAGAGGACCTTATAAAGTGCCTTGCACCAACATATAAAGGTGATTTTTCTCTACCAGGTGCTCAATTACGCTCGAAAGGATTAAACCGCATTGGTAACTTGTTGGTACCTAATGACAACTACTGCAAATTTGAGGATTGGATCATTCCAATATTTGACAAGATGCTGGAAGAGCAGGCTGTGAAGGTAGTGGGAATTGCATGTGTGACGAGATTATACGCGTGATACTTTCTTGTTTCTACTGATGCATTAAGATATCCCCTTGAATTACACAAGATTGGGTCAAGGCTTTATATAGTACTTTTTAAATTTTCACTAGTTAGTATAATGTGATTTATGAATGCCTTTGTGTACTAGGAAATGAAACATGCACTTTCTCATCTGCTCCTCACACCAACATTTGCTGTTATACGTGCACTTCTTTCCTGGACAGGTTGACTTCCATCCTAACCTTTTCCGTTTTGGTCTCGCAGAAATTATTGTGGACTCCATCTAAAGTTATTGCTCGCTTGGGGAAAGAAATAAATAATGAAAGTTCATACCTGTACTGGGCGTACAAGGTATGTTTCTTCGAATTTAAGCCGAATATTGCAATTTCAGACTTGAGTTTACTCTATCCTTTTGTCTCATGAACTTCACTTATTATACAACCATCATCGTTTCCCTTCTCTCTCTCTCTCGCTCACTCGCTCTCTGTGTGTTGCATTTCAATTCTGAAGATCAAAATATAGCTTGCTTTTTTGCTAGTTTCTAGAATGTTTGGGTAAGCAGGCAGCTTTGATTTAGTTGCAGGGCATTCTCCTGGTAAATTACATTGTAGCAATTGCAGTTTACTTAGCCTGGAATCTTCCTTTCTTTGAATAGGACCTTGTTCTATCTTGATTCCAACTGTAAGACATGTTCCATTGATAGTCCTCTGTGAACATCATAAGATCTTCATTGTCCATTAATAAGCAGCAGAGGGTACCCTAATAAAGGTCCATGCGTACTAATTGAAGTCTATTCCTTGCTAACCATCCGAATGAGAGCTATTTTATTCATTCCTTGCTTTACATGCTGAATATCTTTCCTGTCCAACTCGTAACACAATTAAGAAGTATGCATATCCATGCACGTAGGAGCATGCTCCTGTGTGGTACATAAGAATCATATAGGGCAAGCACTTTCCAGGACCAGCCTTGTTTCTGCTTCTGCTCTCATCTTGTGGTTCTGATGTGTTGATGGTAGTTAGAGAATTGTGAGTTGAAATCTAAAATAAACATGTGTATTCCACGGAAAAGTATCATTGTGGAACTTATACTTTGATGACACATATAACTTATCATGTGAAATATTGCATTCCAATGGAATTGATTGGCGTAGAAAGGAAGTTTTGTTCTTGCACGGATGGCTTGTCAAATGAGTCAAACATTTAGCACATGAAAAGTCAGCATCTAGCTGTGTTATTGCATGAAACTGTTGGTGTGATAATTGATACCATAATCAACTACAGTAGAACTATTCAATTTGGTCATTTGTGCTGATTTGGACAATTGCTTTAACACTGTTGGTTTCCCAGAACAATATTCCAGTCTTCTGTCCTGGCTTAACGGATGGCTCGCTGGGGGACATGTTATACTTCCATTCTTTTCGCAACCCAGGTCTAGTTATTGACGTAGTGCAAGGTATATGTCCCCCCTTCAATGTTCTTTTCAGGGCCAAATAGGATGGCTTGGGAAATTAACTGACAAATGCTGGCTCTATAAACAGATATTAGAGCCATGAATGGTGAAGCCGTCCATGCAAGTCCCAGGAAGACAGGGATGATAATTCTGGGAGGAGGGCTGCCCAAGCATCACATATGCAATGCCAACATGATGCGTAACGGGGCAGATTATGCTGTCTTCATCAATACAGCACAAGAGTTCGATGGCAGTGATTCTGGTGCCCGTCCCGATGAAGCTGTATCATGGGGGAAAATACGAAGTTCTGCTAAGACCGTTAAGGTTCATCCCTCTCTCTCTCTCTCTCTCTCTCTCTCTCTCAAAGTTCTGTAATGTGTGGATCTGTTTTCAAATCACATATTTTTGTGGACTGGTTGACATTTTGGGTATTTGTTTGGTTGTTTTAACAGTAGTCACTGTATGATTCCAACTGCATTTGTTCTTTCGATTTGGTTTGAACCAGGTACATTGTGATGCAACCATTGCTTTTCCGCTACTGGTTGCCGAAACATTTGCTGCAAGGGGGATGAGATCTGCCGAGATGAAAGCCTGAAACAAAATGTGGAAGGCTGGTGTCTGCAACTGCAGTAATGATGCTAACCCTGACGTAGTTTTGAAGAGGTTGATGATCCATCCTGTGGTTGAAATAGAAGTTTTGAAGAGGTTGATGATCTACCCTGTGTGGTTGTGTCAGAATCAGATTATAGTAAAACTTTTTATAACATCGTTATCTGAAAACATGAGCACTCATCGTTTTGACGTTGTGCTTCTATTCTTTTTTTAAATATTTTTTTTTGGGGGATTTTAAAATACTGACTTGGGTTTTTTCCCAAAAATATCTTACAAACAAAATTCGAAATCCATCAACGAAATGAGTTTTCTTCGACACATTGTTCTGGAAAACTGATTCTGAAAACAAGTCACACAAGGATAACTTCTCCAAATCGCAATGGGAAACCATCCGTCGGTCAGCAATTGCGGCACATTTTGTTGGAGATGATACATTGTAGGTCTGGTATGATACCACATTGTAGGTTGGGACTGATATCACCATAATTGAGAGGTGTTGAAACTCGAGTCAACGGTGGGGACTTGTGTCATGCCAATTTTGGTTGTTGGAAATGGAGTGAGCATGAGGATTGTGTATTAATTTTTATGTTTGTATTTTTTTACCTTTCCAGATTTCAACAAGAAGAATGCCATCCTTTGTAGATCTGGAGTACTCCTGTAAGAATGAACGATAAGATTCATCTGGTTAATTGAGAGATGCTGCTTCTGTTTTGATAGCTCAATGTCTGCTGGCCTATTGGACCGACCAACAATTTGTTGGACAAATTCAAGCGGCGGATTATATTGCGCCCAAAACTTAGCCATACAAGCAAGAATTATACAGCGCTCCTGGGCCCTATCCCAACAACACAATTATCGGCACTTAAGGTTAAACCTCAAATGTTCGAAGGGCTTTTAAGAGAACTCTCCACATGATTGTGCTTAGAACTTAGAACAGGGGTCGAAGACCAACGGGGATAGTGTGGTTAGAACTTAGAACAGGGGTCCAAGACCAACAGTGAGAGAGACCAGGGACTATGTGAAAGAGCTCACTGTTGGTGGAAGCGTCGATGCAGAACTATGGATAGAAGAAATTCACCAGCCAAGAGGGGGAGCTGGAGATGCTTAGAGAAGAGGAAGAGATGGCGGTAGCGTTGACCTGAAACGGTGGACTTGTTCTTTTTCCATGTCTTTCTTTAATCATGATAAAGGCGTAAACATAATGAAGGAAACCGATATGTCCACTTTCAGATACAAATACTTTGAACGCAAGTCAACTAATAGGTGCAGATGACACCATGCAAGATCGTGTGACTGAACTAAAATGTTAATTCTCCAATCATTTGCGGCCACAGGTTGGAATCCCACGTATCCAGAGATAAGGGGTCTGCATGTATTTGGAAATAATCAGAGCAAAGCAAAGGAGGCAAGGATGCACACAAACAAGAAGGAAAACCAAACTAACAAACTCTATCACCAATATTTGGTTAGTTTAGAGAATAAGCAAAAGATTGTGTAAAAGCAGATAGAAACCTGGATCAGAACTCTGACAATCACAAGTAGCAGTAGCTTCAAGATAAAATGACTACACAGTTCACTCATTTCCGATTTTGAGGATTATTGACCAGACCGACCTTAGTATTGATTCCTCAACTTTCAAAAAATCGGGAAAACTCAATCTTTCATGTAGAGAACCAGTGATTTAAATCACCCTAAATGTTTGAAAGAAACCATACAAATATGAAATATCAATCTCCCCAGCACTTTTGCCCATGTGGTGGTTCTTCTCATGGATAGTAACCAGTGAATGTAAATCCCCTTCCGACAATCTCACCAGCGCAAAACCATGCAAAGCACTCCAGCCCAAACAGAGCAGCAATGCCAGCATCCTCAACCTTCAGATCTTTCCTGTTCTTCCATGCATTCTTGACGAAATCAAGTTCCTTCCAGAATGACTCCGTTCGACCAGGAATACTGTTAGGAGTAACCAAGTTAGAGATATACAGTTAAGGACCAAGGAGCAACACACATGCAAGCATGGCAAAGGCACACCATTCATTGCATGAGAAGATTGACTTTCAGACGTAAAATGTACAGGCATTCAATTGTAGTGCCAAGTATTGTGACGGGGGAAAGTTACTAGAGTTCTTACAGGTGACATAATTTTCGGCTCAAAGAATAGAATGGAAATGATATTAAAAGCAATTGAACGATTCCCAGCTATCAGTTTCTTTTTCATGAAATGCAGCTAGAAACAATTCTTGTCCGCTTCGTTCCTAACTTTTTATTTTTGTTTTCAAATCTACCTTTGATTTTCAATGAATTCCAATCCTTTCCTCTGTTCTCGTCCATCCACCCGTAGAGGTTACTTGGCCAAAATTAAAAGATCACGTCATATAATTCTTACACCAAACTGTCTTATGACTTTCTAAATCCTAACTAGGTCATCGCATCTGAAGTACATAAATCTCCGCTCAAAATATTACACTCTATGGTAAGCAGCATACTTCATACCCTTTATGTTTCTAGATACCTAAAATTCACCCAGTATTAAATGCAAATCTCAACATGAAGCAGCATCCCACCCTCAAGTATGCCCCTCCCTCAAATAACCTTAGAAAACCCAATCCCCAAAGGTAGACCCAACAATCGACAATTTCTATAGCTTATGGAAACCTCAGCAAAATCCATGCCATGTATTTAATAGAAGCAACCACGTCCAGGCCTATAGTAGTGCTAAGCATCAAGGAGTCGAACCTCTTGAATTTTATTTACACAAATAAGTTAAATTGCATGCTCAAGTATCAGACATATCAGCGATCCCTGGCGCTAGAAAACCATAAACATCTAGTAGCCAAACCAGAAAAACAAGTTGTTACAGGTCATAAGCTCAAATCAACTCAACTTTTTGCCAGATGCAACCGGCTCAAAAACACTCTTGACGTGTTTGCTCTCCAGATTTAGAATTAAGCAATAGCTAATGCCTAATGATCAAGAATTAGAGATACTAACAAACTCTCTCTGTACCATCGGTTTTAGGCAAGAGCCAATCACCTAGGCCTCTCCCACCTTCACAATTCTTCAACCATAATGTAATCTTTCAAGGACTAGATACAACCCTTGTGGGACTTCTACGATGAGTGGGAACATAAGTAATGCTTTTAGAGAACGCCAACAAAGCTAGCGATAAGATCTTAGAATTACAAGGAATGGCATTTTAATGGACACAAGTAACATAACGCAAAACTTTTTGATCAATCAGGCAGCTAAACGTGACATTTGACATCCAAACATCAATACCTCCTGCCTTCTTGCCTTAAAAACAACCTATCTTTTTAAGTTTCTTGAAAAATATAAAACTCAAACACCAAACAAGTCCAACAAATCAACTCTGCAAGAACTAAGAACATATATCCTCAATTTTTTTAACAAGTAAAAATATTTTTTGAAAGGCGTCAAAGGGTCGCTATTCCCGTACAAATCAAAGAGAAACAAAAAAAAAGGCCCAAAATCTGACAATACCGAAAAGAGACCGAACAATAAATAGAGCCTATACAACTCTCTAAGCGCCTAAAATATCTGGGTTGGTTTATACCCCATCAACTCTCAACTAAAAACCTAGAAAGGAAAAGACTCTTAACTTGAAGTACAGAAGGAATTACCTAGCGAGTCGAGTGTAGAACAACTGCTTAGACAACAGGTTGCATTTCTCCACGGTAGGTGGCTCCTGAATGTACTGTTTGTTCTGCTCCAGCAACTGTTTGTAGTACGTAGATCCATGCTTCCCCACAAACTGCGACGCTTGACTTGCCTTGGACTGTAATTGCTGCAATCTTGCCGCCATCACTGCCCCAATCTACTACTACATAATCGAAATTCACAAGTCAATAACCTAATGCAACAATATTGCTAACCAAGAAAATCAAGAAACCAACATTCTCTAATAAACCCATGTGGCACCGCTAACAATTCAATCAGGCCCAATCAAGTTGAAGATAATTTCTTACCTTTTTTGGTTTGTACATCAATTTCCTTTACAGATTACAGGCACCAATACCAATTATGATATCTAGAGAGAGAGAGAGAGGGGTACCTGATCCTATGGTGTGGCCGGGCTTCGCTCGATTTGAGATTTTGGGGTGGTTGATCGATTAGAGTTTTAGGGCAGAGGCAGACAAATATATACTCCCAGTCTTCAGACAATTGCATAAATACCCTTAACGTTTTATCCGTGACACAAACTAAGCCTTGTATGTTTTTATTTATCAGTGTAAATCCTATACTTTTAAGTTTAATAACATTGACAGCCCTGTCAAATTAACCGTGGAGGGACTAACAATGTCTCATCTCTTTGAGGTGTTGAATGTCTTATGTACTGTGGCCTGCTATATATATATATTGCTAATGCAAATTGTCTAGGGCTAACTTGCGTGCACCACGGACTGATTGTTACAGCTCCTCCCACAGTCTTTTCACACTCTTACAAGTGAGGTAACCCCAAAAGTTGCTGACAAGAAGTATAAACCTGAGATCTCAGGCGGGAGTAAATTTCTTAGTCTCAGGCCTAAAACATTAGGCCAACTCGTTGGGGTTTGCTATATTTAATTCTGTTTTATCGTGTTTGGTTGGATGAAAAGCATGTAAAATGTTTATTGTGAAATTCAAAACAACTTCACAAATAGGGGTGTTTAGTGTTAGATCCCAAAGGTTGTCACATTGATTTTAGATACATCTGTAAACTTGGAATTTGATTCTGCATCAAGGAGGTGTCCTACAGTAAGATCCAGCTGAATGTGGTGTTCTGGGCTGCAAATCTCAATAGGTTGTACATAACTTGGAATCTCCGTAGCCTAATAGCGCGAGTTTTATGCTAGTATAACTTAACAAACATGCACGAAACAAGGACTTTTTTTATCCTTCCCCTTCACTTTCGTGTAAAATAAACCCAGGCAAAAGTGACATTTCTTTGTGTTACCAAGAGGAAGATCCAATCGATTTTAAGCGAAAATAACACAAGTGATAACAGTCCAAATTCATCTGAGAAAGACAGAACAAAAGACTCGGTTGACAAAATTTCCCAGAGCTGATTAAGCACCCACCAGGGAACCAGAAAATCCGCTTTGGTTTCATATCATTTGGCTATGGATATTCAAGTGTGCGGTTTTTTGGCGCGTGCCATGTAATGCCTCTTAGAAACTAAGTTATCCTATGAGAAACTAAAATTGTCCTCGCTCTTCTTACAAAAGTGTCAACTCTAAAGCTCTGGTTTGCTGGACTTCGAATTCTTCTTCTTCTTCAAACTTGCCTTTTTCCCCTTCCACCATTTCTGTATCCGATCAGTGACCTTGTTTGCATGTTTCTTCAGCTCCTCTCCAGTGTCCACAACTTTCTTTGTGATTATTTGTATCCAATCGCTCTTTGATCTCGCTCTCTCTCTATCTTTCAGCACATTCCCCTGAAATAAACTTTTCAAGGTTAGCAGAATAATCTACTGATCATACGCTATTCTATATCGTACAAAGGTCTTCTTTTGATACCAATTTTGAGGGGAAATCTGCCTCATCGTCGTCATCTGCATCTTCATTACCAAAGTTACCCATGTTGTTCATCAAATCATCCCTAGAATACATTTTCATTCCTGGCGCTCCTGGCATTCCCTAAAGTAGGGTGAACTAAGTAAATCAATTTGGCACAAACTGAACCAAGTATTTGTTTGCAAATTTATTTACCTCCATGGATTTCATTAACTTTTCCATTTCAGCCTCTTTTGCTGATTTCGGGACAAATGGTTCTCCTGGAGTTCGATCCTGATAAAATAAATACAAACGTATTTAAGGTTCATGAGTACAGTGAAACATTATCTTGATTAACCCTGAGCAGCCAAGGTGATCTTTATCATAGTATAAAGATGCCCATGGAATTGACCATTAAGTGACTAACATGACCTAATGCTGAATGGGAAAGACCATTAAATTTCACCTTCAATCGTTTCTTTTTTCCTTCCTCTATGAAAAACAGTCTTTCAAAGTGCGAGAAATCAAAGGAATCAGGTTTTTTTTTGGACACAGCTTTAGTATTCAGATATCCGCTCTCGAATTCAAGTCTTATAAACGCCTATCCACAGATGTTCCACATTAACTCTGCGTATGTCTTCATGTCTTACCTCACAACTACAATCCGAAGCCCCCCCAAAAGGAGGCTTGTAAGGTAGCTCAAGGCAAAAATTAGTTCTTTACAATCCTTCATGAACATGAATGTATATGACCCTCGTCTTAGGCACTGCAGTCATAGAATATCCAAGTTATTGCCCTCTACAAACTCAGCCTATTAACCTTCAAGTTGTAGGTTCGATACAAGGACAAGCGCTTTATCCATAAAACACCATTTTGCCGTTCAGCTTTTCCACATCAAACAGCAAAATTTTCTCCATTTTTTTTTTAAATCCCACTGTTTGTAGTTTTAAATGTATATACTACTTCCACAATCAAGCTGTGAGAGTTTATTTTCAATATATTTTTCTTTTGGTTTGTAAAATTGAGGGATTCTACTGAGGATTCCACTAGATTTTGACAGCTTTCCATATGTAAGAAAAAAGATGCAGAAAAGCATGTAGCAGTAATGTAAAAAACAAATGGTCCACCAGAAAGCAAAATCTAACTCGCAAAATGATTAGCTTGAGCATCATAATGCAAATCACCTTAGGAACTGGTGGTGGCTTGGTAGTGCATGCTTTACTAAGCTTATTGCAAAGCTTATGCGTCAACGACTCAATCTGCGGCTTCTTTTTGTATAAATATTCGGCGACATCAGTATCAGAGTAACCCATGACCTGCAACAACTCGATAAAATCCAATTATAAGGATAAAAGTGGATAAAAGTTAAGGAGCTCATGCAAAATCTGAAGATATTACAAAATAGATAATTGCATTAACTGTTCAACAATACAATTAAACGCGAAAAGAAGAATTAAAACAGGGGGCAAATAATTATTAAAATCCCACCTCTTGACAAGCGCGCTCAATTGTTTTGCATTCTGAATTGCATTGTCCTTCAGATTCATATTCAACAAGCTGAACAAGGGCAAAATGAAGTCAGAAACTTCGCTAAGCATTATATGTCTGAAGTTTTATCTCAAGCGTGTCATCAATAATTTTAGCAAGCATATAAAACATCCCGTGATTCCACCAACGAAAGGTGGGGTGGGAGGGGGTTTCCAACTTGGTCTACTAATATTGCCATTTACCAGAAATACTCAAAAAAGCTTACACTCTCTCAAAAGAAGATGAAAATCACTACACAAATCATGAAATATAAAGGGAAGATAATATAACCTCACCTCCAATTTATCTCTTTGTTCCACTATATCAATTTTAAGAATCCAATCTGCTTCCTGCTTCTTTAAATTACACACATTCTCTGATATTTCGATGATTTCATACTCCGAAATCTGATCCACAATTGCAGAAGAAACATATATAACAACCACATATCCATCAAAATAACAAGTAGTAAATATGCAGTAACAGATTGGTAGCAAATAAACAGTGAGGGACAATTGAATAAGAACAACAAAAAACTCTGGGAAAGAGGAATCCCGACAAAGCTAGCTCTTAAGATAACAGAAAGGTTGAGAATGAAAAATACCCAGTCATACAAAATAACTAGATCCAAAAGCACAGTTAAATGTCTAGATTTCAGTGAATGAAACCAAATCAAATCAACAGTAGTGAGGCTTGAGAGACCCATTAATTAAGAGGATAAATTATGGGCCAGTCCAAAAACTGCCTGATTCATTTTTATTGACTTGCAAGTCTAGGTAGAAACATGTGGGCCTCTCCTCGATGGTGCATTTTTAGATTGGGCTGGAGTACTCTGAAATACGGGCTAATTACCTAGGCTGGCCCGTAATTTATCCTAATTACAATAAAGAACACACGCTAATCAGGATTCAGAATCCTATTGAGAAAACAAAGAATACCCACTACAAACCCATAAACTGAAAGACATGAGATATTAGAACCTTAGTCACATAATCCTTCAAAATGTCATGCGCTCTCGCTCTCAACCCTCGCACTACTCTCGCGCTCTCGCGAATCTTTGTAGTTTGGGATGTGTTTCTAAGATGCTTTTCACGCTTCCGCTCCCTCATGAGCATGCAAATTATGTGAATTAGAATAGAACCCAGTTGAGATAAAATCTTATGAATTAAAGAATACCCAAAGAGATAATGGTTCTTGAATAAGATCTGGGATAGACTGGAGAAACTTCATTGGATCCAGGGGGGAAAAAAATCAATCAAATCCAATAAATGAGCAACACCCACAACCTCCGTAAATCAAATGTATTGACATATACTACACAGGCACCCTCACACCAGCAATTTGATGAAAGTGAAACTAACATTAAAAGAAATTGAAAGAAATTAGAAGATACTCCAACCCAGTTGAACCATAAAATCCAATGACTTATAGATAATACCCAATGAAAAAAAATTGAAATCTAATTCGTGATAATGAGAAACACCCACTAACTTGATTACTGAATATAACAAAATTATATGGACTTGGGGAGAAACTCAAAGAAACAAGCAAAAAACCTCGATCGGTAAAAATACCTTCTTTGGCGAGATCTGGGCTTGTTTATCTTGGACTTGATGATACAATTGATGAGCGAGCTTTTCGCAGACCTGACACTTTATATAGGGTATGTCCTCTTTCCTCGCAGCCCCAACTGGTTTCTTAGCACATTGATAAATCGGAACCCATGAAAATACAATTAAAGCTGAAAGTACTAGCACCCCAATTCGATCAATCTTGGCCATTACTCTCTCTCTCTCTCTCCCTATTTGGAAGAAGACGAGACTTTTGAAGACTCTGTTTTGTCGTGAGCTCGCAAGAGTGAGTGAGATTTGCAGAAAACCATGAGCATACGTGGTTCCTTTGATTCAACAGGCAAGACGTGTTTTCTTGTTTCTGATTGGTTGCTTTTGAGGACAAGTAGGGTGGGCCCGTCCTTTTCAGCCAATCGCAAGCAAGCAAGCAAACAGTTGATTTCTGTAGTCGTCGTTTCGTAACCTCAGACCCGCGTTACAAGTAGCGAGTTTGAAAGACGCCGTCGTTTTACTAACCTCGCACATTTGAGACGGGAGCTTGAACAGGCCGCGCTCCGCAAACTCGCGTTCGAGGCGCGAGTCTGGAGGATCGAGATGACGACGATGTTTTAGTTTGGTTAACCTCGCATGTTGAAGACGGTAGGTCAGGCCTTCTCTAGTAATTAACTAGTAATTAAGAATTACTTTAGGGATGGACAATTACTTATGGTTGTCAAGAATTGCAATTACTTTTGGCCGCTAAGAATTGCTCATGAATGTTAGGAATTGCTCATGGCCTTATAAAATTGCTCATGGCCGCATAAAATTACTTTTGGCCGCTAAGAATTGCTCATGACTGCATAGAATTGTTCATGGCAGCATAGAATTGCTCATAGCCGCGTGAAATTACTCATGACTGCAAAAGATTACTGTTGGCCGTTAAGAATTGCTCATGTCCCCAGAGATTACTCTTAGCCGCATAAAATTACTAATGATCACTTATAATTGCTCATCGCTACATAGAATTACTTTTAGCCGCATAAAATTACTAATGATCGCTTATAATTGCTCATCGCTGCATAGAATTACTCTTATAGCGCAGCCTCAAACTCGCGTTACAAGTTGCGAGTTTAAAAGACGCCGTCGTTTTACCAACACGCCTTCGCGGAATAGGGTTTTGCTCCCCTTTTCCCCCCTGTGACAAGGGGTTTTGCTTCCTCGCTATTCGAAATTTAGAACTCCACGCAGTTCACCGAATTGGACTCGTCGTCACCATGGCTTCGACCCTATTCCCTCCCCGAAACTTCATCGGCCAAAACTTCGAACAAACCCTAAACCAATCTATACAAGACCTCTTAGACTCCCGCACCCGTGATTTCTCAGATTTCAACTTCAATTTCTTTGAACTAATGCAAGCTAGAGCTAACCCACCTCTCGAAACCATCTGGGTCTACTCGGCCTTATCGTTTAATCGCACGAATTTGCCTAAGGACGAGATCTTTGATCGAGCCTCAGCCGCAAAAGACTTGTTTCAGTCGGTAGCGGGGTTTTCGGCCTCGTGTAGCTCTTCTAAGAGCATCGTGTTACTCGCTCCGGTTGTGTACGAGGTGTGTAGACTGGTTGCTGATTTGGAAGGTAAAGAAGAATTGGGGGCAAAGAGAGAGAAGAAAGTGGTGAGAGAGATTAAGTCTTTGGTTGATGCAGTTCTTGGAAATATCAGTGTGTGTTGCTCCGCAAATGGTGATGATGATGGTGGTGATTTCTGTAGACCTTTTGAGGAGTTAATTCGTGTTTGGATTGGTCAGGATATAGAAGCAAAGGAAGTGTTTAAATTGTTTTTCCCGCTTTTGGGTGATGAGATTATTGGAAGGCTTAGTGTGGAAGGGAGTAGTGTTAGTGAGGTGGCTGGAGTTGTGATCGCGGAGGCATTTTTGTTGAAATTGTGTTTGGATTTCCGTTGGGGAGATTCAGAACCGGGGTTGGAGAAAGAGTTGAGGAATTGGGCTGTTGGTTCCATAACTGGTTTTCGGAATTTCTATTTCTTCGGTTAGTGCGCTTTCCTTGAACATAGTATGCTTTATTCTCATTTCCAACTAATAGCTATTAGCCTATTATGCTGGAACTCTTTTGTAAAATGATTTTATTTTAAACAGTCCCAGTCTTGGGATAGACAATTTGGGTGTAGAATGACACAGCTTATCTTCTAAGCATGTCATTGATCTATTCTGATTAGTTGCTGACATTTTGATGCTCTACATTGTGAATCCTGCTTTTGCTAGATGGTAATATTGTCATGAGCCGTACACCTATGAGAACACATGTTGTCTTTGCATTTGATTATGGAGTCCTTGTTTCACATATGGAAAGATTGTTTAAAGATAACCGATCATTGTGAAACGAGATCGCTCAAACAATTGTGAGCCTTGGGGTAGACTGTTTGCATTTATATGGATACATTCTTTGTGATTGTTTCCACAAATCTGCTAACATTTAAGGCTGTACAATAGATCCTTCTTTTGATTGATCCTTCTATCAACATCTACCATGCCCATAGCTGAACATGTATGATAGTTGTGGCTGTAAAATAGATCCTTCTTTTGATTGATCCTTAAATCGACATCTACCACGCCGAAAGCTGAACCTGTATGATAGTTGTATATGAATATTGAGCATGAACTTTGCCTTTTAAATTTTCATTCACTTAAGGGTGGATGAGGCACTATTGGATGATCTCTCATAGCTTCTCGGGTTCATTTTCTCTGCCAATATTCTCACGTTTGCTTCTCTTATGTGTCTCCAGATACACTAGTGCGGATTCTTCTGGAGCAAACTTTACCTGTAAACTCCCTATTGGTAAGAAAGTCTTTCTGGAATGCTTCTAATTCATTTTTTCTTTTCTCATTTATGGTTTGAATTTGATACAGAGGTCCTTAAATTCCAACTTTTGGTGCATGCTTGTTCTGTTATAACATGTTTCTTTCTTTAAGAAACTGGGCACTTCGAACTCTAATGACTGTCCTGTGAGTCTAATCATGAAAATCTAATCCCTTAAATGCAAGTAACAAAACTGAGTCAGTGCTTGTCATACTCATAGGCTGCATCCCTCCTTAGTGGAGGCTGGAGTTGCTTAATTTTCTGGGGTGGGTTGGTACCAATCCAAGTTGTTGGTTGCTGGTGGGGACCGTGGGGTTGAACTGTAAGCGAATAGAAATTTGATCTATTTGTTACACATGAAAAACGGAAGTATGGAACAATGAAAATCTTAAAGGGGACAATAATTGCAAATCCAAGTACTCATTACATAATGAGAATCGGTTGAACAGTTGTATACAGAATGTCAACCTTGTTTTGGTTTCGAGTTTTTTTGCGCCGGGAAGTATGCCTGGCTGATGTATGTATTCGGTGATTCCGCATGAAGTGGTATGAAGATGATAGTGATGGGGTTCTGTTACCGGACATGAATTGAACATGATCTCAGGCTAAGCTAACTCTTATGATCGCTATTGTTTTCCTCACGAATTGTATATGTTATTGCCAAAGAAAGAATGAGAATCCGGTATTTAGTTGCTGGAATTAACATTATTTTGTCACCTTATACGAGGTGGCATTACTAATTAACTGTGGCGTGTTCTTTTACTCTCGTTTTTATCATTAATTTGAGATCCAATGAGCATTTTGAAATGTCCTGCAGAGTTCTGAAGATGAGGTCTCCCTGAGGAAAGTTATCTATGATGCTGTGATATTGGCGGAGTATTCTTTCCTCAATCTCAATAAACTAGTTGATCTACCTGCTAAACGCGTAACAAATCTTGCGATCGCAAGAGTGCTTGTTACACATGAAGCCACAGAGCTATTCAGGTACTAAGCGTAAAAATTACAGCTGAAAGTCTAACCTAAGTCTCATGCAATGATTGTACCCATAACCAGCCTTTCTGCAGGAGAAAAGGCGATCAGACTAAAGCTATCTCATATCTAAATGCCTTCTCTGGTTCCACATTACCTGCCCAATTAGTTAAATTGGTCTCCAGTGAGATTGGAATGGGCAGCAAAGCTGGTCAACCAAGGGGATTGTCTCCCAAAGCACTTATGAGTAAGTAGCTCTAATACTTTCAAGTTGCAGTAAACTATTTATGGCCAATATAGATCTCTATTAACAAAAAGTTGTAATTGGTCTTATTTTCCAGAGTGGTTACTTAATTTAGAGGATCAAGGGTTCAGATTATTGGATGATGGCATTGCACAATACAAGTCCAGATTAACATTTGATATTTTAGAAGCAGAAGATGAGCAACTAGCATACGATAGAAGGGGAACAAAAATAGATGCTGATCTCGGCTTCTTCATTGATAACAAGGGGGAAGGGGAAGATGGAAGCGAGAATGACGAAAGGACAAAAGAGTCTATGAATGCTGCATTTGTGAAGGCTGCCCACACAATGACATCAGCAGAAAATGGTGGGGGAAGAAAGAGGAAAGGAGGGAGGAGTGGTGGAAAGAAAAAACCCATAAAGTTTCTAAAGTACAACCTACATAATGATTCTGGTGCATCAGGAGAGAATTTGGCATTTCTCAGGAACCATGAAGTAAGTACTGGAAGCGAGGTTGCGGATCCACTCTCAGATGAAGATATTGATTAAGAAAAGGAGGAATGAGGACCTTTGGATGTGATGAAATCGATCGCAACGAAGGCTTTTGCCATCTACTTCTGCTATGTGGCTTGTGTTAAAGCTAATTTTTCTGATTCGATGTCCAAATCCAGAGGTTAAGCAAATGCATAGCAGAGTGCGCATGCCACTTTTTTCATAGTTGGCCTATTTACAGGGGTGCAATATGCGGGGAAAAAGGTGTGCTACCAGAAGCTTAACTTTTTGTTATGAGATTTTGTGCTCTGGTCGGATCTGCTGGGCAAAACTTTTTGCCCTGTACCAGTATCATATTTTTTTGTATGATGGCCATTCTCAGATACTCTCTCCTCCATGATGCTTGACAAATTATTTAAATTGGGTTTGATCTGAAGTTATTTTTTTGCTAAGCAAAAGGAAAGAATTTTATTAATCAATGAACGAAGTAGTAGAAAGATTTAAAGAATAATGAGCATGATGGCATCACTACCAAGATCAGACATTCCAAGGAGGTTGGGCCTTTGAGCTTGGACAATCACATGCCACCCACCACCCCAAAGCAAGAAACAAGGTTGGCAAGGAGTCAACCAGAGAGAAATAGAGAAAAAGAAAGGTTACAATATAGACAAGAAGCAAGAACCAAAGACCAGAAAAAAAAAAAAAACTGACCATAAAGCTTCAGAGCCTAGCCTCGTAAGCCACTGAATACCAGGATCATGAAAACATAGGTCTAACAGGTCCATAGCCAGCAGAAAACCTCAGAAGACACTAGACCAAAACCAGCAAATCAGCACCAAAGCAAGTGTTGGTGTACAAGGTCCAGCATCAACTTTTGCAAAGAAAACAGCAGCAGCATCAATTGCAGAAAATATCGAACATCCTGAGCAGAAAACATCACCAACAGACAA
This sequence comes from Rhododendron simsii, assembly GCA_014282245.1. Lineage (NCBI taxonomy): Eukaryota > Viridiplantae > Streptophyta > Magnoliopsida > Ericales > Ericaceae > Rhododendron > Rhododendron simsii. Next base: position 35,615,713 of record CM024955.1, on the reverse strand, counting down.
GCAGAAACTGTACCGGCAATAGCAAAGCCAAACCTACAACAAACCTGTAAAAACAAATACCACAGCAGAAAAAAGCATCCTAGAAATACAGGCCTTGTATGATTTGAATGCCACAACCAAGCCCCTGCATCACAAAAACAAATTCAAAGCACCTCAACAATATATCCCATTCTCAGTAAACATCAACTGCATAAGGAGAACCAACTGCAGAACCGTTCACCTCCTGCAGCCAAAGTGACAGCCCTGCATCTCAAACCAGCGTCAAAACACAACTCATCCCTGCATCCCCAACCAGCATCAAAACACAACTTCAAATCTGAGCACAAGCACAGACCGGAAAAAAAAAGGCCAAGCCTTCCAAATCCTCAAGACGCCACAACCATCATAGCAGAACTTTAGAGTAGAGCTAAATTCCAACCAATCCATCAAAAAGGACACCCCTCATGATGAATTTTCTTACATCATAAGGCTACAGACTCGTTTTTAGGCACCTTTAGCCTTCTAATCCCCCGGAGGCATCTCTTGAAGTCATCCAAAGAGTAACCCTTCAAGACAAAGTTAGCTTTAACCCAAAGAGCTACTCTTGTTTTAATCCACCAACTCTGCAAAGTTCTGCTGCTTCATATGGAAGACAACCTCATTCCTTTCAAGCCAAATTGATCATTCAGTTTCAAAGAAGCATGCCTCCCAACACCCCTTCTCTACATTTCTGAATTTGTTGAGAACCACCAATTGATCAAAGAAATCAACTTGGAAGGACAAACCCATTGAACCTCCCACCAATCAAAGTATTTTTTACCAGCCTCTCCATGAAAACTTGCAATGAATTAGGAGATGATTAGAAGTTTCTCGCACATTCACAAACTACAGGTCTAACAGCAGAAGTATAAGATGGTGACTTTTCGCAAGTAGTAGCTTATTGCAGTTCTCCATCAGGTGCATTATTTTCGACCGAGTGATGAACCTCTTGTGCTCTTATAAGTTCCCATTCTCCGGATCTTATACAGCAGTAACAAGCCTCATGCAGCAAGCTGTCAGGATATTCTGTGAATAAAAAGGACATGACTTCGGTTATGAGAATGAAATGAATTATATGATAGCCTAATTTTCCCAACATTTGAGTTTAATAGAAATCAAATAAGATACGAAATGAAATGAATTACATGCAGATGCGAAATGTGTGCTGTCTGAGACGACATGCAGTCAACAAAGCAAAGAGAAACAAAAAGAAAAGAAAGAAGATATGGGTATTCTCAAATGACAGGCCTTAAAAGGAAGGACAAAGAACAGGTAAACTAAAAGGGTGGGAAAAGACAACTATCACGTGTAGAAGATTGAACGTTTGCAAGACCTAAGAATGCTGAATGCTAAAGACCATCTTGTAGATGTAAGAGAAAGGAGGAAGGCCAAAGAGTGAGTCTGACACTGCTTCCTATGTCACGGGTGAAATAGCCCTACATCTAGGCAAAAATTATACGTTACCTTTCGAAAGCTCTACATCCACAATATTGTGTACAAGGATGGCACAGGATCTAGCACCATCACTTGTATAGGCTGCACAGAGCTCATCAATTAGCATTATGTTCCACTCATTGTTGAATGACGAATAGCAACACAACGGACTTGTCAGTAATATACCCCTTATTTCCTCCTGCATTATATGTGCTTTTGTTTTTGTGCGGTTGTTATACACTTTCGGTGCTGGGAAAAAACACCCTCACCATGCTGGGTGTTGAAATTAAATCCCCCACTCATGTACAGCCTCTTCTATGACTATGACACTATAGATCTCTGTTATAAAGAGAGTCCATTTTCCTGGGTCTTTGAAAGTACTACAATCATGTGAACTCCAATCATCTTCACTAAATAATACAGAAGTAATAAGACATTCGAGCAAGCAAATATCAAAATGGATGCCATCTAAGTTCAAGGATACAATTTCACAAGTTGAAGACAAACAACTTAGATGGGTTTCTTCTTTCCATTTTAAAATCTCCTTTCAATCAAATATCCAAATCAAGGCTACTCAAATAGCTCATTGGTATCAGAACCAAAAGAGAGTCACTATTTTCAATGAATTTGTCTTTATTTAGAGTTGCAAAGGTTAAGATATAGTTCAATTGTGTTCCTGCTATAGACATGTAAAAGACAAATATGGTGAACTTTTCTTGTTATGTCTGATTTCAGAACTTCTTGGATGCTTTAGGCACCACAGTGGCAGGGTCATTACATCTCAAAATAGAAAATTCCAATTACATGTGAGATATGCAATGACCAAATGGAAGAGTTGTCACTCCAACAGCACACATTTACGAATTGGCTAAACACAGCTAGAACCGGTCAGGTAAAAATTCTCCACTATCCATATTTGCATTGCATGCAAAAAAAAAAATTCTAAAAGGAAGGGTACCTTGATCAGAAAGACAACACCAGGGAACATTGGTAACCTTTTCTCCTGGATGCTATTAAGCTGCGGACAACAGGATCTTCAATTTTATGGAATATAGTTACCACTTCATATACCGGAAAATCACCAATAATCCTGACATGAGCAGGTGCCCTGTTGGAAGTGATGGAAGCGTTTAATGTCACGAACAACTATCTGCCGATTTATAATGCTGGAAATGTGCTTCATAAAATCATGGCCGTCTTCACAAATGCGGTGATTCTTGAAGATTCTGATTGTTTTATTTGGCCTGTCGCTTATAAGGGCAAAAGCTAGAGCCAACCTTTCACTGTGATGAAAGAGGTTCTGGCTCTTCTCTTTACCATTCACATTATGATGCGCTTCAACTTCGTGAGGAATATAGGCCACTGAAGCACGTTTCTGGTCAAGCTCCTCTAACTTTTCATATATTTCCAAGATCTTTGGATGCGACCCATCTTGAGATAAGAACACATGGATCTGAGCACCAACCTCTACCCAGCTACATCCTGGTTCCTTTTTAACACCACGACTAGACATCAATGCCCTAATTCTTGAAACATCACCCCACCTCCCATTGGCAGCAAAAATGTTTGAAAGCAAAATATAATTTGAATCAATCTCTGGTTCAAGTTCAAAAAGTTTCTCTGCTGCTCTCTCTCCAAATTCTATATTTGCATGAATCTTACAAGCCCCAAGAACAGTCTCCCATATCAAGGCATTTGGTTCAATCTCCATATTGTCAATGAGGCCCTCAACCTCGTCAAATTTGCCCGCCCTACCTAGGGTATCAATTATGCAAGCATAGTGCTCAATGTTAGGAATTATCCCATACACTTCACTCATTGAGTTGAAATACTTTTTAGCTTCCTTAACTAAACCCATGTGGCTACAAGCAGAAAGAATACCAAGGAAGGTAACCCCATCGGGCACTGCACCCTCATCTAACATGATTTGAAAAGCTTCAAGAGCTTTTTCTCCCTTCCCGTGTTGTGAATACCCACATAACATTGTGTTCCACGCCACGTTGTCACGAAAATCCAAGTCCTTGAAAAAAGTCTCTGCATTGTCTATGCAGCCACATTTTCCGTACATATCAACAATTGCACTAGCAACAAAGATATCATCACATTGACCTGACTTAATTGCGAATGAGTGGAGCTGCCGCCCATTTTCAAGGTTTGCGATCCCAGAACAACCCCTCAAACAGCTGGCAAGGGTGAACTCATTGGGTTTAACACCTTCTTTTTGCATCTTACCGAAGCACTGAATGGCTTTCTCCCCTTGATCAGTTTGCACGTAGCCAGAAATGATCACTGTCCAAGTGAAGACATCTCTTTCTTTCAATCGGGTAAAAACTACTTCTGCATCTTCCAAGCACCTACACTTGACATACATGTCAATGAGAGCAGTTCCTACAAAAACGTCATCAAGTTTCCCTTTAATAATACGGGCATGAATTTGCTTCCCAAAGCTTACATTGCTAAGGCTGGAACAAGACCTCAGAATGCTGATAAATGTTTGCATGTTAGGCTTGAAACCTTCCAGAAGCATTTGGTTGAAGATCCTCAGCCCTTTATCACAAGTTTCATTATCATGGAATCCTGAAAATAGGGCATTCCACGAAACTAAATCCCGATTACTCATTGAGTCAAAAACCCGACAACTGTTTTCAACATACCCAATTTTCATGTACATCGTAATCAATGCATTGTTGACTGACGTGTCCAACTGAAAACCATATTTGAATACAGCACAATGGATGCTTTCACTATATTGTGGGTTGAGATCGGCTGCGGTACTAACTAGACTAGAAAGGGTATATTGATTTGGTCTCAAACCGATATCCCTCATCAAGAGAAACAAATTTGCTGCTTCTTGTTTCCGCCCTTGTTGATCAAGACAACTGATCATTGATGTCCATGCCACTATGTCAGGATTTTTTATCCTCGTGAACACTTTTAGCGCATCATCTGCAAGCCCCCACTTGGAGTACATATCTACAAGAGTAGAACTCACAAATTCATCTTGTTCAAACCCAATCTTGATCGCCATAGAATGGATAACCTGCCCTGCCCCCAAAGCATCTGAGTTTGCAAAACCCTTGAGAACAGTAGACAGGGTAAACTTGCTCAACTTCATTTGTGATTCTGTCATCTTGCAAAACAGTTCCCATACTTCTTCCCCGTTACCCATCTGAGCATATCCATTAAGCAGCGTATTCCACGACACATCATTCTGTTCGGGCATTGAAAAAAACACTTTACATGCACATTGCATCTCACTGCATTTTGCATAGAGGTCAACGAGAGCAGAACCAATGTAAACATCCGAGAATTTCCCAAGTTTAATCACCTCCGCGTGTACCTGTTTCCCAAACTCTAAATCCAAGCTCATAGAACCAGCTTTCAAACCAGTCGCTAAAGTAAACTCGTTCGGTCTAATACCTTCCTTCCTCATCTCACTAAACAAGTAAACACCATCACTGCCATAGCCTTCAGCAACGAACCCTGCGATTAGAACCGTCCAAGACACCACATTCCGGCCTGGCATTTCATCAAACACTTGACGTGCAAACTCCAAACTTTGACACTTTGCATAGAAATTAATCAATGAATTCCACAAATGCATATCTGGGTCTACCCCGTTCTTGATTACGTGCCCATGAATTGCCTTCCCTTCATTCAAAGCACAGTCTCGCAGCATTTGTGAGTACCATTTAAGCCTCTCTTTTCCACCTGTATTTCTAATCCCTCTATTACCCAACCTATCCAAATTCACCCCACTTTTACTTGACTCGGGCAAATTGGCACCAAATAATTTTCTGCCTACTTCAATATTGGGTTGAATAACATTCAAAGCAGCAGAAGGAGATGAGCGAAAACGAAGAGAAAGAAACAATGGTCTTGAAAAGCTGTGGCTTTTGTGTAGGAGTATCATGCGATAAGTGGGTATTGGGTAAATGGGAGAACAAAGACCTCGAAAAGCATGTGGGATTATGCGCATGTTGAGGGGGAAAAGAAGGTCGCATTCCATTAACACGGAATCGAAGCTTTGGCATGCATCAAATAGAGAAACAGAGGCACGGAGATAGGCTTGTATGAATCACTTCTTCTTCGTATGAATGCGTTCATTTAACCAAATCTTGGGATATTGAGACAATGAGACTGGGAGCAAACTTTTTTGTTTTTGTTTGTATAACTGGATGTCTGCTAGGTTGCGTGCACTTGGATTAATTCTAGATGCCTGAAAGTATAGATCGGGGCAAAGTTCCAATAGCCCAACAATTTGAATTATTTGATTTTCGTGAGATTCGAACTAAAAGCAATCATTTTTGATCCGTCACGTGTGCCAGTATCGAGAATGATTCTGTAATTTATCATGTTTGGTACTTTAAGATGAATGAATTTCGATTTTTAGAGTGAAAATCTATTTGTTTTCTACAAAAATGTGTGTTTTAATCGTAGTAGTTCACATCTGATGAACTTAATTTTCAACGTGTATGATTGATGTTCATGACCGAAATTTAAAAAATAAACAAAAATGAGTTCATTCTTTAAGTAGAGCCAACAATATGGTCCGGTCTCTTTGCAGAACCGAAGAGGATCCAATGAAGAGTATGAAACAAATAAATTTTGCACCTTCTATCACCAAAACTAATTACTAAATGAACAAATTAGTACGAGGAGTCAAAAATTCTATTCCCTCTGTCCTAAATTCTTGGTGCTCTTTTCTTTTTTAAAAGTCTCAAAAGATTGGCAATATCTCTTAATTTATAAATTTTTTATATCAAATATGAATCTTATTTGATGAATCTTAATAAGTTCTTTTATACAAAGTTTTAAAATCAATTAAAAGATTATGGATTATAAGATATAATCAATTAAAAAATGACACGCACTCCCAAAGAGAACCAATAAATTATGACGAAGAGAGTAATCACTTACCATTTTGGAGGCCCTACAATGTGACCAAACCCGCTATACGATAGTGACCCGCCCTTTCCTCTATAGCTCGAAAGAAATACAGCTTCCTTAGTTAGCTTTTCGGCACTCAAGAACAATGAAGAGGACAAGAGCACACCACTCCCCGAGCGGTGCACTCCCTATATCCCGTCTCTTTCCTCTTTGGGTCGTTCTCTAAACCTAGCCAGCCTGTACGATAAACGGACAAAACCGGTAGTAACTTGTGACTTTCCGATTAACCCAAAAAAAAAAAACAAAAAAAAAAACTGTAACTTAGTCTTTATAGTGTGTTCTATTGTTGCTTTCATATTTTACTTAGTCTTTATAGTACTGTGCGTATTACTCCTAGATTTTGTTGAAGTTGTCATACTGAACATAAAAGCAATAGTGAAGCACGCTGTGAATTTTGCACATGGCCGTAAACTTTTATATATTTGGATGCAAATTATTGCCTATGGCTGCAAACTATAGATCTTGGCCGCACGTTCACACTTAGCCCGCAAAATATTGCTCTTGGACGCAAACTTTTGCACATGTCCGCAAATTATTGCACTTGGCCACAAATTTTTACACTCGGCCACAAACTATTGCTTTTGGCCACCACTAATTTTTACACTTAGCCACAAACTATTGCTCTTAGCCACAAAAATATTGCTCTTGGTCGCAAACTTTTACACTTGGCTGTAAACTATTGTTCTTGACCGCAAAATATTGCTTTTGGACGTAAATTTTGCACATATCTACAAACTATTACTTTTGGCCGCAAATTTTTTTTAAACATGCGGCCTTCTAAGAATTATACCTGAGGTGCGGTCAAGTGTCCCCAACAACTTGTCAAATACTGCAAGTATAGATTATGGAGTAATTATTTGCACGAGTCCCACTAATATTAAAATATTTTCACCAAATATTGCTTGCGAAATTGACCCACTGATTTAACAATCCTAGATTCGGTCCTGATCGAAATCATTATTGTACTAGTTTTTGCCCAGACAAATAGAAATAGCTCGTCATTTACTAGGGGTGAATGATTCAAGAAAAGGCTTAGGCCCTGCTTGGACGAAGGAAAAAGGAGGGGAAAAAAATAAGAAGGGGTACATGGAGAGGGGTCGAGCCCTTTTTTCCCGTTTGGCATCTCAATATGTTCTCCTATTATTTCGTACTCCCTCTTCATTTTTGTCAGTTGTAGGGATTGTCCGGTCTTATTTTCGGACTCTTTCTGAGGTCCTCAAAAATAATCCAGGTTTGGAGGGCTGTTTTGTGGATGAAAATACCCCTCGTTATCCCCTTTCTCATTCCACCATTCAACCAATTTCTACTCTCCATTCTACCCAAAATCATATTTTCCATTCAAACCTATCCTAAAAATCCATTATGACTATTTAAGATAAAATAATCAGAAAAATAAGATATTCGCATCGGTTCAAACAGATTGAAAATTAGAATACTTAATTTTTAACTATATTTTTTAATATATAAACGGTATAAAAAAATAAGTGTTCCAAATTTCAATCCGTTTGAACCGGTGCGAAATTTTAGTTTTTTGATCATTTTATCATAAATAGTCATAATTAAATTTTGACTCTGTGGCTCTTGGTGATTAGCCCTAAAAGATATTTGATTCTACGACTTTCTTAGGGCTAATCAACGAGAGAATAATTAAATTTGCAATTACATATAAAACGTAATACATAATAATTTAGGGACTGCACAAGGGCAAAAGGGTCATTTGATAGCTTTTTATATCATCTACCCTCCTTATACCCCATATGAATCCTCCATCCAAACGAAATATTATTTAATCCTCATTATCTAATACCTCATCCAAACACCCTCTTATTTAATCACACTCTATAAACATCATATCAATGTGGGCCATCATTTATTAACTAATACCCCTTACTATCTTATCCCTTATTAACTAATATCCCCAATTCTTTCCCCGCATCCAAAACGGGCCTTAAGATAATTAATTATGTCCTTAACTTGAATAAACCAAATAGATAATGGCCCTGTTCATTTGCGAGTTTTGAGTATTTTAGTTTTGGTAGTGGGTGGAGAGAGAAATAGGGTAATGACTGTAAAGCGAGGTGATGAGTATAGAGACATAGAGAGAGAAATGATAATAATAATTGAAAAAATAGGGTAATAATTGGAGAAATATATAGGATAATAATTAGAAAACAAAGTTAAGCATAGAAACGAAAAAGCCTATAATGTCCTTGTATATTTGGAAAACAAATTAAAAGCCACCATTCTTTCCATTGATTGGTGTGATTGGAAGATTTATTCAAAGGGTCCTAATTGGACATATCACATTGACAAAAAATTTAGGGAAATTCGAATTAACCCACCAATCCATTTCACTAAGATTTTCATTTTTTAAGTACTTTATTTTCCATTTTACAAGACAAGTCATTCTCTCACAATACATCACATTTAATTTAATTTTTTTTAAAGTATTAATTTTGTTAATGAAACACACCCGTAGTAAATACAAATCCGCCACCAAGAGCAAAGGTTTTGTCCATAAAGATTCGGTCAGAGAAATTTTTTGTGTCAAAACTATTAAGCGACTATATATAGTGTATCTTTGGCTCGTGTATTCTCATATTAGTTCATTGATTTCACAACCGAAAATTGCATTTTAACAGAGTAAACCACACGCACGGATAAAGATATGTTGCGAATCCGTCTTCCTCTCCACATTATGGATCGGCCATTGAAAGCGAAGGTTTTAGAGAGAAAGATTAAGTAAAAAAAACAACAATTACTTTTTGAGTCTCGAATGTTAAAATACTACGCAAGCACGAAATATACACACTCAAATTTAAATATTTTTGTCGGATTGAAAGGGCAGTCGCCGTATATAATTGGGCATTCGGTGTCATTTGCCCATCTTTGCCTATTTGGTATCAAAAAGTCTATAAACACAACTCTAGTCATTTAATACAAGTGGACCAATGTGCATGAAAATCATCCAAATGTGATTCTACCTGAAGTTGTGTGTTATAGATGTGCTAGTAGCATTGCTCGTGGGTGCTTGACCCATTTTTCAATTGTTTCTGGTAGTAGAAAAACAAATACTCCCTTTTTAAGTGTCCACTGCGATTCTGTGTGTCATTTTCAGTGGCTTATATCTCTCGACGTATATTTTAAATATATATTGAGAAATACAGACAATTGAAAATGACACTACAGAACCATAGTTGATACTTAAAAAAGGACGAAAGGGAGTGCTATAAACCAACAATTTTCTGACGGCTCATGATCAATGAACTGTAGTCGATACTTAAAAAAAGAATGGAGAGAACACTATGAACCAACAATTTTTTGGCAGCTCGTGATCAATAAACCGTAATCAATACTTAAAAGAATGACGGATGGGAGTAGTATAAACCTAACAATTTTTTGGCAGCTCATGATCAATCATTGAGTAAAGTGGATTCACAACTAATGAACTCATTGCTTCTAAGGCAGCACCACAACTAAAATAGTACTCCTACCATGACATACCCACCCAAAAAATAATAATAATAATCAACAAAAAGGCCAGCTGTACATAAAAGAGCATCCAATGACAAGGACTCTTGATGGAAGAGTTTTTAGCTGGGGAAATTGTCTAGTATAAACATCACCACTTCATTTGTTATTCAGATCAATATTTTTGGAAAATGATATCGACACTTTAAAAATTGATAGAGGTATTTCAAAAAATAAAAGAAAGTGACGTTAGAATTATATTGATTTTGTAGTGTCACTATTAATTTTTAGAGTGCCAAAATCAATTTCTTAATTTTTCGGCATATTAAATAAAAGCTAAATTTAAAATACACGCTAGATTTGAGAGGTGAAAAGTCTTCTTCAAATATGAAAATGTATAAAGTACCAAACCTAATTTATGGAGCGCACGATACATTAAAGTGCATCAGTCAATTCATAATAAAGTCAAATCGCATTTCTTTAGATTCACAGAAAAAATATTAATCCTTCCACTAAATAAAACAATTTGTTCTACTACATTTAATGGACGGCTAGGATCATTTATTCGAAATTTGTAATAGGTCCCATAGTGTAATACATGCATAGAATCTGTGTAGTTAGCAGCTCTCGAGGTGTAGCGCATACACTAGGGCTCGTTTGTTTACTGTATTCAAAATTGGATTTGTTCGTTTGGGATATTCAAAATTTTTGCGTAAGGTCCCCAATAATTTTTTTTCTATCTATCGATCTCCATTTATTACACTTTAAAATCTCACTCAAAATCCAAACTAAACAGGGTAGATATCTGACAAGTGGTGCCCGAAGCACCTGATACTTTTCCCATCGTATGGACTTGGGTCCCACAAATGAGTCAAACCGTAAAAAATGGCAAAAGGATTTGACCGTCACTATATTACGATAATCTCGGCACAAAACGCGAAAAAGCAAAGGGGAAATCGGAACCGAAACGACGTCGCCCTCGACCTTTTATCGCGCAGATATCGCGATTAAAATGATTGCGGGGCAAAGTTGGAATTGCAAAGCTGTCGGATTTAACCATGGTTATATGTTGGACCTGTCTCGGGTTAAATCCAGTTAGTACGGAAGGGAGAGAGAGATAATTGCGTCGGTGGAGGTTAACCGCAGGTTATTTTTGGAGGGCTAAATTTCACTTTTGTCCCCACAACTATTCAACGTTTCTTTATCTCATCCCTAGCTTGTCAGTTATTGCAAAATCTGACAATTGATTCGTCTAATGAGTTCTCCATCTGTTAATTTACTGGAAATTGGACGACAACCACTGATTTCTGTTAACACCAAAGAAAAAAGTTATTATTTTTAATCGTGAACACCTGTTGATTAGATGTCCATATTTTTTCTAGGACCAAATGTTCTCTCAACTACACTTTTTTATTTAAGGAAAAATATTATTAATCCTATTATAAAATGGAAAATTATACATTTTTGCATCATTTTTTTTTTATCTATATATAAACGTGATATGTGCCTCTCATATTTGGCATAATTTTTTTCTCATTGATTAAAACATGAAATGATGATATTGAGCCTCAATGTCGACCACATGAGCGAAATAGTCCATTCGTTTGACAAATAGAATTGAGAATCCAAAAATTAGACTAAGTAGATGCCAATAATTCTAACACCACACTCATTCACCTAGTGTGTGTAAGCTCCATCCCTATTGTGAATGTGAGTGTATGAATGGGTGTGGTGGTAGAATGATATTGTCTCTCTATTCCAAAGATATTGTCCGTTTCGCAAAATAAGAATTTAAAAATAACTTACTTTTGCAAAAAATAAAAAATAAAATCTCCACATTTTTTCATAAAATAGAAAGAATTAATTGACATCTAATAATGCAAGAAAAATAATTTACTTTTGAAAAAAATATTATTTTCTAAATTCTCGTTAAGCAGACCGAACAATCTTTTTGCGATATAAGGATTACTATTACTTTAGAAAGTTTAAGGACTCAATAGCTATAATTTATAGATTAAGGATGATGTAGGAAGAAATTCGATAGTCTAGGGAATGAAAGTGGAAATTTAGCCTTTTCGGGTATGGAATTCAGAGAGAAATTAGAGAGAGAATTAGAGGAAGAATCGCTTCGTATATAAGCCATCGGGGCTCTCTCTATAAACCGGACAGGATAAAGATAGAGAGAGAGAAAGAGGGAGAGAGAGTAGTTTTAGAGAGAGAGAAGGTCTTTCCGTTAACAGACGGAGGACCGTCGGCCATGGCAGATTCAAACGACTCCATTTCTGTTGATATGGAAACCATCTATCTCGGCGGAAAGGTTCGATTTTTGAATACGTATATACATGTTTTTTTATGTTTGTATTTTGTCAAGATAGCTGTTTTGATTGTAAAGTTACGAACTTGTTCTTTTTTTTTTTTTTTGGTGATTTGCTCACATTTTGGAATATTTCAAGACTGCATTATTGGATTCTTGTGAGTTTCTTGGTCGTCGGTGTGTTTTATTTTCTGGAAATGTTGGAAGAAATTATTGAACACGTATGTACGTATTTTGAGGTTTGTATTTGACAAGACAACTGTTATGATTAGTAAAGTTACGAACCTGTTCCTTGTGTTTTTTTGGGTGATTTATTCCCTTTTTCTTTTTCTTTTTTTTTTTTTGGGGGTCAGGTGCGTGCTCACGCACACCTCAACCAATTCCTTTTCCGGTCTGGTCGAAGGGAGGTCATCCACGCCTGGACCGGAGAATTCACGAAAAATTTCTTTCTTGCAAAAATTTACTCCTATTTTCGGATATTTCAAGACGGCATTTTTGAATGCTGTTTGAGTTTGTTGAATATCGGTATATTTATTTTTCTTGAAATTGTTTAATTTTCTTAGTTTTCCATTCTCAGAGTCTAAACGGAAGGTTTGAATTGCTTTCATGATTGGTTGTTTTGGTCCATCGATTTTTGGAGTTTTCTTCAGAAATGGAAAGATTGGAAGTTTGATTAGTTTGTGAGGTAGATCTGTTAGTCTGTTTTACCTTTTTGTAATTTTTACGAGAAAATCAATTGTAATAAGTTTCTTGTTTCTTTCTTGTTGATGGGGGAACTTATGATTCTGGGTTTTGAAAAGTGTACCTCTCATGTGCTTTCGAAGCTCGGTTTGCTTTCTTGCCTCTTATTGCGAACGTTAACGATTAATTTCCTTAAGCAGTCCTCTTTCTTTGTCAGAATATGCTGTTAATTGGTCAATTGCTGAGAAACCTAAAAACAGAAGAAGAAGAAAAAAGTGGGATAAAATTGGAATACGAAATCGGAAAATGGAAATGTTGTATTCTTTGTTAAATGATGAAAAGTAAGCTTAGCTTGGATAAATGACAAGGGTTAGCGTTGTAATTTTTATGGTTTTAAAATGAAGTCCTCATCCAACTCTTGTTTCTTGTCAACCAAATAGGGTATAATTGATGATGGATTTGTTAAGGCCGACATTGTTTTGATATTGTTCCTTCCTATTATATTTTTTCTCACTATCTTTTGTTGTTTCTTTTGAATCCTTATTGTTATTGGTAACAAATCTCAATCATACAGAGATGTTATTTCTATATTCATGATGGGGACAGCGTGGCTGTTACTTTATCTTGCTATTTGTTTCTTGGAGTATTTGGTTAGTAGTTGCGATCAATAGTTAATTAGTTCATCTGTGATTGTCTTTTTTATTTGGGAAAATGACAGCCAAGGACGTATTTTGATAATTAATACCCGCCAAGGACATTTTCAGTATTAACAAATGTTCTTAGATTGTCCTTGACGGGTATTAATTATCAAAACATGTCCTGGGCCGTCATTTTCCCTTTTTATTTTATTGGAGTCCATTCTCTTCCTGCTTCCTGCATAGGGTCATTTGCTTTGTTGGGTATTCAACGATTGTAAGCAAGAAGTTTTTCTTTGTTTTATCTTCTTATTATACTACTGTATGGTATGTTGGCGTGGCATTACAATCTGTCTCCAAATGGGTCAGTATCGGTGGCAAGCTTTTCTGGAATGAAATTAGCTGGGAAAATTCTCAGGTTTTGGATGTACTTGAAGGGTCTAAAATATGAAAATTGTTATTGCTCCTACTAAGGGTGTTCTTATCTAAAATACGATGGTACCTATCCATTTACAATTTCTTTGATGGTTTCTTGAAGTTGGGCTTCCTGTATTGGTTCATGCTTGTTTTATTTTTTATCCCGTTGCCATGACAACTTGTTTTCAACCCAACAACACTTTCAATTTTAATGCAGGAACACACTGTAAGAACTGGCCAAGGTTCTGTGTCTGTTATTGTGTATGGAGACCAAGACAAGCCTGCACTGCTTACATATCCTGATTTAGCTCTAAATCGTGAGAGATTTGTCCCTCATGTCTTTCATTTTAAACTTAATTATTCTCTTTTTGCTGTATCGACGTGTTTTGGAACCTTTGTTTCCTTGTTTACCGTTCATCACCTGATTTTGTAACTTTTTGAGCAGATATGTCATGTTTCCAAGGATTGTTCTTTTGTCCCGAAGCAGCTTCTTTGCTGCTTCACAACTTCTGCATTTACCACATCAGTCCTCCTGGGCACGAGGTTTGTGGCTGCTGACTTGTCCACATTAGAGTGGTTCTGTCATTCTTGTTTCACGAATGGCTTGTTTTGTACTTTACTTTTGTCCTTCCTACTGAATGCTATTATTCACGTAATTTATTCGGGGCCTTCCACAAGAGTTCTTGCAGTTAGGAGCCGCAGCACTTTGTCCCGATGACCCTGTGCCATCTGTTGATGACTTAGCGGATCAAATTATCGAGGTTCTCAACTATTTTAGGTACGAATTCTACACTGCTAAGTTGCTGTTACTTTTATCTTTTGAAGTTTCTTGTTCTAATTTTATTTATTAATCTCTTTCAAGATCAGAACTTTAGTTATATTTTTTGGCTTGTATTTTTTCTGGTAGGATATTGTAGAGACTCTTTTCTGAGCTTATTTGTTATTTGGTTTCTTTCTTTCTGAATAGCACTCATAATGATATTTTCGTTTGTGTGGAAAATTCTGTAACTTGATGTCTGATGACATGGATATGACATGTTCAGGCTTGGTGCAGTGATGTGCATGGGGGTCACAGCTGGTGCTTATGTTCTCACTCTATTTGCTGTATGTTTCCTATTTGATATTCTGATTTCTTCAAGTTTTTAATGGTTTTAGGTCATTAAAATTTTCAACGATTTGCATTACAGATGAAATATAGGGAGCGGGTTCTAGGTTTGATACTTATATCCCCTTTATGCAAGACTGCCTCTTGGACAGAATGGTTGTGTAATAAGGTGTTTTCTCCTACCTCTCTTCCATCTGTACATTATAAAGAAATTAGTCTCCATACTGAATCAAATTTCCATCTCCTCTGTAGGTGATGTCAAATTTGCTGTATTTTTATGGCATGTGTGGTTTGATGAAGGAGTTGTTGCTTCACCGGTATTTCAGCAAGGTGTTCTAGACTCAGTTTTTACAGTCTACTTGGGTTCCCTTAATTCGTTTCTGCCCCTGCTTTTTAATTCATGTTAGGTGGTTCTGAATTCATTAAAATTTACAGGAAGTTCGTGGTAGTGCGGAAGTTCCGGAATCAGACATTGTTCAAGCATGCAGAAGAGTTAGTGCTTCATCTATTCAATGAAGTCATGCTAGAGTCGGCCAGAGTGTGACATTGTTTTGATTAATATGATTCTTTTTTTCATCTTCAGTTACTGGATGAGAGACAGAGTGTAAATGTTTTGCGGTTTCTTCAAGCGATTGAAAGGTAATCACCTGGTTGAAAGTTTGGCTCACTTTCTCAATGATTTTATTCCTTTCGCTATTGATAATTAAACAATCTTCTCTACTTTTATTTGCCAACTAGCAGTAGACCTGACATTACTAGCGGGTTGAAGACACTTAAATGTCGGACCCTTATATTTGTTGGGGAGAACTCTCCTTTCCATTCAGAGGCTGTCCACATGACTTCAAAACTGGATAGAAGATACAGTGCCTTAGTTGAGGTATGTGATGCATCATAGTATCTCATAATAGTAATGCGAGATGAACAGAAAATATCTTGTGTATTGTAGAGGCTGCACACACCAAAGGAGGAAAATTGCAATAGATATTTCTAAAATATCTTTTGGCTGACTTGACAATTCTAATTCAAATTGACTAATACCGTATATTTTCCACATTCATGGGAATGTAAATCTATATTTTTAGATATAGATATCTAAAAAGTTCAACTTTTAATTGTTATAGCATGATATGGATTATTTCTCAGCTTTTTGGTATAAAAAATTGTTGGGATTAATGCTCCATCTTCGAATGCTGACAGAAACGTAATCACAAGCATGAACCCAGAGGAAAATTGTTTAGAGATTTCAGCGGTTCAACACCAATATGCCTTATGTCCCCACCCATAGATATCCTAGTTCTCATAGTTTGAATCCCAGTGGTTTATGTTTGACCCCACAGATGACGTGGGTCACCCAACAGAAAATAAGTATGACACGGTTTCACTTTTTATGTTAGTATTGAGTGGTAGATCTAGCTTTTGTCCATTGTGGTGGGCTGCATTACTGGGTAGCTCTCCCCTTCCCCATGGCCCCTCAGTCGGGATTCAGTCCCTGGTCTGTATTATGACTGCCACTTCTAAAGCCTCTCTTGATGTAACAAATGTACTTGAATGAGAAATGGTGTGTTTTTATGCGAGCGTATGGGTTTTGTGCAGGTCCAGGCCTGTGGATCGGTGGTAACGGAAGAGCAACCACATGCGATGTTGGTACCGATGGAGTATTTCCTCATGGGTTATGGATTATACAGGCCGTCCCAGTTCAGCGGTAGCCCAAGGAGTCCCCTCAGCCCGTCGTGCATCTCCCCCGAGCTTCTCTCTCCAGAAAGCATGGGCTTGAAGCTGAAACCTATCAAGACTCGGATCCCTACCCATGTCAAAAGTGCATCCAGATAATATTCAGGAAAGACAAAGGGCTTCACCATTGGATGTATACAAACTCCACATATGTATTTTCCAGTTTTTTTGGGTTCTTTTTACTGGGTAGATGTGGTGGTTTGTAGATAGGAGGGAGAAAATTCTTTACTGGGTATATAATAGGGAGGGAGATTTGAATTCATTCATTTGTAGTCATCAGTCATAAGCATGTCACTCTGAGCTGTATGTGACTCTGTAAATTCGGACACAGAAAAATTCTTTTTATGATTGTGACGAGGACTAAATAATAGTATTCCTATTGAGGAAATGAGTTGAATTTGCTTACCAGTTCTCTCTCTCTCTCTCTCTCTCATGTGTGGCCTGTGATTATGTCTGGTGAAGATATTATTGAGTGAATAAACATTAGACCGGGGAAGATACAGGGCATGTGACACCCTGTTGATAGGGAATGTTAATTGGAGATGAAAAGACGGTTTTGCCCCAATGAATATGGACAATTTGGTCGTGGTCCATAAATCGATGGCAGCGGAGATGTCTGGCCCTCCTACCCTTGGACGTGACCCACATCATTGAATACTCGGACACACTTTTTCTGTCCGGATTTAATAGTTCTTTTTTGGAGTTTGTGTCATTCTTTAATCGATTATATTTTTCAATTTATAATATTTTATGTGATTTTGAAAATATTGTATTATAGAACTAGTCGAGATTTATCAAACAAGATTCATATTCGATATGAAATTCATTACGGATTCAAAGATATAACCAGTTTTTTAGTCGGTTAAAAAAAAACTACGGACAATTAAATCCGGACGGAGGGAGTACAAATTTGCCATTAGTCTCATGTTTTCCAGACAATACAATACAATGTTATCGTTTGTTCGGTCGTTAACTTTAGGGTTCTGAAATTTGTTAAGGTATGCGTAAGTTGACTTGAAAATTCAGTTATTTAAAAAATATATACGTAATGTTGTTTTAGAGTAGCAAAATTCGAACCCCCGAAATAGAGCCCTCACTCACTGGTTCCACCTTTGTTTTTTTTTTTTGGGGAGAGAGAATCATCAGTAGTTTGTTTATCGAGCGGTGTCCCTTTCAGAAGTAAAATATCCACAGTTTCATTCCTTGGCTGAGGAGGAATAGCATCTTGGCTTTACTTCTCCCACACAAAATTCCAGAAGAATCAATGATCATGTGCTTTGCTCCCCATTATAAGAACCAGTGATCTCCAAGAAAACACAGCATGAGTGCATGATTTTTTGACATATATCTGTCCCTTCACTTCATTTCATTTCAAGGATCTCCACAGTTTTAGTAAAACCATCTGTAGAAAATGGGAGCTGTAACAGTTTTGTTCGGTTCGATGTAGGAAAACATGTACGCTTGTGCATCAGAATACCCACTTTAGGCTAGAGTATTGACACCAACAAAAATGGTTTTGGCATTATCATTTTCCAAAAAAAAAAAAAAAGACGACTCATGATGTATATCAAATGGACTCATCAATTATAAGGCTTAAATTTTTAAGTGATTATGACACAAAAAATTGTCCCTAAATAAATGACTAGGCCGCAAATCTAGGCTTTTAAAAACATGCATTTTTTTTTTCAAAAAATTGGGAAAAAAATACCTTGGATGGAGGGAGTATATATATCATAGGATTGGCGATATAATGTCTGACTAGGGTGATGCAGAGTAGTCACTTTTTACGAAACTATTTGCAAGAAAAGATCACGAACTTCCTTATGTTAAAGATTCTCTTTTTGGTACTCCCTCTTCGAACACACGATAATGAGAAAACTCTCAATTTTTTTTTATTCAATAAACAACTAACTTTTAATGTCACCTTACAACTTATTTTATACTAGAAAACTAAGACCAAAAAGGAATCAGCAAAACAGGAAGCTGAATCTTGGTAAATCGCTAATTGACTCAATAATTACCAAAATCAAAAGATTTGAAATATTCTCAAATCTAAATACTAGAGAATAAAAGAAAATTTGCCAAAACAAATGGCACTTAAAAGCGGAATATTCAAAAATAATTTATTACCAAAATAATAAAATAAGATAGCTATTTCTTAAATAATAAGCTATTTCCATTTTGCATCATTAATGATGTAGAACATAAATATGAAGAATATATATTAATTATGCATTATTTTGAGTTTATTGTTTGTTAAGAAATTCCGTTTTAGTTGCCACTTGTTCTGGCAACCTTATATTTCTTTCTTGTATTTGATTTCCTAGTTAAAGTACAATTTTTTGTTTTTTGTAATTTTCGTCAATTAATTGATTCAACTTCTTTTTGAGCAAATCAATTAGGGTTAGGGGTTTCTTCCTATTTAATAAGTTGAAAGCCTTCAGGTTGGGAGAGTTATTGATTGTTATTGAATGAAAAGAGTCTAAAGAGCGCTTCTTTAAACCATTATCGTTTGTGTGTTTCCTTGTTGCATCATACGGTGAGGCAAAGAATGACAAAAGATTTACTTTTTTGCTTGAAGATGAAAGGTAATTTGAAGATGAAGAATTTCTGTTTAAAGGCCTCTTCATTGGATTAGGAGGCATTTCCGCTAACCAAAGGTTTTGTTCTTATTCAAAAAAGATTCGCGTTTGTTAATATTGTGCCAAATTTTGATGTATTGTTGGTTCGTTTTGACGAGAGGAACAACAAAAGTAAAAAATTATATTTTCTACACAATTATTTTTAAAAATATCAAAAAAAAAAAAACCAAAATTATTGTTTACAATTTTTTGGTTAGCGAAAACGTCGCTCTTAGTAGTTCAGATATGCGGGCTTTAGTTAGGTAAGGGAAACACCAAACTATACCGGCTTGTTAGGATTAACAATAATTCAGTATAACTAACTAATTAAAATGGCGTTCCACTTTTTAAAAAAGAAGGTAATTTCAAGGTCAAATTATGTGTTGACACAAATAATTTTCTTATCAATAATCAATATGGATTTTGTTTGATAGATCTCATTGAAATCTTTTAAACGGTGCAAAAAAAATTGAAAAATTATTTTTCATTTTCGTTACATTTGAATTTGAAATTATATTCTTTTTGAAAAAAAAGATTTTGAGAGAAAGCGAAACGGGATCTAATTAGAGACAATGGGAGGGATGGGCCAACCCGATTGGTCTCCATGAGGACCTTTTTGGTGTCTGGTCAATATAATTTTTTTGACTGTTAAAATTTTCAAGTCAATTCACATCTCAGCAAAAACAATTTTGACTGTTAAAAGGTGTTCGGTCAAAGTAACTTTTTCGACTGTCAAAGACATCTTATCTACATCGGAATTTGAGAATTAAAAAAAAATTACTTTCGTACTATTTAACTTTAAAAATCAAACCTGATCGATTGTACGGAAAGAAAACTCAAAAACCAAGCAGACTAAGGGGTTGTTATTCTCAATGAGCCATTGGCTTTTCCGCAAAAAATGAGCCAAACAAATAAAAAAAAAACGAAAATAGCTAATAAGCCAATTATTTGGTCTTTATTCAAAAAAATTGAATTTTGGTAAAAAAATTTTACTTTTTAGATTCCTCTCGTCATGAGGATACAATAATCCCCAAAAAATTGACAATAAGCCAAGTGATACGAAAAAAATTTGAATAAAGACAAAAAATAAGCAACTTTTGCTTATTTATCCGAACACCCCTTAATTATTGAGCTTAAAGACAAATTGTCTAGTCAATACAATTATGGTGCAGTCAGAGCCTCCCTCTCTCTCATCAACATAAACCAGCGGAGGCGGGGGAGCTGCTGCCCCTTTTAAGGGGCAACAGCCTGCTATTTTGGTCGTATGGGGTCCATTTCAGTCTTGCTATGATGATCAGAAACATTTATTTTGTAGAGCTCGTCAAGTAAAACAAGTGTTTCAAAAATCAGCTTGAAGAGATATCATTAAGAGTCTTATCGAAACAATTTTATCTTGAAAAAATGGATCGGAAACACTGGATCAAATCCACTGGAACCCATTATTGTCAAGTTATATGTGTTCCGATCAGGTAATTAATGACATTCGATCGAGCTGATTTTTGATACAATTGTTTTACTCGACGAGCTCTACGAAATGAACATTTCTGATCATCAAAGAGAGATCGAAGCATACCCCATTCGGCCAGAACAGCAGGTTGCTGTCCCTTTAAAGGGCAGCAGCTCCCCCGCCCCGCATAAACCAATAGGTCCAATACTATTCCTTGACGTCTCTTACTACTCCAGTATTTTCTATTTTCGGAATCCCACCAACAAAGGCGTTGTGGGTTTTTCTTTCTTGCCTTGGCGGATGTCCAAATTCTTTATTTAACACGCGTTAAACAACAGGATTTAACCACAATATATTACTCCTATATTACAGCACAGTAAACGTTTTCGATTCTTTCCCCTTTGCCTGCATCAACTGTTTCTTGAAAGTTGAAAGTATCACATACCCAGATATCCCCTCTCTCTCTCTCTCGAACTATGGCAAAGGGGAGAGAAGAAGGGGAGGGGTGTGTGCATTGGGATGGGGTTATAGAGGGTATGCCTCTTATTGCAAAGGAGTTGATTGCTGGGGGTGTGGCTGGTGGGGTTGCAAAAACTGTTGTAGCTCCCCTTGAGCGTGTCAAGATCTTGTTTCAGGTACCCTTTTTGTTATTATTATCTGCTCCTCTTCTTGATTACGATTCTTGATTGCTTTAAGCTTCTTGATTCCGCTGCTTTTGATTCTTTCTTTCTTTTCATATTTAAGTTTCGATTGAGAATAACTATTTCTTGTTCTAAATTAAGTATTTGAGTTGAGGAAGTTAATCGCGGTCAGTGGGTTCTGTTAAAATCGTGTTGAATTGTGATTTCGTGTACTTTGGACCAAGGTTACTTGAGTTTCAGTTCCATTTTCCCAAGAGTTTTTTTTTTCTTTTTCTTGAATATGTTGCATAGAAGCGATATTAGGACCACCACATTGCCGGAAATCGAGGAATGAAGCTGAACGAACTACATTTGTCTGTGATGTCATGATGATTTTTTTAATAACTCTGGAATCCGGCTGGTCCACTAATCCGGGGAACCAATATCACCGGTCCACTGGGGTGGGGGGAGGGGACAATCAAACCAGGAAAACCCTGCATGGACTGCCCCAACACAGGAATTGATTACACTCGGGTGAGAGTCGAACTTCAGACCAAAGGCTTCTCAAGGCTTTGGTTCTCAAGGCCCCTGGTTGCTAGGTGAACATCACCGTGCCAATTTCTGCAATAACTATATGAGTCTAATTGATTAATTACAATCCCACTAAATGAAAGGACTATTTATTGCCTAGCTATGCTCTGGTACCCACCCTATTTCTGATGATATGGAAAGGTATTGATTAGGTTTCATATCCAAGTATTGAAGGGATGGTGTCATTACTTATTCTATTTGTTTTGGGAAGTTAGATATATCACTCTTAACAATAAATTGGGAAGTCCAATGAAATGAGTGAAAATTCTCTTCTTTCCGCCTAAGGTCTTTCTTCTTAATGTCTGATCCTCTCAGCCATATATTAGCAGAAAAATAAAAGATTGCGATTGATGAGTTGGGTATAAGTAACTCATATTTACTTCACAGCGATTTAGAATAGATGCCTACTTCTAGCCCTCCCCAATGGATCCAACCTGGATGATTTGCAGTAGAATCTTTGGGGATATTGTTGCTATTTGATGGCAGGGTATCATCAAGTTGATTTAAGAATGTTCCAACCAATGAGACTATGGTAGATTTTGTGGATCCATCTGGCCTGTTTTTGTTGCGGTGAATTTTGTGAATCCATCCAGCCTGTTATGGTAAGTGATGATGGCCACATCGAAGCATAATCTTGAGTCGTGGACACTCTTTAGACGGGGTCTGACTCCCCATGTATAGACTCTTTTTTTTTGATCGGCATAAACATTTTATTAATGGGGAAAGGGGAAGGGGATTCAAACCATGTATAGACTCTGAAGACCACACTTCTTCAAATACAGATTCTCTCTCTCTCTCTCTCTCTGGCAGTCTGGCTGCCTTACTTCTCCCCATTTCCACCTCTAGGTTGCGCCATCTTAGTGCCTTCCCTTTCCCAGATCACAATGTAATTCATTACGCAGTACCCAATATTGCATTGCTTTTGGATTGGCAATAAAGATTGCTCTGGCAGAAGATCTCAACTTTTGAAAGAACTAGATTCTCTTGAAACTATGGTACTTTTACTGTTGCTGGTCATCTTTCTCATATGAACCCAAAAAAAAAGGATTGTGTTGGATATTTGCACTTTTATATATACGGAGTAGACATGGGTATGCTGGATGTCAGTAAGTATTTCTCTGATTAGGCTGGTAGATCCGCTATTGATATTGGATCAATAATGTATTGTCTTGCTTTATTGGAGATCAGAATTGTTTATCTGTAGGCTTCTACTTCTCAAACATAAGTAATGGAACTGGATTTTGTTAGGAAGCAGACCATCCATAAAAGTTAGAAGAAAAACTCATTGTTTCCCTTTAGTTCTGTTTTTCTTGTTTCAGACCAGAAGAGCAGAATTTCAGAGCATAGGGTTACTGGGATCGTGTAAGAAGATTGTGAGAACAGAAGGGTTGCTGGGCTTTTACAGGCGGGTATTTGCTTAGAATTGTTTGATTACGTAATCTGTGAATATTTTTTTTTGTACTGTTTTCCCCTCCTTTTTCCCGACCATGTATTTATATGCATGTGGACAAACTTATCTTCAGAGGGAATGGAGCGAGTGTCGCTCGAATTGTTCCTTATGCCGCATTGCATTATATGGCATATGAGCAGTATCGTCGGTGGATTATACAGACTTTCCCAGACATTGGAAGGGGTCCTGTTCTTGATCTCGTGGCAGGATCATTTGCTGGAGGAACTGCTGTGCTGTTTACTTATCCTCTTGATTTAGTTCGTACTAAGTTGGCATACCAGGTGAATAAAACTAATAAGAATTTGCTTTTCTTTTTCGTCCTCTCTGTGTGTCTAGTTCCCCAAACTGACGATCTTATAGATGAGACTAGTTCGAAGATGGAAGTTACAAGATGGATTTTTATGATAGTGCAGGTTGTGGGATCACCAAAGTTAAATGTTAAAGGGCTTGTTCATAGTGAACAAGTATACAGAGGGATTGTGGATTGTTTTTTCAAAACCTACAAAGAGGCTGGGATAAGAGGTCTATACCGTGGCGTGGGTATGTCTAACTGCAGTATTTCCGTAGACTTCGTACAAGGTCTAATTGGTTAAGCTATCTAACATGTTGACACTGTTTTCAGCTCCATCACTCTACGGAATATTTCCTTATGCTGGCTTGAAGTTTTACTTCTACGAGGAAATGAAAAGCCATGTCCCTCAGGAACACAAGAATGATTTAGTGGTGAAACTTGTGTGTGGATCCATTGCGGGTTTAATGGGTCAAACTTTTACATACCCTCTCGATGTTGTTAGGAGGCAAATGCAGGTAATCTCTCTCTCTCTCTCTCTCAAGCGGTTCCGGGGACCCATAAAAAAACCTCTAAAAAAACCCCCCAAATCTTAATCTCATAGTTCCCCCTCAAATTTTGATGATCTGAGCAGGTCAATGTGTTCAGAACGTGATTTTAAGGGTGCCTGCGAGAAATTGGCAAAAAAAATAACCGGGAAGGGCTTGATTTGAGTAGTTTTTTATTGAACTGTTCAATAAAGTTCAATAAAAAACTGTTCGGATGAAGCCCTTCCCGGTCATTTTTTTTGTTGATTTCTCGCGGGTACCCTTAAAATCACGTTCTGATTACATTGAGCAGCTCGTATCATCAAAATTCGATTGGAAACTTTGGGGGGGTTTTTTTAAGAGATTTTTTTAGAGGTCACCGGAATTGCCCCAATATATATATATATATATATATATATATATATATATAAACACACACACACACATACACACACACACGCACAAAACTTCAGGTAAGGACGCCTTTACCTTGTTAAGGTAAGAACCTCCCATTTCTCGATCGAATTTTGATGATCCGAGCCGCTCAATGTCTTCAGAATGTGATTTTAAGAGTACTCGCTAGAAATTGGCAAAAAAAAATGACCGGAAGAGCTTCATCTGAGCAGTTTTTGTTTATTTTTAATCGAACGGTTCAAATAAAAATTGTTCGAATGAAGCTCTTCTCGGTCTTTTTTTTTTTACTGATTTCTCGCGGGTACCCTTAAAATCACGTTTTGAACATATTGAGCGGCTTGGATCATTGAAATTCTATCGGGAAAGCGGAGAAAAGGGGAGGTCCTCAACTTAATACGGTAAGGGCGCCCTTACGTGAAGGGGACTCATATATATATATATATATATGCAACTAAAACTCAATGTTATATCAACTCCCTAAATTTCTGAGGTACCCATGTCGGATTGTTGAACTTGGATAAGGTCTGCAAGTATATGAGTGATATGTCCAGTATTCCTAGTTGGACATGAACCCAAGAAGTATGTATAAGTTGTTGAGATTGGTACATGACCATCAATAGATCTCCATTGAATACATAAACTGCTCTATTTTAGCCTGCAAACAGCCTTTACTACTGAAAAATAGAAGCAGCAATATAATAAATATAGCGTATGAGATTGTCATTCAAGCGTTTGGTTTGCTGGAAAAATTTCAATGTACATGGTAATCATCGTGTACTACTTATGGTGAACGGCCATTCCATTGGAAGGAATGACCAACCATTTGATTGGGAGGCAAATGGATCATACCATTCCTTCCCGAAATCATTCCAACTAACCAAGCATTAACACTTGTCCAAATCTTACACTCATATCCCAGTCTATGTAACACTAATGAAAGCATCGACTGATAAATAGAACAATAAAATTGTGGTGACAGGTTCAACGACTCTTGTCGTCTAATAGTGGAGATTTGAAAGGTACAATGGAAAGTCTTGTTAAGATTGTCCACAGTCAGGGGTGGAGGCAATTATTTTCTGGGCTCAGCATCAACTACCTCAAGGTAAAAATACAGTTGTCGCTCAGAAGAATTCTTCTTATTCTTTCTGTCTGTGACATGGATATAATTTTTTTGGTTGGTGTATTGTCAGGTTGTGCCATCAGTGGCGATTGGTTTTACTGTTTATGATGTTATGAAATCATTCTTAAGGGTCCCGTCGCGAGATGAAGCCACTGTAGAAGTGGTGACCAACAAGAGGAACACCCAACCATCATCCCTGCACTCATGACTACCCCATTTTTTGGAACTCAACAACAGCTAGCCACATTGACCCAGTTGTTGAAGGGTACTTGTGCTTGGCCATCTTTACAATGCTGAAGGCTGTGGTCTATGTTTCAGACCATTTAATAAGGTAGATACATTTAGCTAAGCTATGGCGATTATTAATAAGATCCGTATATATCATTGATTCAAGATTTCAACACAGCTTTGTATATTCTCTCTTGCTCAAGGTTGCAGATGTGCAGTTTAATGATCTCATTAAAGGACTGCTTTGTTGTTGCTCATAAGGCTCAATCTCTTTTTCTCATCATAGTTTGTGTTACTTTGCATTAGCAACCACCATTCGGATGAGGGAACAAGAGTAATAGTGGGGCTATTCTTGAGCATTATTCAGGTAAGGAGAATTGACTCGAGTTCAAGTGGAAAGCCAAATTGCATGAAATGCCTCGTTAATATTGAAATGCCTCGTTAATATTATCCAGGAACATTGCAATCTCATCCGAATTCTGAGTTGGCCCATTCAACAAGATAACATCTCACAAAGCACAATAGAAAGTTGCATTTACAAAAATGCAGGACATTTTACAAATGTGAACACAGACATTAATAGACCTAGTAAACCACTCAGCGGAACTCTACGAATGACCCGACTTCAAATGTGTACGGCATGGAAAACGTTACACATTAGCAAGCTAGGAAATAGCCAAGTATGATTTACCTTCCAAAAGTAACAGGCCACGGTTTTATTTAGCACGCATAGACAGGTACCAGACACTTATATAGATACCCGTACCAGACACTTGTTCTTGAATCTATGTAACATAACTCAGAAGGCGGCTCTTTTGCCTCTGTGCTTCTCACACCTCTCCCTTCCATAGACGGGCGTTCTACGGAAGATGGATCCATTCGCTGTGCTAGCCGCACATATATCTGATGAACTCCCTCCAGTGTCATAGCCCGCATGCCTTTATGCTGCTGACACCTTTTTCTACCTTCAGCTGGCGGCCTTCTGCAAGCGGAACCATCGTCCAAGGTAGCTTCACAAGTAGGAGAATAATATTCTATGACAACACTTCTACATGGGATTGATTTTTTTTTTTTCTTTTTTGCTCGGCTGGGACTGATTTTTTTTTGATCCGCCTATATGGGACTGATTGATGAGTCGAATTACCAAATGGAGTATGGACTGATTGATGAGTCGAATTGCCGTATGGAGTCGAATTACCGTATGGCCATGGAGTATGGACTGATTGATGAGTCGAATTACCGTATGGAGTATCAAACGCACTGGATAACTTGAGATTACCGAAGGGACATTGCTGTAGTCAATGGATGAGATCCATTGGCTGGCACTCATTAGCCCTCATCCAGTTGTTGACCAGTGTGAGAGATTGGGCACCGCTTGAAGTACTTCCCTGAAGTTTTTGGAAAACATCTTCAAGGCGACGAACACCATTGTTGCCTTTGTTCAATGCATAATCATAGGTGTTAAGCAGTCGAGTTTCTGCCTCTTCAGCCTCCTCCTTATTTTCCATCTGTTTAGCAATTAAGAAATGAATAATAAGAAGCACAATTAATCACTTCAAATTTGCTGGCACCCACTGTTTTCTACATCTTGAAGAGGCAACTAATTCTAAACATGCACACTTGCATAGTTAGAAGTATCCATGCACAAAGCAATCACAAGGTATCAAACGTTACAACACGGACACGAATACTCGATATAGACATAGCTGACACACGATTTTGAACCATCGAAGGACACAAAACGACAAGCCTAAGACGCCTTAAAAATATACAGCTGCTAAGTTTACTACTCCGTACTATATCTCTTACATGTGATAGTGTCTTAGTGTCTTCAAAGCTTATAAAAATAACATCAGATAGTCACCATAAATATCAAGATTCAAAACACAATTGATGCAGACATCTTGTAAATGTCTCAAAGTGTACTAAGAGTGCAAATTCCCCCCCACCCCCTTAAGAATGTGAACTGTGAACAGTGTTGATATGCAAAGAAACATCGCGTAGGTCTTCTTTGGGGGTATAAGAAGTGTTGCCAAACTGTCCCCTAAGTGTCCGCGAACTAAACAGGACATCACATCATCGCTGGTTTTCATCCTAAGAATAAGAGATGTAATTGCTGTCGTTTTCAAACCTGTATCGACCGTTTGTGCTTATCTTCTATTACCCAAGGAAGATCGAATTGCACCATCTATTAACCAAGGAATTAAGTTCAAGCAGTTTCAAAATAACGACGAAAAAAATGAAGATGTACTTACAGGAGCCCATCTATACACGATGGTGTAGCCCCTGGAGAAGGCCTCCGAAAACGCTCCATGCCCTTGTTGGAGTACATAATCATTCACCTGACCATTGGAGTTGCCATTCTTTAAATGAGCGCCGTCGCGGCCATAAAGCTGCAGTCTAGTCCTAACATCGCCACTTTGTCCAAGGTAAAAGGGAACTGGATCAAGATTTCCGATCTTGCTTCCTGAATGAGCTCCTGAGATAACTATGCCAAGCTCATAAAGCCCTGGACATGAATAACAGTTCGGGAGATTGTGAACCCTGTATCTCTCTGCTCCTATCCACAGGGAGTGGTCTTCCCAATCAGAAGGCCCGACGAGAACCTGCACAGATAAATACATAGGAAAATTCAGAAAGTTATCTTATAACAGAAAAAACAAGCTTCAAAATTATCTTTGACGTTGTCTTGCTCTTACACAATACACAGCCTTGGATAAAACTCAACCCAAATACTGTTTGGAGTAGTTCACCAAAAAAAAAAAAAAAAACTGTTTGGAGTAAGGGTGCCCTCATGCTTCTATGTTCCGAATGACTTTGATACCGAGAGTGGGGGTTCACTTCACACTCTCCCATATGCACGGTGTGCTCATCCGGTAGCGCCTGTCCTGTGCAGACCAGAGACACTCACCCTATCCATTCTTGGTAGGCTGGTACCTAAAGTCTTCGGCGGAACTCAAAAAAAAAAAGAAGCTATTGTAGTAATGACTCTCTTTTTGGTACCAACAATTAAGATTCGCTTTCGCCTACGTGCTGCATCAAAACCCAAATCACAAGCTTCTAATAAAAAATGAGTAGTTAGAGCAAGATTTGTAATATGCATGTCTCTCACGCTTATATGCTTCATTTTGCTTTGGTACCCAGGCTACCTGTGACTTGGCTTCACTCTCTAATTCACGGTCATTGACATGAAAAGACTAACTTGCCGATGAAAGTTCGTTGGAGCAAGAATGTATGAAATTCCTCCACCCCAGTTTCACAAAGGCTCTCACATGAAGGCTGGGCAAATCGATAATGTGTTTGGAACTTAGGGAAAGAAACGGAAAAGAAAATATAGTTTTAAATATTCCTTCCCAATGTTTGATTTCTAGAGAAAGAGAAGAGAAAGTTTGAAAAACAAATTCAATTTTCTCCAATTTCTTCTTAATTTTCTCTCTCATTTTCTAACATTATTATTTTTCCTTCTTTTACCCTTCCATCCCCAAGTTCCAAACAAAGCCTAAATCTTTTCTCTCAACCCTCCGATGTTTCCTGACTTGAATTCCCACTAATAAGAGTGTCTACAATGACATAATCAAATCAAAAAGATTTATTAAGTTAGCAATGTTAGTCCAAAATAAGTCTCACAATGAACTCCGTACAATTCTAGGCAAAATTTCACCCCGTCGCTCCGCCCTTGCCCATCGAATGGAAACATTTTACATTTGGCCTTAATTTCGAAGAAATGACGATCACTAAAGATCACAATTGAATCAGAAGGTCCTCAATTTGATTGTCTAAATTGAGAAGAAGGAAAGCCAAGCCGACAAGTGAAAAGTAAAATGTAGAAAATCAGCATAATTATATATGCATGCATGTATCTGCATGGAGAGAGAGAGAGAGACCTTCCATTCGTAGAAAAGAGAGTCGTGTTTGGGGTGGAAACAGTCTTCTCTCTTCAACCTGTTGTTGCTCGACGACACTACCTGAAACTCCATTTCCTCTCACAGTCGAAGCCTTGAGGCAAACAAACGGAGGTTATTACTCGCGCCGTTTAAATAGCGCGCACATAGTTTCTCACAATTCCAGTTTTTAACTCCAATAGGAATCGTCTTAGAAAAAGAACTTTTAAAAAAGGAAGATAATTTCAAGTTCAAAAATTATGTATTTACGTAAATAATTTTTCTACCAATATGGATTTTGTTTGATAGATCCCATTGAGATCTTTTAAACAGTGCAAAAAAAATTAAAAAATTATTTTTATTTTCATTATATTTGAGCTTGAAATTACCTAGCTTCTTTTTAAAAAAGAAGGTTGAAAAAGAAATCGGAACAACACCTAAATAGGTCCCCCCCTACAATGTCCCAATTTTGGTCGTGGGCCAGCATTCGACGGGGGTCAAACTGTGGCGCTTGGGCCTGCCACGCTATGTTATAAGGAAATAGAGTTGCGCATTTACCATTAGCTACGGGTTTTGGTAAGATGGGATGGTAAACGCTTGATCCTACAAGTGATATCAGAGCCAAGGTTGTGGGGGTTCGACTCCCCTAAATGGCATGCTGCTTGCCGGGGAGGGGGGATTGTTGGTCGCAGGCCTGCATCCTGTCCATGCAGATCGAACCGTGGCGCTTGGGGCCTACTACGCTATGGTATAAGAAAATAGAGTTGTGCCTTTACCACTACTTGCGAGTTTTGGTAAAATGATAAGCGCTTGATCCTAAACCCAAGACTCTCCCAACCTGCCTTCTACTTATAATTTTTCATTAACATCCTTCGATTTCGCTCTCAATTCTTGCTATGCGCTTCTGTTCTCAATCTTTGTTTTTTTGCCGATTTAGAGGCTGCACACGTTAACATGAGTAATAACCTTCAAAAAATTAAACCTTCACTAGGTACAATAAAAATTTTGAACCAGTTTTTTTTTTTAATCCGCAAAATTTTGAACCAATTGAAAAAGTATAAGAAAAGGGATGAAGTTAGTCGGAGTTATAAAACTTGATTTGAAACAATTTTATAAGACCAACTTTGACTCATAAACAAGTGATGCAACCCTTTTCTATTTTAATGTCATTTTGAGTAATTGGGCTTAACCTTTTATACTAGGAAATCTGCTACTGCCACGTTCGTTTTAGGGAATCTTTTTTTTATTTATTTATGTCCACACAATGATTTGTTTTTCGAGAGTTAAAAAGAAAAGGACAGGGTAAAAGAAATTAAAACAAAAGCCATAGAAAAACTCAACTATATCCGGAACTGTTCGATATACATTAGTTTTAGCATTGTTTGAAAGAATTGTAGTTAGAAAAATCTAAAATTTCTCATGTACACGTATGCACTATTTTTTCCTTTCCTGTTTTTCCTCAATCACAATATTAGGGTTGTCCATGGTCCGGATTGGATCGGATTCCTATGAATCCAATCCTAATCAATATCTCACAGTTTTTAAAAAATGTAATCCAATCATAATCCAAAAGTCTCATGGTTCGGTCCCGGTTTTATCTATGAATTTTCTTCCATAAAAATAAAATGATGCTACTACAACTAAAAATGCAAAGTACAAACTTTTTGAATTCGTATCTAGACCATTAATCCACGAACAAAATTCAAAAAACACGGATCAATTCGATCTGTACCGATTTCACAGTTATCTATTTTTCTTGTACAGCCCTACACAATATCATCTTGCTCCTTCGCTGCGAAGGAAAGAACAAGTGTATAGGCCCCACCCCTCCCTTTTGGGGGCAATAATTCCATATGCTTTTCATTGAGTTGAAAGCTTTGGATCAAAAGAAAGAGGCTAGTTTTTGTAGGGTATGATGAAAGACTTCAATGATTTTACTCAACAATTTTTTATAGGGAGTGATTTTGCCACTCTTAATTTTGTTAATGTCATTTTTTTGTGTGTTTTCATTAAATGATTTGTTTTAGTAAAGAAGAAAAGAGACATTAGAGAAAAGGAGAGTGACAAAATCAATTCACTTCTCCATTTTTCACAGGCAATAATTCTAAAGGTATGGTTGGTACACTGCACCCATGTGAATTAGTCGCATCCAGTTGAATAGTACTAGCAATAATTTTGGGGTGAGTAAAAAAGGAGAGTAGCTACGCTGTGGTATGGTTGCCACTGCAGGGTATTTGCGTGGATTTGCATGGAGGCCTTTGGCCACCTAGTCACCTTAGTGGTGCTGTGGTGACGGTCTGTCCTTCCGGACAGTAGCTATGGCTCGAACGGGACATTCCACAGCGGGTAGGGAGCCCCTATGATCAAGCCCAAGGGGAATCGCTACGCTGGTCGTCCCCTCCCAAAATGACCGGGGACACCATAACATCATCCGTCAGTTTCTGGTTCATCGTTTTATTTAATATCATGAATCGTGAGAGCCTTGTACCATTAAATTTATACGCTTAGTAGTGTCTGCGCGCAGGATGTCTCCTTTAAATCCAATCTGGGATTATAAATAAGTTCAATGTATCAGGAACTTATTCCAAACTAATTCAAAACTGTAAACTATTAAGGCAGGGAATGGGCAAAATCACATCCTCCCTAGCTTGGTGAAAAAATTTGAGAGGACAGACACATTTTCAGGCGGGGTAATCTTACCTCTATTGGAATATCGGGGGAGAACCACAGCACTCCAAGACGTACAACAGCAGGAATCAACTTGAAAAGGAATGGGGTAGTCACCTGCAAACTATTTGATGAGCATATATATGTCGATAGAGCCTGCATTAGGCGGCGATCAGAAGCATCGACATTGAGTTTTACCATATTTGTTAATAAAAAAAAAATTTACGTTCAAAAACTTGTTTTAAGGTTCAATCTCAACCAACGGGCAGTGCCATTAACGTCGGGATCATACCAAATTTTTGATGGGCTCGTACCAATTTTTTTTCCTACAAGTACAAAAAAAGTTAAGAAAGTGTATCGATCTAATTAATGAAACTACACAATGTAAATACTAGTAATTTTACTTGTACGTTAAAAATCCGGTTCCTAATTATTCTTTTTTAGTTTGGTAGATTAACTCCAAACAGAATCAGTAAACCAAATGATAGTACTTTCCAACTAAAAAAAAAAATCTAAGAACGACCCCAATCTATATGTTATTTTGTCCATGTTTTTGTTTAACGGTGATATCTATAGTGTCATCACTGCATACACATATGGACTTGGGGCACAAACGCGAAACGAGTATGCAAGTATGTCATTTATTTATGAAACGCCGTGTCCCTCAGGAACACAAGAATGACATAGTGGTGAAACTTGTGTGTGGATCCATTGCGGGTTTAATGGGTCATACTTTTACTTACCCTCTCGATGTTGTTAGGCAGCAAATGCAGGTAATCTCTCTCTCTCTCTCTCTCTCTCTCTCTCTCTTAATATATGTGCAACTAAAACTCGAAGTTGTATCAACTCGATCCCCACATTTCTGAGGTACCCATGTCGGATTGTTGAATTTGGATAAGGTCTGCAAGTATATGAGAGAATATTCCTAGTTGGACATGAACCCAAAGAAGTATATGTACAAGTTGTTGAGGTTGGTACATGACCTCCATTGAATACATAAAGTACTACTCTATTTTAGCCTGCAAACAGCCTTTACTACTGAAATATAGGAGAAGCAATATATAGCGTCTGAGATTGTCATTCAAGCGTTTGGTTTGCTGGAAAAAAATGACAGAATGTACATGGTATCAGAAGAATTCTTCTTATTCTTTCTGTCTGTGACACGCGTACATGGATGTAATTAATTGTTCTAATTGGTTGGTGTATTGTCAGGTTGTGCCATCAGTGGCGATCAATTGGTTTCACGGTTTATGATGTTATGAAATCGTTCCTAAGGGTCGATCCCGTAGCGAGATGAAGCCACTTTAGAAGTAGTGACCAACAAAAGGAACAACAACGAACCATCATCCCTGCACTCATGACTACGTACCCCATTTTTGGAACTCAACAACAAGAACATCGACCCAGTGATTGGAGGGTACTTGTGCATGGCCTTTCTTTACAACGCTGAAGGCTGTCGTCTATGTTTCAGACCATTTAATAAGGTCGATATATCCATTTAGCTAAGCTACGGCGATTATTAATAACGCGTGTGTGTATATATATCATTCATTCAAGATTTCAACACAGCTTTGTATATTCTCTCTCTCTCTCTCTCTCTCTCTCTCTCAAGGTTGCAGATGTGAAGTTTAATGATCTCATTAAAGGAGTACTGCTTTGTTGTTGCTCATAAGGCTCAATCTCTTTTTCTCATCATAGTTTGTGTTACTTTTCATTAGCAACAACCATTCGGAAGAGAGAACAAGAGTAACAGTGGCCGGGGCTATTCTCGAGCATTATTTGGGTAAGGAGAATTGACTCGAGTTCAAGTGGAAATTAAGCCAAATTGCATGAAATAACTCATTAATATTGTCCAGGGTCATTGCAATCTCTCATATTCCGAATGCTGAATTGGTCCATTATTCAACAAGATAACATCTCACAAAGCACAATAGAAAGTTGCATTTACAGAAATGCAAGACATTTTACAAATCACAATACAGACATTAGTAATAGACCTAGTAAACCACTCAGCAGACCTCTACGAACGACCCGACTAATTCAAATGTGTACGGCATGGAAAACCTTGCACATTAACAAGCTAGGAAATAGCTGCGTACGATTTACCTTCCA
Organism: Rhododendron simsii; assembly: GCA_014282245.1. Classification (NCBI taxonomy): domain Eukaryota; kingdom Viridiplantae; phylum Streptophyta; class Magnoliopsida; order Ericales; family Ericaceae; genus Rhododendron; species Rhododendron simsii. The sequence goes on along the minus strand of CM024955.1, from coordinate 35,580,990 downwards.
AAGGTAACAGGCCATGGTTTTAGCACACATGGACAGGTACCAGACACTTGAACTCAAATCTATGTAACATAACTCAGAAGGCGGCTCTTTTGCCTCTGTGCTTCTCACACCTCTCCCTTCCATGGACGGGCTTTCTACGGCAGATGGATCCATTCGCTGTGCTAGCCGCACATATATCTGATGAACTTCCTCCAGTGTCATAGCCCCACATGCCTTTGTGCTGCCAACACCTTTTTCTACCTTCAACCGGCGCCCTTCTGCAAGCGGAACCATCATCCAAGGTAGCTTCACAAGTAGGAGAATAATATTCTACGACAACACTTCTACATGGGACAGATTTTTTTTTATTTTTTGGCTTGGCTGGGACTGATTTTTTTTGGATCCACCCATATGGGACTGATTGATGAGTCGAATTACCATATGAAGTATGGACTGATTGATGAGTCGAAGTGTGGACTGATTGATGAGTCGAAGTATGAACTGATTGATGAGTCGAATTACCGTATGGAGTATGGATTGATTGATGAGTTGAAGTACGGACTGATTGATGAGTCGAATTACCATATGGAGTATGGACTGATTGATGAGTCGAAGTATGGACTGATTGATGAGTCGAATTACCGTATGGAGTATCAAACACACCGGATAACTTGAGATTACCAAAGGGACATTGCTGTTTGGGGTGGAAACAGTACTCTTCTCTCTTCAACCTTTTGCTGCTCGACGACACTACCTGAAACTCCATTTCCTCTCACAGTTGAAGCCTGAAGGCAAACAAACCGTTGGTCCAAATAGCAACCCAAGAGGGGGGTGAATTGGGTATCTCAAATATAACGCGGAATTTTAAAACTAATTGCAATCTATTCAACCACAATTCCAATTTCAATGATATACTAATCTACTCATGCAATATTGATATGCAAAACTGAAATAAAGAGAGTAGGGAAGAGAGAATCAAACGCAAGGATTTATAGTGGTTCGGTCCGCAACTTCACGGCCTAGTCCACTCCCCAAGTGTCCAACTTGAGATTTGCTGCACTATCTTCAATAGTTACAATCTTCTAGCTTTGCGGGTGCTAGACAACCTTTACAACGAGCAATTTATCCCCAATCGCTCCGACTAATTTTGACTCCGGTGCTAGTCACACCTAACCCAACTAGTTTTGACTCCGGTGCTAGTAACACCTAATTCCAAGTGATTTTCTCTCTAAAACCACTCACAAAAAGTAATCACTCACAAGAGTATGAATAAGGGTGTACAATCCCTTTTTACAATAAAGATCAAAATAAAAGCTCTCTCTCACACAAGTGTATGGATATCAAGATATAGAATCAAGTAGTGAGAGATTTAATCAGACTGTGCCTTGCAGTATTTTTTCGTGAAGCTCTCCTCTGCATACCTTTAATCTTCCTTGACCTTATATATATACTTGAACCAATGAACATGGAGCACCACTTCATATTTGGAAATCAATTACACAAATCCGTCCTTTTCCACACTAGCCGTTAGGAACCCATTTAGGTAGACATATTTCACTTGACTTGTTCCCATCATTTAGCCGTTAGAGAAAATTCTTCTACTCAACAGAAATGTAGCCAATCAATTATCTAGTTTCCATTTCTTTGCCACCGAAATGCAAGTCATTTGTAAATTGAGAAGTTCCATTAGCCGTTGAAAATATAAAATCATGCAACCAATAATTCCATCCATTTGAATCAATCTCTAGCCAATTAAGTTAGGAGAAGATTTGTCCTTAATCTTCCTCCTTTCAATTTATCTTGGCTATTGAAGATAGTGATTTGGTGTAGCAATGTTTCCAGTGTACTTCAACCAAATCCTACAAAATAAATATGAATTCAAATGAGTGCCAAATATCACAATATTAATTATATTTCAATTCCAATATGTTTTGTTATCATCAAAATCAATAAGGTATTCTATAGAAACCTTTGGGCTAACACAAACGGTAGTTATCACTCGCTCCGTTTAAATAGCGCTCTCATAGTTTCACACAATTCCAGTTTTAACCCCGATAGGAATCGTCTTTGCTAAATAGGTCCCCCGGTAATGCCCCAATGTTGGTCGAGGGCCAGCATCCTGTCCACGCAGGTCGAATTGTGGCGCTTAGGGCCTGCTACGCTATATTATAAGGAAATAGAGTTGCGCATTTACCACTATATGCAAATTTTGACAAGATGGTAAGCGTTTGATCTTACACCCAAGACTCTTCCAACCTGCCTTCTACTTATAATTTTTCATTAACATACTTCAATTTTGCTTTCAATTCTTGCTATGCACTTTGGTCCGGAATGATTTCAAGATTTTCAATTTTTCTTGGATAGCCCTACACAATATCGTCTTGCTCCTTCGCTGCGAAGGAAACAAGAAGTGCTAAGGTTTTTACACCCAAGGCTCTGAATGAATAAGCACTAAAGTCTTTGTAGTGTACGAGGAAATTAAAGACTTCAATGATGTTACTCATCAATTCTCGAATCATTCACGGGCAATAATAATTCTAAAAGTATGGTTGGTACACTGCACCCATGTGATTTGGTCGCATCCCGTTCATGAATAGTACTAGCAATAATTTTAGGGTGAGTGAAAAAACAGGAGAGGCCAAAAGAGCTCGTGACCGACAAATCAAAAAAGCAGAAGAAAAAGAAAGGCAAATTCTAATCGGTGCTTCTGGGGCATAAGTTTAGATACATTAATTGCAATTTGTTATACCCATTTCAAGATTGATTAATTAATCACATTGAAAATACAAATCATTTCATCAAAAGAAGTTCAAGAGTATTTTGAATGACAAAAATGACCGTGACTCTTTATCTTTCTTCATATTTAAAATAAAATAAAAAAGCAAAAAGAGAAAAAATGGGAAATTGGAACCCACCACTTTTATTTTCTCTCCGAGACTTCAACCAAGCACTTCATATGCTTGCTCTCGAAGCAAACCAATTCTACCGTTTCACCAACCAACCTGAGGTATGAATATTTTCTTCAACATCTCCATAGATTTTTTAGAGTTACATGAAAAGATTATTTCCCATGCTATTTTCACTAGATGAAGTTTTTTTTTTTTTTGTATAACTATGGTTAATAGATAACGGTCTTTCAATACGTAGGACGGTAAAAGAATGGATGATGAATATCTGGAGCATGAGTTAAACAAAATTAAAAGAAGAAATAATTTTGGCTTGAATGAGATTCCTCAAGAAGACGATAATATTGAGTCCGGTGACAATGTCAAAACGAGGAACAATTTAGTGAAAAATGGCTTTCAACCTTTTCCAGGACAATGTTTTCTCAGTGAAGAGGAGGCCTTCAATTTTCATTTTTGGCATCATGTTTTGTATAGTTGTTGTGCTACTATATTTTTTTTCCCTCTCTTTCGGACTTTGAAAGTCGAGACTCCTGAGTTAATTTAATTTTTTGTTGTAGTACTATCCAATTGTTTGATTTTCCACATATATTATGAAAAATTGTCTGTTTCTTTTTTTCTCTTTTGAGATACACTAAGAATGAAGTGCTAGTAGAGATAGTGACTGCCCACTAGAATTAAAATTTTTAAGTTTGCATAGAGGAAAATAAATTAAAAACCTTTGAAGTACTAGAAGTGAACGAGCAGATATTGAAATACATTTCATTAGGTCTCATCAAACTAACAAGGGTAAGACTGTCGTTAGAAAAAAGTAGTATAAGAATTTATGGCTAGTTTAGAAAATAATGGTGAAACTTTATGATTTGTGTGTATCCATAAACACAACTCATATGGTAATTCGACTCATCAATCAGTCCATACGGATTTGCCCTGATACAAATTCAATTTAAGAATCCAAATTCTTATATCATGGAAGGAAAAAAAAGAAACATTCAGATTTGGTAGAGGATGTGAACATTAATTTTCTATTTAAGAACATCTGTAGAAAAGAAAATAAAGCAATACAACAATATACAAATCGAGTAAAATTACAATTACCACAAAGTCCACTGGGAAGTAGTATAATACCTTGGAAGACTTTCCCCATCAGTTTGGCCATGAACTCGTTTCTTCGAAACGAAGGTATAATTATTATAATACCGTGTTATGTGGACCTGATGATTAACCTCACGACCATGGGAGACAAAAGCACCATCATTTATTTATCCTATACTTTCTGCATCCTCATTCTGTACCAAAAGATTCTTCCAACTAAACTAACATATATAGCGAAAACACTAACACAAAGATCTCTAAAACAGTAGTAATACAAAACTAATACGCATGAAATATTGCAGAAACATCCCGAAACATTAGAAGCATCCCTTAATTTTAGGGGAAAATATTGTAGCAAACATTGTAGAAAATCTAGAACCATCTCTAAAAATTAGAAGCATGAACTTTCCAACATTATCAAATAGGAAAATGATTTTAGCACTCCACTATCCGATAACTACACTACAAAATTTGTATTCTTTTGTGATTTGAGAATTGTGCTATGTGCAATTTTAAACACTAGAAGACAAATTTTTGAAGGTTGTTATCCGATAACTACGCGTTGGTGGTGGGAGTGGCGATGCTGGTGGTGCTAAGAGGTGCCGTGGTGGTGGTGTGTCGGAGTGGCTAGGGGTGGTGTGGGAGTAAGAGAGGGACGATCGAGAGAGGGGGGGAGGGGAGAGGAGTAGAAGAAGAGAGGAGGCGTTTGGGAGCTAAGGTTTTGTAGGAAGGGGATTTCGTCGACGGTAGGAAGGGGAGAAACCGTAGTCGTAGTGTCAGAGAGAGAGAGAGGCGTCTGTTTGAGAGAGGAGTTTTTTTTTTCTTATCTGAAATTTGAAGAGACATCACCATGTCTGGTGATTGTGTGAAAAGTTTTGCCTTTTGCCATACAAAATATTGATTGTCTATCATTATGTGGCGCTCCAATTCTTTTCTTAAATGTGTTGGGTTTTTTGCTATGTGGAGATGCCAGTTAATTGCTCGGTGGTTTGAGCAATGAAATGACAGAAGCTTTGGACCTTTGGTCAATGCATGTTTCAAGGGGAATGTGCTGGCAAAGCCAAGTCAGCCAACAATTTAGACAAAGGAGCAAAATGAAAATGGGTTAGGTCCGTTCCACTTTGTTTATAAATCTTTTTTTTTTTCAAAACGAAAGTAATTTTAAATTTAAATATAGTGAAAATAAAAAATAATATTTTAATTTTTTTGTACAATTTAAAATATCTCAACGAGATCTATCAAATAAGATCTATATTGATAAAAAAATTATTTGCGTAAATACATAATTTTTAAACTTAAAATTACCTTGTTTTTTTAAAAGTTTCTTTTTTTAAGGAACCGAAACGGAGTCTTAGGCCCCGTTCCGGAAACCTTCTTAAAAAATAAGTATTTATTTTGCCACTTCTCATTCAAAAATAAGAAGGGTCATTCCACAAAACCCAAATAAAAAGTTCCTTTCACATTTTCAAACTCAAAAATAATGTAAATGAAAAAAAAAAATTCATTCAATTTTTTTTTACACCGTATTAAAGATCTTAACGAGATCTATCAAACAAGATCCATAGTGATAGGAAAATTATTTGCGTAAACACATAATTTTTGAGCTTGAAGTTGCCTTATACAAAAAATAAGACTATTGCTATGATAATGGGTGCTGGCGAAGGGAAATCGTACCAAAATTCTAAAAAAAAAAACCGAGGGGCGCTGGAATCAATGGCATCCGAGGAGTGTAGGGTGCTTGATCCGAGCACCCCTTTTCCGTGTATACACCTCGGATGCCGTTGATTCCCGCGCCCATCGGTTATTTTTTATAGAATTTTTGGACGGCTCAGATCGGCCGTCCGGTGGCCGGAGACGGCCCTGCGTGGCCGCCGGTACGATTTCCCTTCCGGCGTCCGTTGGTACCTATATAAATTCTATCAAAATAAATACCACCCTTCTTATTTTCCGGAACAACTGGTCTTATTCAACAAAAAATAAGTTCTTAACTTGTTTCTGGAACATAGCCTTAATGGCTTGCATGTTCCAAGGAGTGGTGACCCTAGAAGCTTCTAGGCATTTTCAAGAGGCTGCACGTGTGTGTTTGTTGTATAAATATGTGTGTGCTTGTATTGAGCAGAGAGGGGAGAAAGAGAGAGATTGGCCTAAGAGGCAGTCCGGGAATTCCTCTGGGTCTCTCCCACTGTGAGGTTGTGTGAGAGAGAGAATAGATGAGAGGAAAAATAGAGATATTGGGGGTAAGCAAAAAATATTGTGTCAATTATGTTAGGAGCTCGAGATCATCTCACATTGTTATCTCTTATTTTCATATGGTGGAAGATTTTTCTCTCCCGTGGATGTGCCTGAGTTCGGGAAATCATGTATTTTGGTTGTGCTGTTCTCGTGTGTGTTTATTTTTCCGATTACGCTCCCGTTTGCAGACGGGGTTGTTTAGAGGATAATCCCAACAAAATGAACATTGATGAAGAGTTTAGAATTAAGTTTGAAGACAAATTTTCCTGTTCCAATACCGGATGATACCGCTTGGTACCGGCCGTTTCGGAAAATACCGGGCGAGATGCTCTTACCGGAAATTTCGACCGATTATTTGCAATGCTGGATCATTTTGTAATAATGTCCAAATTAAGTTCTAAAACCGTATTTTTCCCTCGATTCGCTGTATATATCTACTGTATAACCCTAAAACCCAAATCATTCTTCTGTGCTGTCCTTCACGTACAAACCCCCCCCCCCCCCCCCCCCCCCCCCCCCCCCCCCCGGAGTTTTGTTTTCTGGTGCGCCATTTGATCAATTATGGTTTCTCTCCTCGGTTTGCGAGTTTTTTTTGGATAGCGGGCTGTGCTTCTGCTTTGGGCTTCGAGGGTCTTCTACGCTGTGCTTCAGGTACTGTTCTCCCCATCTCTTTTGATAAAGGGATTTAAGCACAAACTGGAAACAATCCACTAAAACCATGCTACAGATTTAGGAATGATCACCTCGACTAGATGAACATTAGAAGCACGACTTGGAGAACAAAAGCAAATTCCGCAATTTGCGCTAGAGATATTCCAACCTACAAATATCAAGTAACTAAGGTCCCTCTGTTGACAGGTATGGTCATCATCAAGGGGCAAAATTATCTAACATGAAAGAATGGGTTATCCTTACCAGCAGTGAAGTCTTGTTATTGTATCTGAATCCCTTGACCACTGTGGCAAACCCAACAGTTTTTATGATGAAAAGCCCTTAATTTAACGAGTGTGCATATCTTTTGCCATTTATGGTAAGCATCGACATTGAGTTTTTACCATATTTATTAATAAAAAAATTTTCCCGTTCAAAAAATAAAATTGAGACATGAATAAACTTGTTTTAAGGTTCAATCTCAACGAATGGGCAGTGCCATTAACGTTGGGATCATACCAAATTTTTGATGGGATCGTACCAATTTTTTTCCCTACAAGCACAAAAAAGTTAAGAAAGTGTCTATCTAATGAAACCACACAATGTAAATACTAGTAATTTTACTTGTACGTTAAAAATCTGGTTCCTAATTATCCTTTTTTGGTTTGGTAGATTAACTCCAAACGGAATCAGTAAACCAAATGATAGATAGTACTTTCCAACTAAAATAAATCTGAGAACAACCCCAATCTATATGTTATTTTGTCCACGTATTTGTTTAACGGGGATATCTATAGTGTCACCACTACATACACATATGGATTATGGATGTGTCTTTTGATCATTTTTTTATTTCAATTTTTCTTGTGGTTTTTTTCCCCAGATCTCAATGTTTACCCTCTTTTTGTTCAAATTCTTTTTAGTTTACACTCTCCTTTTTCGTTGGTGAGTAGTGCTATGTGCATCGACTAAAACCCATGTACCGATGGTCTCGCCGGGCCAACTTCGGCCACCGGACGGCCGATTCAAGCAGTCCAAAAATTGTAAAAAAGAAAAACGAGGGAACCCACGAGAGAATCAGCATTCGATGCTTGTAAGTGCTCGATCCGATCCTTAAAATAGAGCAGGAGAGTGCGAGCAACATGTATGTATTCTCCGGCAAAGGTCTCCCCCTCCCCGGTACGTACCGGCCGGTACGGACTAGTACGTACTGGACCATGACCCTCCAATACCATACTAGTTCCAATATCGGACGATAACGCTCGGTACCGGTTGTTTCGGTAAATACCGGGCAAGATGTTCTTACCGGAAATTCCGATCGATTTTTTGCAATGCTGGGTCATTTTGTAATAATCGGAAATTCCGACCGATTTTTTGCAATGCTGTGTCATCCATCCTCCTAATCTCGTATCTCCATCCTCCTCAATAATAAGAACAGGTTTGAGGGAAGCCAATTTTTGGCTTAATTTTTTCAATTGTATCCCTCAATTGCAACCCATTCAGTTTTCCTTGGCTGCCCATAATTGTAATTTCGCCCTGAGGGCCACATATGGACCACATGTTGCCACGTTACCAGATTAGTTTCCCCTCCCCCTCTCTCACACAACCCACGCGCACAAATATACGGCGGATTCGACAGAGAGAGAGGGAGAGAGAGACAGAGAGAGAGAGAGGAGGAGGAGGAGGAGGAGGACCGATGCCGACCACCATCGACCCACCCACCGGAGCGACGACCACCACCACTACCAGTAGCGCCCACCACCACCTCCGGCGATCACCGGCGCACTCCTTCCCTTTCGCCCACGTCTCTGTTTTTTGCCCCCACACAGCACAGACGAACAGAGGCAGCGAAAGACGAACAGGTTTGGAGACCGAAAAAGGGAGATGTAGATGCGAGATCTTGGCGTCTTTCACGCTATATCTGGAGTTTTCTTCCGCGTAACATCTCTTACTCTCTCAGGCCTTCGTTTCATTTTGGAGGCGATCGAGATGGAGGTTCCAACGCCGCCGGTGAGTAGCTCTTCGTCTTTTGCAGAATGGTATTGTTGTTCGTATCTCAGCTTAATTTTTTACTCCAGGGTTTTGTTAAATCGATTTAGGGTTTGTTGTTCCTCTTTTGCTTATCTCTTCTCTTCTCTCTCTCTCTCTCCCTTTTTATCGGCTTATCTCTTCTCTTCTTCCTAAAGATTTAGGAGGTCCTGAATCGGCCCACAGCCGCCTTGCCCCGGTCCGAGTTCTTGACCCGGCAAGAGGTCCTGAAGCGCGCGCGAGCGACTGGCCAAGGTGTACGGAGACCATTACTGGTCCATGATGGAGAATGTCAAGATCAAGTTCAGGGAGTACTACTGGGAGTACGGCTTCCAGGAGAAGTCTCTATTTTAACAGGTTTCCTTCTTTTCGTTTCTGCGTGCTTCTTTTCATCGATTATTATTTCCTATTTCCTTTTCCATCGTAAGTTTGGTTCTGGAGTTGGGGTTTTTTTTTTCAAAAATATTTTGATTGTCATGGAGAGAAAATAAAGGAAATTGGTCAAGATTACAAACTGTTTTACTGCACTTTTTCCTTCTAATTTTACTACAATTTATGTGCCAACAATGATTTTCTCAACCCACAAATAACCTACTTCCAGTTTTCACACCCATAGTTGTATAAATATTGCTTTACCAGCTTGTGAATAACTATATTTATTAACAATAAGGCATTGATCATTCTCCGAACCCACAAATGGACTACTTCTAGATTTCAGCTATATTTCTGTGTCTGTGTGTTGAGCCTCCTAACCATGTCCAATGTTGGACACAGTTACACAGAGCTACACAAAGCTATTCTTGCCTTGCATGATCTCTTGTTACTACTCCTGTCCAAGTCCAAGATCATATCCTTAGAATTGTATTTTTCAGTTGTGCTATGTCCAGCTGCTCCTCTTGGAATCCAACCTACCATCCAATAGGACACTTTTGCATAATTATTTGACTATGATGATAGATTTTAACAAGACACGTTAAGGATTTGGACAAAACAACATTAGAACGTCAAATGCAAATACCTTCAAATGTAAATATGTTAAATTTAAATATGTTAGCAGCTGCAAATTTTTATAGATTAATTAGTCTTTTCAAGAAATGTAAATATTGCCACCACATGTTACTTTCCTAAAACAAATAAATATCTGCGATAGAACTGCCTATTTTTTTTCGCTTAATTCCCTTAAAACTTACATTTCGACCATTACCATCGAAAGCAACACTAATCTCCCTTTACTCAAAATCTCTCCTCTTTAACAGCCATAGCATTCTTGCTTATCCTCTTCAACATCCATCACATTCGTGCCTTTATCAACTTCATTAATGCATCCAAACATAAGTTTTTCCCTTCAACGGGTGCCTTGCATGAATGGAAAATCTAGTAACCCTAAAACCAAAATCACGCAGACATCGATCAGTGAATCACTCACACTCAACATTCTTCCCTTTTCACCTCATCTCTAGCTTGTCGCCGTCAAATCTTATCCACGGCGGAATCGCTGCAGCGCAGCTAGTCCCTGCCGCCCACCGGGATCTGAGCCACTCTCAACCGAAAGTACTCCCTCCAGGCTCCAAGTTTCCAACACTTTATTTGGTTGACGTCTACACTGTTAAACCCAGTTTGATTTTGATTTTGAACACCTAGTTTGATGTATGTATGCATTGATAATTAATATGTATGTGTTTCTACTCTTCAATTTGAACACCCCATTTAATCGGTTCTGAATAACCAATGGCCAACACATGCCGAATGCTCCACTGCATCTCTCTCTCTCTCTCTCTCTCTCAATGTTTATCACTATACAGGCTGAAACTTGTAACGAATAGATCACTATACACAATTAAGTTGTGTTTTGTCAGATTTTATGTTGAATTGCATGGTATGGGGAATTTTTTTAGTTATAATTTCATTATATATAATTGTAGCTACGGTAAATCTGAAACGGTACTCGGTATTTGACCGGTACCGGTTCGTACCATACCAATAGGAAAACGGTACTATAGCTGGTACGGTATTCAGATCCTTGTTCTTGTGAACGAGGTTAACATTTTTTTGGACTGGGTTCAACATCTGTCTTGGGGAGGGCTCTGTTGAAAAGGGATATTTTCCATTATTTGTCTCTTGGCTTTTGAGGTTCCTCTCCTTGGCTTTATCTTCGCGTTGCTAAGATTCTGTCAGAAGGAATATTCCTCATTTGTCTCCCGAGGCTCTCAATGGATTAGCTTCCTTTTGGCTTTGGCTTCCAAAGGCTTGTGTTGATTATTCCATGTATGTACATTAAATAGTAAGCAATTAAAATAGTGGGGAACAAGAAGTTTTTTTTTTCCTTTTTTATAGTTCGAAATCATTGAAAAGTAAGAAGTATCCCGGGCTTGTTAAGGATTTCTAGTCTGGTATATCGGCTACCATATCCACTCAATCACAACACAATATGCATAAGTCTCATTCTATATCACCGTCATCACATACAATTGCAGTTAACTTTAAACCATGGATGGAACAGTTTATTCTTATATGGTCAAAACAAACAGAACTCCCAAATACCTTTTCGTATGTCATAATATAGCAATAAAGAACCTTTAACCAATCTTCCATACCGTTCAACTAGCCCAGCAAATACTCGAATATTCACCTAAGTGATTTCGGTTACTTCCGCGTTACCTTTAGTTCCTAGTAATCCACCTAATTATAACTATAGCAGCAAACTAGGACTTAGTCGGTCAAAGTTTATTGTCCAACTTACTGTATCTCTATATGTAAAGCTAATCTTGTATCATTTGGATACTCTTGGAGACATTAAAAATTCATTTGACTTACCAGCCTATCTACCGATAACAATCACACAATTATAGAGAAGTCTAGTCAAAACCAATTGTTTCTCAAACATCAAACACTTGTTGTAGTTAATATATAATATCACTTGTTCTAGCTCTCATAATATTCAGAACAACATATATAAAAACGAATGGTTCAATTGACATTCCATAACATATCAGGATAATAAGTCGAATCTCTAAACGCCATTAACATCAACTTTCCCAGCCTATCAAATATAATCCTATCAATTTCTCAGTAGAGCATAAAACACATTCACAATAGTCATACTAGTCAACGCGAAATCATCAGGCATGTATACTCATGATCTCTCCCTTTAACATATGTAAAACTAATCTTGTATGGTTCGGATACTCTTGGAGACATCAAAAATTCATACTCCCTGCATCTGTGTTTGTTAGTCCACTTCCACTATTCCACACCCTTAAAGACTTGTACATATCTTTCAATACAAATCTCTAAAAATATGCAATATGGATCTTATTTGATAGATCTTAATTAGTTCTATTAAATATAAGAAATTTCCAAAATTATGAAACCCATTTTTAAATTGAGAGATATAGACAATTTAAATCATGACACAAATGTCGAAAATGGACCACAAACACGAACAGGGAGTATAACTTACTAGCCTAGCTATCGATTCCAATCACACAACTATAGAGAAGTCCAGTCGACACCAATTGTTTCTTAAACATCAAACACTTGTTCTAGCTAATATAATATTCAGAACTACATATATCAAAACAAATGGTTCAATTGACATTCCACAACATATCATAGTATCTCAGTAGAGCATAAAACACATATTCACAATAGTCATACACTATGATTCACGGACACTGGGACTCGGGAATTCTAAAAAATTGGAGACGCAGACACGGCGGGGATATGCCACGTGTATATTTATTTATTTATATATAATTATATATATATTTCCATTTTTTCCAATGTTTAAATGGCAAAATAAACAAAACATCCATAGTCCAACATCTTTCAAACAAAAGTACAAAACAAAACATCCATAAGTTCAATACAATTATACAACCCAATTGAAAACAAAACATCCATAGTTCCATAATAACAAGCCAAAGAAACAAACTAAGCAACTACTATTGGACACGCCACGGGGCGTGTACGACACGTGGTTGAGAGTTGTCCCCCTTTAAAAATAAAATTTAAATATTGGACACGCCATGTGGTGTGTCCGACACGTGTCCCTGTGTCCGGACACGACGATACGTTGCCCTCTAGAGGTGTCAGTGCATCATAGGTCATACGAGTCAATGCTAAATCATCAGGCATGTATACTCATAGTCTCCCCCAAACAGATTGATAAACTAGTCTTTAGAGAGAAAGCAGTATAGTTAAACTACTCTTTTTATTGCAAAAGAAACTGAGTAGCATTTTGCTTATTCTTACCCTATATAGCAACAAGGTTCGAAGTGATATATTTTCCTCTTTCTTTTTTTTAGTTTTGCCACTAAAATTTTCACATCAAAATGATTCCATATTTCAAAATTAAAATCAACAAGCAAGTACATATTGTTAGCTACGTTTACACAAGAACTAATATTCAATTCCATAGCAGGATGCAAATCTTCTTTTTTTATCTTGATTAAGGATTTCTATTCTAGATATCCAATCATGAAGTCGAAGTCGCGGTGGTCAGTTGCACTTCAAATTGAATATCCGGAGATAGATTCTCAAAGTTTTAAGAATGTGTGTCACATATGCCACATACATTCGCCTTTAGCAATCAACACCTCATTTAGCATGCACATATCAGATTATCAGATGCACCATGAATTATATTTTACCATTTAAATTAACCAATAGATTTATCCCGATCTAATTAATCATCATACAATGCTCTCTTATTTTCATTCCAAACGTCCCCATGGCATAATACACATAATAGTCAAACAATCAAGGTGGTCAAGTAATCTGTCGAAATTAAATAGAAATAAGGACATATACGAATAGAGCACAATTTCCACCTACCAGGTAGCTATATTAGTAAAGCATACATACTTAGCTTGAGTTGATCACATGTATGTCTTTTGGACCAAGATACCAACCCTATCTCATCTATATCGATCAACAATGCACATAGCACATTTTTTTTCACTATGAATACTAAAAGAGAGAGATCCTCATATACACAGATATATAATTCAATGCCTTAAGACTTCTAGATATAACCAATTACTTGCAGAACGTAACCAGGCAAGTAGTCACTATAGATACACATAATCAGAAGGCATGCGATTTCAAGTTACGCAAGTTTATCCTATAGCTACGAGGGTACGTTTATGTGTAGTCATATTTAGTGTTCTGGCCAAAATAAACAATCCCTTTGAATGTTCCTGAAACCCTCCCTATCTCATATCAAGATCGCGGTTTCAATCCAAACTCTAACGAAGTCGTACGAATATCAAAGAATGCATCCTGAGCGACGTGAAACTCCACACTTCTGGTTAGGAACTTGCTCTAATACTAAAAAATTGTCACGAGCGTGACCTGCCCCTGTAGGTCTTTAGCCATAACAAAGCGCCTGTGAAACCATCACCAAGGCCATATCTTATAACGACTTCTCATAATTTATAATCAGAAGGGACAAGACTGTGTAACCAATGGAAGCATTTCCTGTCTAATCTAATAAAAAGACAACCTCTACACTTACAAAGGACTAAGATTCCCAAATAGACCTTAGAGTTGTGCTTATTAATAAAGTTTGGCAAGCTAATTACAATGATTACACAATTCAACAAGTAATCTGAACACTTCTTCTATTCACAAATTAACTATATGACCCAACTTCTCAAGACAAGTGCCAAAGTCATGTAACTCTCCAATTCCTGTAAGGTGGAGAAAACACACAAGTTAATACTCATATGAGTGACCAATACTTAATTTACATGCTCTCCGTGGACATTGATAATAGAGATCCGAGTCATAGAAACATAGCCTGGATATATAAAGCATATTTCCCATAGTTGTGGATCTACCATGCGTCGGTGGTAGTGGATAAGCTTTTACGTCTTAGCATTACCCCGTAGCGTTGTATGTGTCACATAGTAGGAATGTCTTTGCAAGATATGAAAATATATTTTCGTGGAGTTCACATATAGTATAAAACATGTTCAACGAAGTCTTGAATTGAACCCTTGCATAAAGTTAATGTAATTTATGTATACGTCACTCACCTCAATCCGAGCTTTAACACAAGTCCCCTATAGTAAACAAGTAATGTAAAAACATATTAGACATCAATAGTCATTCAAAACTTTAAGATAAACTTCCTTTTTACTCCATGTTTTGCCAACAAGATTCTAAGGTCAGGGTATGAGGTTAGGTTGAGATTTAACAAATTGAAAGTAATGTAATCGCCCACTTTTGTAGCAAGACCAATGCCAATAAAAACTAGACTTCAAGAGCTTCGAAACAACAGGTCATAGGTTAAAAACGGAGTTCGGACAACATAGCTATACCCGTTTAAAGTTGGACTTTAGCTTCGAAATATAGAGTTGCAGATTCTGCAGTTATACCAACTTCAACTCAATAGTTGATTTTGCTCGGGAAACTTTAAGACATAATCTTTACATATTTTGAAAGATACGTGAGTTTAGTTTCAAAATCAAGAAACGTTACTTTGTGACATTAGTTTCAACGTGCACTCCAAGACCAATTAGCAAATAAAATTAAGTCTAAAACCCGCACAATTTACTGTGACCTAATACACATACCAATTATAAGATAATCAAGGATCTAGGATATTACATTGTGACATTAGTTTCAATTTGGTTAGGGGGGTTATTTGATTGCGTGCTAATATTTGATGACTAGCATTCTCCTTTTTGTCATATTTTGAAACATTGGAAGTGTTGAAATATGCTCTTATGATAACTATTTTGATAAGTATTTAGGTATTTCCTTCCATTTTTATGCTTGGAAGCGTGGTTGTTAAGTATGTGTCCAAATCATCATAACTTTGCCAAAAAAGATGATGCACTTAATAACACGAAAAATGCCATCTTGAGTTAAAATTGCTGGGCTACGTAGGTTTGAAGGTAATTTACGCAGGAAAAGGTAAAATTGACTTGACTAATATTTTAAGCTGAACCCGTGGTAGAATAGTCTCTCAATCTTTTAGTAGAAGTAATTTTCCTTCAATGTGGGTATGAAGCCTAAAGTTAGTCCCCTCAAAAGTGCATGAGCAAAATTTAACTTTATATTTTGCATCCTTGGTAACAAATTTGTTGCTACTCAATTCAATTTGTCCATATAACTTTATGAGTTTATTTCTTCTTGGAATTTATATTTTATGTCCACATCGGCTCTGACTCCTCTCGAGGAATCTTTGTCACTTTTGGCTTTAGTGTCTTGTGAGAGGCTACTGTCATGTTCATCTTCGAACTTTTGGCTTTAGTCTCTTGTGAGAGGCTACTGTCAGGTTCATCTTTGATTCTTGTGAAAGTGGTTCAACATTTGTCCTGAAAAGGGGTCTGTTGAAAGGAATTTTTTCCATTATTTGTCTCTTGACTTTTGAGGTTCATCTTCTTGGCTTTATCTTCGCGTTGCTAAGATTCTGTCAGAAGGAATATTCCTCATTTGTCTTCAGAGGCTCTCAATGGATTAGCTTCCTTTTGGCTTTTGCTTCCAAAGGCTTGTGTTGATCCCTTTTCTATGGGTTCGAAGTTGTACCTGACATCTGCTTCCTTATGGGGACTTTTATTGAGACTAAATCATGTTTAGGGCTCTCGAGGGTTTTTATCCTCGTTTGTCTTCACAGGATCTTGGGCTTTTGAGGATTTTCATCCTTGTCTTTTGTTATGAGCATCCTCATGTTGGTTGTGCAAATTGAGCTGATGGTTGTGCAAATTGTGTTGATGTTGGTTGTGCAAATTGAGTTGATTACCATTCTTTTTTCTTCAGCATTATGGATTTTACCTCGGAAACAATTGAATACTTCGCTGGAACAAGATGCTCAAGATAAATTCGGCCCCAAATTGTTGGACACAAGTTGATGATTTCTTCCATGTTTTCACAATTTGATGATTTGTAGTTGTCCTTCTAGATGTTTGCTTGTGATGGATTTTAATTTTTGGGGCAGCATATTGCACCCAAGGGTTCAATTTTCCTTGCACTTTACGTTATAGTTTCTACAGCTTTGTATGCTTTTAAATTTTGGAAATGTGGTTTTGTGTTGCAATTAATGACTTCCTTGGTCATATGGTGCAGTTACTCGGTTATATCTCAATTGTCTGTGTTAAGAATATTTTTTTAATTTCTTTTTAAACTAGTACTTCCTCTGTTTGAAGGATTATGGTACATATTCCACATGATGTATCGTTCCGCCGGTTTTGTTTGGAAAATGTGTAGACATTTTGGAGGATTTCTGTCTATGGGTAGCCCGTTGCTTTGAGCAATGTTTCGCTGCGCATTTTTAGGTATTGATCTTTTGATGAATTTATCTTTTGTGTATTTGATTGTTTGTTTAGTGGTTGAAAGTTTGTTATTTTTTTTAAGGAAAATAATTAATGTGGTGAAGTCATGTCACGATAGCGATATGAGTTTTCTAGGAATCTTTTAGATAATATTAGAGTAATCAATAACAAGGATGTGTTATTGGCAGGTGGGCTAGTCCCTGTGCCTTTTGATTTGGTTAACTGTCGAGTTATCATCTACTATGATTTGCTTGCTGTTTGGAACTTGGTGTTAGATATAGCGATATGAGTTCTGGGAATCTTTTGGATAATATCAGAGTAATCAACAACGAGGATGTGTTATTGGCGGGTGGGCCAGTCCCTCTCGATTTGGTTAACCGTCGAGTTACCATCTACTATGATTTGCTTGCTGTCTGGGATTTGGTGTTAGATGTAGTGAATACCGCAGGAGTGAATATCACAGGGGTCTTACCTGAAGCGGTTGTTTCTCTTCACGATTTGTATATGTGGTTTTATACCATCTATCAACGGGGGATGATTTGATGTAAGCGTTTCAGTTATTTTCTTTTTTAGTCTTTGGCGGTCTGTTTTTCCAGTTTTTTTTCGCATGTATTGATATGTTTGAAATACTTCCTTTAGAACTTATAATGTCTCATTTGAATCATTGTAGACGAATTGAATTTTAAATCTTTAACAGCCCACTATTTTTGGATTTCACGGGCAAATATCTACTCTTTAGGAAAGTGTTAAACCTGGCGGAACAAGGGGTTATTCTTTGGTTATTTTGATGTGCAAGGCATTGGGAATTGGTTACATTTTGTGCATAATCATCTATTGATTATGGTTAGGGACAATAGGATTGGTGTAAATCTTGGCCAATACGGGATTCCTGAAGGTTCAGTACGTTTTTTTCGGGCCAACGAATTTTTATTTTTTGAATTTGATATCAGGGTTCGTTGCACTTTATGAGTGATGCAAACGTTATGACTATTTTGGAAGATGAACTTTCTTGGGTCATGTCTAGATTGTTTAGTGCATTTGTTCGAGGCATGGACCAGAATCTTGCTTGTATTCAGATTTGTGGGTAAGTTAATTTACTTAATTCAAGAAACATGATTTCATGGCTTGAATTAATTATTAATTAAGTTATTCTATATATTTCGGGGAGACTTTAGATACCTTTTTGCGAGCGGAGATCACGGTTTTTGCGTAGGGGGAAGGTTCTCTCTCTCACTCTCTCTTCACTAAAAAAATCTCAAACTTTTATTACTGAGATATCCTTTTGAAACTCGATAGTGCTTCAAATACTATGATATACTTAGTTAAGGAGTATAATTGTATAAAAAAAGTATGTATTTTTTTACAACCAAAATGTAGAAGCTTAAAGCTTGATTGTTGACCACGATTTTACCGTGATAGACCATCGGCATCTGCCAAAGGTCAAGTTTTTTTTTTATACAGTCATACTCTTTAACTAAGTACATTATAGTATTTGAAGTACTATTGAGTTTCACGAGGATATCTAAGCAATAAAAGTTTGAAATGTTTTTAGTGAAGAGAGAGAACCTTCCCCCTACGCAAAAACCGTGATCTCCGCTCGCAAGAAGGTATCCAAAGTCTCCTGAAATATATAGAATAACTTAATTAATAATTAATTCAAGTCATGAAATCATGTTTCTTGAATTAAGTAAATTTACTTACTCACAAATCTGAATACAAGCTAGATTCTGGTCCATCTCTCGAACAAGTGCACTAAACAATTTAGGCATGACCCAAGGAAGTTCATCTTCCAGAACAGTCATAACGTTTGCATCACTCATAAAGTGCAACGAACCTTGATTTCAAAATTCAAAAAATAAAAATTAGTTGGCCTGGAAAAAACGTACTAAACCTTTAGGAGTCCCGTATTGGTCAAGATTTACACCATTCCTATGGTCCCTAACCATAGTCAATAGATGATTATGCACAAAAGGTAACCAATTCCCAATGCCTTGCACATCCACATTGCAAAAGAATAACCCCTTGTTCCGCCAGGTTTAACACTTTCCTAAAGAGTAGATATTTGCCCGTGAAATCCAAAAATAGTGGGCTGTTAAAGATGTAAAATTCAATTCTCCTGCAATGATTCAAATGAGACATTATAAGTTGGAGGTATTTCAAAGAAATCAATATATGCGGAAAAAAAACTGGAAAAACAGACCGCCAAAGACTGAAAAAGAAAATAACTGAAACAACGCTTACCTTAAATCATCCCCCTGTTGATAGATGGTATACAAATCGTGAAAAGAAACAACCGCTTCAGGTAAGACCCCTGTGATATTCACTCCTGTGGTATTCACTGTATCAAACACCAAATCCCAGGTAGCAAGCAAATCATAGAAGATGATAACTTAACGGTTACGAAATCAAGAGGGATTGAGACTGGCCCACCCGCCAATAGCACATTTTTGTTGTTGATTACTCTGATATTATTCAAAAGATTCCCAGAACTTATATCGCTATATCTAACACCAAATCCCAGACAGCAAGTAAATCATAGTAGATAGTAACTCAATGGTTAACCAAATCAAGAGGGACTGAGACTGACTCACCCGCCAATAACACATCCTCGTTGTTGATTACTCTGATATTATCCAAAGGATTTTTAGAACTTATATCGCTATCGTGACATGACTTCACCACATTAATTATTTTCCTTAAAAAAAATAATACAAACTTTCAACCACTAAACAAATAATCAAATACATAAAAGATAAATTCATCAAAAGATCAATACAGCGAAACATTGCTTAAAGCAACGGGCTGCCCATAGATAGAAATCCTCCTAAATTTCTGCGCGTTTTCCAAACAAAATTGGCGAAACGATACATCATGTGGAACATCTGTCATAATCCTTCAAACAGAAGAAGTATACTAGTTTAAAAAGAAATTAAAAAAATATTCTTAACACAGATAGTTGAGATATAACCAAGTAACTGCATCATATGACCAAGCAAGTCATTAATTGCACCACAGAATCACATTTTCAGAATTTAAAAGCGTACGAAGCAGTAGAATCTATAACGTAAAGTCCAAGTAAAATTGAACCCTTGGGTGCAATATGCTGCCCAAAAAATCAGAACCCATCACAAGCAAATATCTAGAAGGACAACTACAAATCATCAAGTTGTGGAGAGGGAGACAGCAATTCTTTTAGATGAGAAGAAACAAAGAAGCTGTGATATATCTGCCACACACCTATCCATCTGGTTAACCATTTGAATTTGCCCATTGGAGAGATAGAGTGAGCACACAACGGCAGAGGGATGAAATACAGGTTGGTACATTTGCCTTGGTAGAAGAATTAATGGATGGGTTTTTTTTTTAAGTTGGACCCATTTCCACCCCATCTAAACCCACAAAATCAGTAGGTTTATTAAGTTGGCCCAATTAAAACCTATATTTAAATATGGGTAGGTTTGGGTTAATTATAAATGGGTGAAATCATGTTACTAGACCCAAATTTCCACCTCTAATAAAGGGAGTTGTGTGTTGGTTGTGTCTTTTTCGATTAACCGTACTCACCATACTTCCCATTCTATTGCACTAATCATCTTTGTAATGACGTTTTTTTTTTTATTAAAGATGTTGTAACTAATTTCGGTAGATTTCCTTTTGATTGAAATGTTTGTAACCTCTAAACTTATTCGTACTTGTACTTAAGTAAATTCGAGCAGATTGCCATCGATGTAGGTTGAACCAATGGGAACTTTGGTACTCCTTTGGGTATTATATTAAGTAAATGCGTGTTTCTTATTTCATAAAGCTTTATTTAATTATGTTGAAAGCCGAGGGTGTGATAGTTTTTTTTTCAGTTTTTTCTATGGGTATCAATGACTAAATGTTCCCATTCTTTGTTCTGAATAATACTTCTACGAGTTTCAACTACTTTGGTGTTCACAAAACAAGCTCTAGTGTGGACATGTAAGAATTTTTCAAATGAAGGGATGGTTTTATTTGACAGGTTGTGCAATTCTGAAAACTGGGACTGTGTGGAGGATGTGAGGGAAAATGCAATCATGGAACGTAAAGATTGGATCAAGTTAAAAAATGAAATGCAAGTTAAAAAAATGTATTACAGAAGCTAAATTGTAACAGCATAGGAAGAGATTACTTAAAAGTTTTCTATAGCTACTGGACTATTTTTTATTTTTATTTTTTGTTGGAAGTTCTTGTAGCTTTTTTCTTCTCCCTTACTATTGGGGAGTATTTTAAACTTTTGCATCCTTGATGGAAGTTCTAATGCAGAATGATCTGTAAATAGGTTTGGTTTAGTGTCGACCCATAGTCGACTGCCCACTAATCGTTGCAGTTGTTTTTGTTCTAGAACATAATGAATTCCTAATGCCTAATGGTGCTTAGAGCATCTCTATTGCAATACGCAAATGGGTGTGAATAATCAAACTTAACGACAATGTTCAAAAAGCACCTCACATTGTAATAAGCAAAATTATAAGTTTTTTTAGCAAGTAATCAAATTCAACCCATTCTATAACCAAATTTAACAACTTTTACCAATAATCAAAACTCAATAATCAAACACAATAATCAAACTTAAAACTCAATAACTTAAAAGCAACCCACATTGGAATTGTCTCAGCGAGACGAATAATTTGGTGTGGTGAGATGCGTGATTAGAACTCGTTTGTGAACATAGGTGCATTGTGTATTGTGGGGTTTTTTTGGTTTGGTATGTAAAAATAATCAATGTGAAAATAGAGGTTGTTAAGTTTGATTATGAACGAAATGGATAATTAAATGCTTACGTGACACATTTTGGTTATTGATTTTAGTTATTCTCATTGCGAATGCTCTTACACGTACAAAAATATATTTTCCCCATACTTTGTACATTTGCCCCTCTGTTCCAAGGGTGGTGAAAGGTTGGTATGATCTATTTTTTAGTGGTGTTAATAGACAGAGAGAAAGGGTACTTACTAAAAGGTTGGTATGACCGTAAGGCCGGATTCAATAAGTAACTTTGCGAAATAAGTGCAGAACTAACAGATCCACCATTAAATAGATGTGATCGAAAGTCGTTCATTGCTGATTATGAGATCCGAACCATTGGATGCACAATCCGACGGCTCGGTGTGCACACCATTGCACAGAATCATCCCCAATTTAGTGTAAAATCACTGAGACCATCTTATTTAACTAATGTACTAAGAATTTTTTTGGGTTGATAATCAAATATTCAGGCCAACTTGACTAATTATTGGAAACCAATCTCACCGTCTTTTAGCGTAAACCGTATACTAATGTACAATTCTTTTGGACCCATTTAAAGCAATCACAAGGCTCTGTATAATAATGTACAATTCTTTTTCCAAAAATGCTAAAGAAATGTGCACACATTTTTATTACTCCCTCCGTCCCTTTTTTAAAGTTCGGTATTCCATTTTGAGTTGTCTCTTAATAAGTGTTCATTTTGTAAAGTTAGTGGATAAAAGTTGGTGCATTGTCTATTTTGTCTCCAAAAGTAGATTCCATTTTGAAAAGTTAGTGAGTAAAAGTGTAATGATGATGGGTAAGTAGGAAAAGTAGAGGAAAAAGTTGATGTGAAAGGTATAATGATGTCTTTTTAATAAGTTGGAATTACGAAGCATGACACTTAAAAAGGGACGTAGGGAATATAATATGGGCCACACGCATTTAATTGTTCAGTATAAATAAAGGAAGTACTGAAAATGTACTATGACTTAGGCCTACATTTGGATCTTGTACGAATAATAACATAAATTTTTGAATGGCCTTGCAAAAAGTCAGCCGTTAGATGTGTGTAAGTTATTGATCTGATCCTGAATTCTGAAACATGATGGTGATGCAAGTAACTTCTTGACGGTGCCTTGTGATGATGCAACTTCTCCTCTGCTTGGGCAGATTTTTCCAAAAACAAAAACACTCCTTCTGTCTCCAATTTTTGAATTGTTTATACAATAGTGCTACCCACACAGCAATAATACATATACAAATTTGATATGGGGCCCACTAAGGGTTTCATACAAATGATCCGAACCATTCATTAAATGTAAAAATATTTTTTGAAGGGTTTTCACAAAAAATCAGCTTAATCCGATAGTTTTATATGCTCGATTCAATCATTTAACTTTTCATTTGTAAATATATTCTACATTTAATGAACGGTTCAGATCATTTGTGTGAGACTCGTAGTGGGCCCCACAATGGATATGTGTACAATATGTGTCTAAAAAGTTTGTGTCAATAGAGTTTCCGTTGCTTATATGAGTTTTATCTTGTAGTCTATAATATTTTAGGTGATTTTGAAAGTTTTGTTTAATAGTACAAATCAAGAGTTATCAAACAAAATTCATATTATATATAAAAATATTACCAATTTAAAATTCGGTTAGTATAGAACGAGGGACTAAAAAATGGGACGGAGGGACAAGAAAGGATGGAGCTAAGGGGGAGTAGAAAATGCAATTATTATATATAAAAAAAATATTCTCCCCAACTTATATAGCCTTGCCACCTCTAGAATTTTACATTATTTTTTTGTTATATACTACTCTTTCCATTCCTAAATAAGTGTCCAGAGCGCAAAACTAGGCCTTACAAAAGATGCATATTTTTCATGAAAAAATTTAATTTTTTTCATAATCCAATAGAACTCATTGCTATCTAATGATTTGTGAAAAAAATTTAATTTTTTTAACGAAACAAATGCACCTTTTTGAAGGCCTAGGTTTGCGCGTCGGACATTTATTTAGGGATGGAGGGAGTAGTCCGTAATCCTCTTTTTTTTCAAGAAAGAAAACCCAAAAAAGTACTTCAAAACCAAATTCAATGTGTTTCTAAATTAAGGGGGAAAAAACTTCACACTGGAAAATGATTTTATGGCAAATTTCTTGAGCACATACGTTGAGAATGACATAGGTAGAAGTTTTGACGATTTTATCATCGATGTTTTTAACGACATGAAAGAGCGTCGGGCACAATTCAAGATGCCTCACCTTAACAGATAGATTAAATTAACATTAATTTTTTTTAGTACTCTACGTGTGCATATGACAAACATCATTTACTATAATTTTTATTATGTAATTTTAATTTTACCTAGATTCAATGACTTTTTGTTTTATTGTAGCTCATCATTTTAAATTTTACTATAGTAGTATATGTTCCGCTAGAGAAAAAATCCTACCTCGAAGTAGTCAAATACTTGGCTCATAAATCACATATATCAAGACGAAACCAGTCAAACTGAAACACACGAACGGATTTGTCGAATGCATCATTGTCCAGGTAAAACATTGGGTACGCCAATAATACCTCGATACAGTAATCACCACTCAATTGAAAATTTACAGTAAAGTTTGGATAAAATATAGTAGGAGTACTTAGCACAGTTAACGGGAAGAGGAGATCTTACCGTTTATGCCCCTCGTGCTCTAGAGATTACTATATTATTTCACACGCAGAGGAATGCTCCTCCCTTTCACAAAAGGCCTTTTGTAAGAGGGAGGAGCATTGGTCCAGAAGCACAAAATAAATTAGATATCAGAGAACTATTAAATAGAGTAGACAAATCCAAGATAACTCAACTGTTCATATTTTCTTCGCAGATTACATTGACAGAATCTCATGATACATGACACTACTACAGAAAGATAAGCACAATATAAAATTAGTTCGGAACCCAACAATTTTCCTCGATACATTATCAGTAAATGCTGAGAAGAAAACGAGAACCAATTCCGAAATGAAAAACAAAATCTTGAACATCATCCTAAACTAGACAGATACATCAATCACGAGTAGTCATACAACGATATGCTCTTATCATCCGACACGCCAGCGAGTCGGCTGGCCCGCAAGCCAGTCCCGCTGGGCGGCCAAAACGCCACAGCCCAGACCTGATCCGTATGGTTGGTCAGCGACTGCGCAGCTGTTCTCATTTTAAGATCCCACAGCTTCACTGTCTTGTCACTTGAGCCTGTTGCAATCGTCGCCCCATCTGGACTCACATCAACGCTCAAGGCCCAGATAGCGTGACCCGACATAGCATTAATGAAGCTCTTTCCCTCTGCGTTGTACATGTGAACGTGGGCATCGTTGGAGCCCGAAAAGAGGACTCGTGCATCAACGGGCGAGTACGCAAGAGAACGGACAGGCATGAAGTGGCCTTCTAAATGGTGGAGGAATTTGGCGCGAGTCGAAAATAGAGATGGTGCCATCCATTGATCCACAAGCAAGTTGTTTTCCATCTGGACTCCACGCGACTGAGAGGACAAGCTTCTTGTTCCCGCTTTTGTCAGAGGGCTTTAACCCTTCCGAGCGAGGGATGGATAAGGAGGCAATCAGCTTCCATTCGGCTGTGTCCCACAGTTTGACGGATGCACTGCCACCACCAGCTACTGCTAGAGTGGTTCCCTGAAAACATAAAACATTGTGGGTAAGCAGCCAAAAGAACAACTATTTTTACGCAAGTGAAAATCTTGATCAACTCTAACCATTCATGCTAAGCCAATGATTTGGCGGCCAAATATATTATAAGGAAGCAAATAAACAAAGACAGATTATGGAGGCTTCAAAGTTCAAAGGGCAAACTAGATCTGAACTTGCAAGCCACTGAACATGGGTAATATTATCATTATGTCATTCATAGGCCAACCAGGCCGGGGATGAGCGTCTGGTCCACATTGCTCCACCGCGTTGTCAACTTCAGTTAATAAGATGTTGGGTCTTGAAAGTAGGATCTTGTATAGTGTGCAATACAAACATAAGGGAAAATGACGGCTAAGGACGTGTTTTGATAATTAATACTCGCAAATGACATTTTCAGCATTAACAAATGTTCTTAACTTGTTCTTAGCGGGTATTAATTATCAAAACATATCCTGGGCCATCATTTTCCCCAAACATAAGGAACCACTATCAGAAGAACTCTTAATATTACGAGGTATCAGAAGAATTCTTCTTATTCTTTCTGTCTGTGACATGGGTGTAATTGTTTTGGTTGGTGTATTGTCAGGTTGTGCCATCAGTGGCGATTGGTTTCACTGTTTATGATGTTATGAAATCGTTCTTAAGGGTCCCATCGCAAGATGAAGCCACTTTAGAAGTGGTGACCAACAAAAGGAACACCAACCAACCATCATCCCTTCACTCATGACTACTACCCCATTTTTGGAACTCAACTAACAGCTAGCCACATTGACCCAGTTATTGAAGGGTACTACTTGTGCATGGTATTCTTTACAACGCTGAAGGCTGTCGTCTATGTTTCAGACCATTTAATAAGGTCGATCCATTTAGCTAAGCTATGGCGATTACTAATAAGGTCTGTATAGATCATTGATTCAAGATTTCAGCACAGCTTTGTATATTCTCTCTCGCTCAAGGTTGCAGATGTGCAGTTTAATGATCTATCTTATTACAGGACTGCTTTGTTGTTGCTCATAAGGCTCAATCTCTTTTTCTCATCATAGTTTGTGTTACTTTGCATTAGCAACCACCATTCGGATGAGAGAACAAGAGAAACAGTGGGGCTATTCTCGAGCATTATTCGGGTAAGGAGAATTGACTCGAATTCAAGTGGAAAGCCAGATTGCATGAAATGACTCATTACTATTGTCCAGCATGGTTTTAAATTGCGGTCGCGGTCAACATAACGGTCGCGGTTGGGAGTAACAGGTATCGGGGTGAATGTGTAACCGGAATAGGAGACCGCAGTCGTGAATTTTTTTTTTAAAACTGTAGCAAATGCTAAAAAAACCATTGATACACATGTTCTAACCTTATTTTTGACAAAATTGGAAGTTTTAGCGATCATCTTACCAATATTTGATTTTATAAGTAGTTTGTAAGTAAGATTGGATCAAAAGTTGCGTTTTGAGACAATAAATGCTGATAATTTTGTAAGGAATGGATTTTGAGTATCTAACAAACTAGGATTGGTACTATGATAGATATGTATGTATGCAAATCCCTTTATTTTTAGCCATTAGGGTTTTATTTTTTATAAGTTACGTATGCAAATCTCTTTAAATTTTTATCAAAGAAAAACTTTAGTTTTCTAAATTTTTCAGTCACACTCCCCATTATAATTACAATGTCAAGAAAAATATATACATTAGGAAAATAATTCTAAACTAATGGGTACACAATACATCCTATAAAACCTCGTTCCTTAAATATCACTACATACGTTTCGAAGAAGAAGGTGAAGTTGAAGCCGAAATTGAAGGTAAAATAGCAGCTGTTTCTTCAAAGTTATTTTTCCTTCTCTCTTTCTTCTCAGACCTGACACTGACAGACCCAGTGGTTCAAGAGCTGTTGACTGAAACTGCCGTAACAGGGTGTAATGGCCGTTACACCTGTGAATTCCCATATATAACACCGTGTAACGTCCCCATAATCGTGCTGGCTCTCTCAAATTCCGTTACGTAATGGCCTCCAGGGACATTGCAATCTCTCATATTCCGAATGCTGAGTTGGTCCATTCGACAAGATAACATCTCATTAAGCACAATAGAAAGTCGCATTTACAGAAATGCAAGACAATATTTTACAAATCACAATACAGACATTAGTAGACCTAGTAAACCACTCAGCAGAATTCTACGACCCGACTTCAAATGTATATATAGGGCATGGAAAACCTTACACATTAATAGCAAGCTAGGAAATACTGGCTGAGTATGATTTACCTTCCAAAGGAAACACGCCATGGTTTTATTTAGCACACATATAGACAGGTACCGGACACTTATATACATACCCGTACATACCAAACACTCGAACTCGAATCTATGTAACATAACTCAGAAGGCGGCTCTTTTCCCCTTGTGCTGCTCACACCTCACCCTTCCACTGACAGGCGTTCTATGGCAGATGGACCCATTCCCTGTGCTAGCTCCACATATATCTGATGAAATCCCTCTAGTGTCATACGAAGAAGTGAAACTATGAGTCGTTCCGGTATTGCCCCGCATGCCTTTATGCTGCCAACATCTTTTTAGACCTTCAGCTGGCGGCCTTCTGCAAGCGGAACCATCAACCAAGGTAGCTCCACAAGTAGAAGAATAATAATCTTCTTTGACAACACTTCTAGATGGGACTGATTGACGAGTACTCGAATTACCGCATGGACTATCAAACACAGTACTGGATAAATTTGACTCATTAGCCCTCCTCCATTTGTGTTCCTCACACCTCTTTCTTCCTACCACAGGCAGCTTCGTGCAGAAAGTTCCATCGTCTAAATCCACCCCACAAATAGTGTCTAACTTAGTGCTGGTAACAGAATTCTCAGAGTAAACAGGAAACTGTGGTTTAATTGATTTAGGGGCTTCCAAAACTGGACCATAAACATCATGTTGAGTTTTCCCATTGGTTACTGATTCCGAAGAAAGGGATCCTGTGATTTTTCTTCCTTTGTGATCTTCACATCGTACCCTGCCTTGGACTGGTGGCTTTCTACACACACTGCCATTATCCAAGGTGACTCCGCAACTAGGAGAGGAGTTAGCAAGCGATTTTCCTTCCGTCAACAACTCTTTTGAGGCGAAGTCATTAATTTTCATCCCTTTGTGTGCATCGCACCGTTTCCTCCCTCCAACAGGTGGACTTGTGCAGACAGATCCATGACCTAAGGCCACCCCGCAAATATTTGAATGGTCGTCATTGAAACCTAAACTAGGTGTAACAAGTCTAGGCTGTGATCTTCCACATTTGAAAATTTGAGGAAGGAAATCGTTGCTCTCCCAATCAGTATATATTCGGGAACCATCTTCCCATGTTTCTTTCTGCACGATAGTACTGCTTGAAGTACTTCCGTCAGGTTTTTGGAGTACATCTCCACGGCGACGAACACCATTACAGACTTTGTTCCATGCATAATCATAGGTCTTAATCTGTCGAGTTTCTGCCTTTTCAGCCTCCTCCTTATTTTTCATCTGTTTAACAATTAAGAAATGTATAATAAGAAGCACAATTAATCACTTCAAATTTGCTAGCACCCACTGGTGGCTTATCACAGAGGAATGAACTTGTTTCCTACATCTTGAGGAGGCAACTAATTCTAAACATGCACAATTGCACATAAAGTCTTAGTTAGATGTATCCATGCACAAAGCAATCACAAGGTATCAAACATTACAACATGGACACTAAAACTCGACATAGACATAGCAACACGCAATTTTGAACCATCAAAGGACACAAAACGACAAGCCTGAGACCTGAGACTAGAGACGGATCTATCAATGGTCATATGGGGGCCACGGCCACTGCGTTGTTTTGGATTTTTAAAAAAAAAATTAAATTAAATTTTAATATTAGTTATTTTTTATTTGTTAATAACACCTAGATATATTGTATTTTGTATGGAGTGTTGTTTAGACATTTAAATACTTTAAGAATGTGTTCGTTTTGGATTCCAAAACTCAATCTCGCTTTGTGCATACGGTCTCTCATAAGTTTTTCTTCCATTATTAATCTCATTTTTATTTCTCTTCCTCTCGACTCATCACCCAAAAAACCTCCCTCCAAACTTAAACCAAACAAACTATTAGAATTCCGAAACTTGAAATTTTAAAATCTTGTTGCTCATAGTTTAGTCCTCGCATTTATGACATCCTAGTTCCGTTCCTGCCTGAGACGCCTTAAAAATATACAGCTGTAAGTTTACTACTATTTCTCTTATATGGGATAGTGTCTTCGAAGTTAAAAATAACAATTCAGATAGTCACCATAAATTCATTCCATAAATATCAAGATTCGGAACACGATTGTCCCATACATCTTGTACATGTCTCAAAGTGTGCTAAGAGTGCAAATTTTTCTTTCTAAAGAATGTGAGTGTTAATATGCAGAGAAACATCACATAGGTCTCTTTCGGGGCCGTAGGGTTGGCAATGGGGCAAGTAGGGGTGGATACCACTATCCCGGTCTCCGATCCCCGAACCCAAATCCATCCTCATCCCCTCTCCGATCCCCACCAGGGAATTATTTTTACCCTCCATCCCCACCCCAAACGGGGAACGCGGATCCCCGTGGGGAAACAGGGATCCAACTAGAACCACAGGCAAAACCGGTGTTCTTAATCCGGTATCCCTCCAACAAGACGCCAAGAACAAACAACACTCGCAGAGCTCTTTAAAGCTTCGGTTTCTCAATCTCTCAACACGACGCTATTTCATGAGTTTTCGACGTGAACAATATTTATCAGACGTGAACAATATTTATCTGACTAGAACTATTGATTTGAGCTCTTCTTTCTACTAATTTTCTATCTATGGTAAGTGAATTCAATTAGGCCCTATTTGATAACAGTGATAGATTGATGAGATTCATAAGGAGATGAGATTATGATTGTGATTGGTAATGAGAATGGATTGTTAATGAGAAGGGATTGATAATGAGTATGTTTGTTTGGGATGAGATAAGATAATGAGATTATTAATATCATGTTTGTTTGAGATGGAATTATATGATGGGATTATATTGATAAAAGAAATTGATAATGAAAAGGGATTGGTAATGAGAAGGAGTTTGAATTGGACTCTGAATATCAAATCCCCATGGGTATTGCTAATACCCTTAAAGTCCAGCTTCCTCATTCCATGGGATTCACATTTCGGAGCCATTTGTGTTACCAAACTGATGTAGAACACGTGGAGGCCCAATTCCATGATCAGCTGGACCGAGCCAAGCCCCGGAAGTCCAAACGGTGTTTAATTTCAAACTACCCAAATTGGCTAAATTCAGACGAGCTCGAAATAGGCCCAAACTTGGTGGGCTGACTTATTTTCGCGCTCCGATCCATACTCATCAACCTTAAGGTTGATGATGAGCGGTGTTTTTGGGCCTAATTCCTTTGTTTAGGCTTTCAATTGCGTTATTTTGCCGTTTTAGGAAAGATTTGTTTCGTTAATAACTTTTAGTTCGTAATTCCTTTTAAGTTGATTCTTTTTGGAAAAGTCTTGTTTTTCTTTTCCGTTTTCAGTTTTAGGAAAAGCTCCAAATTATGGGACTTTTTATTTTCCAAGTTTATTTTTATGGTTTCTAGGGTTCGGCCTATATAAGGGGGTTGTAACCTGATATTTATTTTAACTTTTAAGCTTTTTAATTAATAATATTGCAAAGATTTTCTTTTTCATTCTTGTATGCAAGAATTGCTCGTTGCGACGGGTTGTTTATCTCGTTTGGATTAGTACGCTAACTAATCTCTTGTGAATTCCGCTGCGTCACAAACAAGGGATTATCATGGCTGATTCCAGTTATTAATTAAACAGGGCCTTAGTTCTATGTTAATTGACACTGAGCTTTCGGTTCTTTCTTTCTTCCTCACTTATGTATATATAGTACTCCTATATAAATTTCATTTATGTATATAACTTATATATCCGGTCCGCACCTCCCATTTTCTGACCGAATTTCGATGATCCGAGCCGCTTAATGTGTTCATAACGTGATTTTAAGGGTACTTGCGAGAAATCGGAAAAAAAATGATCGAGAATGGCTTGATTTGAATAGTTTTTTATTGAAGGGTTTTTTGCCCATTTCTTGTGAGTACCCTTAAAATCACGTTCTGAACACATTGAATGATTCGGATCATTGAAATTCGATCAGAAAATGGGAGGTGCGGACCGGAATCAGGTCAGGGATCCCTGACCTGATCAGGACTATATATATATATATATACATATATATATATACACATATATATATATACACACACACACACATATATATATATATATATATATATATATATATATATAAACGGGGCGGGACGGGGCGGGTATAAACTCATACCCATCCCCCTATCCGTTCTCCATTTTTTTAAAAAAATTATCCCACCTTCTAACAGATCCCCGAAAAATTTCTGAATCCCCAATCTATTTGGGGCGGGGAATGGGGCAGCGCGGGGTGGGGTGGCTGAGATTGCCATCCCCATTTGGGGTATAAGAAGTGTTTTCAAACTGTCCCCTAAGTGTCCGTGAACTAAACTGAACATCACATCATCGCTGGTTTTCATCCTAAGAATAAGAGACGCAATTCCGGCCGCGTTTTCAAACCTGTATCGACCGTTTGTGCTCATCTTCTATTATCCAAGGAAGATCAAATTGCACCATCTATTAACCAAGGAAGTTCAAGCAATTTTAGAAGAATGTCGAAAAAATGAAGATATACTTACAGGAGCCCATCTATACACGATGGAGTAGTCCTTGGAAAAGGCCTCCGAAAACAGTCCATGCCCTTGTTGGGGATAACCATTCATCTGACCATTGGAGTTGCCATTCTCTAAATGATCGCCGTCGCGGCCATAACGCTGCAGTCTAGTCCTAATATTGTCAGTTTGTCCAACGTAAGTGGGACGTATGAGGTGTGGATCAAGATTTTCGATCTTACGTCCTGAATGAGCTCGTGTTATAGCTATGCCAAGCTCATAAACCCCTGGACATGAAGAACAGTTCGGGAGATTGTGAACCCTGTATCTCTCTGCTCCTTCTTTCCCCAGGGAGTGGTCTTCCCAATCAGAATGCCCGACGAGAACCTGCACGAATAAATACATGGGAAAATTCCAAGGGCGGAATCTGGAATTAATTATGCCTTGGGCTAACCCAAAATTTTTTTTGATGGGCAAAACAGTGTATATAATTAATATGCATACTGATAGTCTCAAAGAATTAAGGCTTGTAATATATTTCATGCACCGTGCATATTGGTAGCACCATCAAACCTTACATATTGTGAATGTCCATATTGTAACGAGTGAGGAGTGATGACATCAGATATCTATTTCTTAAGAGTTAATGCAATCGTATCTTTAACATGCACAATATGAACAAAAAACACTCCAGTAAAAACTCTTGGACATCAACAAATTTTAAAAAACACTCCAGATTTTTGTTGCTGTACCAATATAATTTAAACCTAAAAGAGTAAAATTGTAAGAACTAACATTTTTAAATTTAAGCTCACCAGCCAGTGTTCTAAACAACTAAATCAGTAAAAATTTAAAGTACACCAATCAGTGCTCTGCATTTAATAAAAGCAAAAGAAAATGGGTTGGTGTGAGGGGTTGGGTTAAAAGAAGAAATAGGTTGGGCCAAAATTATTTGGGTTAAACTTTGACATATAAATTTTTTTTTTTTTTGGTTTTTCTGAAGGGCACCTAGGCTATAGCCTACCACAGCCTGATAGTGGTTCCGCCCTTGGAAAATTCAGAAACCTTATAACAGAAAAACAAGATTCAAAATTAGTATCTTCGACATTGTCTTGTTGACTTGTTAGTGGTTCCGCCCTTGGAGCAACGGTGCCGTCATGCTTCTATGTTCCGAGTTACTTTGATACCGAAGGTGGCCGGCTTCACTTTACACCCTCCCTTACACACAATGTGCTCATCTAGCAGCGCCTGTCCTGTGCAGTTTAGAGATACTCATCCTATTCATTCTTGAAACCTAAAGTCTTGGGTGGAGCTCAAAAAAAAAAGAAGCTATTGGAGTAGTGTGTCCTCTCACGCTTATATGCTTCATTTTACTTTGGTACCCAGGCTACGTGTGGCTTGGCTTCACTCTCTAATTCACGGTCATTGACATGAAAAAGACTAACTTGCCGATAAAACTTTGTTGGATTAAGAATATATGAAAGGGTGCTGCTAAATACAACTGTGAATTTGCTATATGCAGCCAATTCAGAAGAGGAAATTTTTGGACTCCTTCCTATGAATTGACTGCATGTAGCAAATTTACAGTTGTATTTAGCCGGGCCTATATGAAATTCCTCCGCCCAAGTTTCACAAATGCTCTCACATAAAGGCTGGGCAAATCGATAAATCTTTCTCTCAACCCTTTCGTGACTTGAATTCTCACTTATAAGAGTGTCCCCAATGGCATTATCAAGACGATATATTCAGTTATCAATGTTAGTCCAAAATAAGGCTCGCAATGGTATAATCAAACTTAGCAACCCCTTAAGTTTTGGCATTTTGATAATCAAAACTAGCAACCTTTTACCTTTGGATGATCAAATTTAATGGGGACCACACACTCCCTCTTTTCTTTCTCTCTCCTCCTCTCACTTTCAATAGGCTAACCAACTTACATTTATTCCGAACTCTATCTATCTCGCTCTACTAAAAATGGTTTTTGATTAGGAAAATACTACAATGCACACCCTTGATACACACCCTCCAAAATGTTATGATTATAGAAAAATGTTACGAATCGTATTGTTAAAAAGTTACAAATCGTACAAAGGTTACGAAATACACCAAAATGTTATGAATCATAATGAAAATGTTACGAATCGTACTTCTGAAAAATTATGAATTTTAGAACAAAAGTTACGAAACACGCTAAAATGTTATGAATGAATTATAAAATAGGTACATATGATACATTCTTTTAAAAAGTGTGTATTGTAGACTTTCCCTTTTGATTATGAACCATTGTGGGTCTTTACATTGTTAACCAAAAGATGAGGTGACAAAATTTGATTATCCAAATTTAGTAAAGCCATTGAAGATGCCCCCAGGCTCCGTTCAGTTGTCGAGAAAGTCGTGTGGAAAATTAGTTCCCAGAAAAAGTCAAGTGAGGTGAAGTAAAAGAAAAAGAAAATTATTTTTCTGTGAGTGTTCATTTGACAAAAGAATTTTGCAAAAAAAATTAAGGTTTAGTTGTTCATTTGTCAGGAAAAAGAAACTTTGGAAAAAATTTTGTGAGTGTTCACTCATTTTCCTTTTCCCGTGACGCAAAATTCTGTGTTTTTTGCAGGATCACTTTTGCAGGAAAGTAATTCCTGCAGGAAAACTTAAATTGGTAAGTTCTAGAATTTTCCTGGCAACTGAACGGGGCCTAAGGCGCGTCTCCGCTTCTAGGTAAAATTTCACCCCGCTGTGCTCCACGTGGGCCTTGCAGGCATCGTCCAATCGGAGGTTCAACGCGTAAGCTCGTCATTTTACTTTTGGCCAAAAATCAGCTAATCAAATATCAAGAAATGACTATCACAGCAAGTACAACGAGTGTGATAATCAAAAATCCCTGGGCACAGTATCAAAAAAAATTTCTCTATCAATCTCTCTCCAATTACTCTCAAAAACCTCCCACTGAACACAATTTTTAGAAAGTCCTCAATTGAGGTCTAAACGTCTCCGATCGCCGGACCGATGCCGGCAAGACCCGCCGCAGGTGCGCAGCACGAAGCTGCACTGCAGCTTCCTCCAGTCCTGAATGCATGTATCTGTATGGAGAGAGAGAGAGAGAGAGAGAGAGAGAGAGAGAGAGAGAGAGACCTTCCAGTCGGAGTCGGAGAAAAGAGAGTCGTGTTCTGAACAGTCTTCTCTCTTCAACCTATCGCTTCTCAAGGACACTACCTGACACTCCATTTCCTCTCTCTCACAATTGAAAGGCAAACAAACGGTAGTTAGTTACTCGCGCCGTTTAAGTAGCGCGCTCATAGTTTCTCACAATTCCAGTTTTAACCCCCGATAGGAATCGTCTATGCTAAATAGGTCCCCCGGCAGCAATGTCTCAAGACTCACCCAACTCCCAACCGACCCCCGATAGGAGTCGTCTATGTTTCGCTCTTAATTTTTGCTATACGCTTCTGTTCTCAATCTTTACTTTTGCAGATTTAGAGGTTGCACACGTTAACATGAGTAATAATAACCTTCAAAAAAAATTAAAACTTCACTGGGTAGAATACAAATTTTGAACCCGCTGAAAAAGTATAAGAAAAGGGTTGAAGTTAGTCGGAGTTATAACCTGACTTGAAACAATTTTATAAGACCAACTTTGACTCATAAACAAGTTATGCAACCTTGTCTATCTTAATTTCATTTTGAGAAATTGGGCTTAATCTTTTATACTTGAAAATCTGCTACTGCCACGTTAATTTTAGGGAATCTTTTCTGTATGTCCACACAATGATTTATTTTTTTTGAGAGTTAAAAAGAATAGGATATGGTAAAAGAAATTTAAAAAAAAAAGGTATAGAAAAACACAACTCAAGACACAACTATATCCGAAATCATTCAATGTACATGATTCTAGCATTGTTTGAAAGAAGTGTGGTTTAGAAATACAAATTTCTCATGAACACGTATACACTATTTTTTCCTTTCATGTTTTTCATCCATCACAATAGTGGAGTATCATCTTGTTCCTTAGCTGCGTAGGAAACACGAAGTGCTAAGGCCCCACCCCTCCCTTTTTGGGGCAATAATTCCATATGCTTTCCATTGAGTTGAAAGCTTGGATTAAAAGAGGCTCTGAATGAATAAAGCACTAAAGTTTTTGTAGCGTAAGATGAAAGACTTCAATGATGTTACTCGTCAATTCTAAAAGTATGGTTGTTACACTGCACCCATGTGAATTAGTCACATCCAGCTGAATAGTACTAGCAATAATTTTGGGGTGAGTGAAAAAGAAGAGGCCAAGAGAGCTCGTGACTGACGAATCAAAAAAGCAGAAGAAAAAGAAATTGCGTGTGG
This sequence comes from Rhododendron simsii, assembly GCA_014282245.1. Taxonomy (NCBI): domain Eukaryota; kingdom Viridiplantae; phylum Streptophyta; class Magnoliopsida; order Ericales; family Ericaceae; genus Rhododendron; species Rhododendron simsii. The sequence continues at coordinate 35,544,313 of CM024955.1, read as the reverse complement.
CGCAATCTTCTAACCAAACTGGACCAACTGGTTCAATAGATTAACCTGCAAACCGTTTTACTATGGAAGCCGGGCTATTTCTCAAAATCTGGCATGAACAAATGGTTGAACCGGTCAACCACCGATAAATGACATGACAACGTCTAATTCGTGCTATGCTTTTCATTTAAGGAACAAAACTGAAATGAAATGAATTGATACATTTGAAATTTAATTACAATGCCAGGAATCCATATATTAAAAATAAAAGAAAAAGGAAGTAAAGAAATAAACCAAAAAACCTAAAAAATAAAAAAAAAAACTTTAATAATAAGAATCACATTACAAAATGGACACTAATTTACAAAATTAAGGTAAGTGGGAGTACACTATGACCTAACTAAGTACGAAGACTTACCCATCAATCATATGTACCTAGATCTCCGTCACGTAGTGGTTTTTTTTTTTTTATCCGAGTGATATTTCAGTCGCTTGCTAGCTTTGTGTAAGGAAATAAAGGTTTTCTCAGTCAAATTCCTTCGCAGTTGTAGGCACCTGTCCTCCGCATAAGAAGCCGATCAGGTAAAAGCCCCAAATATTCATTTTCTGGTTCATCATTCTATTTAATATCATGAATCGTGAGAGCCTTGTACCATCAAATTTATACGCTTAGTACTGTCTGCACGCAGGATGTCTCCTTTAAATCCAATCTGGGAATATAAATAAGTTCAATGTATCAGGAACTTATTTCAAACTACCTCAAAACTGTTCTATTAAAGCAGGGAATGGCCAAAATCATATCCTCCTTTGCTTGGTGAAAAAATTTGAGAGGACAGACACATTTCAAGTGAGATAATCTTACCTCTATTGGAATATCGGGGGAGAACCACCGCAACAGCACTCCAAGATGTACAACAGCAGGAATCAACTTGAAAAGCAATGGGGTAGTCACCTGCAAACTATTTTATGAGCATATGTCGATACTGGCTAAGATTTATTCAGTAAACAAACTTCTAGCACTAATTTCTTTGGCAGAAAAAAAGAATTAGGGAATATGACTATAACTTAAAATATTAACAAACAGATTTTTAGCTGTTTATATTAGAATTACCATGTGCAAGCTTTAAGAAAAACTCATTTAAAACCCACATGGAACTCATACAGCCTGCAATAGGCGGGATCAGAAGCAGGGAATCCTAAGGATGCTCCCGTAGTTAATCTTTTGCATAAAAGAGAATGCTGTTGGTCAAGCTCTAGACATCAGCTAGTAGTGTCCAGCAAACAAAAAGAAAGCATCGAACCCAAAACTCTAACAGCATCACTGGAAACATAAATCAGAATTACAGAATAGCTTACGCACCAGGCTGAGAGCTGTTGTCCCCAGCAGCAGCAGATACAACTTACCCTGCATTGGTTTCAAAACGTTAGCTACTATTAAACAATTGATAGGGCGTTACAAGAAATCGCACACTGAATACCCATTGAAGCCAGCCTTTTAGGCATGAAGGTCCATAACAGTAAAAAGTTTGATGCATTAGCTTACTCACAATTGTAATCCATGTAAGCTAATGACTTTCTCCAGAAGAGCGTCACAAGCTTCTTTTGATAAAAGGATTTAAGCACAAGCTGGAAACAATCCACTAAAACCATGCTACAGATTTAAGAATTACCTCAACTAGATGAACATTAGAAGCACGACTTAAGAGAACAAAAGCAAATTCCCCAATTTGCGCCAGAGACATTCCAACCTACAAATATCAAGTAACTAAGGTCCCTCTGTTGACAGGTACAGTCATCATCAAGGGGCAAAATAATGTAACATGCAGGAACAGGGTATCCTTACCAGCAGTGAAGTCTTGTTATTGTATCTGAATCCCTTGACCACTGTGGCAACCACAACAGTTTTTATGATGATCACCAATATAACAGCCGCTAGTAAAATGTCAATGTGATTCCAAAGGAAGTGAACGTGTATAAGCATCCCAATGCTTGCAAGGAACAGCGCGGCAAATAAATTGCGAATCGGCTCAACCTAAAAAAAAAAAAGAAAGATTAAATGAATTCCAAGTCAAGATCAAGCACAGACAGTGCTTCAAAGTAAAGGTCACCAGCAAGCAAGCTATTTTAAATACATAAAACGAATGAATACAGAGAGTTCATGTAAATTTGAAGCATAACTAAAAAAAATTGTTAAACAAATGAACCCACCAACATACCACCCAAGTATGAGAAGGAGGGAGAAAAGAAAAGAGAGATTCATACATGGCAAACATCAAGCTGAAATTAACGTTTCCCAACAAAGACACTACAGGAAGATTGCTAAATCAAAGACTATGAACCATCATGTTCAACTAATGCTTCCCAATTCTTGCACGAGTAATCCACATAGTAGCAGGCTCATGGTTACCCCAGAATTATAATCACTTAACTAGTGTATAACTAATGTAATCAGCCACCTCTGCAACTTCTGACAAAGAGCACGCAACTAGGCTATATTACCTGTTCAAGTGTATGTTGAGCAAATTCAGTAGTTGATATCATTACTCCAGCAGCAAAGGAGCCCAGTTCAAGACTTAGACCCAGCTTATCGCTACACTGGAAGGACACAACAATCCAAATTATACACAATACATACAGGTGTGTGCAAGGGCAAAGTGTTTGGCAAGATGGTGGGCAAGTAAATAATTTGTTGGAAAAGTCTTCAATCAAGATGGGATGGGCAGAAATTACATGTTTCCCATTCCAAAAAATTTCAGACCGCCCAGGAAAGTACGTTGAACACAAAATAAGAAATGTTTGATACAAAGGGAATTGGTAAATGAGGCTTTACCCAGGCAACTACCAAGCAGAAAGCCACTGCTGCCAATTGATAAAGTTCATTTGTCTGCAAATAAAGATTTAAAATCAAGGCCTAATAAACACATAGAAACTGCAGCAAAAAAAGTACATCAACCATATTGTCACAGGGAAAATATACCTGCGATGATAGGCTAATCATCAGCTTCAAAAACCAAGGTACACAAGTCCGAGAGAGTATTGATAAAATGGCCAAAAAAGCAATCAAAACCACCAGCCTGAAAAAAAGACATTTTATAGATTGAATTCAAATACATGATAAGCAGGAGCCAGGAGACAAGCATTTGCTAGCTAATCCGAAAAAATTGGAAACTACACACTTAAGTACTTAACCACCATCATGGAAGCCAACAGCCAAGGGCATCAGAAATGTTCAATTTGTGATCGTACGAAAGATTTTATTAAATCCCGAAAGCCATCAATGTAAATGTAGAGCCAGCCCTCAAAGATTTTATTCTATCTGAATCCATTTAATGCACACTAAGACACAAATAACTAAAATTGTTCAATAAAACTTTCAAAAATTTGATTTGTTTGTTGCAGTATGATACTTCATTCACAAGGGCCTAAAGACACTAGAGCTGTTTCCACTTATATGCATGATGACACGTGTTAATTATTAACTGATTCACTTGAGTTTCTAATTCCATCTCAACATGGAGGATCTAATTCGAAAGGGCAAACGGGGATAATATAGAAGCCGATTAAGATCACATTTCATTATAGAAGCCGATTCTTCAGGTTTTGTTCTTACGATTTTGTCATGGATATGACTCCTTGGAGAACACCAGAAGTACCACCAAGAACTGGAAGCAAAGCAAACAGCAAGCCAACAGCGCAGTCCTGTTAATAACAAACAACTCAAAGTTAGGATCCAAAAACAAGAACAGAGAAAGATCCTAAGCAAGATAAAGTTGTAGTCTTCGTTAATTTTGTGAATAGCTAGTAGAAACTAAGCATTTTTAGATAAATTATAACATCTACGATAGAATAACAAAGTGAGAGGATGATAAAGACCTGCAAGATAAGGGTACCAATTGTTATCTGTCCATGGACAGTACTCATACTACTTTTTTCCATCAAAAACTTCAAAACCTGTGAATAAAACAAAGTCACATTATTCCTCACATTGCTAGAAAAAAAATACTTTACAATTAAGAAAGGGAAAAAATACATGCTGATGGGCTGGAAGATAAATTAGAAAGAAGCAAACTACGTTACACAAGAATTGGCTAATCAGCCCTTCTGCTCTCATTTTTAAAAAGCCAGGAAAACTAAACCAAAACTCCAAAGTAGATGTAACCTTTAAAAAGGATTGAGCGAGGCCAAAACCATCATTGTCACAAGAATACTGCTACTGGCGTAAAGATATTAATAGAAATAACAAGGCCCCACATGCAGGCATGAAAAGGCATGGCGAATAAAAGCAGTACATAGTACATACCAATAAGAAATAACTTATTACTGATAGTTTTGGAATAATAGGTAAATTAATAAATCCTGGTATGGTAGGAACTAGAAAGTTGTCAAAAAACTTGACATGCTAGTAAGCAAGACCAAAATGCTAGTAGTAAGTTTTGATGTAAAGAATTCCATTACGTATATAGTCCACATAACTTAAAACAAATTTTCTGTGTATAATAGCACTAACAGCACACCACAAATTTCATAGTGTTGGCTAAAAATTTACAACTAATGAGTCGATAAATAAGGAGTTATTTGAAGATACTCACAACAGCTGTTGATGACATAGACAAGAATACACCAATAAATACTCCCTCAGACAATTCACCACCGCATAGCTGCACACAGCCACAAATATCATAAGGTCATGCCTATGATAATTGAAAGAGTAAACAAAATGCAAGACTAATAAGTTGTTTTTTTCAACACTTTTCTCAGAGACGAGGTACCCCTCCAAGGCAATGTCACTTTGTACCCACCCTGACAAAAGGATTAGACATACCGAGGCTGTTATTCCACACAAGCACATAAATAGGAATATCTGGAGCAAGCCTCCTAAAACAGCAACTGCTCGAACGACGCGAAGCTGCAATGGTAAAGTGAAGGATCAATCAGAGCCTACAAGTCAACGACATTAGTAAACCAATTATATGTTCAGGAAAAGTAAATATCTGCTAACCTTCGCAGTGGAGAACTCCAGGCCCAAAGCAAAAAGAAGAAAAATAACACCAAATTGAGCTACTGTTTCAACCTGCATGCAACAATGAGAGGATCAAAGTTTTATGTGAATGCAAAGAAATACGGAGCCTAAGTCTGAAGCTGTATCATGACCATGTGAAAATTGATTAAGTACGACAACTACAATCGAGCACCATTATCACAAACAAATTTTCCCTTATCTTCTTCCCAATTGGAAAGAAGATGACCAAAAAGAAGATCACTCTGCTTCAACAGAATATGCATAATAAGAATGCCAGAAGCTAATTGCATCAGTTCCACAAAAGTGCGGATTTAAACAGCCAGACATGGTGGATGGATTCAACAATTATACACATAAAATCATGTCATTGCCCACATTCCATGTAATACTTGTATTAAGAAACACTGTGACCTTAAACTGTCCTCTTGAACATCCTCAAGAAAGCATTCAAATTTACTAGATTAAGTGGATCGAGGATGATGACAAACTTCAAATAAATATTCTAGTTGTTGGGCATCATAGAGACAAAAAACATACTTGCACCAGTTCACTAACAAAATTAAACCCTCCAGGTCCAATTACAGATCCTGCTAGCAAATATCCAGTAATAACCTGCAAAATTCAAGAACACACATAAGGTCCGCAAAAGCAATGATAGCAAAAACAAATCCGCAAAATTGCATTTCGTCCATGATCACAGCATGGAACAAGAAGTAGAGGGCCAACCGGTTGTCCAGCACAAGCAAACGCAATGCCACCACATGTTGCAAATACTATGACAATAACAAGGTCCGAGATCAACCTGCAAAGTAGTTTATTGAACACTTTGAATAAGCTAATATTGCAGGTTACCAGTAAAACAGGTGCATGAGAGAGAGAGAGAGAGAGAGACAGAGAGAGAGAGACCTTAAGTCCAACTGTAGCACAGGATACTTTGACTTGAGATTTGATATGATAAACACATTATCCTGAGCAGAAACCCACATCAGATGGATCAGTACTTCGTGAGGTTGTCATCTATTTTCTTAGCACTTAACAAGAAACCAAATGCGATGCGAACCCTCTAAAAATAGCTACAAGTCGCACCTTTCGATCTATCAATGTTGGCATATCTTCCGCTCGATTCTCACTGTCCAAATTGAAAACATCCTGAAGCTGAAATGACCTGTCATGAGACTCATAAAGATGGGCTATAATCAAATCTCGATGATGATAATATGGTCTACCATATTAATCAACTGCTTCCATTGGACATAAATTCTAAACAATCTGTCATTTCATTCTTTTTTTTTCTTTTTCTTTTTTGTCATACGTTATAAATGAGTGGGGATTAGCGGGGTGTTAGTATGTTAATTTGTCATTTCATTCACTGGATAGAAAGACATACTTCTCCTCCTTGGAGTCATTTTTCTTGGACTTAACTCTAGCAACAGTTTCCAAAACTGCCTGACAAAATTAAACGAATTAGATTCAGCAAAACACAGAGTAGCCAGGATTCGGTAATGCAAGGATTACATAGAACACGTATTGTCGTAGCAAAGGAGCATCTATTACCGATGCTCACATGTGAAAAACAACACAAGTTAAAAACAGAGAACTGTTTGGCTTGCCATATATTCTTCCCAAATTATTCTAAAAAGAGATAGTACTAGTATTCAAATCACTAAGAATAAAGAAGGAAGAGGAAGAAGAAGAAAACTGCCAACCTGCTGTTCATTAACACTGTTATTAAAGCTCCCAGGATCAGTGGCTGCAACAGACAACTGCAAGAGTTAGGAAGCCCTAATCACTCATTCTTGGATAACAAGAAGGCAGTGTTTGGTTCATTGGTGTTAAGCTAGACTGGAATGTTTATTCTCATTGGGTGGCAAAGGAATCACCATTCAGTTATTACATCTATCATTCCAGCCAACCAAACACTACCTTAGCGAAAATATCATCTACATCATTGCATCAATTATCCTACCATGGATGTAAAAGATAGAAAAACAAAATTCTAAGATCCAACCAAATAGGACAACTACTCTTTTAACCGGACAATCATTTACCCACAGGAATGAACAAAATGTAGATAAATAACTACCAGTATCTGCTATTGTGTGCAAGTAGAAACTGTTTTATTGGAAACAATGACAAGGAAATATTTAAGAACAGTCTGTTAGGTACTCCGTACATTAGAGCATCTCCAGCCCTTACTCACTTTTTTTCCATTTCAACACAAAATTCAAGTAAAAAAAACCTCAAAATCCACTCCATTTCTTTACTCAAACTTATATCAAAGTGAATTCTACTCAGACTTTTCACCCAAATCAAGAGAGACTCAAATCCTTACTCAAATTTCAGAATGCCATTTTGTGCCTTTCAAATTTACAACTATGTCATTAATGACGCTTGTACTCAAATTTATGCTTAGATTTGGTTTTGTCCATTTGAAGTGTTCTTAAATGAATCAGATGAATGAATTCAAGTAAAATGTCTTTCCACGCACGTCCTAGAGAGTGATTTCCAGTAAATGCAAAACCCTAACTCATAAACCACATCAAACATAATAACCCTAACAAAAGCCAGAAAGGAAAGGAGTTAAAAAAATAAAAAAAAATCAAACCAAAAACCTTGAGACTGCTCGTCATTCTCGGTGAACTCCTTCTCCAGTGCCCGATCGATCATGTCGGCGAAGCTGTCCTCCTTAGATCCCGATCGCGAGTTGTTCGATTCCAAGGCCGTGGCATTGGGAAACTCCGCCAGCGAGCCGTTCGAGTCGAGAGAGGGGAGAGAGAGAGAGCAGAGGAAGAGATCGAGGAGGAGGAGGAGCGAGAGGTGAGCTGTACGCATTGCAGGCGCGGAGAGAGAGTGGGTGGTTTGAGAGAGAGAGAGAACAACCGTCTTCGTCGTCGTCTCAGGGGGTTGTGATTTTCTGTATGTATTTTTTGATTCCAATCTGTGATGAAGATAACGGAGGGAAAAAAGAGAGTTTGGGAGTCGTTAGAGGAGGGGAAACGGAGGTGGAGTGGAACGGGGGATCAGCGCTGTGGGTTTGCCACGAAAGTGGGAGGGAGAGAGACAACCTACGCGCACTGGAAGAGCGTGGGGAGAACGCGCCGCCTCATGGCCACCACCTGGAGTCTGTTGGGCCATCGAAGTACCAATTGCTCAATGAGGAATTTTTCAGTGCCGAGCGGGTATTGCCGACGTGGCACCAGCTCGGCGCACCAGAGCCGTCCGATGCATTTTTGGACGGCTCAGATTAAAACACACTCTCTCCTCTCATCTTAACACTTTCTCTCTCCTCTTCTCTCTCCAAATCTAAGCCGTCCATATACGTAATGGACGGCTCGGATGGCCGAGCGGGCACCACGTGGTACCCACTCAGGCACTGGAAATTTTTTCATTGCGCAATTGTGTAAACACTGTGTCTAGTGACCACTTTTTTGATATCAAGCAATGCGTAAATAATATATTGACACAGTGCACCTCATTTGTCATGTATTTTATGAATATAGTGATGATCACCATAGCATTGCTCTTGTGTAACTACTTGTTGATTTCGTACGGATCAACGGAGCGTTTTGTTGTTATTGATCGAGTCAAACCGATTTTTTTGGACGGTACGAATCGAAAAGGTTCATCTATCTTGATCGAGAAGATGGATAGGTTCTTGCAAAAGTTCTACCCACCCTAATGATTCACCGAGTTGTTCGCAAGCAATTTGAGGTTCGGCTTGTAAGTAAACGAGTTTGTTAGTAAACAAGCTGAGCTTTTATAATTGAGCCGAGTAACAATTAGTTTCTTTTTACGATGTGTCCTGGGATAATTAACCGGCATATCACAAGCAAACTTATAACGGAATTCACCAATTTCTTTTTGCCAGTAAGATTACGTTTTTTTGAGTTGGTATTGCAACCTCATATCATTGCAAATGGAAAAACCAATTTGTACAAATACTGATAGACCAACTTCAATTAGTTATTACTCAACTAGATTATAAAAACTCGGTTGGTTTGCAGAGGCTTAGCTAGTTTATAGAGATTCGTGTAATAAACGAATCGTGTTTGAAAACAAGTCAAGTTTGAGCTAGATTAGTCTAGAAAGAGCTAAGCTCGAGATCAAAATGAAGCTCGGCTCGACTCGTTTGCAGTATATGTACCGAATGTTACCAAATGAGATGGTACATTATTAAACTTTAGGTCGAAGTAAAGTAATGCCTACCACATGAGCATAATCAGCATATGACAAGTGACAAAAAAAATTCAACAACCTATTTTTTCAAGTGATGTGTTTTCATTGTCAATGTCACGTAAGTAATTAATGAGACTCGACAACCAATTGAGAGATGGTGTTGTGCAGTACCGTGCTGCGAACTTTCGAGCCGTCAGATCGTGTATCCGACGACTCGGATATGATCACTACAATGAACGGCTCTCGATTGTTGGTTGCCGAAATGAGTCTCTCAACAACAATAAGCTATGCAATGGTTGAGAAAAACTAATATCAAGATAGAGCAAATCCGCCACGGACTTTGAACATAGGCATGGGAAAATGATAGGAGTAAGTAATACTTACCACAATGCTTAGATTTCATATTTTTACTATTCCCTTCGTCCCCTTTTTAAAGTCCAATATTCTATTTTGGGTTATCCCGTAATAAGTATCCATTTTGTAAAGTTACTGGGTAAAAGTTGGTACATTTTCTATTTTGTGCATAAAAGTATATTCCATTTTTAAAAGTTAGTGAGTAAAAGTATAATGATAATATCTCCATAGAGGGTAAATAGGGAAAATGAAGGTAAAAATTGATGTGAAATGTGTAATAATGATGTTTTCTTAATAAATTGAAGTTACGAAACGGAACATTTAAAAAAGGACAAATGAAGTAATTTTTTTTTTTCACGAATTTTTGTCGGTCTGTCTTTCAACTACCCTCAAATTGACATTTTTGTTATAATGATTTGATTGTTGGGTTTGTGGCTTTCATCCACTTGCATCCTTCGACTCAGCTCTCATCCACAAGTGATTTTTCAGTGCCGAGCGGGTATATCCTACGTGGTATCCGTTCGGTGCATCCGAGCCATCCGATATACTTTTGGCTCGGATTGAAACCCTCTCTCTCCTCTCACCCAACACTTTCTCTCTCCTTTTTCTCTCTCCAAATGTGAACCGTTCAAACACTCAATGAACGGTTCGGATGCGTGAACGAGCACCACGTGGTATCCGCTCGGCACTGAAAAATTTTCGCTCATCCACATTCAGCTGATAATTGGAGACATCCAACCGCAACCGGCTTCTTATCTACTATTTGTTGCATCTACTGAATTGAGTTGTGTTTGTTTCGCATGACGTATGAAGTGAGCTTTTAGGCTCTGAAGAATTTGTATCAGAGAGACAAGAGAGATAAACGAGGCTAGCAATGTGAAAAATTCATGAGTGAGTGTTGAGCATTCTTCCTTGGGTAAAAATTTATTCCCGTTCTATGTTAGTTGCTTTAATTGTCCTCCGTAGAGCATCCGATTTTGGAAAACCGCGGAATTCCATATGTTTCACCCGGTTTTAGAAAACAGCGTAATTCCATATGTTCGCATTTGCGCATGTGTGTTAGGGCACAACGATGATTAGTAAGACGCACCAAAAAAGGTGCTTCAAGTGCTGCGGTCAAGGGATCCAATTGACTGGAACTAATTCAAATGTGTATGCTCTGCAAAGGCAACCATACAAGAAATTCAAGGATTATGTGCTATTAACCCCACTGATCTAAGGCCTTCTCAATTTCCCAAACTTCTACTAATAACTCGGTATTAGTAAAAGAAACGTCGCTTCTGGGGACGTCAGATAAAATTGGAACGATGGAGAGAATGGTAAAAGAAAAGAGAATAGGAATTTCAGGATTTGAAGTCATTACCCACCATCACGAAGATGAAACTATGCAAATACCAAAAGATAGAGATTTGCAACAATAGAATAACGGCCAAAGTTATGTACTCCTTATGATCTGTTTGGAGATTATGCATGAGGCTTTATATCCAAGAAAACTTTTCATATTACAAAGGAACGATTGACATGCCGTATTTTACACTTTCTTGTAATCTGTTCATATCCTCATTAGATTCTTTAATCATTTGCTACTTGATGCCCCTGCATCACGTGAGATGGTGTTTTACTTGAATCTTTTCCCGATAACTCAAAATAAGGTTCCGCATGCTAACTACAAAGCAAACCCTCAAGGAACGCGAAGACATTACTTTGCAAAGAAACCACAAAAAAACAACCGAGCTACTCAGACATTTCCATGGTTCAACTCTTTCATCATTTTAACGAAATCTGCATGATCAGGGCGGACAAGAAAATTGATTTTAGAAAAGGAGAAATAGTAGTCAAGTGAGTCGATCAAGTATCAACTCAACAACTAAAAAGCTGATTGAGATTCCTAGTTCAAATATCAATATCAATGTTACTCTATATGGTAATCCAAGACAGGCTAGACAGCCAATACAGCCCACAGGATGCCTGCCTATGGGTTTCTTTGTCCAACTTGACTGTTTCAACGCAATTCATTCAGTGGCACGGCCCCCTGTTTTACGAAAACAATTGAATTCCAATTCAAGATACAACCAGTTAAAGTAATGCCTTTTCGCATCATGTAGAAAAAAATGGCCAATTATTGAGAAATCTTGGTGCTCTAGGAGTACCATGTGACAATGACATGTGGAGTACTTCAAAAATAGAAGGTCGTCACTACACAATGTGGGTCCTCCTTATTTCCAGCCATCCAACAAAAGTGACTGATAATGTCCTACTGCAAAATTTGTCGCAACGTAAATTGTTGGGATTACCATATAGACAACGCCACGTGGTACTCCGGAAACGTTGAATAATCTCACTCTGACAAAAAAACTAGAGTAGTTGACATAAATATAATAAGCATGGAGATCTAGATTGACAGAGAGAGAGAGGGAGAGCACATGATAGGTAGGCATCATTAGAAATTAAGGAAACTTTGACAGGAAACAATACTTATTGCATAAGAAAAGGTTTTGGCCGCTTGGAGTTTCAGATAATAATAATAAGATTAATCAAATGGGCAAAGTGAATTGAATTGGGACCCCATTGATTTGGGTAGCTCATCCCAAGGCACCGAAAATAACGCTTTGTTCAATGTAACGGTTAGCCGTTAGCCTGCAACTACCCCCATTTCCTCAAATTAACTGTATCCAAATATATTAACAATATTTAAGTATCTGTCCCCTCAGCCTTTGTGCCTATAAAAACACCATTAACTCACAATCTCTCTTCATTCTGAAACGGAGATGGAGGTCCCTCTGATAGACTTTGAGAAGCTTGATGGTGAGAAGAGAAGCGAAACCATGGCACTTCTCCACCAAGCTTGCGAAAAGGGGGGCTTCTTTCAGGTAACGGGAATCGAACGAAATTTCAGTAATCGAAATGGATTCTTAATAGTAGTACAAGTTTTGACAAGCTTTGTTTTTGCAGATTGAGAACCATGGAATTGACAAAGACTTGATGGACAAAGTCAAGGACTTGGTAAACCAGCATTATGAGGAGAATATGAAGGAAAGCTTCTATGAGTCAGAGATAGCCAAAGGGTTGGAGAAGAAAAGCATTACCTCTTATGCAGACTGGGAAAGCTCCTTTTTCATTTGGCATCGTCCGAATTCCAACATCAATGAGATTCCAAACCTCTCAGATGATCTCTGGTGAGTAGTTCTAAAATTTCGCCTGTCCCGCTTTTAGCAAGAAATATAAATCATTTAGAGTTTAGACAATAGAAACGAGGATGAATAAGCTTTGAGCAAAGCAGTAGGCAGCGGCGATGCTTTACAAGCTACTCCATCTGTCCTAATTTATTTGTTCACTTGAAAAATTCGACTTCCTAAGTTAACATAAGGGCAAAGTCCATTTTGACCCTCTGTGATTATCGCCATGTGCGGATATCCCCTTATGGTTCAAAATTGACCACATAACCTACCTGTGATTTTTAAAATGTGCGGATCGGATAGATCCCCTGCCGTCATGTATTTCATCCATATTAACGGACACAACATTAAAAGACCGATATACCCTCATCATGTCCATTGATTCTTTTTCTTTTTTAAATCTAACCACACAATCCCTTATACCAAAAATTGAATCCAAACCGTTAATATTCTAAATTTTGACGAGTACTACATTTATGCCAAAATTCAAAGCAATCAAAAAATGAAAAATTCATGGTCGAATCGATTTTGTTATGAAGTTAAAATTTCAAATTTGAATTTACTAAAAATTAGATCACTGGGTTATTGACACTTGATCGAGATGATTTTTTTTATAGAGATACTCTGTTCTTTATTTAATACATTATGAACGACTCAGATTATATTCTAGAGATGTGTGAGATACATCTCTGTTAATATGGATGGAAAACATGACGGCAGGGGGTTTATTCGCATATTTTCAAAACCATAAGTAAGTTATGTGTACTTAGTTTTGAACCATGAGAGAGGTATCCGCATATGACGATAACCACAAGGGGTCAAAATGAACTTTGCCTAATAAGCTTGAGCAAAGCAGTAGGCAGCGGCGATGCTTTACAAGCTACTCCATCCGTCATAATTTGTTTCTCCACTTGAAGAATCTGACTTCCTAAGTTAACATAATCATTACACTTAAAAGTTTTAATTTCAAAAGATACCCTTCATAGGTTTTGAGTTAAAAAGCAAGCTAGAATCCCAAATAAAAAAGGAACGGGCAGATCTGAAATTTGGGTTCTTCTTCTAAAAAAGCCAATGGCTTTCCCGCAAAAAATGAGCCAAATAAAGCCACATAAAGATGAAAATAAGCCAATAAGCCAATTTTTTCGTCTTTATTCAAAAAAATTGGATTTCGGTCAAAAATTTTTACTTTTTAGATTCCTCTTATCGCGAGGATGTAATAATCTCCAAAAAAATTGACAATAAGCCAAGTGATACGAAAAAAATTTGAATAAGGACAAAAAATAAGCCAAAGTGGCTTATTTAAAAGAACAACCAATGTACAAGTCATTTTGGAACATTCACACAAGACACAAATAGGAGAAACCATGTCGAACGGAGGGAATACTTACTGTTACTTACAAGGAAATCTAATTAAAAAACTTCTTTTTCATGAATGAGATGGTGTTCCAACTAAAACAAAAGGAAGGTTTTGGAAAAAGAAATGTAATTTCAAGATCAAAAATCATGTATTAACGCAAATAATTTTCCTACCAATATAGATCTTGTTTGACACATCTCATTGAAATCTTTTAAACGGTGCAAAAAAAATTAAAAAATTATTTTTCATTTTCGTTATATTTGAGTTTGAAATTATCTTCTTTTTTCAAAAACCTTTCTTTTTTTTTAGTTGGAACACCCCCTGAATCATACAAAATAAGCTGTTAGATTTCGTGCACCTGTATATGTCTTCTGGCTAATCAAAGAAGCATATATGCAGCAAGACGATGGATGCGTACATCAATCAACTTATCAAGCTAGCAGAGAAACTGTCGGAGCTCATGTGTGAGAATCTTGGTTTGGAGAAAGACTACATAAAGGAAGCATTTTCAGGAAGCAAAGGTCCTTCTGTAGGAACCAAAGTGGCAAAATACCCCCAGTGTCCTCACCCTGAACTTGTTAGAGGACTCCGTGAGCATACGGATGCTGGCGGGATCATTCTCTTGCTCCAAGATGATCAAGTCCCCGGTCTCCAATTCCATAAAGACGGAAAATGGGTAGAAATTCCACCTTCTAAGAATAACAGCATCTTTGTCAACACAGGTGATCAATTGGAAGTGGTAACTAACGGAAAGTACAAGAGTACTTTGCACCGTGTAATCGCAGACAAGAACGGGAGCAGAATCTCTATTGCCACCTTCTACAATCCTGCGGGAGAAGCCATCATTTCTCCAGCTCCCAAACTCTTATACCCCAACCACTTCCGCTTTCAAGATTATCTGAACCTTTATGGTTCAACTAAGTTTGCAGACAAGGGTCCCAGATTTGAATCCATGAAGAAACTGTTGAATGGGCAGCCGAGTCTTCTCGTTTGAGAGAATAAGCACATCATGCTTTGTGTCTTGCTTACTCCATATCTCTGTGTGCTTTGTTTAGTTTTGCATTCTAGTATCCAGCAGAAGCTAATATCTGTTGCTTCCTCGGATGTGTACAGAAGCTAAAATCTGTTGCTTCACTAGGAAAAAAAAATCACTCGGGTGTGTACTACGTGTACTAATACCACACCCCCAGAAGTGCTTCAGTTGTATTTGTATTTTCATCTTCTTTGTTTTCAAGAAAAAGTCCCTTTAGCTTCTCGTTTCTTGGAGATGTAGGGAGCCCACTGTTATGATGGTATTCTGAGAGCAGCCACTTTGTGCATATATTGCCAAAGGTTAGGCCTGTCTCTAATCGTCCCCCGCCCATACACCCAATGATTTGGGACTAGATGGGTTCATTGTTGTTATTGTTGTTGTTGTATCTTCTTTGTTTTCAATCAATGCTTCCTTGCCGTCTCATATGTATCAAGTAGCATTTTTAATTCAATTCCTCTTGTGGAATGGTAAGTCGAGGAAGACAAGAATCATTGGCGCTTGCTGCATCCATAAGCCAATGGCTTAAAGACTCGAACAAGTTTTCAGCTCTTTCTTCTCCAGAATGATAATTCAAACAAGAAAACAATTCATAACTCCAAGAAGTTGGCCCGGTGATGAATGCCAAGACTTATGGTTTGCTCCCTCTTAAAATCCCCGACTCTTAGCTTCAGTTCCCTTTATGAGCAACTCTTTAGATCATCTCATCCCAACCCACATCTAGGTGCAAAGTGTGTGTAAAATGGCTGTGGGAGGAAGTGTAAGCGGGGACGGACAGACATTGGGGCACTCAAATTTCAGAATATATTTTTTTAACGAAAGGGTTGAGCAATTCCAAAACCCCAAAAAGTGCAAAATAGTTTCGAATACAAAAATGATTGTGATTTTGGCACTCTAAAAATTGATAGAGGGGTTCTAAAATTGAAATATGTTGATACACAAAACGACATTATTTTGGAGCCTCTCCATCAATTTTTGGAGTGCTAAAATCAATTTTCTACAAAAAAAAAAAAAGAAAGAAAGAAAGGAAAATGGGTCAAAATTCCACCTTCTAAGAAGAGAAGCATCTAAGCAACACAGGTGCTCAAGTGGAAGTGGTAACTGACGGAAGGTACAAGAGTACTTTGCAGCGCATAATGGCAGATAAGAACGGAAGCAGAGTCTAAAAACTAGTTTCGGTAAAGACTCAAACTAGTTTTCAGCTTTTTCTTCTCCATAAATGCAAACAAGAAACCAATTCATAGTTTCAGTCGGACACCGTGTCGAGCAAGTGGTGTGCAGATTTCTTGACCCAGAAATAAAGCCCTCCCCCTAAACCAAACCAAGTAGACAAATACTACTCCAAAAGTAGTGCGTACAAATACTTGTACTATTACATAAACCACGGCATTTATGGAGATGTATATTTTAGTTGGAGTCGTGTCGGAGAGTTTGTTTTAATCGCGGTGTTGGACGAATTCAGGTCCTCTACGAGGATTTTTCTGTAAGGATCGTATGAGGGTTTCAATGGGAAAGTACCATCTCATGGAGAAAAGGATCCAACAGCTAAAAAGAAGGGCAACCTTTGTCAAAATGAAATGGCATCGTCCAGCAACAAAAAACACAAATCGAAAGAATTTTAGGGGCGAGCTATTTGCAACCACAAATTTTTTAAAGGTAGCTTGTTCTAAGCCTAATTCACAAATCTTATAACAATTTCCAAAATGCAACCCCAAAAATTCTCCTAAACTTTTAAAATTGGCCCTACATACCAAAAACGAATTTTCCCCCCAAAATTGAACCCTCTCTCCTACACCACCACCAAATCTTCCATAACCGCCGTCACCCCCCAAAATTGAACCCTCTCTCCTGCACCACCACCAAATCCTCCATAACCGCCGTCACCACCACCAGGCGACACCACCACCACCATGATTCTGCCATTCTCCCTCTCTCCCCATTTCCCTCTTCTCTGTTGTCTGTTCACCACCACCACTACCGTCCGTTCACCCACCACCACTGCCGTCCGTTCACCGCCGCCGCCGCACCAAACAACCAGCAACACACCACACCAGAAGCAGCACACCCTTCCTCCATCATACCCGTCGAACACCAATTGAACATTCAGTCCCGAAAATCGCTACCGAAATTGGAAATTAACTTGCGAAAATGTTTACAAAATTCAGATTATATTACCCGAACACTTTATAACGTATCTTGAAGATGCGTCATGCCTTTTTTTTTTGGTTAAAAACGTAAATTACGAATGCGTCATGCTCCTTATAACGCATCTTAAAGATGCGTCATGTTCTTTTTTTCCGTTCAAAACGCAAAATCTAAATACATCATGCTTTGTATAATGCATTTCGTGAATGCGCGATTAACATCACTCATTTCGCTAATGCGCGATGGGACTGGTTTGTTGGCATCATCTTCATTGTCCACTTTCTCTCCCAGCTTCTGGATGTCAACGATTTCTACCCCTTTTCCCACCCCGTTGAGAAACTTCGAAATTCCCACCTTCACTGCAACAACACCGAAACAACCCAACAATCCAAATCAACGAAAACCCACTTTGAAGGATATTGGTTGCCTCAACGCCATTTTCTCTTTGCTTTGAGGGTTTGGGGGAGAGGATTTTGGAGCATAAAGCCAGGGCATAGGTGACTGCTGACTGGTATGGTGGGACTCTTTTAGGGGTTTTGCAGGAAGAAGAGTGAGGAGGAATATGATGGATGATCTTTTGTCATTCTAAAATTGCGTCGTTTCATTGGGGGTGTTTTTGTCAGTTTTTAAGGGTGTATTTGTCCTAAAGTAATTAATTTTAGAACAGACTACAATTAAAAAATTTGTGGTTACAAATAACTCGTCGAATTTTAACACAAAGCCGTTAGAGCTGTACCAACCTTTCTTCTCCCTCCTCAGTCTCCTTTTCACTGAACTAGCAAACCAAAACCCTAATCTCTCAAATTGGAAATAGCGTTTAATGGGACTTTCGAATCAGTAAAGTTTGGCTCAAATTTTTGCTTACGGATACCCAAAACTCTGTTCTTTTTCACAGATGAACAATGAAAGGCGTTGCTCGGTGGCTATTTAACAAAAATGATGCAGAGAGCTTAGTTTGCAGAAATCAAAGTCCTGAAAAGAAAGCAGCTGAATCTCGAAAACAAAGATACGAAAATCCATATCAGATGCGTCCTTGAAAAAAAATGGATCAAACAACGAACCAGGCGGTGTGGAATGGGGATGGAGAAGAAACAAAAGTGAGTTTGCTTTCCGTTTTTTCTTCGTTAGTGTTTACGTTAGCTCAATGACAGTCGTTTTGAGGTTAAAAAAAAATGAGTTCTTATTTTCTGCCGTTGGATCCCTTAATTTATGAGGTGGCGTTCTCCTATTAAAATTCTGACACGATTTTCACAGAGGATCCAAATCCGTGTTGAACGAGGTGGCGTTCTCCTATTAAAACTCTCACACGATCCTTACAGAAGATCCGAATCTGTGTTGGATGAGGCATTGAAAGATTGCTGTAACAACTAACGAGATGCCTCTGTTCCTGGACATGGGGAGTAGAGGGATGGGTGGATTAGGGGGACCCTTGACTCCATCCTCTCAAGTTCTCAACTGTAAAAAAAAATTACTAGGACTACATTGCCCCCAAGGGATGGAGGATTCTCAGTGTCCGAGAAATTTTTTAGCCGTTTAATTTATTTAAAACATAAAAAAGATGAAAGAATTCAACGGTCGAAAAATCTTTCGACACAAAAACTAGTACATGAGTTTTCGGGACAGAAAAAATCTCCTCAAACACCAGACAGAAGGTAAATGTTCCAATGAACGAAAAGAATATGAGTACAGGGATTCATATGCATATACCGCGTACAAATATTTTGTGCAAAATATTTTCAATTAGTAGTAATTTAATCAAGGGGTAGAATGGTATTAAACCATTTTTCGTTTGTTGCGCGCGCGGACGCGTGGGGAAAAAAAGCGGGTATGTAGAACGTCATGCGGTTCACACTAAGGAACAAAGTTGAAAAAGCGTCAAAATTCGTTTCCCCACCAGCCCCGAGTAATTATTCAGTGGCCACAAATATATGTTGAATCCATATACTAATTAGCCCTGTTTTCCCTATTTATTTATTTTAATGAAAACAAACTTCGAATATATTTAAGTGATAAGGAGTTGTTCAGAGCTTCTAATTTACCAGAAGAATTTAAATTCTATCCACCACGTTTTCCACCACCATCAATTATGGGTCCCACCATGCCTATATTGTGATAATCTGAACCGTTTATATTGTAGAGTTCGCGAATTAGTATATATCTTCACAAAAAATCAGCTTTATTGAACATGGATAGGTATATAAAAAATAGAAGTTTGATTTGAAAAATCTAACGGTAGATAAGTTTAAAGTTAAATTATTCATAACCATCTATTTTATAAACTAAAATTTAATTTTTGATATACTTATTGATAATCTGATAAACATGATTTTCTGCGTGAATATACTATTATGTGGGTTTTATAAGATGAATGGTTGGGATTTTTGAAAAAAATACATGGTGGGGCTCGTAATGCGTGGTGGTGGGGTTTCCACCTAAGGTAGAAAGAATTTTACTTAACTCTTATAAGAAGAAATGCGCAAATTTGAGAAGTGTTGGAGCGTCACGTGACGCTAACCCAAGACTACCAATGACGCTAACCCAAGACTACCAAATAATAATCCCACCATTCCCAGCATTACCCTCTCATCCAAAAACAAGATCCAACCCAACCCATGGAGAAATTTTTTGGGTGCCGGGTAGGTACCGTGTGACGGTATCCACGTGGTGCCTAAACAATGTATCCGAATCATCCAAAAGTGTGTTGGACGGCCAGATTGAAATCCTCTCTCTCCTCTCACCCTACCATGGACGGCCAGATTAAAATCCTCTCTCTCCTCTCACTCTACCATTCTCTTTTCTCTTTTTCTCTTCTTTTTCTCTCTTCAAATCCGAACTGTCCAAAATTGAAATAGACTACCTAAATACGATGCTCAAATTAGTCAAATACCATGTAATGCCAGCTTGGCACCCAAAAATTCCTCCAGCCCATCCCCCTCTGCTGCTCCAAAAACTCACTAAACACACAACCCATCCCCTTCTGCTGCTCCAAAAACTCACCCACACACACACACACACACTCACTCTCTCTCTCTCTCTCTCTCTCTCTCTCTCTCTCTCAACAGAACCAGCACCAGCACCGCCATGGCAGTGAGCAACAACATAACCTCCGTCCTAAACTTCATCTCCCTCCTCTGCTCAATCCCCATCATCGCCTCGGGCATCTGGCTCGCCTCCAAGCCCGACAACGCCTGCATCCACTGGCTCCGCTGGCCCGTCGTCTTCATCGGCATCGCCTTCCTCCTCGTCTCCCTCGCTGGCTTCGTCGGCGCATACTGGAACAAGCAGTCCCTCCTCGCCTTCTACCTCATGTGTATGGCCGTCCTCATCACCGCCCTCCTCATCCTCCTCGTCCTCGCCTTCATCGTCACCCGCCCCTCCGGCGGGTACGCCGTCCCGGGCCGCGGGTACCAGGAGTACCGGCTGTCCGGGTTCTCGGCGTGGCTGAGGGCCCATGTTGTGAATTACGAGAATTGGGGGAAGATCAGGGCCTGTCTTGCTAATTCTGATACCTGTGCCAAGCTTGATAGGAATTTTATTACGGCTGACCAGTTTTTTTCCGCTCATATTTCTCCTCTTCAGGTAAGTCGGTTCCTCTGCTTTTGATTGTGCCTTGTTTGTTTCGTTGCAATGAACAGTGATGCCAATGAAAAATGGAATTGAATTCTCTCCTGTCCTAAGTTCAGGTGAACATTTAAGAAGAAAATGTCATAAACCCAAGGGTTGGCCTAGCTGTAAATGCCTGGAGATTTAGGGATTTGTTTTCTCTTAAGCTCTTGTAAGTTTAAAAATTTCTTAGGTGTTAGCAACTTTTTTGAGATCAATTTATATAAAGTATTTGCTCTGATCTATAGGATTAATTAAAGTACGCGCATGTTAGCTCGGACACGTGATTATGAAAATAGAAGAAAATAGTAATAATAATGAGTTGATAAAGATAGATTGAAAAATTTATTGAGAATCGTTCAAAAGTATAAATTTAAAATTTAGAAGAACAAAGGGTATATTCTATAACATCTCTTGCACTTTTTTCTCGATCTCTTTTACTCCCTTTTTCCCTCTAATATTGTTGAAATTCGAATATTGCCATCCGCATCATTAAATTTTCCACCACAATTTGTCTATCAACCATCCAAGGCACTAATTGACTCCATTCCTCTCTCATACCAACTTTGCTAGAACTCACAAATAAATGGAATTTTATCCTCTCAGGTCTTTAGTTTAGATTAATTGGATGAGATCCGAACCATTGATTATATGAACGAATGCGTTAGATCTGGAGTCTTTTGTTTTGGATCGAGAATCTGAACCAATACAAATGTAGTGCAAGTGTGTGGTTTGGGACTTTTTGATCCATCTTACACTCGTTTGGGTTTCCAACTTAATTGTGAATGATAGAAAAAGCCAATGTAGCACAGAGTGACCAACAACTTACGAGTAAAAATCTTACATTTGAAAGGTATATGTTCAATGAAGTTTGTCAGTGAATTGATAAATTTTTGAGTGCCTGATAGATACCACGTGATGCCGCTCGATACATCCGGATCGTCCAAAACACGAATAGATATCACTTGGTGTCCATCTGCTACTGAAAAAAAAATTCTCCAGTGAATGAAGTCAATGAACCCTGATGTCCTAGAATTTTTTTATTGAAGAATAGAACAAAGAGTTAGTGGGTGGACCCACCACGTGAACTTGTTGTCTACACTGTACTGTAATCTGAGCCCCATTCTAACCACCGTTCGGCTAACTTTTTTGAGGGTCAAAACTTGCCGTAATTGGTGGGCCCAATACATAACATGCACCATGCTAATGGATCGATCCGGTCTAATCTTTTTTATTTTTTTATATTTTTGCTGGTCCATCTTCGTAGTATTAATTTAAGTGAATACTATAAACATATCAAATTTCAGTACGGTCGATCTGTATATAAGAAGGTGAAAAGGGTTATATTGTTGCCAGCCTTGGTATTATGACATGCCTGTAGACATACATATGTGAGTGACAATGTGACATAAATAATCCTGAAGATGAAGAAATGGGTTACCCTAAAGTGTGTCAATGGATAAGATTGCCATCCATAGGCTATTTGTGGTCCTTTTTTTAATAATTTGGAGGTCTGGACTAGATTACGTGTGCATCGACTAATTTTAACTTGTTTAGCATTCAATGAGTATTAACAACATAATTAACAAAATTCTAGTGTTAAAAGAAGGGCACTTGAGGCAATTTCATTTGAATTCTGGGTTAACTTCATAAAATAAAGCAAAGTTTTGATTAGATCAATGGGTTGGTGTGGAAGTCAGTGTGGTCAAGTGGGTTCACTTGACCATATTTAGCTCCGCCCTGATGTATGAGTTGGAAAACAATTTTGTCACCCTCATTTCCGATTAATTCAAATTTAAAAGGATTCGCTGTATATTCTGATAGAGATTACCCCGTCAAGTGGGTAATAAAATCGGATACAATTAAAAAGTCTCTCTCTTTTTGCTTTGTTTCTTCTTGATGATCCTATTTGAAATATGTAATCTATTCTTCATTTTTCATTTATACAGTCAGGATGTTGTAAGCCTCCAACCATTTGTGGATACCAGTTTGTCAACCCAACAATGTGGGTAAGCCCGGTGAACGCTTTGGCCGACCAGGATTGCGCACTTTGGAGCAATGACCAAACCCAGCTGTGCTACAACTGCAATTCTTGCAAGGCTGGACTGCTGGGGAACCTCAGGAGGGAATGGAGGAAAAGTAACGTGGTCTTGATCATAGCAGTGGTGGTTCTGATCTGGGTCTATCTCATTGCTTGCAGTGCTTTCAGGAATGCCCAGACAGAGGACCTCTTCAACCGCTACAAACAGGGCTGGGTCTGATCATGCTGTTCCCAAAACGCACCCCTTTTCCTCGAACTCATGGTTTTTCTTGAGAGAGATACTTATTATTCACAGCGGGGCCGGGCCGGGCCGTGAATAAGCTCTTACAGCAGCGGTGAATCGCGACCGTCCAATATATTTTTGGACGGTTGCGATGCACTTCCGTAAAACTTCGAAGTTTTTTCTCTTTTCTTGATTTTTCTCTAGTGCAAGTACATGGTCTTTCCCACTCTTGTGTGTGTGTATATTTTTGTAGTTGAAGATAAGTTGGAATCAAGATTGAAAGGAAAAAAAAAAGGGGGAAAGAAGAAGAAGAAAAGTTAAGTTTTTTGTTTTTGTTTTTTTTTTTTTGTAAAAAAGGATAAGTTAAGTTAAGTTGGATTGTCCTTTTCAATTAGCGTTGCTCAATATTAGCAAGTATTCTTTCTTATCACGTGCATAAAGGTATAGCATGGAATTCGATTCCAGCAATCAACTTTTGAAGGAGTGCTAGATTCTTGTAATTGAGGGGTCATTGTAGCTTGCTAAGGTGCCTTTTTTTTTTTTTTGTAAGGTTTTGTTAACTGTTCACAAGATGAAGACCAAAAATCTATACCAGTGGGTACAAATTTCTTTTTGGGCCTATTTGTGTCTCAAAAAAATGTTCGAAATCGCTTATTTTATTTAAAATACTTTGCTTATGGTTCTTACAAAAATAAGCTTAATTCGGTATAGGTAAGAGTATTTGTCAAACATTCAAACTTTGCTCTATTGAATTCAGAGTAAAGTTTGGATGTTTCATAAATACTCTTACCGATAACAAATTAAATTTATTTTTTGTAGGGACCATAAGCAAAGTATTTTAAACAAAATAAGCGACTCCGATCATTTTTTTAAGATCCAAAATGGGTCCAAAAAGGAATTTATACCCGCTGGTACACATTTTTAGTCTGTACCAGTAGACTTTCTGTTTGGGTAGCTATAGCTTTATAGAGATTCTCAAAAAGTTCTTCAAATTGGGCACGCAATGGTTAATTTTATTTCTAAATATTCAAAAAAGATAGGAGCGCTGCTACTCCCCCCCCCCTGACACACCCCCCCCTCCCGGCCCCACCTCCCTTTCCCGAACTACCCCCTTCTCTCTCTCTCTCTCTCTCTCTTCCTTTTCTTTCTTTCTTTCTTTTTACAGTTTTACTTTTCTTTTTCTTTTTTTTTTCTTTCTGGTTTGATTTTTTTTTTCATTTTATTTCCTTTTCTTTCTTTCCGGTTTGAATTTCTTTTTCTCTTTAATAATAGATTCAAGTCTTTTTTTTTTTTGAAAAGTGGGTTCAAGTCTAATTCTAGACTTTGTAAACTAATTGAGAGAAAAAAAAGTATTTCAATTGATCATGTTTATCCGACTGTTTTCTTTTTTTTTGAGTTTTTTTTAAAAACATCCCTCCAACTATCCACCAGATTTTTACTTAGTTCTCAAACTATCAAAATGTTTTATTTAGTCCTCCAACTATCGGCTTGCATTCTATTTAGTCCTTCTGTTAAATTTCCGTTAAGTTTCAAACGGGGACACAATAGGACGGCAGTTTTGTAAAAAAAAAAAAAGTTTTCAACCACTAATTTGTAATCCTATGGAGTAGAAACGTGATTATGAGAGCCTTAGAGACAAAATTTAATTATGTCCCTTTAGAATAATATGATCAGGATAATAAGATCTTCACACCTATTCAAACGGATTAAAATTTGAGCACTTGATTTTTTAACTATATTTTTTAATATATAAACCGTCTCAAAAAATTAAGTGCTCAAATTTTAATTCGTTTGGATGGGTGTGAAGATCTTATTATTTTGATCATATTATTCTAAAGAGACACAATCAAATTTTGTCTCTAAGGCTCTCATAATCACGTTTCTACTCCATAGGATTACAAATTGGTGGTTAGAATTTTTTTTTTTTTTAACAAAACGTTGCTGTCCTACTTTGTCCGTTTGAAACTTAACGGAAGGACTAAATAGAATGCAAGCCAATAGTTGGAGAACTAAATAAAACATTTTGATAGTTTGAGAACTAAGTAAAAATCTGGTGGATAGTTGGAGGGATGTTTTTAAAAAAAAACTCTTTTTTTTTGTCCTTTACAGATTAAAAAATATAGTTATGAAAATAAGTGTTTCAATTTTCAATCCGTTTGAACCAGTGCAAAGATGTTATTTTTCTGATCATTTCATCCTAAACGGTCGTAATAAATTTTTGGCTTCAAGGCCTTTCAATAGACACCCTCAGAGAGTCTTGAAATTAAATAATGAGTTTCATGGTGTTTATTGAAAGATCTTAAACCAAAAAAATAATCTTTGCTCTGATTTAACTGAATTGCAAGTTAAAGTACTTAATTCTTGAATTATATTTTTAAATATACAAAGGGTGTATTTATAGAAATTAAATAAATGGTTAAAAAATTAAGTGCTCTAAATTTCAATCCGTTTGAATGGGTGAGAAGATTTTATTTTTCTGATAATTTAATTCTAAAGGGTCATATTTAAATTATGACTCTAGGACTCTCGTTTATTAGTCCTAAGAAAATCGTACAAATAATATCTTAGAACTAACTAACGAGAGTCCTAAAGTCAAAGTTTAATTATGACCATTTTGGATAAAATAATCAAAAAATTAAATCTTTCTATAACTGATTGAAATTTGGAGCACTTAATTTTTAAACCTAATTTTTAATATATAAATTAAAGGTTGAAAAATTAAGTGTTTCAAATTTCAATCCGTTTGAATGGGTGACAAAATTTTATTTTTCTGATCATTTAATTCTATAGGATTATAATTTTTTTTTATCTCAATTAATTTATAAAGCCTAGAATTAAACTTGAACCTATTATTAAAGAGGAAAAAAATTTAAACCGTAAAGAAAGAAAAAGAAATAAAATGGAAAAAAAAAAACGAAACCAAACCGAAAACAAAAGGAAAAGAAGAAAGAAAAGGGAAAGAGAGAGAGAGAGAGAGAGGGGGTAGTTTCGGAAAGGGTGGTGGGGCCTGGGGAGGGGGGTGTGTCAGGGGGGGGGGGAGTAGCAATTTGCAAAAGATAGACAGGCGCATCAACACCATTTAAAAAAATTCTAAGCATTAGATAGATGGGCTCCTTAGAAAATTCCTAATATTCGTAAAGATAGACAGGCGTACCAACCGCGCATTAAACATTTCATAGGCTTTCGTAGGCTCCATGATCTCGCATTAGACCATTGTTATTTGTGGGGCAAACTTGACTTTGCACCCTGGTAAATAAGGTGTTTTTTTTGAAACGATAAAAAGATAATCAAGCCAAATAACTCAATCGATAAAAGTGAAAGAAATAAACTCATAATAGGATAGGAAAAAAAGAAAGATATAAAAGTCCCTCTAAGGGAACAATAAGAGTGAAAGAAATAAGCTCATAATAGGATAGAAAAAAAAAAAAGATAGAAAAGTCCCTCTAAGGAAAGAATACTTACACGCCGATGAGAAAAATTGAATTCTGATCTCCTAGTGAGATGCAAGGTCCTAACAAACTGAGCTAGTTCGGATTGGTTATAATAAATAGGGCTCACAAACCTCAAAAGAACCTAGTCAAAAGTGTCGCATCAACTCCTCATCCCCTCTCATTACTTCATCCCCCTCCTTCATCCACCATCCAATCGGGGTCTTAGCATAAAATTTTCGTAAGTCTATCCGTTGCATATCCAAAAATTTGATCATCTAGAATAAGTAACAAAAAAATAGCCAAATTGATCACCAGTAAACAGTATATTATTGGAACACAAAATAAAAGTGTAGATATGGTACCCCTTTCCCTCTCTCAAGAAATATTGCACCATCGTGCTTACATCGTGACCAAAACTTATGTCCTACCACACGTGAGTGATGTTAGGAGTATGTTCAGCCCCAATAAAAAAATTAGGGGCTCCAGGATCTCGAGCTTGAGTATTGTCGAACTAAGTTCGGTCACGAGAAAACATTGTTGTGGACACTGCGAGTGAAATTTAATGCCCCGTTCCAGAAACCTTCTTAAAAAATAAGCAGCTTATTTCATATTTTCAAACTCAAAAATAATATAAATGAAAAATAATTTTTTGATTTTTTTTTGCACCATATAAAAGATCCCATCGAAATCTTTCAAACAAGATCCATATTGCATATTTTTATATTTCAATAAGCTCATAATTTTTGAGCTTGAAATTGCATTCTTAAAAATTAAGAACTTAAAACCCGTTCTGGAACGGGGCTTAAGTGAAGCCCAAAATGCAGCCCAAAATGGACCCGTGGTATTCTCAGTTTTGGGCTTTGGGTTCCGAGGATTATTATGGATCGTATGCTACCACCGAAGCCCAACCAATTCCGTGTCCTAATGTTTCTTCGAAGCAATAATGAAATAAGGGAAAACTTCAAAATGGCATCTGAATTTTCACTTAAATATCATAGAAACATCTAAACTTAAGTTTATTTTAATTAAACACATGTTCTTACAAAACCCCCCTCATTAAGGCTCCTACTGTTATCTTCCGTCAAATTAATTAATTATGATTAACGTATACTGTCTATCGAAATTCTTGAGTTTTGCAGTTTCTTAGGAGTATAAGTTCATGGGATCTTTTGTCTACAAAATAAAATCATGACTCCGACCCTCCACTAACCTATCCATAGATGGTTGGTATACCCAATATTTTTCGCCCTTAAAACAATGAAAACTACTCCATACAGGACAGCCATACTCGAAGGGAAAAGTCTAAAGTTGACACACCTAAGTTATACATAAACAAATTGGGACCAAATCTAGTACGACATGGGTGCCATGATTGAACTCAAAACTTCTCCATTCTAGCCTGGATATTACTCCTACCAGTTAGCTAGAAGATCAAGCTGATGAGGAACAGCTGGCCTCCAACTACCTCCCACTGAAATCCAAGCTTTTGATGTCTGTTTTGGGTTGTCTTTTATTTGGGAAAAATTCAAAATACCCCCCAACCTATACACCCAAATTCAATTAGACTCCCAACCTTTTAAAAACTTCAATTTTACTCCCAACGTTATATTCCGTTAATCAAAATGCCCCCTTCCATCCAAATTACTAACGGATTCCGATAAAGGCTCCGTTAAATAGTGTCCCGATGGAATTTCAATGATCCGAACCGTTCAATGTGTTCAAAACGTGATTTTAAGGGTACTCCGGGGAAATCAGCAAAAAAAATGATCAGGAAGGGTTTCATCTGAACAGTTTTTTATTGAATGGTTCAATAAAAAACTATTCAGATGAAGCCCTTCCGATCATTTTTTTTTACTGATTTCTCGCGGGTACCCTTAAAATCATATTCTAATCACATTGACCGGCTCAGATCATCGAAATTCGATCAGAAAAGGGGAGGTACAGACCGAAGCAAAATCCGAACGTCCGTACTTGAATAAAATCCGGATCGATCCACACCTCCCCTTTTCCAATCGAATTTTGATGATCCGAGCCGCTCAATGTGTTTAAAACGTGATTTTAAGGTACCTGCAAGAAATCAACAAAAAAAATGACCGGGAAGGGCTTCATCTGAACAGTTTTTTATTGAATTTTTTTATTGAATAGTTCAATAAAAAACTGTTCAGATGAAGCCCTTCCCGGTCATTTTTTTTGTTGATTTCTTGCAGGTACCCTTAAAATCACATTTTAAACACATTCAGCGGCTCGGATCATCGAAATTCGATCCGAATACTATTTAACGGAGCCTTTAACGGAATCCGTTAGTAATTTGGACGGAAGGGGGCATTTTGATTAACGGAATATAACGTTGGGAGTAAAATTGAAGTTTTTAAAAGATTGGGAGTCTAATTGAATTTGGGTGTATATGTTGGGGGGTATTTTAAATTTTTCCCCTTTTATTTCGCCTTTTGGTTCTTGTTGGCCTCGCATGAAAACAGGACACCTAACCAGCTAGCCGAACTCATCACTGGGCCCTTTTCAGAACTGTGCTCCAGCAAGACAGCCTTGGTACAACATTTTATTTTTTTTTCTTTCTGATTTCAGCTCTTGCTTGTTTCTGATAAAAATTGGGTTTTTATCTGTCAACCTTGTCAAAAAAAGTGTATTTTTTTTTTTCCTTCTAACTTCTTGTGCATTTTCTTTTATCCGCAAACTAATTTGAAGTTCTTTCTAGCATTTTTGACATTTTGTCCGGACCAAATTTACAGCGATGAGCACGAGTGAAAAATATATATACTCTTTAAAAGATTCTTGTAACCATAGATTAGTAGGTAAACGTAGGGGCCAACAAGGAGACTATGGGATAAACAAATTAGGTTCTAAAGACTTGACGGAGGACGGTGAAAGGGTATCTGACAAATTCTAGCTCGCGTAGGAATATAAATATTTGCTATGTTTCGAATTTTCAATATCAACCCACAATCAATATATAAACCCAATCAATTACTGGAAAGCAATAAACATAAGAACACCAAGATATACGTGGAAAATTCTAAAAGGAAAAAAATCACGGGAAGGAATCAAACACTATAAACATTGTGTAGTTACAAGTAATCTTACCCTACAATTTGAATCCTCACAATCGAGTCTAAAACTTACTTGCTGAGTCCACGTTCACTACACCCAGTGCTTGACCGCCACTGCCTTAAATCCACAAGTCTTCCGTTTGCCTCTTGGAAATCCACCGAAGGACTTTAACTTGCCTAGGAATCCTCCTTAGGGCTTTTCTCAAATAAGTTGAAGAAGATACTGAAACCTCTTGAAGATGTCTTGTATGCTCAATGATCCATCGATCCCATTTTACTCCAAGATCCAAAGTAAAAACCCTCCTTTCTCTAAGTCTGATATGAATTGCATATGTCGTGTTCGAGAAAAACAATCCTGACGGCCTTGTATTTAAAATAGGCTGCTGAATCAAATCTCACGGAATATTGCCATATACCGAAAATGGGATCTCACAGAATATTGCCATATTCCCTTGATTGCCAATCTTCCTTGATTTTCTTCAACCCAAAAATTTATTAGTCTCTCGATTACACATTATTAATTGATTTCCTTCCACTTTCTAAACAGACACCCTAAAAATAAAAATAAATAAATTACAACTCGATAAATAGAGATGCAAATAAATGTGTATTTTATCTTGGAGCTTGCCAACATAGAGAGACCGTGGCCCGTGGTCCTAACAGTATCCAATTTGGATTCTGCCAGCAAATGTGAGTGAGGGTACATAAAGAGAAGAGAATTGCATATCGATGCTTGCAAGCTTGCAGCAACCGAGTACGCAACAGGCCAACGGGGTTTGAGCTAGCGTGAATCCAATACCATGTCATTACCTACTACAGCAATTAGGGCATATGTTCTTGAGCATATGTATATATATGTCCTTTGCATATGGGAAAACTTTGAATAAAACCCCACCTGCAAATTACCTCATCATTGACAATGATATCTCAAGGTGCAAAGCCAAAGTGTTGTCATGATGTTTGGATACAAAGTTAGGTACTTCCAGCTAAGAAAGATTCTAATTCTATAGGATATGGGGGATTTTAATTTGGTTTCATGTTCAGAAAATGGGAGGAATTTTGGAATGAAAACCCAGGGGTTTTGCCTGTTGATTAAGACCTGAAACTTAATTAGGG
This sequence comes from Rhododendron simsii, assembly GCA_014282245.1. NCBI lineage: Eukaryota > Viridiplantae > Streptophyta > Magnoliopsida > Ericales > Ericaceae > Rhododendron > Rhododendron simsii. Next base: position 35,513,597 of record CM024955.1, on the reverse strand, counting down.
ATTTACTTCACTCACCTCTCCAAAGTTTTCTGACAAAGACCTGAAACTTAATTAGGGATTTACTTCACCAACCTCCACTGAGGTCTCTAGTTTCTGACAAGTGCAAAGACCTCCTTTAAGGTTTCTGAAATAACATTGACCTCCATTGCTTTTAAAACTATTGTTTAAATTTCCCCATTCCGTTAAATCCACACTAACGCCGTTAGTTTTTACTATTAAATGACTAAAATGACCTCGAGTAATAGGCAAATTAAACAGTCAAGTCTTATTGTTCTTTTTTTTTTCTTTTCCTAATTGGAGTTTTTAAGGTTAAATTACAACTACTTAAATATATTTGGTCAAATTTGAATAATTACCCATCCATGTTATATTTCAATGATGATTATTTTCATAAAGTTAATTCTTTTTCTTTCATGTATCTCATTTTCTTTATAAATTTAATGTTTTGCGTATTCCCAACTCATCACATCCTGAAACAAAAGAAGAAAGTTTATTGGTTTTTTAATTTTGTTTGATAGTTTATTTCTTTGAATTTGTAATTCTATATTTAGCAAAATTAGACTTAAGTTATACATACTTTGGTCAAACTTGTGTAATGAGTTATGCATTTTACTATTTGATAATCATGGTCTGATTTTTTTTTTCTCCTGCGTGGATTTTGAAAAATAAAAGACACATAAATTCCTAATCCACCATACAAAAAAAAGTATTGCGTATTTATAATATTTTTTTGGTAAAATATAGTTAGTATAAAAATTCTTAAATCTTTAGCAACTTTCCTTCTTACTTTTTCTATTAGTCATTAATGATAACTATGTTTCATCACTAATGTACTAGTAGAAAAAGAAAATAGAAAAAAACTTAAAGAATAGTCAATGTGTAAATTACAATGTTTTATTTCTTAGAAGAATCAATATGAAGATCATGTTATATTTTCATTATTGTGGATTAGATATCTATATATGCCTTCCATTTTAAAAACTATACTATGAAGAGAACAAAAAAAATAGAGAATGACTATGATAATGTAAAATGCATAAGTAATCATTCAAGTTCAACTTGATGTCAAAATTAAAGCTCTACAAGAAAAAAAAAAAAGAGGACAACTATCAACAATAATTAAACAATAAATTACACTGAAGGGCATTTCAGTCAATAAATAACAAAAACTAACGGCATTAATGTGAATTTAACAGAATGGGGGAATTTGAACAATAGTTTCAAAAGCAAGGGAGGTCAGTTTCATTTTAAAAACCTTCAGGGGAGGTCTCTGCATTTGTCAGTAACCTCAGGGTAGGTCAGTGAAATTTACCCTTCTTTTTAAGGTCTCATGTTTGAATCTTTACGAGTGCTATCAATTCTTTTGGGGCTAGTACATACGGAGCAATTTCTTCAGCTGCAAGTGAGTATTGTGATTGGGCGTCCAGGATTGATGGAGGTGCGCATGAACTGACCTGAACACTAATTAAAATAAATTTGAAATGGAAGTAAGAAAGTCTTCATGTGGTACAAAATGGAGCAATTAACGCAATTTTCAAAAGTCATCCAAAAGAGATCGGTGCATGTAGAAAGAGGGTAACAGAACTATCACACAGTGTAGTGTACTGGAGTATTAATTGGAACTTTCAACCCCTAGTTGCCAACGCAAATTTGGTCACAGACACCTACTTTTTTCCTAAAGGGATACTTCCATGCAATTTACCCAAGAAAGAATGGTTATATAAATGAAATAAATTATAAGATATCCAGTCCTTTAGGTTGCTCTGAATCTTCCAGGCAAGTTCAAGTTTCATTTTAATATTATTTGAGAAAAGACACTGAAAGCTCAGCATATAGGATTATAAATAAAAAGAGTTGATGGAGAAATATTTATTTATTTATCTACATACCATTAAAAGAAAATTGAGGTGCATGGGATACCCTGTTGGGTTGCATGTGTTGTATTGTATCCCAAAAATGTGAGAGGTCAACTACTTTTCTTTCCCTTGTATTATTTTAACCTAGACCACCGCATATGTCCATCGCAAGCCGTGTGAAGTCCACTTTCGAGTTTTGAAGTTTTGACTCTACGAATGGAAATATACTTACCGATATTCATTGAAGATTTTTTCCCGAGCCCCACACGACGTGCGGTGGGACCATGCGGTAGTCTTGACTTTTTGAAGTACAGTAGCAGTCATAAAATATTTAAATATACAAAAAGTAAAAGCCTCTTCCCACACAAAAATAGGGATTGCTTTCATTTCTTGGTTCCAAGCATTTTTTTTCGTACTTTTCCAGACACTTCTCTCATGCTAAAAAACACTATTGATCACCATTTTTCCATTATTATTTTCATTTACAATCAATATTTGTCTGTCATTAGTTAGCATTTCCCTTCCAAAAATCTACTCTCCGATCCACATAAAAGATTTTAGAGCCATGGAGCGTGTTTGCACAACAATGGATAGAGATTTTAGATTACAACTTCAAATTCCGGTGCATATTCAAGATTTTAGAATTACAAGCATGTACACATGTTTACCATAGCTGCAGATTTATAATTACGCCGTAGTAAAAGCTGGTACAGCTTACTATAAAATGCTAAAAATCAACTACCAAAGTAGTTAAAATCTAAAACTTGATCCGAAAAGCTCCTCAAATCCAACTTCTTCATAATCAAATCTTATTTCCTATTTAAGATTCTAGGAATCCGTAAGTTCTCAAAATCTGTTAATAATAATGCTTCTGGACAAACACTCACAACAGCTTCTAAAAACTAAAATCCCAAAATCTGCCTCTCAGATATTTCGCAAACACCCACCATAAACTCTTTTATTGTCTTCTTTAATCCCTATATGTACCATCACGTACTCCTTTCTTCTACCTATTCAATAAACAATTTAACGAGGTCCAAATGTCTAAACCGAATCTTAAATTAGCAGCATGTTTATGTTTTTATTTTGCCTCACTCCTACTAGACCTTTTTGTCCCTCTCTGTTGCAAAGTGGACAGCATCACATTCAAATAAAAATTTAAGCCAGCCTATTTTAACTGGTATTGTCCTCTCCCTATCAAAAACAACTTGCATGGACAAGAGTTTAGACAAAAGCTAGGGGTCCTTAATTGGCGGTGACGAAATTTCCTGTAATCACAAACAACAAAACAAAATTGTATATATCGGTGGGGTTCTCGTGACGGGTCTCGCTACATGATGATGGACAAATAATTTTTATCCGAATGGATCAATTATGGCTCAAATTTGGATATGCCAGGACCGGTGGGTTTCCCTATGGTGAGGCCGAAGAAGGGTCAATGACGTCGGTCGCTCCGGCCCACCTTTAATTATTTACTGAGAAAAAACAAAAACATAAAGTACAAACGATCCCTCATGTTATAAGAAAAAAAATACATATGGAAATCACCTTGTAATTGTTCCCCGTCTCTTTCAAAAGCTACTTGCATACAGTATATGGGCAAATGGGTCATTCAGTGCAAGCAGCAAAACCTTTCTATAATCAAAAGTACTAGATGTGAATTGTATACCTTTCGAGAAAAACTTATTTACGGACTCGCTGCAAAGCGGCTCTTTACGGATCTGAATGATCTCAGTCGTCCGTTTCGGTAATCAACGGTTAAGATATTGTTTTAATCTTTGACCGGTAAGAAATAAAAGATTAACTCTAATCCAAATCGTACAAAATATTTTAAACGGCCGAAATTATGCGTCTATTTATGGCGCTCCCGTAAATAAGTTTTCCTCATACGTTTTATCTAGATTGCAGGATGTATATTGCATTAATGGTGGGTTAAGCCGTCGGACTCAGTCCTCATGATACACGAGCTGTTTATATTGTACAGAATTCTTTGAATAAATCATCCAAATGAACAAATCGAATTCGTCGACACATCGGTAGCTGCCTTATTGTGGAATTTGATAGGCGCGTGAATGGTAACATTTACATCTCTTAAATTGGAGTAAATATGTTATTTGGAGTTTGACATTTATGCAAGGCCGACTGGGGTAAGTCCCGCAAGCTATCGGGCTTAGGCAACCCCAGCATGGGACAACCAAAGGACAAAGGATACATTATTTTTAAGTTATTAAACTTATTGTGATCTTTTACTTGACCGTAATTCTTCTACTCCGTGTTTTATACTACTATATATTATTAGTGCGGTAAAACAACAATGCAGCTTATTTTGTCACTCCCTTATTTATTAACGCAACTCCCCTTCTTATTTATATTAGTTAAATTTACTAAAACACTCTTGCACTTTATGATACCAAATAAAGTGTAAAAGATGTTTTAGTAAATTCACCTGAAAAGTGCAATGTTGTTTTAGAAAATTCATATAATAAAAACAAGAAGATGAGTGATCGTAACAAATAAAAGAGTGGTAAAATCAGGTGCGAACAACAATCGTATATGCATATGTAAACACTTGAGCTGGATAAGATAAATTACTCCAATAGTTATATAGGCCCAATATTGTCAAAACGCACCACCCTGTTCCAATACAAAATACTCTCCCTCCGCCAAAGATTCCATATCCCATCGCCTATAAATATCCCTCCATTCCCTCCAACCTCCTTCCCCCCACCCTTCCACCTTTCAGGGATCTCCCTCCCTCCCTCCCTCTCTCTCTATCTCCCTCTCTCTCTCTCTCTCTCTCTCTAAACCTTTCTTATTAGGAAAATCAAACAAGTAACCATTCCCCATTCCACCTTCTCACTACAAACACACAAAAACAGATACACATCCATACATATCCAAAAACAGAGACACATCCATATCCACCAAAAATGAACGGCCCAAGATTTGTGATTGAGGCAGCAGAGGCCGAATCAATGGCCCAACAAGCAAACCTCTCTCTCCTCCAACTCCTCCCAACCCTCGTCAAATCAGCCCAAGACCTCGCCCGCCCGCTCATCTCCAACTACCACGTCGGCGCCGTCGGCTTGGCCTCCGACGGCCGCATCTTCACCGGCGTCAACCTGGAATTCATCGGCGCCCCCCTCCACCACTCCGTCCACGCCGAGCAGTTCCTCCTCACCAACCTCGCCGTCCACGGCGCCCCCCGCCTCCTCGCCTTCGCCGTCTCCGCCGCCCCCTGCGGCCACTGCCGCCAGTTCCTGCAAGAGCTCCGCCACGCCGCCGACCTCCAAATCCTCATCACGTCTGACCAAGATCAAGAAAAAGACGGAAAACCCACCAAAGATTTAGAAAAAGACGGAAAACCCACCAAAGATGGAGGAAAAGACGACAAACCCATTAATTACAAACCACTAATCTCGTTCCTGCCGTACCCATTTGGACCCTTTGATCTTTTAAACGAACAAACCCCTCTTCTTCTCGAGCCTCACAACAACGGATTGCAATTACAAATCCAAGCCCTACCCACTTCGAAAAATTCAATTTTGTGTAATGGGCATTTGAAATCTCATGGAAAAGATGAGCTTTTGGAAATTGCAGCTTTAGAGGCTGCAAATGAGTCGCACGCTCCGTACAGTGGGTGCCCATCAGGGGTGGCATTAATGGATTGCGAAGGGGAGATTTATAAGGGTTTTTATATGGAATCGGCGGCGTATAATCCGAGTTTGGGGCCGGTGCAGGCGGCGTTGGTGGCGTACATGGCGGCCGGGGGCGGCGGCGGGTACGAGAGGATTGTGGCTGGAGTGTTGGTGGAGAGAGAAGGGGCGGCGGTGAGGCAAGAGGATACTGCAAGGATGTTTTTGAAATTGATTTCGCCAAAATGCGAGATTCGGGTTTTGCACTGTGTTTTGGGTTCGAATGGTTGTAAAAGGCCTTGTGATTTGGTATGTGAGTAGAAGAGGGGCAAACATGTGCTGAATTTGTTTGCCAAATGTTGAAGTGATGGTAAAAGTATCGATCCCAGATTCCCAATTGTTAATGTGAAATGTGAATCCTTCATCTTAAGTGTGAATGGCTTTGAATTTGTTTATGTCAATTGTAATAATGCTTTTTGTTTGATGTTACGCTCCACTAAGAACTCGAGAAAACAAAAGGAAAATAAGTACGAAAAAATTAGGAAGAAAGTCAAAAAAAAAATAATCAGGCGAAAGTTGCCTTTGTTTTTGAAGTGTACGCAAGTCTTTCTTTAAAAACCAAACAAGGGGAGAATTTTGAAAATTTTGAAAATTCACTTACTTTATCTATTTAAAAAAAATTCTTCATTCCAACAAGTTCCAAACAGAGCCTTAACTTAGAGTGCAGGACCGTCTTGCAATTGGTATACAAGAAGTAAATGTGAACTTTTTTTGCCCTTTGAAGAGTTGAGCCCAATTTACCATTGTTGGTTTCCATTATCAAAAGCTGGGATTATATTCCGTCAAAAATAGACCTATCAGTTTAGAGAGATTAGATAATCAATAACACATCATTAATTATTAGTACTAGTCTGGACTCTGGTGACATCAACTGTATGAGATATGTCCCTCCTTATCAATCCGTGCTTTACCATAGTGGCTAGCATAGCTTTTGTTCAAAGAGCTCTGATTGATCAAGCAAAGAAATCAGTAGTTGTCTTTATACCACAAATTACCAACTTTCTGAGCTGTAATAAACAGATCCAATCTTTTTACCTTTGCCCCTTCATCCATCTACTAGTTTGAGTGGTCACTCAGAGTTTTAAATTATGGTATTGCTGATACGCTCGTATATCGATTGATATCAAATCATATCAGTCAATACGTAAGTAAGAGGGTGTTTTTATTAACAAAAAAAGGCTAAAAATTTAACGCATTTTACTATCTCGTTTCCATTAACAAAAAAAATTCATTATTTTATCATCACGTTTCCACCAACAAAAAAATTGTCAACAAAAACTTTTTTTTTATTATAGTGACTCTACTCACAAACCTATCAACAATTTGTTCACTACCGAAAACAACTAACAACTTCTCAACCACAAATAAAAATCTACAAAATTTTTATTACTGAAAACACCCCTAACCAACAATATCGAGAGTTTGAATTCGCGTTATATAACCAACAATGATATGATGGGTAAAGGCCTTTATGTATAATTCTGAAGTCACTCAAAGCACGACCGGAATATGTGATAAGTTAAATATTAGGTAATGAAAAGCACCTATCTCTGTTTCCAACAAGCTTTTGGGCTGGCTTTTTACATATCCTGAACAGAAAGCATCATTACTAGTAGTAATTATTGGCAGTGTTGTATCCTAGTGCTCCACGTATGGTGGCATTATGATTGGCTGGTGGTAGAGAATTCTGAGATGGAACTCCAACGTTCCACGGTTTCCACCCTTTTCAAAAAGAAAAAGAAACATTTTTAACCATGCAAAATTAGATGAGCAATCTATCACTTTTTAATTATCAAAAAAAAAAAAAAAAATCTACCACTTTTTAAAGAGTTGAAGATTCTCCACAGAAGAAAGGTTCCCTTGGTCCATATCACTAATCACTCATGATTTTGTTTATTTGGTTCTTACTATTAGACTGTATCTTAGAATAAGTGGACACACAGTTTTAGAATAACTGTTTGAAACCATTGAATTACAGGTCAAACATCTGTAATTTTGTTCAAGGAAAGAGGGCTAGGGGCCTCTGGTTTTTCTCCTTTACTCTGTGACAACGTTAGACAATGGCACATAGAGAATTGCTGTCTTCGTTTCCGGAATCCGATGATGTTAGGCTTGATATTAAGAAATTGGAGGGGTATCATGAAGCAGGGGAATCAGTCAAGTTTTAATAGTACAATAGAAGAAAAGATCAAGACAAAAGTACTTGAATAGGGGGAGTTATTCATTCGCGAATTAATAATTCGTGATCCATCGTCAATAGTAGATGACAGCGCGCGGCAAGATTTTAGTACAGTGAATTGTTATTTATTTGCAAATACGTAATTGCTTTGTCAAATCATTTGTCCGCAATAGATGACGACGATTAGACAATAAATTATTCAACTACGAATATGTAATTCCTTTGTCGATAGTCAATATAAACCGCGACAATAATTTCACCACGCATTTTTAATTTGATCCATGTTTAATCTGGCCAATCAAAAGGCCTTGGCCTAAATACTGCATGATATGACAGCAATGTAAGATTTGAGCTGGGTGTAGAAGCATTTATTAATAAACATCTTTAGCACATGGGTTTTGACAATTATTTTCTTCTTAACCAATAGCAAATTAATCCTTCCTCCATACATCCATATAAATATCATAATTTTAGTGAGAAACACGTGCTTGTGGCAATGGGACATGTTTTTCTTCGTTTAATTTGACAATGACAATATTTCAGCTTCCATTACTTGCATAAAATAATCCATTTCTAATCTAATGAGTTTTGTGTATCCTAAAGTAAACTAAAATCACACACCATTATGTAGGTTTTTTTTTTTTTTTTAATAAACATGAAAAACTTTATTCAAATTCCGGAGGCATTACAACCGATATCATCTCATGATACATAACCAACCCAAAGCCACCGATTACCTAAACACGACCACATGCATATGGTCAAATGACACATACTGGAAAGTGGACTGAAGTTCGGATCTATTACTCACCCACAATGGCACAATATTGGAGATTAATAAGATGAAGAGAACGAAAGAAGAGGTTCTCTTTCAGAGGTACCCAGGGCCACACCACACTAGATCCAACTCTACCTCCCTCTCCATCCACCACCAAATCGTCTGTCCTCAAAACACCGTGAACCACCACCGCAACAACCCATGCTCAACTTAGGTAAGGGCAAGTAGTTCCTTGGGCAAGGATCTACCGATGAGATTCCATAAACTCCATTTCTATAAGCAATTGAATTTATCTGCATTCTAGGGTCGAATCATCAGAAGCAGAATCCAAACCGTCAAGACATAGAGGCCATTAGGAACCACACAATCGTTGATCATCGTACATGGAAGATGACAATCAGCTTGTCGTGAATAATGATAATTGATTCGTCACGAAGTAAATAGAAAAACTAAGCAGCCATCGTGAATATGAATGCGAGGGAGAAAGAGAGGGAGCTAGAGGAGGCTGGGGAAGAGAACTAAGAGGAAATGGCAGCGTAGTTCGTATGGCAGCATGCAGAGTCGAAGTGGAGTCTTCTGGAAACCACGCTGTCATGGGGAAGGGAAATGGAGGTTGGCGAGAGAAACTCTACCCAGTACCCACGGCACCATGTGCCAAAAGAATTCTAATCACAGGCCAAAACGATGATTATTAGCCTCAATGCCCCACGTGAAAAATGCTTACGATTGCATTGAAAGAACGTAGAAATACAGAACCGAGCTACATAAGTTTCCATCGTTTGGCTGGCTGGAAAAAACAGAGAAACAAACTGAGAAACAAAAGATCACCTCCTTTTCTCATTGTTTGCTTGTCCATGGAAAGATGTAGCACAATCCGATCTCATTTTATAACCTTAAAAGACTTGTACAGTGCATATGAAACACGAATCGTATCCTTCTGAGAAGTGCTTTCTAATAGTATCTGTATCCAAACACAAGCAGGCAATAATAGGTTTATACAAGTTCTATGTTGGACAAGGACTTTTCTGTTTGCTTTAAAACCAGTGGTATCGCTGTGACCACGGAAGATTACAGTGGGTGTTCAACAGGATGGTTGCATATTTCACTGGCCAGGAGCGGGAACGTCGCCTTTGAGTATCTTCCAAGGACCTTTGTAGAACTTTGGCCTCATAATCGGCACTGCTTCGCCAGGGTGATCTTCCCAGTACTTCTCCTGCTCAATTATCACAAATCCACAACTTTGTAAATTATTGCACTTGGCAAAAAAAACGAGAGAAACACAGAATCAGTGATCAATGACTACCAGTGACCTAGTCTGGTTTAAAGTCCAACTCACTAATGTTCCAATGTCAATAACCCCAAGGAACTCCGAATTTCCGTTAGAATAAACATGTGCTGGTTGTAATCCACCCATTGCTAATTTGAGAGAAATCTAAGCAGTCAAAGTAAGAACAAGCAGGTCTTAACAAACTCTGCATATAAGTAGTAGAAGGGTCCCTAAGGATTACTGAATGGTAAGGGTCTCCAAACGGTGAGTAGCTTTATTTAAAGACAAATGAAGCTTCTCACAGATTACTGCCGTAGACAAGTACAACAAGTACTAGCAATTCAAATATGAAACAATGAAGGCAAAAGAGAAGTATGTGCCACACTGCCACTCACTCCACTACTCAATTCAAATCAACACACCTATGCAATTTTCACACCAGAAATTGTTGTACATTGTATGCCACAACAGCCTTCTTAGCACATCTCTAACTACCTCCGACCGGACACATAAAAAAGTTAAAAAAAATAAAGAAGTGAATTCCATTGGATTTTTCAAATGCTTATTCTATGTCACCTCTATGGGTTCCCTTCACCCATGGAACTTTGTTGCAGCACTTTCGCTACCGGTCACCCAGGAGTATTTAGCAGCCATTCCTTCTCTAATGGCCATGTATTTTCATAGGTGTTCAAATCAAGTAAGAAGGACTAGAGCCATCAGAAGGTAATGATAGAATCTAACCTTGTACAGTTGCTCTGTGATAGCAGACCCAATGACACCTGTATAGAAAGCAAGGACATAGAGCGAAACAAGAGGGGTGAAAGATTTGGGGCGCCTGTAAGGATCAACCATGTCCCAGAGAATTGTTTTTTCCCACTTCGAGTACAAATAATCTGCATATTTCCGCCACAAATAGCTTGCCATTATCCCTAGTCTTGTTTAGTTTCCTGATGGGCTGCATAAAAGGGAATTTAAAGCTTACAAAAAAATGGTTAGGATAATAAAACTATAGGGTGCAATGAAAACAAGTAGAACCAAGCAACCACTACGATGGCCCTCAACATGTAACCTTTCAAGAACAAAATCTTGGCCTACTGAACAAGCAAGCAACAAGTACACAAAAAGTACTTCAAAGAACACAATTTCGGCTAACAAACCAATCTTGGCATAGAGAGCAAGCAATTAAATCTCCAAATTTCACAAGTCGTACTATGGATTTTAGGAAATTTGTTTCCAATATTCAATTAGTTATTCTTCCAATTTCTCAGTCCTCTCCAACACTAAGAAGTTAAGCACAAGAAAAACCCACAATGTTGGCTCAATTCTGATAGCACGAAAAGCATTAGTACGTCTCATAATCTACTTGGAAAATCAAGACATCAAGACATTCCACTTCACTCTAAAGCATTTCTTTATACTGGGAAAAGCCCCAATTGCCTCATCAAAGCCTTGCACTTTTTATTGTGTATACAATCCGCCCATACCCCTTTACTAAATTACCTTTGTTACACACACACACACATGGGGCCATACGAAAACATGGAAAACTCTTCTTTTTCATCTATTTGGTAAAGAACCACAAATACCCCACTTCTAGATACGATCTTTCATTCAGAACGACTAACAAACACCTGGCGTGCGTAGAAGCGGAGGGACGCAGACCAAGGCCGCCAATGCTGGCTATCCCAGTACACTATCCCATACGCACACATCGAACGAAATCCATGAGTAAGCGCGTAAACACAAGAATTTTTATGATTAAAATCAAAAGTTAAGAGAAACTAGTGAAATACGCAGAAAAACTGGATGCTCTTAAACCTGGCATCCATGGGTATATAAACAGAAATCAAGAATGATTTCTGATTACATTCTACTTTGAGAGAGAGAGAGAGAGAGAGAGAGAGAGAGAGAGAGAGGACGGTGCTGGGAGGTTACCTGGTTTGCGACGCAGCGGATAGTTTCCGCGGTGAAAGTGGGGAATTTGATGATAGGTGGTCAGTGCATTTGGGAAAACTTCACTAATAGCACCCCTGGATGCAGAAAGTCCTCGTGCACAGCAAGCTGTGCACAGCGGCTGTGCACAGCAGCCGTTTTCTCCCACCTCGGGTCGTAAAAAGACAATCGGAGCCGCTCATTTTGTTCAAAATATGTCGTTTAAGGTCTCTGTAAAAAATGAGCTTCGTTCAATACCGTTAGAGGCGTTAACAAAACACCCAAAATGGCTAAATTCTGAAGTGATTTTGGGTGTTTTGTTAACGCCTCTACCGGTATCGAACGAAGCTCATTTTTTACAGAGACCTTAAACGACATATTTTGAACAAAATGAGCGGCTCCGATTGTCCTTTTACGACCCGAGGCGGAAGAAAACGGCTGCTGTGCACAGCTTGCTGTGCAAGTAGCACAGCTCATTTCTCAAATTGCATCTCTCTCACTTCTCTAAAAAACACACTGCACTTGGACCCACATTTTCTCAACGAAACAAATTTCAAAATACCAACTTTGCCCTAATTTTCTCTCTCATCTATCTATGTAAACATTCAAAACATAACAAAGAAACAAACCCCAAATATATGTATTCTTTGGACTTTTTAAAAAAAAATTGGTTCCTACTTTGATACTTTTTCCTTCCTCTAATTGATATAAATACTACTTACTCCTAAATACTTTAAAGAAAAGCTAAAAACAAGTCCATTAAACACAAAAAATAACCACTAGTTTAAAATATTATTGTAGTACATTAATTTAGGGGTGTTTCCAGCAATGAAAATTTTTTAGATTTTTATTTGTAGTTGAGAAATTGTTAGATGTTTCCGGTAGTGAATAAATTGTCGATGGGTTTGTGAGTTGAGTTACTGTAGTAAAAATGGTTTTTGTTGACAATTTTTTTGTTAGTGTAAACGAAATGGTAAAATGCAGAAATTTTTTTAAAAGTGAAAACGGGAGACGAAAAAATGCGTTAAAATTTTAGTGTTTTTTGTTAGTAAAAACACCCCTCAAGTCCAACTCGATGCCAATAAGGGCTTCATTTGAATTTACTTTAGTAATCACCAGCACAACCCTTGAATGAATTATATGGCCCAAAACCATGATTTACATTAGTGGTAATCATGAATTATATGAGTGACGACGGTGTGCAGTTGCAGCGCCGTGGCCTGCTGGGTGCGGGTGGCTTCGTCCCAGCAAGCCTTGTGGGGTTCTAATTTACAATCGGTTAAATACTACAGTACATACTTTTGATGAATATTTCTGTGAGAGATTAGGCAGAGAAGATTTGATTTTTCATTTGCTGTACGACTGTCAGAATGAGCCCAGAACAAAAAATTGATAGATTCTCCCAGGACACCGCCACGTGATACCCAAAGGCATTGAATAATTACTCGCCCAGAACAGGCCGGAACAAGCCTCCTCGTTGGGAGAGCAATACACCCACTGAATGTTGAGATCATGGCAGGCGCCGACTTCTCACAGAGTGGTTATCAACATATCCAAGTCCAAGTCGATTGCGCACCTGCGGTTTGCATCTTAGTGAGTTTTTGAAACTACTAATGCAAGGAATTTGGTGCGCTCTCTCTCTCTCTCTCTCTCTCTCTCTCTCTCTCTCTCTCTCATGAGACATCAAGTTGTCCAAATGACTGAGATAAAAACTCTAGAACAGTAGGATATAGATTCACAAGAAAGGTGACTTCCAGAATTCCAGTACATACCAAATTCTCACAAAACTAGAGCAACTACGAGTTCACTACATACTCTTCATACCATACTCTCACCCAAAAGTAAAATAAATAATACAAAAACAAAAGAAAACAAAATTGCCACGACTTGCAACTCAGCTGAAAATTTTATATCATTTGTGCGTCATTTGACGGAGGAAGAGCAGTTTCGATATTTGAAGGCATCAGAATGTTAAAACCATCTGCAGCAGTTGATATGATCATCCCGGGTATCTGTGAATGCCAGTGGAGTTCTTTCAAGTCTTTCTGACCCTGTTATAAACACTTATAAACGTGAGTTTACCAAACACCTTGTAAATAATTCGTAGACATTTCTGATGAGGAGGAAGTTTGAAAGTATATAACCTGATGAACAAAGAGAAGTTGTGGCGGTATATCGGTAGGTGCATTAACTTGCTCTTGTGTCTTCGCTTTGAACTCAGCCTCCTCTTCCTCATCTCTTTCTAAAGAAAGGTCCCACACTCTGCAATGACAGGAAACCAAAATTGTAGGCATGAACCTCAAAGCAGAAAGCAGAGAGCAGAAAGCTTGGGACAATTCCATTATCATTTGATCTTTTAGTTTCACCAACATATTGATTTATAAAATTTGAAGGTTTCTTACGTTAATTGATTGTCTGATGAAGAAACTGCCAAAGTGGAGGCTTCATGTGGACTCCATTCGATGGATGTGATGGGATGTTTATGGTATTCAAAATGAGCCACAACTGAATCTCCATCCTGCCACAAGTATGAACAGATCAATTAGTTTAGACTTCAGAACAACCAGTATAAAAATCTGTCTTCAAAATATGAACACAAAGCAGCAAGCCCATGGTAAAAACTAGGGCTGCTCAAAAAATCCGGTGAACCGTGAAACCGGTCCGGACCGAACCGATCCGTACCTTTTGGATTTTGTCCGTGGATTAATGGTCCGGACACGGATTGAAAAATTAGAAAACCGTGACTCGCGGTTCGGTCCACGGATTTTCATTACGAAACCGTGGATTAACCGAACCGGACCGTGAGATATTTATTTTATATAAATAATAAATAAATATATAAATATGTGTGTTTATATAATTAATTGTTAGTAATGTTAAAACTTTTTTCTACCAATTTTAGTATTTTATCTCAATAATGGGATATAGTGTAGATGTATAAAATATACGGGGTAAATCGTAGTTTTTTTTTACATAAGTTACGGGTAATCCTAATTTAGTTTCACTAGTTCGTTTCTTTTCCAGTTTTCCTAATTTCCATTTCTTGTTCAAGTCGCCACTGCACCGTTCTTCACCTCTTCACCTCTTCCTCCTTCCTCTCTCTCTCTCTCTCTCTCTCTCTCTCTCTCTCTCTCCATTTCTTCAAAGTAACAAGTACTTTCTGGTAGCCGGTATTAAACTTAATTCTGAATGTAACCTTCTTCACTTTTAGTGTGGGATATAAGTTTGAACTTTATTTTTGCTAAAATCCGTGGACAAAACCGTAACCGATCCGTGAGTTACGGATTGGATTGGAACCGAACCGTAGGACTTTTGGTCCGGACACGGATTTCATTTTGTATAAACCGTGACTAGCGGTTCGGTCCTCGGATTCCTAGAAATCCGAACCGAACCGGACCGCGAGCACCCCTAGTAAAAACTAAACTGCCTTAATATCAGTAAGAGAGGGTCAACATTTCCCACCCTAGCCGCCAACATCTCCCACCCCCTCCTTCCCCTCCCCCCCATTTTCCGGCGGCGGGAGGGGAGGGATCTACTCCTTCTCTTGTTCCCTTCCTCTTCCTCTGTTTCGTTTCTCTTTTTGCAGGTTCCAATCGATGGAGGCTAGGGCCGTCGTCTCCTTCCCGGGTTTCGCCGCCTAGGGTCTTCTCTTGCCGCTGTCGTCTTCCCGTTTTTCTGCCATCTCCCTCCATGCTCTGTCTCCCTCTTTGGTGGCTGATTTTGGGCCGCTGGTTGCTACATCTGGGAGCATCTGGTTCGTCTAATGGCGTGGTCCGATTGGCGGCAGGAGGTGGCTAGGTTCGTGTGGCCACTCACCAGTTCTCATCCTTAGGTGGTTTCGGTCGGGCCTAACGGCAGTGGTGGTTCCACGGCAAGCGTTTTTTGGGTTAGTTGTGTTGGGTTATTGCCTGTTGGTGATGCCAGAGCTTTTTTGGGTGGATCGAGACGGTTGATCCCGGAGGCTTTCGGATCACTGCCTTGGCAGTGGTCTTTCTTCCAATTTGGTCTGTGTCTCGTAGCCTGGTAGATGGGTTTTCTGCTGGTTGTGGTGTGTGGCTTGATGGGGGTAGTGTTGGTGGTTTTCGGATGGCTGGCAGTGGCTAGGATCCTGGTGGTGGTCGGTGTTAGATCTGGTTTCCTTTCATATTTTTAAAAATGATCGGTGAAGATGGCGGTGGTGATCGGTGATGGTTTCAATCTGGTGTTGGCGAGGTGGATGCGGCCCCCATGGCTGGGATCTCTTGTCATCTTTGTGTGCCGAAGTCCGGCCAGCGGCTGTTCGGAGTTCTCAATCGGGCGAGGGGCTGTCAGTTCGTCGTGTTGGATTGCTGCTGCTGCTGGTGATGATCGTGGCTGCTGGGAATTTGGGTTTGGCAGATTCGGTGGTGGTTTTGGTGTCCCTTGACCCTGATTGCTTTGGTTCTCATTTTCGTAGGTTGGATCCAGCCGCCGGCCTCTACATCTGGGAGAGGTTGGCTCGGCTTAACGCCGAGGCTGTTTTTCCAGTGTTTTGTACGGTGATTGTGGCTAGTGTAGTTAGGGTATGGGGACTGGTTTGGGCCGGGTTTGGGTGTCTGGGGCTTTCATTGTTTATTTTGGGTATGGGTTGGGCTTTATTGTTCCTTTTTTCGTTGAGGACCCTGTAGACCCTCAGGTGTTTTGGGCTTTTGCCCTTGTGATGTTCATCCAATTTTTTGTTAGATTCCCTTCCCCCTTTCCCCATTTTTAATAAAATTTCATCTTTTGCCGATCAAAAAAAAAAAAATCAGTAAGAGAGGGGGAAGATATGACAAATCAAGGGGAAGTATCATGATCCAATTGTTGCATCAATTTGGACTGTAGTGTGAGAAGCAAGTACAAACTTGCCTGGGCTTAAAAAGAAGGAACCAACAAAATCAGTAGTCCCTTCTAGCAATGGCCTTGTGGTACTATAACTTGTATAAGACGATGGAGATGAATTACATTTTGAAACAGATCGTACAGGGAAACCATATATTAAGTCTAACAATGATTTTACCTTGTTCCACACTATAATGTGGCACTTCTACGACAATAGACCCCATAAAAGACATATCTTACCTTCAGTAATCTCAGATCACGGATAGAGAATGTTCCATCATCACTTCCAGATGCCAGCATACAGCTAGCCAGCCTAATCAAAACCAACAAAGAACAGATGTTGTCAGATTCACCTACCGCAGACAGGAGTTACTAACAGAAGAGAAATGTTAAAATACCTGTTCCAGGATATAACATTCACGTCTGCATTATGCGCCTTTATAGAAGCTGCTGGTGAATTTCCTAAACGAATATCCCATATGGCAATATTCCCATCCACAGAGCAAGAGGCAAATACATCAGCTTCGGTAGGGCTCCACTGCATAGATCAAAGTTGGAAAAGAAGTGTATAAAAGAGAGAACAATTTCACAGAAATCATTGAGATAAATAAGTTAGAAGGTACAATACTAGATGTCTAATCCTTATACATGACAAGCAAAAAGAACCATCATTTACATCACATGTGCGCCACGTACTTGTAAATCTTCAACACTTGCGGTATGTCCAACAAAGGGATTTGTGCTGACATTCCATGTACCAGACGTAGGTTCCCACAGATAAATACAATTTTTGCAGTCCCCTACGAAGGTGAAGGTGATGGTATCAGGAATCCAACAGAATATACAACTTATCACTGAAAAGAAATCAGATGAAAGACAAAAACAGAAACCATTCAACCCATACCTGAAACTAGCCTTCCAGGGACAAGAGGACTCCAGTCTATGGCATAGCCTTCATCTTTATGCCCACCAAACTTCAGTAATGGAGCCTGATTGGAAGCAGGGGGATCTTCCTGGCTAACTCCAGCTTCTGATTCCGCCAAAGCATTTAGATGAGAGCTGAAGTCCCATAACTAAGGAGTTACAGGTATTAAATCAGGAATCATGTAAGCATACAGAATTAGCAAATCATTTAACTGCTTCAATAAAATACAAGCCTTGATCCAGATTACTCCGGTCAAATCCCTACTAAACGTCACCATTTTATCCGGATGCTTCAATTCAAAGCCACATCCTTGGATGCGCGAATTTTTCAGCCCATTGCATGACTTGTAAATTTCTACTCATGAAATTGGATTTAAGGTCTATGAGAAAACTTGCATGAGACTCCGAGGCACAACACAACGCTATTACACGTCCACAGAAATTCCAAGAGACTATACTTGTTGCCAACTTGCCATAGCCAAGCAACCCAACAAGATAAGCTTTTGAAAAGAAGAACATTTTGCATAACCTAATTTAGTTCACGTGATCAACTACATTCATCATAATCTGAGGAACCTGGAGCCCGTAGCTAATAACCTAAAGCTAATAGTTTCATCGAATGCCTTGTGGATTAATGAGTTTGCAAACACCCCATGCTAAAAAAAAAAAACAATTAGCATTAATGAAAAAACCGTACACATTTCCATCTGTACAAGTCTAACCTGGACATGACCAGAATCTGCCCAGGATGCACTTATATGTGGATTTTGGGGCATGGCCCGGATCCGATTAACACACCCTTGATGACGCACCTTGCGCATCTGCAGATGAATAAAACATTCAATAATTAATTATATGTGGAGATAGTCATATGTTTGCATCAATGATTAAAATGTTAATCACGTTTTAGAATTCACGTAAACTAAGCATTGCCTGGAAAACTGGTGCCGCAGATCCACCATCCTTAACAACGTCATCTTCATCACTATCACTACTGTCGCTATCCATGTCAGAGCCATTAGCTGTAGAAGGGACTAACTCTCGGTTTTTCCCAGAAATGTTGGAAATTTTAAATATTCCAATAGAATTCAAGGAAGCTTTATCAGCCTGTCAAATAAAACAAAAATAGAAATATGGAATTGTTCTATTGATTTGCAAAAGATAAATACAAAACTCCTCAAGTCTTAGCATAAAGATAACAATTACCATAACTTGATAGCTCAAAAATCTTATAATCAAAGTGCTAAGAGATTTGCATCTTCAGCTCCACATGAGTAGGTAGCTGAATGAGCAAATAGCTTCCTATGGTTTGAAAAAATTTCAATAACCAAAGATATGCTGATCGTAGCTAGTTACCTACTGTAAATCACACAAATTGAAAAGAAATTCCAGTCTTCTTAACAATGGGAAAAACTATTCGGAAAATGTCACTCTGCAGAAACATAGAAAATGTGGTTTGATATCGTCCCAAGTAGAAGAAAAGGTAAAACCAGACTCGCTGGCCTATCTTTCTTCTAAATAATATAGGATGATTACTACCTCAGATTTCAAAGGTCAATGAGGTTTTCAACAGGTTATTAAGCATTTAGCAGCGTCATTGGGTTTCGCAGAGTTGATTTCTGGGCGTAGATTCAAATGGAAATAGATTTATTTCACTGCAATAGATATATATTTTGGAGATTGCTCAACACATTGGCGAATAGAGAGGGGCAAGAAATGGGAGACACCCTTGAATCCAGAAGGAGAGTAGATATAGAAAGACCGAAAATTTGAATCCACAAGCAGAAAAATAAAGAGCAAAAAAAAAAAATTGACGATGAAGGATAAGATAACTAACAACTAGTGCAACCCACTAACACACTCCAGGAGGAGATAAATCAAACGCTAAACAATAAAATCGCCAACTTCAAGCACCACATATGAAGACAATAATATCTACAAGACAACTAAAGGGATGCCTATGAAGCTCACCTGAGTGCCTGCAACACAAAACATTGTGTGTGGGAAAGATGTCCGAACCAGCCCTAGAGAATCACGCACGACATCAAAGCTGTCACAGTTTTCCGAAATAAAGTCAAATTAGCAAACAACAGTTCCCAAATAAATTATCAGAAATCAAAAAAAGAAAGCTCTTCAAAGGAAATTCCCAACCATATTACCAACAAAAAAGTTCATCATTGGCTGTTTTTTTTTTGGTATTGCCCCCGTTAGTTTATAACTCCACTTCTCGTTAAAACAATTCAACTTACCAAAAGAAGTTGATCATGTGCACATATCCATCTAAAATCCAACAAAAAATTACTGAATTTTAAGGTCAATAACTTGACCTTAATATATGAAACATTCCGGATGGTCACTTTGGCAGCTAACAAACCATGTCTTAATATAGATTTAAGTCAAGATAATGACTTTCGAACGGACACGAACAGTGAGTTTCACTAATTTCAACACGCACCCCCTCAAGCTAATCTCGTGTATCCTGGATATAAAAAAGCACGTATTTTTACATACAAGCATAAAGTATCTACATTTACAAGACCTTAAACACGGCCAGCCAATGTGAAAGGCGTGGAGCGAATTGTAAGCAGAAGGGTCACACTGGAGCTCCTCTCCTTCTTCGATCTTGTCCACGCCTGGTTGCCACACCTTCACAGGCATTGAAGGTTCTGAATTGGAAGACGAAGAGCCCTCTCCTTTACTCGACCCCTGCAATCCAAATACGCAAAACCAAAATCAATTACTACAAATTAACTGTACATAGCTGGAAAGTGAGGGAAACGAATTGAAACCTTGTTCTTCCGTTTGGCCTTCTTAGGGTTTTTCAGGCCTCGTGCCATTTCCGTGGGGTTTTTCTTTCTTCTGTGTTTTGCGGGAAAAGAAAAAGAGGAGCGAGAAAGTGAAGGTGAAGCAGAAAGGAGAGGGTTTTTGGAGTTTAGGGTTTTATGCATCTGAATTGTGCGGGTCGGGTTGGAATATCGGTTCAGACCTAAAAGTAGCCCGTCCTAGTGTGGACTTTGGGTCACTGGTTTGCAGGCCCAATTACCAGGCTCTTGGGCTGGTTAAATAAATAAAGTTTTTCTCCAAAAAAAAAATTAACTAAATAAAGTTTGGTGGAACTATTTTTTTTGACTAATGTAGGGATTCTTCATTGAATGCTGGTTGACATATGATATGGAATTTCTTGACCATTGCATCTTAGTCATATAATTCACTCGCGCTATCACAAAGTGTAGTTGTTTGAGATGTTTTTGAAAGACGCTTTCATGCTCATGTTTGCGCTCTCACACCCCGCATGCGCATTTTGTGACTTAGCATTGCATTATGACAAATAGTTAAGCATCTTAGTGGCTTGGTTTTTATATTGGAGTTTTACTGCAAAATGAAGAACTTAGTTAGCATCAACTTCAATCGCCACAAACCCCAAGGGTTTGGCCGAGTGGGAATGAGAAAAATAATAAGTACTTATTTTCTTATGAGGTCACATGTTCAAATTTTATGGAGGCCAAAACATTCCAAATCTTGAGGCTACTATAGGATTTGCTCGGTCGATAACTTCAAAATCTCAAAATTAGTAGTAGTGCATACAAGCTCGTCCGGTCATAAATAAATAAAAAAAACTTAAATCGGCAATGGAAGTTCGTTGTTGCCATGCAGATGTTGTATTCTGTTGATTTATGAGAAAGGATCCTCCGTCATGTAAAATGAGATTCATCGTGGTCTTACTTAAAAACACAATAAACACGATCTTATTTAACAATTCCAGTCTTTCAATCAATTCTTGAAAAATACAGTCTTATTTAACGATTCCAGTCTTATTTAACAACTACTGTTTCATTGAAATGAATATTGATGCTTGAGCAACCTAATTTTTTGGATTTATGATGCACATATCAAGACCTCCAAAAACGCTTTATGATCAGACCAACAAATGCTATCCAATACAAAATGTGGTCATCTGAAAATCTACAACAGAGATTGTAATTCACCTCACATTTACAAAATTTAGAGCAGAGATCATAATTTTCGATCATGAAGGCCTGTTTGTACATGCTTTATCACAGGTAACAAAAGAATAAAGTGGATACAGCATATTTGATCCAGCACTGAGGATGATAGCTGTAGATCCGAAGACCAGCAGCATTCTTAGCATTGCAGTGAAGGGAGAGTTTGCATCTAATCCCCAAGATCTTATCTGCAATATCACAAAGAGGGAATTTGAAGGTGCTTTTGGCTTACAAGTTCTTAATTTTTTTTCGTTTCTTTTGCCGGTAGTCTCCATATACAAGTTAAAACCGTCAGATGGACATGGGTCTCACAAGTCTGTATGTGCAGACTGAACGATTCATTTGCACTGCCACTACTAAAAAAAAAGAATCGCTAGAAAAGGTCCTCAAATACCTGTCGCAACTTGCAAGAAATAAATGTCTCCTATGCTTCCTTAAAACTAAATGAGTACTTTTGCTTAGAGAGTATATTTTGGAGTAAGGTGGATCCACATTCGGTACAATCCTAATGCCAGATAGTTCAAGAAAACTATGCAATAGTCATTCATATGAGAATAGCAAGCAGACCTGTGTTGTCTTTGTCTCGTCAGAAGAACGAGTACTCCAAAAGCTACCATTATTGCAACTTTTACTGCCTGAGAAGAACACAGACAGAAAATTTAGCATTACCATCAATCTTGAGAATAAATAGAGCTGTGCTATGTGCACAGCAAGCTGTGCACAGCAGGCTTTTTCTCCCGGCTCGGGTTGCAAAAAGATGATCGGAACCGCTCATTTTGTTCAAAATACGTCGTTTAAGGCCTCTGTAAAAAAGCCTGCTGTGCACAGCTTGCTGTGCATGATGAGGCTTTACTGGAATAAATATCAGCTGGTAGATACATGATTTTAACTCCTGTTGGAATTATAATTACCATGTCTCAACCTAGCGTGCTTTTGTGTGTAAAACTACAATTCAGTATTTGCTATTCCAAGGTTAGATAGATGTGTAAATTAGTTGTTTACCTGTCCAAGTGGTCCATTAGAAGTTTCAACTTGTGCAGAATTATCAAGCTGTGTTGTTCTCAGCTCATCAGAAATCTCGTCACCATTATTCACCACATCGCAATCTCCGGGTTGAATATTTGGCTGGAAGTTAACGTTAGCACAGAAATTATTTGATCATCATAGAACACAGAGAAGAAAAAGAATCTTAACCATTCCAGTGTCGCATTAAGAAGTAAAGATGATACCTATTTTCCAATATTGTAGCCAATCTATTCATAAAGTTATCCTGCCTAGTAGAATCACTGTGTGGAAAACATTCCGACATGTAAATTTGAGAGATATATACCTTTTCCACATGTTCTGGCAATGAAAAACAGTTTCTTCCTTCAGGTGTCCTTTCTTGGATTCCAAAACCTTCAACTAAACCTGATACTACTTCTATGCTTCCAGTAGTTATACACGAGCGCCTTGCGTGAAATGGGAATATCCAGGCATCAGAGCTTTCACGAGGAAAATCTTCATTTTCAAATAAAGCTGCTGATTCCAACTTATCCTCTGAAACCCCTTGGATATCTATTCGATTGGAATAAGTAGAGCAAATTCCACTTCCATGCCTCTCCACGACTGTAGCTGCTTCAACCGCTGACGTACCTTCCAAATCATTTGGTCTCTTTCTCGATTCATTCTCCACAATTGATTTGGTTTCTTGTACTAGGATATGTGCGATACTTGGCTTCTTCAACTGCCCAGTGTCCAGAGATGATTTGCTCCTATTTAAGTCTTCACCAAAACCAAAATACTCTTCTCTTTTCGCTTTGTATGTATTTATTTGTTGGACCTCCCCAGACCTCCCCAAACCTCCCTTGGGCTTCGTAACTGATTCATTTTCTTTGACTCGTATATGTGTGGTACTTGGCTCCTCCAACTGCCCAGCATCCTGAGACCATTTGCTCCAATTTAAATCAATATCAGAAGCAATATGCTCTTCCTTTTTCGTTTTGTATGGTTGGATTTGTTGTGATTCCCCAATTACAAAAGGATTCGTGAGCCTTTCAGAAGTCAGCCTGACTGGCTTCCTGATAACTTCTGAAATTTGATCCCCATTATAATCTTTACCAAAACCAATATGCTCTTCCCTTTTCATTTCATATAGCTGGATTCGTTGTGACTCCCCAAATGGTGAAGGCTTCTTGAGCATTTCAGAGGTTGTCTTTCTTGGCCTAGCTAAATCCTCCAATTTTGGATCCTCAGATTGCAATTTCACTGCTGGTGGTGGTTTAATACCAGGTCTGATATCCTGCTTTCAATAAACATATTTCAATCTACTGGGAAGAAAAAGTAATTCCCATGCAATTTTGTTTCAACTATGAAGCATCACAACATAAATACCTTAGCTAGACTACTTTCAAAGGCACTAATCATTTTCCTTACATTGCTAGGAGTTTTCCCAAGGGGATCCAGCTTCTCTGGTTGATCAGCCTGAAACATCTTCAGCTTGGAAGAAACTAAACTCTTCTTTGTAGCAGATGTAGGTTCTTGAAGTAAAACCGGTGTTTTGGGAAGACCAACTTCTTGTAACTTAGTCTCAATATTCTGCTGTGATTTCCTACTTAAAACACCAAGATCCAGTTCTAGGCTTTTTGACATGGAGGCTGCCAATGAAGTCTCTTCGCTTCCATCTGTATCATTCTAAAACACATGGGTTAATTGTTAGAAAAGCTAAGCATGCCTATTGAAACCTACTTTTGACAAAATAATAAATGCTACATTAACGGGGCAATTTGATTAATCCTTAACTGGCTTAATTTGTCTCTCGTCAAAAGAAGTTCCTCCATCTCCAACTCGCATGGGTGGATCTCCAATGCTCAGTGCTTGGCTATGGGCAACACTTCTTTTTGAATCTTGAGAAGATGCAGCACTCAGAACATCATAAAGGGATATTTAGAATTAAGTTGCTATGCAACCATGTACGAGCTTATTGACATCTTGACAACCAGGAACTTCTCTCATTATTTGTTTCTTCGGCTTAATTTAGTTATTTATTGACATGTATTTTGGAATTCAAGAAAGCATGATCAAACCTGAGACCTCGTGGTTGATGCCCAAAGATGATGTGACGGTATCGCCAGTGGTACTAGCAGTTTCAGTACGTCTGAGACTCTTACTGAGCAGTTCATCACTTTTCTTCTTCATTGCAGATTCTCTCTACAAACAACTAGAACACACTCGTTGAATAGGAATAGTTATGAACCTCAACACCACAAACTGAAAATAGTTGATTGAATCGGTGCCCACTGATTAGCTCCTTATACAGCTAAGAAATGCCACCAATTGGAGAGCCATTTGAATATTTTCTTTTAGAGCTATTCATAGAATGAGCTACGGCAGTTGTAAGATTGGTTCAAGTCAATAAACTGTGTTTGGGTCATGGATTTACTGAAAGATCTATAGAAGAAAAGGATAAGATAAGCAGCTAAATTTATTTCTTCAGTTCTCCTGTCATTCTGTTGCCTCAGGCAACTCCATAACTTAATGATCCAAACGCGTACATGATAGATCTCCGATCATGTAACACCAATTCTTAAAGTGAGAAGACAAGAGTAATGGGAATTGGGAAATAGTACCATGGTACGAACTCGATTGCGCTCGTCTTCGCTAAGAACAAACTGCAACCTCATACGCACATTTCCCCCTCCTTCAAGGGAGATAAACTCATCCCATGAACCTCTTTCCACAACCGACATGATTTGAACAACTGTTAACAAAAACAAGAGAACACGAGAAAACAGCCCCATCAGCCAACTGTGTGGAAGAAAGACCATCACACGCACATACATGAGTTATCAACGTGGGACTAAAAAGATTATAAGTACACATTCAACCTGTTTGTGACATTTCATTCCCCTCGGTATCCTGAATTGTAATAGTCACATTGTCGCGAAGGGTTGTTAATGGGCTGTTCTAAAATCAACATAAATAGGAGTCATAGGACTTAATTACCAAAAGCACACATCGAATGTTAACAAATGAACACGAAATATGGAAACATTACAAAGAGAAGTCCCCCTTGTCCCGAGTTTGATACTCTCTTTTCCCCATCGTAACTGCATTACATCATAGAAAGCCTATTCAAGTCCGAACATTTGCACACATCTAAACCTTGCAACAACCACCAAAATTAAATGGAAGCAATGATCTACTTACCCTTCGTCAACATTGATGAAGGTGGTATTGAAGATGGAAGGTCCTTGAACTCCAGAACTGGGGGTTAATCAACACAAAAGCAAAAGTTGATAAATAGGAAATATACATTTAACGAGGCTACAAATATTCAAATCAAAGATTAATAAAATTTCTTTGCCGTTCAAAAAAAAAAACAAAGGCTACAAACCCACGCCAAGTTAACATGAAATCTGCATCCTTGTACCCCGGAACTGGGTCTCTTGGTACTCATGTTTGTGTGTGTGTTACAGTTGGTGAACGGAGGGAAGCTGCTATACCTGAAACCTTGATAGTGCCTGGCATTGATGATGTAGCTCCGATTCAAGAACCAGTGATTGAATTCAATATGGTTGATAAAAGTTTGAGTAAGAAAGGTACTGAGCTATTTTGTGAGGTCATAACCCAGTACTTCTGTGGCTGTTGGGGGTGTGCCTGAAGAAACAAACAAACTGAGAATGGATTGGATGGAAGAATGTGGATGTGGGTGCACTAAGAGAGAGGATGGTGGGGTCCATCAAGCTTAGAGCTATTTATTGATATGACCACCTCAGATGCTGGGGAAAACAAATCTCTATTTTGTCTTGCCTCTTTTACGACCAGAAAGTAATGAACTATTTACCACTACAATCTGGAGAAGATCAAGCCAAAAAAGGAATGTAATAGCATTAGAAAATAACGTTCGTTGCATGTGCCTCATAATTTTAGAAAGCTGCTCGATCCGATATCAGAGGGAAAAGCTGTGTAATTGGAACCTCACTCGCCCAACTACCATTCTGTCTACTGCAACTACTATTCTGGCTAGATTTTTGTCCCAATTGAAAAAATAATGCACTCTTAGTCGTACCATTTACCTCTAGATTCTCACCAAATCGTGTGATTGTAAGCACAATGGACATGGAATAGGTTTTTTTTTTACATTGATACCCCAGGTATCTTTTACAGTTGCATGATCATGACTAGAGATTCGTGTGTTTTTTAGTTTCTAATATATCATCAGATTGAGAGTGCATAAGAGCCAAAAGAAAATGTTAATCTAGGGACAATGAATCTGTGATGTAAGTACTAGGGAAGACCTAAACGTGACACAAACACCATTTCTATTCAAGAGAACTCCCTTGTTCACCCATAACACGTCACTCAATACAATAGAGATATAGGTGCTCTTCAAGGGTTCTTCTGGAAAATTGAGTGAATAAAAAACAACTGAAAAAGAAAGCAAAGCCGCTGATGTCCAGTATCCACCCAAAGATACAGCCACGAAAAAAACGAACATAAACCCAGGTAAAAACCCCATTAGCCAATGGAACGTTCCTTTTTCTGTGAACAAGGATCAACCACATAAGGCCAGATGGGTATCAATTGAGACGGATTAAGAATGCCCTACAAATGCACCACAAAATCCAAAGCCATTGATATACACCAATAAATGTAATGTTTCTAATGATAATTTTCTGAGGGCACAATCTGTCAATAATAGCAATCAGAGACTTGGGATAGATTTGGCACGAATAAACTCTTTGAGAAGTGCCTTTTCTTCGTCAATTCGCCTTTTCTCTTCACGATCCTTGGGTTTCACTTTTCTCTTTTCCTCCAATATCCATTTGAATAACTCACGCTGCTGGTCCTCAGGAATGGGCTCGCGCACCTTCACAGGCTCAATGATTGGAGGAGAGAGGAGTGGTTCCTCAGGAACAGAAGTGGCAGTAGTTGCAACTGGAGTGGAGGGCTCTTTGGCTCTAGCTTTCCTGTTCTCTGCAGCTCTTTCTTTCTTTCCTGCCCTTGCAAGCATATAGACTGCAAAATATCAAAATTAAGGTAGGTTACTTGCCTTGTGACTGTCAAGAGGTTGAAATTTGAATTGAAGGATTCATAGTTTTCTTAACTCTGTGACCACTGAATAAGGCACCAAAAAACTTGGAAGGAAGATGATCCCAAGACCAAAATCATCTAAAGGAGCATATTCCTTTGAGTTCATAATACTAACACACACATAAGGATCTATTTGGACTCCTTCGAATCTAGACAGTAGTATTTGGAATCACAGAATCTATACCTCTAATTATTCTCTTCCCTATTCCCTGCACCAATGGTATCTCAACCGAAACATGATCATTAACTACTTTGAAAGGAGAATGCTTTCCTTAACTGGGAATCATATACCTTTCTGCCAACTATCTCCTAGAACACCAAGACGACAACAACAAAGGTGATACAAATCTTTAGAAACAGGTAGCCTTAGAACTAAAGAAGACAAACTTATAGATGAAGTAAATGCAAGCCCAAGTATATGCCAATGAAGTACCTAAAAATCACTTAACAAAGGCTTCCCACAAACCTTTCATCAATGGATTGGCTTATATCCGGAGAAACAGCCCAAAACAATATATGATTAACTCACATTTAAGGATGAATAAGACTGAAGGGCCATATGATGACTACCAGCTTCTCAACATATTCCTAGAATAGTAACCAAAAAAAAAAAAAATCCTAGAATCAGCATTTTTAGATAAGGTCTTTAAACAAGTTAGTAATTAAGATAGCTTTCCAACTTCCCACTTAATAAATTTTTTCAATTGAACTCTACGTATTTGCAAGTTCCTTCTCTGTAAACAATGTCTCTCACGCTCATGGCACAGCTCATCAAGTTAATTAGAATGTCCTCTATTCAGTCTGTTATGACCATAGATCCCAGAAAGAATATTAACAACGCATTTTGTCAGCACATTTAAGTATGTAACTTCTTAATTCTAACAGCAGAAAGACTACCCTCCTATCAAAACACCACAAAAAAATCTACAAACACTTTGTCACATGCTCCGCAAACTATTAAGAAAAACACACCACCGACTTGCACATCATGCCAGGCAAATCCTTCAGCAACAAAACAATTCACCAAGCAACAACTCAAGATACAGGAAATTCGGAGAAAACCTCGTCTTATAACCTAGAAACCCAAGTTATCAACTCCATGGGGCCAGTTTATACGAAGCTTTGCTCTGACTTTAATTGGGCTCTCCACAAGTGGGCGGTAGGGATTGAGCCCAGAATTAGTCGAGGCGCGCATAAGCTGGTCCGGACACGTGAGTTATCAAAAAAATGGCCTAGAAACCGTTGCTCATGATGTTGCATTTCACAACAACCACAGGGCCTCGTCACCAATAAAAAAACAAGCTTTAACCCAATGTCTCAGACATTTCATCAAACACGTAATATCCGATGCTGTACACCATCTAACTAATAGAAAAGCACAAAACCCAAGTAAATTCCAAACTAATATTCCAAGATTCACCAACCCAGTTTGCATTTGAACCTATGATGCAAAACCCAAACAGGGTTATTCGCTTTCACGCATATATCTGTATCTGCATCTGCATCATACGTACGAAAACACACACATTTCATAGAAAGAGAGAAATAGAGAGAGACCTCCAAGGGCAAGATTGGAAAGAAGAAGAGTACGCCAAACGACTTTGTTGTAACGTCGAGCGAGCGATTCGGTGGGAGGGTGATGTGGAGGTGGAGGTGGAGATGAAGACAAACGACCACCACCTTCTTGCATTTTCTTTTCGATTTTCGATTTGCTCTTTAATGTCCCCACTTCTCCAGTTTTTGTGCTATCTTTGACATCATTGACAAGTCTCTCTTTCTAGATTTGTTGTGGAGTAAGAAGAATTATCCGACAATGACTTTAGCGGTTTTAGCCTTCCTTGGGAGGTTATGTTCTCTGGTGCCTCAATAGCTTAGGCCTTATTTGGTTCTGGTGGAAAAGGAAGGAAAGAGCAAGGAATTATCCAACAATGACTTTAGCGGTTTTAGCCTTCCTTGGGAGGTTATGCTCTCTGGTGCCTTAATAGCTTAGGCCTTGTTTGGTTCTGGTGGAAAAGGAAGGGAAGAGAACAAGGAATTGAAGGAAATTCTTCGGGTTTTTTTTTTTTGATAATGCAGTATGTCCCGGGTCAACTTGCGCACCTCGGACTAATTCCTATTGTCTTATTGAGCAAACACCTAAGTTTAAGGTCAACATCACTTGGCCAGCCCCTTGTGATACAAAATTCTTTGACTTATCTAAAGCTTTTTCTTCCTAGAGCATCTCCGGCCCTTGCTCTCTTTTAAACGAACCAAAATCTGAATAAAGTTCCATGAATCTCACTCCAGCTCTCGATTCATATTCTTATCAAATTGAGTTTTCCTTGAATTTTAAACCAAATTAAGGGTTATTTCCAAATATGCCATTAATGAAAATTTTCCTCAAATTGATGTTTAAATTTGAATTTGGCTATTGGAGTGCTTCATTCCAAATGAATCTTTCAAACATCATTTGAGTTATCTTAAAAGGTGATTTCATTTTGAGAAGTTTATGGTCTTAAGTTTTTAATAGAATATTTTTAGTTCTCTTTATCTGACAAAAAAGAGAGAGAGTAGATATACACCAAGCTGAGCAAAAAGTTGCCGATAATAAAACAAAAAGTTCACTAGAAATTTATAACCAGAAAAAATAGATTTTGAAATAACCCAATCATGGCCCAAACTAACAATGTGTAAAATTGTTTTGGGTCTAAACACGAAAAGCCCTAAACCTCTGGTAGCCGAACTAAAGTTGGATGGACCTACTCTGCAGCCTTGTAGATCTAACTGGGCCATACCTAATTGGGTCAAATTATGTATACAACGTAATGCACAGAAAGCAAAAGTTCTAACAATGTCTGGTGACACTAAAACTCCACCATAATACCAACCACACCCGTACAATAAGTCTAGAACCACAAATACACAAACTCTGTCACATTAAGTGTGGGACCCACACACACTGCACATACACTAAGTGTGTGGGCGCCACACTTAATGTAGCATAATGGTTAATCTCCCATTACCAATCATGCAGTGCCATATCCGTAGGTGTGGTTGTCGTCTTGGTGTTGTGGTGAAGTGTTGTTTTTCTCGCATCAATGAAGTTCTAAAACCATATACAGCTTTACACACAAAGGCAAACATAATCACAGTGCACTAGTGCAAATTCTCTATTCTATGTAGCATAATAAAAAGAAGCCAATTAAATCAGTTAATTACTATCAAAATGAAGATCAAATACACCAATATCACAATTTTGCACGCACAAAAAGAAATTCCAAATAATTTCAAGAAGAATAAGATCCACGGGCAAGAGAGGAATTTACACCCATTTCCTCATGATGAGATGCAAGGATCCTAAGGAATAAGGTTTCCAAGATTTTCTATTTAGTGTTGAAGTGCGTGCTTGTCGCAAGTTAGATACCGATAAAAAGTGATTATTGTAAAAGCAGAAGTCAAAAACATCAAATAAGATTTTATGCTATCAACTTTTCCTTAGCTAGAGTCAGAAACAGGCTCGATGATTGGAGGAGAGAAGAATGGTTCCTCAGGAACAGAAGTGGCAGTAGTCGCAACTGGAGTGGAGGGCTGCTTGGCTCTAGGTTTCCTTTTCTCTGAAGCTGTATCTTTCTTGCTTGCCCTTGAAAGCATATAGGCTGCAAAATATCAAAATTAAGGAGGGGTTACTTGCCTTGCGACTATCAAGAGGTTGAATTGAAGAATTCATAGTTTTGTTGACTCTGTAACAGCTGAATATAAAAAATTTGAAGAATTCATAGTTTTGTTGACTCTGTAACCGTTGAATATAAAAGGTACTGAAAAAACTAGGAAGGAAGATGATCCCAAGACCGAAACATCTAATGGAGCATATTCCTTTGAGTTCATAATACTAGTGCATACACACATAAGGATCTATTTGGACTCCTGCAAATCTAGACAGAAGTATTTGGGATCACAGAATCTATACTTCTAATTATTCTCTTCTACCGAAACATGATCATTAACTGCTTTAAAAGGAGAAAGCTTTCCTTAAGTGGGAATCATATACCTTTCTGCCAACTATCCCCTAGCACACCAAGACAAGAACAATGATGACACAAATCATTCGAAACGGGTAGCCTTAGAAATAAAGAAGACACAAAGTTCATTGATGAAGTAAATGCAGGCCCAAGTATTTGCCGAAGAAGTACCTGAAAATCACTCAACAAAGGCTTACCACAAACCTTCATTAATGGATTAGCTTTTATCCACCAAACCAGCTCAACACATGATACTATTAACCGACATTAAAGGATTAATAAGACTGAAGGGACATAGGATGACTACCAGCTTGTCATTTTATTCCTGGAATCAACACTAGCTATAAGCTCTTTAAACAAGTTAGGAATTTAAGATAGCTCTCAAACTTCCCACTTAATAAGTTTTCTCAATAGAACTCTGCATATGTGCAAGTTCCTTCTCCGCAAGCAATGTCTCTCACACGCACGGCTAACCTCATCAAGTTATGAGAATGTCCTCTGCCCAGTTTTTTATTACCATAGATCCCAAAAACAATATTAACAACGCATTTTGCAAGCACATGTAAGTAACTTCTTAATTCTAACAGCACAAAGAGTACCCTCGTTTTTAAACACCAAAAATCTACAAAAACTTTGTCATATGCTCTGAAAACAATTAAGAAAAAGTGAAAACACTCCACAAACTTGCACATCATGCTATGCTAATCCTTCAGGAACAAAACACTTCACCAAGCAACAACTCAAGATACTGGAAATTCGGAATAAACCTCTTCTAATAGCCTAGAAACCGTCGCTTAATATATTGGTATTTCATAACAACCACAGGGCCTCATCACCAGTCAAAAACAAGCTTAAACCCAACGTCTCAGACATTCCATCAAACACGTAGTACCCCAAACTGTACACACCCTCTAACCAATAGAAGAGCACAAAACCCAAGTCAATTTCAAACTCAAATTCAAGATTCGCCTACCCAGTTCGCATTTCGATCTATGATGTAAAACCCAAACAGGTTTTTCGTTTTCACACATTAACGCATATATATCTGTATCTGCATCATATGTTAGAAAAATCACAAACAGTACAGAGAGAGAGAAAGAGACCTCCAAGGGCAAGATTGGAAATAACGAGAGTACGCCAAACGACTTTTTTGTAACGTCGAGCGAGCGATCCTTCCATTCTCTTTTCGACTTTGGATTTTGCTCTTTGATGTCCCTACACTAGTTCTTTTGCTATCTTTGACTTGATTGACAAGTCACTCCTAGATTTGTTGCCAAGTTATCAAACTTTTTTTTTCGGTCAAACGGAATATGAAGTTATCCAACTTGGGAGAGCGGTCTACCCATTTATTTTCAGAGTGCTCGAAGTTCTTAACTGCCTTAAAAAGTGAACGGTTTAGACTATTGTTGGTGGGCCCTGACCCAAAATAGACTAGACTGAAGGGAATGGGAGCCCAGTCCATCCAACAATGCCTTCAGCCTTCCTCGGGAGGGTTAGAGCAAGTTTATCAATAGTTTGATAAAATTGCTAGTAAAAAGTACACTTTTTTCATTTTGCCTATCCATATTTCTCTCAGTACTATACCAATATTATCTATTTTACTCATTTTTTTATTATCTTTATTGTTTAAAGAGAGGAGAAAGGAGGGAGGAGAGAGAGAAAGAAATAATAAAAAAAGAAAGGAGTATGACTAGTGCATAGGTAAAAATAGAGAACACTATTCACAAATGCATTTTAGCTCATTTGGTGTAGACTATTTTTTATGTTTCTCTCAGGTAAAATAGCAAAAAATGTATTTTTGCTCATCTAGTGTACTTGCTCTTACGCTCTCTCTGGTGTAGCTTTACGCTAGCCTCTTTGTTCGGTTTTCAATTTAGTTTCAGTTTTGTTTTCAATCAACTTCTTTCTTCAATTATTATTCTATTTCTTAAATTTTTACTTTCTCATCTCTCTCTATCTCTCTCCAATCATTACCCATATCTTCAATCATTACTCTATTTCTCTCTTCACCCACTATCAAAACTAAACTAAACTTTCAACCAAACACTACCTTTGACTTTTATAAAGCTTTTCTTCTTAATTATTTTACGTTCTCTTTTCTTCTTTTTTTTTCTTTTTCTTTTTAATAAAGTGTAGACTTCTTGAAAAATATTCTTCGAGGCTTTTTTTGGATCATTCGTTAATCATAATTTACACTATCCTAATTTTTAAGCCTTATTTGAGTTGTCTTAAAAACTACTCCCTCTGTCTCAATTTTTTTTTTTTGGGTCTTTTTTTTGACTTTTGCTTGTCCCAGCTGGATGCTAGCTACATGGACCCAGGGTCTGTCTGAGTCCCTCAGTGTACGTGGGAAGCGGGGTTTCTGTAGCGATCAACCTTGTAGTGCATCATCTGAGCTGTCCATTTTCGCAATCAATGGTTCAGATGTCACTAACTCTTACCGGTAAGAGTGCTACTACAAATCTGAACCATCAATTGTGTAAACACACGGCCCGGATGGTCACTACAGGGAATCCTCGTGAGTGTGCGTGCATCTGTGTGTGTTTTATGTTTGGCACTAGCACTTTTGGGACAAAAAAATAGCTACACAATTTTATGACATGCAACCATAAGAAAAGAAGCAATACAAACAGAAACAATTATGTACACAGTAAACAACGGATTTTTTTCCAATTAATCAAATAATTGTAAGCGTACCCACGGTTCTTGTTCAAGCTCTCCATTTTATGTTGCATAATACAAAGAAGCCAAATCAGTTAATTACTATATCAAAATGAAAAGGCGTAACCCAATATCACAATTACACACACACGCACAAAAAAAAAAAAAAAACTCCGAATAATTTTCAAGAAGGATAAGATCCACGGGCAAGATAGGAATTTAGATTTATTTTTTTGATCATCAGAGAGGAATTTAGTAGGGGTGAGCAAAAAATCCGTCAAACCGCGAATCCAGTCCAAACCAATCCAAACCGGAGGGTTTGGTTTGGATTTTTAGTAGTATGGTTTGGTCATGGTTTAAAAAAATTAGGAACCGCATTATATGGTTTGGTTTATGAATTCACGTTTACGGTTATGGTTCCAAACCGATCCGAACCGTATAATACATACATACACACACACACACACATATATATATATATATAAATTAATTATGATTCACCCAATAAATATGGGAGCTTTTAGTCAACTACTTCATTAATTTATTTATTCCATTAAATTCACTGCAATATTTAATTTTCCTTCACTTCCAAGATAATGATATGAACCTTGATGTAGAGTGATATCACAAGTTGGTTTCTACCATGCTGCTACTATTGCCCTTTTGTTACCTCATTTCAATTCAATAGTTTTAGAAGTTATTTTTCGCCTTTTTTTTTTGGTTAAACTATCTTAAGATGTTTAGTAGTTGGTTCATTTAAGTGACTTACCAGCATTTTATTTTCTTAATTTAAGACTTGAGGCAATTTTTGGTTTCCTACTCTTAATTAGTTGGTTAATATAAGTGTGTTTTAATAATTTGAATGGAATTGGTTTAAATATATGTATTTTTTTAAAATTTTCTTCATAATGTTAAGTACTTTAAATATTTTTGGAAGACAACAACTTAGTCCAAAACAAACCGTGGTTTCAAATCGAAACCAAACCGTATTTAAATGGTTTGGTTTTACGCCTTTTGTGGGTTGGTTTGGTTCTCCAAATTCATAATCCGTAAGTATTGGTTTAGTTCTTGGTTTAGTATGAAACCGAACCAATCCGGACCATGCTCACCACTGGAATTTAGATCTATTTCCTCATAATGGGATACAAGGATCCTACAAGTAATACAATACTTGTATTATTGTAAGTTTTCCTTGCATCTAAAGCTTGGCCTCCTCAATGTACTCTTTGTCGAGTTCAATAAAATTTTGTTGCCAATAAAAAAAAAGTAATACAATACTTAACATTTTCAAGATATTTTTATGAGGCAAAGTGAATGCTTGTCGAGTTGTTGTAAGTTAAATAGATAGTGATAAAAAGTGACTATTGTAAAAGCTAAAGTCGAAAAACCATCGAATAAGATTTTACGTTATCAACTTTTCCTTACCTCTGATTTTTGCCTCATAAGTTGAAATTGAAATTGAGAGAACAAACCTGATCGACATGAATTTCAAAACGTAAAATAGATATACGAAAGAAAAAAACTGAGATGAAAATTAATTTTATACAAAAACACCTCGATGTGATGAATTACTAATCAGAACAAGACTCCGTGTGTGTGTGTGTATTTTAAAAAATAAAAAATGAAATTATGAGACTCAGGTTAGCTAAACAAGAAAACTAGATCTGGTTGTCTCGCAACTTGTTTGCCCCAAACACCAGCCAACCAAGCCAAAAAATTATTAGGGCTGGTCAAGTACCGCTTCTTGGTGTCTCAACTTCCTTCACTAGCTTACATTTACGTAGAGCTCACAAAAAAGTATATGAATTCCGTGTGACGTTCTAGTCTCACGGATGGCCTTAACCCCAAGGGGTACCCAAGTAGCTAGCATGAGAAAACTAAGAAGTGTAATTATCCTCCTTGAGATCACATATGTTTCGAATTCCATGGAAATTAAATATTTCAAATTTTGGGGGGCTACTGGAGGTTTGTAGCCTCCTTGTTAACTTTAGGGTTCTGGATTAGTCGAGATACGTGCAAATTGATCCAGTGATCATCAAAAGGAGAAAACGTACCCCCTTATGTATGGACAGAAAGTCCTATACTTTAGTCCATGTCTGATCGGAACTACTCCAAGAAGAAAAGCTGTTGCACAACATGAATCATCAGCATCATGGTTTGATCATGAACCAATTTTAGACATAGCCCCGGATTTCTTCTCCTATTGTGTGTTGATATATTCTATTTTTGGAGATTGGAATTTTCTTCGCCGTTCAAAAAAAATAAAATAAAAATAAAAGCAGAAAAATTTGGTCCTTTCTTTTTGTCTCGATTTGTCAGAAAGAACTTCCGTACAAGACATGGCTCCGATACTTGTACGCGAACAAGATAGCATTGCGATCGATGTGAAAATGATAGACAAATAGAGTTAAATTAAAATAAAAATTTGTGACAGTAAAAGTTTTTTATTCAGCAACATATTATTTTGGTTTGAGATGAATAGATCGAACATAATAATCCGAATATTTTTGTGGAGTGATCTTCAATGACTTGTAAATAGTACTACTCAAACACTGACACATCTGAAGGCTACAATTCGAAGATCAAAAGCGTATCGAGAGAAAAATAAATTAACAATTTTTTTTCCTGGAAACTCGCATATATAACATGATTTTTTTATTTAATAATTCAAGTGTCTGAAGTAACTTACGCGCACATCGAAACTCACATAACATGATAGATCGGTGAACAAGAGATCCATGCATATTCTGGCCGGTTATCAACCTGTTCAAATCCACATAACTAGTAATTATCAAACTCCTCCCCTCAGGCTATGAGCTGATCGATCCCAAACTTATTTCTGTTCTAACTTATTGAATTTTTTTGGCATCTCTCTCTCTCACACACAAACATCCTCTGGTCCCACTTCTGAGAAAACCCAAGAAAAAAAAAATTGAGAAAACAAACATATATAATTTCCGTAAACTCACAAGGAGCTAGTAATGGAAATTCGATCTCAACCATGAACAAGGTCACAAGATAGAGCCATTAAGAGGATAGCGGCTTCCTTCTCATCTTGCGGAAAAACTCTGTGGAATGCCAAATTATTGCTCAAACTGATCAAGAACTCCTCAAGGCATATCTTCTTCTCTTTCCCGTGAGATGTGGTGGTGGAAATTTTGGACCTTTTCTTGTACTTTGTGATATAACCATCATTGGTGGCTCTCTTATCCTTGAGTTGCACTTCAGTACTCTTCGTTGGTGAAGTCTCAGCCGCCTCAAGAGTTGTGGTGGTGCCATTTGCTGCTGCTGCTGCTGCGGCCGCCATGGCCATGGCCCGCCTCGCCTTCCTTTGCCGGATTCCGCAAGCGTTGCACAGTGACTGCACCACCATGGTTTATGAAAAATTGGTAAGCTAATTTCTTGGAGATTGGAGAGCTATACAACTAAGAAATGGAACAAAATCCTCTCTAGTTCCTTTAAAAGACTCGACGGTCATGTCCGGGCCATTTTCGGACCCTTGCACTTACTTCTGATACCGTTGGACCAAAGGTCTTACAGACACAGATGATAGAAGTTTAGAGACATACATATTGAGGATAATGGTTTACCTTAGGGCCTCTAGGTCCACTTCTCCATAGAGGGGTCTTGGTAGTACTGCAATCGGAGCAAACCCTAGTTGGGTTGCTGCTGATCATGTTGCCAGAGGAATCAATATTGTTGCTTCCATGTTTAGTAATACTTTCCAAAGAAGATGAACTAGCAGCTTGCAAAAATTTATGATCTTCAAACTTGATAAGTTGGGCATTGGTTGGCGTTTGATCATCTCTTCCGGGTCGATACGGGTCCTGCTCCATCATCTTGATCAGGATCAGCCTTTTCTTTGTAGGCATCCACTCGATCGAACCATTGTGATCATGATCACTTTGATTCTCATGATCAGATCCATTTTCTTTCTTCCATAAGGATGGTTTCACGCCGCGATCACTCTCACCTTCCGTTGTTTGATGATGGTTTGATCCTCGCGAAGCTAAATTAGCAGCCTAAAATCAAGAAAGTTACCCCAAGATCATCTCATCAAGATAGAGAGAGGAAAATGCAAAGAAAAAAAGAGCACGAGATCGATCCACCCGCAAGTTGATTAATTCTCCCATTTCCGAAGAGAGAGAAAGTAACCAACGAGGAATAAAGATTGCAACAAAATTTTATACTAGAAAGATGTAACAGTGACATTTTTAGAAATCACAGTGCCATAGTTAGTAATGAGTAGTTTTGTTTAAGATTGCGAATACAAGAAGTCACCACATCATTCTGGGTTAAAATTACGTATCCCAATTGTCGGTGTATAACCCTAAAAAAAAAATTTTAAAAAAAAAAAAAATATATATATATATAGGTATATATCCTATCTATGTACTTACAATTCGATATTAGAAAATACTTAAGGAAGAAGATGAAAAACTGGAGTGGATCATTTCTCTTAATTAGTGATAAGGAGGAAAAAAAACTCGTACCTGTTTATAATTTAGTTGGGGTATCTCCCTATGACAAAATCCTCCTTGATCTTGGACTGGGTAGGTGAAAAAATGACTAGAGTGAGAGGAAGATAAGCAAGCCTGAGATTTTGCAGTGCTGTAGAGTTGATCATGCTGATCCACGGCAAAAGGAGAAAGTGACGAGTCTTGGTCATGATCAGTACTCATGGAGAGAGAGAGAGAGAGAGAGAGATCTAAGGAATTAAGAGTATGGGAAAACTCTTTTGAAGGAGAGAGTGCAGCGAGGAGATCGAAATCTATCTAAAAGGCATTCACGTGATCAGTTCTTGAAACACAAAAGAGACAAAAAGTATACTCCTTCTGTTCCAATTTGTTTGTCCAATTGTCGAATTCGTGTCTTTCGAAAATATACTTATATCTTATATTTTATAATATTTTTTATGATTTTGAAGATTTTGTATTATAAAACTAATTGAAATCTATCAAAGAAGATCCACAATGCATATTAAAAATATTACGAATTGAAAATTATAGACAATTCTTTAAGAGGTTAAACGCTCTCAAAAAAGTTAAAAAGTAGACAAACAAATCGGGACGAATGGAGTAATAAAAAAAAAGATAGGAGAAAAGAAAAGAAAAGAAAAGGAGAAGAATGTGAAATGCTACCACACGTACGGCTCTATTGAATAGGAAAAAACAAAAACCCTATCTTCTGTAAATTAAATAAGTTCCACACACTAATCTCCCCTTGAAAACGAATGGTGATTCCAAACGTAAGATGCATGATATCCACACATGGCATTGTCATCCATAGAAATTCATATTGAAATCCAGTGTGTGTGGAATTCACCCTCATTGTGAGTGTGAGTGTGTGATTGGGTGTGTATTTAGGTGTAGAATTAGAATTTCCGTTTTGGGAGATCACAACCTTCACCAATAATGATTGGGAGCTTCTCAGGTATCAACCACGCTGTATTCCAACGCCTTTTGACACCGTAGATTCTTGTGAGCTCTAATCTAAATCGATGAACCTCGTCGGCAAGGGCGAAGACAAGAATCTAACATGCCCTAGGCTAACCCAAGAACTATATATATGAACCCAAAAGATTTTTATAATTAATAATATCCAGAAAACGTGTACATAAATACTTAATGTTCAAAAATAAAGATACGAAAAGTATAAAACAACGTACACTATTGAAGTTGTACCCGGTTAAAGTTGTGCCCTACGTTAAGGAACGCCATCTAGTGTGGTGTTCCCCACTCTCTCTCTCTCAAGGGAGAGATCTTGAGATCGAGTTCTGGTAGAAGAGGTGCTCGACTTCCATTGCAACTACTAACAACTAGGGGTGTTATTCGGTCGGTTCGGTTCGGTTCGGGGTGGATTTGCCGCACCCCGATCGGGTTCGGGGTACATAGTCCGGAGACCGATCCCGACCGGTATTAATTTCGGTTCGGTTCGGTTCGGGGTGGGTTCGGTTCGGTCGGGTTTTTCGGGGCGTTCGGTCCGCCTGAAATGGACCTTAGTTGGGCCATTTTAAAAACTAACAATAGACTACGGGCTACGTTTGGGCCATTTTTTCACCCATATTTGGGCCATTTTCACATGTTTCTCATCCATATTTGGGCATTTTTCAACCTTAAGTCAATCACCCATGTTTGGGCCATTTTTTCACCCATATTTGGGCCATTGCACCTTCTTTCTTTTTTTTCAAACACCAATTGAAAAAAAAATTAACATACAACAAGTATGCTCAAACAATTACAACTTTCACAAGTACTCTTCCACCTCTTTTTTTTTTTCAATCGATTGGAAATATCTTCTACACTACTGTATATAACTTGGAAGAGTTAAAGTAATTTAGAACAGGGAGAGCAATCGATTGGAAAATTTTGCAAAAACATCCCCATCTTCGCCCAACTCCGCTTTATTCAAAAGGAAAAGAAAAAGCCACGGTTATTTAAGGTGTAGAATTGAGCCAATGAGTGGAACAGCATTCCCAATCCGGGCAGAAGAAATTGGATTGGTAAGTAATATCACCCCTAGGCCCCCTCTTTCAAGTAAAGTCCTAAAAACTATACTTGATCTAACCAATGAGAGAAACAAAGTAAATAAATCAAGCAATGAAATTCCAAAAAAAAAAGTAAGAGCCAAAAGTTAACCGTTCAAAATTTTGTTGGAAGTTAACAATTTAAAACGATAAGAGCTAGAAAATTAAAACGATTTATATAAATATATAAAATATATAGTTCGGTCGGTTCGGTCGGTTCGGTCCACATTCGGTTCAGTTCGGTTCGGTCGGTATAGATTTCCAGAAAACCGAGACCGAACCGACCTAGGTTCGGTTCGGTTCGGTCCACCCCGAACCGAAAAAAAACTCCCTTGGACCGATCGAAGACCGAACCGATCGGTCGGTTTTTTCGGTCTTTTTCGGTCCGGTTGGGTTCGTAACAGCCCTACTAACAACTACTCCCTCCGTCCCTTATTTATAGTTCGGTATTCCATTTTGGGCTGTCCCTTAATAAGTGTCCATTTTGTAAAGTTAGTGGGTAAAAGTTAATGAATTGTCTATTTTGTCTTTAAAAGTAAATTTCATTTTAAAAAGTACGTGAGTAAAAGTGTAATAATGATTAGTAAGTAGGGAAAGTGGATGAAAAAATTGATGTGAAAGGTATAATGATGATGTCTTTTTAATAAGTTGTAGTTACGAAGCAGGACACTTAAAAAGGGAGGGACTCACTTCTTCCGCCCTTGCTCGTCAAAATGTGTGGCTATGGAGTGTATTCGATTGGCCACCATGCACGTGATGCAGTGATGGAGTCCTAAAACCACCGAATAATTACTCTAGCCATCACCCTTTTACGACAAATTGCAAAAAAAATTTCCACACCATTTCTCTATACCACCCTAGCTAGCTATGTTCGAATATACCACTATATGCTTCTTGCATGTCCTCTCAATCGCGGATTCAAATTCTCTTCTTGAATGAATTTAATTTTCTTGCGTCTGCATGTGATGCGAAAAACATGCAGAATCAGTTTGAGTTAGACGTGCAGATCTCTGTTTGCTGAGGTAGGGGACTCTCTCCATCCATACAGGGAAGGGAATGCCGACATGCACTTAATGCTCTCTGCATGGGATGCCCTGTGTACACTTCCCCACAATACAAATCAGTTTGGATTCTTCTATCACCCACCTCACGGGCACATGAACACAACGCACTGCTCTGTTCATATATATGTAGCCTGATTTTGGCTTCTCTCTACCTAATAGTCTGCGTTCCGGGTCTTGGAACATGCCGCGCCGCGCCGTGCTATTTCGGTTCGTCCATTCGCATTTGTAATTAATGAATTCAGTCTCTGCTGGAAGAGTTGTACGAGTGCAAATTTTCACCATGTACCTTAATATTGCCAAAAGGCATTGAATGCTTGGGCAGGCTGTCGGGAAGGATACAGCCACTACCTCGCCCGTCCGATCCCCACACTTCTGTTGCCATTCTCAATCTCTCTTTTCCATTTCCATTTTTCCCCTTTTTTTTTTTTTCGCACCATTTTTCTGGGCCAGCTTACGCCCGTACCCCAACTAATTGCAGGACCTTGAATGTAACGACCGTGCATAATCCTCAGTAGCTTCAAGGTTTGGCATGGTTGACCTCTCTGTGAGATTTGAACATACGACCACATGGTCAAACATTTATTACTTTCTCATGTCCACTTTATCAATCCCTTGAAGTTTTTTATTTTTTATTTCTTACACCATTCAAAAGTTCTTTTTTAATTGTCTCAGAAAATTTAAACAACTATCTAGAATACGCATAATTTTTATTTTGATATTGACACGGTTACCTAAAAGGGCCAATAATTGAAGACGATTATTCTATTCCCTGGTTGGATTCCCCTCTCCTCTCCTCCCAAATTAATGTACCCTTCGTCAAATTACTCAAAAAAATTTTTGCCTATCAAAAAAAAAAAAAAAACCACATCTTCACGGCTTATATGGTACTTGTATCATTTATTTATTTTTATTTTTTACATAACCAAATGTCCGGGCCAATATATACAAGGGAAAGAGCCACCAAATACTTAAAGCAACAAAAGACTAGGAACATACATGGATGCTACCAGCCTACCATAAGTTAACATGCATGGTACTCATGGTAATTTAATTTCCCGATCTTAGGGTCCTAGCCTAGTTTGCCCAATGTGTTAATTAAAGGTACTAAAAGTATTAAATGAACTTCTTCTCTTTTTTTTTCACAAAATACATAGAAAAAAAAAATCCTATTTAGTGCTTTTAGTATTTTAGGGCTTTTGAAAAATTAGCCCCGAGTATTGAGCAATGATTGCACTGATTTGCCTGTTCGATAGTTTACAAGGTTTTTTGTCCTTTCGTTTGTCACCGATCGCCAAGGGTTTACAAGGTTTTTTGTCCTTTCGTTTGTCACCCAAGGGAGAAATTTTTCAGTGTCGGGTGGATACTACATTGTATCCGCTCGGCACACCCGAGCCATTTGATGCGATTTTGGACGGTTCAGATTTGAAAAGAGAAAGAAGAGGGGTGAGAGGTTTTAATCGAAATCGTCCAAAAGTGTATCAAACGTCTCGGGAGTGCTGAGCGGATACCACGTGGATATACCCATTCAGCACTGAAAAATTTCCCCACGGAAAGGCATCTAATATATATAGAATATAGCATTATTTACAAGACCACGCCAAACACAAATCAAACGTAAGCTATCTAAAAAACTCAAAAACAGGAGTTGGAAAGTTACGAAGAACAAAGATCAGAGCAATTAATAGTATTACATTAATTTCACTAATTAACTACATTTGCAGTAAAAGATGTACACTTTTTAAATCACTTCCGTAAAATGATCACTTTGAAATCTGCAACGAAACGAATTAGCAGTTTAATTATAATGCTGAAAATTAGTCGTGCTAAATGCAAGCCAGCTCACACACTCTTCGATTATGGAAAAAATCTCGGGATGCATTTCTCCACTTAATACTATCCGGATAGGGGGCCGGGAAATGTTGAAAATTAAATAATCAATCATTGTTTTTTTTTTTTTTTTCTGATAATGAGGCGAGCTACGTATGCGGCTCAAGAATCACTCCTGTACATGTTGGGAGGTAGAGATCGATGGCGACTGCAGTGTTATTGTTATACATATAGTATCTTTTAGGTTTTCTGTCTCAATGTTTTAGAGGGTGAGTCCAACAAATCAAATTGGTGCTACAAAATCTTATGGACCATTTCAAGTGGACTACTACATGACAGTATTTCTCAATGTCTCTCTCTCTCTCTCTCTCTCTCTCTCTCTGTGTGTGAAAAATGTGGTGCATGGCAGTCAACTTCATGGGCAGCTATGGATGACACGATTGTGATCATATGTATCACGAGCTAGGTCATATAATTGTACAGTATCACTCTTGGCTGAGTTAATTGGCTCCATTAATTTTATTAAATATTCTATTT
This sequence comes from Rhododendron simsii, assembly GCA_014282245.1. Classification (NCBI taxonomy): domain Eukaryota; kingdom Viridiplantae; phylum Streptophyta; class Magnoliopsida; order Ericales; family Ericaceae; genus Rhododendron; species Rhododendron simsii. The sequence continues at coordinate 35,469,435 of CM024955.1, read as the reverse complement.
TTGACAAACCACACATTGATAAGTACTCAACCAAATTATTAACCTCTCTCCCAATAGGTAGATTAAAACAAAGACATAAATTAGTGCTATTTTCACATATTAGAAAAGCTGAGAGCACAACACAAATAGAAAAACACGAATATATCGGGCATGGCTAGCTTGGTCTTGGTGCATGTATAATATTAACTAGAGGCTGGGGCACACGCGATGCGTGTGCAAGTCGGATTTTTACAATGTTTTTAAAAAAATGCTTTTCACTTATTTGATCAAATTTTCACAAACATTGTAAAAATCCGACTTGCACACGTTTCGCGTGTGTCCCAACCTCTAGTCTCTTTTATTTTTCAATTCAAAATTTCACCATGTTGCCCGAAATTTTGACCCAACTTCACTAACTCAGTTCCAAACCAAACACACTCTTGAGTTAACTCACTTTCACCTCCCACCGTCGATGCCGCCGACCACCATCACCATTGACTCCCGCGACCACTCTCTGCACTTGTCCAACAAAATTGAAATCACTCTCGGCTACTACTAATATGTCTAATAACAATTTTGTACTTTATAAGTCTACCTCCCAAGTCATGACCCTACCAAGCCCATCACCCACGCACACACAGCACCACCACTTCTCACGGCATATGCACACGCCGCACATGCTCGCTCTCTCTCTCTCTCTCTGCACTATCAAACAAAACCCACTGATTCACTTTCTAAAGAAACAAAACCCATATAATAGAAGACTTTTTGCTAAACCATGTCAGTTGCCACATAGCATTTGACTACTGCTTTTGTGTGTGTGTGTGTGTGTGAGAGAGAGATAGAGAGAGGGAGGGAGGGAGGGAGGGAGGGAGGGAGAATACCTTAATTGGAACAGAGTAGGTTTTGCATTGGAACAGCCGAGAGAGTGGTGAAATGAATGAGGGAACTGCTGGAGACGGAGCAGTTGAAGGGAAAAAGGGTGGTAACTGTTTTTGGGAGTTTTTTTTTGTGTGGTAAAATGTCTAATATATCCCCAAAACAAACTATTTTGTTTTGTGTGGTTTTTTCTCTTTAGAGGGTATTTTAGGAAAGGAAAATACATGACGGAGACACCAAAAAAGTGTTCTCCCTTTATATATTAGAATAGATAACGAACAGTCTAATTGCACACATACATGAAACACAAATAACGCACAGATTTTTTGCGGAGCCAACCCTAGTTGCCTCAAGGCTGATTGGAACCGCTCAATTTTCTTAAATTTTTTTTACACATTCCTGTAAAAAAATCATCTCAGTCTGATATCGGTAAAGGTTTTTTTAGAGCAACGATATTGGATTGAGATGATTTTTTTTTTTTTTACAGGAATGCATTAAACAATCTTTTAAGCAAATTGAGCGGTTCGGATCATCCTTGCAGGACCCAAGGTGGGCCCTGCAAAAAGATTTGTGCGTTATATGTGCTTAATTCATTTCTGCGGATAGCACAGTTCTTATAATAAAGCTTGTGGAAAGTCTAACTGCATCATGATGTGGGGTTCACTTTGAATTCCACACAAACGATCCGAGCCGTTCATTAAATATAAAATATTTTTTCAAATGCCTCTACAAAAATTAACTTAATCCGATACCCATATATAGTTGATCGATCCAATCATTTAATCCTGAAGATTCGATCAATCAATTATATATAGGTATCGGATTGAGTTAATTTTTTGCAAAAGCCTTTGAAAAATATTTTAGATTTAATAAATAACTCGTACCGTTTGTGTGGGACCTAGAATGAGCCCAACATCGTGATCTATGCACTATTGCTTTGCAATAAGTCGGGTTGTAAAGATTGGAACGGTTCCAGTAAAAGCAAGTGTCCTGACATGAATTTGGGCCGGTCCAAGTTCTATTTTGAGCCCATTGAATAAGTTGTTAACGTTCAACATACTTATCACAGTCCAAACTGCATTCGCGGGTGCAGTGACGGCACATCCCGTTCCATGCGTTACTCCCTTACCTCCTGGGAAAACGACGGCTAAGGACGTGTGTTGATAATTAATACCCGCCAATGATTTTTTCAGCATTAACAAATGTTCTCAGCATGTTTTTGGCGGGTATTAATTATCAAAACACGTCTTGGGCCGTCATTTTCTCTTTATACGAGAAAATACAATGGATTCAATACTTTTATTTTTTTGTGTCGACAAACCAAGTAAAATACGATGAGAAATGCCTACTCAAATTTTCTTTTAAGAAATCAGCCAAACCAACATACGCAGAAGCGCGTAAAGAATAACCAACAATACTGAAAACAAGAACACCAGACACGAAGATTTTTACATGGTTCTCCAAACCTCTAGTTTAGTACATTCACGGGCTCACACTAGCTTCCATTATGTGTCGAATGAAGAAAGAAAAAACAGTATATCAACTGTTGAATATAACAAATTTGCACTTTTTTTATTATTATTATTAGTATATGCTACAAATATTCTTTCTTTGGTTAATTATTAGGACTTTGTTTGTTTTAGATATCTTTTGTTAAAGTACAATGTGTTGATTGTATGTGTAAGTAGGGAAAATGGAGCAATTTCAAAATTGTGGCAAAAATATGTCTGACTAGGGCTTTTGATATCTTAAATGATATAATACAATGCTTCTTTCCCGTTCAGCGAAATTAGCTAATTGGCTTATTTTTTTGTCATTATTCAATTTTTTTTCTTATTTATTAGTTTTTCGTCTTTTTTGGAGATTATTGCATCGTTATGATGAGAGTAATTTAAAAAGTAAAAAATTATTATTGAAATTCAATTTTTTTAATAAAGACAAAAAAAAATTGGTTTATTAGCTTATTTTTTGTCTTTATTCAAAAAAATTAGGTTTCGATCGTAATTTTTTACCTTTTATATTCTTCTTGTCATGGCAATGCAATAACCCCCAAAAAATTGACCAAAAACTAACAAATAAAAAAATTGAATAAGGACAAAAAAAAAAAAACCAATTGGTTTAGCCGAACGAGGAGTACTCAAACTACTCATTATCATCTCATCATTAAAGACTACAATACACACCTTTTATTTGAGTGTATATCATATGCACCCCCCAAAATATTATGAATTGTAGAGAAAATGCTACGAACCATATTACTAAAAAGTTACGAATTGTATAAAGTTTATGAGATATACCAAAATGTTATGAATCATAATGAAAATGTTACGAATCGTACTGCTGAAAAGTTATGAATTCTAGAACAAAAGTTACGAAACACACTAAAATGTTATGAATGAACCATAAAATAAATGCATATGGTACACCCTTTTAAAGGATGTGTATTATAGACTTTTCCTTACAAAAAAGATAAGCAACTTGTTCTCCAGTTGTGCATATGACTTGGATTGACAAGGAAATGAGTCTTTTTCTTTTAATTAACAATGAGTCTTTTTCTTTGTCTCATGGAAAACCCCCGGATTCATAACAATGATCGGAACCGTTTATGTTTAGAGCTCGATGAGAACAATGTTCACGTCAAAAATCACGTTAATCAGACTAAATTTCCGCAAAAATATCCGCAAAGCAAAGACTAAAAATTAATGCATTTCTTTCAAGAAAAAATTCAAACTTTGTTCATAAATTAAAAGAACTCATTGATATCTAGTAAATTGTTAAAAAAAATTTAGATTTTTTTTGCAAAATTTGTATTATTTTCACGTTATCGTTTTGCGGACCAAACAAACATCATGGGACGGAGGGAGTAGGATTTTGAAATGCTTTACCTTGCAATAAAAAAGTTGTGCATGCAACACTGTACTGCAATCAATATGACACATTTATCAAAAGCTTAATGCATTTAAAAATTCTGTTCTATCAAACAATATCCGATCAATGTGATTTTTAGTGTGGCCAATGTTCTCGGTGAGTTTTAAAAATCGAACGATCATTGTTGTGAGCTTGGAAAAGGACCCACAAATTATTGATACTGAACCGAAATGGAGGGATACAAAACTGGACAGGAGCCGAGTCCCATTTTGTAGTATATGACTGCTGCAAATAGTCAAATTGCATCCCGTGAAAAAATAAAAAATGGAACTGCGTGACAGAAAGGTTCTTTGATCAATTTTGGAAACGACTTTATCGTGACAATTGACGGTACCCTCATCTGTGGTTAAGATGCAAACTCAAACTATTGCCCGTGCTATTTTCATGGTGAACTAAGATAAGCACAAGTACGTACGTAGTAGGATTGCAAACTAAAAACAAATTATTTAAGCTCGACTCGTTATTGATATCGCAAAATACTCGTTGAGTGGAAGACATAAACAAGGTAAGTTTGAGTACAATTTGACATTCGCTAAATTTTTCCGTCTGATTGGATGTAAGTAAAACATGATTTGTTTACTAAGTTGCAGATATGCGATTGATTTGATTTTCTCAGGGCCGTTAAACGCGTTGAGCTATACGAAGTGAAACGCTCAGATCATGTTTATGGGCTCGGGAATCAAAGGAAATTGACAGATCTTTGTCTTTCTATCCTCCTTTATAATTTACTCCATGAGATTTCTATTTCAGGAATCCCCATTCTTAAATTTGCATAAGATGATAGGATATTTTTTTCTTTTTTTTTTCTTTTATTTGATAGGCATGATAGGAAAATTTCTCTCTTTTATGCCTATTTTTTAATAGCTTTTGGGACTATACAAAATATGTGTAAGCTACTTCGAGAAAAGTCGCCGAAATAACAAGTCATGGACATGTTCTTTGAGCTTGAGCAACCCACCATTCATTTAGGTCGGCTCATTTTTTCTGAAAGTCCTAATTGGCACCATTATTACACCAGGAGTACTTTTTAAGAGCACATAAAAGTTTGAAAGAAAAATAATATTGTCGATTAAGAGTTGGATTCTTATTGGTCAAAAGGAACCACACGGTTCTTTTGGATGAAAGTTCATTTACTCTGAAGTTTCAAGTCCTTCAAGAAGCCAACATTAATTGGACATATCCATTGAAGAAAATTTTCGCAATAAAAAGACGGTCAAACTCTGATGAGTACATTGTGAGAAAATCATTAAAAGTTAAAATTGATATGCTTAAACCATCAGATACAAATGAATTGTATATCTGAATTAAGGCTCTGTATATTTATTTTGCTACGAAAAATAATCAACTTAATCTTAGGTTAAAAGGGGATTAACTTGGGGACATTAAATTTACAATATATAAATCCTAAAAGGGTAAGAGGCCAATAAATTTCATTAGCTGAAGGAATAGACTTCTCGGCACCCACATATATAGATGACTAGCTTCTAGGGTACCTCTGAAGTACTAGTAAACTATTGTGGAGAAAAATACAATTAAATTAGTTAATATAATGGATAAAGTGGCCGGATTATTTCATTGGTTCAAAAGAATTTGAAATTTTGAACACTTAATTTTTCAACATTTTTAGACAGTTTATATATTAAAAAATATGATTAAAAAATTAAGGGTTCCAAATTTCAATTCGTTTGAACCGGTGGAAAGATATTAGTTTTCTGATTATTTTATCATAAATGGTCATAATTAAATTTTGACTTTATGACTCTCGTTGATTAGCCCTAAGAGATATTTGATGAGAGATTAGGCCGAAATGTCTTATTTGCCCGTAACATTTCGTACAAACAAAGACCAAACCCCATTTTCCGTAAGTTTCATTCACTCCGTGAATGATTTTACCAATTTGAGACGAAAAACAAACTACAGGGTTTATTTGGTTACAATTGAAAGTAGAGAGACGAAATGGAGACAAAGGTAAAACTAGAGGGATGACTACGAAAATTTGCCCTTAAATGTATTTACTATTTAACAAGGATTTGGCAATAAATGTTGCAAGGTAGTAATTGGCAACCATGGATGGAAACTAGAGTTTCAGCTAATTTTATCGTCATCTTGTAACAATTTACATGGATTCTGGTAATTGCTTACCTTATTATTAGGAAAAGCCCTAAAGGAACCCGAGTTTTGGAGTTTTCGCCCCAACCTAGGTTAGGCGTCAGACTGTAGCTTGTTGCTAAAAAATAGAGCTTTTACTTGGTATAAATTTTAACCGTGAAATACACATATGGCATATTTTGCTATAGATAAGCATAGGACAATATGGTGATAGACATAGCGATCATCCACGATATTGCTCCGATGGGAATAGTTTCTTAAACTATTAGTAACAACCTAGAGTGTTAATTTGGGAAGGTTAAAAGGATGTAAATATTTCCTTTTGCGTCAAAGGCATTAAGTTATTAGTCATCTTTCCCTTTCCTTGTACGCCTAGCATTTGGGAAAAAACTGGAAAAGGATCCATGTGGTTTCCTTCTCTCTAGGTCTCATTATCTCACTTCCTTTACCAAAACAAGAGTCATGAGACAATTACAACTACCTGCGTCCCAGAAAGTTTTTTTTTTTTTATTTATAACCGGATGTTCGGGTCAGCTTGTGTGCACCTCGACTAACTTCGGGGTATAACTTCTAGTGGCCCTAAGGTTTAGAATGTTTGGCCTCCGTGGGAATGAAACATGTGATCTCATGGAGGAGACTTATTGCTTTCGCAAAAACAACAAAAAAAATAATAGTGCAATTTTTCAAATAAAATTATTTTTTTTTCCACAAATTGCTAGATATCGATGACTTTTTCTAGAATCATACAAGTTTGGAATTTTTTCGACAAAGGTACATTAAATTTAACTTATCGTTTTACTGACCGGACAATTTTTTTCGGGGACGGAGGGATTACAAATTTGGAAGGAGTTTTGAAGCATCCATGCAAAGAATATTCTTCTTTTTTTTCAGGATTAATACATAATGTTGTACCACACAAGAATAACGTCGATAAAACAAGAAAATCAACAACGACGACGTCGGTGAGATTAGCATTCAAATTGTGCATTTGTTAGCTCTAAGTATTTTGGTCGAAGTTCTAGAGTTGTTAATTATCGCATTCTTTTCACTAAAAAAGATTTGTTGAGGTCTGCCTAAATGCTAGCAAGTAGCAGTTGACAACTGGGATAGGGGTCCCTGACGGATTAGGGCCGGACCTATAGTGCGCGATCCGTGTCTGTGCATCTTTATAATTAATGGTTCAGATTGAAAAGAGAAAAACAATAATGTACCGAGATTGTTTCACGTTTTTCACCTTCTTAATTTACAGTCGCAGTTTCTGAAGAAAAGTAGTCAAATACTAGTATAAACTAACATTAATAGCAGTAGAGTATTTATTTTGTAATTTCTTGATTTTTGACGATTTTAAAGATTTGTCATCTGTTGAGAATAACGTGCACAATAGGCATCAAAGAAGCATGAACACTCTTCAATTTACCTATGTGGGAAAGTAAAGATCATAATACAAGACACGTTTAAATGCCCCTGTTACTTGTTTGGAGGACATCTTTTCTCTTACCAAACCATACCAAACCAAATCAAATCGAGCCTTATGTCCCAATCACTTGGGGTCAGCTACATGAATCCGTTTGCTCCAGTGAGCTCTGTTTAGGGTATCTTTTCCCTTGTGCCAAACAACGTCATCCAAGCTAAGCTTCCAAACATAACCTTAGTAACTACTTTTTTTTATTCAAACAAAGGTTAGCAAGGAAATTGAAGGGTTAATTTAGACTTATCACGTCCCACCAAAAAAGGTGTGGGGGGTGGGGCGCTCAGAGGGCTCATTGAGGGATAGCACCTGTTGTCTCGGTCGAGTGGGGCTCACTCCGATCTCGTTTCAATGATCAGAAACATTCACTTCGTAGAGCTCATCGAGTAGAATAATTGTGCAATAAATCAGCTTGATTGGATATCATTAAGTGCTTAATCAAAATATTTTTATCTTGAAAAGAATGGATCCGGAACACTAAATCAAATCTATTAGAACCCATTATTGACAAGTTATATGTGTTCCAATCAGACACTTAATGATATCCGATCAAGCTAATTTTTTTGTGAAGTTACTCTACTCGACGAGCTCTACAAAATGAACGTTTCGATTATCAAAACAAGACCGGAGTGAGCCCCGCTCGGACAGCAGAGCCCCTCCACCAAAATCACACTAGCACATTGACATTCAATTTTTGGCAATCAAATCCTTACCCTTTAATTTGGTGAAGTTGTGCTATCACAGTTGGTTGTGCTATCAATTAATGAGATTGACGAGAATTAAGCATATGTTATTGCGATGTAATCTTTGCCTTCCGGTATAAATTAAGGAATTGTCTGATTTCAAAAAAAGAAAAGCATATGTGACCACAAAGATATTTGTTACGAGGGTGCAATTTAGAGTGACCATATGATGGTATAAGGAAAACGAATTGCATAATGAACTGATTCGAAAAAATCACTATCTTTTTTGTAAATTGAAGAATGACATTATAAATTCACATAATGCCTCATTCACATGCAAGCTTGATCTTTTCAAATTTTTGATGAGTTTTCTTAAATAGGTGTGACAAATAGAGAAATTTTTGGGTGTTGGGTGGATACCACGTACCATGCCCAAACAGCGCATCTGGGCTGTCCAAAATTATGTTGGATGACCTAGATTGAAACCCTCCCTCCTCTCATCCGATCACTCACTTTCCTCTTTTTTTTCTTCAAATCCGAACCGTCCAAAATCGGAATGAACAGCTAGAACGCACTGTTCGGGCACCACGTGATGCCCGCTTGGCACTGAAAAATTTCTCGTGACAAATGAGCTTCATCCCAGTTTACAGCCAAGGCATAAAGATTCCAAATTGGACGAAGCGTACCCTTTTTATTAGGCTACGTGGGGGCCGCTTCCCTAAATGCTAAATTTTTAAAAGCAGTTGAGCTTCCCATTCCCCCTCCCCTGCATTTCACAAACCAACTTTACTCTGCAACTCACTCTCTCTCTCTCTCTCTCTCTTTCTCTCTCTCAACATACACATTATATTTTCAAAAAACACAACTCGAAAGACATACACATTATATTTTCAAAAAACACAACTCGAAAGACGAGAGAGAGAGAGAGAGAGAGAGAGAGAGAGAGAGAGAGAGGTCACGGGTGCAATGTGCAACATGTTGAGAATCAACAGTTTGCTGAGTACCATAGCCTTGTTTTTGTGTGTCTTTTCTTCTTCTTCGGTCACAGCCTCTGTTACTTACGACGACAAGGCCTTCATCATTGACGGCCGAAGGAGAATTCTAATTTCCGGCTCCATTCATTACCCAAGAAGCACCCCCGAGGTACAAATTTCCCCTAGCATTTCACACAACACACACACACCCATGCGTATATTGGCTATCCTATCCATGTATGCCCGGTATCAAGTCACGTGTACCCAAAATCCCCGTGTTAAGAAAATAGAGTCCCACATTGCTTGGGTGTGGAATGGGTGATCACTTAATAACATTTGGGACCTCTCCACTCATTGCCAATTAGTTTTGAGATGGATATAAAGTTTCTACATGGTATCAGAGCGGGGATTCCCCCAAAATTTTTTTTTAAATCCACACCCCAAAAGGCAAAAAGGGGATGATGGACCCAAAAATGGAAGGCAGACCTCCCCTGGGAGGGGGGATGAAAAAAAATCCCCTTGTTGGGTTGGTTGTCCTTAATAAATTTGGGATTATCATTGCCAATTTTTTGAGAGGATATGTTTCTAACCCCGCTCTAATGTTAACCTAGAATTGCCTAGTTTTTCCGGTTGAAATTTGTACCGAAACAAAGGTCAAATTTTTTTACAAAAGATTTATGCCCGGGCTTTTTTGGCCCTTGGTTAAGGGAAAATTTTTTTCATTTATGTTTTTTTGAAGAGGATTTAGGGGAATTTTTGGAATGTTGTTTTGGGTTGGTTTAGAGTGGCCTACTTTCCAAAACAAAAGATGGGGGTTTTAACAGTTAGATTTTGGAATGGGATGAGTTCTCCTAAAAAGAAAAAAAAAATCCTTGTTTTTTGTTCGCCTGTTTGCCTAATTAGAATTGTAAAGCTGAGTTTTTAAGTTTTCTTTTCCCTTTTTGCAGTTTATTTTGGGGATTTTGTGGGTTAAAAGGGAAAAGAGGTCAGTTATTCAAATTGGCCCCTCTTTGGCGAATGGAATTCGGGACTGCTTAAAGTCAATTGTTTGATTTTAATCATATAATGTTCATTCTGTCCTCCTCCTTTCCTTGTTTGTATGAATGGTTTAGAAATTTATTCATTTTGGTTTTTTCCAAAGGAGTTAGAAGGGACTGGACAGTCCAGTCCACCCGATGTGGGTCTGCTCTGGTTTAGACCCCGTCAAAGGATAGCCATTTCAAAATCATTTATCGGTTTTTCTGGTTATTGCATTTGGATAGAAAATGTCAAAGTTAATACTAAAACAGCAAAAACGGACTAAATCCTCTTTTTTGACGTTCATGCGGGGCTCCCTTTTGGCTGAAATTTTCCAGGAACTTTTAAACAGCTGACCTTTTAAGGTTTGTCTCATAATGTTTGGATCTTATTTTTAAAAAAGGAAAAGAAAAATTAAAATATTTAATTTCCAAATGGTATCTAACGGAAAAAAAATTACCAAATTGTGAATTAATCAAAAATTTGTTTGAACCTCAAGGGGGTCCAATTATCTTCTCACTAAAATTATATTCATTTTATATTGTGCACTAGAAATAATTACCCAGAATTTTAAAAATTTTTTTTTTTCGGAAGGTAAGAACAATATGGACCATATAATTAACAGGGCGTACGCAAAATGGGCAGCTGAAATGGCGGTAGGTCTCGGCACCGGTGTCCCGTGGACTATGTGCAAACAAGAAGATGCTCCTGATCCAATCGTGAGTATTTATGGTCCCCATTTATCTATGGTCCCCATTTATCTGTTTATTCTTGCTTTCCTGTCATTATTTGTGGGTCTAGAATTTGGAAAGTTATATATACACACACACACACACACACACTCTGAGACGGGCTTACCGTGCGGGACTCCCCTTTTCCGATCGAATTGCGACGATCTGAGCCGTTCAATGTGTTCAGAACGTGATTTTAAGGGTACCCGCGAGGAATCGGCAAAAAAAATGATCGGAAAGGGTTGATCTGAACACTTTCCTTGTGGGAAAGTCAACCGACACAACATCGTACATAATTTCTTAATTAATAAAATTTATATGGGTATAATAACAAATTGGTGACTATATGTAAAACTTTATCTTACAATTTAGAGAAGGGGATGTGTTTGTATAAAAAAGTTGGCATGAAAATTCGCACTCTAAGAAATAGATCACACAAATTTCCTCGTAACGTAAAGCAATAGTAGTTTTATTACATTACCATAAATTCATTGGATATAATTTCAACTTTTGAGAATATTACTAATATTTATTTGACGAAATTAAGTGGGGGCACGTTTGTGGGACCCGCTTGGATCCGTCCCTGCTCACAAACACACAAACACTTGTACACTCACAACCCATGTTGATTGTATAAGTGGCTGTGTAATTCGTTGTGTTACTAGACTTTCCCGTCGCTTCATATGTCTGAAAACAACCGATTTTGTCGTTCTTTTCTCTCTCTCACTCTCTCTAAATGAATTATTGATCATCTTGTAGATAGACACTTGCAATGGTTTTTACTGTGAAGGGTTCAAACCGCACAAGGACTATAACCCCAAAATGTGGACCGAGGCCTGGACTGGTTGGTAAGTCGCACCTTTTTTCCCTTTCTTTCTATATTATTGACTGTTTAATGCCCAAGTACTACATTTTATCTGACTCATAAGAACTTTAATGTAATGCTGCATATCTGGTCCCCTGGATGAATAGTCCAATCAGATTTTGGACCCTCATACCCAGTCAAACAAGCAGACCCTTGCTAGTTTTTGAAATCATATATTGTTTCTCACTTTTGTCTATGTCTCCTAATTCGATCCGTTTCATTACTCAGGTATACATGGTTTGGAGGTCCAGCTCCTAATAGACCTGTTGAGGACTTGGCATTTTCTGTCGCTAGGTTTATACAGACTAACGGATCTTTTGTCAATTACTATATGGTGATGCCTATTTCCAAATTGCGTTCTTGAAAAAAAGAAAAAGAGTCAGCTCAATTATGATGGTGTACACACGGTTTGATTTATACATTTTATCTTTCACAATTCAAATTTTCTGCACCAGTATCACGGAGGAACAAATTTTGGCCGAACAGCTGCTGGTCACTTCATTGCCACTAGCTACGACTATGACGCTCCCATTGACGAATATGGTATGCATACTCTCTCGTCTCATATTCAACTATGGCGTGCAAGTTTTGAAACGACGTGACTCTTGGAGACTAAGGATTTTTGGATTTCGACCACAAAACCTTATCATTTGAAATAGAGATCTCTATCCAGAATACGCGTGAGATTCTGCCTTTAGTATCTATTTTTGGACTCTTCTGTCGTGAATTTTGATCTTTACTTCATTTTTATGACGGTAATGCATTATCTGCAAGGATTACTGAGGGAACCAAAATGGGGACATTTGAGAGATTTGCATAAAGCCATAAAGCTATGTGAACCTGCTTTAGTTTCCACATATCCTGAAGTATCTTGGCCTGGCAATAATCTCGAGGTTAGATCACAACTCTAACTTGTCCTCGGCTGTTTTTCGGTTGTTTTAGCCTCCCAAGCGAATATTGACACTTCCCTGTTAAGCATATCTACTGCTGTGTTCTTAATGTGATTCTTTTTGACAATTGATTGAGACGAGCTCTTTTTTCTTCTTCTTTTCATTTGGTTTTTCATTTTCCAGGTTCATGTATTCAAATCCAAATCAGCTTGTGCTGCATTTCTTGCAAACTATGACACAGAATCTTCGGCAACTGTGACATTTCAAAATAAGCAATATGATCTGCCGCCTTGGTCCATCAGCATTCTTCCTGACTGCAAAACTGCAGTTTTTAACACAGCAAGGGTAAGGGAATAGGCTCTTCCCAATTTCCACAAAACACAAAAAACTGCTTGTTTGACAAAACTGAATGTGAAAGCTATATGAAAACAACCCACATTGCATAAATCACCGAAAAAATGTTTTCAGGCTTCCAGAAACAGGTTTTGCACTAAATAAAAATGATAAGAAAAAAACATAGAGTATGTCTTTTTGATTGGTTTTGAATTGGAAAACAGTCAAATGCGAAAAAGAAGAACATAGTTAACAAAAAGACAATACCAAACACTGATATCTCTTTTTCAAGAAACAGATTTCATGTTAGATCAACGTTGTTTACAGATTAACTCCCAAAGTTCAAAGATGATAATGGAGCCTCTAAGTACCGGAGCGTTTGATTGGCAATCATACAGTGAAGAAACTGTATCGGCGGACGATTCAGACAAACTAACAACTGATGGACTATGGGAGGAAATCAACGTGACAAGAGATGCCTCGGACTATCTGTGGTACCTCACCAAGTAAGTGTCAAAACAGACTTCCATTACAATTTGACCATACAGGTTGTATACTGGACAATTTAAACAGATTTTATTTTTTGTTTCTGTTTTGGGCATTGCAGTGTGAATATACAACCGGATGAAGGATTTCTAAGTAACGGACAGTATCCTGTTCTTACGGTCATGTCAGCAGGCCATGGTCTGCAGGTTTTCATCAATGGTCAACTATCAGGTATTTGGACTTGTAAAGAATTTGCCTCCATTGGGACTTGTGAGAGAAGATAAAATTGTCCATCGAAAACTGAGTACAAAGTTATTTTCCTCCCCTCTTTCGTTACGCTTCCTTCCCTTTCGCTCCCTTCCCTCTATTTTCTCTTTCATTCCAGTAACCTTGTGGTCCTTGCCACTTTCTTTACGCTTGTGTTTAAAATGCACAATATGTTTTTTCTAACGTTCCTGTTGAACACAAATTTCAAATTTTACATGCCTACAGTTCCTTTCTTTTTTCTTTGCCTACCCAAATAGAGGAATATATGTAGCTTCCATAAAACTTGTCTCTAACCTACATTTTCTTCCTCTCTCTTTCCCAACACCACCCTTAATGTGTAGCACATTTGAATTAGCTTATTTCCATTACAGGAACTGTTTATGGGGGATTAGAGAATCCAAAGCTGACATTTAGTGACAATGTGAAGCTGAGAGCAGGCATTAACAAGATATCTTTACTAAGCGTTGCTGTGGGTCTTCCGGTTAGTTCTTTGTCCTTCTATTTAAAGCTACATTTTTAGGATTTAATGATGCTAGAGCAGGGTTTTTTTAATTTAATTTTGTGGATCAATTTCAGAGCGGTGGCCTGCATTTTGAGACATGGAATGCTGGGGTTCTTGGCCCTGTCACATTGAAGGGTCTTAATGAGGGGACTAGAGACTTAACAAATCAAAAGTGGTCTTACAAGGTTTGTTCTCACAATAGCTTGTGATCCAATTTTTCCGAGGCAGTAACATAACTTGAAAGAAAAAATCGCCAAACTAATCCAGCATACTATCAATCCAGAGAACACAAAAACTCTTCATTTTCATGTTGTCTTCTTCCTATCAAAAATTTTTTCTTTCCAGACTTTGAAAACATCTATTTGTGTTTTCATGAAGTATGGGTCCTTATGCAAGAAGATCCTTGTGAACGGGTTTCTAAGTCAGCAACCAAACGATTTTTATGGTTCTGGAAACTGATTCTGAAACCACAACCAAACAAAGCAAACTAACAGTTTATACTGCTAATAGCTATAGTATAGAATGGTACACAATTAATCGGCTTCTTTATGTTCCGTTGCAGATTGGTCTTGAAGGTGAAGCTTTAAGTCTTCATACAATCAGTGGAAGTTCCTCTGTAGAGTGGGTTGAAGGACCATCATTGGCTCAAAAGCAGCCCATGACATGGTACAAGGTGATCAAAATCTTCCCAAAACCCAACAACTAATACCTTTCCATTGCTATTCTATAAGTTGTGTAGATATGTTTATGAAACACTTTTTAATTCATCTCATTGAATTTCCAGACAACGTTCAATGCACCAGAAGGAAATGATCCACTAGCTTTGGATATGAATGGAATGGGGAAAGGCCTAATATGGATAAATGGTGAAAGCATCGGGCGCCATTGGCCTGGATATATAGCGAAGGGTCATTGCAACGGCTGTAGCTATGCCGGGACTTTCAATGAGAACAAATGCCAAACTAATTGTGGAGAACCCTCTCAGAGATGGTAAGGATAGTTTATAGTAGGCAACTGACAAATTTTGCTTTTCATTCCATTGAAAACAGCCAAAATGTTTTTTTTTTCCAATTTCCGGGTTTTCTGCTTATTCTGGTAAGCCTGAAAAAAGGGTGTCAATTTCAGGTACCACATTCCACGATCGTGGCTAAAACCGAAAGGGAATCTGTTGGTTGTGTTTGAAGAATGGGGTGGTGACCCTACCGCGATTACTTTGGTTAGAAGGAGGACTGAAAGGGTTTGTGCTGATATCTATGAAGGGCAGCCAAGTCTCAAAAATTGGCGTATGGTAGCCTCCGGGACACAGGATAACCTACAATCAAAAGCCCATTTGTGGTGTCCACAGGGGCAGAGAATCTCTGATTTCAAGTTTGCAAGCTATGGATTGCCACAAGGAACGTGTGGAAGCTTTCGCGAGGGAAGTTGTCATGCTCACAGGTCATATGATGCGCTCACAAGGGTATGCTCCAAAAACTCTATACCTTGCTTGGTTCAAAGTTTTGAAAGTTATTTTTGAGATAAAAAGTTGTAATGAGTGGAGAGAGATAGAGAGAAAAAGATATTGAAAAATGTGTAGAGAGAAAAATGAGATGAGATGGATGCTAAACCAAACAAGGTTATAATTGGATCCTTTCACTTTTGCACGACAAAAATTGTAATAAGCGAAAATCGCTTATTTCATTGAAAAGGGATTTATCGCTGGGGGGGTCTTTTAGTTTGTTTCGAAAATCAACTTTCAGATTGTTCGAGTTTAAGCTGTCCACCGCATAAGAGTCCACTTAGTTGTCTCACTGAACTTCGCGCTGAAGAGGACTTGGGATTGAAAACATATTTGATCCTTGCCATAACAACTTTCGTATTTCATTTTGGTTATCTTAGTTAAGACACTACTATTTTGTTGATTCATTATCCAGGGTCTTGTCAAATTTTGGGAACAATCTTGTTCAGTTAGTTGTTCCGAATTTTCGGAGGAATCCTTCCACGCATAAGAAGTTTTCACTGAGGTGGTTGAGGACAAGTTAAACGCAAAACTCAAAAGAGTTTTTAGTTTTGGTTCAATTTGACAAACATAAGCATACCATTTGGCCAATAAAAACGAAGGCCTGAATAACAAATTTGCTTTAGGAAGAAGGTAAAAAGGATTTAAGAAATACATCAAAAGGTTTAGCCGAAAAGTTTTGGAAAAACTCCCAGGGGAATCGATGTAGTTTCATTACTCTCTTTGTAAAAGCAAGAACAGTGTCCGTTCAATGATCATATACTGTTTTTTGTTCGGATTCTCTCCGGTCCAAGTTTTGCACATCCCTAATACACGCATTAGGTAAAGATTTCACTGAGTTGGAGTGAGGACAAGTTAATTGACAGCAATACTTCAGAAGAGCTCATTAATTAAGTTAGTATGATCGATGATTATGAACAGTTAACAGATTGAGCAAATGAACATTCGACCATCATTCCCTACAGTAACAAAGAGGCCTATGTAACTGAAAACAAAATCTGCTTAAAAGAAAGACAGGCTTCCATGGAATCATCGCGATGCTTCGGACCATGAAATACATCATGACCGGGGGCCTCCAGCCGGGAAAGCCTTTCGCGAAAAATCCACCAGGCATCAGAAATCCAGCACCTTGTCAATATTGATGTGAAGTAGCTAGCTTTCTTCACACAATTCAGCTGGTACTTGTCACTTGTCAGCCTATAGTTTCACCTGGTTAATAAAATCAACTCCACTCTCTTCGGTCTCGAACAATGAAGCTGATATACTCCCAACAACGGTCAGTACCACTGCTCCATCTTCTTCCGCAACGTAGGACTTCAAGTTGCCGAGAAAAATCCACGGTCCCAGTGAAGATGGGGACTGAAACAGACTCTTGGCATATTGCCGTTAAGACTGTGCGTGCATCAGTGCATGGCAACCATGTGGGTTCTGTACGACTTGTCGGCACTGCCGTAGACAGCACCGGCGATGGTGAGAATGTGGAGGAAGATGAGGAAGAATCCACAGAGGGAATAGATGAGTCAGTGAGAGAGAGAGAGTGAGTGAGTGAGGAAGAATCACCGGTTGATCGCTGATTTTTCGTCTAGTTTGCGGCCACAAGGTTATAGAAATTGGCCGCAATGTTAGAGTATTTGGGCGCAATATTTTCAGGTGTGGCCGCAATGTTTGGGTTCGAAGTTTGGCTTCCTACCTCTACTGGTTTTACATCGATAACTGCTTGGTTGTTTATTTCTGATCCGAAACAAAAGTAATTCATGAACAAAAAAATTGCTCCTCATAAGCCAAAACAAATTCATATTCCTCCGTCCCAAATTGCTTATCCTTTTTGGGTAATCGTGCATTTTGCACTCAAAAAATAATATATTGATGAGATTTCTTTACGATTTACACCGATTTTTTCTTCTCAATGAGATATTAAATTGACATAAAAAAATAGAAAAAATTCACCTATGACTGGTTAGATTATCAACTATGGATTGCTGACTTTAGGAACTTATTAACTTGGCAAAGTATCCAGGATATGTTTGTTATGTTTCGGTTGATTTTTTGGATATTCCTTGGTTATGCCTTGTTATGGTTTTTTATGTTTGTAATGGGTATTGGTTATGCTCATAATGGTTTTGTTATGCTAAAAATTACGGTGTCCCCGGAATGACCGGGGACACCATAGCATCATCCTAAATGTATTTAACAAGGATTTGGCAATAAATGTTGCAAGGTAGTAATTGGACCTTTTTGATTTCTAGCTTAAAATCCAATAAAATCTATCAAAGATCAAGAGAGCAAAGTGTTGCCCAAATGCTTATCAATGGATGGAAACTAGAGTTTCAGTCTGGCCTGGCATTGCTAATTTTATCGTCATCTTGTAACAATTTATATGGATTCTTGTAATTGCTTACCTTATTATTAGGGAAAGCCCGAAAGAAACCCGAGTTTTGGAGTTTTCGCCCCAACCTAGATTAGGCATTACACTGTAGCTTGCTGCTGAAAAACAGAGCTTTTATTTGGTATAAATTTTAACCGCGAAATACACATGACATATTTTGCTATAGATGATAAGCATAGGACAATATGGTGATAGATATTGCGATCATTCATGATATTGCTCTGATGGGAATAGTTTCTTAAACTATCAGTAACAACCTAGAGTGTTAATTTGGAAATGTTAAAAGGATGTAAATTAATTTATCATTTTTTTAATTCAGTACTTAATATATTTACCAAACAGCTTTTCAACTTAAAAAAATCAGCATTCAGTTTTCAGTACTTAATTTTTCAGCATTCAGCTTCAATTTTCAATTTTATCAAACAGGCCGTTGGATTGACAAGGACATGAGTCTTTTTCTTCCCATAACTGGGGTTAATTTGTCTAATGGAAAACCCCCGGGGTTGGCTTGGTGTCTAGGCCTGGAACTTAAATAGTAAGAGTAGTGATTTGTTCCATCTTAAGTCCTAAGGTTTGATTACCCTTTCCGGATTCATAACAATGATCGGAACCATTTATTTTTTAGAGCTCGCCGAGAACATTGTTCACGTCAAAAATCACATTAATCGGACTAAATGTCTGTAGCAATATTCGCAAAACAAAGACTAAAAAATAATTCATTTTTTTCATAAATTAAAAGAACTCATTGATATCTAGTAAATTGTAGAAAAAAAATGTAGATTTTTCTTGCAAAATTTGTACTATTTTCACGTATTCGTTTTGCGAACCGGACAAAATATCATGGGACAGAGGGAGTAGGATTTTGAAGTGCTTTAACCTTGCAATAAAAAAGTTGTGCAACATTGTATTACAACCAATTTGACACATTTATCTGAAGCTTAATGCATTTAAAAATTATGTTCTATCAAACAATATCCGATCAACGTGATTTTTGGCATGACCAATGTTCTCGGCGAGTTTTAAAAATCGAACGATCATTGTCGTGAGCTTGGGAAAGGGCCCACAAATTATCAATACTGGACCGAAATGGAGGGATACAAAACTGGACTGGAGCCGAGTCTCATTTTGTAGTATATGACTGCTGCAAATTGTCAAATTGCATCCCGTGAAAAAATAAAAAATAAAAAATGGAACTGCGTGACAGAAAGGTTCTTTGATCAATTTTGGAAACAACTTTATCATGATCTGCTATTGGTGGTTGGGTGAAATTAAGCCAAAAAGTGAAAGGAAAAAAAAATCAGATTTAGATATGACAATTGACAGTTCCCTCATCTGTGGTAAGACGCAAACTCAAACTATTGCCCGTGCTATTTTCATGGTGAGCCAAGATAAGCACAAGTACGTACGTAGTAGGATTGCAAACTAAAAACAAATTATTTAAGTTCGACTCGTTGTTGATATCGCAAAATGCTCGTTGAGTGGAAGACATAAACAAGGTAAGTTTGGAGTACAATTTGACATTCGCTAAATTTGTCCGTCTGGTTAGATGTAAGTAAAACATGATTTGTTTACTAAATTGCAGATTTGCGATTGACTTGATTTTCTCAGGGTTGTTGAATGCGTCAAGTTATGCGAAATGAAACGCTCGGATCATGTTTATGACTTGATTTTCTCTCTCTTTTACGCCTATTTAATAGCTTTTGGGACTATACAAAATATGTGTAAGCTACTTCGAGAAAAGTCGCCGAAATAACAAGTCATGGACATACATGTTCTTTGAGCTTGAGCAACCCACTATTCATTTATTAGGTCGGCTCATTTTTTCTGAAAGTCCTAATTGGCACCATTATTACACCAGGAGTACTTTTTAAGAACACATACGAAAAGTTAGAAAGAAAAATAATATTGTCGATGAAGAGTTGAGATCCTCTCTCATGTGGTGCAAAACGGGACCTATCACGTGTTCATTTTGACGACCCGAACAGTTCATTTCACAAGTCTCGAAGTGTTCAACGTCCTTGCAAGAAACCAATTTCATTAATTGGACATCGGCATCCAGTTGAACGAACCATATTTGTCGCAGAGTAAAATAGACGGTCAGACTCTGACTGAGTATTTCAGTTGTGACGAAAATCATTCAACGAAGTCTCCGAACAACTTGATCATAGACGTTAAACACATCGAGACCTACTAAGTGAATCGCTCATATCATGAATTAAGGCTACTGTGATGAGTCCTATTTTGCGTCACATGAAAAATAATCACACTTGAGGATCTTGATTGGTTGATGAAAGGGGTCATCTAACTTTGGTGGACAGTTACAAGTCCTTACAATAGTGCATAAATGCCTAAACATGGGTAGATGGAGGCCAATAAATTTCATTAGCTGAAGGAATAGACTTCTCGGCACCCACATATATAGATGACTAGCTTCTAGGGTACCTCTGAAGTACTAGTAAACTACTGTGGAGAAAAATACAATTAAATTAGTTAATATAATGGATAAAGTGGGCTCTTGTATTCTATTTCACTGAGTTAAGCAAGAATTAGAACCTTTGATAATCACTTTAGGAACTTATTAACTTGGCAAAGTATCTGTATCCAATAAGAGAATAAATTTTTTACACCGCCAGTGTAAACAATTGTTTTTTTTAAATTAATTGCATTGCCCCATATCGTCATGTTTTATTAATTGGGACCACTATTTTAACACGTGTCACAATGTAATTAATTTGGAGGAAACAAATATTTACACCGGCAGTGTAAAGAATTTATTCTCATCCAATAAAGCCCCTTATCTCTTACTTTATCTCTAAATAGCCAAGATAAAAAGGAAAAAGAAAAAGTAAGACACTTTCCCTATTACTGAAAAAAAAATGTGTGAAAAAGTATAAAGGGGATTTCGGAAACAATAAGTCTAGGTACACTACCTCCAACCACTACACCATCCACTACATCTTTTGTGAGGCTCATCCTGGGTCCCAAAAAAATACAGAAAAATGTCCATAAATTTTAAAATAATATATTATGGGGCCCTGTAAAAAATCAGCTCCAACGGATATCGGTATGTATTATTTATTGATTTGTAGGAGCGAAACTGCTTAACTGTACAGTTTCGTCTTTACGAATCAAGAAATAATACTTACCAATATTTGTTTGAGCTGATTTTTTACAGAGCCCCATAATATATTATTTTAAAATTTATGGACATTTTTCTGTATTTTTTTAGGACCCAGAATGAGCCCCACAAAAGATGTAGTGGATGATGTAGTGTATGTAGCATCCCTCTTGCGGAAATAACTTTTCATACAAGTTCTTCTAAGTACCAAGATTATATTGAGGTTAAATGTATTTAACAAGGATTTGGCAATAAGGGTAATTGGACCTTTTCGATTTCTAGCTTAAAATCGAATAAAATCTTTCAAAAATCAAGAGAAGATCAAAAGAGCATAGTGTTACCCAAATGCTTATCAATGGATGGAAACTAGAGTTTCAGCTGGCCTGGCATTTGCTAATTTTATCGTCATCTTGTAACAATTTACATGGATTCTTGTACTTGCTTACCTTATTATTAGGGAAAGTCCAAAGGGAACCCAAGTTTTGGAGTTTTTTCTCCAACCTGGGTTAGGCATCAGACCGTAGCTTGGTACTGAAAAACAGAGCTTTTATTTGGTATAAATTTTAACTGCGAAATACACATATGGCATATTTTGCTATAAATAAGCATAGGACAATATGGTGATAGACATAGCGATCATCCATGATATTGCTCCGATGGGAATAGTTTCTTAAACTATTAACAACCTAGAGTGTTAATTTTGGAAAGGTCAAAATGACGTAAATATTTCCTTTTTGCGTCAAAGGCATTAAGTTATTAGTCATCTTTCCCTTTTCTTGTACGCCTAGCATTTGGGAAACTGGAAACCGATCCATGTGGTTTCCTTCTCTCTAAGTCTCACTATGTCACTCCGTTTACCAAAACGAGAGTCATGAGACAATTACAACAACCTGCGTCCCAGAAAGTTTTTTTATTTTTTTTATTTTATATAACCGGATGTTTGGGCCAATTTGCACGCACCTCAACTAATTTCGGGCCATAACCTCCCGTGGCCCTAAGGTTTATAATGTTTGGCCTCTGTGGGAATAGAACCTGTGACCTCATGGAGGAGCACTTATTGCTCTTCCAGAAAGATTGTCCGATCTGCAAAAACAAGAACATAAAAATAATACAATTTTTCAAATAAAAATTAATTTTTTTCCCCACAAATTGCTAGATATCGATGACTTTTTCTAGAATCATACAAGTTTGGAATTTTTTCGACAAAGGTACATTAAATTTAACTTCTCGTTTTAAGGATAGGACAATTTTTTGGGGACGGAGGGATTACAAATTTGCAAGGAGTTCGAGTATCCATGCAAAGAATATTCTTCCTTTTTTCCAAATTAATACATAATTTTGTACCACAAAAGAATAACGTCGATAAAACAAGAAATCAACAACGACGACGTCGGTGAGATTAGCAGTCAAATTGTGCATTTGTTAGCTATAAGTATTTTATTCGAAGTTCTAGATCGAGTTGTTAACTATCGCATTCTTTTCACTAAAAAAGATTTGTTGAGGTCTGCCTAAATGCTAGCAAGTAGCAGTTGACAACTGGAATAGGGATCCATGACGGATTAAGGCCGGACCTATAGCGCGCGATCTGTATCTGTACATCTTTATAATTAATGGTCCAGATTGAAAAGAGAAAAATAATAATGTACCGGGGGTTGTTTCACGTTTTTCACCTCCTTAATTTACGGTCGCAGTTTATGAAGAAAAGTAGTCAAATACTAGTATAAACTAACATTAATAGCGGTATAGTATTTATTTTGTAATTTCTTGATTTTTGACGATTTTAAAGATTTGTCATCCGTTGACAATAACGTGCACAATAGGCATCAAAGAAGCATGAACACTCTTCAATTTACCGATATGGAAAAGTAAAGATCATAATTTATTACAAGACACGTTTAAGTTACTTAAATGCCCTTGTTACTTGTTTGGAGGACATCTTTTTCCTTGCGCCAAACAAAGTCATCCAAGCTAAGCTTCCGAACAGAACCTTAGTAACTACTCTTTTTTATTCAAACAAAGGTTAGCAAGGAAATTGAAGGGTTAATTTAGACTTATCACGTGCCACCAAAAAGAGGGGCACCTGTTTTTGCGGTCGAGTGGGGCTCACTTCGATCTCATTCTAATGATCAGAAACATTCACCTCGTAGAGCTCATCGAGTAGAACAATTCTGCAAAATATCAGTTCGATTGGATATCATTAAGTGCCTAATCGAAACATTTTTATCTCTAAAAGAATGGATTCAAAACATTGAATCGAATCCATTAGAACCCATTATTGACAAGGTATATGTGTTTCAATTAGGCACTTAATGATATCCGATCAAGCTAATTTTTTGCAAAGTTACTCTACTCGACGAGCTCTATAAAGTGAACGTTTTCAATCATTAGAACGAGACTGGAGTGAGCCCCGCTCAAACAGCAGAGCCCCACCAAAATCACAGATTCACACTAGCACATTGATATTCAATTTTTGACAATCAAATCCTTACACTTTAATTTGGTGAAGTTGTGCTATCACAGTTGGTTGTGCTATCAATTAATGAGATTGACGAGAATTAAGCATATTTTATTGCGATGTAATCTTTGCCTTCGGATATAAATTAATGAATTGTCTGATTTCAAAAAAAAAAGGCATATGTGACCACAAAAATATTTGTTTGGAGGGTGCAATGTAGAGTAACCACATGATGGTATAAGAAAACAAGAAAAAGATAATGATAAATGATCAGGAGTTACGGTAAGCACGAGACAATTTTACCCCTAGCTTACACGATACTTTATGTTTCCCTCACAGACGCAAAACGAATTGCTTAATGAACCGATTCGAAGGGAAGAATAACAATTGTAAATTCACATAATATAAGGTGTTCACTTTCTTTGCATATATATATATATATATATACATTTTCCAATCGAATTTCGATAATCTGAGCCGCTCAATGTGTTCAGAATGTGATTTTAAGGGTACCCGCAAGAAATCGGAAAAAAAAATGACCGGAAAGGGCTTGATTTGAGCAGTTTTTATTTAAACCGTTCAATAAAAAATAAACAAAAACTGCTCGGATGAAGCCCTTCCGGGTCTTTTTTTTTGCTGATTTCTCACGAGTACCCTTAAGATCATGTTCTGAACACATTGAGCGGCTCGGATCATCGAAATTCTATCGGGAAAGGCAAAGTCCGCAACTTACTTAAATGCGGGCGCCCGCATTAGAAGGGCCCTGTATATATATATATATATATATATATATATATGCGAACGATAGAAAGGGAATTGCAAAAATCCCACTGGGGATGGTGTTGCGTGGGTGGTGCATAGCATTGTGTTGTGTACCATTCGAGTCATCCATTCAGCAATTCAATTGTCTAGATTTTATCTCGTAAATGAACAACTCGGATCCTACATACCAGAGATGAGATTTGGACCGTTGGATTGCCGAACAGACGATTCGGATGGTGCCCGCATAGCACCATCCCCCGGTTCGCAAAAATCACTACTATCTTTTTTGTAAATTGAAGAATGACATTATAAATTCACATAATGCCTCATTCACAAGCAACCTTGATCTTTTCAATTTTTTAATGAGTTTTCTTAAATAGGTGTGACAAATGGAGAAATTTTTGGGTGTTAGGTGGGTACCATGTGGCATTGCCCACGTGGTGTACGAGCAGGGCATCTGAACCGTCCAAAATTATGTTGGATGGCCTAGATTGAAACTCTCTTTCCTCTCATCTAACCACTCACTCTCCTCTTTTTCTCTTTTTTTTCGTCTCCAAATCCGAACCGTCCAAAATCGAAATGGATAACTGGGATGGATTGCTCGGGTGCCCGACTGAAAATTTTCTCGTGACCAATGAGCTTCATCCCAGTTTACAGCCAAGCCATAAAGATTCTAAATTGGACGAAGCGTACCCTTTTTGTTAGGCTACGTGGGGACCGCTTCCCTAAATCTTTAAAAGCAGTTGAGCTTCCCATTCCCACTCCCCTGAATTCATAAACCAACTTTACTCTGCAACTCTCTCTCTCTCTCTCTCTCTCTCTCTCTCTCAACATACACGTTATATTGTACGGAGTATTTCATAAAACACAACTCTTTCTCTCTGCTGCTCCTCATTTTTTGACAGAGAAAAGGAGAGAATAAAGTGAAGAACAAAGACAAGAGAAAGAGGAGAGAGAGAGAGAGAGAGAGAGAGAGAGAGAGAGATAAGGGTCACGGGTGCAATGTGCAACAACATGTTGAGAATCAGCAAATTACTGAGTACCATAGCCTTGTTCTTGTTTGTTTTTTCTTCTTCTTCGGTCACAGCCTCTGTGACTTACGACGACAAGGCCTTCATCATTGACGGCCAAAGGAAAATTCTCATTTCCGGCTCCATTCATTACCCAAGAAGCACCCCCGAGGTACAAATTTCCCCTTGCATTTCACACAACACACACACCCATGCGTATATTGGCTATCCTATCCATGTATGCCCTTTATCAGGTCACGTGTACCCAAAATGCCCGTACTGCTGTTCTCGTGCAATGTCAACCGTAGGATTGCACAATAGTCTCTCCCCGGTTGAAATTGCTACCGGAACAAAGGTACATGCACTTTTTCGGTACAAAAGATTTGACCCCGTCTAGTATATGACTTTTTTGGCCCTTGAGCTTAATGGGTAACCACATTTTTTGTCATTTATGTTTTGTAATATGCAATGCATTGGATTCTATTTTTGGGTGGAATTTTTCTGTAATGTGGTTTTGTGTAGATGTGGCCTGATCTTATCCAAAAGGCAAAAGATGGGGGATTAGATGTGATACAGACTTATGTCTTTTGGAATGGGCATGAGCCTTCTCCTGGACAGGTAAATGAGAAAAAAAAATCCTTTGTTTTTTTTATTTTTTATGTCCTAATTAGAATTGTAAAGCTGAGATTTTTATCATTTTTTTCCCCCCCTTTTTTGCAGTATTATTTTGAGGGGAGGTATGATCTAGTGCGGTTCATCAAACTGGTGCAACAAGCAGGCCTCTATGTTCATCTCAGAATTGGCCCCTACGTTTGTGCTGAATGGAATTTCGGGTACTGTTTACAAGTCAATATGTGTTGTATTTTATATCATACTAAGTAGTTCTATTCTGTCCTCCGGGGGTCTCTTGTTTGTGTCGAATGGTTTAGGGAATTTGATGTCATGTTTACTGTGCTTTTCCGTAAGAGGAGTTAGAAGGGACTGGACAGTCCAGTCCACCCGTATGTGGGTCTGCTCACTGTTTAGACCCCGTCAAAAGCATCAGCCATTTCAAAAATCATGTTGATCGGTTTTTCAAACATGGTTATTGCATTGCTGGAGTAGAAATTCTAAAACAGCAATCAAACAGGCACTAAAAATCTCTGTTTTTGCACTGTTCGGATGCAGGGGATTCCCTGTTTGGCTGAAATATGTTCCAGGAATTGCTTTTAGAACAGACAATGCGCCTTTTAAGGTTTGCTCTCACCTGAAATGTCACATTATATGTTAAAGTATCCCTGTATGACATGTTTGGATCTTGGATTTTGTGAAGTAAAAGGAAAAGAAAAGATTAAGAAGTAAAACGACATACATTTGAACATCTTTTTCGCATTTATTTTCTTTTGTCTCCACAAATTCAAAATCCAAACACCGGGGTTGCATTTTGTCGATCCATTTACTAATGAATCACGTTTAATTTCCAAATGGACTATCTTAAAGGCGGCAATGGAAAAATTCACAGCGAAAATCGTCAACATGATGAAGTCAGAAAATTTGTTTGAACCTCAAGGGGGTCCAATTATCATGTCTCAGGTCTGAATTGCCTCATCTCATTTTAATTGTGCTAGACTAGAAATGAAGATTACCCAGATAAACTTACATATTTTGCCTATTTTCAAAGGACAGATAGAGAATGAATATGGGCCGATTGAGTGGGAAATTCACGCTCCCGGTAGGGCGTACACGAAATGGGCAGCCAAAATGGCCGTAGGCCTCGGCACCGGTGTCCCGTGGATTATGTGCAAACAAGAAGATGCTCCTGATCCAATCGTGAGTATTTTCTGTACGTTCTTGTGTTTTTTGTTTCCTGTTTTCATTTTTCCATTCGGGTGGCCTCCAAAGTCAAGACTCTAGTGGAAAGGTTTTCCATCCCATCTGTTCACGAACAAGTTTAGTTTATTTATGGTCCCCATTTATCTGTTCATTCTTGCTTTCCTGTCATTATTTGTGGGTCTAGAATTTGGAAAGTTATATATATATATATATATATATATATATATATATATATATATATATATATATATATATATATATATATATAAAGATAGTAGATAACTACCTTTCTTGTTTCCTTGTGGGAAAGTCAACCAGCACAACGACATACGTACATAATTTCTTAATTAATATAATTTATATCGATATAATAACAAATTGGTGACTATATGTGAAACTTTATCTTACAAAATTTAGAGAATGGGACGTGTTTTATATAAAAATGTTGGTGTGAAAATTCGCACTCTAATAAATAGATCACACAAATATCCTTGTAGCGTAAATCAATAGTAGTTTTATTGCATTACCATAAATTCATTGGATATAATTTTAAATTTTGAGAATATTACTAATATGTATTTGACGAAATCAAGTGGGGGCACATCTGTGGGACCCCGCTTGGGTCCGTCACTGCTCACAAACACATAAATACTTGTACACTCACAACCCATGTTGATTGTATAAATGGCTGTGTAATGCGTTCTGCTACTAGACTTTCCCGTCGCTTCATATGTCTGAAAACGACCAATTGTCTCTCTCTCTCTTCTCTCTCTCTCTCTCTCTCTCTAAATGAATTATTGATCATCTTGTAGATAGACACTTGCAACGGTTTTTACTGTGAAGGCTTCAAACCGCACAAGGACTATAACCCTAAAATGTGGACCGAGGCCTGGACTGGTTGGTAAGTCGCACCTTTTCTCCCTTTCTTTCTATATTATTGACCGTTTAATGCCCAAGTACTACATTTTATCTGACTCATAAGAACTTTAACGGAACGTTGCATATCTAGTCCCCTGGATGAATACTCCATTCGGATTTCGGACACTCATACCCAGTCAAACAAGCGGACCCTTGTTAGTTTTTGAAATCATACATTCTTTCTCACTTTTGTCCGCATCTCCTAATTCTATCCGTTTCATTACTCAGGTATACAAGGTTTGGAGGTCCAGCTCCTAATAGACCTGTTGAGGACTTGGCATTTTCTGTCGCAAGGTTTATACAGAATAACGGGTCTTTTGTCAATTACTATATGGTGAGGCCTATTTCAAAATTGCGTTTCTTGAAAAAATAAAAAAGTAGAGACAGCTCAATTACGATGGATTACACAATGTTTGATTATGTTTTACCTTTGACAATTCAAACTTTCTGCGCCAGTATCATGGAGGAACAAATTTTGGCCGAACAGCTGCTGGTCGCTTTGTTGCCACTAGCTACGACTATGATGCTCCCATTGACGAATATGGTATGCATACTCTCTCGTCTCATGTTCAAATATGGCGTACAAGTTTTGAAACGACGTGACTCTTAGAGACCAAGGATTTTTGGATTTTGACCACAAGACCTTGTTATTTGAAATAGAGATCTCTATCCAGAATACGCGAGAGATTCTGCCTGTAGTATCTATTTTTGAACTCTTCCGTCGCGAATTGTGATCTTTACTTCATTTTTATGACGGTAATGCATTATCTGCAAGGATTACTAAGGGAACCAAAATGGGGACATTTGAGAGATTTGCATAAGGCCATAAAGCTATGTGAACCTGCTTTAGTTTCCACATATCCTACAGTATCCTGGCCTGGCAATAATCTCGAGGTTAGATCACAACTCTAACTTTTCCTCGGCTGTTTTTCCGTTGTTTTAGCCTCCCAAGCGAATATTGACACTTTCCTGTTAAGCATATCTACTGCTGCATTCTTAATGTGATTCTTTTTGACAACCGATTGAAACAAGCTCTTTTTTCTTCATCTTTTCATTTGGTTTTTCATTTTCCAGGTTCATGTATTCAAATCCAAATCAACTTGTGCTGCATTTCTTGCAAACTATGACACAGAATCTTTGGCAACTGTGACATTTCAAAATAAGCAATATGATCTGCCGCCTTGGTCCGTCAGCATTCTTCCTGACTGCAAAACTGCAGTTTTTAACACAGCAAGGGTAAGGGAATAGGCTCTTCCCACTTTCCCCAAAAACTGCTTGTTTGACAAAACTGATTGTGAAAGCTATATGAAAACAACCCACATAGCATAAATCACTGCAAAAATGTTTTCAGGCTTCCAAAAACAGGTTTTGCACTAAATAAAAATGATAAGAAAAAAACATGGAGTATGTCTTTTTGATTGGTTTTGAATTGGAAAACAGTCAAATGTGAAAAAGAAGAACGTAGTTAACCAAAAGACAATACCAAACACTAATATCTCTTTTTCAAGAAACAGATTTCATGTTAGATCAACGTTGTTTACAGATTAACTCCCAAAGTTCAAAGATGATAATGGAGCCTGTAAGTACCGGAGCGTTTGATTGGCAATCATACAGTGAAGAAACTGTTTTGGCAGACGATTCAGACACACTAACAACTGATGGCCTATGGGAGCAAATCAACGTGACAAGAGATGCCTCTGACTATCTGTGGTACCTCACCAAGTAAGTGTCAAACATACTTCCATTACAATTTGACTATATAGGTTGGTATATTAGAAAATTTAAACAGATTTACTTTTTTGTTTCTGTTTTTGTGCATTGCAGTGTGAATATACAACCGGATGAAGGATTTCTAAGTAACGGACAGTATCCGGTTCTAACGGTCATGTCAGCAGGCCATGCTTTGCAGGTTTTCATCAATGGGCAACTATCAGGTATTTGGACTTGTAAAGAATTTGCCTCCATTGGGACTTGTAAAGAATTTGCCTCCATTGGACTTGTGAGAGACGATAAAATATAGTCCATCGAAAACTGAGTACGAAGTTAAAACAAACAATATGTTCTTTCTAACTTTCCTTTCTTTTTTCTTTGCCTACCCAAAATAGAGGAATATATGTAGCTTCCATAAAACCTGTCTCTAACTTACATTCACTTCTTCTCTCTTTCCCAACACCACCCTTAATGTGTAGCACATTTTAATTATCTTATTTCCATGACAGGAACTGTTTATGGGGGATTAGAGAATCCAAAGCTGACATTTAGTGACAATGTGAAGCTGAGAGCAGGCATTAACAAGATATCTTTACTAAGCGTTGCAGTGGGTCTTCCGGTTAGTTCTTTTTCTTCTATTCAAAGCTACATTTTTAGGATTTAATGATGCAAGAGCAGGTTTTTTTTTATATAATTTTGTGAATCAATTTCAGAATGTTGGCCTGCATTTTGAGACATGGAATGCTGGGGTTCTTGGCCCTGTCACATTGAAGGGTCTTAATGAGGGGACTAGAGACTTAACAAATCAAAAGTGGTCTTACAAGGTTTGTTCTCACAATAGCTTTTGATCCAATTTTTTTGAGGCAGTAACATAACTTGAAAGAAAAAATTGACAAAACTAATCCAGAATAATATCAATCCGAATAACACAAAAACTCATCATTTTCATGCTGTCTTCTTCCTACCTCTTTTTTTTTTCCCAAGACTTTGAAAACATCTATTTGTGTTTTCATACATATGGGTCTTTACGCAAGAAACGAAATGATTTTATGGTTCTGGAAACTGATTCTGAAGCCGCAACCAAACAAAGCAGACTAACAGTATATACTGCTAATAGCTATACAGTATTGAAGGGTATAGAATTAATCAGCTTCTTTACGTTCCAACGCAGGTTGGTCTAGGAGGTGAAGCTTTAAGTCTTCATACAATTAGTGGAAGTTCCTCTGTAGAGTGGGTTGAAGGACCATCACTGGCTCAAAAGCAGCCCATGACATGGTACAAGGTGATCAAAATCTTCCCAATATCCCAACAACTAATTCTATAAGTTGTGTGGATATGTTTATGAAACACTTTATAATTATGTTTAGGAAACACTTTTTAATTCATCTCATTGAATTTCCAGACAATGTTCAATGCACCAGAAGGAAATGATCCACTAGCTTTGGATATGAACGGGATGGGGAAAGGCCTAATATGGATAAATGGTGAAAGCATCGGGCGCCATTGGCCTGGATATATAGCGAAGGGTCATTGCAACGGCTGTAGCTATGCCGGGACTTTCAACGAAAACAAATGCCAAACTAATTGTGGAGAACCCTCTCAGAGATGGTAAGGATAGTTTATAGTTGGCAACCGACAAATTTTGCTTTTCTTTCCATTGAAAACAGCCAAAATGTTTTTGTTTGCTAATTTCCTGGTTTTCTGCTTATTCTGGTAAGCCTGAAAAAAGGGTGTCAATTTCAGGTACCACATTCCACGATCGTGGCTAAAACCGAACGGGAATCTGTTGGTTGTGTTTGAAGAATGGGGCGGTGACCCTACCGCGATTACTTTGGTTAGAAGGAGGACTGAAAGGGTTTGTGCTGATATCTATGAAGGGCAGCCAAGTCTCAAAAATTGGCGTATGGTAGCCTCCGGGACACATGATAACCTACAATCAAAAGCCCATTTGTGGTGTCCACCGGAGCAGAGAATCTCTGATATCAAGTTTGCAAGCTATGGATTGCCACAAGGAACGTGTGGAAGCTTTCGGGAGGGAAGTTGTCATGCTCATAGGTCGTATGATGCGCTCAAAAGGGTATGCTCCAAAAACTCAGCTATTGTATAATTGGATCCTTTCACTTTTGCACGACAAAAATTGTAATAAGTTGAAATAGCTTATTTCATTGAAAAGGGATGGTTATCAGCTGGGGGAGGGATGCTTTTAGCTTTGCTTTCTGAAAATCAACTTTCAGATTGCTTCAGAGCTAATTAAGCTGTCCACTCTGCATCCAAGAGATGCCACTTAGCTTAGTCTCTACTGAACTTCTGCTTGCTGAGAGAGGACTTAGGATTTAAAAGCATAGTTTGAGTCCTTGTCTCGATCATCACTTAATCATTTCGCCTATTCTCATCCTTTGGTATCTTAGTTACAGATCGACTACTATTTCGTTGATGTCATTATCGCATGGGTCTTGTGCAGAATTGTATCGGGAATCAATCTTGTTCAGTTAGTGTAGTTCCTGAAGTTTTCGGAGGAGATCCGTGTCCAGGCAGCATGAAGAAGTTTTCAGCTGAGGCGGTCTGCAGCTGAAATCATGTTAACCACACAAAAGCTCGAAAAGAGTTTTTAGCTTTTGGTTCAATTTGTAGAGACATAATGCATACCATTTGGCCAACTAGAGAACACGAAGGCCTGCAATAAGGTTTCAATTATTTGCCGTTAGGTACATGAAGGTAGAAAGGGATTAAAGACAACTACAGTCAAAAGGTTTAGTCCGAAGAAGTTTTAGGTCAATTCATTCAACTCCCAGGGGAACAGATGTAGTTTCATTGCTCTCTTTGTAAAACCAATAACAGTGTCCGTTCAATGATCATATACTGTTTTTTTGTTCGGATTCTGTCCGGTCCAAGTTTTGCATATCTCTGATACACGCATTAGGTAAAGATTTCAATGAGTTGCAACAAGGACAACTTAATTGACAGCAATACTTACGGAAGAGGGCTTATTAAGTTAGTATGATCGATGATTATGAACAGTTACAGATTGAGCAAATGAACATTCGACCATCATTCCCTACAGTAACAAAGAGGCCTATGTAGTATGTAACTAAACAAAATCTGCTTAAAAGAAAGACAGGCTTCCATGGAATCATCGCGATGCTTCGGACCGTATAATACAGCATGCCCAGAAGCCTCCAATGGGCCGGGAAAGCCTTTCGCGAAAGATCCACCAGGCATCAGAAATCCAGCACCTTGTCAATTTTGCTATGAAGTAGCTTCTTCACCCAATTCAGCAGATACTTGCCAGCCTATAGTTTTCACTTTCACCTGGTTAATAAAATCAACTCCACTCTCTTCGGTCTCAAACAATGAAGCTGATACACTCACAAAAATGGTCAGCATCACTGCTCCATCTTCTTCCCTAACGTAGGACTTCAAGT
Source organism: Rhododendron simsii (assembly GCA_014282245.1). NCBI lineage: Eukaryota > Viridiplantae > Streptophyta > Magnoliopsida > Ericales > Ericaceae > Rhododendron > Rhododendron simsii. The sequence goes on along the minus strand of CM024955.1, from coordinate 35,436,233 downwards.
TGCCAGAGAAAATTGTTGGAAACTAGAAGGGAAAATAAAACTTTTGTGTAAATGGGAAAACGAAACAGATTCGAAATTAATGCTGTAAACCACTTGTGAGTAATAGAAACCACGAAGTCAGAAACTAAAGGAAACTGTAAGTAACAAACTAATTATTCCAATGATAAACCAGATTATACAATAACAGTAAAAAGAAAAATACAACTCACGGAGTGCAAACACCGACAAAGAAGAAATAGATTGAGTCCAGCGATGGGTCACTGTGTCCTTAAAGCAGATTTCGCCCTCGCTACGGTGCTCTCGATTATGGATGTCCACTTCCTAGGATGCAACGATCTTTACGCACGCAACTTCGAGTGTGTGCCCCGCGAACAAAACTATGCAGAACTCTCTCGGACTCCATATGCGAAATGTATGTGTGCTCTGTGGATTTTTGGATGCATGAAATGGCTGGAATGAACCTATATTTATAGGCAACCAAGAATCTGTCCCAAGGGGTACGAAACTTGTTCAAAGGGTCACAAAAGAAGAGGTTGTGTCGGTTCCAAATGAACTAATGCAATGGTTCGGAATCACACACTGGTTCACACGAATAGTCACGAACTGGTTTGGTTCTAAACCAAACAGCCACGCCAATTCGTCTAAAATTAAATTGGGCTAGAGTAAAATAACGTTGGCCCTAGCAAGCCAAGCCCAATTTATTTTAATCAAAGTCCGAGCCCGAGCGAGACGGATGGTTCCTTCCATACCGAAAGACCAAATTCGAGACCCAATTTCTTTCACATCTTAAAATGGTTTTATGCCAAATGACTGCACAAAATCTTTCTAAGAAACCATTTTTCTAACAATAATCACCGGTCCAGTGAAGATGGGGGCTGAAACAGACCCTTGGAATATTGCCGTTAAGACTGTGCATGGCAACCATGTGGGTTCTGCACCACTTGTCGGCACTGCCCTAAACAGCACCGGCAATGGTAAGAATGTGGAGGAAGATGAGGGAGAGTCCACAGAGGGAATGTATGAGTCGGTGAGAGAGAGAGTGAGGAAGAATCACTGGTCGGGTCGCTGATTTTTCGTCGAGTTTGAGGTCACAAGGTTGTTGAGCTTGGCCGCAATGTTTGAGTACGTTTCCGCAATATTGTAAGGTGTGGCCGCAATGTTTGGCTTCCTCCCCCTACTCGTTTTACATCGATAACTGATTGTTTGTTTGTTTATTTCTTTTTTTTGGGGGGGGGAAGGAAAATGATTTTGCCACTTACTTTTTTTGTTAACACCACTCCCCTACAGGTGTATGTTTGCAGGGGAGTGGCGTTAACAAAAAAGAGAATGACAAAATCAGCAGCCAAAAAAAAATGTTCCTCGTAAGCAAAAACAAATTCATATTCCGAACACAGATCATATTTTTCCTTTGATTCAAATACTTTCTACGTCCCAAATTGCTTGTCATTTTTGAATAATCATGCATTTTGCACTCAAAAGCTAATATATTCATGAGATTTGCTTTTGAAAATATTTTACACCAATTTTTTCTTCTCAATGACATCTTTAAATTGATGTTAAAAAAATAGAAAAAAAAAATCCTGCTAGTACATTTTTCTTTTTTGAGCAAATGCACGGTTACCTAAAAAGGTCAAGCAATTTGGGAAAATTTGGGAAGGTAACAAGTAACAATATGCCACATAACTCGTGTGCCCAACATCAAAAGGTCTTTAAATGAGCTGAGCGGAGCTTTGTCATGCTCAAGTTTTTCGAGCCAAGCTTAATCATGATCTACTACTAAACGAGCCGATTTAATCGAGCTAAGTCTCCCTTAACGAGTCGAGCTCGCAAGTTGCCCCGTTCATTAATTTACAGCCCTAGGCACTATGTGGCGTTGTCCCAGGAGTACCCAATAATTTCTCGCGAGAGAGAAGGTTCCCGCTAAAATGCGTATCTGCATCGCTGCTAATGGGCTCGTTGTTTCGAACGTGGACTCTGCCGATTATTTTGTAGCCCGAAGAAAGCCCATTGTTTTCGATACTTTAAGGCCGAAGTTCCCTATGGGCCTAGCCCAATGATTATGTACCTTTCCTGTTTTCTAAGTTGCTTTTTACTAGTACTTCTGTTCTCCCTTTTCTGGGAATCTTCAATAAATTATTGTCAGGCCAACTCCCTCATTTATTTTGTTACACAGGGTGTCCTCGGATAGTTTACACGAACCCTACTAAGTACTTATGTCCCTACAACTCAAATTAGCTTTCAAAACGTTTTTATGGAAGCCGATGCAGCCCCGAGAATAAGTCCCCGTACAAGCGACCTTGCGTCCACTCGACAAACTCATCAAGATTGATTCCCAGATATTTTTGTCTTTTACTCTCTTTATTTTGACTCTAACAAATTCGTTTCTAGAACAACGAACGAATGGCGATGTAATGACAAGTACAATCTACACACGCACACACAAAAACAGAAACCCTAATTTCAATTGTTATCCATCAACTTGAATCAGTTCATAGTCTTTGTGGGTGACCTGAAACCCAAGTAGCCAGTGAGTATGGCATCAAATCAAAAATGAAATTTGTTTTGTACTGGTAGGTCTAGGACATGATCGAGCATAGCTGGACCATCCATTGATCTGACAAAAACCAGAAATGGTGCAGGACCTAAAAGGGATACCCTCCAGGACCCTAGCTAGCTATTTCCTAACAATCATTCTATTTCTACACTCCTCACACACCTATTTACACATTCACACTCACAACAGAGGTGGAGCCCGCATACACTACACATCCAGTGTGTATAGACTCCACCTCTGTTGTGAGTATGAGTGTGTATATGGATGTGTAAATTGGTGTGGAGTTAGGATTTTTGATTTCCCAATGACTAGTCTAGTCCTCTCAAGATTCCTCGATCTCACCAATTTCAATTTCACAACAATATTGTTGGATTATGAGGAATAGATACTCGCGGGACAGGGACGGAAATAGAAGTGAGCGTGTTTATAGCATTTTCGTAAATTCTAAGACTAACAACATTGCTTATAACTGTTAACGAGAGGTTGGAATACGAACAACTACAAATTAGTAGTATCTATTTCTCATAGTTCAACGCGGTCTTGTGTCAGTTCAATTACGAAGGGTATGCACATCTATCTTGTTTTAAAATAAAAAAATAAAAAAAATGAAACGAGGTAAACACACAACAGGTATATAGTATCTAGCAAACATATAATAAATGTTTCTAGAAGACTAAATAATTACTCCCAAACAGGGCTTGGGTTAGGAATTTTCTGTTGATGTGGGGGAGGACCACCTCAAAATTTTGTCTTTAGGCAAGCCCTATTGTTTCCTTTTTAAGTTTTTAAATTATTTCCTATTCAAATGTTCCTTTAAAGGGTGTCATGGGACTTTGTAAAAAGCAATGTTTTGATTCTCAAATGATAACATACTTAAATGATCAGTTTATTTTTTTCAGTGAATCTCGAAGGGTTTCCTCCAATGAAATTGTTCAAAATAAAATAAATTATCCTCACGTAGGAAGAATAATAATGAAAGCAAGTGACCCTATGGTGAGCCCAAACTAAAGCTATGCAAATCAAGAACATGGATCCTTAAGATTTAAGACACTAATTAAAAAAAGAGGATTCGATAAAGACAGTTTTGTCAGTTTTTTTTAAAGCGCATAAATAAACATTTTAAAATAAATAGACCAATCAGGCTTAAGAAACTCACATGATAGGCCTAAGAGTAGATGTATCTTTAATCAAAGAATAAAGCGATACAAATAACCAAAAAAAGAAAAAGAAAAAGAAAAAGGGGGTGTTGTCCTCATGATGAGGACCTCATCTGAGCCATCCATGCTCGATCGACAATGGACGGATGGATAGCTGAGATCTGTTCGGCCGCGCTAAAATCTAAGCCGTCCATTACCAAGCACGGACGAGTGCCTTAAGTAACAACAGGATCTCGGAGTTCATCCTGTGGGTGAGTTTGGTTGCAATTTATTGTGACCACACTACTAATTCGTCGGAGTGTTAGAGGAAAGGTGGTACATTTTCACATTAATTCTCCTCGACCCAAAATGATATATATACTAGTATACAAGGATGAGATCAGGGGAGTCTAGTGGCGGCGACCGTCACGACAAGAATTTTAGAAAATGCAATTATTATATGTAAAAAAAAAATAATTATGCCCAACTTATATAGTCTCGCCACTACTAGATTTTTTTAGAATACATTTCGCCACTGGTAGGGTAAAATCTCAGTTCCGTAGCAAGTATATACATACGACCAAAACTAAGAACTTCACTCTATTATTTCCTTCTCACTACTAATACTAATCTGAATCCAAATCTAATCTTCAACATCGCCCTAAGGTACCATTTCTGATCCAAAACAAAAACAATCAGTCTACAGACACACGTAAGTTCACACATCTATACTGAGAACTGAAGTGTGTTTGTGTGTGACATGAACCTGTGTGTAACTGAGATTTTTGAAACAAAACTTATGCAACATTCTCTTTTTTAACCCCGTTCCGCTGAACTTTTTCTAAAAGTTAACATTTTGTCCTTATTTAAATTTTTTTCGCTCTTGTTTGTTTTGTGCCAATTTTTTTGGACGGAAGTAATTTTTTGTTCGGTTCCCTTTTTAGTTTTAGTTTTGTTTCCAATCATTATCCTACTTCTTTCTTCAATCATTACCCTATTTTTTCAATTATTACTTTTTCATCTCTCTCCGATCATTACCCTTATTTTCAATAATTACTCTATTTCTCTCTCCACCCACTACCAAAACTAAACTAAACTAAACTCCCGACCAAACACAATTTTTTTTTTTACTTTTACTCAAATATTTTGATCAATGACCACTTTTAAGCTCAAAAAGTCAACTTTGAAAATAAATTTTTTTTTTGCTTTTCCGATTCGACGAATAAAAAGTCAAAAAAATTGACGCGAAACTAAAAATTTAGAAAAAAAATTCAAACACTGACAAAACAAGAAAAAGCTCATAAAGCTCAGAGAAACTCCGCAGCATTATTATTGTGAAGAAATATTAATGGATTGGTTGTGATGATGATTGGTGGGCAAAGAGGGGGTCAGGGTTTGCAATAAACATGTTTGATAATAATAAGCCAGTGGTGGTGGGTGGGTATTGGGCGGTGTGGGCCGGGGAATGGATATTCTGGTGTGTTTGGTTGTGATAAATAGCTAGCTGATCAATCAAACAAAGGACTGGGTGACAGATTGGTCTTGCATGGGATATGCACAATCATCAAAGGGTGATTGAAACCCACATGAGGCAAAAAGGAGACATCAAGTGGGCCAATATCCAAATTTCTCTCAAAGGAAAGCCTTCGCAATAATAGAGCCCTTGCTATAAACCAACGGGTAGATCTGGCAATTGGGACAAGCTGTAAACTCAGACAGACGTTTATTAGAGCTCAAAATTTTGACAATCTCTTGGGGTTTCGGTCCGGTCGCAAGAGAGAAATTTCTTGTAAATCCTGGCGCGGATGACCTGCCTTTGATCAGACCGGAAAAGGAGAATAATCATTAATCAAGGTCCCGATATGCGCGTGAGCTGATGTGGACACTGCGGACCGTCGAAAAAAAGAAACAGAGCCCACTCTGCACAGCTCTCTCCTGACTTGACGATTCGGTGTCACCAAACAGACCCTTAGCGAAAACATCAACCCAGTGCAAATATGTCGACATGAATAAGCATCTCAATTGCCCACACAAGGACTCTTGCAGTACAAAGACTGGGGGAAATAATTTTGCACTGCACTTTTAATGCAGTATAATGTTTTGTCGATTAGTGTATGAAATTAGAAATATATTAGAGAGTTTGTATATGGAAGAGAAAGTAAACTGCAAAAATTAAATATTTTAGAAAAACTTTAATTTCTTAATTTGACACTGTATATGTGGATGTCTAAAAACCTTTCTTGTAGCTGCAATCTTTAACATCGTGGCCAACAACTCTAACCACAAGCTTTGATATCGTGGTCGCAAACTGCGAACAAGTGTCGAAAACTTTGATAACTTGGCCGCAGTGACCGCAAACTTGGATATCGAAATGATGGGCTAGGAACCTACCCTATTAAATTTTTTATTTTTTTTTGCACAATTCATATGTCCGGATGAATTTATGCGTAATTCCGGGAGAATAACTCCACCGCCCACTTGCAGGGATAAGTTTCAAATATGAGAAATTAGAAGGAAGCAAAACTCCTAAGAGCCTGTTTGGATGTCTACTTTTTGCATTCTCATTTTTCCATTTTGCCTGTTTGGCCTCCACCATCAAAATGAGTTTTCTCCAAGTGCATTCTTCAATTTGGGTGATGGAGACCAAAATGCAAATGTAGGGAGCAACAATGCTATAATCATACACAAACACTTATACACATACTCACAATGTGGGTCTCACTCACAATAAGGGTGAGACCCACACACACTAAAGGTGTTCAGTGTGTGTGGGTCTCACTGTTATTGTGAATGTGTGCGTGTAAATATTTGTGTGTTTGTGTGTGATTCTAAACTTATTGAAGTAGGGAGATAAGTGCTTTTTAACTTCTCATTTTATCACTTTTCCAATTTTTGTATACATAAAAGACTTACAAAATGTATTCTGCACGTATCTCCCAAACACTCTAAAAATTCACAATACATTCTAATTCAAAAAACCACAAATGTAAGTAAAAAAAAATGAGACTGCTCCTGTACATATAATATATACTAATAAAAATAAGAACTAGGACAAGCCCTTGGTTAACTCAAAGGGGAAGCTGCTCCTGCACATATGACATTAAATGCTGACATTTGTTTGGTTATGGCTATGATGGACAGTCGTGATCTGGAGAAATCTCCAGCATATGTTTGCATTATGCATGGAATGGGACCTCTCAGGCCAATGGGTCCCTACCCCCGAGACCTTCCTTCTACATTAAATATCAAACCAATCAGATGGCCATCAGCACCTCTGCCTCTGACCCCCTACCCTGTCAAAGGACAATTTGGAAACAAGCCTGATTGAAACAAATTGGCCACTAGTGTAGGGCTGAATTTTATGCAGAGATGTACTAGGTGGGACCCCGATTTATAGGGACACTATATCTTCTAGACTCTAGTAGTAGCAGTATGGGCCTGGTTGGTCCGGTTGGTTAGTTGCCTTGTTCTTGTATTATTGATCGGTGTTCGATTTTGATTCAAACCGTAAGACAGTAATTTTATAGTTGATTGACTTGTTCTTGTAGTATTGAAGGGTGTTCTATTTTGACTCAAGCCGTAAGAAAGTAATTTCTTCTATATTCTCTACCCCAGCATAAATGACTTGCATTTGACCAAACCGGAAAAAAGATACCAAACATCTCAGCGTCAACCGAATAAAAAAGTATGGGGGACACTATTTTATAGTACTTGTTTGGCCAGCTTATGGATTTGGTCCAAAGTGCCAGTGGCCTGAAGGGTGCAAGGATTAGTACGTTAGTTTGCAAGCCAAATCTTAATTGCATTGTGCAATTCTTTCAATCCGTACATTTAATAATCTGTTCCGTTTATTTCGTGAGGCTCGTCGGAGCAGATCATCAGACAACTATTAAAAGATTACGCAGGTGCAATGTTCAATCAAATATGATTCACAGAATTATTCAATGACGCAGCTACACTCCTTGACCAATATCGTTTTTCATCAATGACCAGCTCGGTTAATCCTTTAATATTAACGTCATGGACCATCAACGCCAGGAAATCACATGCGCGAAATGCACGGTGCAATTCAAAATCTGGATATTGGACAATCTAGATTCCATTGAAAGCACTCCTTTGGGGTGAGGAGGGTGTGTTTGGATCTGGGGAAAAACCATTCTAACAATACCAGGAAAGGAATAAATGAAGAGAACTTGCAAGCTGGAAAGAACCGGGTTAAACGGATCCTGTCCAGTGGTCAAACCAAAAGAAGTTCTTGAGATATAGAAAACCAAAGAAGATGAGATCAAATGCTTTCTTTTATCTCTACTTTATCATACAAATATTCAATGCCAACATCATAAAGTCAGCTAGCTTGCTTTCAAAGATCAAGACATCATCATCAAATTAAAAAAAAGAAAAGAAGCAGCTCAAAACTCATATACCATAGCAAATTCAAAAGAAGCTTCTTTAACTAATGTCACCATCTCTCTTTCTTTCTTTCTCTCACTCCCTGCTTTTTGATTTCTCTCACTCCAACCACATCACAAAGAGAGAATAACCAAGATTGGCAATTCATGAGTATAAGAAAAAGGAGTTAAAGAAGAAACAAGAAACTCTCATACCCCATTGCAGTTATAATGCTGAAGAAGCCTATTAGCTTCTCTAATACCACTAAAATAGGCTCCATGAGTGGTGGAATAATGGGTTCTATGAGTTGCCTCCCCTGCAAACAGGATTTGGAGTGGAGAATTTGACCCAAAATTGGTATGTTTGGGCAATGGCATAGCCATTGTGTCCAAATCTTCACCACTGGATCCCACTGCAACATAGCTATAGGATCCCAAGAACAGTGGATCATTTGCCCATTTGCTCTTCAAACACTTGGTGAATTTCAATTCCCTTCCACTAGAGCTCTCCACAGAATCCAAATTCCCATGGGAATTGGAGTTCTTCCCGTTGTTCTGTGAATATGGTAAAAAGCTAGATATTGTTGTTGAGACCCCACTTATAACCTCTTCATCATCGCGAGACTCAAGCTCAAGAGCTTCTTTCCCACAAAACCAAGATATTAGGACACTTGAATTCCCATAGATTGGACACAAAAAAGCTGTCTTTCTCATCCACCAAGGGATTTTCTGGTTCCTAAATTCGGATTCTGGTCGATGAAAAGCCATTTGCAAATATGGAATCCTATCATGGTTTGGACTCAATTGTAAAAACAACTTGTTGACAACACCATACCCAAGCCTTGAAATTGCCTCTTTCTTGAAATTAGGAAGTTGAGGTTCAAACATACCTGAATTTTCTTGTATTCCGAATTTGAGCACCCCCAATGAGACTGTAACAATGACATGATCTGCCCACATAATGGATCCATCCGAAAAATGCAGCTTCACAGGCCTAGAATCATGCCCATTTTCACTCTCCAGCTCATGATGACTCTCGGGCTGCCATTCGATTTTCGCAACTTTTCGGCCTAATTGGATTGAACCGGAGGGCAAAACAGAAGCAATGAAATTAATTATGCTCATATAACCCTTTGCAATGGTGATTTCTTCACCAGGAAACATCCGGTACTCACTTTCTGCATTGTAATCAAGTGTTTGCAAGTCGCCAGCTGACGTATAAGTCCTTTGGGTATTCTCATGGATTGCAAAAATGGCCTCTTCAAGCGATTTTCGAGTCCAATTCCCGTACCCTTTGAGCTCCTCTTGGCCTTTCTTTGAACCCCAGTAAGCATCTAGCCCTTTTCTAAGAAAAGACCCAACACTGAGCTTTCCAAGAGGACTCTCTCTTGTGATATTATCAAAAAAGTCAATGTCTTCTTTGCTTAAGCCTTCTTCAACCCCCTTAGCAAAATCCATTAGTTTATTGAAAAAACTAGTCACAGGCTCAACAATAGAGGGATTGAGTTCATACCCATTTTCAGCAATTGTCACTGGATCATCCAAGAACCCATCCATACACTCCCAGGGCTGCTCAGACTCCAGTGAATTGATTTCTTGAGCAATTTTGTGAATTGGGCTACCCCCAATGCCATGGATCCAAGTTGCACCCATCTCAATTCTGTCACCACAGAACTCTGAGGTGTTAATCCTCCCACCAATCCTGTTTCCACCTTCTACTACACAAACTTCGAACGATTCCGTCGAGCCGGGGGATGTGTAGAGCGTGTTGGCAGCCACGAGGCCAGCCATTCCTGCCCCAATGATCACAATTCTTGGCTTCTTGACCACCATTGTTGCTAGCTAGAACTTGTCACTAGTTTTCTTTCAGGGGGACAAGTACACAAACATGTGATAGGCAATAATAATAAGTGGGACTTTGAGAATAGAGAACACTAAACTGTGGGAGAGGTGAGGTTGAGTTACTGAAGAGGAATATAAATAAGGAGTGTTTGGTGATTAAAGCTTGAGGGGGACACTCTTTCTCTTTGTTTTACATCGTTTATATCGCTAATAAAGACATGGTTCTACTTTTTCTTGAAAATCTCTCTACTAGCTTGTACTTGTAGGATAGCTCAATCCTCATATGATCACAACTCCCATACCCTCCTCGTACAGTCCTCCCTCTTAGAACATCTCCAATGAAGGCAAGAAAGGTCAATAACTTAGAGATTTGAACGTTCGGTCATGCATTTTAGAAAATAATTTTGTACCCTCCTTTAAAGACGTGAACATTACGGGCTTGTTCCTTTGAGGGTCTCAAAACCCCTGCGTACGGTTTTCAATAAATTTTCTCTATCTCTCTCTTCACTTAAAACTCAAAACGAGAATCAGTACATTTTTCTGTAATAATGAGTTGGTTAACACAATTTTACCGAATCATGAGGAGATTTAAGAGGGTGAACAAAATTATTCTATGTATTTTAGGAGTTCTAACAAAACCTTCAAAAGTTAAGTCACCCTTCAAATAATAAAAATTGACATTTTTTCCCTTTCAATTAACTTTTTATTTTTTATTTTTATCTTTGTCACCTTTTGCTTTCTTCTGCAGCTGGCCGTTGAAATTTCAGAAAATATAACTTTTCTTCTCAAAATGTTAATAAAATTTGTAGTATCTGTCGGAGTGCACTCTACTATACCTGGGGACCCTGCCTAGTGGCACCTCTGCCGAGCGGGTGCCAAACGGCCAATCCGGCCGTTCATCTCAAAATCGACGGTCCGGATCGAAACATCTTTTCCTTTTCCTTTTCATTTTCCTTTTCCTTTTTAAAATCCATTCGGTACCTTCGCATCCGGGCTGTTCAAAACACTTTTGGACGGCCGAGATGTGCTCGGCACCCTTACCAAGCACTCCTGCTTGGCAAGGTCTCCCAGTCCAAAATTATCCTCCCCATCCCAATTCTTTGGTCCATTTTCAATTGATTATATCTTGCAATCTATAATTTTTTAGATAATTTTGAAAATATCATTTAAAAGAGCTCATTTAGATTTATCAAATAAAATTCATATTATATATAAAAAGTATTACCAATTAAAAGTTATAATTAATTTTTTATCCGATTAAAATGAGACGAGGGACAAAAGAATGAGAACGGAGGGAGTATATTGTAGTAGCAAACTACAGTTTTGAATAGTGTTTGGGATGCTTTCACCGGCTTACGTCACATATACAAGTGTCTCATTTTGCCAAGGAAGCTAAGTAAATACGTTTGATGCCATGGCTAATAATAGGTTGATGATGCCTTTCACCAACCTCTCATGAAAATCCCAGTCACTGACAGCCTACCAACCCCCACCAGTTGAATGTTTACGGTTAATCCGTAAATGGGTTTCAACAAGTAATGAAACTGATCATATTAACCTGGCAGTTGCCGAAGCGGGGCCGCGGGGGCAAACACAGCAGCATGCAACTGTGGTTCATTTCACTGTTCGTTTTGGCAATAAATGAACTCTTTTCTAGAAGACTTCTTTTAAAATCCGAACCGTGGTGAAATCGTGCGCTGTTGAACGCTCACAGCAGCCCCTGCTTCCTACAACTTGTTTTGCTCACAGCAGCTTCCGCTTCCTACAGTTGCAGGGACTTAAATAAAAAATGACTTGTGGCCATGGTCATTTGCTAATTAACCCTTTTTTTTGGCACCTTGTTGTTGCATAGAAAGAAGCATCTTTTTCCTTGACATTGATTTAAAAGTACTATCTTCTTTTAATCACATAGGATCCCTTATCAAGTGTAACATCTTTTAGAAATTCGGTTTCTCAATAGTTATCCACGGACACCAACTGGTAAAATTAATGAGAAATTTACCACTTAAGTAGATGAGGCAGCAAAGCACTTCAACTCAAAGTTATCAAAAGCACTTCATCTTTTGGAAATTCATTTTCTTGATGGTTATCCGCGCACACCAACAAGTAAAATGAGAAATTTATCACTTTGGGTGATAGATGAGACCGTAAAGTGTAGTTCAATTTGAAGAATTCATGATTTTTTCACGCCGTCGCAGACTTACAAAATCAAACATGTTTGCAGTAGTTGTCATATGAATCAAATACTATTTGCAAACAGTGGTGCTAATACATGCATAAATAAATACACAAACCAGCTTACGTTAGGTGTGGGGCCCACATACATCACATGAGAAAAGGCTTTGTTATGCTCGCTCCTTGATTGAACATGCTTAGAAGGGATTACTACGCTGAGCACAACAAAACCAAAAAAAAAAAAAAACTAAACTAAACTAAAATGGATATGTGCTATGCTATAGACATGAATTTTCTCCATCGAACTTTTATACAAATTAAATTACTCAATTTTAAGTTTCTTTTGTAGTAAATTACTAAAGGATAACTATTTTAAAAGAACTTGTATCGTTAATTCGAATCAAGAATTGACAACAAACTTCAAAAACATAGCGATCGATCTTTTTATTTCTAACTCAATGCTAGTATTAGGGTTGAACAAATTGACCTTAAAAAATTAGTACAAAAGTCAAATAAAGTCCCCTAAATAAAATATTTCATTTAAATGATAACCCCGACACTCTTTATAATTAGGTCCCATCAACTATCAGTAGAACATGGACAGGCATTGCAAAAAAATAAAATTAATTATTAAGGAAAGTAATTTTGACACTTTCTAAATTGTTAACGGCACTCTCTCAAAATCAACTCATATTGATTTCCCACTCCCCAAAAGTTAACAATTTGAAGAGTGACAAAATCAATCCATATTGATTTTAGCATTTTTTTGTGGAGTGTCGGTTAACCAATTTAGGAATTGACAAAATCACTCCTCATTATTAATTAATTTACGCTACCCAATGCATGAACCTTTTAATAAATCTTGATGGAAGGCAGTGAAGATATGTAATTATCGTGGCTGGATTAAAAGGACTATAGATTAATAAAAGAAGATGATAGTATTTTTCAAAGGTGACTAAAAAGAGATAAATCATTGTGAAGTCTTTTTTACTTTTTGGGACATATTATGATTATCTCCATTTCATTAGCATTAACCACTTTAAGTTAAAGTTTGGCAAAAAGACGAATAATGATTGTTTTTTGGGTTAGGAGAATTTCAACTGTCGACTTTTACATGAACATTCCAAATTATAATAATTGAAGGTAAAATATCTAACCGATCGAGTGAAAAAAAAAAGTCATACGTGGCATATGGTAAAAAGAAGTGAACCTATCTCATGTGTGTGGTTCTTATTGAAAAAAACTAAAACTAATTATGCACTGATTTAAGGGATTAAGGTGATGGATAATTATCAATGCTTGGTCGAGACCAAGTCTCATTTTTATTTTTATTTTTTTGGAAGAGTAAGAAGTCCATTTCTTGAGTTTATAATACTCTCTCTCTCTCTCTCTCTCTCTCTCTCTCTCTCTCTCTCTCTCTCTCTCTCTCTCTCTCTCTCTCTCTCTCTCGAAATGCATTGAAGCTTGGGTTCAAAGGGTGTCCTTAGGATCTCGTGCATTTTCTCATAAGAAAACAAACAAATGTGTAGTCACGAAGCCACAACTCAATCTTGAACCAAGTGATTAGGCTTTTCAATTGAAGCGTATTTCCAAAACTTTCCCATTTCTGTACATGTAGAAGGAAAAATAAAAACAACATTTCCCTCTACGTGGAATTATAACATATTTTTCAATAAATCACGTGTGTGGACTAGCTTATTTACGCAAACTTCAATTGATATTTCTAAGGGACGAATCTCATTTTCTACGCTATAAAGGAGTTGATGGTGGGGCTGCGCTATTTTTTCACTTTGGGTTTGATTCGAAGCAATTGATATGAAGATGATGGGATGGTGTGGGGCAAAAGCAGTGGTGGGTAGGCAATTAGTAGCTTTTTTAGTCCCTCGTTTTTGTCTCATTTCACTTTTCTATGTGTCTGTGTTACATGACTCCATCATCAGCTCTGCTTTTGATATGGTCGTGAATTAGTCTCTTTGTGATAAGTGGTACATATTTGCTTGTGACTTGTGTATATAAATGGCTAAACTCATTCTTAATTTAGTTTGATCTACGTATTTAAATGGAGGGCAATTAACAACTATGGGTGCATGCGCGCGATCCAGAGGTGTGGGTTCTATTCACGAAAACTAACGCGGCGTAATCTCTTTCGACCTTGCTTTAATTAATAGGAATCTCAAATGCTGAGTCGCTTATTTAGACACATATATGTACAAGTTACCCTTTGGCCTACACATTATGCATCCTAATCTTGCTTTTGGGTTTTTTTGACTATCCATAGTACGTTGTCGGGGAATGACCTCTATTCCATCATGAGTAACGCGGTTCAGCCAAGAAAGATATTCGGCCTAGTCCGCGTACAGGTTTCGTTCTCCTACCAACGATATAGATGGGGCCCTTGCCAAGTTCTAGGGGGCTACTCTTCTTTTTTTGTCGATCAAGCCGCTCTACCTCATTCCACTTGTCCAGCCCTCTTCACGAACTTGTACAATCGATGCCACAGAGATAGCCAACTCTATTATCGAAGAAATCAGGAAATGGGCAACGATTTGGCACCAAATATCTGGAGGCGTGGAAAGAGCAGTTGTGAAAAGGGAAAAACCATCAAAAAAAAGACAATTGTTCGTGGAGGTTTCCACAGAACATTAGGGTGGGAGCTCAAGAAGGAAATTAGGGTCACTCTTTGCTCCAAGCCACAAGCTGTTCATTCACACTTTTGCTCTTGGCCTTAGACCTTAGTTGGGCCTTGTTGATTATTAGAATTTGTTGGTTTTGTTGCTTAATTACTAGGTATCTGGACCTAGCTAGGTTTTTAAAGTCAAAATTTTCCAATAACTATCATTACTAAACTGCTTGGATTTGAACTGTAATCCCCACATTTTGGCCTAAATCAAAATACTAGCCTCCATTCCATTGACAGATCGAGACCTGTTGCATGTCAAGAAGTTTTAACAAAACACTTGCGATTAATTGTGATGAGCTGAACAACACCGCAGCTAGTATGGTTGGTTAGCTACACTCCCTGAGAGAGGTCCTGAGTTCGAGTCTTCATCGAAAAGGTGTTTGATTCCCATTGTAACTAACCTACTAACCCATAACATCCTATCGTCTCGGGGAAAAAAAAAAATTGTGATGAGTTAGCCCATAGCATGGGGGGGTGTGGTTGTGGGATTGTTTGGGCCAGCACATATCATGGGTTATGGGTAGGATTGTTGGGCCAGTCCATGACGTGTTGGTCGATCCCCGTTGAAGTCTGAATCTTATAGCCCAACGTTATTCTTTTTAAAATATTGGAAAGCCCAACGTTATTTATTTTTATTTTTTTTGATATTGCCCAACGTTATTCTTACACACAAAAACCAGGCAATTTCCAACCTTAGCCATCTGATTGGTCAGTGGAAAAGGTATACAAATTTGTTTACACTCCTTTATAGGATTGGAGAAATTAGGGTTCTGTTTGCGAAATGTGGCCAAGTTGGGAAACAAACTGTGAAAAAAAAAAAAGCTGATCGAGCATCATGTGTAACCTTATCAAGCCATATTATTAAGGTTCAAAAAACGGGGCGCATGCATGACTATGAGAGCAGAACTTTTGTTGTTTGTAAAGATTAGTGTGTTTCAATTATCTGTTCACCAATGTACGATCAAAGTGATTTCGTATAAGATTAAATTTTTGATGGGCCTTGGATCACAACCGTGGGGATCGACAATATGGATCACAATGTGGTGACACAAAGTTTTAGAAGTACATTAAGATAAAAATTGGAAAAGTAGAAAAAGAAGCCAATCATAAATGTGCACAGCATTAGCTAAAATCACAGGAAAATATATTCAGAATTGATGTAGAGCAGTAAATTCTTCCTTGGCTATTGTGAGATTCACATCAAAATTAAATCTACTGGACACAATTGAAGTAGCAGACCATATTTATTTGCTTTAAATATGAAAAAAAGTGACACCACCCTGATGCGTAAGTGAGGAGCCGACAACCGACATGCCGAAGGGGGATTTGAAATCGAGTTGGTAGTGCTAAGTGGTCGACCACGGGGCGCATTTCGAACCGAAATCGAGCTAGCAGTGCTGAGTGGTCGACCACGGGGCGCATTTCGAACCCGAATATAAATGTGTGGATGTATTTTCCTCATTTTCTTTTTCTAAAATATGGTCAAAAATGGATGTGATGACACAACATGAATCATTTCACAAAAATTCCTTTCTCACAGTTGGTTGATACTATGCATGCCACTTTGACTGAAAAAGAGAAACTATGCATGCCACAACTAAAAACTTGCCAGCACTAATCACACACCAACTCTTCATAAGTAGACCGCTGGAGCTGTGCAGCACAGTCAATGCGGCCGCTAATGTTAGCAATTAATGTTCGATCTTAATCGAGTAATAAACGGTTCAGATTTATATATGTTCAAATTCAATCTGAGCCGTCTATACTAAAATAAATAGCTAGATCGGTCACCCCGCTCTGCACCAAGCATGTCAATGTTACGGATAACATCAATGTTCAATTCCTAAAGCAATTAATTAAAGTAATCAATTCATGCAGCAAAAATCGTCGTTGGAATTGATTCATGCTGTTCACTTTTCAGAGATTTCAACAAAAGGATAAAGAGGATCATATAAAAGACAAAATAGCTCCTCTTTCTTCACTCTCTCTCTCTCTCACTATCTGTACTTTCTGTATCTACCTATATCCATTGTATTGAACGCTGACCTAACTAATCCCCATTAATAGAACCCTAATCAAAGTTCTTCTCCAATAAACCTCGCCAGCATTTCATCGTCAATAGGATAACAATCCCAGTTGTTGATTTCTTTAACCTGATCAAAACCCTCAGCACACGCCTCCGCCTGATCGAAATTCTCAGCACACGCCTCCACCTCCGCCTCACCGCGCGCCGCCTCGCCGTCATTCAACCACGCGCCGCCGTCCTCCGCCGCAAACCACCGGTCAACTTCGAAGCCGTTGACCAGACCCCGGCAGACAATGTCGACACCCGCCATCACCGAGGTCTCCATCTCCGAAAACGACGACCCGCAAGACTCCTCGTTCCCGTTGATGGTGACGTAAGAAGACGACGACTGGAAGATGAGAGGGAACGCGTAGTGCGGGTTGTCGACGAACCTCACCTTCGGGTACGACGCCGTCGTCTCCAGAAGCTTCGCCAGCTCACTCGCTGCCGCCTCCTCGTCAATGCTCAGCAAGGCCGTTATATCCTCGCAGTCGGCGTCGCTGTTCCTGTCCGTCTCGTCCGACGTCGCCGGAGCTCGCGCTCGTTTTACGGTGACGGCCTCTTCGTCGTTTTCGCCGCCTTGCGATCTCTTCCTGCTTTCCTCCATCTTTTTCAAGAGAGAGAGAGGGGACAGCGCTGGAGCAGATTTTCTTGTCCACAGAAATGTAGTATAGGGTAGAGTGTGAGAATGTGTATATATGTGACTTTACAGTAAGATTTGAAGCCGCTTTTAGAGAGAGAAATGTACAGAGCAGAGTGTATATATACACACCTACACACACGCCAAAAAAATACTTACTCAGTGCGGGGAGGAATCAGGTGGTAGAGAGAGAGAGAGAGAGAGAGAGAGAGAGAGAGAGTGGGGTGGAGGGTGTTTAAGAGAGAGAAAGCGTACGGGGGACGGGAGGAGCCACCCAGTGTGGGGGCTGTCTGTTGGTAGGTACAGAGCTAGGCAGATAGGTGTATATGTGTACGTATTCCAACCAGTATACACAGAGATTCAAAAGTAGAGAGAGAAGTCAGAGAAGAGGTGTGGGGGTAATTATACCGTGCTCTTTGGCCACTGCTTCATGAGATTTTAAAACCAAACATTGCTGTGGGATGACGTGTTCGGCATGAAACTCACAGTGATGTGTGGAGAGGATTGTCTATGGAATTTTAGGCCAGGAGCATGGAATAATTTTCCGTTACAGTGTGGCAGGGAGGTGACACGTGGAGGGAGATGGGTGGAGGAGTGTTTTGGCGGTGGGAGAGAGAGCGGGGAGGTTAGGTTTTGGTGTGGCGGGAATTTGTTTTGTATACGAACAAAAAAGTGGGACTGGGAAGCAAGAAGGTGGACTGGCTCAGGAGTGTATATTGTCGGTTAGTCTTTTCTGGATAATAAAATACTAACAAAGGAAAAGCTGTGCCCCCACTTTCGACAATAGTATTTCACCTTAATTTAAAAGACTTGTTTTGTTTGGTTTAAATTTTGAGGCAGGTTTTAAAGTGTAATAAATAGAGAGAGAGAGATAGAGAAAGCTTATTGGGGTTATGCACAGTGATTTTGAGTATCCCAAATGAACAAGTCCTAATTGCGATCTTACTGCTCATTGTACTGCCAAAATGAGTGGTGGTGCCCGGACATAACTCCTTGTAGTGCAACCGATCTAATCGTCTTGGGCTACAAATGAACCGTTTAGATTATAACCTACTCTCTATATCTTGAAATAGCGGAAGATATTTTTCCTTTATATATATATATATATATATATATATATATATATATATATATATATATATATATACACACACACACACAGAGTAGTTTTCAGGTCCACTCGCCCGGATTTTCTTATGGTTTCGATTTTTCATTTTTCGATCGATTTGCGATGATCCGAGCTGGTCAATGTGTTCAGAACGTGATTTTGAGGGTATCTGCAAGAAATCAGCAAAAAAATGATCCGGAAAGGCTTGATCCGAGCAGTTTTTTACTAAACCATTCAATAAAAAGTTGTTCGGATCAAGACCTTCCCGATCATTTTTTCTCGCTTATAACCTTAAAAACCCGTTCTGATCATATTGAGCGGCTCGGATCATCAAAAATCGATTAGAAAATGGTAGGTCCGGAAAGTCCGGACCGTAAGGCGTCCGAACCTGAAAAGAACTCTCTCTCTCTCTCTCTCTCTCTCTCTCTCTCTCTCTCTCTATATATATATATATATATATATATATATAAGCGAAAGCCCAGTTTGGGATATGCAGCATGCGTGTTGTTCCTCATCTGGGCAATCCGTGCTAGGCAACGGACGATCCAGATTTTATTACGGACGAACAAAGTCTCAGCTATCAATCTAGATAAAATCTAAGCCGTTTGTTGCCGAGCATCGACGGCCCATATGAAGACAATTAACACGCAGCATGCACCCCCTGCCAGTTTGCAATGGTCCAAATCAACTAATGAGCTAGCAATTTTCTTTTAGTTAAGCCTCTTAATCTTATTATTAGAAGCAATAAACACGTACTCCTATATTGAGATAATCTGTGTATGTAAAAAGAAGCGTAAATTTGATTTGATCACTACAATACCATTTTGGTATCCATTTGGTAACTTATTCGAGCTTTTGATGTAACGGATGGAAAATGCTCACTTTTTGCCAAAATATGCCCCCAAGTCATGAGGTGGCCAATTCCTGCTATATTAAGTATATATACTCCATATTCAACGATTGTTTCACTGGCGGATCACAACCAGAACCAGCTTTGAGTTACTAGCAGCAGCTTTCTTCCTGATGAGAGAGAGAGAGAGAGAGACAGACAGAGAGAGAGAGAGAGAGAGGCGCATGCAGTGGTAGGTGTTGTGGCGGCAAACAGGTTTCCCTAATGGAGACGAGAGGAGAGGTAGCGTGATCCACTGGTCCTTTGGCCGTCACATGGGAAAGGGAACTCACGTTGAGTGAGCAGACGCACATCCGGAAGGGACCACTCCGGGCCAAACCAACCATAAAATGACACGTATGCAGAGAGAGAGAGAGAGAGAGCATTTGGTTTTGAATCGCATCATAATCATCATCCCATTTACGAACGCAGATGATAATATGCGTGAGACCCAAAAACGTGATTACAGGTTGTATCAGATCAGACCCTAGCAATACTATATATATACGTCTACGTATGGAATAGTACATGAATAAAGACAAAAAATGAGGGTGTGTTTCCGGTAATGAAAAATTTGGTAGATTTTTATTTGAGGTTAAGAAATTGTCAAGCGTTTCCGATAGTGAATAAGTTATTGAGAAATGTCAAGTTGCCTTCGGTAGTAAATAAATTATTGAGAAATGTCAAGTTGTCTCCGGTAGTAAATAAGTTATTGATGAGTTCTTAAGTAGAGTTATTGTAACGAAAAAAGAATTTTTTGACAGCTTTTTGTTAGTGAAAACGAGATTGTGAAATATTAAAAAAAATTTGTTAATGAAAACGAGATGATAAAATAAGTTAAGTTTTTAATTTTTTTTTTTTTAATGAAAACGGGGCCGGAGTGCAAAATACTAGTGAAGTACGTACTACACTCCAAAAGGAGATTGTGAATAAGGTCCCGTTCCAGAAACCTTCTTAAAAAATAAGCAGCTTATTTCACATTTTCAAACTAAAAAATAAAATAAATGAAAAATAATTTTTAAATTTTTTTTGCCTTGTATAAAAGATCTCATCGAGATCTTCCAAACAAGATCCATATTGCATATTTTTAGATTTCAATAAACCTATAATTTTTGAACTTGAAATTGCCTTCTTAAAAAATAAAAACTTATTTTAGGTTCCGGAACGGAACCTAATTTCCCCTTGTGTATGCATGGCATTAGTGTATCGAAAAAATACTAAGTGTACCGATGCCAAGGGTACGGGGCACTGTTGGCTATCTGGGCTCACTCCAAAGTCTGCTGCACATGATTTGAGTCATTTATATTAATTTTAAAATTTTCGAGTTGCGTTGAAATAATCAGCTCATTCAGTTAATTGTGCTATTATCTGTCTAACTTTTCATCCAAAATTCAACTAATTTTGAAACTGAATTTAAAAATTGAAAAATTGGATCAAGTACTCAATATTATCCAATTGAGTTGATTATTTTGAAGGCACCTCGATAAGAGCTTTTTTAGAAATTACTAAGCGACACAAATCAATAGTGAGGGGCTTGCAATGGACTCCACACAATCATCAGTATCCATAGTCATGTTCAAAGTATATACGGGCAATTATCTAGCACCTTCAGAGTATCATGTGGCGTTGCCTACCTGGTATTCCAAACCATTTACGTTGCGACAAATTTTGGGGGTAAGAACATTTTATCATTCACTTTTGTTGAGTGATTGGAAGACAAGAAATGACCTACATTGTGTGGTGGATATCTTTTATTTGCAGAGAGTACCACATGACAATGGCACATGGTTTACTCCAAGAGTATTGAATAAGTGGCCAGTATATACAAATGCCAAAAATGATAAAACAACAAATACTTGAATACAAACTTACAAGATGTATGTGGCCCACACAAAGTACACCTCCTGGGTGCGTATTTCTGTGTGCAAGTATTTGTGGCGGTAACATTGTTGCTATGTGCGTATATGCATATGTATGCACGTATGAATATCAGGTAACATTGTTGCTATGTGCGTATATGCATATGTATGCACGTATGAATATCAGAACAGGGGCCTGTAGTTTGCTCACTACATGATGTATTGAATAATCGCAGCCGTCTATCTCAACAATCAACGGTTCAAATTTTAAAGAAACTCTTCCAGAATTGAGAAAACTCACTACACCCTGTAGTGAATTTGGCCCCCCGGATCGGATGAATATATGTCTAATCTAGCCGATCCATCGACAATCGTTAGTGAATCGGGGGGTGGGAGGGAGGGAACGCTAGGTATTAGAGTGTTCTCATCTCTGTTATGGAAACTTGATTTCAACTTGCAGCAACGGTATGATGTTTCTCTACAGATATGGTCATACGGCTCATGATTTACAGGCCTGAAGAAAAGGGTATGACGTTTCTCCACAGATATGGTCATATGGCTCATGATTTACAGGCCTGAAGAAAAGGTTCTGGATGATCTCAGGAAGTTCAAATCACATGTGATTGAATGTACTTCGAAGTCTTGAAAGAATAAACAGAACAAACAGATACTTCAAGCATCGCCAAGAAATCGTTCGTAAATTTTGTGTCTGAGTCACTGTAGCTCTTCAAGTGGTATATGTTATGACTAAATTCTAATGGTTGATGCCAGTCAGTGTCCGTAAAGTTGATTAATTTTGCCTTTTCTGATTTTGAATACCACGACTGTACCATACATTCTTGGTAATATCTGAACTTGCCTTCAGACACATGCAAATATGCAGTGCACAGGATAGTCTGGTGATTTTCGGTCCAGAGTTGGTACTTTTCAATTCACAGTATGTGTTGGTTTCGCGTTCACACACACACACACACACACACACACACACAGAGAGAGAGAGAGAGAGAGAGAATTGTCAAATTAAGTTCTTCCAAAACACAACCAGCAATTCATTGAGCTCCCACTGCTAAGACAGCGTTAGAAATTTTAACTGATACTACCAAAAAAGACATCCTTCTTCGACCAAATCATTCTCGGTTCATGGACAAGCAGAAATTAAACATAAACACCAGAAGCAAGGAGCAAGAACAAGGATCCAAAACCCTGCACAATAGCAACAAAGGTATCACGTCATAATGGATTGCTTAGGGTTTTTGAGCTCCTCGTAACCTGTGAATCCGCCCCAGACAGGGTAATATTGGACCTATCCGCAAACTATGTGAGACAGGGGCATTATCAACATAATTGAACAAATTTCCAGGTTTACAGTAACGCATTTTAGGTTATTAACGTGAAATACCACCAGACAAATTAAAAAAGCAGCTAACATACCAAGAAAACAGATGCAACAGCGCCAGTGGTGAGTTCCTTTGCCAGGCTGCGGTTTTTCCTTGAAGAGGTAGCTTCATAGCTGCAGTTACAAATGTAAATCCATCAGAAAGCACAACTTTGATAAAGGAGAAGCGATCAACCTCACTATTAGTAGGGGCAAAGCAGCCTTTATCAGTAGAGTTTTACAGAAATTCAAATACTTGTTGCATACTTATTTTAACTCCAACAGGCAAGGCCGATTCAAATTTCAAACACGAAGTCTCAGGTGGGGAAACAGTCCCAAAGCACAATTACACGAACAAAAAAAAAGGGAGAATGTTTGGGCCCACCAAGATTTTAAGCTATGTGCATTCGTATTATTCCAAAATATTTCCTAAGTTATTTATTTTTACCCTTCACATGCTTTAGTTTTGGGTAGAAAAGCAATAGCAACAATAATTGGCACACCTGAAATAAACCACCACACCCACAATAAGTGCAACGCCTACTACCAGGAAAAATTTTATTTACTTTGCAAACTTATAAGTATTGCCACACCAATTATCAGAAAAAGTCGGTGATGAATTCCCTTCACAATTCCCTAGCTCTCTCTCAAGTGTAACGTGCTTGACGGTGAATCCAAAACGTAAACGCCATGAGATGAAGTGTGTGCACATACGTACAGTTTGCCATCCTTCTAGTATAATAGCAATTGGACAATCATGAAATTATACAGGGTAGCACACCCATATTATAAGATTTTGCACCAGAAGTTAGAATCATGGATCCATAATCATGATCCAATTACGTGTACACACAGGTATAGTTTGCCATCCTTCTAGCATAATAGTAATCGAGCAAACCTGAAATTATGAGGATTTGCAACGGCCTCTTTGCGTCCAACCAATACACATGTTATTGAAACAGCATAGACTATTTTATTTAACAGCCTCTTTGCCGCCTCCTTACTTCACGTTACAAAATCCTACCCACAATACCTCCCACTTACCCAAACTACCACCAGCATCTCCCTGGCTGACTCAGCCCCTTCATCTCAATGTGCAACACGACAATAGAGACTTTGACCCTTTCATCTCTGGCTTTTCACCCTACTCCCACTCCAACAAAACTTGGATCCCAGCCAATCGTAAACAACCAAAATGAGAGAGAAAAAGGGAGCACAAAGAGGAAGGCAATTAAAATGGACTTCGCCATTTTCTTCCCATTTTCCTTTTGAAGCCAAAGAAGTCTTTTCCTAGTAGTTTTCTTTCAATTTTTTCTACAATCAGACGAGAAAGTAATCCATTTTCTTCACAATTTCCCTCTTAAACATTTTCTCTTCTCTCTTTTCTTTACCACATGTTCCCAACAAACCCTCAATATATGGGTGAGCCCAAAAAATGTTCTCCCATTCCGATACAGAACAACAATAACAACAACAACAGAACCCATTCCCATTCCGATACAGAACATGGATAGATATATGATGTTGAAAATTGGCTCGCGTTAGTCATTGTCAAAGGATAAAGACGCAAGTTGGAAGTTATCAAGTTCCAATCTTGGACCTTGGACTTGGCAGAAGCTTTTTCACGCTTTGGAAATCTTTGCTTTCAGTCTTTGACAAAGAAGATAGGGAGCATCTTTTGCTTTTCTTGTGTAGTATCTATAAATGGCAATGTAGATGGGTTTAGGAATAACAATGGAGATGAAAAATACAAGATTTGCATACTTGTGGTGAAACAAGTTGTTCTTTGGGTGGTGAGAGTGGGTGTACAAGGGGCTGGTTATGTAATTTAGCATAAGCATTTTACTTGTACTCGTTATTCTCATGTAGTAAAAAGAACGGATCTCTCCCGCGGATGTAAGTTGTTTTTGGCCAAACCATGCAAAATCTTGTCTTTTGTAGTCATTTTGACGCAGCGGAAATAACAAATAGATTAGTTGCGTACTAATCAAACGAATGATAAGTACTCGTAGCCACGAGCAGTTCTTGAATCCTCAAGAGAAAAGACAAAGTCTGAATATTATTGATTGAAAAAACTGCATAAACCCTAAGTTACAAACCTATTTATAGGCCGAAACCCTAAAAATAAACTAGGAAATTAAAAAGTCCCAAGATTTGGGGCTTTTCCTAAAATTGAAAACGGGAAAGAAAAACAAGACTTTCCCAAAAAGAATCAACTGAAAAGGAAATACGATCTAAGAGTTATTAACGAAACAAATGTTTCCTAAAACGGCAAAATAACGCAATTGAAAGCCTAAACGAATGAATTAGGCCGGAAAACACCGTTCATCATCAACCTTTAGGGTTAATGAGTATGGACCGGAGCGCGAAAATAAGTCAGCCCACCAAGTTTGGGCCCAATCCGAGCTCGTCCGAAAGTTGCCAAATTGAGTAATTTGCAATTAAACAACGTTTGGGCTTCCGAGGCTTCGACCGGTCCAATT
The DNA here is from genome assembly GCA_014282245.1 of Rhododendron simsii. Taxonomy (NCBI): domain Eukaryota; kingdom Viridiplantae; phylum Streptophyta; class Magnoliopsida; order Ericales; family Ericaceae; genus Rhododendron; species Rhododendron simsii. Next base: position 35,411,039 of record CM024955.1, on the reverse strand, counting down.
GATCATGAAATTGGGCCTCCACGCGTTCTACATCAGTCCCCTCTTCTTTGAAAGAACTCGACCCCGAGTTCAAATCTGGATAAAGTGGCTCCTCAGCATAGTACTCAAACAGATCAGCAACATTGAAAACCTTAGAAATCTTCATAGTCTCAGGCAGATCAATTACATAAGCATTGTCACCAATTTTTTTCACAACCTTGTACGGACCATACTTCCTTGGTTTCAACTTATTGTAGGTTCCCACAGGAAACCTCTCCTTTCGCAAAAAGACCATAACAGAATCACCCTCCTGAAACAATTTCTCACGCCTGTGTTTATCAGCAGCTCGCTTGTACTTTGCATTCGTTTCAGCCAACCTTTGTTTCACCTGCTCTTGCACCTCTTGAGCTTGCTTAGCCATTGCTTCAGCTGCAATACTAACCCCAGGCCCTCGTGAAAACTGAACCAAATCTACCACATGCTTTGGAGGGGTCACATATACCAAAGAAAAAGGTGATTTTCCTGTGGCACTGTGAACTGCGCTATTGAAAGCAAACTCAGCCTGCGGTAGAGCAAAATCCCACTGTTTCGGCTTGTCCCCACAAATACTGCGAATCAAACTTCCCAAACTTCGATTAGTTACCTCAGTTTGGCCATCCGTTTGTGGATGTGCAGTGGAGCTCCTTTTCAGCGACGTACCAAACATCTTCCACAAAGTCACCCAAAAATGGCTAAGAAACTTCACATCACGATCAGAAGTAATGGACTGTGGCACCCCATGCAAACGCACCACCTCACGAAAAAACAAACGAGCCACATGAGAAGCGTCGGATGTTTTTCGACAAGCAATAAAGTGCACCATCTTCGAAACCCTGTCTACTACCACAAACACAGAATCTACTCCTCGTTGAGTACGAGGCAGACCCAACACGAAATCCATCGACAAGTCCTCCCAGATGCTATTAGGAACAGGTAGAGGCGTGTAAAGACCAGTATTTTGGGACTGACCCTTAGACACCTGACAAATGTAGCATTTTCTCACAAAATTTCCAGCATCTCGCTTCAACTGAGGCCAATAATACCGTTCCTCCAAACTGGCCACAGTTTTATCCCTCCCTAAGTGACCACTTAATCCTCCACCATGTAAGTCTCGGATTAAGCTTTCCCTTAAAGAAGACTTTGGAATACACAAGCGATTGCCTCGAAACAAAAACCCATCAGTGATATGAAAATCACTCATAGGCCGATTTTGCACACATACATCCCAAATCTCCTTAAAGTCATCATCCTCTGGGTACAACTCCTTTAGAAACTCAAAGCCCACAATGTTATGGGCCAAAGTCACCAATAGATCAGCTCGACGACTCAAAGCATCTGCCACACGATTTGTTACCCCAGACTTATGTCGAATAGTAAAAGGAAATTTCTGCAAAAACGTCGCCCAACGCACGTGCATACTATCCAACTTCTTTTGACTATTGATAAACTTCAGCGCCTGATGATCAGTATACAAAACAAACTCCCTTTGAATCAGGTAATGCTCCCAATGTTTGAGAGCACGCACCACAGCATAGAATTCTTGATCATACGTACTCCACTTCTGCCTTGCTTCACTTAACTTCTCACTAAAGAAAGCCACCGGTCTTTTTTCTTGGGACAGAACAGCCCCAATACCAATCCCACTAGCATCGCACTCAACTTCGAAAATCTTTTCAAAGCTAGGTAGTGCCAAAACCGGCGCGGTGCACAGCTTCTCCTTAATCACCATGAAGCTCTTCTCTGCTTCATCTCCCCATAAGAACTTTCCTTTCTTTAAACACTCAGTGATCGGTGCCACAATAGAACTGAAATTCCGAATAAAACGCCGATAGAAAGTGGCCAACCCATGGAAGCTTCGAACCTCAGTAACAGATTTCGGCGTAGGCCAGTCACGAATGGCTCGAACCTTATCTTCATCAACATGAATCCCATCAGAACTAACCACATAACCCAAGAACAATAAGCTATTAGTCAAGAAACTGCACTTCTTGAGTTGAATGTACAACTTATTTTCTTGCAGCACTATCAACACTTGGCGCACGTGCTCCACGTGTTCCTCCTCAGACTTACTATAGATCAGTATGTCGTCGAAATAAACGACGACAAACTTTCCAGTAAAAGGTCTCAAAATCTGATTCATAATCCGCATAAACGTGCTTGGCGCATTAGAAAGGCCGAACGGCATAACTAGCCACTCGTAAAGGCCATCCTTGGTTTTGAACGCTGTCTTCCACTCATCGCCTGGTCGGATTCGAATCTGATGGTACCCACTTCGCAGATCGATTTTTGAAAACCACTTCGACCCATACAACATATCCAGCATGTCATCCAAACGCGGAATAGGAAACCTGTACTTGATGGTAATCTTGTTAATAGCTCGACTATCAACACACATACGCCAACTACCATCCTTCTTTGGCGTTAACAAAGCAGGAACACCACAAGGACTCAGACTCTCTCGAATATGCCCTTTCTGCAATAGCTCTTCTACCTTTTCTCTCAAGATCTCATTTTCTTTAGGACTCATACGATAATGTGGTAAATTGGGCAGACTTGCCCCAGGCACCAAATCAATCTGATGCTGAATATCCCTCATGGGAGGGAGCTCATTAGGCACATCATCAGCAACCAACTCCTCAAACTGTTCCAGTAACGGTTGTATCTGTTTAGGCACTGAAATCACTGCCTCATTCACTCCATGCACAACTAACGATTTTACCACCATTGCATAAACCTGTTCAGACTCTTTCAAACCTGCAAGAAACTCAGCTTCGGAACTAGCAATGGTTAAAAACGAGGACCCCTCTGCTTTAGAAGGCTTGACAGACACCTTATAATTGGTGGGTACCATAACAACCTTATGGGACTCCCAATTAAAACAGTAAGTATTATCACGACCTTTATAAACAACGTCTACATCAAACTGCCAGGGCCTACCTAACAGCACATGACTAGCATCCATCTCAATAACATCACAAGTAACCTCAGCTCTATAAAATTTCCCAATTGAAAGAGGAAGTTTACAGATTTGAGTTACCTTCACCGTGGGGCCCTTTTTGATCCATCCAATGTTGTAAGGCGCAGGATGGGGTTCCGTTGGCAACTTCAAATGCTCTACTAGTCTCTTCGCCACAAAATTCTCGCAACTCCAGCTGTCCACAATCAAATCACAAACTTTCTGGTCGACTGAACAGCGCGACCGAAATATGTTGTGACGTTGGTTAGAATCCTCTGATTTTGGCGCGAACAGCACCCTTTGAACCACACAATTGACCCGCTCCCCATCTTCTTCGGCATAATCCACATCATCAGGATCATCCTCAGAACCTTCTTCCACAAGCCCTTCTTCTTCCACCAAGCCTACCTTTCGATCTGGGCATGCATTAGATAAGTGACCGGGTTTGCTACACCGAAAGCACTTGTCACCCCGCGGTTTGGCGTAAGGGTTCGGATCCTTGGCCACGTTCCTGTTATTGGAGCTACTGGCCGGATTAGCTCCTCCAAATTTAGAACCACCAGCAACTGCAACCTTCGGTTGGAACGCAGGCACTGTTGGTTGTTTCTCTCTCCCCTTATCAGCAGCAGGAACAAACGACTCTCGACGGTACCCTGAATTGGCTGGTCTCCGCTCCATCTGTTCGGCCTTAATCGCCAAGTTAAGGGCGTCGTCAACTTCCCACACTGGCTGCAATCCTATTTTCTCCTGAATTGAGGGCTTCAACCCGTTCATGTACCGTGCTACTCGCTGACTTTCAGTCTCACTCAGATTATTACGTTCTGAGAGTCGATTGAATTCAGTTGTGTAATCAAAAACAGACCTGGATCCCTGCGAACAGTTCTGGTATGACCGGAACAGATGTTGGTCATAGTCAGACGGCAAGAACCTCTCCATCATAAGCTGTTTCATTCTGCGCCATGTTGCCACAGACTCCTTCCCTTGCCTCCGCCGTCTCGATTGCAATTGGTCCCACCAAACTGCAGCGCCGCTCTTTAGTTTATAAGCGACCATCTTCACTTGTTTTGACTCGGGGACCTCCATCATATTAAGGCACCTATCGACCTCTGAAATCCAGTCAAGAAACTCCTCCATCTGTAAATTACCGTTGAACGTGGGAAGGTCCACCTTCATGCGGTAATCATTGAACCTATGTTGTTGTCGCCCGACGGGACGGTCTTCTGGTTCTTCATTATCCTCAGGTTCAAATTCTTCGCTCTCAGCATCATGTATTACCATCTGATGACGACCGGTTGCGCCTCGGGCAAATCCTCCGGCACGATTCCGATCTTGGTTACGAGGTTGGCGATGGGCAAATCCCACCGCGCGATCCCCATCAACCCTCTCTGGCCTTTGGCGGATTTGTAGAGTCATCTCCTGCAGCATCTCACGGATCTCAGCGAACTGAGCGTGGGTATCCTGTCGGATACCTGTCAACTGTGCTTGTTGATCCTCTACCACCTTCCGTAGGTCAGTAAGCCCACGACCAACGTCAATGGGTGTGTCTTCTTCTGTGTTTCGTGCCATCGAACCAGGCAAAGCCTTGCTCTGATACCACTTGACGCAGCGGAAATAACAAATAGATTAGTTGCGTACTAATCAAACGAATGATAAGTACTCGTAGCCACGAGCAGTTCTTGAATCCTCAAGAGAAAAGACAAAGTCTGAATATTATTGATTGAAAAAACTGCATAAACCCTAAGTTACAAACCTATTTATAGGCCGAAACCCTAAAAATAAACTAGGAAATTAAAAAGTCCCAAGATTTGGGGCTTTTCCTAAAATTGAAAACGGGAAAGAAAAACAAGACTTTCCCAAAAAGAATCAACTGAAAAGGAAATACGATCTAAGAGTTATTAACGAAACAAATGTTTCCTAAAACGGCAAAATAACGCAATTGAAAGCCTAAACGAATGAATTAGGCCGGAAAACACCGTTCATCATCAACCTTTAGGGTTAATGAGTATGGACCGGAGCGCGAAAATAAGTCAGCCCACCAAGTTTGGGCCCAATCCGAGCTCGTCCAAAAGTTGCCAAATTGAGTAATTTGCAATTAAACAACGTTTGGGCTTCCGAGGCTTCGACCGGTCCAATTGATCATGAAATTGGGCCTCCACGCGTTCTACATCACATTTATCTGTTGTCGTTGCGAATTACTACTTTCTTTCTGAATCCCGCCCTTGGTTTGCTTCCGCTAAAATCCCAACAGAACTCGTGTCCATTGGACGATTTCGTGATTGAAACTATCCAATTAGCCTATACTATCAAAACTAAAGCCTAGATGAATGTCTCTACTAAAAGGAACTAAAATCTTCCTACACACGCGGCATTTACTCCGTTAATTCTTCAAAGCGGCCAATACCCAATAACAAATAAATAAAAACAAGTTCATATCATCCAAACCCAATTTATCAGTCTTTTTAACTGTTTGGAGAGATCAGATGACTTACATGAAGAAAGAAGCGGTGACGACGAGGCCGATCGCGAGCATGAAAACGGCTAGGGTTGGGTACCACTCGTCGGGGACGGGACTCGATATGGGTTTCACTGACTGACCCTGTTTCAATTCCAAATGGAAAACACAGAGTGCGAAGATCAGAAAGCAGGAACTAAAAACTGAAACGAAATTGAAGAAAAAGTGGAGAGATTTGGTACCATTTTCCAGATCTTCGATCGGCTTCTCTGTTGTCAGAAAGACTATCAACGCTCGAGAGAAAAGTCCTCAAGAATATGTGTATGACTTTATGATGATTCAGTACGGCGACGCTACATGTAGATTGGTGCTTTCTCTCGCATCCCTGGCCGTTGTATACACGCGAATGTGGGCAGAAGAACTTTGGCCGTTCGATAAGTTGATTTCGGGCTTCTTTTTTGGTTTTTTTTGGCTAAATAAGTCAATTGACGTAGTATTTTTTCCCCCTAATTTAAATTTTTCCGCACTTATTAATCTTTTGTCAAATTTTTTTAAATTATTATGTTGTCATAAGGAGAATCTAAAAATTAAAAATTTACAATTGAAATTTAATTTTTTTAATAAAGACGAAAAAAATTACTTCTCCGATTCCTCTCGTCAAGTCGAACCAATAATCTATAAAAAAAATTGACGCACAATTGACAAATGCAAAAAAAAAATTTGAATAAGAACAAAAAATAAGTTAGCCAAAAAGCCCCTTCGTCCCCTTGTGTTGCTTTTGGTTATTTTTAGGAAATTAATTTTCACACTCTCTTTTTATCCGAGTGCACTCAATTTTTTGTTTTGCAGTGATGTGAAAATCAATAATTACCCTTTCAAGTGTGAAAGGCAAAATATATAAAAAGTAGTTTTGTAATTCCATATCACTAAAAAAAAGGGCGCACTTTAAAAAAAAGGGGGGTGATCCTGATCTCATGACCTAAATTGGAATAAATAACCAATTGGAGTATTAAAAAGTTATTGCCGGCATTCAAGTTGAAACGATCTTAACCAGGCTTTTAATGAGCTGAATACAAATCCAACTCGGGTAACTTCATTTTTGTTTTAACATTAGAAGTTATCGGGCCAAGTAGTAGGTTGTTCAAAATTAATTTGGATACCCAGTAAACTCAAATGTGTGTTCGAGCATTATTCGTTTACCAAACAAACCGATCTTTGAATTAATTTGCAGCGAATGGAACACGAATCGAGGTCTACCTAGCTTGATTCATTTAACCGCCCTAATTAGCTTTCTGAGCTTTATTCCCTGTGAGTCTGTGACCTCCAAAGTTTTTCCTTCTCTCTTTTTTTCACTAAGGTGCATGTCGGCAAGACAATGAAAATTACAGAGAAAACTCGAAACTGATGATAAAAACATTGCCTCAATATTTACAACTACTACGAAAAGAGAAGCAGTTCAATATCACAACCTGTAGTCCTGTACATTTCCTCAGAAAAAGAAAAATCTCACCTCATCAATCATAAGCAAAAACAAAATAATTCTTGATGCCACTATCCGAAAAATGCGCACCGTCTTCTTATTCTTGTTTGTATGGCCAACTTGGAAGCTCAGTCGAATTGCGGTGATCAAGATCAAGAAAGTCGCTTCCCGTATCACTCAATACTTATTGTGTCACTTCATTGTGTGCTTCGCAGAATTTCTCAGCATTCAAATGTTACCCCAACAAAATTTGTTAACCATCCGTCAAACAACTTCACGTCTTCACCAGTTTCAATCCTAGAAAATAATCCGTCTTCATCGGTGGCCCTTGTGCTTGCACTCACTTGGAAGTTGAAGAAGTCCTAAGAAATTACAGGTGAAATTGGATTCAACAAGACTCTGGGGATTTTGGATTTATGAAGGGCTTTGGAGAGGCAAAAGAAAAAGAAAGAAAGGAATTCATGATTTTCCCTGTGGGTTCCATACCCCTCCACAAATCCAAGATCCAAACACGAGAGACTTGCAGAAACATTCAGGAGGACCCAGGCCATAACCCGAAGAACACCCCATGCTCGCTCACGGTGCCCCCAGACAATCTCCTCATTTTCTGCCAGAGCTTCCTCCGCCTTCCACTCCTCAGGGGACCCGAACTCGAGTGCCTCCGAAACGACTCAGATCTCAGAAGCATTCTAGACGAACCAAACAAATCTGACGTTGAACTTCCCCTCTCAACATCAGATCCATAACCATAGTTGGAAACCGGGGAATGGTTTTGTAAAGGATCTATCAACTGTCCTGAATTGGCACTGATCCTGGCATCCATATCAGCGGAAAGATCCTCTTGGCTACAACTTCTTGACCCGAATTCCTTAGTATCATCACTCTCATTACACACTAGTTTCAATGCTTGAACAACCTCACCCATAAAAGGTCGGTGTGATACCTCCGGTTGCACGCACATCGAAGCAATAGCCGCTACTTTGGCAATGCTATCAAAGGGGAAATCGGGTCCCAAAGACGGGTCTATGATAGATTCTAACGCTTCTTTGCTCGTGAGTAGTGAACGGGCCCATGAGACTAAGTTTTCTTGACCAGGTGGCTGAGACATGTCAACTGGTTTTCTGCCCGTTAGGAGCTCAAGGAGGACTACTCCATAGCTGTAAACATCACTCTTCACGAGAAGATGACCGGTCATTGCATACTCAGGAGCCACATATCTGTTTGGGAAAATAGGTATAGATTAGTGTATGATCATGTGGAATCACAACACATCCGTATTATGAAGCAAGAGCCACAGAGAATTCACAACGTTTCTGAAAGAGTAAGTGAATGGCCTTAGATCCTGGTAGGAAATGTTTGACCACCAAACTATGACAGTTTGACCGGTTAAGGAATCATGAATTTTGCATTCCACATTTCCTCAGAAGATGTTTAATTACCATTTCCTTCTCAAATACTGCCAATGGTAGCAAGGAGCAACTGTGGTTGCTCAGTTAGTGAATCATTGTAAAGAGAAATCAACAGGATACAGAACCATAAGAAAGTCACGGGCGTTGTATAGAATGTCTGAAACCATCGTGGTGTTGCTATGAGGGGTGTATCCTAACAAACCCTAAATTAAAAGACCTAGTCATTTGTGGTTTTTCCTTGTTATGAGAATTCACGGTGAGAAGATATGCAAATGTTTTGCAGTGAATTTAAGAATGATTGTGGTGGGGGCAAATGGTGTGCATTGTATCCTCCCCCTCATTTTTTATGGTAGATTTTGAACTGTCACAATAGAACTACTTAGTCCTACCACATCAAAATCCGAGGTTAAGAATCAGAGACTATATCTTGCTGTCCATCAGGTCTGATGTATCAAAAGGAGCAGAGCCTATGAGGAAGACAACCTAAAACTAAGCTAAGCAAAAAGTTAAATACACAAAAGGGATAAAAATTAAGGCAAAAAGAGTTTTAAGTTCAGAGAAACCAAATACACGCCAAATCAGATAGGAAAATACCCAAAAGTTCCCATGACACGTGTAGAAATGTGCCTGTTATCTCCATCCAATGCAGTTCGAGCCAAGCCAAAGTCGGACACTTTTGGTGTAAAATCATGTTCCAACAAGATGTTGCTTGACTTGAAGTCCCTATGTATGACTCTGGGACTTGAATCTTCATGCAAATATGCTAGACCCCTAGCCGCTCCTAGTGCTATCTTCACCCGTGAGCCCCAATCAAGTGGAGCAGTTGCCCTATCATCGCCTGAGAGCAAGCAAAATATGTTCAAGTATACCCACTTACAGAGAGTTAGAATGGAACTGTAAGAATCTAAATACAACGGCTTTGTTTCTTACGGATTAAAGAATCAGATTGGACTACAAATTTGAAGGAAACCCATATCCTGTGAGTGGTAAGAATTTTGTGGTCCGGTTTAAATATCCACAAAACATGTGATATACAATACCATGGGACTGTGGTGTACTATGAATTCACACACTACTAGTCCAATGTGATTACGTATCCCATGAGATCATACATCTTTCACAATTAAACCGGTCAAAAGAATAAGGCCAATAAGATCAATTTTGTACCATGTAGATGAGATTCAACGCTGCCATTTGGAATGAGTTCGTAAACTAGGCATCGACTTCGTTCCTCTGTGCATATCCCAATCAACTTCACCAAGTTTCTGTGGTGAAGACGGCTAAGCATTTCGACTTCGGCCAAGAACTCACGACCACCCTGCTGATCGTCTCTCTTAAGAACCTTGACAGCTACTTTTGTCCCATCTTCAAGAACACCATTATATACACGACCAAAACCACCTTCACCTAGTATTTTTGAGGCATTGAAGTTATCGGTGGCTTTCTTTAAGTTGCTTGAACTGAAAGTCTTAGCAGATCCAGTGTAAGTTGCAATACTAGACACAAAAGATGGTGAAGCAGAAGTAGGCCCACTCCCAAACATAGAAGCAGTAATCCCTGCAATAAATATACTTTCGAACCTTGAAACCGTCGGTAGTAACAAATTAACCAGCGGCTATATTCCAGAAATAATACTACGAGAACACTTCATTTAACTACTTTTGGTAATGACAATTGTTTTCATCATTCTCCAGATCAAAAGTCACCGTATTGCAACCAATTTTTAGCAGTTACGCGGAGAGATTTCCATCCTTTTACGCGTCTTTATGTAGTCTTGCATGATATATCTATTTAGGCAATACATTATGTTACAGAGTCCAATTCTTCACCTGGATTTGTGACAGTAATCATGTATATTACCTGATGGCTTTGACAGGGAAGGTAAAGTGGGCTGAGTTGAATCCTGTTGGCAGTCCCTATGTCTGAAAAGCAACACCCAAGCAACTGCACAACATAAAATCACGGCCGTAGAGGCTGACAAAACTATGATGGCCACGACACTGCCACTAAGGCCATTTTTATGCTTCCGCCTCCCAACATCAACCCCTAGGGGATGTATGGTCCTTCCATTATTGTCATGTCCAGAATATGGTGCACCATCTATAACACTAATGCTAGAAGGTGGAGAGGGTGGAAGACCTGTAAGACTTTTAGTAATTAACAATTAGCAAACTAATAATGCAGAAATAAATCAAGGAAAATGAAGGCTAATTCAAATACCTGGGTAACGCACGTATAATATTTCAAAATTTCCAAGGGAAGTACTTATTGCTACTTGTTTCTGCCAGAATCTCTGAAATATCAAATATGCTGTAGTGTTGTCGAATCTTTCTTCAAGAGGTACCAAGTCAATGAGGACAATCGTCTTCTCTGGATCTTGGCTAGCTGCATTTGCTCCCATGATGCGAACTTGACTTTGTTTCACAAAGACCCCAACAGCAATTTCCTCAGCAAGTTCTGATACCAAAGGGAAGAACGTATACAATGCCACATTCAGGCGCAGTCCAACTTGCATGGGCAACACGCAGCCACAGGGCGATCCAGGAGGAGTATTTGTCAGTGGATCCACACATGCTAGGTATGAACAATCTACAAATTGGATAGAACTGTACTTTAGGGTTCTGCTGTAAATCAGAAACTAAATATCGGCAACCAATAAGAAAATACTGGACATAATAAAGTGAGAGAACTTGTGTACCTTCATTAGGAGGTGGAGGTGGTAGCGCGCGAATTGGAGGAGAGATTGGCATCTTTGGATTCCTCGGCAAAGATCCAGAAGGAGAAATTTTAGGGAAAAGGTAGGGCACTAGCGATACAAGCATGACCAATGGATAACCAATTAGAAAGTAAATGATAAAGAAAATTGGAATAACTTGTGTCTCTTTTAACCATCAGTAAAAGGACAAGAAAGAAGATTTTCTTACTGTTAGTTTGTCCAGATGGAGCTGTTGGATATGGTGCAGGTACAGGTGCAGGTGAAACATGACTCTCTGGCGAAGGAAGGGGAGAGTCCAATGGGAAGACAGAATAACATGCCATGTAAGAGCAATGTCAGGGTTAGGAAACATCACTTTAGCGCATAGGTCTCATGAGATGAAATTTCACAAGAGTTTATATACCTCGATTCATGGGTGGAGGGGCATGGTCTCTTTGCCTACTCTTTGGAGGTGATTTGAGAGGATGTGAAGGAGCTGGAGCGAAGCTAGGACCTTTACACAATATTAAAATCAAGGATTATGGAAAAGAACTTAGTGACATATGTACTAGTTCAAACACAAATAGAAAAATGGTGGCATGAATTAAAACCAATATCCAACCTCGCTGACTTGAAGCAGGCGGAGGAAGCAAAAGTGATGATGGAGCAGGATTGGGGATGTTATCCTTTGCATGATGAAGCTTGTGATTTGAGGTTGGAGGTAATGCAGGAGAATCAGACTCTACATTTGGAGGAGGAGACATCGGAGTTGAAAGAGGAGGAACAGAATTGTTAAAATGCCTCGGGGCTTTGTGCACGGAAGGAGCTGCAACAAGAAAAGAACCAGGTAAGCTGGCATTGATGGCAATGTCAGTGACATCTAAAACCAATCTGTACGACAAGAAATACACAGCTTCCAAACATACCGTTTTGGGGGGAACGGTTCACTGGAGAAAATTGATTGGGTGTTTCATTTGGAGGTGCACCAACTGGGATGCCAGCACTTTTCCGCGTGGCGCTTGGTGTAGGAGTTAATACAGGAGAATTATCAGGTTCTGAAAAACATGTTCATCTCAATTATATCCAAATCAGTCTAGTGGTAGTGAAATTCCACAAAGATGAAAAACAGAGATGAGGTGGTCAAAGTTTGATATCTACACTAACTTATAAACATATAGCACCAATTTAAAAATGAATGCACTTGAAGGAAATAGACAACATAAATTCTAGAAGCACAACAGTACCAATCCAGTAGTTATTCAGAAACAAGATCAACAGATTGATTTTGATATAGTTTTCACAGCTTCCGGATTATAGTTGACTCAACTCAACAAACCCAATTCTAACTACTTGGAGCTGGCAAATTTTTTTATTCTATTATAACACTATCAAGGGCTATCTGTTATGGGTGAAAACCGTGAAATCCATCAGAAACAGATCATTTCTCCAGTGTCAACCATGGTTAGAGGCTTAGAGCCACATATGTATGAGCACAAACGTGAAGATAGGATAGATAAATCGACACATGGAATTCTGAAAGGAAAACGATAGCTGACATTCAGAAAAAATAAGATGGATATTTCAACAATTTTCTAAAGAACAGGTTTTATTTTTCTTGATTTCTGTGTATCAAAGGACTCCTAATGACTTCATCGAAATATTCTGCATTCTTAGCAGAACTTGCACAAGAAAAGAAGGTTGTTTCTACAGCCGTATACTTCCATCATAATTGGACCCTATAATTTTCCTTCTATAGGTTCTTACTTTTTCGTTTTTTGGGACTGGAAGAGGAGGCCTGATTCCAAAGTATTTGATTGGACACATATCAGCAAGTATAAAGAAAGTATCTATATCCTACACAATTACTATGTAGATGTGACTCCTTCACAGAACTGAATGATGTAGAACATAGTGCAGCCAAGTTACAAGAATGCTTTAAATTCCCGCAATCATTTCATTGTACCCAAAGAAGCTAGTCGGAAGGCATACAAAGGGATTAGATGTTACTAACAAATTGAACTGCTATAAATTCACATTTAGTTGAAGATAAAGACTTTCATGATCACAACCCAAAACAATTTTTTCCAAAAACTTTAAGTAAATAAAGTTTATTATATAAGATTATACCTGGTAAATGAGATGGAGGTTCCATGGGGATTGGAGGGGGACTGGTAGGTGAAATTGGCAGCAATTTGGTTGGAGGTGATGCAACGGGCACTACTTTATATCAACAGAAGAAAAAGTGTCAGGTATAATTTCAACCAGAGATATTCTTCATAGAGAGATCACATTAACCCAAAATGGAATAGTGAGTACCAGGAAAATTCGATGGTGGTGCTCCAGGCATAATTGGCTCCCTGGGTGGCGGTGGATTTTGTGGTAGTTCCTTTGGTGGTGATGTAGTTGGTCCTGTGATTGTATACAGTATCAACTGGTATAATTTAGAATCAACCTTAAATGCAAGAGACGTTACAGCAAAATCACATAAATCACGTACCCGGAACGCTCGGCACGGACAGATGAGCATTACTGTCCGGTGCTTTGTTTTGACGAGAACTTGGTGGCATGGATCCTGGCACAATGGGGTAGAAGGATGGTGGATTTTCTGGAGATTTCATTGGAGGTAATGTAGCTGGTTATCCATAATGAAACAAAACACGCATTTTAGGACCAATTCAACCACAAATAGTTCATTATCAACATAACACCACATTCAGCTATATACCTGGAGCAACTGGCGAAGTGACAGGAGTCTTCTTTTTTGGTTCCTTTGTTCCAGGAACACTCGGTGGTAGTGATGGTACAACTCCATGATCAGTTAATGGTGGAGGAATAGAACTTTGTGGCGGAAATACTGTAGGAGTACTTGGTGACAAAGATGGTGCAACCCCTTTGATCGGTTGGGGTTCTGGGGGTGACACAAGGGGTGCTAGCACAGGTGGCGGGTGTAAAACTGATCCCAACTTTTCAAATCAGAGTTGGATGAATGTTATTAAGGCAAATGGACATACCAGTATGACGGAATCTTACCGTGAGGTTGGGATGCTGGACTAGGTGCATTGCTTCTATTTGCTTGATCAGGGGGTCCTTCTTTGATAGGAGGAATTGTATAAAAAGTTGCTGGAGATGGGGAAATGATGTATCCTGACAATAACCACAATGCTAATGGTTCGCTGACATAACTTGTTGGAAATATAAAATTTGCAAATTGTGGAAAGTACTGAGTTAGACATTGAGGAAGACTCGTTTCACTAAATGGGTACGTTCCATGCCTCGTTCCTTCGTTTTGAAGGATACACATCCTGGTTTCTTTACTTAGCCCAATTCTATCATGAATATAAGAGAGGACCTTTTCTGCTTCCACTGGAGTTTAACAATCTATTAACTTCTCTGTCGGTAACTAGTGTTCTGGAAGAAGGGAGAAGGCGGGGAAAGGTTGTTTATGCAACACATAAATTGGGGAAGACAAACCATTATGGACAAGCAAATTTTGCAAACAGGCTGAGTAGCTAATCTAACAGAAACTGCATAACAAATCCACGTCTTCAAATATGGCTAGCGGCAGCTTCCCAAAAAGACTTAGGGAACCGCCAACACTCCTGGAAGTTCAGATTAAGGTTCCAAAAGACACATTTCTCATAGACACCTCAAAGAAAAGAATTGCTGGATGAAGTTTGAGTAACTTAATGCATCGAAAAACCCCAGAAAAACAAATATATTGAAGAACGTAATCAACAAAAACGACATCTACCTTGACTGTCAAATCCCCCGCGAATTAGTCAAAAGACTCAAAACAGACTCTTTATATATTCACTGAGCACATATCCACATGTTTCCCATAAAGTGTAAATCATAGCTAAATTGGCAATATACAATTTGACATACCCAGATCACCAACTTCTTGTTCAATTCACAAACATAGCAACAATCAAAAGAAATCAACACACCACAGTGGAATTTGACAAAATAATCCCGGTTTAATCCTTATAACTTAAAACACAGTTGAAATCAGTGGGAATCAAAGCAATCAAAACAGAATGTAAGAGTGAGCAAATATCAGCTGGTTCCCAAGAAATTGGATCACATATCCAGCATTGGCTAAACAGAATTTGGCAGTTAATACCAAAACCACCAAATAATCGTCCGAATATGCACACGCACAGAGACGCAATACAAGTAAAGAAATATCATCATACCCACAAGAAGCCGACCCCAATTCATTGGGACATAAAGCTCGGTTTGGTTTGGTTTAATTTGGTTATCGCACCCACAAGAAAATTCTCACAAAAAAAACAAAAAAAAAACAACTTTGGTTGATTAACTTATGATGAAAAAATACTGAGAACAAAATAATCACCTGTAGATCCTTGAACCACCAAAGCAACCGCAATGGCGAAGAGCTTCACCGCCAGCAAATTCAATTGCAGACCCATTACACTAGACCCCAAAACTCTCGCAATCCCAACCTCCTCGAGTATATGAAGCAAGAACTATTAAAAACAGTAGTCAAATAAAGAACAAATAAATAGATTGATGACTTGAAGCAAAAACAAAAGGGTGGGGGGGCAGGTTAAGATTAAACAAGACCCACAAATAGTGAGAAACAAGCAACCGAGGAGCAGGAGGGGTAGTTTATTGAAAACCCAGTAGGAGGAGGGGTAGTTTATTGAAATAACCCCAAACGGGTTTCTCGATAGGAACTAGGAAGCCAAACCCATAATTTGTTGTGGGTCTGAGCTCTGGAAGTTGCAGAGGATTGAGGTAATAGCCATGCTAGATTGATAGAGACGTTTCTATTGGGCATGTGAGTGAATGGAGGGTGTAATAGGGAATCAATTCACCAGCTACGAAAAAACAGGAAGGGACAAACAAACAAACAAGCGAACACTCACAGTAGTAACTGACAGACGCAGGTTTTTATTTTTGTGGGGCATGGAGTTGGAAAAGAAGGTGAAAGAAAATTACTTTGAGAGTTTTTTTTTTTTTTTTTTTCCTGATCCGCAATACTTTGAAAGTTTCCGAACCGATTTACACACAGCTCAATTAATTTTTTCTTTCGTTCGGTCAAAGACAAGTCATCCAAGCTGAGATTAGAAAATTCAAAAAATAATAATTTCTTAATCCCAAAAATTGAATTCTGATCAATTGAGTGGGGGATAAAACTCATTAACCAACCAGACTAACCCTAGTCACTTTTGTATGACCAACCCTGGTCAATATTTATTGTTATTTTCTTATCATGGGAGTAACATCCATAGAAAATGACCTTTCACACTTTCTTTGCATTTGCAATTTATTTTTTAGAATATGCTTTTGTGTAAAGATATAATAAGATTTGTCTTTTCTAGCATACGGATTTCCCCACTCTTTCTTTCTATTTTTTTTTTTTTTTGTCTTTAATAGTATACATTTACAATATTATCCTCTCATTAATCATTTTTCAATAAATTTACCCGAATAGAAGAAAAAAAAAAAAAAAAAGGTGTGCAGATAACAAAATATGGAGTGCATAAAAAAGCGAGGGATTAGGAATCAATAAATTAAAGGATAACATGTTTTTATACATGTTACAGCCAAAAAAAAAAACATTGCATATGTAAAGTGTCGGCGTAAATAAAAGTTATTTTCGTCACCCTTTTTCATTGTCTATTACTGTAATCCGATTTCCATGGCACACACATCAAGTAGTTTGGTCATGTTTTTGAAAGTGTTTTCAAAAGTGAAAAATAAAAAAGCTAGCTATTTTCGGGGGCGGCTCCACCTATGTGTTAAGGGGTTTAAGAGAATTCACTGGACTTGAAAATGCATTAAAAATTTGTACACTGTATTTGTTACATATAATTTGATTTTTCTTTCATACTTTTTCGTATTGTCAACACTGAATTGTTCATGAATAGTTAAAGAAAAAAAATTTTCACTTCAATTTGTGAGTATGTAAATAATATAACGCAACAAAACAAAATAAATCAAGCACAATTCATTTTCAATCATAATATATATATATATATAAATATATATTTTATATAGAGCTTTGTATACAAATTTTTTTTATATTTTTGTCATCGCTGAACTAAAACTTTGAAGCCGTCATTGGCTATTTTGATTTTGTGTAGATACACAAATTAACTTTATTAGTAGTATATAGTAATCGATTGACGAGGAAGATTTAAATATTTATTAGTCTGGCCTTTTATTAGTCACTCACGTCACGCTTCTTCTGTTGAGTTTTTTTCCATCTTCCGCGCTACAGAATCTCTGTGAGATCTTAAAATACTCCAGACGAACTCAGCAGAGAGAGAGAGAGAGAGAGAGAGAGAGAGAGAGAGAGTTATTTTAATAGTTTTGGCTTGACTCAATTTACATCCTTATTGGTTTCAGTTGATGATGTTTGCCACATGAGCTAATTTGTGTGTGTGTGTGTGTGTGAGAGAGAGAGAGAAGGCATGTGTCAAACGGCATTTGACACCTCACCCTCTCTTGTTTTGCAAGCCGGAATTAGATTAACTTTTTTTTCTTAAATCAAATTAGATTGACTATTAAGTAGCAGGACGGTTCCGCAAACAACTAATTAAATATCTAAAAAAACACTCTAAATCTCAATCTCATAGTTTCTAATTGAATTTTTATGATCCGAACCATTCAATGTGTGTAGAATGTGATTTTGAATGGTGCTCGCGAGAAATTAGCAAAAAATATGACCGAAAATTGATTGTTTTGAGCAGTTTTTAATTGAACCGTTCATCAAATCTAAGCTAAAAACTGCTCAAATCAAACACTTTCCAATCTTTTTTTACTAATTTCTCGCTAGTTTCTTTAAAATCACGTTCTGATCACATTGAGCGGCTCAGATCATTAAAATTTGATATGGAACTATGAGGTGTTTTTTAGGTGTCTAATAAGTTGTTCCCGGAACCGCGCCGATTAAGCAGAGGTGGCAATTTGGATCAAGTAATATGATTTCATCCAAACCCATCAATTTATAATTAGCCCAAACCGACCCATATTTAAATATGGGTTTTAATTGGGCCAACCTAATAAACCCACTAATTTTATGGGTTTAAATGGATTGATAATGAGTTCAATTTAAAAAAAAAAAAAAACATGCCTCAGATTTAGAGAGAAATAGTAACTAAACTCTAAAGCTCATTCATCCAGTACTAGTTTGCCAACCAACCACCCCTACCCTTGAATCCTTCAACGCCTTTAATGAAAATTGTCTTTTGAATCTCATCACATGATCACTAGTCCTCCATTAATGAACATCACCACCAACAATTTTTAGGTGCCCGCTCGGCACATTCGGACCGTCCAATACACTATTGGACAGCTTGGATTAAAACTTTTTTTCTTCTCTCACCCTAACACTTTCTCTCTCATTTTTCTTTCTCCAAATTCGAACCGTCCGAAAACGTAATAGACAACTCAAATGCGCCAAGCGAACACCACGTGGTACCCACCAAGCAAAGAAAATTTTCCGCCTTGTCAAAATTACGTTACTGTTTGAAAATAGAAAAAAACCAATTCTTTAAGTATTTACGAGCATCTAATTGCTTCAAACCATCAATTGGGTTTGGATAAAAAAGTTAAAGTAATCTTTTGTTTATCTTTATTCAATTTTTTTTTTTTTTGCATTTGTTCATTTTTCGTCAAACTTTTGTGACTTATTAATTTATCTCGTCAAGAGGAATCAGAAAAGTAAAAAAAATTGCTCAAAACTCCTAATTTTTTGAATAAAGACAAACATAAATAAAAAGACCGTTCTTTTGAATAAAGACAAAAATTTATCTTGTCGTCGTTTATTTTCGCTTCCAAAAATTATGAGACAAACATAAAGTAAAATTGAATTTCGACAATTTTAAGCCTAAAATGGCTTTCAATAGTTGTTTTTTGAGGTGATCGACGGATTTTGTGTACAGTTGACGAGGTTTATTAAAAAATAAATAAAAATTCGAGGTCTTAGTTATATTTGAAAAAAAAGATAGAAAATGAAGGAAACGGGTCGGGTATGTCTTGACCCATATTTGATCCCGACCCGTTTCAACCCATTAATTATTGGCTCATATTTAACCCGCCCATATTTAACCCACAATCCGTTTCAAATCGTCCAAACCCGCCCATTTGCCGCTAAGACAAGAGTTGAATATCATATATATGGTACATCTAATAGGGAACTTCTCATATAAATAATTCCTCATCGATCGTTCATGTCATGTGGCAAAAAATAGGAATTGCTATGATTTCATTTGACGATCTGAACTGGTCATTCTGTAGGATTTGACGTGTTAATAATGCATTAATATACTAAAAATCAAATTGGTTAGACACCACAAATCTATTTGAACTAGTCATATTTGTCAAAGGAAACTAAACCACTTGAAGTTTCGAATGGACCATATATATATAAGCGCGAGTCGAGTCTATGAAATGTACAACTCAAAAATATTCGAAATATATTGTACTAGTTTGATTTCAACGTTACATGACGTACCACAAAATTAACATATCCAAAACTTTCAATAATTAAGATGGTCACACGTGCACACATATATATAAATATAATAATGACCCAAAAGTCTCTCCACATTTATTAAATTAAATCACTCTTTTTTTTCGCCAGAGCACCACCACCACATTTGTATATTTTCACTTAGTATTTCAAACCAACGAAGAATGGTGCACCCGTGGCTCCGAGCCACGTCTGTCCCTGAATAAACGGCACAATCGTGTAGGAAAGAGCCTCAGCCCGGTTGGTGATCACCTTGTGCCCCCTCCAGTTCACCCTCTTAGCGGTGGCAGCGCCCGGTCCCCGGTTGGCATACTCTGCGAAAAAGCAAGTGTTGAGGGCGAAATCCCCCTGCCAGGGCATCCACCCTGCGGGGTGGATCAGGTCCCCCAGCGTGGACTCCATGATCACGGCCCTGGAATACTCCTTCCAGGGCCGCCCCAGATACGTGGGGATCTGGAACCTCGCTGGGTACAACTTGCCCTCAGGCACAATGCGGCAGTTGTGGATCACGATGCCGGTGGTCTCCTTGGCGTAGCCGCGCCCGTGGGCGGTCACGGTGTTCTGCTGGTTGTCCATGGGCCTCCGGATGATGATGAGCGAGTTCTGGATGATGGTGGCGCCGTCGCCGAAGATGAAGTCGACCGTGCCGGAGATGACGCAGTTGCGGTAGAAGTTGCGGTGGGCTTGGGCGTACAATGTGTCTTGGTACCCGTCCATCCTGCAGTTGTAGAAGGCGGCCCTGTCGGATTGGACCCGGAGTGCCACCGCTTGGTGTCCTTCTGGCCCGGCTGTGTTTTGGAATCCCATTGCCTTTGCTATGAACCCGTCTCCAATTGCACCTACACAAGACATTTCCAATAAAAAAATATTCTTCCATGAATAAATGATCTCGGAAGCAGATGCAGAGTCAAAATTTGATTTGATTTTCCGATCTTATTGTCCGATAACAGGCCCCTTGAACAGCTCAGATGCGCTAGCGGACACCACGTGTTATCCGCTCAGCACTGAAATTTTTTTCCCAAGAGTGGGACCTGTTTGAAGAAGTATTTCCCAAAGTGGGACCCTTTAAAAATATATTTTGCTATATAGTATGTGGGAACTTTAAAAAGTTTGAAGAATTAAGGTAGTACTATAAAAGAGCAAACGATTAGTGAGAGTGAGAGAGACTAACTGAATGAGGCAGTCTTGAATGTTGAGACGCCACCGGCATTGCTTTTCCTTCCGGTGACCATTGTCTTCCTGGGTCCATCTCCATACATGAACACGTTCACTTGGTTCTTTTCCACTGTAATGTACTCATCGTAGATCCCTGCCTTCACGTAAATAACGTATCTCCCCTGCAGGTTCTTTGGGTAAGCCGCGAGCGCCGCCGCAATGGTCCTGAACTGCCCGCTCCCGTCCTTGGCCACCACCGCGTTGGGCCTTATGTTACTGCTCGGGCTCGCCTGCGCAAGCAGCTTCCTGTCTGCAGCTGAGAGCCACGTAGGGTACTGATCGGTACCCCCTGCGGTTTCATCGTATGCCTCGAGGAGGCGTCGTTGCTGAGAGCTTGCGTTGGTGATGCTGGTCGTGTTGATGAGGGGAATGTTGAACGCGGCCAGGATCTGGGAAATGGACGAGACGATGGACAGGGCGTTCTCGGTGAGCTGGGTGGCGTTGAGGAGCCCGTCCGACATCGCCTTCTGGAGATCGGTCTGCGTGAACCCGTCGAGGCATGTCTGCTGGTACGAGTACACGGCGCTCAGCCAGTTCATCAGCTCGGCCTCTCTATCGCTCATGGTGTGCAAGCTGCTGTCGCCCACCATCGAAAAGGAGGCCTGGAGCTCGTCGATCGCGTACTGCAGGAGCTCCTGACAATCCCCCACAGCCATCTTGTTCAAGGAATCGTTGGCTGCATTCCCGATAGCCGTAGTGTTCGATAACGCAGCTTTCACTGCGCTGACGGTGTACTGGAGGGCAGCCTGGAGGTAGTCCTTAGGGGTGGCGGATTGGTTGTTGGCGACCGCGCTGAGGCTGTCCACGCACGCCTGCTGGTGGTCCGTCGGGCTACAAATGGCGGAGACGGACTTTGATGTTGTCGATAAGACATCACCTTTGTTCGAATCGCCCGACGAGGAGGAGGACTTGTTAACCCCAACAACGACACCGATGACCACCGCTACGACGAGGATACCGGAGAAACCTACTGCCACAAACTTGCCTCCTTTCATCTTCGACAAAAGAAGGTTTATACGTTACTTGTTTTTGATAATCCGTTTTCAAGGTAATGAAAATGGTGGGATTTTTTTTTTTTTAAGAAATTATTGACAATGCACATGGGTTCCCAAGAGATTGGGATAGAGATAGAGAGACACTGATATGCTGAAGATCATGGCCGAGACTCTTATAGGCATTGGTGCTCTAAATTTGGGAAGAGGGAAGTCCTTGTGGATAGGAATGGCCGTTGTGTTTTGGTGGTTAAATTGATCATTTTGGATAAAAGTTAAGTTCGTTATCAGGTTTTGTGGCTTAATTAGGTCAATGAATCATTCAAGACCAAGGGAGATTGAGAGAGAGAGAGTTGATCGAAAAGGCATAGTATAGCCTTTGGAGGATTGGAAGTCCTTCATTTTAGGGGATGGAGAAGAACTACTTCATTTCAGTTCGTGGATGTAAATGAAGGTCTCTCACTCCTCGTTATTCCACTTTTCTCTCCCGATCGATAGCTCCTCCAACAAGGACGAAACCAGAATTTTTGGATAGTGTCTTAGGGATAAAAATCCCATAACCAAATAATGCTCAAATAATGGGCGTATGCGTTGAAGTAAATTACATATTTCAGTGAGATCATAGGAACAAAATATGTGAAAAAACCTTTAATTTTATTTTCAAGTGAGATTATATAGTCAATAGAGTCAATTATACTGATCACTCTTTTTTTTAAGGAACATGCAAAATGTGTTAGTAGTTGTTAGATGTTATTAGCTAGTGAAATTTGACCATTGATCTTGTGCATGGGAGTATATGGTACTGCTTACCAATTTGGCTACCGTCCCACTGGCCAATATTGATCCCATTTGTATCGGTTCGTTCCGCATTTGCACTCCAACCTTGTACCAGAATAATTTTCGTATGATTTCCTTAACATCAGTAGAAATATCAAGGATCCAGTCGTCACACTAAAATTTTACCAAGGATATTAATTACACACCCCAATTATGCTTCTTAATTAGATCCCACTTGAAAATTTTAAATTGCCCCCACCCATTTTAAAAGTTTGGTACATACTTTTTTGTCAACGCTGCTAACCACATGTCCAGTCAATTTGAGCATAGACTGTGCATGGATTTTATTGTGGGGTCCATTACGGGTCTCACACAAATGATTCAACCATTCATTAAATGTAAAATATTTTTTCAAGGGTCCCCGCAAAAAGTCAGCTCAATCTAATATCTATAGGTGTTCGATTCAATCACCTAAACTTTCATTCATATTTATGGATAATGAAAAGTTAAATGATTGGATTGAGCATTTATAGGTTTCGGATTGAGCTTATTTTTCACAGGGACTGTTGAAAAAGTATTTTACATTTATTGAACGACTCAAATCATTTGTGTGGGACCCATAGTGAGTCCCACAACAAAATCTATGTACAATCTGTGCACAGATTATCTGTATGGACAGACTTATATTGATTATAAAACCAAGGGTGACAAATGGAATCTTCTGACTACTTTTCTTCTTCCTCAATTATAAATCCCCAAACATTATGCACATTGTTCTTCTTGGCACAAACATGTACTCACAAATTGACCCTACTTTCTTTCAATTTCTCAACAGGAAAATTATGTTTGATATCCAAAATTTCCATTTCGGCCTAGTTTAAAACTCATAATTTGCCCCGAGTTATTTCAAACACGTGATACTTTTGAGTGGTACATAGTGATCCTTCATTTCTAAGCATTTTTTCGCTGCAAAAATCGGACACACTAAACCCCAAAATCGGACACATTGGTTGTGTTTGGTTGAGAGTTTAGTTTAGTTTAGTTTTGGTAGTGGGTGGAGAGAGAAATAGAGTAATGATTGAAAATATGAATAATGATTGGAGAGAGATAGAGAGAGATGAGAAAGTAATAATTGAAAAAATAGGGTAACGATTGAGGAAAGAAGTAGGGTAATGATTGATTTTCAAAACTAAAACTAAACAGAAAAGGCAACCGATCAAAGCCAAACTTGTGCACAAATTAGAATTCTTAGGCAACTATTTTTAAATATCGAAGACTCGTCAAACCAATGCCGATGCCAAGTACGTATCTTCAAGTTTGTACAAAAACATTGTCGTTAAAATACCACGAAACAGTATTTTTCTTGCAGTGAGATTCAAGTCGCATATATAACACGAGCCTATAAGTATAAGTAAAAGATACTGAAAGAATAACACTTATGGTATCATGTATTTACAATGCCCGGAGGAAATTAATCAGGTGATTAACACAAAAGCTCAAGAATAAAATTCTTCAAAAGAGGAGGAAAAAATTTGAAAATTTAATTACATCCAATTCAAATGTTCTTTTTTCCACTATCATATGACAAGGAAATTAACAGCTATTTTGAACGATCAACTTTTTTTGACAATCTAGGCGAAACTAAACTCCACCTTTAGAAATTAATCGAAATGCGAGTAAGTTGATCACCCAAACACCACCCTGAGTAATCAACCCCCCCAAAAAAAAACTATTGCAAAGCTAATAGAACCCAAATTCCAAGCCTGATACATGAACAATAAGAACATGAATTTTTATACCAAGTTTACCATTGATAAATAAGCCAATAGACTTGCCAAATAACCGAGAGTCGTGCGAAAGAAAATCAAATTTTCTGAGATCCATATAACAAAATTAACTTTTTCTTAAGCAGGTGAAACAATATTTATTTTTATATAATGATCAAGTTGACTCAATTAATTAGATCACCAGAAAGGCTAGCAAAGCACATGTCTTTTTCATTTTCCTCATTACCCTTGAAAGGAAAGTGAAATTTTTTGATGCTACTATGCAAAACACATCAAGTTGTTATTTTTCCATTTCAATATTGGTCTACAAATAAGTTTTTTTCCTTAGATCCACTTTTTTTTTTCGGCCACCTCTTTCTCTCTCCCCGGTAAAAAAACAAATATTAACGTTGTTGCATTTTTAATTTTAATATCTCAGAGTATCCACACCGGTTCACGTACATTTCAATTAATGAATTTTGTTTTAATATGAATCGAAATGAAATAGATATAGAGAGTAGGAGGGAGATTTGAGGGAAAGGGTATAGAGAAAAACTAATGGTATGGATTTTTTTTTCCCAAGTGGCATACATCTGTTGAAGGTCCGAAAATTGTTCATAGCTCTGAACAACAAATGTCCCTAATAGAGCTCGAACCTTAGCCTCCCACGAGAGAAAGACCAAAAAATACCATTGAGCTACAAACCCTATTGCAATGATTGGATTAATGAATTGAATTTCGGATTGACAATTTTATTTTATCTTTGCTAATTATGGAAGTCATAACAGCAATGAAGTCCACGTGTGGAGATCTAGCTGATGAAATCACGGAATATATCTTTTCAATAAAGCTATAGGACCGACAGTTCTCTACTGAAACTGTTCCCATGGCAGCGTCAGGATATCTCCTGCTGCCGGACGGTCGATCCGAGCCGTCAAAAAATTCTACAATAAAAATAGCCGATCCAAGCCGTCTAAAAATTCTATAATAAAAACAAAAGAGGGTGCCCGTGCGGGAATTATTGGTATCCGATGTGTGTAGGGTGTTTGATCCAAACACCATATTTTTCGTGTATATGCCCCTCTTTTTTTTTTTAGAATTTTTAGATTGTTCGAATCGGACGACCGGTGGCCGGAGATTACCCGGCGCGACCGTCGGTATAGTTTCGGTTTGCCCACAGTGGTGTAGCTGCAATTGGTCAAGGATCGGGCCACAGGTTAAGGTTTAAACATACCTAGGCTTTGCGCATAGGTTCGATCCCTGGCAGCTACATAGTTTGAACTTAACTATTGCGTGGTGTATGAAGTCACTGCGCGCAGCACAACCAAGGGAGACTCTCCCAAGGTGCAGTATCCGTGGGTTACGCCTTTTTTAACTCTTATCTTTTTGTTTGTGATGGAATCTTATTACCGACCCTGTGACCATATTATGGCATCGAGATTTGTTGTGGGCCATGGGTATTGACACAAACAAGAGAAGTTGCAGAGGGTTGGACGGGTACCACACACGTATTTTGTCGACGATTCCGGATTTTAGAGAGAAAAAGAGGAGAGAGAATGATGGAATGAGGGGAGAGAGAGGAAATAAATCTGAGCTGTCCAAAATACGTTTGGACTACTGAAATCACCGACAAATATCGCCACATAATATCCGCTTGGCACCCAAAAATTTCTCCACAAACACACACAACTACGCAAGGGAGGGAGAGAGAGAGAGAGAGTACTCTCAAATAAACCCCACCCTGGGTCACAAATATGACCCCTACGGGCAAGGCCTAGTCTAGAAAGATACTTGCCAACCTTAGTTCTTTTTCCGGTTAAGGCCGTGTTCGTTTGGGAAAAATTCAAAATACCCCCCAACCTATATACCTAAATTCAATTAGACTCCCAACCTTTTAAAAACTTCAATTTTACTCCCAACGTTATATTCCGTTAATCAAAATGCCCCCTTCCGTCCAAATTACTAACGGATTCCGTTAAGGCTCCGTTAAATAGTATTCGGATCGAATTTCAATGATCCGAGCCGCTCAATGTGTTTAAAATATGATTTTAAGGGTATTTGCAAGAAATCAACAAAAAAATGACCAGGAAGGGCTTCATCTGAACAGTTTTTTATTGAACTATTCAATAAAAAAATGTTTAGGTGAAGCCCTTCCCGGTCATTTTTTTTGTTGATTTCTTGAAGGTACCCTTAAAATCACGTTTTAAACACATTGAGCGGTTCGGATCATCAAAATTCGATTGGAAAAGGGGAGGTGTGGATCTATCCGGATTTTATTCAAGTACGGACGTCCGGATTTTGCTTCGGTCTGCACCTCCCCTTTTCCGATCGAATTTCGATGATCCGAGCCGCTCAATGTGATTAGAATGTGATTTTAAGGGCACCCGCGAGAAATCAGCAAAAAAAAAAATGATCGGAAGGACTTCATCTGAATAGTTTTTTATTGAACCATTCAATAAAAAACTGTTTAGATGAAGCCCTTCCCGATCATTTTTTTGGCTGATTTCACGTGAATACACTTAAAATTACGTTTTGAACACATTGAGCGGCTCGGATCATCGAAATTCGATCCGAATACTATTTAACGGAGCCTTTAACGGAATCCGTTAGTAATTTGGACGGAAGGGGCATTTTGATTAACGGAATATAACGTTGGGAGTAAAATTGAAGTTTTTAAAAGGTTGGGAGTCTAATTGAATTTGGGTGTATAGGTTGGGGGGTATTTTGAATTTTTCCCTGTTCGTTTTGAGGTCTCAATTTCATTGACACGATTTTCAGTAAATTTGCTTCTTTTTTTTTTCTTCTAGTCATTACTCTTCAATAAGTTTTCTCTATTTATTACTCTCCCGTCATTAGTTCTTTTTTTTATAACTCTGATATCCGGACCAATTTACGTGCACTTCAATTAATGCTAACGACGAATCCCAACGCCAACCTTAGTTTTTTCTTTGAAGGAATTATTATAAACAACTAATTTATACCGATAAAAGTCAAATATAAACTACATGATCTTTAAACCGAATAAACATTTTAACCTAACCAACAAGAAAAGTCGAGTAAACCCAAGAACAGAAAAGATACAAGAATGCTCATGAGAGAGAGTTGTATTAGTAATATACAACTATCGTCACCTGCATCAAATTTAATTTCACACCCGTCTTGGATTGCAACAGATCAACCGTAGTTTCTTCAATTACTCTCTCTCTCTCTCTCTCTCTCTCTCTCTCTCTCTCTCTTGAACCGACATGAGTTAAGCAATTAATCCTATTGAAAGGTCTCTCTCTCTCTCTCTCTCTCTCTCTCTCTCTCTCTCTCTCTCTCTCTCTCTCTCTCTCTCTCTCTCTCTCTCTCCTTTGAACCGACATGAGTTAAGCAATTAATCTTATTGAAAGGTCTATCATAATTGTAGCTTAGGGATCGGACCACATCAAAAAGCCCTATAAACTTCTAACTACCATGTGCAGCATACACCTACCCCTCATTCACTATCTCCAAAAGCTAAATACTTATTTTCCTTCTACTTTAACCTTGTTTGATTTTTTCTTTTTATTGTTTCTTGAGAACTGGATGTTCGGGCCAGCTGGCGCGCACTTCGACTAATTCTGAATAATGGCCGAACAAATTCGGCCTTCAGTGACTCTAAGATTTTGAATGTTAGACCTACGTGGAAATCGAACATGCGACCTCAATGGAAGACAATTGCACTCTCAAAGCACCAAAACCTATTTCTCGAATAATTAATCAAGTTAGAAATCGATGATGACTTTTTTTGTGTGTGGTTTAAAGGCCTTCAAATTCTGATAGCCCAATGAGGAAGCTGTTGTGCCCAATCAAGTTCCATTATCGTAGTTGAACTGAACAAATATCAAAATCTCAACTCCAACCAAAAAAAAAAACTCAATGACAAGATACAGCCATTAGCTAGGGAATTGAGATTAACAGATGTAACGTAAATCTCCGGTTAACGATTCGCACGCACAATGACATGACTGTGGAAGAGTCACGAGTTCGAAAAGAAAAATGCCCGGGACACAGACGTCCAGCATATATGTGTTCGGAGCTGACCAATAATCGTTCATTCAGGAAACGCCCCATTGGCATTTTGTGAATTGTGATTATAATCCAGAATTGCTGACCAATGATCGTCCTGCTGGAGGCTATTTTGCTTAATGGGTTGGGAGCATGTCTTGGCCCAAAATTGCTTGATATATTTTTCTTCGAAATAACCCATAATTCCTTGATACGAAGCCCAGAAGTCTTATGTGGGCCTGAACTAAAGCCTTTAAGTTGTATGGCCCATGATTTAGCCCATTTGTTTTATCATTGGGCTGTGTTCTAACCAGGGCCGAGTTGACTCGGAGGACAAGTTCAACACTTGAGCATTGCTAATTTTGTATGGTTCTACTCATCCCATTCATAGTGTTCATATTCCAAGAGCACCATAACATCGAGCCTGCATACTTGGTGCTCGACAATGAATTCAAAATCGTACGTGGACTAGACCGACTGAGTTCGGTTGCATGGGCTTATCCGGGATCTTGATAGTGTCAACCTGAACATGGCACAATTTAAGCAGATCAGGTTAGTGTCAAGATATACATTTGAAACAATTATGTTAACAAGCATTTTGACACGAATCAAAAAGACACTACACAAACACGATGCCTGCCCCTAACTAAAATAGTACTAACTTTGATTAATTGTGATACAAAGGAGAAAAATTGAAACTTTGGCTTTTGGTGGTTTCTAATTTGGAAAAGTTGCTAACAATTTGGGAGAGCTCAAAGAGGAAAGGTGAGCAAATAAATTGGGACGGATGAAGTAAAAATTTTTGAAGAAAATTTTCTACTTTATTTTTTTTTAACAATTTACTGTATGATTTCTTTAAACTTCAAACAAATCTATCATTCTTAAGTCCTCGTTTTGCAAACTAGACTGTTATTTTGGGATGAAGGGAGTACCAATGTTTGGTTCAAAATGTAGGATCCCATAATTTTGAATGAAAAATTTATAATTCTGAATGAAAAATTTACACGTTAGATCAAGTACTTATAGTTATTCGATTGAGATGATTTTTCATTCGACCACTCAAAATATTAGTAACTAACAACTTGAATTACGTATTTGAAACCAAAAAGTGGTCCCGTGCATCGATCTATGCACTATATGTGTGCACTCTCAAAGACTATTATATTTTTTTTTCTTTTTTTACTATTCGTTAAATTTAATCTACTCTATCTAGGAGACTCAGGGAGAAGGATAAGTATTTACAGAAATCAAACTTTGTCCATGTGTATGGGAGTATAAGAAAGACACCAACTACACCCATTCCACCGATCCTTTGACGGGAATCAAGCCTTGATCTTCCACACGGAAAGGACCAGAAGATGGCAACCGGATCAAAGAACACATTGGGCAAGATTCGATCGGCCTAAAAAGCGAATTTACATAGATCTGTTTTACGATTTGGGAATGAGGTAAAAGGTGTTGGAATCATTACAAACATGACCCACTCGTGCTCAAGTCAAATTCCATCGAAGCAGAAAAAGGAAAGGTAGGAGTAAAAAAGAAAGGCGTTTTTGTTGCCAGCTTTTGCAAGGCTTTTGTTGTTATGGCTGGGCTGTCTTCCATCAAAAACCCAGCCGGTGTACACAAGTACACATCGCATACATCCACCCTGGTCCAGACCAGTCTATTCCTAGCCCAGCATTTGGGCTTCAGAAAATATTCCATTACACCAAGTCAAGCTATAATATGAGAAATTCTTCCCGGTGAAGTTGGTTGTCTTACTCTTCATCCACAGTGGAGGTAGAGGTTTGAGCCTCACGGGAAGTGAATTTGTGATTCAGAATTATGGACAACCTTTAGACCCCCTATTGACTAATATTTTAATACTTCGCTAACCTCCGCCGATGTATATAATATTAAAAAAAAATCAAGTTAATATTATACGAACCAAATCTGAGCCTCAATTTTAGGCTCGATTAATAAATGAGCTAGATCTGTGCCTGATAGTCTTTGATTCGATTAGGCTCGCGAACTTGCAATGTACTAGTATACATGTAATTTAGTTTCAAATATAATCTCGAATATCTATAAACTTTTAAATATATATATATATAATATTATAACTTGTACAGTAAAAAGAAAGGTACTACTCCCTCCGACCCTTTTTTAAAATTCAATATTCTATTTTGGGTTGTCACTTATTAAGTGTTCATTTTGTAAAGTTAGTAGATAAAAGTTGGTATATTTTCCATTTTGCCCCTAAAAGTAGATTCCATTTTCAAAAGTTAGTAAGTAAAAGTGTAATGATGATGTCTCTATAGAGGATAAGTAGGAAAAGTGAAAGTAAAAATTGATGTGAAAGGTGTAATGATGTTATTTTTTTTAATAAGTTGCAGTTACGAAACAGAACACTTAAAAATAGACAGAAGGAGTATAAATTTATAATTAATTTTATACTCCGTATATGTATGAACTTATTTGTGCACAAAATAAAAACTTTATTCGCAATTGTAGACCTGTATTAGAGCGTAAATATATGATATTTTTAATTCATTAAAGCTCATGACCAAGTTTGAATTCGACTTAGACCTTGACATTGTTGATAAGTTCGGCTCGTCGAATTTTCATTAAGCTTGAGTTCATTTAAAAATTTTACGAACGAACCTGAACATGGGTCACCACACTTCTATCTATCGAGTAAAAAATGCGGTGTCAGTTTTCCTTTTACGCAATAGTTGTGCTTTTTGATTTTTCTTTCCTTCACCTTTTCGAGATCCCGATGGATCAATTTTAGGGTTTTGCACATTTGTAACACGTTTGTTTTATCTCCAATAAAAAAACCTACCTAATAAAATACAAGGGTTTGTGTGGTCACAAACAAAAGTTGAAAGAATAGCTGAGATTCGTTTGATCCAAGAGCTGATGTGTGCTCTCCAACTCTCTTAAGAAAACACCCACACTCTTACAAATATATTTACAAAAATGCCATCAAATAATGAATAGTGCCGTAGGCACGGGCAAATACTAGCATAATAACTTAAAAAACCTTCCAACTATGTACCACCCAAGTGTAAACACAAGGTAGGGCTTTTGAAAAAAAAAAATTCCTCAAACTGGATCAAGCATGCTAATTGCCTGATCAAGACATGCAACTTGCAAAATACAATGATTCTGCGTTTGAGGGTCCAATTGGTCGCTTAAAGCCTCTGCAATTTCCCGCAGAAAGTTAAGGCCAGCAAACAGGCCACACGGAGTAATTGAGTGCACATGTTTGCTTGTCTCATTCTCATTGACAAAATTGCAGTAAAATTGTGTTCTTCTCCATGTGTCGAATTAAAAAGATCATCATCTCCAGGATTTCATCATTAGATTTTGATTCCAAAAATTCAACTCGATCACACTGGTACTTCCAGTTGTGATGCACGCACACCCTAAAAGGGTATGTTGATCCGTCGGTAGAATGCAATTTCAATAAACGCGTGATTTTTTGTCAGATTTGCACTATGCGATATTTCGGTTTTGGTGGCGTAGGTGGGTTTTGACTTTTTTTCGTCTATTTTTGCTATGGATCGACATAGCTTCTTGAATAAATTTATGTCTTTCAAAAAAAAAATGCAACAATATGATGATATTTTTATTTACAAATCGAAAACGCATGCACTTCGTTTGTTAAACAAGTAATTCAACGTCACCCGGTGTATACAATATCATCTTGGATGTAGTACTTATATAATCTCCTGGTGATCAAATAATTATCATATGCTTTACTAGCTATGATTCCTTAGGTATTTATTAGTCTATGTTTACACTCATTGCCTACCTATAAATATGTAGTTAAATCGTGATCCTCGCATGAATGAATATGATCATTTGTATCGTCTCTTTATGCCAAGGTTTTACTTGGGACCTGTTACCAAAATTTCTGATTTCTATCCAATTGATGGAGAATACAATCGACGGGAAACTGTTTCGTGATGTTGCTAGAATGTGAGGTGTGAAAGTGGAGTTTGGTTTCTTGCCGCTTTCAAGACTTCTTTGAAAATAAGCAATGAAGTGGATGAAATATGAAAGAAGACTAACAAATGGACTTTATTAATCTCCAAAGTAGAAGTTCAACCGACTGAGATAGTCAAGCGGACGATTACAAGTTATAACTACTACTAGAAAAGAAAAGATAAAGGCCTGTTGGCGTTATTTTTGTGTGTGTAAAATTGTCACGATCTCAAGTATAAATAGGCCAACTCAAGTTTGAATTTGAATCTCCGTCCCAATTCAGAGTGACGGTTTCCTTTCACGCCTTCGAAAATAATTTTCACAGAGAAATCATGCAAATAACTGCCACAAGGAAGCAAGAAAACACATTGCATTACTGCTTTTTTAATGGGTTAAATATCTACTTCCCCCTCCAACTATTCCAATTTTAGTTACTTCCCCCTCCAACTACCAATTGAAGCTACTTCCCCCTTCAACTTTCAAAACGTTAGCCACTCCATCCAATCCTTAATTCTCATCCAATTCATGGACGGAAAACCAACAGCTCTAACCCCCTCATCCAATTGAAGGGATTTATGTCTTTAACCTACCAATATGCCAATATATACGTATGGCTAGTTGCAAAATATAGCTGGAGTGATGTGATACCCATAGCATTGTTTGGCTAAAAAAACTAAATGGCTTATTTTTTTTGTCCTTATTCAAAAAAAATTCGCATTTGTTAATTTGTCAATTTTTTGAGAATTATTGCTGTATTGTGATGAGAGGAATCCAAAAAGTTAAAAATTACGATCGAAACCTAATTTTTTTGAATAAAGACAAAAATAAGCCAATTTTTTCGTCTTTATTAAAAAATTAGATTTCGATCGTAATTTTTTACTTTTTAGATTCTTTTCGTCGTGACGAAGCAATAATCTCCAAAAAATTGACGAAAAATTAACAAATGCGAAAAAAATTGAATAAAGACAAAAAAAAAAAAGCCATTTGACTTATTTAGCCCAACAACTCTTAGTGCCTCTTTCATTTCTCCCCGTGGAAGTGCATCCATTTCATGACGTGGCTTCGGTGAATTGGACATGCGGACACCATGGTGAAATCACGTTTAGGGTTTGAGTTGGAATGTCCAAATTACCCTTCTTTTGGCGCCAAAACCACTGTTTCGTGATTTTGCTAGAATGTGGGGTGTGAAAGTGGAGTTTGGTTTCTTGCCGTTTTCAAGACTTCTTTGGAAATAAACAATGAAGTGGATGAAATATGAAAGAAGACTAACAAATGGACTTTATTAATCTCCAAAGTAGAAGTTCAACCGACTGAGATAGTCAAGCGGACGATTACAAGTTATAACTTCTACTAGAAAAGAAAAGATAAAGGCCTGTTGGCGTTATTTTTGTGTGTGTAAAATTGTCACGATCTCAAGTATAAATAGGCCAACTCAAGTTTGAATTTGAATCTCCGTCCCAATTCAGGGTGACCATTTCCTTTCACGCCTTCGAAAATAATTTTCACAGAGAAATCATGTAAATAACTGCCACAAGGAAGCAAGAAAACACATTGCATTACTGCTTTTTTAATCATAGGACAACTGAAAATACACTCTTTTGCCACCTGTGATTCAATCGTTAGAGAAAACAATTAATAATAATCAATCGACGAAAGAAGTAATTTTATACTTGATTAATCTGTTTAAACCTTATCATGGCTCAATAACCAGATATCTAACCATAAGTCTCATTAATTTTCCAATAGTACCCTCTCATTTTTGTCACATGTCACTCAATCGACGGGGAATATAAGAAATTATAGATATGGTGCAAACAGGACCCAATAGGATTTCATTCGAAAATTTGAACAATTTGTTTTGTAAGTCTCATTTTGTAGGGGTGAGCATGGTCCGAATTGGTTCGATTTCATAGTAAACCAAGAGCCAAACCAATATCTACAGATTATGAATTTGGAGAACCAAATCAACCCACAAAAGGCATAGAACCAAACCATTAAAATACGGTTCGGTTTCGATTTTAAACCACGGTTTGCATATAGAGAAATTTAGGGTAATTAGTCTTGGTAGTGAAGGAATTATATATAGGAATTGGTTTTCATGTATAGAAATTTAGGAATTGGGCCGTGGAAGTTAACTGATCTGGTGATAGTTTTTTGTGTATAATAAATTAATAATCATAGGAAATTAGGATTGAGTTTGATATATAGAAGTTTAGTCTAAATTATCTTGGTAGGAAAGAAAAAATAAATATTGCAGTGGATTTAATAGGATCAATAAAATTAGGAAAGTAGTTACTAAGGCTTTCATATTTATTTGGTGAATCATAATTAAATTATATATATATATATATATATTATACGGTTCGAATCGGTTTGGAACCATAACCGTGAACCTGTATCCACAAACCAAACTATATAGCGCGGTTTTTAATTTTTTTAAATCATGACCAAATCATACTACTAAAAAACCAAACCAAATCTTTTGGTTTTGGATTGGTTTGAACTGGATTCGCAGTTTGACGGATTTTTTGCTCACCCCTATCATTTTGTGTTCAATACATGCTAAAAATCAATTTGATCGGATTTGACAATGGCTTGGGAATCATATTTAGTTGAACATGAATGAATGATTAATATAGAGACTGGTCGTCCATTGCTCCTGTAATTGATATGAGTGGTTCAAACGGATACCACCATATTATCAAAATGTATGTTGTTTTGCACAGATGATAGAGCTAGCGAGATAACGAATGGCTTGGATAAACAAATTGGATCAGCATCATGAATCCTATAATACGACACACAAACACGAGAAACCACATGATATAATCACCACATGAGAGGATCTCGGTTATTGTTTGTGTCCAGCATTAGCATTTTCAGAAAATCATCGTTACATATGTCTATTTATGCTTGTGCGAGTTCTTATCTACTTGTCATGTACTACATGCTATAGAAAACTATTAGCAGGAACCCATATATATCCATTATAAGGTGAAGCCCAAGTTTTCTATTTAATCATATATATCAACATTTAAAATATCTCTCTCTCTCTCTCTCTCTGAACTAACATTCATATTCAAGTACTCCACTGGTTTACTTTTACTCTTTTCTTTTACTCTATGAACTAGCGTTCATATTCAAGTACTCCACTGGTTTACTTTTATTCTTTGAGTTTGAGAGAGAGAGAGACAAAAATCCAGTGGGATAATGGGGGATCCAAGTATGATTCGGAAGAAATGTGCAGCTTTAGAAAACAACAAGAAAGTCGTTTTGTGGGGCAAATGAGAACAAAAATTTATCTGCTTCCGTCCAAGGGACACGTCACAAGAACATGCATGCAAGAGAGAGAGAGAGAGCAGAGCAGAGCAGAGAAGTGGTCAGGAAATCTTAGGAAGTACTACTTGAACCGATCTTCCGCTGGGTGCGTAGGACCCCTAAAGGTTAAGGATAGGACACATCACACACCCATGAAACCATCACATTTGATTGATTGATCCTCATAGATCTTCCACTCTCTCTAAATTGATAAACCTACTCAACTAGTCTAGTTTGGTCGAATCGAATTCTTGTTCGCCCGTTAAAACTGTTTCGAAAATTCAAACTACTCCAGATCGGTCCGATTAATATCTTGAATAATTTGCGCGGTTTGATAAGTTTTTCAATTTTGAACTTCACCATTAATCAACTTTCCTGGGAAGGTTTGTTCACCTAGCTAGCTAGCCTCTTTTATCAGCTTTAGGAGTACTTGCGCGTGAGTCAAATACATTTATCAATAGATTATACGCCTTAATTTTTGTGACTAAAATTTCTGAACCAAATAAGTTATATCTCGGGTCAATTGTACAAAATGCCCTGTTTAAGAGGACATCTACAAATGTGGTGTTGTAAAGTTAATTCCAGGGAAGCTCGCTGGACGTTGGATCTAGGTACCACGTTGATCGATTTTGAGAAAGGGGATTTTCTTTCCTTGGAATTTTAACTTCGAGGATTGTTGGCCTTTGGTTTGTTTCTCTCGGGTCGTTTTCTTGTTCTTTGGAGTTGTTTCGTTTATTTGGCTGTTGATTTCAAGCTTTGCTTAAGGTGCTTTTAGCGTTGTTTGGTTTTTGGTTGTAGGTTTCAGATTTTTTTGATGCAGTTGGCTTTTTGCCTTCTTTTTGCTTTGGTTCTCGGCTGGCATTTTGTCGACATGCCCGATATCCGTTTAATCTTTGTTTTCTTCTCCAAAAATTAATAAAATCTTTTTGCTTAGCAAAAAATAGTTAATTCCATTTAAGGTCGCAAAGCTCAAACCGGACCCGGGGACCATGTACTGAGTAAACTACAAAGTCACTACATGGTTGTAGCAAGCATCCTAACCATCTATCTCAACAATTAACAGTCCGAATTTAAAGCAAATTATTTCAGGAAAGAGTTATTTTCTTCTTTGGAAGAGTTTTTTTTTTTAATTATAATCTGAACCGTTAAAAATTCTTTTAGACTGCTTAAATTGCTCACTGCAACTCTGTAATGACTTTGCTCGATCCCGACCGGGTCCCCAGATCCACTAAAACCCTAGCTAGCTAGCTAGACAACTCAATAATTTCTGGATTCGAATATATCCTCAAGACCCCATAAACTGTACTAGGAGAATAATGGACCCCCATAATAAGTCACAATTCTTGGATCTTCGGAATCGGGGCTGTTGGGAGAGGGACTGGTTTCGTCGACGCCAGTCCAATTAATCCGGCCGGCGTGGAGGCCGGTAATCGGAAGTGCTTTCATGTGCTCCTAGTCCTAGAGGGGGACTCTCTTTTTTGATGTTGTGTGGTTCTACTTAGATGTTTTTTTTTTTTTTTTTGTAAGTTTTTTTTTTTAATTTTTTTTTGGTAAGTGGTTCTACTTAGATGTTGACGAAAGGCGTGTTGTTTTGGTAAAATAAAAATAGAAATAGAAATAGAAATAGAATTTAGAAATTCGAAAATGGAATGTGGTATATGGAACTTTGATAGAAGGCTTAGAAACAAGAATTTGTCAGTGAATTCGAATATTCAATTGAACCTGATTTTTAAGTGAATTTGCATTCCCTTGCTAGAAACATTAATGTCCAATTAATTTCACTAGCTATAATTTGGAAAAAAAGAATTAGGCTCTGATCCGCTTAAGGGAAATAAGTACCCTTTTTTATGAGCAAAAGAAAATTTTATAAATCTTTGAAAAAGATTTAACAGATTTAACAGATTAGTGCATACCGGCAAAACGCCACCCGATCGAGAACCAAACCCAAAGGAAGACAAGGAAGCCAACCAAAACACCACAGTGAAAATCAAAACTGAAACAACCGCTGAAACAACCCAAGCACCACAGGGAAATAAGTACTTGTTTTTTAAATTAAAAGTGATGTATTATAAATGAATGATCTGTCTAATAAAACGGAAAATAAGTACTTAAACATAAGAATTTTAGTGGAACGGAGCCTGATAGCATCTCCAACACTACCCTCTACTCTGCCTAGTAAAAAATACAAAAAAAAAAATGATCATATCAACTTTGTCTATTTATTTTTTCATCAACGAATTCCAATAGTATTTATATATTTTTGCTCTCTATCCAAATAGTTTTTAATTTTTTAAGCACTATGCATAGAATTGAGTGGCAAAAGGGAAATAGGAGAGACGGAGAGATCAGAGTAGCTAGTCTTCTTTTGCTCTCTACTATAGTAGCTAGTACTAGAGGAAGTAAACAAAGGCAAAAGTGTCTAGCCAAATAGAGATCGAGCCACTTGGAGCATTGAAATTTGGGTTTGGCTAGGTATAATATAATAGCCAACAGAGCCCAAGTAGAGAGCACTCTTAAAGATTCTCTATATTGGACAACTATGAATGTTCTAAACAACTATAAATGACAATGTGAGGAAAATTTTCATGTCTATCGTTATTGAATATTAAGCTAATTTTTGAATAAATGATCCACATGCCAACAATGGGGATTAGAGAGAAGCCCTCTCCTTTTTTCTTTTTTTCTTTTTTATGGTTGAGAGATAGTATTATTGTATTACGAAAAAACAACTTCAAGATAGAAATATTATCCAATGTCCTCGGCCACACATTTATGTGGGGCCCGAAACTACGTGTGAAGATTCCACAACAAATTGTGGTGGGGAGAGACCTGATGCACGGCCACGTGGTGCCCACGAAGCAAAAGAAACATCGAAAAATACAAGCGAAGAAACAAAACTAGCTAGGTGGGGGAAGCAATTAATCCAGTATTTACAGGAAGGGAGGCCCTCAACGGAAAGCATTAGATCGATGCTAACAAGACCATATGCACGGCCACGTGGTGCCCACGAAATAAAAGAAACATTGGAAAATACAAGAAACAAAACTAGGTGGGGAAGCAATCCAGTTTTAACAGGAAGCTAGCTTCAGATCGATGCTATCATGCTAACAAAGACCATATGAGCAAGACAAAGACCATTTACTTCTCTTCTGGCCCACGAGCTAGAAAGCAAATCTCACTCTCCCCTGCTCTCAACTGTCTACTATCCTGAACCAAACTTACCATGATTACAGGGTATCACTTACATATATGTACTATATAGTTGTCATTGCCCAACAGCTGTGATTTGGAACTTTCTAGTACTATATTTTTCGCGAGTACTTTCGAAAACACCTACTATTTAAGAGCGTTTTTTTTTAACCGTATTGTTCAGTCCAATTTAAGCCACGATTTCAGAATCTTGAAATTAACGTACTATTGGATATGTCGCCAAAGCATCCAAGGTTTCAGAATTTTGTGTAGCTAGTAGTCTTTCGTTTTTAACACTACATACATACACAAATATTATCTATTTTACCGATCAGTACTTAATGAAATATCCTTTCTTTTTATTTTTCCATACTTTCCCAATCTTCATCACCTGCAAAATTGGAGTCGGCTCACATCCATCTAGTTTGGGGTCCAGATTCGGCCAATTGTGGGCTCGGAATCGTTCAATTTTTTAGAGCTCGCCGAGAACGACGACCACGTCAAAAATCATGTTGATCAGATACCGTTTGATATCATTTCAAAATGAACTAATTAGATTTATATAAAT
This sequence comes from Rhododendron simsii, assembly GCA_014282245.1. Lineage (NCBI taxonomy): Eukaryota > Viridiplantae > Streptophyta > Magnoliopsida > Ericales > Ericaceae > Rhododendron > Rhododendron simsii. The sequence goes on along the minus strand of CM024955.1, from coordinate 35,371,697 downwards.
TGGGTTACAATCCAATGTTGCACACCAAATTTTATTTTTTTGCAAGTTTATGCGTTTCAAAATGATGATACTGATATCTGATCAACGTGATTTTTGGCGTGAATGTTGTTCTCAACGAGCTCTAAAAAATGAACAATTCCGGTCATTGTTATGGGCTCGTGAAGGGCCTTCAAATGGAACCTTAAACTGGATGGTAGAAACTGGATGTGAGCTGACTCCTACAAAATTATGTTTAGCTGAGAACCCTAAATTCTTCAGTTTTGCTTTATGAACCATGAAACACCTCCAAATATTTCAACCAACATCCATTACATCAGAACCCATTTTGACACTAGTTATAGGAGTATTATCTAATATCCAAAAAATTCATCTCAGTTTTGGCTTTAACTGAAATGAAAATGAAAGACCAAATACCCCTTCCAATCAATTTAGGGCTCAAAATTTTGCTTCCCCATCGGAATGATTGTTTTCTTGCCTACTTTGCCTGATTAATTGGAGATCATGAACAACGCGTCCATATATATTTCGGAGATGTTAGGGGCACATCAATTTGTCACACATCAATTACATCCCTCTCACATACATGTGGGTCTCTAGCAGGTTCCTAGCATTTATTGTGAAATTTCCACACATACATGTGAGAGTGGTGTGGTTGAGGTGTGACACATTGATGTATCTCTAGCATTGGGAAATTCTACTTACACACCTTTCAAGCACACCACTTAATACATGCAGTGAATTCCACAACGTCAATCCAAACCCTTCATTTTGTAGATCTTGATCGGTGCATGAACAATATTAATGCAAAGATCACATATGGTAAGAGCACTATTGGCACGAATATCACTGTAAAGCAAAATCGTCTCTGAAAAAGAATCTGATCAGTAGATGAAAATAACAACTCTCAAAATGACGAGAAACAAAACTTTCACGGATCCAACGACAAGTCATTGATCTGAAGAGACGAGGAAAAAAATAAAACAAATACAAAAGCAGAAGATGTTTGGAATTGGTACCATTATCTTCTAGCTCCTCCTATTGTCATACAAGGGTGTGAAACCTGGCCTAGGGTAGATGGGAAGGGATATATATCGAGAACAAAGATATTTGTGACGACTAGAGTTTTGAGAGAGAGTGAGAGAGAGATTCCCCTTGTCTTTCATAGTATATATTAATGATCTCTATCGATCATATGTTAATCCACTCCTTAATTTATCGGCATAATAATTATACACATATCTGTATCCTAAATAATTAATGAAAATTCAATTGTACGTTTTTCGCTTCATGAGGCATAATCGTAGTCGTAGACTAGACTCAACCTAGCTACAAGCATTGGCTATGCTTCTTTTCACTATATAATAATAATATAATGAAAAAATAAGGTCGTGTTTGGAGTTTTATTTTCATATTGGTGGTCCCAAATATATATGGTGGTCCTTGACCGTAGGCCCCTTTTTTATCATATATGAGAAGTGTCCTACACGGTAGTTTTGAAGTTAATCTGAGCCGTCAATCAAATCCAGGGGCTGAAAATTATAGGAGATCAAAAGTTATTAATAAACTTAATTAATTATAAACATCTTGTTGAATTACAAGAGTAGAGTGATCATGAATGCTGGACTCGGACAAAACTTGGTTTCAATATATAGTAAACCGGTGTCTTGTCCGTTCGGTGCACGGAGACGGAATAAAAAAAAAAAACCCTCGGTGAGAACTTTTCCCCCATTGCCCTACATATATATCAGTGGGTCGGCATGTATATTTCTTGAAATTTATTCCATTTTCTCGCAAAAAGATTAAAAAAATTCCACACCTCTGAAAAAACAAAGAACGAAAGACGATATAGGTTTCATGCAAAATAAAGTACGGAGTATATATTTGTTATGTTATCAATTGGGCTTAGTTTTTTTTTTTTGAGCAAAATAAAGTGTGTGTGTGTGTGTGTACATATGTGTAACATTTTGTAAAAGGTATAGAATAATAAATAAAAAGATGAAAAAATGAGAAAATTTCATGTAGGAGAGAAAGTTAAGGAGAAAACTTCTTTTTATTTTAGATAACTACATTATTTTTTAATATAGCTAGTATGTAGAAGTGTTGCATTGAATTGTAGGAAAAACAATTATTTATAGAAACTAGACCATAAATCAATGAAAATTAGAGAAACTCAATATGACAAAACAGAAATTGTAAATGGTTTGAAAGACGCAAACCAAGGCCCGTGTTTCACATAGTATTCTTAAGATAGATTCGTCGCTTCACCAAAGGTGCTTGAGGTTTTGTTGGTGTACTCTGTCTCCCAAGATGCAACTAATTAAACTGACTCAGTTTGGCGCAGCACCACACTTGACCGAACAGCAAACTGAACCAGACTCGCACTCTTGCACTGGGAAGAGGAGGACTATTGAACGCTCCGGAAAGATAGGAGTAGATTATTCCGAAGGATGAGGGAAACTGGACGGAACTGGAGGGAGCCGTAGAGGTGTCAAACGGGCCTTGCCCTGCCGGTTTGACCCGCTTAGCTTCGTACCAATCGTGTTTCGTGTTGTGTCGTGTCGGCCCGTTTACTTAAATCGTGTCGTGCCGTGCCGAGCCATTTGCAACTGTGCCGTGCCGTGCCGTGTCGGTCCGTTAACTTGTACCGTGTTGTGCCGTTTTTTAATCGTGTCATGCCAGACCAGCCCGTTTACGGTTTACTTGGTCGTATCATGCCGAGTCGTACCCGTTTAGAGGTATCAAATGTTGCATTAGACTGGTTACTATTTGAATGAGAAATTTTGTCAATGGACGGGTGTGATCATTGTCTTTGGTGGTGAAACCTGGTTAATTACCAAGTACACAAATTAATAGAAAGAGAAAACTCATACAACACAATCAAGAAAGATACCCAAGTAATTAAAATCAACACAATCTTCGTTACATAAAACACAATGTAAGTGGCACATACTATGTGGGGTATTTTGTCATTTTTGATTCAAAGTTTTTTAATCCTATAAAAATTTTAAAAGCTTATTTTAGTTAATTACGAAGCAAATATGTTGTTTTTGTTGTTTACTAATTTTACCATATATTAGCCATTCGACCAATTTAGCCACATAGTGAGTCAATTTTTTTTTTTTTACCTTAATTAATGACATTATGAGTCACAAGTCTCGTCACTCATGACATAGAAAGTCAAATTATTTAATAAAATTAATATTTTTTTTTACCTTAATTAATGACGTTATGAGTCATAACATAGCAAGTCAATTTATTTAATAATTTTTTTTTATTTTTCCATGCCTCATATCGTGCCATGCCATTCTCGTGTCCATGCCATGCCCGTGCAACTTCCGTATCGTGCCCAGCTAACACCGTGTCATGTAGTGTCGTGCCATGCCCGTTCCCGTCCGCGTCATGCCCACTTCGACCACGCCATGTCGTGTCGTGCCAATACCGTACCGTGCCACATTTAAATGTGTTGTGCCCGTGCCGGCACGGCTCACTTTAATTTGGCTCAAAACCATCAAAACTCTTCAACAAAAAGTCCATTTTCCAACATGAATAGCCTATACCTACCTTTGAAATCTTTGGGTCAAGGATTTTTGGTTGAAAGTTCTTGTAATACTAATAATAAGGTCCAAAACCAAATCTTTTGCTTGGGGCCTCCTAATATCCTTTGACAACTTAGTACAAGAACAGTCAACATTACTTTCGAGAATATTCCGAAGTAACTAAAAAACAAAAACAATACTTTCAAGAAAGGTCAAGGATTTACTGAAGGATTGAAATTTTTTTGGGCAATGGGATAATTGCGTAGCAGTGCAAGCAAACGGACCACTTACTTTTCTATTCCGCACATGCAGTCAACCGATCCAGCTCGTTGGTGAAGCTGCCCTCCCCACCGCTCATTATCGAAAGAAGAACAGGATTTTCGATCGGTCATTCGGCCTCGCTGCAACAGCTCGATGGATCCCAACGAAACACATTGACAAATGGGTACAACAACATCGATCGTAGCTAAAAAAAACCAAGAATATATTAGGCCTCACAACACTTGCGGAACGCATATGGTCTTCACTCGTCCAACATTTCACGAATGAAATTAATTTTCAAATTTCCTCAGACTTCTAACAAAAAACAAGAAGCATTTTTCGGTCATATTTTGAGCTGATTTCTTGCGGGTATCTTTTTTTTTTGAAACAACAAAATTTTTTTAAAGGCTAAGGCCTAAACACCTAAAACAAGCCAAGTCCGAACGCCCATGGGCAAAGCCCAAAAACATCTTGAGAGCCTCAACATGTTGAAATTTAAACAAATAAAGCTCAAAAAATCTAAAAAGCCTAAGTACGAAAAATCAGCCCAAACCCAAAAGAAGCAGGTCCATAGACAAATTACATCAAAGTTATTTTCAGTTTCTCACAAGATACGTTTGAATTTTTCTCGCGGGTACCTTTAAAAATATATTTTAAACAAATTGAACGGTTCGAATCATTAAAATATGATCCGAAAATGAGAGGTCCGCACCTAAGCAAAATGAGAAATCCCTCGTAGGAAATTAAGAAAGTGATATACATATATGGCCAACTGATCAAATCATATGCATGCATGCATCACTGCTGATGACAAGAAGGATAGAAATTTGGAAAGAGAGATTAATATATATTGTTTCATGGGACAACGTGGTGGCTGGGGTAATCATAGTTACATGGGACTTGACTTTACAGATTCACATGTAGGCTTATACAACAACAGAACAAAATCTTTGTAATCAACAAGGAAATCTGGGTGATGTTTCCTACCCCCCACCTTTCCTATCTTTTTCTCTCTTCGAATCTCTCGATTAAATAAAACACGGTGGCCTGATTCATGAGGGGAAAATGAATTCATTTAAATTTCCAGGAAAATCCCAACTGCTAAAATTTTCAAAGATTCTTTGAATTTTTCTTTCTTTTTTTTTCTTTTTCCTCCAAAGATCCTCTTCGATCCCTCCTGCTTACCTAATTCTCACCACTATTCAGCCCAATTTTAGAAATAAATTTGAAAAAGTGGCCGTTTATAAGTTTTTTTTTTCTTCCAAAAAATAGAATAAAGGGTGGGCACTCACAATTAGATCACGATCAGATTTGCATTGGTTTTTTGTAGCTCTCTCGTTGAGGCCCACAAGAAATGAGAAAGCCTGTGGGTGAGGATTTGGAAATCCTTGGTGACAATGAAACAGTAACCATAAGTATATATATGCAAGTATAATAGATCTTGGGGAATTAAATTTTCAGAAAACAAATATAGAAAAATGGGGTCCCCACTTATAAACAGTGAGATTTGTCTCCCACGATCAGTTGAAGTGCGTGTAAGCTAACTCGAACACCTTGTTATACATTAAGAAAAATAATAAAGCAGAGATTATTTCACAAAAAATCAAGGATTTAAAAATCGGGGATCCGTAACGGTTTTTCGACCTTCCAATACAGCTACATCCCTATTTATCGGCAGAAGGAAAAATTACATGCGTATCGTCGTTCCTATTACGTATAGGCCTATTTTTTATTCACAAAATGATTTACGGCTGATACTTGACCGTTACGGATGATTTCAGCACCGTTACGGATGATTTCAGCACCTAAACCTTTTTTTTTCCCTCAAAAAGTTTTTTTTAAAATTCACAGCCACAACAACCGATTCATGTAATGTATCGTTCGATACTCTTCATACAGTCACACCTTGATCATGACCGTAACATGTTCCGATACCTTTATTTAAAATCCTGAATAGGATGACAAATCAGAATTGGTGTTGCTAAAATGTAGTCATATCATAGGCTATGTTAAACCCTTATTATTCATCATGATGAAATATTGTTCATGTGAGGTGTTTGTATCCAACCTTTGGTTGGATGTTACGGTGGTGTTCATTTGTTTTGTCGTTTTGTTTCTTTGAGAGGTATCTTTTGTTCTCTCTTCTTCTCGAAATATCCTTTCGAGCTAAATTAAAATCTTCGTTTGCCGGGAAAAAATAAATATATTTATTGTTCATGTGATGACTGATGACATTAGAAAGTCGTGACGTACGTTTTGGAATAAAAGGCCAGAAAGGAATCAAAAGTCTTCCATATCTTTGAAACAAATCCACTCACCAAATACACACAAGATTTCCCTCCCTGCAACCAAGATTTCATCCTCGTCACCACTTCCATGCAACTTCCATATTTCCCCCCCTCTCTCTATATATCCCTCTCCCTCCTATACATACACCACACCCTCCCTCTCAACCACCATCAGCACCTCTCTCTCTCTCTCTCTCTCTCTCTCTCTCTCCACACCCTCCCTCTCAACCACCATCAGCACCTCTCTCTCTCTCTCTCTCTCTCTCTCTCTCTCTCATGGCTAAAACTTCTCCAATTTCTCAATCTCTCATTGTTCTGTCCACAATAACTAGTTTAGTGACATTCATAAGGAAGTTAATTTGGTCATGGACTAGTTCACTCCCTCATGAACTGCTATCCCTGGACGTAGCCGATCGGCTTCGTCTGGATAGTGAGGCAATCGAATCAGCCTCTCGTGATTTCGGCAAAATTTTCCGAGAGAAACCGTCTGCAGTCCTTTACCCGTCGTCGGTTAACGATATCGTCGATATTATAAAGCTTTCCTACAATTCTGCCTCCCCTTTCAGCATAGCTGCTAGAGGCCGAGGCCATTCGGCTAGGGGTCAGGCCATGGCGCAAAATGGGGTGGTGGTGGAAATGACTTCTTTGAAAAACTTCGGTAATATTAGGGTTCTTAAGAACCCTAATGGATTAGGGTTATGCGCAGACGTCGGTGGTGAACAACTCTGGATTGATGTCTTGATGGGCAGCCTTGAATATGGTTTGGCACCTGTCTCTTGGACTGATTATTTGTACTTGACAGTTGGTGGGACTCTATCCAATGCTGGAATTAGTGGCCAATCTTTCCTTCATGGCCCCCAAATCAACAACGTTTTTGAAATGGATGTTGTCACTGGTATATACTCTCTCTCTCTCTCTCTCTCTCTCTCTCTCTCTCTCTCTCTCTCTCTCTCTCTCTCTCTCATTTTTTCCTTTTTTAACCTATTCTACTATAGAAAGGGTGAACATTCATGATTGGTGTCTCCCCATGTGTTGTTGGATTGAGAAAATCTGTAGTGCAAGGCCCTGTAAGACACCTTGTAGGATACATACGGATCATCGATCTTAATAATGAACGGTGAAGATATGATTTTAATGTAAACCGTTGATTAATGAGATCAACAGCTGTATATATGTCGCCCTACACGTGCACTACGCGGGGTGCACTACAGCACCCCGGATCCGATGTTGTCATCATGTCAACTTTTATCTTTTCAAATTATTCTATAAAAAATATACTCTTATGGCCCCGTTTTTGCACGAAAAGATGGGGAAAAAAAATGGGAAAATTAATTTTTCAAAAGGAAAGAATTCTTATTTTTCTACAATATTTTTTGTCAAGAGAATACATTTCTTGTCAAGAGAACACACACAGAAAAATAAATATCATTTTTTTTACTTCACTTTTTGTGGGAATCAATTTCCTATGCAACATTCCCGATAACTGAACGGAGCCTATACGTTTGTATTCTGAATGGCCTTTTACATTGACAAGTAGAGAGTGATCACCCGGGAGCATAACCTGTAAAATGATTATTCGACAGTGGGATTAGTTTCCCAGAGATTAATCAAAGCGCGTGTAAGATAACTTGAACTTTCGGAACTATCGAAAATAAATGTTACCAAGACAGGAAAAGTATTCTAAAACAAAATTGACATAAAACTTGAAACGAAATTAAAGGGATTATTGGATGGCCACGGATATGTTACGTATCAGTAATGACATGATATCACCGTTTCTTTTATTTATTTAACTTAATTAAGTTGTTAATTTTGAACTAATACACTAGTTATGAGCCTAATCTATTTAATCATGCAGTTTAGTCATTTTCAAAAGATCCCATAGGATATAGTATTAAGTGTTTAACATGGTGACAGGTGAAATCTAGAGACCCATACAGATTTTGTCATGGAAGTACCTCTATCCTTTTTAGTATGTTTAATAACACAGTGTACAGGCTAACTTAAGCTCACCTCAACTAATCCTAAAGGATTAATTCCACTACCCACTTACGAAAATCCCAATCAACACTGGACTTACCCCAAATGAGTTGATAGAGCCAGAGAAGTTTCAAAAATGGGACGTTAAAAAAAGAAAATCCTAAGTCTCGATCAGGCCTTGACGACTAGGCCAATCCTTCCTCCGGTTAAAGCGCCTTTATCCTAATTATAATATATAGTAAGTAGAAAGAATATTATCATGTCATAATCAAGGGTCATTAGTAGTTCCAAACTTAAGGATTAGTTTGCAGCCTATGATATCTTCTAGGTAGGATTCACCAGACCCCCACTACCAAAGGCACAACTTCTTTTTTTTATATATTAATTAAACAACACTAATCAGATTGTTTTTGTTGTCGTTAATGTGGATGACAGAGTGTTTAATTTGGACTTTTAATTATTAGTTATACCTCCTAGCTACTAGCTTGCGTGCGTATAAAGTTTTCATTAATTAATACTGGACTAATTAAACATATTGTACTTTTGTAATTAATATGTGTTTGGTTCCAGGGAAAGGAGAGTCCGTGACTTGCTCCGAACGCTTGAACTCAGAACTGTTTTATGCTGTTCTAGGAGGGCTTGGCCAATTTGGAGTCATTACTAGAGCTAGAATTGCGCTAGACAAGGCTCCAAACAAGGTACTGCTCCGTTCGATCGCCTCATCTCTAGGAATTTTTTTGATAGTCCAGATTAGCTTATATGCATACTTCAACTAATCTACGGAACCAATTCTGCTGCCCTCTTGCGTGTGGGATTTCAAAAAAGTTCATAGCACCTGATAGATTTTGAACCTAAAACCTTTGGAGGTAGCAAACTTTTAAATCTTAGGCTTCACCATCGAGGCAACCCCAGGGAGGTACTTGAATTGAATATTCTTAGGTGGTTTACAGTTTTAATTTATACACTGATGAAATATACTTTTTCCAACGACAAATTATTTTCCACTCCAAAAGTCTTGACAACATTTCAAGCCAATGTTCAAAATTTGTGTTCAGCAATTGAAACGATAAAATTTTAAAGAAAAAAAAAAAATTTAACTACCTTTTGAGTAAAAACTAAAAAATTATGGTTCAAAGTCTTTTTTATAGTCAGATGTCCGGGCCGCTTATGCCCACCCCGACATTATTGTTCAATGCCTTGACCTTTATTTATAGTGTTCATGACAGTAACGTACTATACGTGAACTTTTTTTTTTTTTTTTGAAGGACGAAAAAAATTCATTAATCTTTGAAACATTATAAATACAAAAATTAAATGATAAAAGCGGTATCAAAATTAACCAAGAACAACCACCCTACTAAGCTGGCACGGAGGCCTTAGACAATTACGCGCCATCCAAACCCCGAAGAAAGTAGAGTCGGCGAGAGGCCAACGCAACGGAAAAAAGAAAGAGAAATACATAATCATAAAGGAAACAACGTACCTCCAAACGTGGTTTGAAAAAAGTTCAGAACGTACAACTTTGATTATTCAAATGGTTTGATTATTAGTTAACTTTGGTTGCAGGTGAAATGGGTCCGAATGCTGTACCATGATTTCTCAGCCTTCACAAGAGACCAAGAACATCTCATCTCCATAACGTCTAATGGACTGGATTACGTTGAAGGTTCTCTAATCATGGACCAAAGCTCTCCTAACAACTGGAGGTCTTCCTTCTTCTCCCCATCCGATCAGCTGAAAATCAATTCTCTGATATCCAAACACGGCATTATCTACTGCTTGGAAGTGGTCAAGTATTACGACCATCTCACCATTAATACCGTCGACGAGGTACGTACCTTGTTAAGAAAGAACTTGTCGTCGGTTAATTATAAAATCATTGCCATCGTAATAAAACATCTGAACATCGATTAGTGTGCTCGTGATAATTCTAATCATTTTATCCAATTCCATATATGACAACGTATTTTTTTTTTTTATTATAGGAACTCCGGCTGTTGATCGGAGGGTTGACCTTCCTTCCTGATTTTATCTTCGAAAAAGACGATTCTTACGTCGATTTCCTCAATCGCGTACGAAGCGGAGAGCTGAAGCTCCAAGCAAAAGGGCTATGGGATGTTCCTCATCCATGGCTGAACCTGTTTGTACCAAAATCAGGAATTATGGACTTTAATGATGGTGTTTTTGTCAATATCCTCCACAAGCAGAATAATTCCACAGGGCCTATTCTTGTGTACCCAATGAACCGAAACAAGTAATTGTTCTAAACCTTTCATTAATATTTTTAGAAGAATACCGACAGAAACGTAACCGTTATCGATCATATGAAAATTTCCTTTGCCGATCAAAAAAAAAAAGTGATTATCGTATGTAATCGAAATCGTTGTTAATTTATAACTTAAATTGCAGGTGGGATGATAGGATGTCTGCAGTTATTCCAGATGAAGAAACATTCTACTCTGTTGGGTTACTGCTTTCAAGTGGGGAAAATGACTGGGAGGCCCTTGAAAACCAAAACAAGGAAATACTACGATTTTGTGACAAGGCTGGAATTAAGGCTAAGCAGTACCTTGCCCATTATGAAACCAAGGAAGATTGGATGGATCATTTTGGGTCAAAGTGGGAAATCTTCCAAGAGAGGAAAAATCTGTTTGATCCAAAGATGATACTATCACCCGGGCAGAGAATTTTCAATCCCCTTCGAGGGTAATCACATATGAATTTGTAGGTTTAAGCTACACATGTTAGGACTGGTGAAAATGGAATAATCTTTTACGTTGAAGTATTGTGTTAAGAATGCAATAATAAATTTAGACCCATTGTATATTGATCTGGGTATTTTAGACCTATTTAGGGTTTTTGGGTGTTTGGGTTTCGGCCCTTTAGATGGGTTTTGTCCCATATGGGTGTTCTTTAATTGGTTTCTTGCCAATCATAGATTTGGGTCTCAGATTGGGCAAAAGATTATTCCTATGAATATAATGTTGCTTCCTTGATCCTATCAATCTAATCTTATAACAATTTCCAGATTAATGAAATATTTTTACCTTTAAAAAAATGCGCAATAATAAATTTTCATTTCTTACCTTACAACATTGGAATTGGGAATCAATATTCGTTGCGAAGTTTTGTCAAATAATGCATGTCTTTATCATTTGATAATTGCTATAGCTAGCATGCATAACCCTTTGAAATGAAATGGTTGATCATTATTAGAAGTGATGGATGCTTTGAGAGTCATCAATTATGAGATAAAGGATAATGAACTTCGTCACTTCATAATTAGAAATGAGTACTCTTTGTCATCCACGAGACGAGATCACATGTTCGAATTCTACGAAGGTCAAGAATCTCAAATCTTGGAACAACCAGAAAGTTTACCCGTTCGTTAATTTCAAAATCATAGAATTAATTTTCATACACACAAACTCGCCCAGACATCAGGTTGTATTGAAATAAAAAGAATAGTGAACTTTTTTTTTTTTTTTTTTGCTCGGCAAAAGGATAGTGAACTTAGTGACTTCATTAGACAATTAGGGAACTTTCTTCTTCTTTTTGTGTTCTCCACTTTCTGATTTCTGCCTCCTCTTTTTGGTTAAAAGAGAATGTGGAAAACCCATAACAAATCAGAGGGTAACTAGGTGACAAAAAACAATGGATTTATCCTAAAGCTTCCCATGCGATATTATTCTTTTGTGATGTGGCATGCACCCTTTTTTACCAGAGGTAACGTAAAGTGATAGTAGTTTAGGTGCGCCATGAATCAAAAGGTTTTTCAAGTGTCAATTTTGAGGATATGAAATCTTATATATATCCTTCAAAATCAGACCCTTTTTTTTTCCACCTTTATACATCTATCAGCGGGATTTGGAAGAGTTAGTTACTAGTATGTTAGTAGTTCACAAAGGATCCGAAGGCTATTCATAACTCTGGACACCGGTTACGGCTCCCGTGGGCTTAAACTCACACCTCCACTGGAGAGGCAGATGAAAATGCTAACCTGACAAGCTAGCTGGCCATTTGCCGGTACAAAGTCTTAGCAATAACCAAAGATAACAGTACGGTTTAGAACTAAGATTTGACATCATTTTGATAATGGTTGTCACTTTGTGGGATTACTAATGCAAATTAAGAAGCAGATCAGACAAAGGGGGGCCGACAAAAAGTTAGGGTTGATAGATTCAAGAAACATGCATGTCAAAAAAACAAGAATTGATCTTACTGGGATTGTGTTCTGTGATCATAATGGTTAATGTTGCTTAGTCTGTGTAATTGTCAGCGATTAGAGGCCGCAAAATCCAAAAGGGATCAATCTGTGCATTCTTTTCATTATGTCGTGGTAGTTGTGGACCCTTTTGATTCACAAAATAAAAAAAGTTTGAGCGGTTCGGATCATTGCAAATTGGTCGGGAAAGGGGCGTCCTCACTTTAATACGGTAAGAACGCCCTTATAAGAAATTTTGTGTGTGTGTATGTGTGTGTGTGTGTGTATATATATACATATTGCATTGTGATCAACTGATCATATGCATCCCAAGTATGTGTGCTAAATACAAATTAATCAATTATGTTCAAAATACTTTTCTAATTTGCAATTAGTATAGGGACAACAACAAACTTCTTTTCAAAGGATTATTTTTTTATTTTTCCTGCATTATATAAGGGACAATCACATAAAAATTTCAAAGATTTGGTTCGAGATTGGGCGGCCAACAGCGGCCGGGGACTTTGGAGCACCATAATTTCTCAAAACCAAAGCTAATATTATTATAAAACTGAATTTACAATGTTGAAATTTCAAGAGAAACTCTCAGGAAATGATTTTTTTTTTTTCAGATTTTTCATAGTACAATTACGTTTTTTACATCGAAAAGATTAATAGTACCATCTCTACTAGTTTTGTACACTTATCACAAAGCCCTTGGCCCGACTTCCCCTTCCTTTCCCATACGGGCACGGCCCATAAAACTGTGATGTTGGACCCAGTCAGCCCATCTAATTGCCATCGCGTAGTTCAGTCCGTCTAGGCCACTAATCAAAACATCCATTAGAATATGGGCTTTTCTGTCCATTAAGCTTACCAATGAATTGGACCAAAAGTTAAAAACTAGGCCCGGCTCCTATGACAAGAGACTAAGAGAGCCGGCGCAAACAATTTGCGAGGCAAATAGAGTGATAGCCAAGTGGTAGACGACATATACTCCTTGCACTAGAAGAGAGGGTTCAAATCCCCACCAGCCCCATTCCCTTTCTCTAAGTTAGTAGTAGTAAAATAGAATTTATCTTGTTAGAAAGAAAAAAAAACAATCAGCAAGGTAAACTACCCAAACTACCCTTTTTCTCTTTTTCCTAGCCATGACACTGTCTACCCCTTGCTGACCTTTATTTTCCAACAAAAAAAGTAGTGGAGATTTTTTAAGGAATACAGAATAGAGGAAATTCACTCTCAAGTGAGTGAGTCCATTGTTTTTTTCTCTCCGGTGTTAGTGGATTAGTTAGCAAGATTATCATGTTATGTTTTGCTCTTCCCTCGTAATACATCATGTGCTTATATTTTCGAAATCAAGTGTTTTCGGTAAGCCTTTCTATATTCGCCATTGAATTGAGAGACAAACAGAGTAATGCGTCCCTACGAGAAAAAGGCTATATGCAAATGGAGCCGCTTAGGCTTCGTTCAGTTATTAAGATTTTTATCTAGGAAATGTGTTCTCAAAAAAAGTGAAGTAAAAAGAAAATGGATTTATTTGCATATTTGTATTCGATTGACAAAAAAATTTACAAACAACATAATTTTTTTTCTCTTTAAATTTTTTTATTTTTTGCAAAAAGTGTTTCAAAGAAAGAAATTTGAAGTTGTGGATCTACCCACATTTACATGGCCCTAGAGAGTGATATCCTCACTCTCTCTTCCTAGAGAGAGAGTCAGCCGCCCACCCTCTTCTTTGTTCCCCTTCCCCGGCTAACGACAACTTCTACCTATCTTCTCCCTCTTCTTCTCTCCTCTTCTCGTCCTCTCTCCCCACTATGGTTGTGTGGTGGTCAAGACTATCGTCCTCATGATAGATATTCTCCCACCACCCCAACATTTTTTTGACCTTGGTGACTCGGATCTAGTTTTCATATGTGGCGTGTTTGGCTCTCAGATTCGATCAGCCTTAGTGACTGATTCGTGGGTTCTTCAACAACTGTGGTGGTGGTGCCTAGCAGCAGCGACTGCGATGAGACGAAGGGACGTTGAGCTCCAGTTACCGATGTGGATCCTCCATCTTTCTCTTGTCACATCCACGAACAGTTCGGTAGTCTCCATCAACACGGTTGTCAATTTTTACAATGGTTTTTATGTTTTGGTTGTTTTCCTTTGTTTTTTCTTATTTTGATGAATCTTTTGATCCTCTGTTTTATGTAGTGTTTAGTTATAAGTACATGTTGTGTTCCTAAAAAAAACCAATAATAATAATCTATATAATATGGAGCAAAAGTTTTTTAATTCTCCATATTTTGGACTCTTAAATTTGTACATATTTTTTCAATGGTTGCGAAGAATTACTTCTGGCCACAAAAAATTACTTTTGGCCGCGGAAAATTACTCTTGACCGCATCAAATTGCTCTTGGCCGAATCGAATTAATTTTGGTCGAATCGAATTGCTTTTGGCCACATCGAATTACACTTGGCCGCATCGAATTGCACTTGGCCGCTACAAATTGCTCTTGGCCACATCGAATTGCACTTGGCCACTACGAATTACTCTTGACCGCATCGAATTGCTACCAAAAGCAATTCGATGCGGCCAAGGGTAATTCGTAGTGGCCAAGTGCAATTCGATGCAGTCAAGAGCAATTCAATGCGGCTAAGTGCAATTCGATGCGGCCAAAAGTAATTCTTCGCGGCTAGAAATAATTCTTTCTGGCCAATAGTAATTCTTCGAGGCCAGGAGTAAATTTTTTACAGCCAGGAGTAATTTTTTGCAGCCAATAGTAATTCTTTGCATTTTTAACTAATAGGTAAGAGAGCAAAATTGTTGTTCAATAAAACTTGAGCTGTTGTTTGGATGATTTGGAGTTTCATGTCTGTCTGTGATTGAAGCCTTTTGCGTAGACAGAGTTTTAAATTCTACTTCTTACTTGGTTATATGTAATCTTGGAGCTATTTTATTTTTCTATTTTTCTAGGTCAGTTAAAGAAACAAGTGCGATAGAGGTGTCAATACTTTTGAGTGAGTAGACGTTCAAAAAATTGAATTTGTATTGGAATTCCTTATGATTATACATTCTTAATATCCCTGAATGCAACTAGCGGAATTAAACAGATTTGGTAATATTTGTTGTTTGATATTATTTTATGAACTTGGTTAGATGGACCATGTTTTTCTAATTCACAATTATTTGTAATGCTCCTCTCGCATAAGGTGGGACCATACACATATCCGAGACTCACTTCATGTGAGATTTCGTTAAAAAAAACTGTTGTATCTACACACAAAAACTTCAAAAAAATGGAATTTGATACTTTATTTAGACAATGTTTAGAAAACATTGTGTCGTGCCTTTAGGCACAAGCAATTACTAGTAGAACAATATGGAGGCGCCACATTGATATCGACTCTAAAGTTTAAGGGGTTAATTGACCCAATTGAAACAAAGAGTGTAAAATGGATTACTCTCAAGTACATGGGTGCAAACTGCAAAGTACATATATCCCCAGCTACGCATACAAAACCCTGTATCTAAACGTCATCACCATGGCACTCTCACAATTACCATCAAATCTTCTCCCTCCAACTTCCTTTTCCATGTTCAACCCACAAACCCACTCTCCAAATAGTTTCAGTTCCTTATTAAATTTCAGAGTATCTTGCTCTCAACAGACCATTCAACTCCCTACTCCACAGCCCAAGAAGAAGAGAAAGCCCAAACCCAGTTTCGCTGATCAAATTCGCCAGAAATGGTCCGTGAAAACCCCAATTGTAAGACATAAATTTCCGTGGCAAGAACAAGAACAAGAACTACAGATTGAGCCAATTGAAGATGACAAAGAAGAAGAGGAAGAAGAAGATGATGATGATAAAAGCCATCAGTCTCTTGGGGTTGCAGTTACTGAGTCAGATAGTTGTGAGAACTCGGTATTGAGTGACCAGGTGAGTTTTGTTCCCATAAATCGCGCGATTTCAGCTCCTTGGGTTCATGGGAAAGAGCCCAACAAAACCCAGTTTGATTCTTTTTCGATAGATTTAGATAACAGTATTGATGGGTTTCAAAGAGACACTGAAGGCAGTGTTTCTACTATTGTGCAAGAATCAAGTCAACTGGGACGGGGAGTTGGTTTTGATGGAAAGACCAAAGCTTTTGTTGAAACAGATGAAACCTCAATTGGGTTATCAGAGAGGAAAGAAAAAGCAGTCTTTAAGAATGTTAAAAGGGCCTCTTTTAATGGAAAATCGGCTAGTGTTAATCAGGGAGTATATAGTCTTGAGGGTTCGAGCGATAAGATTGATTCAAAGAGGTTGCCGTGGGAGAGAGGGATTGATATGGGGTCTGTAGATGGTGATAGGCCGAGGAAGGGAAACGCGATGTTGTCAGAGAAACTAATACCAGAAGCTGAGCTGAGGAGGCTAAGGAATGTGGCTTTGAGGATGGTGGAAAGGTTAAAAGTTGGGGCTGCTGGTGTTACACAGGCATTGGTGGACTCAATCCACGAGAAGTGGAAGGAGGATGAAGTGGTGAAGTTGAAATTTGAAGGGCCTTCAACGCTCAACATGAAGAGGATTCATGAAACCCTAGAGGTCAGTGTTCATACATAAACTTCCATAAGGATGACCATGGAACTTCAAATGAGTAATTAGGATGCTAGTTGACTATATCACTTTTAGCAATTGTTGACTATCTTCTTTTTTCATGCTTGGAAATTTCCATTTGTAGTATTCATTTGCAGAGATAGGTTTATGGTACTTATATCTGTTCTATGTTGTTCTCTACCAGACTAGAACTGGAGGTTTGGTAATATGGAGATCGGGTAGTTCGGTTGTGTTATACAGGGGAATGTCCTACAATCTTCCTTGTGTTCAATCCTATGCCAAACAAAATCAATTTAATACGATGATTTCACGTTCTTCAAGCGGTATAGTTGGTGGTGATCTTACTCAAAGAGTTGGATTGGAGGACTCAGTCAGAACTGCAGATGTTAATAAGTCTACAAGACATTTGAAGAAATTATCTGAGAAAGAAATAACAGATTTAAGTGAGGTCGACCATTTGTTAGAGGATCTGGGCCCACGATATAAAGATTGGTCAGGCCCTGAACCACTGCCTGTTGACGCTGACTTGCTCCCTTCCGTGGTTCCTGGTTATAAACGTCCATTCAGACTGCTTCCCCATGGGTTTAGATATTCTTTAAGAGACAGGCACGTGACATATTATCGGAGAACTGCAAGAATAATGCCTCCACATTTTGCCCTTGGTATGCCCGCGACAATACTCTGATGACTCCCATATTGTAATATTCCATTTGTTGGGTATGAACGTTTTTGTCCCCTAACTGATGTAGGGAGAAACAGAGAACTGCAAGGCCTGGCTAGGGCTATGGTGAAGCTATGGGAAATAAGTGCCATTGCCAAGATAGCCATCAAGCGCGGTGTACACAATACTTGTAACGAAAGGATGGCAGAAGAACTCAAGGTGCGGAACTTCACATACTTTATTTTTGAACTCAAATTACACTAAATTGTTGTGTGACACAAAGTTCAGTCAATCATTCTTTTTACTATGTATTGTCTTCCTCCTGGAAGTTTTCGTGACAATTTGATATACTGTTATCCTATTCTCTCTTAGTTACACGAGATGACGAGATCTGGACTCTCCTCTCAAAAGTATGCTCAAGTTAACTATAATTGAAATGGGACACTAGAAAGGTTGGAGAGGTCACTCTACCTCTTCCTCCTTGGTGTTGTCCGGTCGTGAGTGATAGATCTCTTTAGTCCAGATTTTGTCATACATGTGCATTCTTTCTAGTTAATGCAGCTGGTGGGAAATGTTGATTTACCATTCGTGTGTTCATTCCTGCGTGCGTGTTTTCATTTGTATTGACAATCTCAACATAGATGTTAGCAGAAACCTATTCTTTGTTTCCTAGTTAATGTAGAATTAGCAAATTCCGAATAAGTTCTTCCTGGTCTCAGTTTTCGTGACTAATGGATGTTAGCAGAAACCTATTCTTTGTTTCCTAGTTAATGTAGAATTAGCAAATTCCAAATAAGTTCTTCCTGGTCTCAGCTTCTACATTAAGTCTTGCAGTATTCTGATTTATAGCTGCTATGCTAATCCCTAAAATCAATGATGCTTTTAGATTGTGAAAATTGTTGGTAACCATCGTTAATTTCTTCTCCACAACCATTTTTGTCTCATTTATGCAGAGATTGACAGGAGGAACGCTGCTTTCGAGGAACAAGGATTACATTGTGTTTTACAGGGGGAACGACTTTTTGCCGCCAGCTGTATCAAAGACATTGGTGGAAGCTCATAAACTAACAGTATTGCAACAAGATGAGGAAGAAAAAATACGATCAAATGCATCACCCATAGTTCATTCAACTACCAAAGCCTCTAAAGTTCAACTGGTTGCAGGAACCCTTTCTGAGACCATGGAAGCAACTTCACTCTGGGGTAACCAACCGAGCAGCCAAGATATAGAGAAAATGAGGAAAGATTCAGCTTTGGCTAGACATGCTTCATTTGTCAGATATCTTGAGATGAAGCTCAACCTTGTAAGCTATAACTACTAAGTGAGGAGTCCATTTTGGTACACATCCTCTTTTTCTCCTTTCTAAGGTTCAGTCTATTTTGGACTGTGTAGGCAAAGGGGAAGATAAAAAAGGCTGAGAAGGCTTTGGCAAAAGTGCAGGAGTCTTTGGAACCGGCAGAGCTCCCAAGTGATTTAGAAACCATTAGTGATGAGGAGAGATTTTTGTTTCGTAAGATCGGCTTGAGTATGAAACCATACTTGATTCTAGGTATGCATTGCTACTTTCGGTTTCATGCCTTTGTTTATTCAAGGAAACAGTCTACTTTATGCGTGGGTTTTTGTTGCAGGGAGGCGAGAAATTTTCGATGGTACTGTAGAAAATATACACCTGCACTGGAAGTATCGAGAGCTAGTGAAGTTACTTGTGGAAAGAAAAAGTTTTCCACAAGTGAAGCATATTGCAATAGCTCTCGAGGCTGAGAGTGGTGGGGTGCTAGTCACTGTAGATAAAACAATGAAAGGGCATGTTATTATACTTTACCGTGGGAAGAACTACCAACCTCCTGTTGCATTCAGGCCAAAAAATCTCTTATCCAGAAGGCAGGCATTAGCTCGGTCAATTGAGCTTCAGAGACGCGAGGTGATATTATATACAGTTCTTGGTGATTTACTTACTTTACGTGATGTCCCATTTTGTAACCTCAATAATGATTTCTTGTGGAATCATTTACAGGCACTAAAGCATCACATCTCAGATTTGACAGTAAAAATAGAGAAGCTGAAGTCTGAGCTGGTATGATTTACTTTTTGCCAATAAAACTTTGATTGTAGCATAAATACATCTTCATGAATGACTTTATGCCTTCGTTGTTCAATACACAGGATGATATGAAGACTGTCAACGAGATTGATGAGGATACTTTCTACTCAAGGGTGGATGATGCATCCTCTTCTGAGGATGAGATGGAAGAGGTTAGTTGGCATTTCTCGTTCTCGATGATACCCGTGGGTTGGATTGCTGTATATTCTGGTACAAGTAAATCAATATTCTTCTCAGTTCAAGTTTTACTGTGAGTCATGTCCAAAAAAAAAAAAAGTTTTACTGTGAGCTGTCAGCCCCTCATCCTCTCATAGAATTTCGCCGAGACAACCATTGGGACCATGCTTCCGTTTTCATTGCTGTTTCTTGTATTAAACAAAGATTTTGTTTGCTTGATATTTTCTCACTATGGTCCGTGAGCTATGCTACATGGACTCTGGTATGGGTTTTGGGTAGGTGTGTGTGCCTGTCTAGGGGTTAGATTCATTCATCCTCTTATGAGTTTGTACATCTTACATGTTCCGTGGGATAAATGATGTGTAATCTAAGAGTGTCGGAAACAAAACTTCATTCATTCTATAGCAATTTCGGAATTAAATATAACCGTAATGACAGTTTTGCAACCATAACAAGTGTCGAAATGGAAGTATCAACACATATCCAACACCCTTCTCCAGGTGTCAAGTGTCAATACACATCATTCTTGAACATAGTAGTTTATTTTCAGGGTTATGATATCTTCAGCTGTTTTTTGCTGTACTTTATAGCTTTGCCTAAGTGAATTCATTTTGGTACCAGGATGAGGATGAAGATTTTGATGAAGATGAAGAGGCATACCTTGAAGTACATGACAGTGGCAATGATGATAGCAACATATGAAACAAGACGGCCATTTAGTTTCCAGTGGCTCGAGTTCAGAATATTGAACTGAAAGGAAATTCACAATTTTGTAGAGGATCTTTGTGCTGATGCGCAAGCTAGAAGAATCCAATATAAGCACTCCAGATTAAATATGCTTTGAAAGGGCTCTATGATTGACAATGAGAATCAGATTTTAGAAATTCTCGTCTCTCCTTTTGCACTGAATCCCCCTTGTAAATTTCGGCTGTGCTTTCTTGTATAATGAGGACTCCTCATTCAATTGTCACTGCATTGTTCACATATTTTCTGAATAAAGTCGTGAAATATAATTCATGACTTCCCATGGTCCAACCAAAAAAGTGCACGAAATAGTAAAAACCCAAATCTGCTAAATGACAATGCATGTCATTCCCACTCCAATTATGTATAATAACCAGAGCTACAGATTCCATCATGTAAAAATGGCAACAGGTAAACAAGATGCAGCCACCATGCACACACAAGATCCAGACAAAAGGGAAAATATTACTGCGGTTAAGCTGCAAGGCAACTTCACGAGAAGCAATTTTGATTCGTGGTCAAAACAATAAAATAGTTCAGATAGAATGAAGGCAGCCGGAGTTTGGTATAAAAAGGGCGGCACTTGCAACTGATTAGAAATCTGAGATGAAATAGATGAAATCTCTATAAATCAGGCAAATATGATACCCTTGTCCATCCATCCTCCCCAAACTTAACCTCATACAATAAGCAACAAGGTTTGAGAAAATATTTACAACATTCTGAAAAAATAAACAACAGCCATGAGCAACCCTCAAGTATCTTTTATGTCAAAGTTCACCTCAAAACCTACAAAGGAAAAATCAAGCACGTCTTTTACTCAAACGCCAAGAGTTGGGTTCATGGTATCTGTCATAAAGTGGTTCAATCCGTTCTTGACGCTTGCGTTTGCTCATTTTTGTGGGATCCGCCACTTTAAAGAATCGTGGAGCTAGCTCCACAAGCCACTTAGGGTCAATGACCGTGACCTCTCGCATATACTCCTTTGTAGTCATCACTAGCTCATGGTAGACGACCCAGTCCGGCTGTCTTTGAAACACAGAACTGCTGGGGTGTATATACACTGGTTGGTTTTCAACTAGAGTTCTATAACCTTCTTGAGGATCCTTCCTTGCTCCGTGGAAGAAGAACCCAGCAGTTATGGCCTTACGAACTTTAGTAAAATTCTTCCCAGCAGAAACGACATCCAATTTATACCTGAAAAATAGGACATCAGTTAGCAACATACCAAGCATCTCAAGACTAATGATGGGACATCTAGTACACGAATTAATATGGCTTAAAAACATAGGAATCTCAAACTCAATTGCTCGACTCCAGGTTGCACAAATAAGATCATTTTACCTTTCCTTAATTAACCTACCATATGCACTGCAAATGCATAGAACAAGTAGCAAGTTAACAGTCACTTGAACGTGAACAACCCATGCTTTAATGCGTAATCACTTATCATGCACTGATCAA
Organism: Rhododendron simsii; assembly: GCA_014282245.1. Taxonomy (NCBI): domain Eukaryota; kingdom Viridiplantae; phylum Streptophyta; class Magnoliopsida; order Ericales; family Ericaceae; genus Rhododendron; species Rhododendron simsii. Next base: position 35,349,692 of record CM024955.1, on the reverse strand, counting down.
AAGCTTACCAGTTTATCATGCACTGATCAAGAGTTGCAAAAAATAACTGTTGTTCCTAGGTATACCAGTCACTAAGCAATCTTACTAGGTTTTATTTCCCTCCCCAGCCTTCTCTCAGCCACGAAATTCTGTCATCTTTCCCTGAGAGCATACAGTCCACTCAATTCACGTGAAACTAACATACAGTCCACTCAATTCACGTGAAACTAACTTTCTGAATCCCTTTCTATCCACTTATCTTGATTTTCAAATGGCAAACGGCATCATACTTGAGCGAGGAACATAGGAACTTGCTTTACATTTACGTTCCCATACAACCAAGATATTCAATTTACATTGGGAATAAGTATATACTTTCATTGGTTAGCTGGTATGCTTAATGATCTTTGAGAGGCAGTTGATAGAGAGCAAAGTTGGAAACGCAGGACTAATATGCATTTTCAATCAAGTATTAGGTTCATCACTTAGGAAACAGGCAAGAGTCTAATCAAGACACAATCCACAATCAAATGACGAAGCGTATCAGGAAAGCTTTTATTCCTATTGGAACTGTAACAACCCGGATTTTTGACCCTATTTTTTTTTTTAAAAAAATAGAGTTAATATTATTATTAATATCATTTAAAGTATATTATTAGTAATAGTAAAATTATTTTAATCATAATTATCAAATATTTACAAAAAAATTGTTTTTTAGCCTTAATTACCCTACTTTTAATTATTTAAATTGCATGCATATAAATCCTACCACCTCTCCCTTTCCTACTCAGCCTCTAATCCTTATTCCTGACTATATTTTCGTTCTAATTTCGTCCATCTCAAAGCCCAAATAATTTGAGTCCTTTTCGAACTCAAATTTGATCAACCTCTTCCCATCCTCCTATATATACATCACCAATCCGACCTTAGGTCAAACCATTATATTTTTCACGCCCCCTAGTCCAGAAAGAACGAAAAAAATCAGAGAGATTGAAACTCCAATCCATGGAGTTCTAGAGAGAGAAAGAAAGAGAGAGAAAAGTGGGTTTGTGATCAAGACTCGACCGAAATCCAAATTGACCATTCCATACGCTTCCTACAATCCCTAGCATCATCGAACGTCATCCAATTCGATCCCGAAGTCTTCCGATCGAAGAACCCGAAACCTTCTTCCCAAATTTTTAAGTTTCGAGCAAGAACCAATTCGATCTGATTAAAGGTAGTATAATCTCTCCCAACCACTTCTCTAAGTATATTTGATGTTTTTAAGCATAACCCAATAGCCCAATCGGTCCCATGCATCGAAACCGTGACCAAAAAATAAAAAAACGAATTCTGCGTTGCACCTTGCGGCCGCAAGGTGCGGGCCGCAAGAACCAGACGCAAGGTTGCGTCTGGGCTCCCAGCCGCAAGGTTGACTAAGTCAAACCTTGCGGTTTGCACTGTTTTGGTTCGAATCAACTTTGCGACCTCCCGAACACCGTTTTCGACCCCCGAACTATTTTTTCTAGACTTTTCACACCTCAAAGATCATAAATTGTTAAGGTCATATTTTTTTTATTTAATTATCTATTTATTAAATTATTTGTTAGTTATCGTTCAAAGTTTATAAACAAAAATTAGATACGACCTTTAAACGAGCGTTTTAACACTCAACAAATTTTTTTTAGACTCCTTGCATCTCAATTACAGTAACTTGTCTAATTAAATATTTATTTTATTTAATTCACTATTTATTATTATTTTTAAAGTAATTCCAATCAAAATTACTTTACGACTTTATAAACATTATTATTAATGACCAAATAATTTTATTTAGACTCCTCACTGTCCAAACATGTTATTATGTCAGTCTCAACATTTATTTTTATAATTAATTATTTATTGTCTATTTACTTCACGTTCGGTCCTTTTAATAAACGTTTTCATGTAAATTAATTCTTCGACCCTCCGAACCCAATTTTTGACACTCAACTGATTATATAGGACCTTTAGGACTCTTATTAGAGTCATGTTAATTATTCCCATATTTTTATCTAATTAATGTGTTTAATTAGTATTTAATAAATCTATTTACTTTGTAAAAATTAGTAAAAGCCTAGAAAATATTTTATTAAATTCTTATAAAGTTTCTACTTCATTATTGACATGATGGTTACACAAGAATAAGGGCAACGGCCCATCCATAAAAGGTTGTGTGATTTAAATGCTTGTCGTTATTTTAATTGTTATTAGATTTAATTTTATATTGCACCAATTCTTGAGTTATATGCTAGATTGGATTTTAGAGACATGGGATGGTATGCGAATAGAATTCACCTAGACGATGATAGTTAATGGATGAATATGGAAAGTTTTATTTTTAGATCTGCCTGCAGGCAGGATGTTGAGATGTGATGAGTTGGATGTGACGATTTGAAACTGGCAAAGTAAGCCCAGTAATGAATTGAAACTGGCGGGTAGTCCAGTGATGATTTAAAACCTGGCAGAGTAAGCCCAGTGATATTTTGATAAAACCTGACGGTTGGTCAGTGATGTTTCTGATGATAAAACCTGGCAAAGTAAGCCCAGTGACATTTTGATAAAACCTGACGGTTGGTCAGTGATGTTTCTGATGATAAAACCTGGCAAAGTAAGCCCAGTGACATTTTGATAAAACCTGACGGTTGGTCAGTGATGTTTCTGATGATAAAACCTGACGATTGGTCAGTGACGTTTTGATAAAACCTGACGGTTGGTCAGTGATGTTTCTGATGATAAAACCTGACGATTGGTCAGTGACGTTTTGATAAAACCTGACGGTTGGTCAGTGATGTTTTCTGATGATAAAACCTGACGATTGGTCAGTGATGTTTTCCGATGATAAAACCTGGCAAAGTAAGCCCAGTGGTATTTTGATAAAACCTGGCAGGTGGTCCAACGATATTTTGTGATGATAGAATTGGTGGGAGTCCCGTGGTGATTTTGACGTGGTGAGTAAGATGGGTAAACCCTAGTTATGGTCTGGGCATAACTAGATTTTCCTTGTTGATAGGCTATTGATCGATAATGAATAGATTTACGAGTATTCTACCTTCTTGCATTGATGATATATCGTTACCTGCTAGCTGTAATGTAAGGAGGGATGATTGGGTTGGATTATATTACGGGGTGAACTTTTTCACTCAGGCACGGATTGTCTGGCATCCGTGTCAGATTTTGCAGAAAATCAGTGGAAGACTCAGGACCCTGAAGGAGGGCGATATTACCTAGAGACGAACCCGGAGCTGGAGACTGAGCCAGTATACGCTTGGAATCCGCATCAATCCTAGAAGACAGCTCTGTTATTTTGTTTAGATTATTACTACGAAGACTATTTTCAGTATTTCTTTAATGGTTTGCAATTGACGAATCTTTAGAAAGAATTATCCAGTTTGGATTTTGAATTTAAATTACTAAATTTTTAGAAATCAATATTTAATACCTCCGATTTTATTTCTGAAAATCGGGGCGTTACAGGAACAATTTTCAGAAAAGGAGCCTTTGTTTGGCAAGAGATACTGAATAAATCGACCAAACGAAGAAAAAACTAGCCAAGTAAACTTTAAGCTTGCTAGGTTCTTTTATTTCCTTTCTGCTTATTACTACCAGCAATACAATAACACTAAGCCAAACAAAGAACATAATCAGAAGCAGATACAAATATACACATCCATAACAGGGTCCTTCTAAGGTATTCTGAAGCAAACAAGAGTAAGCAAGGTATTGACCGAATTTAGCAAGGGTTAAAACATAACCAATTCCAAAAGGCTAGAAGAAAGTACCTGTCCATGATGGTGAGAAGCTGCTTACGGACATCCTGTGCCCTCCTCAAGGAACGAGACTGAACAAAATTCTCAAAACACCACGGACCTGAAAAGTTCTTCGCCTTCCAAGCCTCATAAACAGCAAGTAATGTCAGATGATCTCCCTCAGGCTGGAAAAACTTGGCTCTCTTTTGATCCGCCTGGGCTTGTTTCTCTCTTGGCCTGTAAAAGATGTTTCCAGTCTGAATCATCGCAATGATTGTCAAAATCTCATCACTACACCCAAGATCTACACTGGCTAGAAGCATCTTAGACAACGGTGGGTCCAATGGAAATTCCGCCATTTTCCTACCCAATTTAGTCAGAAGCCCCTCCTCATCCAGAGCTCCAAGACTGTACAGCTGTTCCATGGCAGAAATGAGAGCTTGGGGAGAAGGCGGGTCCATGAAATCAAATGATAGGAGATCATTTATTCCCATAGCTTTCATAGTAAGAGTAGTCGTTCCAAGATTAATCCTTTGTATTTCTGGAACTGAGGCAGGGGACATTTCGTTGTGAAACGCGCTTTCAGTGTAAAGCCGATAACATTTTCCAGGGCCAGTTCGCCCAGCTCTGCCAGCTCGCTGTTTGGCTGATGCTTGTGAAATGGGAGTTATAACCAGTGAATCAAGCCCTTGTTTTGGATTATAAACATTTTGCTTTGCAAAACCAGGGTCGATCACATAAAATATGCCGTCTATGGTCAAAGAGGCTTCTGCAATATTGGTTGCCACGACCACTTTCCTCTTTCCTGGAGGTGCAGGTTCAAAGATCCTAGATTGCATTTCACTTGGAAGCGCACTGTAAACCGGTAAAATAATTAATTCAGGAACATTTTTTCCTAACCCTTTCATCCTCTCATAAAGACACTGGCATGCATGATCAATCTCCTCTTGACCAGTTAAGAAGAGGAGGATATCACCCTCAGGTTCTGTCAAGTGGATTTGCATAACGGTAATAAGAGATGCATCTAGGTAGTCACTTTCTGGCTGTTTGGTATAGAGTATCTCCACGGGATAAGTTCTTCCAGGAATTGTGAAAATATTGCAGTTAAAGAAATACCCTGAAAATTTCTCAGCATCTAATGTGGCAGAAGTGACAATCAATCGAAGATCAGGTCTCCTCTTCACAAGTTGCTTCAGCAGTCCAAAAAGCACATCAGTGTGGATTGTCCTCTCATGAGCTTCATCAAGCATTACAACTGCATACTGTGATAAATTCTCGTCAATCAAAATCTCTCTTAGAAGCATACCGTCAGTCATATACTTAATCACGGTGTCGGGTCCAGTACAATCCTCGAAACGAATGGCGTATCCAACTTCCTCACCCAATCGGCAGCCAAATTCTTCGGCAACCCTTTTGGCCACGGACATTGCAGCCACCCTACGAGGCTGAGTGCAACCAATCTTTCCCTTGGTAGTGTACCCAGCTTCAGCTAGGTATTGCGTGACTTGTGTTGTTTTCCCTGAACCTGTCTCTCCAATTACAACCAAAACCTGATTGTCATGCACAGCCTGAATCAATTCACGCTTCAATTTGGCAATAGGCAAGCTCTGCCTCTGGTCCTGGATAGAAAGCTTTGACCTCTGACCAAAAGTTAGGGATTTCCCAAAAGCATCCTTTTTCCATTCAGGCATGTCATACGCCGATAAACCAACACCCCTAAGCTCTTGTGCTAGATGCCTCTCGCCTGTCTCTGGCATCGGATCTTCCCAAGGACGATTGAGATCTTTAGGAATAGAATCAAGCATTGTTCTCTGCTGCTGGTCCCTCACTTCCCTCCGCTCCTTTATGAGAGCAGACTGAAGGGCTGCCGCGCGACTCAAGGACCCTTCAGGATTCTTGAAAATCTTAACAGGTGACATGTCCATAGAGTACCGGCTTTGTCCCTGTAAAAAGGCTGGTTCATCTTCATTTAGCTCGATTTCAAGCTCTTCCTCAGCACCCTCTTCTTGATATAAAACACCATCACCTTCTTCATCGTACATGGGGTTCTCCCTAACACTCATAACTCCTGCAGCCACCAGCTGATTAGCTTCCCATATCTCTGGCGAACTCATCCTCTTCAACGGCCGCCGTGATGGGACAGCAACATCTTCGTCATTGATTCTAATCCCAGAAAGACCTGTCCTGATCTTTGGCCCCCCACTGTTCGATCCCGAAGGATTTGCCCTAAAAGCATCATCATCGCCTGACCTCTTTTTCAGCGGAAGTAGGTCTTCACCGGTATTCTGATCAACATCCCTCATCGAAAGACTCAACTTCTGCCCCAAAACAGATATCACCTTCACATGAACCTCCTGGTCGCGTTTCACTACGTCCTTAGCATTGCCAATCCTCCGAGTCGCAATCTGGGAAACATGGACCAGACCCTCTTTACCCCTAAAATCACTGAGCTGAACAAAACAACCCGTTTCCATCACTCTCGACACTCTTCCCTTATACACCTGATACAATTCTGGCTCATCCGACCTGGGCCCATCATTCCTTCTCTCCCTCCTATCATTACCCCCATCACGTCCATACCCATCTCTCCTATTCCTGTCATTCCTTCTCTCCCTCCTATCATCATCCCCTTTGTTATCCCCGTGTTCTTCATACCCATCCCTCCGATGCCTATCATTCCTTCTCTCCCTCCTATCATCATCCCCTTTGTTATCCCCTTCTTCTTCATACCCATCTCTCCTATTCCTATCCTGTCTTTCCGCATCATTCTTTCTCTCCCTCCTACCATTATCCCCATCATCTTCATACCCATCTCTCCCACGCCTGTCGTGTTTATCCCTATCCCGATACCTCCCCCTTCCTCTATCCTCTTTGTCTCTATCACCCCTATGCCTTTCATCTCTATCACCCCTCTCCTCCACATCTCTGTCGCTACGCCTCTCTCTTCTATCCCTTTCGAGGTCCTTGAGTTCCATCTCGATTTCTCTCTCTAGCTCCTTGACTCGCTCTCTACTATCACCAACCTCCAGACCTGGAAAACTCGATTTATTGCTTTCTCTCTTGGATTCCTTGGCGGATTTGGACTTAGGGTTTGGGGGCAAGATGGCGTGGATAATAGTTAAAAGCGTGCGGACGAAGTAGTCGGGCATCTCGGCGCCGTTTTGCTTCAACTGGGCGTCGAAATCCTCGACTTTTTCGCAGTTCCGGCCCATCTCGGTGATGAATTCGGCCAAGACCTTGTCACCAAACCCTAAGTGTGACTCGAGTTCAGTACATACCTTTGAGACCAACGAAAGGTACTCCAATTTCTTCAAACCATCGTCTTCCTTCGCAGCGACACCCATTATTGATTCTCAGTGGCCAGTGCAGCTCACCCAATTCAGATTTAGGAATACGTTCTCTATATGCTTGAATCGAAACGACGAGATCGAAACCCTAGAAAACCGATCAGAATAATATACTTTATATATAAATGAGGTATCCTACACCTAAACGGGGATAAGACTACTCCAGCCGGGTGCAGGAGCCAACACCTAAAAATAAGTTAGAAGCAGACAGGGGACTATTGGACACGTCCGTGAGACTACCCATGTGAATTTTCACTTTCGTTATAAAAGTGATTTAACAAGAAGCTTTCTTTTTATTTACGTGTATCGTATCTAAAACATAGTAACTCTAACATGTCTTTATATAGGTTATAAAACTTGGTGACTAAGAAATATAAACCAACTAAAAACCATACGTAATAACGAAACCAAAACTAACTAAGAAACATGAATAATTGCCAAGACTTAAATAGGAAACATAATAAAACCGGTTGGTCTACTCCTCGAGAATGGATCTCACACCTTCAGAATGAGAGCAAAATAGGGATGAAATAAAAATCAATAGTACCGAACCCGACCAAAATAGCTGGTCAAACAATTGGTTTGGTTTGATTTGGTTTCCAATTGAAGAAAACCGGAATAAACCAAAACGAATCGAACCGAACTTTATAACACTCCCATGACATTAATTTTTTTTTTTCAAACTAGGTTGGATAGATTTTGAATATAAGAAAACAATTAACTGAGTATGTGTTTTCTAATCTTATTGGTCTTTTACTCTGTTATTTGGTATTATTGGATTCATGAATCGGGTTAAATTGGTTTTTGGAATGAATTATTTTGTCTATTCGTTTTTTGTTTTCTCATTCGACTTTGTTGTAGGACAAAAACTGAATAAACCAAGCAAACTCCAAATAAATAAATCCGGATGGTCCGGTTTTGGTTTTCAAATCCCCAAATCAAGTGAACCGATTTTGTAGCCAAATTTGTCAAAATCATACCAAATTGAACAGATTTCAACCCTAGAGTGTATCATTGGCCAGTGGAGACAACCCTCATTAGCGTCGCTTGAATTGATTGATCATTGATGTATTTGTTTAAAAACAATTATTATTATTATTCTACAAAAATACAAACACTTACCCAAATACACCCACATTAACATAGGGACCTACACACATTACATCTCCAATGTGTGTGAAATGTATAAATAAATGTGAATGTGTGTAAGGTGTTCGCGTGCATGTTTGTGGTTGTAGGAGTATTTTCCAACAAAAAAAGAAGAGGGAAAATGACAGTCCAAGACGTGTTTTGATAATTAATACCCGTCAAGGACATGTTGAGAATATTTTTTAATGCTGAAAATGTCTTTGACGGATATTAATTATCAAAACACATCATTGACCATCATTTTCCAAAAAAAAAAAAAAACCCAAGAGAAGTGAATATCCTTTGGGCTGGAATTTTGGGCCACGATATTCAACGACGGTTTGAGAAAATGGGCTTTGATAATGGGATCGTAAACTTCGTCTTTTTACAGTCTCCGGCGGGTCTGACATGGGCTTCACTTCTCCTGAGGCTGATAATCAATCTAGTAGTATTTGCCTATTTGGACTTATCCAGGGTAACTTCCGCATACTTTGATATATTCTGACGAACCAATCTCATCGTCCACTTTGGAGGTCTGCAATTAAAGCTAGAGCTTTTGATTATCAGTAGTAGTATTTGGACGTGTTTCTTTTTTCGATAAATCAAGTGTCCGCGTCAACTTACGCGCACTCTGATTAATTCTGACGAACCAATCTTATCGTCTACTTTCGGGGTCTGCAATTAAAACCAGAGCAAAGCTCTAAATTGACTGGCCCCAAAAGAATTAATAGCACCTCATTCAAATGTGGACCTCAGAATCCATGACTGAAAACGACATATTTTCTATATGATTTAGGTCTCCGGGCAACTTATATGCAAATTGATTAATCCTTGGGACTAATCCCTTAAGCTGTTTACTCTAGTGATTAACTTATGCAGAATAATTTTTTGGTTGTCTTTTTATTCAGTTTTTTTTTGCATTTGTTTGTTTTATACCAAACTTTTATGTGATATGAGTGAGTGAGACGAAAGGAATAGGAAAAGTTTTAACTTTTACACAAATATTTTGGAAAATATCCAAAGAAAATCTCAAAAAGTCAGTTTTTGGACTTTTTCTTTGATATTTTCCAAAATACTTGTTTAAAAGTCATAATTTTTTTGCTTTTTCGATTTCTCTCGTTCTTACTCACTCATATCACATAAAAATTTGGCGTAAAACTAACAAACGCCAAAAAAATTTGAATAAGAACAAAATCAAAAAATTGTAATTCATAAGTTAATCATTAGCGTGAACGAGACATAATTTTTTCAAGAAATGTATGGGCACGTGACTTCTGATTAGAGCTGGAAAGAAGCTTGAGTAGAATATGACTGGGTCATTTTTTGCCAAAACAACATTCAAAGAATAGCACTGACAGCTTTCCAAATCAAATGAAACAAATGGGATCCCCAACACTTTTTCCCCGCAAGATCAAACATAAACTTCTCTACAGTATAAAGTAAACGAAAAAGAGTCCAAGTTTTTCCTGGTACTAGTCCACGTGTAATACATCTTGAACAAATCAAGAAATGTATGTACTATAATTTTTAAGCCACATCTTGAACAAATCATCCGAGCTACACGTGAGGGGAAGTGTTAGATTTATCCCACATCGCTCATTTAAGCCATTTAAGCTTGGTTAATATATTTTAGAGGCTACTATACCTATTACCAATTAATTTTAAGTTGGAACCCTCAAAAAAAAAATCTAACACTTTTGATCCGACGGCCGATATTAGAAGTCTGCATGCAAAAAGCGTGTGGGATCCCTTAGGAGATATACAATTTTTATAGAAATAAGTACAAATTTTACCCCATTTTTACTAATTTGACCTCACTTTAAAATATATTTTTGCCCAACCCATATAAAGGTTTTGTACTTAGAAGAAAAAAAAGAGTCAAAATAGATTCTCCACCTACAAAATTCCCAAACTTAGCGATAGTTTTTTCGCTCCTCAAAACAAATCAAGGGCTTCATTCGTGAATTACACATAGTTCAAATTCTTGACCCCACTTATCAAAAATTCCGACTCCGCCACTGTTTAAAACAGAAGGCTTATACTTTTCTTTTTCTACTTACCCTGTCAAGTATATCAACCAGGGTTATATATAAACACCGGGTCAAATATAGCCATTGGCTAACACAAGTAATAGGGTTTTAATCACTCTTGCACGGGTGGACAAGTATGGCTGGTGTGAACGAATAAAATAAATACGACAGAAGGATTTATTGGAAGAATGAATGTTCCAACTTCTTCCAGATACCCTATCATAATTTTATTGTATCTGTTTACTGGTTCGAATTTGGTACAGCGCGCGACAGCATGTCACCGGCCAATTGAAGGATTTTCTTCAAACGTTCCGGACTTATTAGAGGTGCACGAACATAGGCTGACCGAACAATATTCGGTTATCGTTAGGAAACTGCGATGTCACGTATGGACACGACGCGGGTTATATATAATCGACGTAGTGTGAAATGATAAAATTAAGTGACACAGTGTGGATTGATTAAAGAACTGTTAAGAGAATAATTGACTTGCAAGTAAAAAAGGTTTACCTTCAAGATTCTGGTATCTCGGTAAAGGTGCGCATAAGTCGATCGAACGTTCGGTTATCGAGAAAAATATGTTGTCGTATATGGACACGGATTATATGACGTAGTGTGAAATGATAAAAGAACTATCCGTAGACTAACCATACCAAAGAAGAATGTTCTAAATTCACCAAAAATTATTCATTAAATGGCCGAAGATTAATACTATAAATATAGTTATGTTCACACTTCACACCGTTTGAAAAGCAAACGGTCATCTAGCTTGATAACCGTTGAAGGTCAATTCCAAGCCACCAAGTTTCCTCAGTGTTCCTCCCTTAAGTCTAATCACCGTGTTACCTCAGTTAATTAAACTAAATTATAAATGCAGTTGGTATCTCCCGTAATGTATACACCTATGAACATGGACAGCGTTCGATTCCCGTAAGCATCCATCCCATTCTCCAAGTCCCTTAGGACAGAATAGATTAGGTTTAATGAATGGCAAAAAAAACTAATTATAAATGTTGTTGTTTTTTTTAATGTTTGTGTGATTTTAAAAGGGTTACTCTGAATTCGCATAATTAATTAAGAAACAAAAAGTCAAAGCATTTTTTAATACGAAGCATCAAAATCTATTGAAGTTCTTCAAAATGAGGGGATGATTTATAGTGAAAACCTGAATAGAATGAGTCATGAGATAACTTGAGAGAGGTTTCGTATAAAATTTCAAAATGGAGGTTAAGGCCTTTTTTGCGTATTTTTTTGGAGTGATTTTGCTACTCCTCTTTTTGTTCCAACATAGGTGCGGTAAAATCCCCCTACAAATAGTGGTGCGGTGTAACGGAATAATGCTATTCGACGAAGATGACGGAGTACCACACACCTGTACTTCCATTTTGTAACGGAAAAAGAGAAAATAAAAGAAAATAGTTGGGGCTCCATTTGGCCTCAGTTTTTTTTTTTTTTTAATTGGACTAAACATACTCCTAAAATTATCTATACTTTTTTTAATTGGACTGAACATACTCTTAAAATCATCTATACATTATGGAACCTTAGCTTCAGTCCCGACATAGATATGGTGAAAGTCCCTATAAATAGTGGTACAGTTTGACCGAATAATACTCCGTGATGAAAATGACGTAGTACAGTACCCGCACTCCCATTTTGGAACCATAAAAAAACAAGTAAAATAGAAAATAAAATGGTTGGGGCTCCATTCGGTGTATCTCTCCGCTCCCTCTTGCTCTCCAAGAAAACTCATTTCAAAGACGGTTCAAACCCAAAACTAAAAAATAATCTATACATTGTGGAATCCCTAGCACGTGTCAGTCTCTACATACTGCATGATGGTGAAAGTCCCTACATAATAGTGGTACAGTTTGACCGAATAATACTCCGTGATGAAAATGACGTAGTACAGTACACACGCATACTACACAGTCATTTTGGAACCATGAGGAGTCTATTAGTTAAAATAAGGACCTCTCCATTTCTCCCATTTCCTGTTTGAATTTCGATGATCCGAGCCGCTCAATGTGTTCAGAATGTGATTTTAAGAGTACTCGCGAGGAATCAGCAAAAAAAAAAAGACCGAAAAGGGTTTCATCCGAGTAGTTTTTATTTGAACCGTTCGATAAAAAACAAATAAAAACTGCTCGGATAAAGCCTTTCCAGTTATTTTTTTTTGCTGATTTCCCGCGGATACCCTTAAAATCACGTCTGAACACATTGAGCAGCTCGAATCATCGAAATTCGATCGGAAAAGGGAGGTCCGCATTTTATTAAAATATGGTAGTCCTTATAAAAAGGGGACTCATATATGATGATTCGAGCCGCTCAATGTGTTCAGAACGTGATTTTAAGGGTACCCGCGAGAAATCAGCAAAAAAAAGACCGAAAAGGGCTTCATCCGAGTAGTTTTTATTTGAACCGTTCGATAAAAAACAAACAAAAACTGCTCGGATGAAGCCTTTCCAGTTTTTTTTTTTTTTTGCTGATTTCCCGCGGATACCCTTAAAATCATGTTCTGAACACATTGAGCGACTCGGATCATTGAAATCCGATTGGGAAAGGCGAGAAATGAAGAGGTCCGCATTTAAGATCCTTACCTGAAGACTAAATATATGGAATTCAGTGAGGGTCCCTCATTAAAAAAATGAGGGACTTCATATCCGATGAAATTGAAAATCGAGCCGCTCAATGTGTTCAGAACGTGATTTTAAGGGTACCCACGAGAAATCAGCAAAAAAAAAAGACCTGGAAGGACTTCATCCGAACAGTTTTTGTTTGTTTTTTATCTAACGATTCAAATAAAAACTACTCAAATCAAGCCCTTCCTGGTCATTTTTTTTGCCGATTTCTCGTGGGTACCCTTAAAATCACGTTCTGAACACATTGAGCGACTCGGATCATTGAAATCCGATTGGAAAAGGCGAGTCCTCATTTTTAAATGGGATCCCTCACGGTACCGACTCTATATATATATATACCTATACTGATATAGATATATTGTATGATATATATATATATATATATCCCCAAGGACATGTTGGTCCCTAAAATGTACAAACCAACACCCAACCTAGTTGGAGAGGAGTTCAATTCAATTGTTCTTTGCTGAGGTACGAAGAAGGACAGCAGCAGCAGCTTTATAAAGGAAAATCATGGACCGATGGACGGTCCAGATTAAGACTATCTCTTCCGGTTCAAAACATAGTTAAAGGGTATCCGGATCCTTTTATATTTGTGCCAACAATTCCAAAAAACGTGTCCCTTATAGAAATAAAATAGGAAGTAAACTAAAGGGTATGTGCGGATCAAAAAAAAAAAAAAAACTAAAGGGTATGTGATTAGTCAAGATTCATATAAACTGATTCAGATAAACGGTTATAATAAAAAAAATCCAATTGCAGTGTGAACGCGCATAAGATAACCATAAAATCCTAGAGTTAAGCAATTTGACCTCCCAAGTCCCAACTGTAGTACACGAAACCATATCATTAATCCCCCGATCCAACGGTTCTTACTGATAGGATTTTGTTCCTTAATAAAAAAAAACCTACAAACAAGACGTGGGTGATGTGACTTATTTCCCATTTACTAATTGTATTTTGTAATATTTCAAAGTGTCCGGATCAATTTATCCGACTCTTACGCTCAATATTTACTCTCTTAAAAATCATAATTGTAAATGAAATAAATTATGAGAGTGGAGAACCCAATTAAAAACAAAAACACACATGACAATAGGCCTTCAATTCCTCCCTTGACTCTTTTCAAAATTGTTATGTTGGACTTTGACAATTACTTTTCCAATCTCTCTTCGTGGTGCTCGGGCGCTCTCTCTCTCTCTCTCTCTCTCTCTCTCTCTCTCATGTCTTCGTGTTCACATTTGGTTGCTCCTATTTATCTGGTCATGACTACTTTTCAAGCTACCATTTCGCAAACATATATATATACATCTCTTTCCCCACCTAGGGGCCCAAACCAACAACTTCCAAGAGGTGGGTACCATTTCCCAATTTGTCAAGAAACATGTAGTGTGCTGTTAATTTGATCATATTCTGTATGCCCTCCATCTTCCGCTACTTTTCAAGCCCTCTCTCTCTCTCTCTCTCTTGATTCACAGAACTTTCCAAGTCTGAACTCATCGCATTCAAAATCATTAGACCGTAGTACTATTATTCTTCGATTTCTCACTCTTTGATCTGTGTTTTTCCAACACTCCGTACATTTAGGTCTCAACCCATCGCACTAGTTCATGGGTATAATACCATAGAGGACAAAGGAGGGAGTACGACTGAGAGAAAGATCATCAGATTCAGTAGGAGGAATCTGAATTAATCTCGATCATGAACAAAGTTTAGTAATCTGAATCTCATATAACTACTCCAGTATGTTCATGGACTACATCTTTCTTCTCGATGATGGAGCTCGACCCACTTTTCTCCAAAACCTAGTCCACTCTTCTGGTTGCACTTACATTTGCCTATGGCGATCTTACTTGCCTCAACGCTCCAAGTAAGTAGTAACCTCTCTCTCTCTCTCTAGATCTCTCTCTCTCTCTGGGGTTGCACTTACATTATAGGCAGACCTTTTTTTTTTTTTTTGCTACTAATTCAAAATATGTTTTTCAGCATATTTTCCTGAAATTTACTAGCTAGGCTGATATTTAAGGAATTTATTTTGGGGAAGAGAGGTTTTTCTGGGGTAGTATTTCTCACTCAATCAATATATAAACGCCATATGAAGTGAATGACTACTGTTTACAATTATGAAAACACTTTCAAGAAATGGGTTTTGCAAAACTAATCGAGATCGATCCTGATCCGGCGGTCTTCCAAAATATTTATATTTATCTTTCCGGACAGGACGATGTGGTGGTGAAATTTCGCAACTACATACGAAGCACTATCATCAACATATCATTCTGCAAAAATTTTTTTTTTTTGTGTGTCGTCCGTTGTTTATATCTGGAGTTCTACAGCAGCTGGTTGATCAGCTCGTTGGATGGGTTCTACAATGAAGAAAACATCCGGCAGCCAAGCTCCTCCTCAGGAAGTCATGCTCGGAGGCTATTCGACGAATACAGGCGATCGGTTGTCGCGGTTGATAATATTGAGTATGACACTAACCCTAAGGTGAATTTACAACGAGATTCGAAAATATGCAAGTATTGACCGTAAACGTTGTGGGTTTTTTTTTTCCCGGTTTCAGCCGCATCCCGGGGCTTGCTTTCAGGAACCGTGCTCCCTTCATGGAGCTCAAGGAACTGGAACTCCGAAGACTAGCATCTGTTGAACCCCAACTGCAATTCTATCTGGTAATAATATTTCTTGTTTTTTATATTTCATTAATTACAGCATGAATTAATGGCAAGAATCATTTTTAGTTATTTTCTTCTGAAAATTCAGCTGATCAAGTGATGAAATTTCTTTTGAACTATTTGCAGGAAGCTAGGATTAAGGTGTGTTGCTGATCGATCTACAACTCTCTCTCTCTCTCTCTCTCTCTCTCTCTCTCTCTCTCTCTCTAATTTTGTGATCTAGATAGCTATGTATATATTTCGAGTAGCCGGAAAATTTGAAAACATGATTCATGTATAATTTTTATTTTTCATTTGTGTCAATGCAATTACAGACTGCCGTATTCATGGGGTGCACGGCCGGAGAGATTGAGCTAGGCTTCTCCAATGATACTACTCAAGTAAGACCCTTGTATATATGATCGCTCTGAGTTTCTTCCAAAATTCTTAATAAAGTGTTTAATTACCATGATTTTTTGATCGGCAAAGAAAAATTTTCCCTAGTACTCAAACTGGGATCATTTTCGCAGGTGAACTGGGAAATGGAGATGAGAAAATGGATGCCGGAAAATTTCCTCGATCAGCTAGTGCCATATCAAGATCTTCCCCCTCCACCCGATCGCCAAACGCGTGCATCATCGTCTTCCTCATCGCTGCGATCACTATCCACGGATAACAGCCTCGAGCCCTCTCCTTTCCTATTCAACATCCCAAATCCATGTAATTATCACCAAGAGCCACCCAAACAGCCTCCAGCTCATGAACAAGCATTCAGACCAACATCAAGTTCAGTATTGCTGAGTCCACTCCACCAAGCCATTCAATCCTTCAATCAAACTAGAAACTTCCCATTCCCAACCCCGGAAACTGAAGAGGAGGCAATCACAAAAGCCATACTTGCCGTCCTTTCCTCTCCTTCTCCTTCTGCCTCTCCTTCTGCTTCTTCTCCGCAACCAAGTGTAGCTCAAAATTTCCCATCTTTTGGCCGAAACGCTACCAGTGCTTTTAACCGATACAGACCGGGTTTCGCCCATTCTAGTTCAACCCCGATGATAGCAAGAGTTAGGAGGTCAAGCATGTTGAAAAGAGCAATATCATTTTTTAGGTCATTGAGTTCGATGAGAAACCTAGGAAGGGTACAAGTGCATGGGGGGAGCAGGCCAACAGAGAACCAGGTGTACCATATGATATCGGAGAGAAAGAGGAGAGAGAAACTCAACGAGAGCTTTCAAGCCTTGAGATCACTTCTTCCTCCCGGAACAAAGGTAACTCGAAATTCAAGTTCAATCACAATACTCACTGTTGTGGCCTGTGGGTATGATTTCAAAAATATTTAGGAAATTGATTTTGGCGCTCCACTTTTAAATATAGAATTGGAGCGCCAAAGATCAAAACCCGATATGGACTTGTCCTTTCGTTAACCTAAAACTCACCATATTACGGTTCATGATTTCAAAAAAAAAAAAAAAACACGCCGGTACTTCTTTCTGGATATTCGGTAAGTACAATTTTCGTTGCTAAATTATTTTCTTGCATAATTTCTATGGTTTGAATTGGACAGAAAGACAAAGCGTCAGTGCTTTCAGGCACGTCCGAGTACTTGGAGTCTTTGAGATCTCAAGTTGTGGAGCTCACTAGAAGGAACCAGGTTCTGGAGGCACAGCTTTTGCCTAAAACAAAACCACTCGACGATCAAGAAGGGAGTGATCATGAGTCCTCATATCGAAGGCAAGATGTTAAGGTTGTGAATGTGGTGGCAGCCGAACCGTCGTCATCGGGAGCTCAAATCGTCGACTTATTCGTGGTGGTGAGAGGTGGCGGCTGTGACATATTGGATTTGATGATCGGAATATTGGAGTTCTTGAAGAACGATGAGAGGGTCGGCTTCATCTCTGTGGAAGCAGATACGAAGGTGGAGGAATCAATTTCTGTCAATCGGGTTGTATCGAGATTGAAAATTGAGGTATGTTTGTTTACACAAAAAATAGTATACATTTTTTTTTAGGTTGGTTTTATGTTAATTTGGATACAGTTATATAGGAAAGATAAATTGATTTTGGCGCTCCATTTTTGTACACAGACGCTCCATTTTGTATATGAAATTACTAGTCACGTTAAAAGTGGAGCGCCAAAATCAACTTCCAAAATATATTCTTTTAATTTTCAACCATTTGATTTTTATTTTTTTGTCTTTTAATTAATGGAGTCTGTCTCTGTCTCTGTCTCTGTCTCTGTAGCTCTCTAACCAGTAGTTTTTGGTCAAGTACTGAATGTAAAATTACACTTTGATTCAACTAGAATTAATAATAGGAAAAAGCTACTATACACACCCTTATTTATCATATGCATCCCTGAAAATTTTATGATTCTTAGACGAAATTATGTTATGAATCATATTGCTGAAAAAATTACGATTTTTTGGTATCAAAACTATGAGACGTATCAAAACTTTATGATCCTAGTACTGAAAATGTTACGAAACCTAAACGTTACGAATTCTATTACTGAAAAGTTATATTTTTATAGTATAAAAGTTACGAGATCAATGCACCAAAATGTTATGATTCATAGTGTAAACGTAACGAATTTTATTGCTGAAAGGTTACAAGTTTTAAAATAAAAATTACAAAACACACCAAAATATTACTATATAAATGAACCATACAATAACTACATATTCCCTCCGTTCCAAATTGAGAGTCCCTCTTGGGGATTCCAACTATTTTAGGAGACAGCAATGATTACACACCTATATTACCTATTATTTCCACCATTACCCCTATATTTTACTTACTTATAACACTTTTATTCAATTGTGAGGGACACTTTTGGAAAATCACCAAAATTTTCCTTCCATTTTTGGAAAAGGACTATCATTTTGGAACAACCCAAAAAGGAATAATGGACTCTCAAATTGGAACGGAGGGAGTATCAATCTGTGTTTGAAATCAATGGATAAATTTTGTCCATTAGTCTAGAATGAGGGTAGGTTGGTATAGTCTAAGACCCATCAAATGATGAAATTTGTTCTGCCTATATGTCAAATAAGGACTTTGGGTTAGTGTTATGCAGTGAGCTGCATATATAGCACCATGTTGCGCACCTTCGAGCCGTCGGATCGTATATCTGACGACTCGAATCTCATCTCAGCAACCAATGATCGAGAGCCGTTCATTGCCGAGATAAGATCCAAGCCGTCGGATGCACGATCCGATGGCTCAAAGATGAGCAGCACGGTGCTACGCACATCACTCCATAACACCATCTCCAATTCTAAGCTGTTAAGTAATTGTACATATCATTAGTTTTGTGGTTGTTTCATATCACCGAAAACCGCCAAATAAAATAGTTTTATCTATTTCTAGTGGGGCTATGGGCATAGAATTGTATTCATTCATACGCCAATTAATTGACCTACTATACTAATGATGCATATCTCCTCATCTGCGTGTGAGTATTCTTTTCTTAAATAGTCTTTTTCTGTTCTTCTTTTGTTTTTACCCTATAACGGATTTATTTCCTGTATCGATTGAGTTGTTGGATTTGATTGTTCCATTAACTCTCATAATTGAGTAGTGTCTCAGATTTGTACTTCATATCATATAGGAGTATGATGCAAATGATCTCTGATAGCGATTTGGGGGGAAAAAAGTTACTAATGATGCATGTTTCTTTTATCGGAAATGACAAGGAAGCTAGGGAGAAAAACCCTTGAATCTTTCTGTTAAAATTTCTTCCATCTGTGCGTAGGGAAATGAATGGGACGAGTCTACCTTCCAAGAAGCTGTGGAGAAGGTGGTTGCTGACTTGGCAAAGTGACAAATAGACCTTTCCACCACACAACACGTGTACTACACCTTTAGAGGAGCCACCGTATGCTCTGGCGGCGCTAAATCAATCACGGTCTGTTCAAAATATCCATACGCCATTCACGGCCGTCTGATCGTAGACGTCCTTGTATCGATCGTTGATTTCTGCTTCATTGATTAGTTTTGCAGATTGTACAATTTTGATAGTGATGAGAAGAAATGTTGTATACTTTGCATCTTATGAATCATATTCAACGAATGCGGGGTACCGTTTCGTCATGTTTTGGATCTGGAATTTGGACGGGGGATTTGTGAAAAGAATTTGTTCGATCTGTTCGTTCCCCTTCACAAATCCCTCCATAAATTCATGATTCTAAAAACACAGCCAAATTTTGAAGTTTTGGTCTGGGAATATATTTACAAATTGGGTTGAAGCACTATTGTCCATTATGTATTGCCAAGACACTAAATTGTAATATTGGTTTTGTGCATACGAATTGTAGTTGTCGCCCTTATTGACTGCAAGTACAATGGTTAGACCATGAGAGCACCCTCTTTCAGAAAATATTCATTCATAGTGGTCCAACCCTCTTTTCCCTCAAATGAGGGCCAGCTTTGAATTAAACCAAAAAAGATACTTTCCAAACGAAATGGGGAACAAAATGGGCGTTAGCTCCGTCCAGATCGTCTATGCTCGACAATAAACGATTTAGATTTCATCTCGATCAAACAGATCTCATCCGTCCAGTCGAGGTGAAATCTGAGCCGTCTATTGGGGAGTATGGACGGCCCAAATGGGAGAACACCAATGCTGTCCCCCAGGGTCCCCAAACGAACCCAGGTACCTTTCATTGTTACACCATGTACCCAACGAATCTAGGGATTGGTTCAATTGGGCAAATCATCTAGCAAAGAAGAAATATATCTTAGCAGTCCAGGTGAAATTCAAACAGTTTCTCATACTACGCCTTTATATGGAGTCCACTACAAAATATGAGGAGTCCACACCGATAAAAAAGGCAAGAAGACATTGTCGGAGGATCATTAAACTGGATAACTTTTTTTGGGTACGTATTAAACTAAATAACTAGTAATCAATAAAGAGTTCAAGAATACTATTTTGCCGTACAAATATACAATTAGAAATTGTTTCATATCATGATAATAGTTTATTGGTCCTGGAAACGCATACCAATGTGAACTAAGATTTTTTTAAATTGTCATCTCGTCAAACCATTTTAATTATAACAATTCTCTTTGAATATTATTTTTCGTTTTTTCTATTAATTTCCACGTTTTTTTAACTTGAAAGACACTATTATTGCTTCTCTGTAATAGCATCACTAAAAGAATGCTATGAAATGAAGCTATTCAAAGCCATATTTGTTATAGTGCTAAGGGGGTGTTTCGGTTTATTGTGGGACCGGGGATGTTGTTGAATAGTTGATTCGACAGTTCATTTCGGTATGGACGATCTTAGATAGAATTTGAGTGCATACAAATTTGAACTGTACATTGCTCGGTTAAAATCCAAATTGTTGATTGTCGAGATGAGCAGCGGGATCGGCCACTCTGCACCGTTTTGCAGGGTGCTGCTTGGCAGCGCCATGAAAATGAACATGAAATCAAATTACAAAAACATGTGTTATTGTTGGGAGAGTCTACAATACACACCCCTTAAAAGGGTGTATCATATGCACTTATTTTATGGTTCATTCATAACATTTTTGCGTATTTCGTAATTTTTGTTCTAGAATTCATAACTTTCAACAGTATAATTCGTAACATTTTCATTATAATTCATAACATTTTGGTATATCTCGTAACCTTTATACGATTCGTAACTTTTAAGCAATACGATTCGTAACATTTTCTCTATAATTTATAACATTTGGGGGGATGCATATAATATACACCAAATAAGGGGTATGTATTGTAGCTTTTCCCGTTATTGTTAAGGTGTTCTTTTGTATGTTGTGTATTGTCTTCCCCTTACTTTATGTTTGATTCAGGTTATTGAGAGAAGAAAATTGAATAACTCATTTATTTATACAATAAATAAATAAATAATAACAGCGTAAATTATACGGTAATGGAAAGTAAATACTTTTCCTATTCATTTCTTCCCCTTGGAATTTTAGAAGACGGTTTTGACATTCATTGTGTTTACTAGTAGAAAACTCAATCTGGTTTGTTCAAAACTATGGGTATCAATTAACAAAATATTTTATCAATGCTAAATATAACAGATTCGGCAAAAGAAATTTCACATATCACGATGAATGCTACGATGATTAATGTTGCTGAAACTGAACGTTCCGTTGAATGTTTTCCTAGATTAACCAAAGTTTCTGAGATATTTTTCAATACCGGATGTGTACCACATGGTGCCCGAGCAACCCGGGCCGTCCAAAAGTGCTGAACGGTCCAGATTGAAACTCTATCTCTCCTCTCATCCCACCACTCTCTCTCTCCTCTTACTCTCTCCAAATCCGAGCCGTCCAAAACTGAAATCGACAGTCCGAATGTGCCGAGCGGCACCACATATATGGTACTCACCCGACACTGAATTTTCTCAAAGTTTCTCAATCAATGACATAATCAAAGAACATTCACGTTATTAGTATGGTACTATTGTTTGCACGATCCGTTTATGGTCAACCTTGCTGATATGATCGGTTTGCATTTTTGTCATCAAACCTGATCGAATCCCAAATAAAATAAAAACTTTAATTATTGAGTTGCGTGGCTTATTTGTCAAATACTAATACGATTATCGCATTCACACGCATCATGAGAATTACAACTAAGACAAAATTCAATTAAACAACTCAAGAATAACTTTGTGATGGAAAAACAAAAAAAAAAAAAAAATCAAAGAGAAGCTCACAATAAAAAAGAAATATAACCCTTAAGAGAGTGTACAAAGGTGGCCAATTAGAGATTCATAAGACTAACCAAACAAAGATTGATTACGCCCAATTCTTAGATTAGGGGAAGGAGACGAAACAATGGAATAAGGAAAATGAAAATTAACAAGGTGTAGTATTTAGGGGTGCTACTAGTATTTACTGTTATTTTCTAGAAGGATGTGGAAGAATTTTAAGAAAATATACATGTTTTTGACAGGAAAAATCCCAAAAAATTACTATTATTTTCTAGAAGGATGTGGAAGAATTTTAAGAAAATATGCATGTTTTTGACAGGAAATATTGCAAAAAAAGATACACTATTTTTTGAGAACCGTTTCCACCCATATTAAATGAATATTGGATGAAAACGAATATTTTGTTTAAAACAACACACTTTCGCAAAACTTGAAAATTTTCAAATGATGACCAGACATGATGTCACCCACGTCCATAGAGAAGAATGTTCTACTGAGTTGCCCATAAAAACAGAATGTGGACATTAAATTTTGTTTGTACAAACGATTGACATAAGCAAACAAAAATGGAAGTCCGAAGTAGGTAGGGTCCTCTCTCTCTCTCTCTCTCTCTCTCTCTCTCTCTCTCTCCACATGTACATGCATATACATATATACTAGCAGTAACATTCAGTGAATGTGAAGATGCTGAGAAACTTTGCCCTGCAGTCTGAATTAGAAAGATAAACCTTTTAACATCCAAATTACTAATTGGTCAAAAAGGAGAGCAAGACACAAGAAAACTAGAACTACGAAGGTACTTCGAAAGAGAATGCTACAAGCAAAAATAACATAAGAAATGTTCATAGTAACCCCACTTGGATACTTCACAGTCACATCCTACGAATCCGACTAAAAAATAAGTAAGAATACCGTTTGTCTCTGCGACTCATTTTCTTAAAAAATGGAATACAATTAATTATAAGATCAATTAAAGCATGTGCGAGGAGATTAGTCATCCGATAGACATGAAGAAGAGTAGTACAAGAAATGGCCAACAAAAACAATGATCGACGATTGCATCAAGTATCAAAGATGTATATGGCAACAGAGGAACATCTTCTTGTGTCCTGACGTCCTTGACAAGCACTGTGATGAAACGACACTTAGGCACGCGCATACGTGCAAAATCAGACCCCGAGTCCATTAATATGGACTAGTAGTTGGTGTTCCCTACCCCAAAAAATTGTGCCAAGTGATTTGTTAAGAGTGCCACTTGGCAATCCTAAATGGTACTCTGGGAGCGTTGAATAATTTACTTATAAATTACCTTACCATCATGATTATTTTTCTCTGCAGCCTCTCGTGTCGCAAAGTGGTGGGATCAGAACAGAACCACAAAAACAAAGATGCAATCAAATGCTGACCTTGTGAAAGTGATGGATATAAGAACAAAGGTTGTCCACTCAAAACCAGCCCCAACATAACTCACTTGCTAATTTTCCTCGACCAGTCCCTAATTTTCCTTCCCATTATTTTGATAAGTTAAAACAATCTACAACCCACGTCCGCGCATCTTTCCGAGTAAAGATTGCGGACCCCACATCTAGAAACTGATCAACCCCCCCTTACCTATAATCATAAAATTATTTGCCAATAAATAATGATGACTAATTAGGAGGCGGCAGGGAAAAAGATCCCTAAGCAATTTCCTGAAAATGAGCAGCTAAAAGGAGAGCAACCCCACAAGATTGTTTGGGACAAAGGAAGCAGGGTAGAAGGTGTCTTGACAACAAGCTATTGCAGTTTACAAGAGGTTCAAATCCCTTTCGAACAAGACTTGCAAAGGATTGATTAAAAGCATAAATGGTGGAGTAATTGGTGTCTACCTAGTGTGAACAGATAACGACGTGATGACATCATGTTTGAACAAACAATATAGCATATGGTATAATTTCTAGCCCGGAGAACAAACCCTATGATGTTGATGTTCGAGTTCCAGAATCCACGTGACTAAGTTCAGAATTCCACCCTGAAGAGTCAGAGACTTGTGAAAGCTACCCTTGACCAGAACCCAAGCCACACCCTTGGATCTGCTGTCTTACCTTTCTTCAACTAAACTCTTACCAACCACTCAGGCATATTCTAAGCCCTTGTCACTGCACAAGGCTCTATCTATCTCTAGTATGGGCAGTACGTGTTAGACAGTACAATTGCAATGGGGCAACTCCAGCCAAGTAACAAACTCCACATATTAGCTGGCCTACGAACTATATGCACAAAGAGAAACCAAAGCAAAGAACGGTCACCACATACACAGCAGGATTATACATCGCAGGCATCAGAAAATACGACAAAAATCTAACTTAAATACAGTTTCAGAAGGCAACCACTAGTTAATCAGACATTTACTAAATCTTGCTTAGGCCTTAGGTACAGTATCAAGAGTCGAGACGGGTAGCGTGAAGACAAGATGAGAGTTCAATTTACTTGTGATTACTAAGTAAAATCCCGTTTATCAATAAATTATGGTGACATCATGAGTTTAAACAACTATTTTCATGTTTCAACTACATAAAAACAGATTTCAGCCGCTGTGGTTGTGAATGCCTTTTTCTTCATGCATATCTTTGATTACAAAAATGAAAAAAAAAAAAGTGTAGTGTTAAGTTTTTTCTTCTTTTTTTTTTTTATCTGCCGTGTAGGGTAAGTTAACTATGAGTTTTTTAACTGGAGAAGCAATCATACCTGATACAACAGAAGCAGCAGCCGATGTGACTGGCGGACTGCTGCAAAGGGTGATGTTGATGTTGCTGCTACAACAGAAGCAGCAGTCGGCTGTAGCATGGAAATCTGGAAGTAGTTTTTGCTTTAATATTAGCCACTGCCACTCACATCTACTCTAAGGAGCCCAGTTTAGGAACCGTGCTCTTTCCATAGCCCATCATACCTCTCAGAAAGAAGCCCAACTTCCTTTCTCAGGACCCATACCTAAGGACATATCCTGGACAGATGCAGCCAAAATATAAACAACAAAAAATTATGAGGAAATACTAACTATTTTTTCTTTCTATACAAATATATACAGGGCCCATGTCACCAGCCTGCAAAATGCAGCTCTAAAATGTGCAATTAGCAAGTAAAATGCACTTGTGTAAACCGTTTTTTTCTGAAGCTAGACCTGTCATATACAACAACCCAAAAATTATAAGATGATAATAACCATATAAATGGCAGCTGGTTATAGTGAACTATGCCAAGAGTAGGCATGGACAGCCAGCTATCATCAATTGAATGCCGTCTCAACATCACCACCTGCTTAGGAGAATGTAACTGCAGATTTCAAATGGCATTTAGACCCAAACCCGGTTTCCCATTTACAGCTTAACCACATATGCGCGCTCACGCCTCAACTGCAGATATTACTTCTTCATCAGTCGAATCAGAAGAAATAATCTCCTGTGATGGGGTTCCTTCCAAAGACTCTGTTTCGGAATCATTTTCCCTGTCTGTCTTAGAGTCAAGCAGCTTCTCCCTCAGCTTCATTATTAGTTCCTCTCTAGCATTAGGGTTCCCAATTAGGTATTGTTTAATAGCATCCTTGCCGTGGAAACTCTGCTCATTCATGCTGTAATATGCATTTCCAATCTTCGTTATGAACTTGTGCTTGCATCCTAACTCTATGATTTCTGACTCGCGACTTATCCCTTTACCAAACTCAAGCTCAAACTGTGCAGTTTTGAAAGGAGGGGCATGCTTGTTCTTCACAATCTTAACAAGAACTTGACTCCCAGTAGTCTGCAAGACAAAAAAACGTATCCCGGATGAGTCCATTCACAATTCACGGGTCAATCTGAGCCTTGGACATTGTTTTCGAAAGGGCTTATACCTAAAAAGAAAGATCCACTAGATTTCAAAACTATACAGGCATAATGTAAACACAGGCTGAATGGTGGAAACACTAAAACGCAGATGGTTTTTGAACACCTACTTTTGTTATCATTAAAAGGAAAATATTTATTCCAAAAAAAAAAACTGTCAGTGCAACTATAAAATATGCATTGTCATTGCAATATTTCCTAGTTGACACAATTTTTATCCAAGCTGGCTCAGGGATTGAAGGATGGCTATCCAAGTTTTCTGTGAGAGCTCAGTTTCCCCAAACCAAGTGCTTCCAGACCTAATCCTTACGATTGTCAGAGAGATTTTTACTTGTAACACCCTTGCAGGCGAAATATATGTCCCGAAATGTAGAGCAAATCCACAGGGGAAATCTAAACAAAAGGAAAGAGAAACTATAGGCCAAATGACAGGGTTTCTTATTAGCAAGAACAAATGGTAGTCTCCATAGCCGCACCAAAACTGTACTTACATTCCAGCACTCTCTTCTAGATACTACATGCAAATAAGATTACCAGATCAGTGAAAACTAATACCTCTTCACCTTTCTTGACAAGACCTGTTCTCCTAATGTTTAGGCGTACAGAAGCGTAGAATTTCAAAGCATTACCACCACAAGTAACTTCAGTTGACCCACCAAATCCTCCGAAGGTAGATAACTTCGACCTCACCTGAATGAAAATGCAATAGGCCAAGAGTTTGATCATGAAAAAAAAAATTGCAGCTTCCAATGAAACTGATTCACTGAACCTAACTAGGGAGTAGTAGACAAAAGAAACTCTAGATCTTAAAATCACAGCAACGCATATCAGCAAGCATATACTTTAACTAACTACATATGTTTTATGGCTCAAGAGCTTGTATCATGATTTTGTAATTTTGCTTATCCCAGTTGGACCCAAAATACAACAGCATTTAAAATAAACAAGCCGAAATTAAAACAGTGAACTAATGAAGATTGTTACAGGCTCAAACAAGAAGGAAGTTAAGGACATGAGATAATTGTTACTTTGGCTCAATTTCTAAGAGGAGCAGAAAGAGAGCTTCTGTTACAAATATTACAAGATGATATTTACAGCCTTCAACATCACATTCAATGATTAGGGTTTTAGGCCATATTTCATTAGCAAACTCCAGATAGTTTGGCTATGGGATATATAGGAACTTTATTATTAGTGATTCATCATAACCATCTGACATGACAAGGCTACCCAGTGGTCTAAGTTACCTCAGAAGTTCACCAAAAGTTGTGGATAAGGTAAGCAATGGACTAGAATTATAAAATAGCACTGCCACTAAAGCCAACAAAAATTTTGGTTCATTATTAACATGTGTGATACAACAGAATTGTAAGCTTTAGTTCGCTACCTGATTTACAAATATCAAAATTGTTTGTGATAAAGACAAAGAGTGGCTCAATTTGCGAAGCGCCTGGCTCATCAATCTAGCTTGCATTGCCATGTGGGCATCACCCATCTCACCATCAAGTTCACCTTTGGGTACAAGGGCAGCAACCTGTCAGTCAAAACACTGATTAAAACACAGCAAAAGATCCAAAATAGGTCCAAGTATATAGATCAACAAAACGGACTAATATAACACCCAATTAACCATCTGGTCCAAACAAGGCTGCAAGCGTTGGTTAGTATACTTTCACAAAAAACTTTGTAGGAAACTCATCACGTCTGCAACTCACTCTCAACCCTAATGACCCAGGTAAAATCACTGTCCAAAGAAACTTGATCTGTAAAACATTTCTCTTACACTGTCCACAACAACAACATCAACTGAACCACTCCGAATTAGGGTATCTACGAGACTCAGAGCTTGTTCACCACAATCTGGTTGTGATAGAAGCAAATTTTCAGTGTTTACACCAATAGCCTCGGCAAGTGTAGGATCAAGAGCATGCTCAGCATCTACAAAAACACAGTAACCTGCACCCATATAAAACTCTAAATCAACCAAAGAAACTGATTTTGTAACCCACTACAAAGGATACCTTTCATCAAGAAGTTAGAAGACAAACAATTAAATGCATACGTGTCAATGAAAGATATTCAAACTAAAAGCCTGCGCAAGCTACCAGTTTGTCCTATTATATCTTATTCATCTTACAAATATAAGAGACTTCTCCGCTTGTATCAATCATGGATTCATTAGGCCGTCCCCCCCTCCATCCCAAAGAAATAAAATCACGGACAACCATTTTTTTTTTTTTTTGAACCGACGGACATTAGTTATTTTATGTCTGTCTGTTCTTGTAGCCAGATTTTGGTCAATGGATTTTGCAAAAGAAGACAGAAAAACTAAAGCACTTGACTACGTTAACTTCATGACGGAAAAGGTAGCCATTCATTCGTGACATACACATGGAAAGAGGCATTAGAACCAAAACGGGCAAAAGAAGTGATTCCCAAACCAATCCTGCACTTCAGAGTTCAAACAATCAAAAAAATAACTTGCATAGGACAAGAATGTTACACATCAGACATCTCATCAACAAATTCGGCCAATCATCCCTACTATGTCTCTGATGATTCAGATAACAATAATTACGATATATCTATCTAAAGAGAAACCTCCTTGCTTCTGTGCTTCGGCAATTACATGGAGAGCAAGGGTTGTTTTCCCAGAAGCTTCAGGACCATATATCTCCACAACACGCCCCTGCAGAAATCCAGTAAGACATTAAGCAGCCAGGAAAAAATGAAAAAAGATTCATTGGGATCACAATTCCGTCTTCTGCCAACTCTCTGTGCAGAAAAATAGAACAGATTTACATACATACAGCCATACAAGCTACAACGTACATAATAAGAAGCTTGTATGTGTCAGGCAGTATATAAACATCGAATTTCAAGCATTTAGTACATACGGATACGGCCTGTAATGTGTCTCAGGCTGGAAAGAACAATTAGAACTGAATACATGGAGTCAATGATCCAAGCCTATACAGTTGAGTTGTAACAATACAAGATAACAATACGTGTCACAGCAACATAATCCTAAGAAGTAAACAAAATGTACAAGAATGGTGACCAAGCTTATGATTCCAATATAGGTAGAGGAAGAAACTGGTAAATCATCTAATTCAATCTGACAATCACAGTCAAATCTACAATTCATGAACTAAAATTATTTGAAATTACTTACTACATTAGTTTAATGTCTCATCTGCACAAGCAAACAGAGAGTGTTATATCAATGGTTTGGCTTAATAATCTGTTTGGATTAGTATTTTTGCCTTTATTCAAAATTTTCACATTTGTTAGTTTTGCGTCAATTTTTTGTGGATTATTGGTTTGCCTCGACGAGAGGAATCTAAAAAGTAAAAGATTATGTTCAACGCAGATTTTTTTTGAATAAAGACAAATACGAAAAAATCTCTTTTTTGTATGAGGAAAGGCTTCGTGTATTTTGAGTGGATGGGTGGAAGAATCTGGAACCTGTAGTGGATTGGGAGGTTATGCATATAACCTTAATTTCTAGCAGCTGCACAAAAGTGGTTCGAGTCTACGAATTCCGGGCAATGTCGAATAGAAATCGAGATATGGTACTCCAAACTCTTTTGGGAGTCACTGCCACGTTTTCACAGTAACATAAGGAGGACCCATAGCTGCCTCTGGGAGCATTCTACGAACTATGCACAATGGATCACTGGGATTTTGGATTTTTTTTTTTTGGGGTCGTTATTTAAAAAAAAATCTGTGTGAACATAATTTTTAATTTTTAGATTTCTTTCTTCAAGACGAACCAATAATCCAGAAAAAAAAATTGATGCAAAACTAACAAATGCGGAAAAAATTTGAATGAAGACAAAAAAAAAAAAAAAAAAAAACAACAACAACAACAACCAGCAAGGATTATTAAGCCAAACCAGGCCACAGTAGTTCAATGAAAATATTAGTTACAGAAATGTTGGACAGAAGCTGCCAGTAGAATGGAATATTCCCGTCGCCCAAACAAAAAAACAAAAGAAGAAATTCTTTCATCAAAACGTACAGCCAGACAACACATTTGACACATTTCCTAAATACAAAACAAAAACATTCGAAGAACAACCAGAAACTGTATTAATACTCGTTCTTTGACAAATTTGCAGCACCGAAAACGAGTAGTTATTTTAATTCCAACTGCTAAAGGATACCTTAGGTAGTCCACCAATCCCCAGAGCCATATCCAAAGAAAAAGATCCTGTAGACACCACTGGAACTTGTCTAGGAGAGACAGACCGACCTAACCACATGATAGATCCCTTTCCAAATGAGGTAGTGATCTGATCCAATGCTTGTTGTAAGGCCAGCTCTTTAGTGGATAAATTCTCTTCATTAGAATTACTTCCTTCTGATTTAGATTTCCTTCTACCTTCAACCAGGCATAAGATGACAATAATTAGCCCCCACTTACACATGAATCAGGGATGAATGATGCAAGAAAGAAGAGAACAAATTGCATCCATGTTGCTTGCAATAGTACCTTTAGTAGAAAAGCTGCATATATTGGAAGGTGGTACTAATAGCCCTTTTCTGCAACCCTGCCAAAATAAAAGTAAGTTAAAAGTGGCATGTACTTCCAATCACAAGTTCTGCCGTCATTCTTAAGATTCACAACAAATGTAGGAGTCGGAAATGTGCAATTTTTTAATTTCATGTTTCTAGTTCCCTCAATAAAAATTGTTCCTCCCTTTTTAGCTTAATACTTTTCCAGTTGAAAGTTGCAAGGACAAATGCAATTTCATCTTCAGATCAAAAACAGATAATATGGACATTTAACAAGGTTATGAGACCTACACACATGAACGAAATGTGCAAATTCAGGGTTTTTATTTTTTTATTTGATCTTCGTGCAAATTCATGGTTGGATGTGGACAATGGACACTTCAAAAAATTCATCCATTTGTTTTCAACAAATACCTCACCATTGTAAAGAACTTTGCCAGGAAAGTTTGACGCACTAACTTAACAATTCCAATGCTTCATCCAAACCACGAGTTTGGAAAAAGCACTTTAAGCACATTACAAATTTAGTTGTTTCACTGCTGTCAAAGGGTAAGACCCTTCCCTTGCACCCAAAGAATTGCTTATTCAGAGATCTTGCATGGAATCATTTACGCTAAACAAACAGACTACGCAATCGTACCAATTAAACAACTTTTTACTAGTCACAAGTAAAACTTATGTTCTGGAAAAAATAAGGGCGGGGGGTGGGTTTTGGTAAGACGGTTACCATAATTTAAATCACTATAAGAATCAATGCGGAAAGAATTTGGTAACTTTCAAACGGAAAAACAGTAAATAAATCGATCGGCTGTAAACGAACCGAGCAGCTCGCGAGCTCAGCTTGGCGAGCTCAGGCTCAGCTCATTTAATAAATGAGCCGAGCTCGAGCTCGAGTTTTCGGCTCTTTTACTAAACAAGCCGAGTGGAGCTCGGCTTGTTCGACAAAAGCTCGGCTCGTTAAGGGAGGCTCGACTCGATTAAAGAGGCTCGTTTAGTAAATGACTAAGCTCAGTTCGTTAAGGCTCGAGCTCGCCGAAGCTCGGTTCGGCTCGACTGGTTTACACCCCTAATCAACATACTTATGCTGTGTTTGGATTTGGATTTGAAAAATAGTAGGGATAATAAGTGGAGAGAGATAGAGAGAAATTTTTGAGGTAGGGAAAATCTAGGAGAAATTTTTTGAAAAATGCTTTTTGAAAAGCAAAGAGAACAAGGCATTAGAAATCCTCAATTTCAAATGCTTAAAACTGTATAGAATCTATCTTTCAGAAACAAAACAAAACAAAAGGACCTTTTAATGATAGCATGATAGTAGTGTTCAAGATGTGGCAATAAGGATTACCTGAGGATTGGCTAGATAGCGCTTGAGAGAAGAAGCGCTCCGAAGAAGCCTCGCCATTGGACTTTCTAAAAAGCTCTCAAATAAGCCTCTCCACAGTCCATGCCACGCAAAATCCTCTCCGGAATAGCTTATACACGCACACCCATACGTATCGACTGCGTAAAAAGGGATCAATCACAGTCCGCACCGCAATCCACTTCGTAATCGGAGTAAGAAACTGCTCGAATCGAAGAAAGAACTAGTTTACACATGCATCGAGTAGATGTATAGTCTCATGACTCTCATCGACGTCTTGCAAAGAGAGCATTCCGCGGGAGTGTTTTTAGGGTTTAGGGTTTTTCCCTCCCTTTCCAATCTCTTTCTCCTTTTCCCTTTTTTGTGCACACCGACTGAGCTTGACGTTTTTGTTTTTGTTTTTTTTTTTTTTTTTTCCCCCTGAAGAAGAGTTTGGCAATTTATTACTCTTTTTGAAATTGAGTATAAATACTCGTATATATGAACGCAACAAGAAAATACTTCTACTACTATAATGTAATGACACTCCAAAATAGTGTTTGTTTCATTTTTTAAACCTCTCAAAGACTATATTTTACTGTATAATTTATTATACAACACTTTTTATAATTTTGAAAATCTTTATTTAATTAAATTAATTAAGTTCTATCAAACAATATTCGTGTTAGATATAAAAGATATTATAGATTACAAGATTTAGCCAATTTTTTTAGAGATCCAAAAAATGAAACATGCACGACAATTTGGGACGAGGGACTGGGGGAGTAGTTTCATCAGGAGAGATTACTTCCTTTTTCATCAAATTTTCTTTTTTCCAATAATCTCGTACAGTATTTCATAAAACATCATTGCAGATAAAATGCAAAAAATAACACCAAACACCTTGTGTGGATTGAGGATCTGATTAGTTTTTAATTATTTATCAGCCATCTTTTTTCTTTTTTTTTTGACTGGGAAAAAACGCCCGAAGGCTATTTATCAGCCATCTTGATCTTACTTTTCAATGTGGCAAAGAATGTTAGAAAACTTTCTTCAAAGGTGTGTAACAATAGTAAACCAACGTCAATGCAAGCTTTGTATAAAATAAAAAAAATCTAAAAAAGCTTAATCAAATGAAAGAGAAAATATGAACTAAATCTTTACAAATAAAAAGTTACCTCCAAAATCAATCTAGAAGATAAATAGGTTTTGTGTGGAGACCCTCAAGTCCTTAACCATTGAAAGTTGCTTGACCAAGTTCCAAAATGACAAACCAATGGAGGATTTCCACCACAGGGTCATTCGTTGAGTTGTTATTTTCTAATTTGTCAATGGGTAAGATTATGTACATCAACTCTTCTTCAGACCTCACAATGGTGGGAGTCTCTTACACTGAGTTAAGCCTTTAACGCAAATTGTTGTGTTTTTTTTTGGAGAAATTGAAAACTTCATTGATATCAATAAGAGAGTACAAATCATCGGAATGCGGGGCAATGAAACTAAAAGAAATAGAAACCATTTCTTTGAAATCCACCAAAATTCCCTCATATGGTTAATTTTCTGGAAATTCAAATCTCTCAAGATTAGGGCTTGCTAATCACCATTCCAATCAAACAACCTAATAAGAAAGCAAGGAAATTGAAGTTCCCATGTTGGACACCCCATTCTATTCGAGTAATGTCCAAAAACACATTGGAGATAGATACCATGGTTTGTCACTGCTAAAACTGTAGTAGTGACATGAGCAAAACAAAGATATATCCACAACCAAAATGTAGTTATGCATCAAAAGGTTCTACAGACAAGGCTGCTTCGTCACTTGAGAAAATCGAACTTGTTTCACAATCAAAGGGAACATGAAACAACTCTTCCATAATACGAGCAGAACTGCGAGAAACCATATCCAGATCTTAGGTGCTGAAGTTACAGACAGTTTAACAATGTTCTTGAACAATCTTCACCGTAATGCTTACCCGCTGTCTCCATCACCATCTCCATCACCTTCAGACTCCTTTGGTCTGTCATCGGTTGCTGGCTTATTAGGTGTCAAGTAGCGCCCTGTCATTGGATCGATTGGACGGGTGTCCCTTGGCCCACCTTTGCGTCCCATAGCCAGCATTGGCGGAGGGGGTAGCAACCCTGTTCTAAACAAAAGGCGCTGGACTGGTTCTGAAGGCTGGGCGCCGACTGATAGCCAATACCTGAAAGCAAAACAAAAAAAATCATTTTGCTGCAGAGAAGCTTTCAACAAACCAAGTCGCCAACTTGCACATGATAGGCCATTTACCAACCCCAAGGTTGATTCTTAACGTAATGGTCACTTGAATCTACAGCATACATGTGCCTTTACAATAATTCTCAGCATGACAAGCATCAAAATTGCCATGATGATGACCAAAATGACTAGACTCGTTGTTTGCAGACCGTAATTTATACTCCAGTCTAAGAAAGATTAAACTTCTAACAAACCGAATAAGTGCTGTTCAAAAACAAATTATGATTAGGTATATAAGCTTCGAATGGAACAAAAAGCATTCAGAGTCTAAGACTACTTGGTTGCACACAATAAATCCTAGCATAGAAAGGGGACGAGGAAAAGGTCAACCATGACAATCAGCATAACCACAGCCTTTCCACCCATTTAAAAGTTGCACTGGCATTGAAAATGGAGGTGTTTACTCCCTTCTCCTTATCTGAAAGGAAAGAACATGAAAGTTTCCAACTAAATACTAAACTCTCTATAAAATTGATTCCTACTCACTGTTAGTTTAGGCACCACTGTCACAGAAACTTGCAAAACATTCAGCTTAATTTCTTTTGTTTGCTGTAAAAAGACAAACTACATGAACCAATGATAAATGATTGGTTATTACATAATACAATGATAGATTATCATTTGTCGTGAAAACTTAATCTTTTAAATTGGTCATCAACCAAAATTTAAAATGGTATCATAAATCAAAGATCACACTGATAACCAAGAAAAGTGGAAGCAAAAGATAATATAGGCGAACCTCGCATCCAATCCAAGTATTGTAATACCTCATACCTGTTCCACAAGTTGACAGTTGAGGATAAATTCTCCTAACATCCTAAAATTTTAGAGAATCCAACAATATAGTGACAGTGATCAAATTTGCACAATTTAATCAAACTTGCACAATTTGAACTTAGGCTACCCATTATCATATAGTGACAGTGATCTAATTAGTTTTTCATCAGTCGAACAGTGCTGACACAAAGATATAAAAGCTTCCAAGTTCCAAACAAACAAAATAAACTTCCTAAATGCAGCATTTCACTATTTATCACGGACTTGGAATTATAAAGTTAGGAGGAGAGCCGCTCTCAAAGCTACTTACTTTACTCTGTCAAATTTAAGACCCATTCTTTTACCACCATCTTGACCTGCACAAATGAAAACACAACGAAAACAATTAGTGGTACCAAATTCAAAATATGGTACTTCAGATAGTGACAACACAAACAAATACATGTAGAATCCCACAATTCTGAGTGGAGATATTGAATAGATTCAACCTTTCAAATTGCTGCTGAAAGGTGAACTGAAAAATCGTCCCATTGAAATCAGCAGTTCTAGATAGAAGAAGTGTGGGAGGCGGATGGGTGAATGCAAATAGGACACACACAGGGGAAAACACATGCTATTGGTTGGTTCAGACCATAGGTGTTAAGGGCGAAAGGCGCAAAGATCTGTTGGGGTCTAGGCAAGAGGCGCGCGCCTTTTTGAAGCTAGCAGTACATAGGCGGAAAAAGTAGAAAAAAATAGCATACACCAATACACATAGAACAACATAACAAGTGTACTGTTTCTAAAAACATTCGAAAAAGAATACGTTTGAACACCGTTTGAACATTAGAAAAAATAGCATACACCGTTTGAAACGAATTTATAGCATACAGCATTAGAACACCGTTTGGCCAATATAATACTTCAGACTCTTTGAACAAAATGCATTTTAGTTCACTTCCGAACACAGTTGAATTTCTTTCAATCGCAATAGTTGACATTTGAATTGCTGCTGCGGCTATGGAGACCAAGAAGTGAAATAGCTTTATTCTGCTAGCGCCCTCCATGGATGGTTTCATTCCTGGTCTTTGCTTTAATTCTTTCAATAAACTATGACTGGGATTTTAACCGAAGAAAAAAAGGCTATGGCTATGGCTACATAGATATCAAGGTTGCTTTTTACAATAAAAAGGGACTCCATCAAAGGAATTTTGATGCAATTGGACAAACAGATAGCCTAATTATTCCGGATTTTCCACTCTTCGGTCAGAATTTTTCTAACAGCATACGTTGCTTTAGTTCCAATTAAAATTTTGAAGTAATACAAGAAAGAGCAAAGCCTAATCATTTCGGGTTCTAACAGGATTCCAATCCAAATTCTTTCCTTGCCAACGTTACGCAGGGAAGAATTCGCATAACTCAGAGCATAATACCAATTCATTCTACAACAGGTGAAGCAAGACTTGCCAAATCACTCTACTTATGCGCACAGAAAGGGGAGTTTATTATTATTCTTTATAGAAGTTTACCTGGGAGGGGATTGTAATAGCCCAAGACTTCCAAGTGCTTGCCGTCCCTGGGAGATCTACTATCGGCAGCCATTACTCGATAGAACGGCCTGTTCTTGCATCCAAACCTCGATAACCTTAGTCTCACCACCATTTTTATTTTCCCACCGATTTGATCCTCTCTCTCTTCTCTCTATGTCTCTGTGGGTGAGTCTGTTGAGTTCTGGCCGGCGAGGGTTTTGGGTTTCTGGGTTCGAAACTTGGAAGCGAAGGATTTTAACCGACCCGAGTTCTGAACAGCTATATCCCGTAATCGGTTCAGGGCCTTACCTGGGCCTAAGCCCACCAAGCAGTGGCCTAGGCCCCCTCCTATTTTCCGTTTAGGGGTCTTTGGCCCAAACCCAAATATTTGAACCCAAAACTAAGTAGGCCCTTTCCAAAAACTAAAGCCCCAAATGATTTTCTAAGCCCATTTTATTTGATGACGCTTAGAAGAAAAAAAAAGGGAGTGTAGTAGTGCTTTCTTTGAAACTTGTGGAAAAGAAGAGAAAGGAAGGAAGAATTAAAAAAAATTATCCTATTATTTGGTTTAGAGAAAAAGAAGAGAGAAAATAGAAGTATCTAGAATTGTTAATAGTACAATTTTTCCCTTGATTTCTCTTCATTTTCCTTTCTCCCACTTTTCTCAAATTCCAGACAAAGCATAAAAGAAAATAAAACCGTGATTTGGTTTGTTTGGAACTTGTAGAAAAGAACAGAAGTGAAGGAAAAATTCAAAGAATTTCTCCCCCATTATTTGGTTTGGAGAGAAAGAATTGAGAAAAATAAAAGTATTTAGAATTGTGAATAGTACTACAATTTATCTCTTACGTTCTCTCACCTTCTCCCACTTTCCTCAAATTCCAAACAAAGCTATAAAAGAAAAGAAAAGAAAACTCCTATTCCTCCACCCCGTTATTTTCCCTTCGCTGCTTATGTTATGTGCCCTAAGCCCCTGACTAAACCCCAAGCACCTCAAGAGGTAACATATGGGGTACTAATCAGAGCAGAAGCGCACGCTTGGTAAAATCGTATTCTCCAGCAAAGTATCAAGCCGTAACGATTTCTCTGTGGTCGGTGGTCTCTCTTTCCAATCAGTTTTCAGTGGTCGGTGTTCCCTCCTTCCAATCACATTCAAAATCCTTCTTCCAACCAACACTCCAACAGGTATGGGTTTTTCCGTACTTATTCTTTTGCAACTTGCAAGTATGGGCTTTGGGCATTTGTTTAATATTTCCTAGGACAGCTTTCGGCTTTGTGATTTGTGGGACTGTGCTCTTGTTTTTGATGCATATGGAATAGAAATAATTACTTGTCATGGTGTTGTGCTAGGTGGTATACTAATCTGTACAAGAAAAAATGTTACAAAACAAATAAGAATACGGTTGTCATTTATCTTTAGTTTTAGTTTTATTTCTCAATCATTACCCTATATCTTTCTCCAATCATTATCCTATATTTTCAATTACTCCCTCCGTTTCAATTTGATAGTCCATCTTTCCATTTTTGGGTGTTCCAAAATAAAGGTCCACTTTGACAAATCAACACAAAGAAGGGGCCAACTTTCCCTTTTTACCCTTCTTCAAAAAGGAAAAAATTGTGTGTGTATGAGAGAGGGAGTGAGAGACTTGTATTCAAAATTAAATTCTTGAACTGACTTTTGGGCTTTGCCGCCTAAAAAACCTCTGATTTGTTTTCTTCTTGTACGGAAACAACCAGTTTCCATTTAAATTGTACCTTAGCTATTCAAAAAATGAGGGGCAAATTGGAAAAGTTAAAAATCTTTGCAAGTAATAATTGCACTTCTTTAAAAAGTTGGAATCCGGAGCGGGACTCTCAAATTGGAACGGGGGGAGTATTAATTTCATTTCTCTCTCTATTTTTCTTCAATCATTATCCCTCCCTCCAATCATTACTCTATTTCTCTCTACCCACTACCAAAACTAAACCAAATTACCAACCAAACATTGTATTTTTGTTCCCTTTTTCTTTCTTATATCACGGCTCATCATGCCTCTCAAAGAAGTTACTGCCTGTTTCGACATGAAAAAAAGAAGCAAAGAGTAGTAATAAAAATTACTCGAATCTCAAAAAGGAGCTCTTGATAAGTTTTTTACAAGTGACAAAAGAAAATAACTGGATTGTGATATTGGCACTCCAAAAATTGATGGAGGAGTCCCTCCATCAATTTTTAGAGTGCTAAAATCAATTTCCAAAGAATATTACATTCAACTCAATTCACTTGTGACATTAACATTAGTTTCATTTCTGTTTCTAATATTTGATAACTAACATTCTCTTTTTTGTCATCCTTTGAAATATTGAAAGTCCAAAAATATGCTCTTCATGAATACCATTTGAGAAATTTTTTATTATATCCCTTCGATTTAAAGTAAAAATTAGATTTTTTTTATCCAACAAAAATTCACTTTGATCCTTCGTGTTTTAATTGGTTTCAATGTCAACCCTTTCGGTAGTGTTCGATTGCCATTTTATTTTAGTTTTAGTTTTATTTTTCAATCATTATCCTACTTCTTTCTCCAATCATTACCATATTTTTCCAATTATTACTTTCTGATTTCTCTCTATCTCTCTCATTTTTCTCTATCTCTCTCCAATCATTACATTTCTTTTTAATCATTACCCTATTTCTCTCTCCACCCACTATCAAAACTAGTAAATTGCTACTCCCCCCCCCCCTGACACACACACCCCCCAGGCCCCACCGCCTTTTTCCACTTTTTTCCGGAATTACCCCCCTCCCCCCCGCCCTCTCTCTCTCTCTCTCTCTCTCTCTCCCTGTCTCTCTCCCTTTTCTTTCTTTCTTTTTTTCTTTCTTTCTTTTACTGTCTGTTTTTCTTTCTTTTTTTTCCTTTTCTTTTCGGTTTGGTTTTTTTTTTTCTTTCTTTTCGGTTTGAATTTTTTTCTCCTTAATAATAGGTTCAAGTTTAATTATACGCTTTGTAAAATAATTGAGAAAAAAAAAAGAATTATAACCCTTTAGAATTAAATGATCAGAAAAATAAAATCTTCTCACCCATTCAAACGGATTGAAATTTGGAACACTTAATTTTTCAACCTTTAATTTATATATTAAAAAATATGGTTAAAAAATTAAGTGCTCCAAATTTCAATCAGTTGGAACCGATAGAAAGATTTACTTTTCTGATCA
Source organism: Rhododendron simsii (assembly GCA_014282245.1). NCBI lineage: Eukaryota > Viridiplantae > Streptophyta > Magnoliopsida > Ericales > Ericaceae > Rhododendron > Rhododendron simsii. The sequence continues at coordinate 35,309,979 of CM024955.1, read as the reverse complement.
TTTCATCCAAAATGGTCATAAATTAAACTTTGACTCTAGGACTCTCGTTAGTTAGTTCTAAGATATTTGGTTGTACGAGTTTCTTAGGGCTAATCAACGAGAGTTCTAGAGTCAAAATTTAATTATGACCATTTAGGGTAAATGATCAGAAAAATAAAATCTTTCTATCGGTTCAAACAGATTGAAATTTGGAGTACTTAACTTTTTAACCATTTTTTTAATATATAAACTAAAGGTTGAAAAATTAAGTATTCCAAATTTTAATCCTTTTGAATGGGTGAGAAGATTTTATTTTTCTGATCATTTAATTCTAAAGGGTCATAATTAAATTTTGATTCTAGGGCTCTCTTTGGTTAGTCCTAAGAGATATTTGATTCTACAACTTTCTTAAGGCTAATCAACGAGAGTCCTATAGTCAAAATTTAATTATGACCCTTTAGAATTAAATGATCAAAAAAATAAAATCTTCTCACCTATTCAAACGGATTGAAATTTGGAGCACTTAATTTTTTAACCATTTATTTAATTTCTATAAATACACACTTTGTATGTTTAAAAATATAATTCAAGAATTAAGTGCTTTAATTTGCAATTCAGTTAAATCAGAGCAAAGATTGTATTTTTGGTTTAAGGTCTTTCAATAAATACCCTAAAACTCATGATTTAGTTTCAAGACTCTCTTAGGGTGTCCATTGAAAGGCCTTCAAGCCAAAAATTTATTACGGCCATTCAGGATAAAATGATCAGAAAAAGAACATCTTTGCACTGGTTCAAACGGATTGAAAATGGAAACACTTATTTTCGTAACTATATTTTTTAATCTATAAAGGACAAAAAAAGAAAAATAAAACAGTCGGATAAACATGATCAATTGAAACACTTTTTTTTCTCAATACTTTACAAAGACTAGAATTAGAATTGAACCCGCTTTTCAAAAAAAAAAGACTTGAACCTATTATTAAAGAGAAAAAGAAATTCAAACCGGAAAGAAAGAGAAAGAAATAAAATGAAAAAAAAAAACCCAAACCGGAAAGAAAAGAAAAAAAGAAAAAAAAATAAACTGTAAAGGAAAGAAAGAAAGAAAAGGAAGGGAGAGAGAGAGAGAGAGAAAAATAAACTGTAAAGGAAAGAAAGAAAGAAAAGGAAGGGAGAGAGAGAGAGAGAGAGAGAGAGAGAGAGAGAGAGAGAAGGGGGGGCGGGGTAATCCGGGAAAATGGGGTGGGGCCGGGAGGGGGGGGTGTGTCAGGGGGGGGGGGGAGTAGCAGCTCTCTCAAAACTAAACTAAACTAAATTCACAACCAAACAAAGCCAATATTTTTTGCATGGACAATGGCCAATCATTACATTTCTTTTCAATCATTACCCTATTTCTCTATCTACCCACTACCAAAACTAAACTAAACTAAACTAAACTAAATTCACAACCAAACAAAGCCAATATTTTTTGTATGGAAAATGGTCACTTGCGAGGGACCGAATCCCGTCAATTTGCTTTGGATTCGGTTGGTCCTCTCAGAGCTTATTCAACCTTGATCCATTTGAAGAGCCAATTTTAAAATTTGAGCAAAACTCACAAAAAAATCCTCTCCAATCTTTGACCCAAACCCTTCCCTATTATGGGTTTTACCCATTTCTTTTTTCCAAATTTGAGTCAACCCAAGCCTCTCCCCATTTTTTTCTCCAATATTTCAACGGCTCTTTTCTCTTTTTAACGGCCCTTATCATGTCATTCTGAGAGCATGGTGTCCGCTTTTCCAAGCTTGGATACTTGCAACTCACTCACTCTCTCTCTCCCTCATGGCCGCTGCCGCCCGAACGAATTCCTACAGACGGAAAAAAAAAATGGAGGATATATAGATCAAAGTTTCGTGGGTGGTGGTAACTAGTAGACTGTTTGGGTGGTTGGCGGTGGTTATGGAGGTGGGCCGAGTTGTTCTTCTTCTTTTTCTTCATAGCAGCCAATCACTCTCAACCCCAAATCAATTTGTTTCCTTCTATTATTTACATTATAAATTTTTTTTGCTCGGAAAAACGAAGAATTTATATTATTTACATTATAATTGCCATTCAATATTTAAAAAATAATATATTTGGATAAAAGATCATTTTGCCATTGGAGAGAGCCCGACCCAGAACAAGTTTTTACCTAAAATTTGGATAAAATTTTGAGTCAAGGCTGGAGATGCTCTTTGTGCATCCAAGCCGTATTTTAAAAAACGCCCCTTTAAATTTGAGTCATCCAAAACACTTTTGAACGACTCAGATACTCTAAATGGACCAAACTGATTCGAACCAAATTGACTGGATCCTTCCCATGTGCGACATGTGCTTCGCACATGACTGTTTTTAGGGTACAAATCACCCATTCGCGTCCTCCCTCTTCCCTCCCTCCTTCTGGTCTCGTGCAAAAAATTGGGTTCTGTTCGAATCTCCTAGAAAGGTAAATAAAATAAAATAAAATGAGAGGAAAATAGAAGGTTAAATTATTTACCCAAAAAAAAAAAAATAGAAGGTTAAATTTACTATTCAATGAAAATTTTATTTGATTCACTCGTTCACTTTCAACCAAACAATAGGAAAGAATTTTTTTAATTTTCCTTTCTTTTTCCTAGAGCTCCAAACAGAGCCTAAACAAACATCGAACCTTTTTTTTTTGATCGGCAAAATGAACTTTTATTAATCTCGAAAGGGTACATCGAGGATAAAGCAAAAATTACAAAGAGCTAAAAGCAAATAAAATATCCAACCAGAGTTGGATAAAACACCTCTTTTATCCAAACTACACCTTCACTTTTCGAATCCCGAACCTTGACAGCGGATATAAAAAAAAAAAAAAAAAAACCGAACCTTACTGGCTTTTCCGATGACCAAACCTTGAAGAAACCAGAGGTTTCCCCGGCGACGCAACAGACACAGCGGTTCAACATCCGCCAAAACACTCCTCCGCAGTGGCGTCCACGCGGACCTCGACCCATCAATCCCCCATCCCTCTCAATATCCTCACCCACTGGTCCATCACCATTCAACAGCGCTGTAACCCGCGTGCAGTAGATCCGACCGCAGACGGTTCGACCCGACCACCAGCGGCTCCTCCGATCGGGTCTGGCCGTCGAGCTTGTGGTGGTGGAACCGATAAGTGGCGGCGATGGTGATGATGATGCCGTTGAATCAAAAGGAAGACCCATTTTGTCAAACAAAGAAAAAGAATCGAGAAGAAGAGGTGTTGATTCGTAAAAGAGGGAAACGAAAATCCAATTCTCATTATAGATACATAAAGAGAGAGTAATGTTTTTAAAATTAGAAATACAAGATAAAAACTCAAACCCTAAACACATATTATTAGGATTCAATCGCACTGTATAAACGTTCACCTAACAGATGTAGAGAAATAGAATAAACATATGGAAAATGGCTCTTGTTACTCCCAGTCATAATCCGCCGCCGCCGCCGACTGCACTTCGAACGACGGTGTTTCCCGATCAGAATCACTGCGGATATCGACGGCAGCGAAGTCGGATTATTCGGTGGAAATGGGAGACGGGATTTGTGAGATTAAGGTGGGTTTGGAGAGGGATTGTAGGATTTGTCATCTGAGTTTGGAGAGTAGGAATCCTGCGGAGTCGGGATGGGTTGCTATCGAATGGGGTTTCCCCTCCAATGGAGCTAGGGCGACGGAGGGAAGAGGGAGGAGGGGAATGGGCGATTGTACCCCTTAAAAATGGACACATGCCGGGCACATGACAATCTTCTGTCCAAAAAACAAACTGGCATCGAACAAAGGGTTGACATTGAAACCAATGAAAAAGTGGAAGTATATATTTGTTCAAATTGAAACGTGAAGAACCAAAATGAATTTTTACTTAAAGTCGAAAAAATATAACATAAAATTTTGGAAAAATTTTAAAATAGCACATGACCTTTCATACAAATTACACACAGACGCTTGACCTTTTAAAATTATCAAAAAACATTTGACCTATTTAAAAATCCATCAATTTTTCACCTGCCATTAACTTTTCATCCAAAACAGATGGAAATGTTGAAAACATGCATTTTGGCACGAATATTGGCAAAACAAGATTAAGGCTCATTTTGGCAAAAAACAAATTATACTCGTAAACAAGATTAAGGCTCGATTTGACTACAAAATTTGGGTATTTAATTACTAAATTAAGCTTGATTCCTTATTTAGGGTGTGATTGGATTGAAAAGTTAAGTAATTTTTGTGACTTATTGATTCGTCTTGACCCAAAATTAACAAATGCGTTTTTTTTTTTCTTTTGAATAAAGACAAAAATTAAGTTATTAATTGACTTTTAAGCCAAATCGAGCCTTAATCTTGTTTATAAGTATAATATTGTGTTTTGCCATAATGAGCCTTAGGCTATGTTTCAGAACGCAAAAAAAAGTCCTTATTTTTAAGAAGGCAATTTTAAACTAAAAAAATATTGGCTTATTGAAATATAAAAATATGCAATATGGATATTGTTTGAAAGATCTCATCAAGATCTTTTAAACGATGCAAAAAAATTGAAAAATTATCTTTCATTTACATTTTTTTTAGTTTGAAAATGTAAAATAAGTTGCTTATTTCTTAGGAAGGTTTCTGGAACGGGGTCTTAATCTTATTTTGCCAATATTCGTGCCGAAATGAACATTTTCAGCATTTCCATATGTTTTGGATGAGAAGTTAACGACGGATGAAAAATTGATTGGTTTTTAAATAGATCATGTGTTTTTTTGATAATTTTAAAAAGTCAGATGTTTGTGTGTGATTTTTGTAAAGGTTAGATACTATTTTGAAATTTTCCCTAAAATTTTCCATACTATTTTGATAAATATGTAGGTATTTCCTTTCTCTTTTTATGCTTAGAAAATGGTTGTTAATTATGGGTCCAAATCGTCGTAACTTTGCCAAAATAGATGATATACTATAAATAACGCGAAAAATGCCATCTTCAGTTAAAATTGCTGGGCTATGTAGGTTTGATTCGTTTGAACTTTGAAGGTAATTTGCGCAGAAAAATGGTAAAATTGACTTGACCGATATTTCAAGCTGAACCCATGGTAGAATACTGGTGTTACTTTTATGAATGACTTTTGAAACTTTGAAGAGTAGTCTCTCAATCTTAGCAGAAGTAATTTGCCTTCAAGATGAGTATGAAGCCCTAACTAGTGTTACATGCATTTTTGAATCTTATGTACCTATGAAGCATCAACACCTCTAGAAGTTAAGGTGTCGCCGTGTTCGGATATGGGGACATGCGGGGACGCTCGTGAGACACGTGTCCGACACGCCGCGTGGCGTGTTCAATTATTTAATTTAATTTTTTGAGGGAGACACGGGTGGGACACTGTTGGGGACACAAATGATGACATTTAACTTAATACATGACGTTTTTTTTATATAAATATATCATTTAAACTAGCACAAATGATAGTGTTCTAAAACTCGCTACTCGGTAGTCGTTCGGCCAGGCACCTTGGAGCAAGTACTTGGCGTTAGTCGGCGAGTAATGCCCACCGATTAGGGATTAATTCCCTCGGCCAGACACTTTGGTGCGAGCCGAGTACTCGGTGAGGAATACATTGTTTGCAAATGATGCAAGATGCATCAATCTTTAAGAATCATAATGAATCATTCGATGAGACTGGCTATTTTCAAAAATTAAAAAATATAAATATGTATTATATAAATAAATAAATAATTAAATATACACGTGTCTCGCGTCGTGTTCGTATTCCTATTTTTTAGAATTTCTATGTCTGTCGTCCAAGCATGTTATGTACAATTACAGTCACACTCCCTAACTGAGTACATAACCTAATAGTATTTGAAGCCGTATCCAGTTTCAATTGAATATTTAGGTAATAAAGGTAAAGTTTTTTTAGCACATACGTAGAGAGAACCTTCTCCTGACACACACACACACACACACACACACACAAAACCATGGTCTGCGCTCGCAAAAAATTATCCAAAGTCTCCCTGAAATATAGAATAACTTCATATTTGTATAAGTCATGAAATCGTGTTTCTTGAATTTCGTAAATTTATTTACCCACAAAGATGAGTAACACAATTAGGATTCCGATCTAGGCACCCTAAACCATTTAAGGATGATCATAGGCGGTTCGTCTTCAAGAAGAGTAATAATACTCGCAACACTAAAAAAATGCAATGCACCCTGATCTAAAAAATCAAAGAATTAGTTAATTATTCAAATTATTTTATTGGATAATAATTATAAAATTACTATAATGACAAAAAATGGACTGTAAGTTCACGTGCCCTATAACGTTCCGATAAAAGAGCACTGAACCTTCGGGAGCCTTGTAGTCAGGGATATTCCTCCCATTACGAAAGTCTCTAACCGCTGTAAAAGGCTGACGATAGACATATGTTAACTGAGCACCAATACCTTGCATATCTACACCCTTAAAGAACAAATTTTTCTTGCACTCAACCAAGTTTAACACTTTCCTAAAAGGTAGAAATTTACCTGTAGCATCCAAGAACTATTGGCTGTTACAAATATAAAATTCAAATCTCCTACAATGATTCAAATGAAACATTATAAATTCTAAAGAAAGTATTTCAAAGATATCACTATATGCTAAAAAAATTGAGAAATATATCAAAAATAGTCCACCATAGACTGAAAAAGGAAACAACTAAAATAATGTATGCCAAAACTTTAATGTATGACCAAATAAGGACTAAAACCGTGAAAAGTATCGATACCACGGGTTAAACAAAGAAACTATTTGGAGAACGGATAACTTACCTTAAATGCTCCCCCTGTTGGTAGGAAGTAGCAACTCCGCGTACAAGTCATAAAGAGAACGAACGGCTTCAGGAATGAACTGGGGCGTTGTGGTAACCACTGCATCTACCACCAGATTCTAGACATCAACCATATCAAGAGAGGGCTGCTCCATTCGCAGATAGCATGTCTTGTGGTGGTTTGTTTATCAATACTTTTCATGGTTTTAGTCAACCAGGACGTGCTATTTGTGAATGGACCGGTCCCTCTTGATATGGTTCACACTCGAAAACATCTACAGTGACTTGGTTGATGTCTTGAATCTGGTTGTAGATGCAGTGGTTACCACAACGCCCCGGTTCCTTCTTGAAGTCGTTCGTTCTCTTTATGACTTGTACACGGGGTTGTCTACTTTCCATCAACAGGGGAGGATTTGAGGTAAGCGACAGTAAGCATTTATGTCCATTCTCCAAATAGTTTATTTGTTTACCCTCTGGTGGCTTATTCTTAATTGGTCATAAAGTTTTGGCCTACATTGTTTACTTTTTCAGTATTTGGCGGCCTGTTTCTGATATATTTCTAGTTTTTTCGCATCTACTGATATCTTTGAAATACCTTTTTTAGAACTTATAATGTTTAATTTTAATCATTGTCGGAGATTTGAATTTTATATTCGTTACAGCCCATTGTTCTTGGATGCTACGGGCAAGTTTCTTCTATGTAGGAAAGTGCTAAGGTGGTGTTCCAGTAACTTGGAAAAAGTTCTTTTTGAAAAAGAAGGTAATTTCAAGCTCAAAAATCATGTGTTTACGTAAATAATTTTCCTACCAATATGGATCTTGTTTGATAGATCTCTTCAAGATCTTTTAAACAATGCAAAAAAAAATTGAAAAAATATTTTTCATTTTCATTATATTTGAGTTTGAAATTACCTCCGTTTGAAAAAAAGTTAACTTTTTAGAAAGTGGAACACCCTCTAAGTTCGACTGAATTCCGGGAGGATTTGTTCTTTAAAAGTGTAGATATGCAGGGTATTAGGGCTTAGTTATCATATGTTTATCGTCATATTGATAGTGATTAGGGACTTCCGTGATGGGAGGAATATTTCCAAATACAAGAGTCCCGAAGGTTCTGTGTTCTTTTACTGGAACGCTATAGAGCACGTGAACCATGCAAATTATTGTCCATTTTTTTGTCATTGTAGTAATTTTTGAATTCATCTCCAATAAAGTAATTTGAATAGTCAACTAATTCTTTGAATTTTTAAATGAGGGTGCGGTGCGTTTTTTTTAGTGATGTAAGCATTATTACTCTTCTTGAAGACAAACTGCCTATGATTATCTCTAAATGATTTATTGCACTTGTTTGATGTCTGGATCGGAATTCTAATTGTGTTACTCATCTTTGTGGGCAAGTAAATTTACCTAATTCAACAAATATGATTTTATGACTTGAAATAATTATGAAGTTATTCTATATTTCAAGGAGACTTTGAATAATTTTTTGTGAGCGCAGACCACAATTTTTCATTTGAAGAGGAGGTGTCTTTGTACTAAAAAATCTACCTTTATTGCCTGGATTTCTCTGGAAACCGGGTACTTTTGTACATAAAATTCGAAAATGCATGTAACATGAGTATTCAAGGTTGCTTTTTACAAAAAGGAGGGACGCCAAGGAATTTGATGCAATTGGACAAATAGATAGCCTAATTATTACGTTTCTTTAGTTCAAATTGAAATTTTGGGGCAATACAAGAAAGAGCAAAGCCTAATCATTTTTGGTTCTAAGAGGATTGCAATCCAAATTCTTTCATGACAAACGTTATTTCAGCAAACAAGGTAATCATACGCAGGGAAGAATTCGCATAACTCAGCGCGTAATACCAATTCAATCTGCAACAGATGAAGCAAGACTCTACTTATCCGCATCGAATGATGAGTTTTTTATTCTTTGGAGCAGTTTACCTGGGTGGGATTGTAATAGCCCAAAACTTCCAAGTGCTTGCCGTCCCTGGAAGATCTCCTATCGGTAGCCATTACTCGATAGAGTGGCCTGTTCTTGCATCCAAACCTCGATAGCCTTGGTCTCACCACCATTTTTATTCTCCCACTGATTTGATCCTCTGTGTGTGTGTGTTGAGTTTTGGCCGGCGAGGGTTTTTGGTTTCTTTCTCATTTGTATACGAAACTTGGAAGGAACCTTGGATTTTAACCGACCCTGTTGGTCCAAATAGCAACCCAAGAGGGGGGGTGAATTGGATATCTCAAATTTAACGCGGAATTTAAAAAAAAACTAATTGCAATCTATATATTCCACTACAATTCCAATTCCAATTCCAATTTCAATGATATACTATTCTACTCATGCAATATTATTGATATGCAAAACGGAAAGTAAAGAGAGTAGGGAAGAGAGAATCAAACGCAAGGATTTATAGTGGTTCGGTCCGCAACTTCACGGCCTAGTCCACTCCCCAAGTATCCAACTCGGGATTTGCTGCACTATCTCCAATAGTTACAATCCTTCTAGCTTTGCGGGTGCTAGACAACCTTTACAATTAGCAATCTATCCCCAATTGCTTCGACTAATTTTGACTCCGGTGCTAGTCACACCTAACCCAACTAGTTTTGACTCCGGTGCTAGTAACACCTAACTCTCAAGTGATTTTCTCTCCAAAACCACTCACAAAAAGATATTTCTCTCAAGAATACGAATAAGGGTGTACAATCCCCTTTACAATTGATGCTCAAGAACAACACTCAAACTAGTGTAATAAGATATTCAAGATAAGGCTTTAGAAATGATTAATGGATATTCAAGAGTAGCTCACTGCAATTTTTCTTCAAGAGATCATCTCCTTTTCTTCCTTCGACACACGTGCATATATATCCTTCAAGAATGAAGCTCCATTTGTCCGTTGAAGATTAGTAGCCGTTGGAAAGAATAGGCTCCTTCCACAAATCAAGTAATCACTTCCTTTCTTGTTTCCAGAAAATATATCTTCTACTTTTGTCCGTCCTCAATATTCTCCAATCAATCAATATCTAGTTTCCATTTTTCCACTGAAATGCATGAGCATGGGAATTTCTACTAGCCGTTGGAAATTTAATCTACCAATAATTTCTTTCATTTGAATCATTCTCTAGCCAATTAAGTTAGGAGAAGATTTGTCCTTAATCTTCCTCCTTTTAATTTATCTTGACTATTGAGATAGTGATTTGGAGTAGCAATGTGTCCATGTGTACTTCAACCAAATCCTACAAAATAAACATTAACTTAAATGAGTACCAAATATCACAATATTAATTATATTTCTTCTTCAATAAAATATATTTGTTATCATCAAAATCAACAAGGTATTCATAAAAACCTTTGGGCTAACAGACCCGATCTTGCTCTGTTCATTTGGTCCACTCATATATGAATGGGAATATGACTGGAGCTGCAAATGAACTGAGCAACTTGTAGCTCGGCTCGAGGCGTTTAGTAATCGATCTTGAGTTTTAGATTTGTTTAGTAAACGAAACGAGTTCAACACTCAAAAGCTCGGCCTGCAAAAACTCGGCTCGTTTGTATAGGCTCGGCTCCTTTAAAGAGGCTCGTTAAGTAAATTAACCTGATGCGTCTCATTAAGAGCTCAACTTGTTTACAAATGAGTCAAGCTCGAATACTCTGCACTCATATGCCCCCACTGATGTCTGAATGGGCCTACCCGCAGTCTGTTGATCAAAGCTTTGATTTCGGAGAAAATTACATCAACCTCCTCATCTCGTAGTGATTTTCCACATTAAAACCCCCCAAAAGAGTGCACTTCCACTACCCCTGGGAAAAGGGCCAAAGCTGGTCCAGCATGAAAGTTTCCGCTAGTACCTTCTGTTTACCATTATTTGGCACATTCAGATTTCAGACCACACAATTCACTATAGAGAGGACACATGCTACTCACAACTAGTCTTCTTTTTGACCCAAAGTCAAAGAGGTGGGTGGTCCAATGTTAAATGTTCCCCCCAACAAAAAAAATTACAGGTACAGTCATGAAGAGAGATGTGTGTCTGATTTATTTAACTAAGGACAGCTTTCTTGTTTTTAGCCCTTTTCACATCCAGCTTTGCCAATTGAAGCGTGAGTAAGGTTACGCACTCTCTCTCTCTCTCTCTCGCGTTGGGGATTGGGTCATTCCTGTTGATATGAAGAGAAGAGTTCTCCATTCCCTCGTTTGCACTCTCCAAATAATGAGTTGGGTATTTATCATGACAATCTGGCCACTTGCATCATGTAAAGTTGCTCGCGAGCAAGGTTAGATCTTCATTATTCACTTCCCTTCGATTATAGTATTCATCTCTCTCTCTCCAATTATTTGATCCCAACATGTATTTCTCTCCCTCCTAAACTGCTCTCTGGAAACGTTGCCTTCCATATTTGGTCAGTTACAGGATGTATTGAACTAACCTCATACTATGATTGATCATAAACAGGCTACATCTTCCGCCTCCGACGCGAAGTCCTCGAGTCAAAGCAGGCATGTTTGCACTCTTTTCTCTATGATTAGTACCTCAGTGCAAAAAAGATTGTCCGGTCCCGAAAACGAGAACTTAAAACTAAAACATTTTTGTTGCAGAAAATTTGAACTTTTTGCCGCTAGTTACTAAACATCAATGATTTTTTTATTTATTTATGAAAAACGCTTGATTTTTCTTGATAAAAATGCATTTAAAAAAAAAAAAAACATTTTGAAGACCAGACCATCTTTTTCGGGAGAGAGGCAGTATATGTGTTGGGAACATTATGGTTAGAAAAGCTATGTATAATGTATCCAGAAAAATTACCCAAACCAAGTTCACCATATATCTAGTTTTTTTCATTTTGCATTTTGTTTTGTATTGTATTGTGAAGGGATTTGAAAGCATGGGAAGAAGACTCATGAGCAATAATGAGGAGGCATACAGAGGGCTAGGCACACTTGGGTCAAGGCCACCAAACTGTGACCACAAGTGTGGAGTCTGCAGACCATGTGATGCCATTCAAGTCCCAGCTACCCTTGACCATGTGAGGGTCCAATATGCAAATTATGAGCCTGAGGAATGGAAATGCAAGTGTGGCACTTATTTCTTCAGCCCGTAACCCAAAGTTTAGGAAATGTGTATCATGCTCTTCGTATACTTGTAACTTGGGCAAGGATTAATTATTTGCTAGTTTTACAGAGAAATCCAAGCATTCGTGCTTCAAGTGTGTTCATATTTTGCCTAGAAATCAGAGTTTGAAGGGAGTTTTGCATAATTCAACTTTGTTCAATAATGGTGGTCTTACTTCAGAGAATTCCGAAGCCAAAATGTAACGTTCTTGCTATGTTGTGCGGTCATTTTAGCACGCGAAAGAGAACACATTGGATTTATTAAAACGGGCTCCTTCGAATGGCAAAACGACTGTTCAAGGGGCACGTTTGCATCTTTGGTTATATGTAATTTTTTTGTGCCAAAATTGACGTGTAAAGTTGCTTTGTCCCATTGCAGCAAGCTTTTCATTCGTACATTGGATCATGTTTTTGGATCACTCTTTGTCAGATTTTGATAATGACAGAAATTTTGTCCATCTAGTGCAGAAGCCATTGGATTCATTGAGGAATGCCACACAATAGAAAACCAAAACACAAAATCAGAATAGAATGGGGAAACAATGTTATGTGAGTCAACCCATCATTTGCTAAATTTGTGTGATTCAATATTTGTCAAACTAAATTTTATCATTTAACATGGTTCAATTCTTCGGATTAAGTTGCAAGAGATTAATTTCTTATGAAATTCCTAGTTCCAGCACAGATAAACTGCCTTTGACCGGTTAGAGAGGGAATTAGTTGGGACTAGGGAGGGAATTAGAAGAGTTGCGTACTCTTTACTGTCATGCCGTAAAAAAAAAAAAAAATTACATAGAAGGTATAATCTTCTTTAGTTCCTTCAAGTGTGTTTTTAAGGGATTTGGAGCACTACAAGGTTGTAGTGCGACCGATCCAACCGCCTATTGCAGCAACGGACAGTCTAGATCGATAGGAGCTTGAATTAAACACAAGCCATCCAAGCCGTTCGTGCCAAAATAGAGGACTGGATCAGCCGCACTACAACCCTGTAGGATAGCCGGCCTACAGGATCCCCGGATCCGTTTTTTCAAATTACTCGATTCATGGGCCCAAGAGCAAGGATTTGTCCCACATCGATTAATTATCTCCTCCAAGACTAGTATATAAGCATGGGCAGCCTCTCCACTCTTTGCCAATTGATTTGGAGTTGGATGCTTTAACATGGTATCAGAGCTAGGCTTTCGGAGGTTTTTTCCCTTTGTTTGTGCCATAGTTGCACTTTGTTTCATTGTGTTCCGGATCCTTTGTTAACCTCTCCACGTGCGAATCAGGGGTCGCACGTGCGGGGGAGTGTTGGGATTTATCCCACATCGGTTAATTATCTCCTCCAAGACTAGTACATAAGTCTGAGTAACCTACTCTCCACTCTTTGCCAATTAATTTGGAGTTGGATGCTTTAACAAACAGAACCACAGGATAATTGGATTTGTAAATAGTTGGGTTTTAACTTTTAACCCCTTTCACGATCATTATACATCGACAGAATTGGGCCGATATTGGCCCACAGAAGGAGGCAATTATTAGATCACGTGATAAGTACGAAAAACTTGTTTTTGGTACCGTGGAATTGACGGCATTAATCCTCGTCTTCGATTCTTCAGCAGGACTGCATTCGGCACGCTTACCGACCACGCACGAACAAATTCGTCACAATTATTTCTCCCTCTAGCCAAAGCAAAGAGAATTACCGACGGATATTATCTCCTAATTCTCCTACAGCCAGAGGCATTTGGGGTTCAGAATTACGGACAGCTTTCAAATCAATGGCATCGCCATAAATTTAGGTCGGTAGGGTCACCATTGAGTAAGGTTTTAGAGTTTTATATCTTTTACTTGTAGACTTACAATACACAACGATAACATGAAAGAAATGAACTTAAAACATAAAATTTGCAACAATACACATATATAACGAGTCTCTATGAAAAAACAGGTGCGTAAAAGGGTACTTTTTTGAAAACTTGGCAATATATTAAGGAGGTAAATATTATAAGAGAAAAATTGCGTATAATTTTTTAATACAAATTGTGATGACATTTATAATTTGGGGTGAAAATAAAATTATTGAAAATTGCAGTGGAGGCGCATACCGCCACTGGGCACCATGTGGCTCCGCTACTGTTCTGAATCTCTTGTAGACTATTTTACTAACAAAGTATAGAGAACAGATCCTAAATGGAGTGCACTTTTCCAATCAACACCATTTGTGTGCCTCTTTTAGCATTTTGATCATCCAAATCATTTTTTAAATGGATTCTTTTATTGACAGCCCAAAGCCCAAAAAAAAAACTTCAAAGATAGCAAATATTTCAGTGCACATTATATTTTTCAATACACTTTTATACATTTTAATACACTTTTTAAACATTAAAAATAGCATATTGAGCTGTTTTTAGCATTTTTCTTTTAAAATTCATTAGGAAAATTAACCATGTAAAAATTACATTCATCAAACGCCATAAAATTGTATGGGAACACAATTCTACCCCTACTGAAAAAGTAGAAGATTGGAAAGCTAGATTCAACCCATTTTGTCTAGTTATCTCAAATAACAATATTCTAAAATCATATCAAAATGATATAATAAATTTTTGACTTGTTTGGGGCTTATTCGATTTGGGTTTTGAGGGAAATTTTAAAGTGTAATGAGTGTGGAGAGATATAAATAAAAAATTTATTGGAAACCATGCACAAAAATTTTAAGTACCCAAACAAACAAGCCCTTGATGGTCTCTGAATTCTTTTAAAAGTAAAAAAAAAAAAAAATCGATTATCAAAAAATGAGCTCGAAAAAAGCCTAAAAAAGGGCTAGGTATTTGCGTAGTAGTCAAGTCACATAATTAGACGTAGCGAGAAAAAACCAGCATTTGTTCTCGCAAAGCAAACGATATCCCCCCATTAAAGTTGTTAGTTGTATCAACTCTTCGCTTTGGTAGGATCAAAAAAACGTACTTACCAAGAGTGTGACAGTATAGATAGAGAGAGAGAGAGAGAGAGCCCGCAAAAGTGCATGACGGAGGTCCCCCCCTCCTTGTCTCTGCGACGGAAAACCCTAGATCTCTTCTAGGGCTCAAAGTCGTCTTCCAATTGAGTGTCGTGAGGGGTTTTGAATTCGAATGCTAGGGTTTTATAACGATGGAGCCTCGCGTCGGCAACAAGTTTCGACTCGGTAGGAAAATCGGCAGCGGATCGTTCGGAGAGATCTACCTCGGTCTGTGTCGCCTCCTCTCTCTGCCTTTCGGTTTGTTTTTGCTGTGCTGTGAAGCGTTGTTGATTGTGCTTTTGTTTTACAGGCACTAATATTCAGACGAACGAAGAGGTTGCGATTAAGCTTGTGAGTGCTTTGGCTTTCAGAAACTCTGATTTTGTCTATTAGTTGCCGATAATATTGTGTGTGTGTGTGTGTGTGTGTGGTTTTGATGTGTTTTGTGGTTAGTGATTCGAGTGAATGATGATAATGATAACTCTGCTGAGAATTGGTTATGTGTGGTTTTTAAGTAGTTCTGTTTGTTCAATTTGTAAGCATTTTGGAGTTGTGTTGTCACGTTTAATTAGCAAGGCGTAGTAGAAGTGCATTTTGAGACTTCTGAGGCTCTGAGCTCAATAGGGGGTATAGAATTCCTGATTGTTGGTGCCAGTTATTGGATTAAAAACCTGTTCTGGTGCTTTTGATGGTGCAATAGATTCGTACTTAATTTAGTGAAGATCCTTGGTTGGATGAGTAGTTCAAACGGACCGATGATGGCTCAACGTCAGGCATATAAATTTAACACTCTGTTTGAACTTGTGGAAGAGAAGAGAGAGAAACTAATTAAGAAGCAAAGACTAAAGACTAAAGAGTAGGTAGAGAAAATTTTACTGTGCTCAAAATATGATTTTGTTATTCTCTTCACTTTCCTCTTAACAAACAATAGAAGAGAAAGCTCTTCTCTTCTTTCCTACAAGTTCCAAACAAACCTAAAAATATTGTCCTCGGACAAGAAAGTAGGAGAGTTCTCTTTGAACTGTTTAGGCCATTTACCAAGACATACTAAGGCATTTCATGGTATAAATGTGAACATTCACAGATTTCATATATATTATTAAATACACATTCACATGTACCCTTTTCACAGATCTCAATTGATTTTTTGGCCATTAACCAACCAGTCCACCACCCTAAGGGCGATGTTAACATTTTCCTTTGAACATTAAGCAACAATGGACTCTGATGGACTTATGCAAGGATTTTTTTGGTTAGTAATGACAATTATGTGACTCTTATCTGGAAAAAATAGAAATTGATGAATTACTGTCGATTTCCAGATAGAGTCATGCATTACAGGGGAATAGATAAGTTTTGAGTATTTGTTATACGGTCTCCAAACTTTTGCTAGATTATGTTTCCCTAGTTCCTTAGCAGACTATCCCTTTCTGTTATGCATTGAGTTCATTCTTCAGTGTCTGCTGTAAGTTTTATAATCTTAGATCTTTATGCTGGATTAGTTGCTGATACTGCTTGTAAACCTCAGGAAAATGTGAAGACGAAGCATCCTCAGCTGCTTTACGAATCGAAGTTATACAGAATTCTTCAAGGAGGAAGTAAGGGGAAATTCAACTTTATTGCTTATTATAATTGCGGTTACTGTGGTCCTTTATCATTTTTTTTTGTCAGTTCATCTCTAATATGCTTTTATATCTTATCCTGTTTATGATAGTATGTTCTGAAATATGTTGCAGCTGGAATTCCGAATGTGAGATGGTTTGGAATGGAGGGAGACTATAATGTTTTAGTGATGGATTTGCTTGGACCCAGTCTTGAAGATTTGTTCAATTTTTGCAGTAGGAAACTTTCTTTGAAGACTGTTCTAATGCTTGCAGATCAAATGGTGATTATGTTTGATTTCGTACATACAGTTCTAGGCTTGTAGCAATTTTCATAGTTTTTGATGTCTGTTAACGTGTGCTAATCTTGATATTTACTCAGATCAATCGTGTTGAGTTTGTCCATTCTAAATCCTTTCTACATCGGGATATCAAGCCAGACAATTTTCTTATGGGCTTGGGAAGGCGTGCAAATCAGGTTCTCTTGCAAAATATCTGTCTTTCATGCTGGCTATTATTTTTTTCCTTGGATACATGCATTAGCAAGGTATTCTATGTCTCCTTGCTCTTCAGGTCTACATAATTGACTTTGGTCTGGCTAAGAAGTATAGAGACACTACAACGCATCAACACATTCCTTACAGGTGAGATAGTGTTGATCATTGGATGGATGCTGGCTGACATTTTGTGCAATCTTGTACATGCAAACACATTTACCATTTCCCCATTGAGGTACAGCTTGGTTGGAGACCTGGAGTTTGTGGTCATTTTCTCAATTGTGTATGTAGGATAGCTGGACCTTTAAGACGATGACATGAATTGGAATGGGAACCAAACAACTCCTTGCGTCTAAATGTTCACTAGTTGATGCGAAAATTATAGTTCATTTTTTATCATCACCTCCATTACAGTTTTTTTTTTTTTTGGACAAGTAAACAACCATATTAGAAAGATGGCATTAAGGGATTGCCACCTGTATTTTTGTGGGTGGCTTGGGAACTCTGGACCTTTGTATTTTCGTGGTTTGGGATGCAATGGACTTTGTCAAAGAATGTTATAGAACTCTTAATTGCTTGGAGAGGTGTTAGAGTGGGGAAGAGAAGGAAGCGAGTTTGGGCCTTGATTCCGCTTTGTTTGATGTGGGTTTATCGCGTGAAAGAAATTCGAGATGTTTTTATGGGGTCGAAAAGCCTTTGTTTAAAATTAGAAGTGTTTTGGTGAATAGCTTATATAGTTGGGACAACAGAGAATGTAATCCTTCTATTGCCCATTTTTTAGAATAGTTTGAACTTTTCCTTCCATTGGAGAGTGTAAAGGGCCTTTTTGTCTTGTGGCCTTTCTTGTGTTCGAGTGGCATTCCCTTCATGCCTTTTAGTTAATAAATTGCTTATAAAAAAAAAAGGGATTGCCATCCGTACACAAAAAAAAAAAAAGCCACAGACAAAAAGGCTCTATACACCACCGTGTGAATTGAAAAACTCTAACCAATCTAAAAATTGATCAAGAGAAGGATTGCATTTTCTCTTCTCCCAACTATACAAGCTATTCACCAAAGAACTTTTGATTCTAAACAAAGGCTTTTCGACCCCTTCAAAACATCTCAAGGTTCTCTCGCCAAATAACCTGCATCAAACATAGAGGAATCATGGCAGTAACGGCACCACCCAACCACCATTAACTATATGCTGTAATGCCACTGCCACTGCCACTGCTTTTGTTGTCGGGATCACCAGAAAACTGCTTTGCCTGGGTATCATCGTGTGTCACCACCATTAGGGCCATGAGTTCATGACACCACTGCCACCATAAAACCAGCCCAAATGTGACCATATTTTTGCGAATCATTTATTAGGTGTATTGTCAGGACTCAGGAATCCCTTGAGTACAAGCAAGAGCTCTTTTATCAGTTGTATAGTTGGGAGTTGAGGCAGTGCAGTCCCTCTCTCGACCAATTCTGCACACTTCGTAGATATTCTTGATACATGCATAGTGTCTTTTCATTGGTGGCCTCTGTAGCATATGGGTGCTTTTTTCATTAATTCGTTTTTTGATAGAACTGATTTGCTAATGAAATTACAATAGTTTTGACACAATCTATCATTTAGATGGATTTGCTTGACCTGCCTTTCTCAGGCAGATTTGTGGTCACTGTGGATTTTGAATAGAAAAGAAAACCATGGCGATGATGGTGGTCGTGTGACACCATGTGATGTACTTTTATCAGTGTGCTAGTGCCTAGTGGTGTTCCATTGCAGTCATAGATTTGTTTAGTCTTCATAGAGTTCAAAGTTTTGGAATTTTTTCTCATTTGTCGTCTTTAAATACTGAATTTTCTATTCCATTTTGAGGAACGTTTATCACATGTCATGAACACTGCAGGGAGAATAAAAATTTGACTGGAACTGCAAGATATGCAAGCATGAACACTCACCTTGGTATTGGTATGTGTTCCCTTTTAACTTCTTGGTGGCTCCTTGGTTTGACTAAATGCACACATTTTCGGGTTTACCCATTAAATGTCAAGCCTTGACTTCAAAATTTTTTACTTTTGTTCGATCTGATTGCTGTTGAGCTGCATAGAGCAGAGCCGGAGGGATGATTTAGAATCTCTTGGATATGTCCTTATGTATTTCCTGAGAGGAAGGTGATTATTGCTACATTCCTTCACTTTTTCTCCATTGTGCTGTCTGGTGAGCCTGTTCTGACATCCCTTCTATATGTAGTCTTCCTTGGCAGGGGCTGAAAGCAGGAAATAAGAAACAGAAGTATGAAAAAATTAGCGAAAGGAAGGTTTCCACATCTATTGAGGTAACTTGTTTAAATATAGTGACCAGATATCTACTCAGATAGGCTTATTTCAATCTCTATGAAACCATTGCCAATTATGCATTACTTTCTTAGGCTTTATGTCGCGGTTATCCAACAGAGTTTGCATCATACTTCCATTATTGTCGTTCTCTACGCTTTGATGACAAGCCAGATTATGCTTATCTGAAGAGAATATTCCGCGACCTTTTTATTCGGGAAGGTTTGTTACTTTGCATAGATTTTCTGTACGAGGCACTTTATTTTCCAGCTTAAGAGATGAAGTGTTCATGCTGCATCTCATTTTATGCCGCTTAATCCCTGTGCAGGTT
This sequence comes from Rhododendron simsii, assembly GCA_014282245.1. NCBI lineage: Eukaryota > Viridiplantae > Streptophyta > Magnoliopsida > Ericales > Ericaceae > Rhododendron > Rhododendron simsii. The sequence continues at coordinate 35,290,360 of CM024955.1, read as the reverse complement.
TTCAGTTTGATTATGTTTTTGATTGGACCATCTTGAAGTATCAGCAATCACAAATTACCGCTCCTCCTTCCCGAGCTCTTGTAAGTGACGTGGTAATGATTTTGTCTTTCGTTGTTCATTGGTGCTATCCCTATCTATATGATGGTTGCTTCTGCTAGGGTCCTGGTGCTGGAACAAGCTCTGGATTGCCCCCTGCTGTTGCCAATGCTGACAGGCAGTCAGGTAATTTTCCTGCATTGCTCCTTGGAAGTGAAGATCCTTGAGCATGAATTTAATTTGTTACTTTTAAGGTGGTTTATGTGAGGCATCTCCTTGTTTGTCCCCCTTTTGACATTCTTTATGGGAGTTATCTATTCCATTCCTTCCATGAATGTGTTATTGTTAATGTCTTTCTTGGCACAAACTCCTCCAGACCAGTTTATAAAATTTAAAGCTATCTAGCCTCCTCCCGTGAGAGGCATCAGTTTTCTCTCTGAGTTGGTCCTTTGCGTATGCCATGGTTTATGTTTAAGTCCTTTCTCTTTGCAGGTGAGGAAGGAGTCTCAGTCCCAATTGGTTTTAGGAGAGTTTCTGGACAAGCTATAAATGATGGAAGTTTACCTAAGCAGAAGAGTCCAGCTGCAAATGATTCAACGAGCAAAGAAGCTATGGTAAGCTGTTTGGACTGTGTTTATGTGACCCTAGTTTTTTGGTGTTTTTCCTTTTTTGCATGATAGTTTTTTATTGATGATACTCCCTCCGTTCCCATTTCTTGGTCCCTTTTGGGGATTCCAACTTATTAAGGAAACATAATCATTGCACTTGTCATGATTTTGTTCTCTTTTTACCCTTCAAGTCTTCTAAAAACATCATCATTGCTTTTTTACTGCTAGAAATTAAGTTCAAAAGTGAAGGGCAAAAGAGTAAACTCATCAACTTTTGCCCATTACTTTGGAACAGGGACAATCTTTTTGGGACGACGAAAAGAGGCATAAAGGACCAACAAATGGGGATGGACAGAGTATGACTTTTCGTTGTCGTAAGATCTCAAAGATTAATAAAACTTCCTATTTTCTGTGTTGCTAGTTGCAACACAGTCCCTGTAGATACTGGCAATGATACATGGTGCGATTGCAGCCTGGGTTTCTCATGCTTGAACTTTCTTGAACTGATCTCTGAGGGTGGATGAAACTCCATCAGGCTGCAATATGCAGACTACTCAAGAGTACATGACAAAACTTGTAATGAATGTTATAGTCTCTGGGATCTCTTCTCGAAGATTCTAGAGTTGGCAACAATGGTTACTGCTTCACTGTATCCACTTGTTACTATCTTTTTTGGCATTAGGCTTCTTAGTGCTTTTAAATTTGCCTTTTTCCAACCTTCCTATGCCTTAAAGTTGCATTATGTGTCTCATTTCATCTTTGTTTGCCCGGATTAAAGTATTGAGTGAACTGTAAATGTCAGCGGACCACATATCTCACAAAAATGGGATGTAGTGATCTACAATACCTTGGCCCCAGGGCGATGTGATATTATTTATCCTATGAAATTATATATCCTTCTTTTGCATTAGTCTAGTCAAACAAACATTGTCTGAAAGTACAACTCTGTGATTTGTTCTCAGCTGCAATTTCCCAATTTGTTCTTGCAGTTGTCAAGCTCCACTTTTTTAGGGCAGTCAAGTGGATCCTTAAGGCGACCTGCTGTCTCTACTTCCCGCGAGGGGCTTATCGTGGGGAATGAGTCTGACCCTGTTCGCTCTCGCACCACAGAGGCAAGTCCAGGAACGCAGCAGAAAATCTCGAGTGGGCAAAGAAGTTCCCCCTTTGGTGGGTCCTCAGACCCCAATCGCACATCATCTGGGAGGAATAACAAGTATGAGACCACTCTCAAGGGTATAGAAGGTCTGCATTTTGATGATGAAGAAAGGGATCATTACTAGGCATTAATCACCTTTTTTCACCCTTGTAAATCGTATAGACTCTTGTGCCAGTCCTGGGATTAGGATTTTATTGAATTCTTTTACCTGAGCTTTGGGGATGTTGCGATCTGGAAACTGAGGAAATTTAACGTTGGTATTGACAACAAAACGTCGAGAGGTTTAGAAAGCAGTGGCGTTCCACTGAATCCCGTCATGGTAAAGCTTCTGCCTTTCATCCATTTCACTGAATGATATTTGTTTCTACTGGTGGACCTACTCATTCGAATGCCTGTGGAACTGTGTTCAACTTCTGTTTTCAACATTCTTTCTTGTTATAGATCAGAACAGAAATGAACTGTTTGTCGGGGATATTGAGTTTCGGAGTCGTATTAGGTTTGATTAGGGTCTTTGTCATGCTCTATCACACTTCAGTGCGAGTCCTGAATTTTATAGAGCCAAGATTGAATTTCAGGCTGTCTGATTTTACATGAAAACGTCTGGATATATTTTATGGTAGTTTTCACGTAAAATATTTGTTCACAAATTCTCACCGTTGTGCTCGTGGTTGGGCACTGGGTTGATATGGGATGGCACATTGTTGATAGAAAAATGATCCCTTAGATGATGTGTTATTTTTATGTAAAGTGAGTTGTTCTCCGGCCAAATATAGTGTCGACGTACAGTATCACTTATCTTCGGCTCCCAGTGTCGACGTACAGTATCACTTCTCTTCGGCTCCCATTTGTTCCTACAGAGCCGTCGTACTCCGTTTTTATACTGCGGACTGTTTCGCTAATACATCTTATAAATGAATGAATTTTTGTACTGTAACAAAGTAAGCAAAAATCAACATATTATTCTTCTCAGAATTTGCAAGAGATTGTCGTTTCCCCTTATTTCTTGCGGTAAACTAGCTGTAATAAGAAAATGACGATAATTCTTCGCATTTTCTTTAAAATACTTTACCCAAGGAGACGATTCAAGTTAGCAATATTTGCTTTTTATGGTGAACACCATAAAACACTGAAATCTCAGAACTTGGTTTTAAATTGGTAAACGCACTCAAATTCTTCTACATCCTCAGCCAACAAGGGGTCGGCTATTGGTTTCAGTTATGTTCTGCACGTAACATCTTTGACAGCCACGATTTCTCATAAAATCTAACTCATGGACTAGAACGACAACAGATGACGGACATTATAAAACCACAGAATGAACTACATGGTCATTTGCAAGTTCGCAACAAAGAAACTCCAAACGTTTCATAGGGGCTTCTAGATAATAGCTTCGATTGAGCAAGCGGTACTGTGGGAGCAAGAGAATATATTGGACCTAACAGCTGTGAACAATAGGAATTACCCACCTCAACCCAGTTGGAGGGAAGTTCCTCATCACTTCATAGAACAGGACAGACCAGCTATTGACACCCGGGAAAAGGATTGAGAGCGGGGCATGGACAGACCAATAATCCTTTTAATCGTAACATTAGGGAGAATTAGTTAAGGTGTGCGTAAACTGCCTTGGAGATTCAATTATCAAAAGCAAAAGCTACTAGAATCACTAGTATCTCAAACGGCGGATTGTCTCAACAACATAATGCTGCCTTGCACTTGCAAAGCATAGACAAATGAAGGAAGATCAAGTAAAGAACAAGGAGCAGTGAAACAGATGCAGAACTTGCAAAATCCATCCAAGATCACATTCAGCGGATATATTTATACTAACAATTTGGTAAGCGAAAGTGGTATTTAACCTCACTACATAAGAAAGGTAGAGCAATCCAAAACTGCTATGATATTATTCAATATTGTAACTTAAATAGCAATCCAAATTCACCACGAACTATCCTAACCTGTAAACATTGTAATTTTAAAGCTCCACATGCATAGAAGCAACCTCGGCAATCCTTATATATCTGGAGTGGAACCATTCAGGGCTTGACTGGATACATCCAGTTGGATTTGGTGCCAAAAGAATTAAGTATTATTAAGAACTTTGAGTTGAGGCTCTAACCGATAGATTTAAGGATGACATGATGGAGGACATAGGATGAACTGAAGCCAGTCATTCTTGTCTTTAAAGTGAAGATATGAAAAATGCCTGCAAGGCGCTTCAATCTTGTTTTTAAGGGGATGCATTGAACCAATCCCGAATCCCATCTGATCTCGGAAAATTCCATTCCAACCGGACAGCTACACTCATGTAAGCCGTCAAATGGACAAGAAAGAACCCCCACGAGGGGGATATGAAGAAAAAACCCAAGCATATGAATAGAAAATGAGTACCTTACCTAGCACCAAATTCTATGTAACAGCGACAAACAAAACAAGATGCACTATGAATGGAAAGTGAAAAGAAAAGCCTCTATCCTAAGATATCAATGGTAAATGAGGGAGCAATGAAACTATTCACATATTCAACGGAGTACTCTTAAATTACGTCCATAACTGATCTTCAAACTCATCATAATCTAAGTTACTGTTGCCTCAATTCAGCTTCAAATAGATCATATCCCAATGGAGTAATGGACCAAACCAGATGATCATCAACTACGACGACTCAAAATTAACACTCTCACTCAAATCCTCAGATAAAGCTTGTCCAACCTTCTTATAGAAAATATACAAACAGTTCATCAATATCCATCAATCTAATTGATCAATTTATGAAAATAGTGAATATAGAAACTACTCATAAGCTACACAACGCAAATCAGTGCAACACAGAACAATAAGAACAAACAATAGATACTCCTCCTTTTGAAACTAAACGACACCGTTTTATGGGATAATTTTCTAACGGTGGGAAAACTCTCAGCCGGATCTTCTTCTCCGTTACCCTCGGTTGTTATTTCTTTTCAATTCTTGTACTACAGTTCTGCCGCCAATAGAGAGAACCCACAACTGCTTTCATATTCTTCTTCTCCGTTTTCATCTTCTCAACCAATGCCGAAGTTATCTTCCTTGCTTTTTCCTCCTAGGTTCTGATTTTCATTCAATCAAAACCCTCCATTTTTGTTTCAGTTTTACCCAAATTAAAATTAGGGCTTTTGTTGTTCTTCCTTTACCCTTTCACTTTTCAATCTACGAAGCAAAATTTTCAAATCATCGAACCAAATCAGAAGTGGAAACTGAAAATCGAAGGAGAAGAATGAAATTTTGTAGAATTTTTGGTGGATGGACATAGGTGTCCTGGTTGATAACAAGGTTTTGGGTTGAGAATGGAAAATGAAAACGAAGGAGAAGACTGAGAATTTTTTGGCTGTTTGGGTTCCGTCTATTTAAATGACGTCGTTCGAGCACAAAATTACAAGCAACCCACATTTTCATGTTTTGCACCTTTGGATATCTTGGCATAATAGGTGGCACCCTCTCATCAAAAGCCCTCGCAAGATCCTGATCGTCACAGAGGATCCGGATCCGAAAAGAACCCGCACAACCCAATTCAGATCAAAATACTATAAAAAGCACATCAAATAGAACAAGACAGCCGTGATAGTGATACCAAAGAAGCTATAATCCGATACGTAATACCCAATTACATCAAAATCCACATTTACATATCTCAGGTCCTGGCAAGGTCAACTCTGTCAATACAACTTATTAATAAAACCACTTAACTCAAAATTCCCAAATACAAAGTCAAATCAATTAGCTCAAAAAATCCCAAAATAAAACTCACCCATGATCACCAAACTTCCTATTGCCTTTTTTTTAAAATTTTTTTGGTATGATGGTCAGGGTGTCGCACACCTTAACTAATCCTCTCCCCAGTCCTGTCATTTTTTAATAGGGACTTGTAGCAATTTAAGACTAGTTTATCAAACTCCTTGACCAATGGATATTGATAATGGCAAACAAAATCTAAATATTAGTATTTGACATTACATAAGCTAGAAAACCCAAATCAGTACAAACCAAGAACAACAGAAACAAAGATTTGGCAAAGGGGTTGTGATCACCTGTCCACCGGTTCACCTCCAACCATGGACCATCAGGTTGCACGTGTCCTTAATCCACCTAAAGCTCTTCCTTATCGACCCTTTAACCTTCCCTTCGACAGTGTAGGCCTTGTAGCTGGCGACCCGTTTCTTCCTCTGCAGTTCCGGGTCCCCCAGGCTCCAGCTCTTGGATGTTGACCCGTTTGAGGGTCTCCCCTTCTTGAAGTACTGCAGGTCTTTGGGCGGACCCAGATGGGTCTGGGTCGGGTGTTGGCCGTTAGACGATGATGATGCGTATGACGCACTGTAGCATCGGAGATCTTGGAGGCCGGTTGGGCCGGGCCGGGGCCCGTCGGGGGCGTGGGTACCGTCTAGCTGCATTCTGCCACCGGCGTATGATTTGGATCTGAAGTCTTCCATTGGGAGAGCTCTCTACTGTTGGTTTCTCTCACCCTCTCTCTCTCTCTCTATATGGATATGTGTTGTACGAGAGAGAGAGAGAGAGGAGCTAGGATTGCTGACTGCTACTATCACCACGGTGTTTTGTCAAGTTGAACAGCGTCGGTGATAGTTAAAGTGAGATCTTGATCCAGTATGAACGGCGCCCCGGTCCTCGAAGTGGGATAACCAATAATCATACACCACGTGGTCGTTTCTAGTAGTAGTAATAATTTTGCTAACTACTCACCTGTTTTACTAGTAGCAATTATAGTAGCTAGCAATTATTCTGAAATGAAAAGGACCAGAAGAGGTCACAAAGATGAAGAGGACTAGAAGCATTTAAGTCAAAATAATGCGCCTCTGAACTACTCCAGTATTTAATTTAGATTTTTTTTTTATCCGCAAATTTTGAAAATTGATATTCATATTCTCTTTTTTTATTCACATTATTTTATTTGACTTTTAATTAAAAAATACATACACTTTAAGTTTAAAATACTAAAAAAAAAAAAATAGATAACAAAAAAGAGGGTGTGAATATCAATTTCTTTAATTTTTTCTTCCCCAACTTCATCGGGGAACTAATTATGGTCGCTTTTGTCGACTCAAAAGATGTTGTGACAGGTTTGGACTATTTGTGATGGGATTTTACTAACGCAAAAAAGCTCTGTTTTCTTATGGTGGTTGAAAAAATTTAAAGAATTTTCTTATGCAAATCGCCAATTAGTCGGTGACTAATCTCACCAACTAGCTTTAAAACGTCCAAGGCCAGGCGCTAACTGGCGATTACTCGCCTGGTAATCGCGGATAAATCCCGATTTTTATTAGAAAACACTGAGTATAATTGAGTAATACTCCACTCCACTAAACACTAGAAACAGTCTCAGATTACATGTAACGGCCCGTTTGGATGAGTCCATAGGAGGAGGGATTAGTTTTCCCCCCTGCATAAGACCCCGGGCCCACGCTTTACCCGCGTTTGGATGCCAAAAATTGAGGGGTACTGGTTTATCCTCCTCCTTAACTAAGACCGGAGAAGGGGGGATTCGGGGGTCTAAGTTATGGCTGGGGTTTGAGGTATTATTAAGTTATCCCCCCTAATCCCCTGAAAATGGGACGATTTTAACCCTCCTTATCCCCCTGCTCCCAACCCCCAATTTGCTGGGTTTTGTTTTCTGGAGTGACCGAACAAAAAATAGGAAGAAGAAGAAGAAGAAGAAGAAGAAGAAGAAAAACGAGAACAGATCAGAAAGAGGATGGAATCAAACTAGTGATCGTAGCTGTTGTTGCTGCTGTTGTCTCGTAGCTGCTGTTGCTTCTTATCCTTCTTCCTCCTCTTCTTCTCTCTCTCTCTCTCTCTCTCTCTCTCTCTCTTTTACGCAGAGTAGATAAGAACGAGGTTAGACAAAGGAAATTATTATGTGCATGTGTGCCATGTGTGCCCATGTGTTCCCTCTCTCTCTCTCTCTTTTAAAAAATGAATTTTAATTGTTTTTACTTATTAAATTAATTAATTAATTATTGAATTAAATAATTATTGTTTAATTATGAAAAATTAATTAATTTTTACAATTTTATATTTATCATAATGAATAATCTAACTTAACACTGCACAAGGGCAAAATGGTCATTTGACAGCTTTTTACATTCTCCACCCTTTTTTATATCCCTATTAATCCTCTATCCAAACGAAGTACTATTTAATCCCATTTTTCTAATACCTCATCCAAACAACCTACTATTTAATCCCCCTCCATAAACATCACATCAAGGTGGGCCCTCCCTTATTAACTAATACCCCCTACTATTTTATCCCCCTTATTAACTAATACCCCCAATTCTTATTCCGCATCCAAACGGGCCGTAAGCTCTAAACGACGTCGTGTATCGGCCTAAACCATCTTTCCTCTCCACACGGCCCCTCGCTTTAAAAACACTGAACTGAACCAGCAACGCTAAGGAGCTGAAATCGTCATAGTAAAAGCAAATTCCCCTTAAACCCGAGAAGTTCGATTTCAAAGCCCTCGAAAGATCAGAGAGAGAGCGCGAAGATGGGAGTAGACTGTCGTAACTGGGACGAAGACACCTACAGACACACAATATTGCAGGAGAGAGAAACCCAATGCCGAACCGTTTTCAGAACCGCCTTCGCTCCCTCTCCCAACCCTAACCCCGACCTCATCGTCGCCGCCTCCAGCGACGGCTCCATCGCCTCCTACTCCATCTCCTCCCTCGTAATCTCTCTCTCTCTCTCTCTCTCTCTCAATATATATATATATATATATATATATATCCTTGTCTGTCCGTGTAGTCATATAAGTAGTTAGGGGTTTATAAACGAGCCAATCGGTTAGTGGTTCAAGCTTTATTTGAAAACTTGACAAGCTTCAAAAAATGTCAAAAGCTTAGCTTGTTTATGAATCAAGCCGATTTCAAGTAGCTGAATTTTTTTAAATATCACGAGTCGAAGGAGCCGAGAAGTAGTTTGTTCGAGGGTGGTTTGAAAGCTTAGCCTTTTTAAAAAAAAAAAATATTGGTTTGTTTATGGAACAAACGGATTATCTTTTAATGAACGGACACGAGCTCAAATTTGAGTTGTCTGGTTTGTTTATCAGCCTTTTATGTAGCTTTATTTGTGTTAATTTCGCCATCTGTTTGCAGGCACTGGATTTCAGCAATGGTAGGGGTCAGAAGTAAGTGCTGGTTTATTTGTGGTAACGATTGGTTTGGTTTATAGAGTTGATTATGGCTGGGCGTGATTCACTGTGTGTGTGTGTGTTTGGTTGTGTTATTCTGTAGTTCGTTGCTTGCTCGACCTCAACGCTTGCTTCAAGGGCATGATGGACCTGCTTACGATGTCAAATTTTGTGGGAATGGCGAAAATTCTTTGTTGTTGAGGTCTGATTCTGCATTTTAGTTCTATTTGACCTAGGTATTTTGCAAATATATACACTCTGATACTATATTGTAAGCATCTTTGTATCTTGAGTTGAAAACGAGCCAGAGCCGAGTTCTAGAATGTTCAAGTTTGTTTGTTAAGTTTTTAGTGAACTTGAGTTTGAGCCAAATGACAGTTTGACTTTGACGAACCGAGGATTTGATTCATCTATTAAACGTGTCTAGAATTGAGATTCAGGTTCAGTTCGTTTAATAGGCGAATCAAACTTGACAAGCCTTATCAATTTGAGCCACAAACAGTTTGCGGACTGGTTGGTTCATTTGCAGCCCTATTTGTATCTGTTATGTTGTATGGAAAAAATCTTTTGTTTTGCTTTTGAAACGAACTAAGCATATTTTCTGTGTCTCTCATTATTAGTCTTATTTGTTGGCCAAAGGATAAATGGGTATAAGAGATAACTATAATATACCCCCGTCAAATGTTTCAGACTGATTAATTATTATGTGTACCGTTAACCAAACACGATGAAAGATATTGAATGTGTGATCTCTGTCATGCTATGTAGTTGTGGCGACGATGGCCGGATTCGAGGATGGAGGTGGAAGGAATTCTCAAATAGGGAGGGGGATAGTCCTTTGCAAGGTAATTGATATGTAAAGTGTTTAACAGGTCTCCCAAACCACACAGCCTGTGGACATACTTTTGGGTTGTTTTCTTGGTTTCTATTTTTGCTAGGGGGATATTCACGGGTAGACTGTGATAACCATTTTGATTAGAAAAAGATTACCTGTGGGACATCCAATCACATACTGAATTGCCCTTTTGACACATACATTTTGAGGACACTGTTGTTCTACTCCTATAAGTTGCACTAAAGCCCAAGAATAGGTTTGATATTATTTTGTCTAGCTGTTGATCAAGATTTTCGCATTTTTAGCAATCAAAATTTTCAATCTGTTGCATTGTTTATCAAATTGAGCATATGAACCAACTTAAGTAGAATGCACATATTGTTTCCCGGGAAAAAAAATTCAAGAGCTCAATGTCAGGGACACAAGTTTTTGTTAATTCTAGGTGTAAAATAAGTTTGAACTTATAGTGCTGTGGTGTTGGAGTTGGACAAAGATACTTGTTATTTGGCCTACAGGTTTAGAATTTGAAGATTGGTTGTTGAGCTTTGCGATTATCACAACCTGAGCATTTCATTATGCAGTTATCATAGAATGTTTATTCGTCTTGGCATTTGCATTTTTTAGAATTCTATAGATAGGATCATAGGAGGACAACTTGAGATACCTATGTGTGCCTTGGCTTGATACTTGTTATTCCTCCCGCTATCCTGCTTGGCTAATTGTTGACATTGCGATGCATCCAATGTCAACAGTACTGAAAATTTTATGGCAAAGTTGACAGAGTAATTGCTGAGTGCCTTACAGCATGACATTGGTGTGGAAATTAGTTGGAAGGTCGGATTGGTCATAACTTAAGACCACACGGCACGTGGGCCTTAGCTGTGTCCATTTTTTTGTCGTCATGGAACCCAGATAAAGGTTCATTTATCAGTGTTTATTTTTTTTCTCCACATTTTTTTTCTGGCTTTTCCAATCATTGCGGTCAGAGCTTTGTTTCAGTTGGAAAGTTACGATTCTAAACTTTCAAGGTTTCTATTTTTGTGGATTTATTGAAGTGATATTGTGCTTTGCCTCATTAATATTGATATTGGTTTCTTGGCTTCTTTTATTTGCTGTTTATTTTTATAATTGCAGGTGGCCATTTGAAGCCAATACTTGACTTGGTGAACCCTCAATATAAGTTAGTTATCCATCTTATCCTGAACTTGAAATATACTTGATTTTGGATTGTTATTATTTTTGTACTCTCACCCTTGGTTTTGTAAAAAGTGGGTGTCATCATTTTCGCATTTTCACGATTCTGCTTGAATGAGTATATTTTGCTTGTTTAATTCTGGTGGAAACCCATCATAGTGATCTTGCTACTTTTTCTATGGCCGGAGCTTGAACTTCCGCTTCTATATGGAAAATACTGAAGTCTACAAAATCGAAATACTGCTTTTCCTCAACGTAAATGTGAAGCTGTATAACTGAGGATACCTTGTTAAGAAACAAGAGCTTAAAGTGCTTCTTATATTCTGCTGCATAAGGGGGGTCAAATGTTGATGGAAGGTTCACAAAGTTGTATAGAAATGTTTACGCCAAGCTATTGGTTGGATAGTACCATGTTTTCTTGGAAGTGGGAGGTCTATCTTTTTTGCTTTTCTTATCTTTCTTTTCATGTGGTTTTTGTGGTAATATGACATGACAGTTTTTTTGTTGCTGTTCCCTATTTTTGGGTGTTCATTTGCATAAATTGCATGATATTAAGTCAGCTGCGCCATATTCATTTTTTGATGCCCTATATTCATTTTGTCTTGTTGCCTCCAGGGGTCCTTGGGGTTCTCTTTCTCCTATCCCAGAAAGCAATGCCATTGCTGTTGACAATCAGGTTTGCAGTATTTTGCCTCTTCCTATGAATCACACTGGTTATTTGCACTGGCACCGTAGTATTTTTTGGGAAAGTTATGAGTTGAATTTTTGTGGGTTATACCGCTCGCATTAATTTCTAATTCCATTAAAAATACTGAAAAAATTGGGCATTTTTCTGGGTTTGCTCATTGGTATGGTTTTACATGAAAAATCGAAAGTTTGCACGTGGTCATTATTGAGTTTGATTTCCTAAGCATCAACCATATGACTGATTGAAGTATTGAACTCTTGAATTATAGTAACCTGTATGAGCCATCCGGCAGCGAGCTTGATTTTTTTCTATTTTCATTTTTTGTCTCCTGAAATAGGGGGAATCAATTTTTTCGGCTTCTGGTGATTGTTGTGCATATTGCTGGGATGTGGTATGTATTTGCTGAAGGTGAATATATTTGCTACTTATATGTGCTTTTCATATGTATTCTCTCATCCTCTGTTTGCTCCTTTTATGCTAATTTGATTCAGTAATATTTATCTCTGTACCTTTTCAGGAGAGAAGTGAAATGAAAATGGTTTTCAAGGGGCACTCAGACTATCTGCATTGTATTGTTGCCCGTAATTCTGGCAATCAGGTCAAGTTTTTAACTTATTTTTGGCATTGATATTTGTTGAGCAATATCAACATTTTTTCAAGCACATTTCTCAGTGAAACTCCAGAATAGTCTACTTAGATGTAAACTCATGATTAGAGAACTTGAATGTACCACGAAGTCAACTTTGCAGTTTGTCAGACTCATGAGTTGCCAGAGTATTGGTTCTCTAATCTGGAGATAGATGAGAATCGATCGCCCATTTGGGCGGTTCTGGTATCCCATGTGCAGATGTGCTGGTATAGTGTTTTATTTGTATTGTTAGTGACTTAGTGCCATATGTTGCAGTTTTGAGGAACTCCAAATATTGGGCGCTTAGCCAAAAAAAAAAAAAAAACACTTCAATCTTGGGCAGTGCATGTGCTCACAATTCTACTCTTAAACTAGGAAATCTAGAGTATTCTGGTATTTGGAAAAGAGTAAGTTTTTGCTGCCCTGTTGATGATGGAATTTTGTATTGGTTTAGTTGATTTAAGCTTTGGGAAATGCACTGGTGAGATGATGGATGAGTTTATGGTCCATGAAAATTGCATTAAGCCTTTGTCTCCATCTATGTCTGTCGGGTTGCTTAGAGAGGCTGACTGAGCTACATCACCTAATTATCAAGTTTGGCCTGGATGCTAGATTGACATTGTCTTCATAATCGCTTGGTTCTTATTCTTTTTTGTTTGTCGTCCTTTGTATTTTCAGATTGTGACTGGATCCGAAGATGGAACGGCACGAATATGGGGTAAATTCCCTCTGTTATTAGGCTATGAGGCCCAGAGTAGCTTCAAAATTTTTGTATCTTCTTTAACTAACATTTCCTTTAGTTTTTGGTGCACATTGTAATTGACACATAATTAGATTTATCCTTAAATTGCACATTATTGTACTTTGTTGCTTGTAATATAGTGTTTTGTAGATTGCAAAAGTGGAAAGTGTGTTCAAGTGATTGACCTGGTGAAGGACAGGAAGTTGAAAGAGTCACACGTCAGTTGCATTGCACTTGATGCAAGTGAGAGTTGGTTGGTAAGTGAACGCCAAAAAGATTTTATGTTGGATCAGTGGCTTGTCATGCACTGGTGTTTGCCATTTTTTAGAAGTTCTTTTTAGTGTAAAGGATCTTTTTAGTCTTGTGCCAGGAAAAAAATGATATTATAAAACCGTTCACTTTAGTGGTATAATGTTAATCTCTTGTTACTGGTTGTTGAATTCTGAAGATCATCCTATGATTCCTGCCTTAATTGCCTGACTGTAACTTATTAATTTACCTATAGGCTTGTGGCAATGGCCAGAATTTGTCTGTTTGGAATCTGCCTGCCCGTGAATGCATTTCGACGATACCTACTCGTGCTTCAATTCAAGATGCAGTATTTGATGGCAATCAAGTAAGTTTTTAACTTCTTATGTTTCTTCCATTTTTATGATTTCTCAAAGACTCAAATTCCATTTATCTTGAATTGCTTTTGAACATCTACAGTAAAGCTTAGATGTTATGAAGTTCACTTGCTGCTCATTGTAGAATTTGCAACCGCAATAAGTCATCTCTACAGTTGCCAAGAAGATTTTCAGCTTTCCAAAAACTCTCCTTTCCCCCTTACCTTTATTGCCCGCAATTTTGCGGAAATTTGCTTTAATGCCTTCCAGTTGTCTTGGCTTTTTAAGTAGTTCTTAGGAATTTATTCATCTCGGTATTTATTAAATATTGTGTGGCACGACATGGCATGCTTGCTTATGCCTCCCCTACTTTTTCCCTATTCCATCCCATTTAACAATTGCTATTTCAAACCATATGTTTCTCCTCTTTTCCAATACTTCCAATTTTTGTTATATAACCACTTGAATGTGCATGTGATTTTCGTTTTACCGGTTACTTTTCTTCTATTCTTTCAAATATTTTTGTGATGCACTATAAGCATAATTCATTTATCTTATCTCATGCACCGTTAGTTTTCCTCCCTTTAGGTTCCCCACTAAATGAGTTTATCTTCTCAGATATTAGCAGTTGGAGCAGAACCATCACTCAGTCGGATTGACATGAATGGGGCTGTTATTTCGCAGATACAATGTGCACCTCAGTCAGCATTTTCCATTTCCCTTCATCCTACGGGTGTATGTTTTCCTTTGACTTTTTGTTTTTAAATTTTGTCCTTTTCTTGGCCGTGTAATACTTTTTTTATCCTTTTGACCTCTTACTAGGATCTCTACTCATGCGCAGTGGCCATTAGTTATATTTCCATTCGTATCATTGCTGTGGGAAATAGGCATTATTATCGTATACCTTCTCAGTCAGATGGTAGAAATGTCATGAACGGTATCTAGAATGTGTCTATGCTTACGCTCAGCATGCTCATTTTTCTGAGACATAACAGGACATGAACGATAGAGAATGAAGCTGATACCGATGACCGGAAATTAACGGAACTGGAAAGAGTAGACAAGGAATGAAAATCTCTCCGGTGGTCTAGTACATAAATGGGGGGAAATCCAAATCAAAGCCTTATTTAGGTTCTCCCATCAATTTCTTGGAAAGATTTTACATCTATTCTTTGTTCAGAATTATGATCTTAGGATTGTCTCCGAGAATCTATAATAGTCTCAGAAGAGTGAATATGAAGAATTCTTGGCTTCACGCACAACTCCCGAAAAACTTCTGAAAATAAAGGTATTGAGGAAGAGTATATAGAGTACATAAGAGGGATCTACCTACATATAGGCATTCGCCTTGCTACACAACTGAACAGACAGATTTCAAGCGAGCAGTTTCTTCTTTGGGGAAAGATGGGTTGGTTAGGCGGACCATGATGGAAGGCTGAAGGCAGGGGGTCATGTAAGTGTTTCGAGCTTTAGTAATATAGAGGGGTGGTAAGCTTTAGAGATTAGGGGCGAGGTCACCATACTAAAGAAGGCCATAAGCAGTAAACCTACAACGTTATAAAGGAAGATCTGAAGAACGAGTGTTTATGTCAGCAAAAGAAGCCCAAGATTGTGGAATTATTGATCTTTTTATGTTGGATATTATATCATTCATGGAATATAAGTCACTTTCAAGATGCCTTGGTGGTAAAATGGTAGACACGTGAAACTCAAAATCTCGTGCTAAGAGCGTGGATGTTCAGAAGCAAGGGTAGCATCCCAGCCTCTGTGCAGCGGCACATTCTTGGATTAGCTGGTCCTGTGTGACTGTTTCGAGTCGGTGCAGCAACCATTTCACCAGTAGAACTCGTTTATCTAGAACCTTTCCCAACGAGCTGAACATTTTGTTATCCCGCATTCCGCCTTGTTTTCTCAATCTCTGCCATGAAATCACATAGGCGTGTAGAGCTCCTCTTCCTGTTATCATTCCCTTCTCTCAAGGGAGCCCCACCCACTTAACTGATCGGAGAGCTAGGGGAAGAGGATTCGCACTCGTAGAAAAATGTGTTTTCATGCCCCTTTGAGACCCCAAAAAAGGTCCTGGAGATGTAACTGCTCCCTTTGAGACCTCGAGAAAGGTCCTGGAGATTTAACTGCTCCCGATATCAGCAAACCCCCTTATGTGGAAATCGTTGCCCTCAGATACCTTCCCCTGGCTAGAAGTCTTTGAACCTTGGACTATATAGGGGCCAGACCAATTGGGCTTTCACTCTCCTCTATGATCAGGGATAGGAGCCTTTGTCTGAACTAAAGCCTCTTCAGGTTAAAATGAAATAGAGTTGTATTCACACCCTCTCCCAACACGCATACACAACAAAAGAAATATGAGAGGCGAGAATATGGTGCCTTTAGTTGGAAGCACTTTGTAGACCTTGGCTGCAACTTTAAACCACTTTGATAATTAGAGATCTGTTTTCAAAAGCATTACTAAATACTGGATTTAAATTCAGCTTCTTTGCCAGACTCGATTTTCCGATTAAACGTTTGTTTGCTGCACTCACAAAGTTGACACCTTTCTCCGCTGTCTGAACTTGCTGGCTTTTGGTTATTCGAAATTTCCATTTGTAAAAACTTAACGAAGTTGACTGCCGTATGAGGTGTTATTCCTGTACTTTGCACCTCTCCTTGTTGATTTCATCTTATTGTTACCTGCAGGTTGCAGCAGTGGCTGGTTACGGAGGCCTAGTCGATGTTATTTCGCAATTTGGAAGCCACTTGTGCACCTTTCGCTGTTGATCTCACTCAATGGAGTTCACTGAAATGTGTTGATGACTCGAGCTACTGATGAGTACATTTCGAGCGTGTGCTCGGGAGATAACGATGGCCTGTTTATTGGATACTTACTAGTATTTAGACTGCTGGGTTCCTGGAAAATGCTTTTGATGTTTTTTTTGCTGCAACACTAATTATAGTTTGATTGACATTTTTTCGACGAACAAGATCATTCCATTAATTATAGTTTGATTGACATTAGATGCGTAAAAGTTATTTATATCTTTTATGTTTGAAATGTTGAAAGAGTGCAGAGTTTAAGTTTTGGTGGCGAAATATAAAAACTTTTTTTTTTTTTTGATACGGGAAATATAAAAACTTCCAAGAGTGCAAAGTTTTTGTTTTGGTGGCGAAATATAAAAACGTCATTCATAAAAAGGAGATAACACAAACGGTTCTAATGGAGTACAAAAAAGGCAGAAAAAACACGGTTCCAAGACTGACATTGTTCGTTTTGGGGTTTTAAAATTTCTGAGCACAGTTTTTAATAATTTCTTTAATCTCTCTTAAAACTCATTTATATCAAAAATTTCTTCAAAACTCAAACTGAACTTAACAGGTGGACAGTGTTGATGGTCTATTCGTAGGTTCTTTATCAATCTAGTTGAATAATCAAAATTGTAAACTTTTTAAAGCTCGTTAAGGCACCATACCCTATTAAAATTTAATTTGTGTGGATCAGATATCAATCAATATATGATTGATATAAATAGGTTTATGCTACTATAATTCAAGGGCTTTTTACCTCTAGGTCTAAAAAATAGAAAATAATTTCCACTAGGTATCCTATGAAAGTATCTAAATCCGAGGGTATCCAATAAAAATGCCTAAACCCTTAGGGTATCTTATGAAAGTACCTAAATCACTAAAACACTATAATAGGAATGTGCACCCTAAAACCCCTATGAAAGTACCAAAACCCCTATGTGCACTCTAGGGCTCTATGAAAGCGCCTAAACCTAAACCCTACGGTATCCTAAACTCTAAAATCCTAAGATACCCTAAAACTCTAGGGTGCCACTTTTATTAATGGTAAATATATTTTTGTAAAAGTGGACAGATTCCCTAAAATCCTAGGGTGACGCTATCATTAATGGTAAATATATTTTTGTAAAAGTGAACCCAGTGATAATTAAGTATTCCATCTCTCTTTAATGGAAATTAAGTTTCACTTTTCGATATTTAGAAGTAAAAATCTCATTAATTTTCAATATGACAAGATACTTCGAAAGATAGTCCACTACAATGACTCGGAGCTTCACTCCTTGGTTGGGCTGTCTTAGTTGAAAGTATACGTGGTGATATAAGAAGATACCGTCTTAGTTGAAAGTATACGTGGTGATATAAGAATATACCTAATTTTCCCTCTGATCGTTAATTTGCTCTGATAAAAAGCCAATCGATCGAGACTAGTTTGGCACAACCGAGCCGACGAAAGAAAGCACTCGATGGGTAAAAATATCCTTTTTAAACTTCCAACACATGACTTGTCTCCACATGGTCCTCTCTCTTTAGCTGTATTTGAGAAAATAAAGTACTTTCACCTTTTAAAGTGAGGACAGAAATGTCTCACAAAATACACGAAGGAGACGAATTTGAGGAAATAAATACTCCTAGCACGCCTTTAAAGTGAG
The DNA here is from genome assembly GCA_014282245.1 of Rhododendron simsii. Taxonomy (NCBI): domain Eukaryota; kingdom Viridiplantae; phylum Streptophyta; class Magnoliopsida; order Ericales; family Ericaceae; genus Rhododendron; species Rhododendron simsii. Next base: position 35,272,243 of record CM024955.1, on the reverse strand, counting down.
GACGAAAGTGTCTCACAAAATACGCCAACGACAGCAGCATTAGCATGTGAGAAAAAAAAACAAAAAAATAACAGCATTAGCATACGAATTACAATCACTCGGAGGAAAGGTTGGTTGGTTGTGGTAGTCGTAAATATATGTGTGATGATAATTTTTTCCTAGAATTGTTAGAATTTTTTCTGAACTTTTTGACGCAATGTTTTAATTGTTTTTTTTAAAAAATTCCTATTAGATTTTGGTGAAATTTTTGCATTATATCGTTGATCTTGACGATATGAACCAAGAACCTATAAATATATAAATCTCAAAGTTAAAAAAATTCGTATAATAAAACGACGAAAAAAGATCAAAAAATGGGTCCAGACAAATTGAGTGACTTTTTGGTCTGATGAAGCCAATCGAGTACCATCCGGGGTGGTAGTATCCCATAGGGTTTGGACGGCCAAGAGGTCACGGGTTTGAGAGGTGTTAATAGCACCTTCTCGAACTTGGTCCCAACAAAGCCCGGCTGCCGTCCACTAGTTTTTTGTAGGGTGGTAGTTGCTACTATTCATTGGTTCCTTCCAGAGCCCGCCGCGGGTCTGGAGTCTCCATGGCTCTCTCCTCCACTATTTTGAGGATTTTAAAAAAAATAAAAAATCGAGTACTTGCGCATAGCCGACGACGTCGTGTAAGCACGCTAAGCCACTCGATAAACAAAGTACCTTTTCAAAACTTCGAACAAATAAAATCTCTCCACGTGGACCTTTCTCTTTTGGAGTAGACTCGTTACCACCTAATCAGCTGTCGTCCCTATCCCTTCCCCAAAGAGAGAGAGGGAGTGAAAAAGCGCCACAATCACTGGAACCATAGCGGGAGAGAGAGAGAGAGAGAGAGAAAGAGGGGGGGGGAGAGGGAGAGAGAGTGAGGAGCTTCTAGAATTGCCGCAGTCTCTGCATTTTTCTACTCTGAAACGTCGAAGCAACAGTAGCGGCCGTACGGAGATAACTAACTGACTAAAACAGAGGCAATCAAAATGGAGTGCATTGGAGTTCGAAATTTCATAGCAATGGCGGTCTCTAGGTTCCCTAATTGGAGGCCTCATCATCGTGTAGCTGATAGATATAGTAGTAGTCCGTGTATGTCGTCGTCTCTACGAGTGATGGCTCGTGGCGCAGGGAATGAGAGCTGTGTGGCCGTCAAAGAAGGTTTTGCGGATGAAGAAGATTTCGTCAAGGCTGGAGGCTCTGAGCTTTTATTCGTCCAAATGCAACAGAGGAAGGCCATGGATGAACAGACTAAGCTCGCCGACAAGGTTTCTTTCTTCTTCCCTCGGACCCTCACTTATTATTTAGAGGCGGCGTTTGGGAGCAATTTTTTTTTTCTGGATTCTGGATTTTAGATTATTATTAGTTATAGATTTTGCATTATAGTCAGAATAGATTATGAGTTTGTGTATTGTTTGTTTGAAAGATTTGTACATAATAGATTTTATTTGGGAGTATGATCTGAAAAATAGATTATGAGTTGATTTTTACCATGTTACAACTTGTCTAGAGTGGGGAATTGATTTTTTGTAGTTGGAAATTGGTGAATAGATTATAGGCAAATAATTCTTTCCATCTTGGTTAGAGATGGCAAGCAGGCCGGGCTAGCATGGGTACGGTACAACACAACACGTTTAAAAGTGGCGCAACACGGCACAGGCACAACAAAGTCTTAGACAGGCCAGACATGACATGACACGGTTCTAGACGAGCACAGCAAATACTTAGTTGTTACACAAATTTATTTCCGACACGGTACAACACGACATTATTAAAAAACAGCACGGTACGGCCCAACACCATTAAGTAGACAAGCCGGCGCGGCATGAAGCACCGTTGGCATGAAGCTAAATGGGCCGACACGGCATGGCACGACCGGTTTGACACCTCTAATATTGGTGCAAAATGAGAATGCAAAAGCTACTATAGTGCTGATATGCAGATTATGGCTCCGACATCCATTTTCGAGAATTAATTCTGGCACAATGAATTCTCCATGTGGCTCCCAAAAAGCCAGAATGTGAAAATTTAAAATACAGAATTAAGACTCTCAAACACCTCTTTAATCCATTGCGTGCGTAGTTGTGAATACATACGTAGTGGTGTCGAACCGATCCACAAGCAATAGAGAAAGTGTAAACACTTTTTTACACGAGAGAACACAAGATATACATGATTTGGCGGAGAGGAAGAAGAATCCGGTACAATCAGGGATTACAGCTCTCTTAACTTTGACCTAGAGTTCCCTTCTACTGCTCTCTTATCTAGATTTTGTAGGATACAAAATGCTAGGATCTTTATTTAAAATAAAAAGTGTGGGGCTAATGAAAATTTGTTGAAGTTTGGCCAGTGGCGGCTCCAGTAATTTTCCCAAGGGTGTTCAGAAATTGCACTATACTATCTCGAGAAATCACAACTATATACTTCTTTCGTCCCATTTTAAACGCTCCCTATGTAAAGTCGTGTCATTTTGAGGTACAAAAAAAATTTCATTTTTCATAATTTTTTTTGAATTTTTTTTGCACTGTTTTAAAATAACGATGCACGGTACAAAGTCCAACACCATTAATTCTGACAAGTACTTTTTATTTTTTAGGTCATGAAGTTTCACCGTCTGGCATAGGCAGCATTTAAATGGGCCGACACGGCATGGCACGACCGGTATACACCTCTAATATTGGTGCTAGGGATGAACGAATGTCGGAAGGTCTTCTGTAGTGCTGATATTTTTTTGTCAGATTATGGCTCCAACATCCAATTTCTTGAATTAATTCTTTTTTTATGAATTGTCTATCTGGCTCCCAAATTGGGTTAGAATGCATGAAGATTTGAGTAAAATACAGAATTTCAAGTGGATTAATTCTGTGAGAACTACCTCTTGGTGGATGTTCATTATCGAGTGTGTAGTTGGGTGTTCAATATAATAGGGTTGTGGTGTCGAACCGATCCACAAGCAATAGAGAAAGTGTAAACACTTTACACGAGAGAACACAAGATATACATGATTTAGCGGAGAGGAAGAAGAAGTTTGGGTGGTCAGTTGACCATGGAAGAGTGTGAATGGCGGCGGATTGGGTGTTCAAAGTAAGGCTAGTTCAAAAAATGTACATGTATTCTAAGGAAAAAAAAAAGTTTGGGTGGTCAGTTGACCATGGAAGAGTGTGAATGGAGCCGCCTCTGAGTTTGGCACTTAACTCTTCTAATGGCTCAGGAGTAACTTATCCTTTTGTCCGAGGGGATATTGTAGATTATTGACATTCTCATGGGGAGCATGCTGCTCTGTTTGTATGTGCAACACCTCACCATATATTTGTTGGTTTTCATATGAAATTAATTCCTCATTTGTTCCATTTTCAGCTACCGTGTATACCGGTTGGTAATGCTGTACTGGATTTGGTGGTGATTGGTTGCGGCCCAGCTGGTCTCGCTCTTGCTGCTGAATCGGCTAAGCTAGGTTTAAGCGTTGGACTAATTGGGCCTGATCTTCCTTTCACAAATAATTATGGCGTATGGGAGGACGAATTTAGAGGTACTATTGTTACTGTTGGGAACTGAATTTATGCTGTTTTCTTTTTTCCTGTCAAAACATTGTAATATGAACGAAAGACAATGAAAAAATTAGTTCCGTTTTTGTATGTTTTAGTCAACATCATGAAATGCTTGAATTTATAATAACGTTACGCTTCTGTTGCATGGTTGGTTTTCACCCCTTTTAAACACATTCCTCTGCTTATGTGCCATTTTCAAGCGTGCACAAGGCTTTAGCCACTCTGTTAACTGTTTACGCCGTGTATCAGCTTGCTAAGGTTCCTCTATGGAGCTTATCTAATTACCCCATTACCCTTTCTAATAATTATCCCTAAGCTTCATTAGGAGTACTCTTTTCTGAAGAATACAGAAGTTATTGTCTGTCATTTCTTGAATGATGGAGTATGTGGAACTGCGCGTCTGAATTCCCGACATATGCATATATTTCATAAAAGTTGGGGCACCACCAGAATTGGACCTCTAATTCCATCCCTCCTTTTCGAATGGTGTTTCTACGACACTATCACTATGCTACTAGGAGCCTGGTTCTATCACTTGTATCTGGCTTTGACAAAAGGTAGAATATCCGTATTGATTAAACATCACCGACCATTTTGTGTTACACGTACGGTTTAACCAAGCATCCTATCCTTATCGTGAAGCTTCGCATATTCTTCTACGATTTAATCTTCAAGTAAAACTATGATATAGCTTGCTCTCACTTCTAAGGTGAAGCTTATTTTTCATCTTTGTTAGATCTTGGGCTTGAAGGGTGCATTGAACATGTTTGGCCGGACACTATTGTGTATCTTGATGACAGTGATCCAATTCTGATCGGTCGTTCTTATGGGCGAGTTAGTCGACACTTGCTCCACGAGGAGCTATTGAAAAGGTTAGATTGTTTATTTGACTTAGTATTATTTTTGTTGCTGCTTTTTGAATTTCCAACTCACCATTGTATGTTGGTAGGTCATAGATGTGTAATTCATATTAATTTTTCCTAGGTGTGTGGAGTCAGGTGTTTCGTATCTGAGCTCAAAAGTGGAAAGGATAATTGAAACTGCAAATGGTCAGAGTCTCATAGCATGTGAACAGAACATTGCTGTTCCCTGCAGGTATCCTCCTGGAGTTATCCCTCATAAGAAGCACTTTGTTTCACAACATATGGGCATTGGGTTTGTTGTTAACTCTTACCCCTTATCTCATGCTTCTCGCCTATTGTTATAGGCTCGTCACTGTTGCATCTGGAGCAGCTTCTGGGAAACTACTGCAGTATGAGGTTGGAGGTCCCAGGGTTTCTGTCCAAACAGCTTATGGCGTGGAGGTTGAGGTAGAACAAGCCCGATGTCATGTTTTCCTTGAACATCCAATCTTTTAGTAGATATCAATAGTTCTTTCTAGCATTTGTCAGGGAATACAGGCAAGACAACCTGTAACTTTGCATGGAGTTGCTGCACTGGTTTTTTGGGATTGTTTTTGGGGTTGTTCTGTCTCCGTATTCTATGTTCCCCTATTTGAGTTTAATTTTTGCTTTCAATTGCATCCATAGTTATGTAGCTTATTGAATTTCTGTTTTATGCCATGGGTTTAATATTAGCGGCAATGCTTGTTTGGTTGTCACTGCTTACATTAATTTTTGCAACATGGTTTCCCCAGGAGGGGGGCGCTGATGGGGTTTGTGTTAGTGGGGAAGGGTTGATGGGATTTAAACATATGGAAAGTTATGGCAGTCATTTTCCACTCTCAAACTGGTAAAGAAATTGAGTGGAGCTGCCACTTTGCGCTCATTGGTATATTTTCTAATTTCAGGTGGAAAACAATCCATATGACCCCAGCTTGATGGTTTTCATGGACTACAGAGACTATGTCAAGCAAAAAGTTGAGTGTGTAGAAGCGCAATATCCGACATTTCTTTATGCCATGCCTATGTCCCCAACAAGAGTCTTTTTTGAGGTTCGCTTACGCATTGAAGTTTCTCATACTTTTTGCCTTTTGTTGTTACAAAGATTTGATGTATTCTTCAAAGTCTTATTGCAGGAAACTTGTTTGGCTTCAAAGGAAGCCATGCCTTTTGATTTGTTAAAGAAAAAACTCATGTCTAGATTAGAGACCATGGGAATCCATGTTATAAAAACTTATGAAGAGGTAATCATCTAAGGCCCGTTCCCCAGTCTTTAATATTTTATCCTTCCATATTGAATTCTAAAAGGAGTTGATATTCTTTGGTAACTTAGGAATCAAGGTTATAATGCTTTAACTTCTTTTGCAGGAGTGGTCTTATATACCAGTTGGTGGATCCTTACCGAATACAGAGCAAAAGAATCTTGCGTTTGGTGCTGCAGCTAGTATGGTGCATCCTGCCACAGGTAAAAAAAGTTAATCAACTTGCACCATCTTCAATTACTGAAAGAAAAAGTCTCCAATCATGTTATTTCTTCTTTTAACAGGGTATTCGGTCGTGAGATCACTGTCAGAGGCTCCAAAATATGCTTCTGTAATTGCAAATATTTTAAGGGAAGGCCATTCCAAGGACAAGGTTTCTCACACCAGGAATGCAAATATCTCAATGCAAGGTAAATGATTCATTTATTGTTCTGCTTAATTATAGAGTCTGTCCTCAAGCTCATAATTTTATGTTTAGCTTCTTTTAATTGTAAATTGATAGACAGAAAGGTACAAGAAAAAGCAAGTTACACTAAAGGCAGTGGCAAGCAAGTTATTCAATGCCGTACTGAACCTTCTTTATTGCTGAGTGTTCTTTCAGAGATTTGGATGTGGAAGCAACTGCATGTAACTGTGCATAACTTAAGGAGATACCTTGATATGCTAATGTACTTTTTGCAAGGTGTGCTGCTACCTGGAATTGAAAATTGATGTTTCTGATCTGCATATTTAATTTGACAGCTTGGAACACCCTTTGGCCACAAGAAAGGAAACGCCAGAGAGCATTCTTTCTCTTTGGACTGGCGCTTATTCTGCAACTAGATATCGAAGGCATCAGAGAATTCTTTCATACTTTCTTCCGGTTACCCACTTGGTATGATCAAACTTCTACTTATACTTCTCCCATTTGTGCTTCTTTTTTTCTTTTTTTTTTTTTTTTTTTATTATTATCTAGGCCCGTAAATGATTCAGCCGCTCATGAACAGCGAATGCTTAACTAGCTAGAAGGTTGTTTAAGCCCCTTTATTAGTCAGACAAAAATGTCAAAACGTGAGTAAACAAAACTAGTCGGCCCCTAAGATGTCAAAGTAGAGCTTTGATTCTTGAATAAAACAGTGCACTATGAGCAATAAACGATGGACTGGATACAGCACACATTATAAGTGATTCTGGTGTAATTTAAGTAATGGTCATGTATTTTTCACTTATTACACAAGTTATTCACTTCGTTGATGGAGTTTTGATACAATTGTGTAGGATGTGGCAGGGATTTCTGGGGTCGACTCTCTCATCGGCCGACCTGGTATTGTTTGCGTTTTATATGTTTGTTATAGCTCCAAGCAACATGAGAATGTGCCTCGTCAAGCATCTCATGTCCGACCCTACCGGGGCTACAATGATAAGAACATATCTCACAATATAGCTTCTCTCTTTTGTATTTCCTTTCCACAGTAGGATTGGTTGTTAGTTTGTTATCTTCCATGGTTGTATTCGTTTTTCCCAGAGGTATGCCTTTGCGGATGTTGTAGCTGGTGCGTTTTGGTGATATAAAATCTTACTTACCAAAAAAAAAAAACTATGTATATAGAAAGTTGCACTTGGCCAGTATCAGTATAGCGATTTTCGATCTGTTTTCCTGTTGCTTGTTACTTAACTCTTAACTTTCGAACACATACATCCTCATTGACATTTGAAGCTGTTTAATGCATGTTCAGATCGTCCGACTCGTGTGGGTCCCATGATTGTATTGCGAGATCTTTATGTACCGGAAGGTTACGGATATCTATTTCTCGAGAGCCTCTTCTCGCACCCCCTGACACACTCCCCCCTCCCCTGACACTGCCCGGCCCCACCACCTTTCCCCCCTTGCCCCTCCTTTTTCGTTTTTTTTTTTTTTTCACTTCGACTAGTTTTTTTTTTTTGTTTTACTTTTATAAGTAAATAATTACTGTTTTATTTTTTTCACTTTTACTAGTTTTTTTTATACTTATAAAAGACTTTAATTAAATTTTTAGTTTTTTTTTAACTATTCCTATTTTTTTTTGTTTGCTTATAAAAGACTTTAATTATTGTTTTTATTTTTTTTAAACTTTGACTAGTTTTTTTTGTTTTACTTTTAGTAGTTTTTTGTTTTACTTTTAAAAGACTTCTTACTATAAATTTGAATTAATAATTAAAATATAACTTGTACTAATGTTAATTAATCAAACCAAACATAACTTGTACTAATTTCATCGAAGAGTGAAAATACACGAAAATTCAATTTTTAATTAATGTTTCCACCAAATTCTGCTCCTGTCCCTCTTGGTCTTGTACCATTATTTCTTGCCACAAACTAATTCGTGTTGCATAACGAGCAGCCCATCTTTTAGCTCGATCTGATGAATTGTTCCACCACCATATTGGGAAGGGTGGTACAGAGTAATGAGGCTGCAAGAAAAGTTGCACAAAGTGATTGTTCCCAACACGGTTATAGTTGAAATAACATAAAGAAATTTAGTTACGTATATACTCCCTCCGTTTCTTTTTAAATGTCCTGCTTCGTAACTCCAACTTATTAAAAAGACATCATCATTATACCTTTCACATCAACTTTTTCATCTACTTTCCCTACTTACCCATCATCATTACACTTTTACTCACACTTTTCAAAATGAAATCTACTTTTAGGGACAAAATAGACAATTCACCAACTTTTACCCACTAACTTTACAAAATGGACATTTATTAAGGGACAACCCAAAATGGAATACCGGACTATAAAAAAGGGGCGGAGGGAGTAATATTAAATAATTTAAAAATACATATAAAGAGTAAAAAAATAAGTGTTTCGATTTTTAATTCGTTTGAACCGGTGCGAAAATCTTATTTTTCTTATCATTTCATCCTAAATGATCGTAATGAATTTTTGGCTCTAGGGCCTTTCAATGAGAACCATAAGAGAAACCTAAAACTAAATAATAAGCCTTAGGATACTTGTTGAAAGGCCTTCGAGCCAAAAATTCATTATAACCATTGAAGACAAAATGATAAAAAAATAAGATCTTTGCATCGATTCAACCGGATTGAAAATTGAAACACTGAATTAATATTAAATAAATAAAAATAAAAAAGATGTAAAAGTTATTAAGTAAATAAATGAGAAATAAGAAAATGTTGAATTATTGAGTTGGGTTAAATTATTGCCGGGGGTTATTTTGGTCAAGGGGGTGGGGTGGGGTCGGGCAGGGGGGGTGTGTCAGGGGGGGCGCGCAAAGAGAATTCCCTATTTCTCATAGAGGTGTTCAAGAAAACCGTCCGAACCTTAAAATCGGTCCGATCCGGAGAACCATCCTATTTGGTCAGGTTCTGCGGTTCTACGGTCAGGTTATGGTTCCAAAAAAATAAGAACTGTTAATTTTGGTTCGGTTACTGGTTCTCAATTAATGAACCGTGGTTAGAATCGAACTGGACCGTTTAAAACTAAGATAAATATAAAAATAGATGAAATCTCATTTGTTAGGAAAGTTTTTATTTTCTTCCTTCCTCTTCTATTCCAGCAGATTATCTTCCTATTTCTTTAATTTTACGAGTTCATATTTTGTGAATAAGTGTTTTGATGCTTATTGGATAGAACCGAAACTGAACCAAAACCGGACCGGTCTTGCGGTTTGGTTCTGGTTAAGTTCCATGCATATATTGGTTAGGTTTTGATTCTCAATTTTCTAGAACTGTTTGAAATGGTCCGGTATCTGGTTTTCTAGAGAACCGGATCAATCCGGACCGTGTACACCCCTAATATTTTCTCATGCTAATCTTGGACTACAATAATCCTGCATTGTTTATTGAACTTTTTTAATTGTAATTTTCATGTGAGCTAGATTAGTTGGAAATTTAATCAACTTGGCCCACTAAAAAGTAACTCCTGAGTTTTGTGCTAGCTAAGTAACATCAACAATAAACTACCCTTGCCTATCAAAAAAAAAACAAACAATAAACTATCCTTTTAAACTTTGGTTGAAGCTACTGAAAGTTACAAAAAAGCTTAAAATAATTTTAAAATAGGCAAATGATTTTGACACTCTACTTTTTTACGATGGCACTTTAAAATTTGTCTTTTAGTGTAAAAATTACACATAACAAGGCACATTAAAAGATAAATTTTGAAATACCACCATAAAAAAAAAAAGTGGAGTGTCAAAATTATTTTTCTTAAAATATTGACAAAACCATTTAAGGCAGCCAAATTAATTGTAAAATCCCATCTAACTATCTATTGTAACCTGTGATATGTTTGCCCACAACGGATGCTCACTGATGCATTTCCTCAAGTTAACTTGTACGTTATTTCGATGTGACCTTTTTTTTCTTTTTTCTTTTTTTGATAATCTTTCGATGTGACCTCATTCCACCGTTTTTTGATCAAACCTCGTTCTCCCTGGGCAAGCCTAAAAGCCCCAATGATTAAAGAATCTCCAATTTGGGATATCAATAAAAGATCATTCTCATTGATTAAAACTGTAGGTGAATTAATCAAAACAGGAAAGTTGACAGATTATTTCCGGGCGTCTCCGATCCCGTAGAAAAGTAATCTTTGACTAAAGACCTAGCACAAGAAGCCTTCAATCACAGCGAATATCAACGGAACTTTATGGATTGTCTTTCAATGCAATTCATACTTGTTGTCGTTAGAAAGCGGGGTGTAAGTGGCTAAACCATAATTTCAATCAACTCTCACAAAACAACCAAAGCAAGTCATTCATTCGTAAATAAATGTTTCATATCATATAATAATAATACTTCATCCGTCCCAGTTTGTTTGTCCCCTTTTTTATTTTTTGAGAGCGTTTGACCTCTCAAAGAATTGGCTATAATTTTCAATTCGTAATGTTTTTAATATGCAATATGGATCTTATTTGATAGATCTCAATTAGTTTTATTATACAAAATCTTCAAAATAAAAAAGAAATATTATAAAATGTAAGATATAAGTATATTTTTGAAAGACACGTATTTCGACAATTAGACAAACAAACTGGGACGGAGGGAGTATTTTTTAAGAAACAAAAACAAAAGCTCTATTATTTCTGACTTTGACCTTATTCAAGTGAAATTACAAATTTATTCGTTCATGCCTGGAGAAGATGTAGTTTTGCATAATAAGACAACATGTTTGTATTAATGATGACCAAAAAACAGTGTGCAAGTGAATAAAAAAAAGGAAAGAAACTGATTTTTGCGCTCAATTTTTTGTTGATGACGCTCTAATTTTAACGTGAAGTTATTAATAACTTCATAAATAAAGTAAAACGCCAGCAGTAAAAAATGAAACGCGAATATTAATTTTCAAAAGAAAATGCAAAGTCCAACCTAATAATTAGTAATACGAATACAAAAATACTAGAGGCACATCACCTTAACCACACTATTCTCACATACAGATAGATCCCATCGGAACATGTCCCACTTGTATGTGAGAGAGGTGTGTGATTGATATGATGTGTCCCTATCACCTCTCATACGAATATAATGATTGAGGATTTTTAAAAAAAAACAGAGAGAGAGAGTGAGAGAGAGAGAGAGAGATAGAGAATATAATGATTGTCGCCGGTGACAACTGACAAGTCGGCATTTCTGAGAAGTGAAAACAAAACAGTCAAATTCGAAACTTTTTTCTTTGAACTGCCAAATTAAGAAGAGTAGTGCTACAGGTACCGACGGGGTCGGTACCGAAATCGTAGGGACGGCCGTGCCGGGCCGTCTCCGGCCACCGGACGGCCGATCCGAGCCGTCCAAAAATTCTAAAAAAAAAAAACGAGGGGGTCTACGCGAGAATCAACGGCATCCGAGGTGTGTAGGGTGCTTGATCCGAGCACCCCCTTTTCGTGTATATATGTATATGCGTGTATATATGCATATATACACGAAAAAGGGGTGCTCGGATCAAGCACCCTACACACCTCGGATGCCATTGATTCTCGCGTAGGCCCCCTCGTTTTTTTTTTTTAGAATTTTTGGACGGCTCGGATCGGCCGTCCGGTGGCCGGAGACGGCCCGGCGCGGCCGTCCCTACGATTTCGGTACCGACCCCGTCGGTACCTATATCATTTTCGAATTAAGAACCTAATTTTGGACCCAGGGGTGAGAATTTTCAACCCAATATGAAAATCTAACACCGACCAGACATAAAGTTAGTAGTTTAGGGCCAGTTACTTCTAAGAATATGACATGACACGATAACAAATAGCTAAGCAAGTCAGGTTAGAGTTGTAACACGAACAGGGGTCAAGGTATGCAGGGCCCGGCCCCCTCTCCCCAATCGTCCGAATTTTAAAATTTCTAATTTATATATACTTGATTTTAAATATTATTGATAATTATTCGTATATAGTTATTTATAATCTTAATAATTTTTCTTTCATAAATAAAAAATAAACACATGACAGTTGACATAGCTTAAAAAATTAATTCAATGTACAAATATAATGAATTGAAAAGCAAAAACCTTATAATATAACAATTATACGTTTCGATAAAAAATATATGTCTGTAAAGCCGGCCTCTCCGATGACAAGATCCTGGCTCTGCCATTGGATACGAACACAATATGACACTCCCCGATAACAAAATTCTGGCTCCGTCACTGGACATAAACACAATATAACACTACACGACACGATGTCCACCCCTAACTATTGAACAATAGTCCGATATTAGTAGGAAGAATTACAATCAAAGTCGGGGCAGATAAGAACAACTGATCAAATTTCAACGGTGATATTTCTTTCTCTCTCTTTTTTGTTCATCAGGGTGATATTTCTAGAAAAATGAAATTGGCATTTTAAAAATTGATGGAGGCACTCAAAAAAAAATCATTTTGGAATAACACGAATTTTAGAATGCATGTATCAATATTTGGAGTGCCAATATCATTTACATATTTCTATCCCAACGTGGTTTAATTTGATCCCTGCCCAAATGATTAGGTGCAATTCCGGTTTTTTTTTCAATTTTTTTTTTCAAAAAAGAAGGTAATTTCAAGCTCAAATATAATGAAAATAAAAAATATTTTTAAAATTTTTCTTGCACCATTTAAAGATATCAATGAAATTTATTAAACAAGATTCATATTAATAAGAAAATTATTTACGTAAACACATAATTTTGAGTTTAAAATTACCTTTCTTTTCCTAAAGTTTCTCTTTTACTAGTCTTCTGGAACGTAGCCTTATAGTACTGATCGGCAAGTAAGGTGTTTGGGAGCATATTTTTTGGCTTTTCATTTTCAGTTTTTTGGATTATGGTCAGAATGTATTTTGGAGAATGAAGAAATGTTTGAAAGATATGTGCATAATGTATTTTGGAACAATAGTAGTGTTTGGTAGATGAATGATGAAAATAAATTATGGATTGACTTTTTACCAAGTTGCCCTTGGCCTTTACACAAGTCCAGAGCTCATTTTGTTTATTAAAGGTAGGGCAAAAGTGGTAAATAGGTAATGATAGTATGAATATTTTGGTAATTGCACAGAAAATGGGAAAAGGTGAAAAGGAGCTCCAGAGCTCATTTTGGTTTTTTCCTCCTTTTACAGACTGAGAATGAATTTTACAAATGAGTTTTCATAATTGGGTAATCAAACGGCCAAAATGTAAAAATGAAAATGCAAGAATGGGAAAATGTACTAACCAAACACCCAAGTCGTGTTACTTCCGCTACACATGAAAACGACAAGGGAGAGAGAGAGAGAGAGAGAGAGAGAGAGAGAGAGAGGGAAAGTCGTCTTCAGTAGTTTAATGCCGAGGGGTTGAGGCCTGAGGGACCGTTTGTCTGTCATCTAATTAACAGAAACCCCTCCGTTGTCGCGTCTCTCTCTCTCTCTCTCTCTTAAACTTCTGATCTGAAGTCTCACACATCGAAGGCAAGTTCTCCTTCCTTCCTTGTGTTATCCTCTTCCAAGTGAATTGATTGTGGAGTTTTCAAATTTTATTTCGTGTTTTGTGTGTTTTCTTTGAGGTTTGATAGGATTGATAAATTCACCTGAATTCTCTCTCTCTCTCTCTCTCTCTCGTGTTTATTAAGGTTTTTATTGGCTTTAAGCACGAGTTTTAGGCTCGATTGTAGTTTATTGTCTTTGTAATCAATCAATTCTGACCTAATCCCTAAATTAAACTACTTGCGAGATTGTGATATGGTTTAACCGACCTTTCAGATGAAAAAAATTGCCCCCTAAAAGGAGAAGGATAATGAAATAGGAACAATTATTCGTATTCATTTTGTGTGGGTAGTCTGGACAGTGGACAGCAAGATGATGGATATTTCTGTGATATTGATTGATCTGTTGTTGAAAACAGTATTAGACGGGCAGTGGTGGAGCATATATTGGAAAAATACCCTCGGGTTTTTGGTCTTTGATCAATTGAAATTGAGCGGAAGCATTTGCTCATTTACTGGCTTGTTGTTTGAGTAAATGTGTACCAAAAAGAAAAACACTTATTTGATTCTCCTGAAGTGAAAGTACTGTTAAGAAGCTATGCAGTTGAACAATGAATATGTTGCTCCCTGGTAGTGGTGCAGCATATACTTGGAAATTGATTCTTGTGCTTTTGGTTCAAAAATAATCAAGTGGGATTTACTGGCTTATTGAATGAGCTAAGGAACTGAATAGAGAACCAATTACTGATACTCCTCAATTGAAAGCACTATTAAGAAGCTATGCTGTTGGATGTTGGAACTATGAAAATGTAGTTCCCCGGTAGTGCCAAAACACATTTGCGATTCCTTTTTAAGCATAAGCTTTAGACACATCATGTCATGACAGTCGTAGGCTGTAGCCTAATTTCAGCGGTTCAACTCTCTTGTCAGTGCAGTTGTGCAAGTGTAGTACATACCTAGATAAGATCTGGATTGTGTAGTTGATGTGATGCAAAATTTGAACTCCTCTTTTTGATTATGTGAAGCAGGTAGTTTGGAGGGTGGTTGTGTAGCTGAAATCTCGATCTTCCAGACGTCTCAGTAATAGTCCGCATGGAACCAAGTAATCAACTTATTTCCATTTTTATCATTGATAGTTTTGTGCTCAAAGTAGAAACTTTTTTTTTCAATTCCTTTGCCCGCTTCTTCTCTTGCTTGCGCCTCTGGTTATCAACTAGCATGAGCTATACAATACACATATAACAAGCACTAAGACCAGAGAATCCAGAAAGTATATATTAGCAAGATTATTAGTTTCTACAATTCTTTGCCCCAATGTCGAACTACCTTTCCACTAATTCTGGTTAATTGGTTGTGCTTTTGTGAATATCTGTGAGAAAGAGAAACTTTTTGGTTCTGTGAGGATGAGAAACTCTTTGGTAGCAAACATCGAAAGAAAATCATTAGCTAGGTGATTTTGTGTTAATTTATAAAGGTAAATCTTGAATTATCTTACACGTTGACACTAAACTAAAGTTGGTCCTGCATTCTTGTGTAGACAAGCTACCTGAATATTCTCTCAACCAACCACTAGTAGAGAGAGAGAACAAAAAGGAGCTTGTAAGTTGTAAGTTTTCTTCCATATTTGATTATTCTGCTCTCCGCCTTGTTACTTTGAGCAACTACTAACCGTCTATTTTCAAAGTATGATGCAGTATTATTAACTAAATCGGTACTTAACTCATTTTTTAATGCACCAACATCAATTGAGAAAGCAAATGAAAATACCTAACAAAGAATGCCACAATAGATCTTTTAAAGATTCATGTTGATCTTTGGATTCTTTTCAGTTATGGCCTGAAAGACAAAGCATTGTGATTTAAATCCAGTAATTGCTGTGATTGAGTTAGGATTTGCACTTAGGCAATAACTATGAACCCGCTAGTTAATTTCCAATATTTTTTTTAAAGCTGAAGAGGGTGTCTCAATTACATTTGCTGTGGTTGAGCCACTGAGTTTGGATTTGCACTTAGGCAATAACTATGAACCCCTAGATTCCTTCCAAGATTTTTTTTAGCTGAAGAGGGTGTCCTGAATTACTGTGAACCTACTTATTTCCTAGGTACATGTAGTTCCCGTCCCACAGACACCGGGTTATTATCTGGCCTATGTCCTGGGGTAACAACTTCAGAGGGGAAGAAGGAATATTAACTATTGATCCATCCCTTCTAACCTGAGACCTATTGAAGAGAAGTGCCAAGCCCTAGCCACTAGGCTAGCCCCATTGGTAAACCTTCTAAGATTGTTAAATGATGTGGATCCCATTATTGGATTTTTTAAATTTCTTACCCATTTGCAGATATTGCAAATGTTGTGTAACATTTCGTTCTACATCCAAAATTCCATGGTGAATTGATTCTTGCATTTGCTTATCTTTGTTAGATAACTTATGCATCTGGAATTGTGGGAGGGTTAGGGAAAACAAGGGGAAAAGACAAGTAAGAAATAGCCTCGTACCTCCTAATGACAATAAATTGGACCTTCTTCATGTCACAGATGCTACGGAGGCACATGGTTTGAGAGATGTTGAATTGGTGAAATCAGTTTCTGATAAACCCTTTGATCTTTTGAGACCTTCAGCACGACACCATTCACTGTTTAAAGGTAGTAATCCTGTTTGGATGTGATTAGTACTGTTTCACACATCTTTATGCTTACCCTGCAACTGCATTGTGCTTGGTTTCATCCAATTGTAAATCAGACATTTCCATGTCCATCCCCTTTTTTGCTTATGTGATGCCTGATTGAAGTTCGTCCAACCACTTGTTTTATGGTTCTGTTAGTGTTCTTAGTGGATTTTTTTAATTGGAACTGGGTCTAAACATTTAACCACTAACTTCTGGAACACTCCCTTTCATTCTTCATGATTTTGTTTTCATCTTACTTCATCACCTTGTCAATATTATTGTAGTTCTACTCCTACAAAATCAGTGCCATATATATATCGGGGCGGTTCTGGGGACATCTAAAAAAACATCTCATAGTTCCCAATCAAATTTTGATATCTCATAGTTCCCAATCAAATTTTGGTAATCCGAGCTGCTCAATGTGATCAGAACGTGATATTAAGGGTACTCGCGATAAATCAGCAAAAAAAAATTACCAGAAATGGCTTGATCTGAGCAGTTTTTAGCTCAGATTTGATGAACGGTTCAATTAAAAACTGCTCAAAACAAGTACTTTCCGGTCATATTTTTTTGCTAATTTCTTGCGGGCACCCTTAAAATCACATTCTGCACACATTGAACGGTTCAGATCATAAAAATTCGATCGGGAACTATGAGATTGAGGTTTGGGGTGTTTTTTTATGTGTGTATCGCAGCGGTTCCGCGAACAACCAATTAAACACCCAAATCTCATAGTTTCCGATCAAATTTTTATGATAACCGTTCAATGTGTGCAGAATGTGATTTTAAGGGTACCATGAGAAATTAGCAAAAAAATGACCTGGAAGTGCTTGTTTTGAGCATGTTTTAATTTAACTGTTCACCAAATCTGAGCTAAAAACCGCTCAGATCAAGCCCATCCCGGTCTTTTTTTTTTTTTTTTATACTGATTTCTCGCGAATACCCTTAAAATCACGTTCTGATCACATTGAGCGGCTCAGATCATTAAAATTTGATTGGGAACTATGAGGTATTTTTTTAGGTGTCTAATTTGTTGTCTGTGGAACCGCCCCGGTTTTATATATATATATATATATATATATCAGTCCAGATCAGGTCAGGGATATATATATAAGCTTACATTAACAAAGACAATGTTTCTCTGGTTGTATACTAGTCAAGCTTCAGCTTTACTCCGATGCCTTTTACCTGAACTAAAACGAGTTGCGGCAGTGATAATACATTATTTTTTTTGACACATGTTATGCCGCCTTTTGTTACAGGAGAACTGTTACAGAATCTGATCTTTTTTACAAGCAAATTCACAATACTGAACTTTTTTTGTGCTGGCAGCACAAGCAAGAAACACTGCAGACCCTGAAAAAGGCAAGTATACCCTTATTAGAGATGCAGAGGACTTCAGCCAGGGACTTTGGACAAGCCCCTTCCTTGCTTCGGTTGTGGGATAGGATGGTTTTCGTGAGTGTTCTCCATTCCTTCCTCCATCTTCCCCATTTTCCCTTACCTAATGGATTTGTTTTTTGTTTCCAGTTTTCTGGTAGGCTTTGCATTCCCACTTATGTGGTACTATGCCACAATTCTTTACTTTGGAAACTACTACAGAAAGGACCCCAGAGAACGGGCTGGCCTTGCTGCTTCCGCAGTATGTGTAAGTTCTCTCTCTCTCTCTCTCTCTCTCTCTCTCTCTCTCTCTCTCTGTATATGTATACGCAAATGTATCACAATTGAGAAGCAACCAGTTAGAAAGTTGTATATCTATGTGTTCTCTTGGTTTTTAATGAAAAAATAAAACTTCTGCCTTGCTTTCGACTCAAGTTGGTTTAAACTTTAGTTGCTCTCTCTCTAAACTGAGAAAGCATCCAGAAGAACTACTATCGGATTATTCTTTTGCTTTGTTTTCGACTTTCTTGTAGAAAGATTAGTTACAATAGCAAATTGGCTGTTTGTTGCAGGCAATGGCATGTACAGTTATATTGTTGATCGTCGCAATGGTTCTTCTATTCTAGCCTGTCTGTCTCTTGAATTCGCCCTCATCTTCACACTCCTGTGCCCATCCACGAAGGCAAAAGGCAAGTTGAATTGGGAGAGAGAGAGGTGCTTTGTACAAGAATTTTCAGTACAGAGCATGTGAAGTAAAGATGTTTATAACAATTGAAAATACCTATATACACATTTTATTGTATTTTTTGTTGGTGAACAAGAAATGCCATCTCCCGGCGGTCAGGAGATGTGTACACAGATGGAAAATACGGAAACTGTTTCATTTGACGGGGGGATTGTAGAGAGTTTCTTCTTACAGTTTATGATCTTTGACTCATTAGGGTGGGTCACTATTTTTTTTTTCCCTTCTTTTACTGCTGTAATCAGCATGAAAAGGTTTTAGTGAAAACCTATTCCGAAGAACGTAAGAGGCACTCCAAACGTCTTTGTTTGCGTAGCAATACATGCGAGGGAGTTTTCCTTGTGCCGTGGAAATACTTGAAGACGTGCTATCAACATTCGATCTCCCTTGGATATTGTAACCGAGTCCATAACGCTAAATTTGCGGCGAGTGGCTCCCTTGATAACCTTCATCACAGAGGATTGTTATGGTTAGTCACCGCTACGCTAAATTTTCGGAGAGTGGCTCTTTTGATAATGTTCACACAGGATTGTTACGGTTAGTCACTCTTGAACTCTTCTTTTGGCTTATCAAAAGTAAGTGCTCTATGACAATATGCCCAAAATATACAAAGTATACCAATTATACACAATCAACTGCAGGGTTGTAATCATCATATTCATCAATGCATTTCTAACATGTTTCCCAAAAAAAAAACTGCAGGGATCAATTTGCTCGAGCTTCAACAAATGGAAAAAAAAGAAAATAAGTTTTCAAGTGAAAAGATAATAAAAAATAAAAAATTTGCTCGTCAAGTGAAGAGATAATACTGGGCGAATGTAATTTTACATAGAAGATAACCTTAAAAAAATTACTTGTACTTTATGGATTTTTGGAAAGAAAAAAGCAGGCAAATTTTCTTTCCGATAGGAAAACAGAAACAAAAGGGGGCGGAACGAAATAAATAAACGAGGGTGGAGGCAAAAACGTAAATAGCAAACCACAAGGGCACCAGTTTTCAAACCGCAAAATCCGCCATTCTTGTTACTCTCTCTCATTTTTTAGTTCCTCGTTCAATCCTAACCAAATTTTAAATTTGTATTACTTATATATATATATATATATAATATAGATCTTGTTTAATAGATATCGATTTGTACTATTAAACAAAAATTTTAAAAATCACCTAAAATATTACTATAGATTATAAGAATAAGCAATTGAAAAGTAACATGGACTCTAAAAAATTGGGGACGGAGGAAGTGTATTTTTTTTTTTTGTAAAAATCTGCACAAGCAGATGAGAAGTTACCTGCATCATCATAAGGCACCGTCATGTTTCAAAATTCAGGATCGGATCAATCAATTACACACATCTAAAGGCTGACTTTTTGTTACGCCATTCGAAAATTTATGTTAATATTTATGAACAGTTTGGATTATTCGTGCAGGATCCAAGTGTAGGCCCATAAGTCGTCGAACATTTTCAATACTCCCTTATTCACATTGAACAATTAAAATGTGTGTGGCCCATATTATAACAAGTGTGCACTTTTCTTTAGCATTATTGGATAAAGAATTGTACACTAGTATACAGAGCCTTGTTATTGCTTTAAATGGGTCCGAAAGAATTGCACATTAGTATACGGTTTACGCTAGAAGACGGTGTAGCCACCACCCCCTCCACAACCACCGCTGCTACCTATGGCAACATACCGGCCATCACCTATCACCTTCATTGCAGTCCCGAGCCTTGTGTTCCATTTCCCCACACCTGAAGCAACCATTTCCCCAACTACTACTGCCACCTTGGTGATGAGTCCTTCCATCATGGCCACAACCACCACTGCTGCTACCTCCCGTGCTATGCTGAACTGGCACCCTGTTTGGCGCGGTAATATCAACTGCTTCAGTACGGCCACCATCACCCACTCCGAGACCACTATGCAAACGCATAATCATAAACCAAAACAAAAAAGATGAAGTCATCTCACAGATTAACACCTCATGCACAGGAAAACAAAGAAAATCAAATCAAACTGCAATAGATAAAGCACACATCAAATGGAGTTGTATCTGACTGATATTGTATCTTTAACCAATTGAAATTGTTGCATATAGTCCTAGTCATATGGCCATGCATATGTTGCTGTATACGTGTGTGTGTGTGAGAGAGAGAGAGAGAGAGAGAGAGAGAGAGAGAGAGAGAGAGAGACTGAATGGAGTAACCTAGCCATGCAATGCGAGAAAAAAGCTGTATTATAAGTTGAATTAAACTGTCAGCCCCATATCCTTTATGATTCCTAGTTTGGAAGAGGGGGGAGGGGGAGGGATTGTCAAGCCAACTACTAGCATGCCAACCAATTCTCCTCATGGTCGCTGGTCAGCTTTGAACACTTTTGATTGGGCATCAAGCACCCATATACACGGGAAGAGGAAAGAGCAGGAAATAAGAGATTAAGACAGTCAAAGGAGAGTGACAGTGAGTTGTGGTTGCCCTGGGTTTTTTTTTTGGCCATGAGGTTATGTTTTGTTGTTTTTATTTCACTTCCACCTCTTCGTTTTTTTTTTTGGCCCAGATGTATGTGGGTCGTGCCGCCTCACCACTTTGTTAACACGATCTCTTTTTCTTAGCAGATCCACACACAAAAAGTTACCGTCTTTCTTCTGCTTTCAGCTTGATTCACTTCTACATCACCTTCCGACTTTGAGTCTTGTCCCTTAACATATTTTATACCGATAAAACTTCTGAATACGGTGTATCAATTAATTGGACAATTGAAAGTGCATAGATTAATCGTGCCCTGGATGTTGGGTGATTATAAACAGGAGAAAGCTTGAAAAAGCAGTTAGGGACGTGGATGGTTATGTAGCCAGGGTATACCTTGATAAAATGTCAAGTCACCCTACATGGACTATTCCAGACCCAGTCAATGAAAATTGAGGACAGCCTCTAATTCTAGCCGATGCTTCATGAACTATTCGAAAGCTGTTTGGCAGGCTTGGACAGCCTCTGGTTCAATATAAAATTGGGAATGGAAGGAGTACTTTCTTATGGCTTGATTTTTGGCATTCGCTTGGCCCCTTTTATGGCAGATTTGGCAATGAGGTGATGTATAATCTCGGTAGGTCCCTTTTGTCTAAAGTGACTTCAATTATCGACAAGGGATTGGAGATGGCCTAGACCTAGGAATAGGTTGACCCAATATATTAGCAGGCATACTCCTTCAAATATGAAGCCTGTTTGCGAGTTGGTGGCTACACTGCTAAGCTGCATGGGAATCTATTAGCGCTATTTATCCTAAACCTAATTGGGCTCCTTGACTTCGATCAATGCTGTGAGGGACTGGTTGAGTTCTTGTCAGTTGTCGCAAATTTAGGCCTTCAGTGAAAAAGGCTTTAGCCTTGCGATGGAACTTGGCTAATTACATTTTTTCCTGACAGCTTGGCTAGTGGTAGTTGTATTGTCCTGGGTTTGGTGTTGAGTTGTTTAGTTGATGATTTGATTCTAGGGAATGCCCCTGTGCACTTGTAAATTTGTTTGTGCTTTATAAAATAAGTACATACTTATCCAGGAAAAAAAGAAGAAGAAGATTATTGAGGGAAGGACAATAAGAAATACTTGTATAACAGCGAAGCACGAGAACATAGAAAAATTACTACTCACAAAGCAAGGCCATCGACGAGTGTTGCCCCTGGTGCAAGCACATATGATTGGGAGGAAACAACAAAGGCATTAAATATGGATTCCCCCCGAGCACCCTTGCTTTTTTTTCTTTTTTTTTTTGATCCACCCCGAGCACCCTTGCTGATCAAAACTCTAACTTTGGTACAGTGAATGAGACCGTGAGCAGAATTGGGGGAGTAACGGGAGTAACCAAAATAATCCTCCCAGAGTAAGCAGAGGTGGTTGTCATCCAGACGGAACAATGAGCAAGCGGTGGGCTCTCCGACTAGCGTGCCGACCTTGTCCAAGCCTTCTATAGGAGATATGAACCACTTTCTGAGAACCAAATCATAGGCCTGAACCATCCTTGTGTTGCAATTAATCCAACACAGAGTGGTACTGTTTCGAAGCACGGCTGCTTCACCTTTGACAAAGACCTTAGAGAAGTCAATCTTGTGATCCAATATCTCCCAAACTTTATCCTCCACATGATACACAAAGGCAACGTCTTGTGGTGCTGATGGAAACACAGGAGCCACCAAAATCTTCTTAGAGGAATGAAGCGGGGCAACTACTGTGTTTAGAAGCCCATCAGATGGAGGCAAAGGTAGAGGAGACGATTTCTTACAGCAAGGATCAAAGCATTCACCCCATATACCATCAAGTGATTGACAGCCCATAATATACAGCTTTCCATCCATGACTACAACGTTAGGTTCCACTCTGGGGGAAAGCATCATCTCTGCACAACTATCCTCCCTGGCAGCATCCAATCGGTAAATCTCGAATAATGTGTTGCCATTCGTAAAGCCTCCAACACAAAGTAGAGAAGCTCCGACAGCAACAAAGGTGGAATTAATTGGTACAGTAGTCTTGAGGACCGGTTCGAGAAACAATGGTTCGAGAAACAATACATCCGTGTTGTTGCTGCCATGACCACCAAAATCAACTGGAACTGCAATTGCGTAGAAATCGTTTGTCCCTGTGATCCAATTTCTGGTACGAAAAATGATGCATTCCTCCATCTAGGGTTTGAAAACCCACCCCCAAAAGAACATACAAACCAACACCAAAGGAAAAGTTAAATGAGCAAACGACCGCAAAGATGAGGAAGAAGATGATAAAAGCAACTATTAAGAAGATGTGAGTGTGTGTGTTTGTGTTTGTGTTATACGTAGGTAACCCGCCATAGCAGAAAAGCAAAAACCACACAAAATTCCCAATTTCCAAACCCTAATCTAGTATAACCAATACAAGCCTCAATACTGTCGGCAGCACAGCGCCCCAAAACATAGCTAAAACGAAGGGGCCCTAATTGGAGAGAGAGAGAGAGAGAGAGAGAGAGAGAGAGAGAGAGAGAGGCACCTGTTCTGTTCTTATCGCTGCGAGGTTTCTTCTGATGATTCTGATCGATCAGTTTGGGATCTCATCAGGATTCCCTGATATAAGCAATGGTCCGGACCCTCTATTTTAAGCGGGAAATAAAAGAGAAAATCGCGGGTAGAAACAAGGATATGAGTCGGGTATTTAGGCCGGGTCACGGGTTATAACAAACGCCACGCGGATCCACCACTTTCCCATTTTCCCCTTTCTGCAGGCGCGTAGTCAGAGAGCGAGAGAGAGAGATTAGGGCGGTCGGAGAAGATCGAAGAACACCGAGTTTTTGGCCGAAATGGCCATAAATTGTAATCAAATTAGGAGAATACCTATCTTTCTAAACGATTTGTAAAAATAGGCCATTGTTCCTTTTCAAAAGGAGCTATAGGTTTTCTACGTGGCAAAGAGTCCAGGTCAGATTTATAACACCTTTTACGAAGGCGTGTTTTAGGTATTATAGCTCCTTAGGTTAAAAACCTAGGCATTAATTAAACCATCCCTTTTTCTCCTCCTATCTGATATTTCCCTTTCTCCCTCCACGTCGATCGCAACCTCCGAACGTGCGCGATCTCCTCCAGCCGCACTTCATCGTCCTCCGGCGTGCTCTCTCATCGGCGTGCTCTCTCATCTCCGGCGTGCTCTCCACCCTCTGTTGTCACTGACAGTAAATCTCTCTCTCTCTCTCCATCTTCCTTGTCTCATTTATGTGTATATGTATATATGTTTGTGTATACTAGGGTTCGGCTCAATAGGTAATTTTCAAGATGCAATTTGCCCTAATGTGTAGTGAATGTAGAGAATTGTACTTATTTTACTATTGCTCAGTAGTTATGTCATTTAGGCTCCGTTTGTTTCGATATAAAATGTTTTTCATGTAAAATATTTTTTCGAAAAACAAATTTTAAACTTTTATTTTCTGTTGTTTGGTTTGCACATGAAAAATATTTTTCAAAACAATGGATTTCTTAATAAACATATGCTCAACAGCTGTTGAAAGAAACCAATTGACAAGTGTTGCCATGGTTTTCTTGGTTGTGTGAAGCCACTGGTTGTTGCCAAGAGTGCTGCTTGTTCACCGAGGGCCAAGCGAACGAGACGATGATGGATTACGTGACAAGTGTTCATTACTTCGTCAATTTGGAAAACAACTTACAGGCTTTCTCCTCGTAAGTCATTTTACGCCAACTAGTGTAAAATAATTTACACGGTAAATAATTTTACCGAGCATTTGTGCAGCCAAACAAGTGAAAATGTGGAAAATGTTTTTGCTGAAAATGTTTTACACCCAAACAAACAGAGCCTTAAATTTATGAAATTTTCGTTTTTGGTGGTTGGCTTGGCGATTGGTTCAGTTATTTCGTGGTATTGGGTCATATAACCCCTAATTGATACGATTCCTCGCTATGGATTTTGGGTTGTCCATGAATTTGCCTATTCATTTTTCAATCCGTAATCTTTTGTAAAGCTTGTGTTAATACTAGAGAGTTTGCCCTTCTGCTTTTAAGGATAAAGCAATGGGTGGTAAAAATTGATCATACTTTTATGAATCTATAAAGTGACATTAAATTTGTGCATTCGATGGCTCTACTGGCCTGACCAAGCCTACTGGCCGCCATACGATGGGCCAAGAATTCTTCCAGACAAAGAATGTCTTCGAGGCCAAGGCCACCCGAAAGTAAATCGAATCCAAAATAAGATGGATGATTTGATTGAACACCAACCGCCACAGACGTGCTCAAAGTGTGATCAACAAGGTCACAACAAGAGGAGATGCGGAAAATGAAATTCAAATTACATGTCATGTGAAATAATGTTTTTATATGAAAAGTTTGTACTCAACAAGTCTTTTACGTTAATCAATTATTTTTCTGGACGTGTTTCACTAGTTGAATTTGTTCAGTAAGTTAAGTACTTAGGTGAAAGCAAATATACTCAACTCTTTTATATCCAATCTTTTCCAAATTAAAAATATTTCTAATTTTTTTAACACAATCGTGAAAATATTTAATATCTTTATGGCCAGTCTATTAATATCTTTGGATATATGATACTACAAATTCTCACACTTTGTGTTTAAAAAATTGGGATAACATAACGTCTATGGTTTTGGGGTTAGGATTATAGCTCATTTTCAAAAGGCGCTATTAGGGTTCGGACTATAGCTCCTTTTCACACGGAGCTATTAGGGTTAAAATTATAGTTCCTTTTCAAAGAGCGCTATCTACATGGCGGTCACATGACACCTAACTGCTACAACCCTTTTAGAAAAGGAGCGATGGCCTATTTTTACAAAACGTCTAGAAAGATGGGTATTCTTCCAATTTGATTACAATTTATGGCCATTTTGGCCAAGTAACGATCGACGACCGAACACGACAACCACCAAGGTATCTCTCTCTCGGTTGATCGAAACAAGAGATTAGGGCTTTTTTTGATTTTTTTGTTTCGAACCAAAAAAAGGGTTTTTTTAAACGCAAGATCGAATCAATCTCTCTCTCTCTCTCTCTCTCTCTCTCTCACTATCTGTGAGTGTGTGTGTATGTTTGTGGGTGTTCTATGTTTGAGCCCTAAACTGAGTTTCTGGGTTACAAAAAGAATTAGGGTTTTTTTTTTTTTGCAATCTCTGGTTCTAGGGTTATCAGCGATTTATGAACTTAGTCATGGTCTAGTATTTTCATCGATTTGAAGAAGCTGAAAAGTTAGGGTTAGGGTTTGTGACATTTGAAGAAGCTGAAAAGTTACAGAATATGAAAGAAATTCCAGAGAACATCTTCCCATTTTAGAACTCTATCAATAATCTAAGGTTCATATTGTTTGGGTTCGATTTCGAATTGTGATTGGTTATTTTGTTGAGGAACTGCATTGGTTATTTTCTAGTTGTGGAAAACTTGTCCCTGAATCATATATTGTCCTAGTAGACGTATTTTTTTTATGGGAATAAGGTTTGTTGAAGTAAAATTTACCTTGAATCCCATCTTAGCAAGTATATAAGACCTTAATACATCTACAGATGTTGAATTGGTGAAATCAGTTTCTGATAAACCCTTTGATCTTTTGAGACCTTCACCACGACACCATTCACTGTTTAAAGGTATTAATCCTGTTTGGATGTGATGAGTACTATTTCACTCATCTTTATGCTTACCCTGCAAATGCATTATGCTTGGTTTCATCCAGTCGTAAATCAAACATTTTCCACGTACATCCCCCATTTGCTTATGTGACGCCTGAAGTACAAAGTTCAACTGACCACTTATGTTTATTGGTCTTTTGGCGACATGGCATTCTTAGGATTGTTTTTAATGGGAACTGGTCTAAACATTTAACCGCTAACTTCTGGAACACTACCTTCCATTCTTCGTTATTTCAGCTTCTTCATACTTCATCACCTTGTCACTATTATTGTGATTCTACTCCTACAAAATTAGTGACTTTTTTAAATGAGCTTACATTAACAAAGACAATGTTTCTCTGGTTGCATACTAGTCAAGCTTCAGCTTTACTCCAATACATTTTACCTGAACTATAACAAGTGGCGGTGGTAATGGAACGTTATTTCTATGATACATGTAGGAATGGCAATGGGGACGGGTCGGGGACGGGGGTACTACCTCCACCCCCTACCCATTACCCCCTACCCCATCCCCGACCCGATCCCCAATGGGGATTTGTTTTTTTCCTCCATCCCCGACCCAAACGGGAAACGGGGATCCAAAACGGGGATTCGGGGATTTGGAATTCGGGCACTTTTATTTCACAATTCCAGCACCTAACAGCATATATTAGCATGTGAAAGCCGAAAGGACTTGGATTGTTTTGTATTTTTTTTCCAGGAAAAAGGGCTGAGGAAACAGTACTAGTAACGGTTGTCGATTGGCCAGGAAGTTAAGAGTCAAGAAAGCTCCACAAACAAAATTAGAAAAACCAACAAAATAAAATAAAGTAAGGTATGAGGAACGGCCATATTTATCACTGAAAAGCTTCAGCAGAATTCTGCAACACACATTGGCATGCACCTGTATTTGCGGAACATAATAGCACCTCCATTTCCTACACCTGTATTTCATAATTTCAGCATATACTATCAATTTTCAGCACATAACAGCACCTGTTATTCACTGTTTCAGCAAGTACTATCAATTTTCAGCACATAATAACTAATTCCAACACATAAGTTAATTTGCAGCACTGTTTTTTCAGCACTAAGTTAATTCCAGCACTAATTTCATAGCTCCGTAATTCTAAACAGCTCATAACCGGAGCAAACTTTAAGCAAATAAAGAAACAATGCATATTCCATAGTTCTAAATAAATATATACTATATATGTTTATTTATTTTTATATATAAATATATATATATATATATATATATATATTTCGGGGATTCGGGGATGGGGCGGGGCGGGTAACGAACGGGGACGGGTAGGGTTCGGGTTGGGGACAGACCTATCTCCGTCTCCTACCCGATCCTCGAATTTTTTTAAAAAAATTCCCCATACCCTACCCAATCCCCAAACGAATCCCCGAAGTTCGGGGATTTTCGAGGCGGGTTCGAACCGGTCGGCCGAGATTGCCATCCCTAGATACATGTTACGCGTCCTTTTGTTTTAGGAGAACTGTTACAGAAGCTGATCTTTTTACAAGCAAATGCTTATAATACTGAACTATTCTTGCGCTGGCAGCACAAGCAAGAAACACAGCGGACCCTGAAAAAGGCTAGTATACCCTTATTACTTATTAGAGATGCAGAGGACTTCCAGTCAGGGACTTTGGACAAGCCCCTTCCTTGCTTTGGTTGAGGGATAAGATGGTTTTCGTGAGTATTTTCCATTCCTTCCTCCATTGTCTCCATTTTCCCTTACCTAATGGATTTGTTTTTTGTTTCCAGCTTTCTGGTAGGCTTTGCATTCCCATTTATGTGGTAGTGTGGTACTATGCCACAATTCTTTACTTCGGAAACTACTACAGAAAGGACCCCAGAGAACGGGCTGGCCTTGCTGCTTCTGCAGTATGTGTAAGAGCTCTCTCTCTCTCTCTCTCTCTCTCTCTCTCTCCTGAGAGAAAGCATCCAGAAGAACTACTATTGGATTATTCTTTTGCTTTATTTTCAACTTTCTTGTAGAACACTAGTTACAGTAGCAAATTGGCAGTTAAACACTTGGCTGTTTGTTGCAGGCAATGGCATGTACGGTTATATTGTTGATCGTTGCGATGGTTCTTCTATTTTAACCTGTCTGTCACTCAAATTCGTTGTCATCTTCACACCCCTGTACCCATCCACGAAGTCAAAATGCAAGTTGAATTGGGAAAGAGGTGCTTTGTACGAGAATTTTTAGTACAGAAAAAGTTAAAGACGTTTATAACATTTGGAAATACCTATATACACATTTTATTGTACTTTTTGTTGTTGTGAACAAGAAATGCCCTCTCCCGGCAGGCGGCAGTCCGGAGATGTGTGCACAGATGGAAAATATGGAAACTCTTTCATTTGACGGGGGATTGTAGAGAGTTTCTTCTTACAGTTTATGATCTTTGACTCATTAGGGTGGGTCACTATTTTTTTTCCTTCTTTTACTGCGGTAATCAGCATGAAAAGGTTTTAGTGAAAACCTATTCCGAAGAACGTAAGAGGCACTCCAAGCGTCTTTGTTTGCGTAACAATACATGCGAGGGAGTTTTCCTTGTGCCTTAGAAATACTTGAAGACGTAACGCTAAATTTGTTGAGAGGCTCCCTTGGATATTGTAACCGAGTCCGTAACGCTAAATTTGCTGAGAGGCTCCTTTTATAACGTTCACAGAGTGGATCGTTACGGTTAGTCGCTACGCTAAATTTTCGGAGAGTGGCTCTTTTGATAACGTTCACAGGGGATTGTCACGGATGGTCGCTCTCGAACTCTTCTCTTGGCTTTATCAAAAGTATGTGTCGCTCCCGAACTCTTCTTTTGGCTTTATCAAAAGTGTTCTATGACAATATGTCCAAAATATACAAAGTATACTAATTATACACAATTAACTGCATTGATCAATTTACTCGAACTCTTCTTTTGGCTTTATCAAAAGTAAGTGCTCTATGACAATATGTCCAAAATATACAAAGTATGCCAATTATACACAATTAACTGCATTGATCAATTTACTTGAGCTTCAACAAATGGGAAAAAAGAAAATAAGTTTTCAAGTGGAAAGATAAAAAATAATAATAATAAATTTGCTCCTCAAGTGAAGAGATAATACTAGGCGAATGTAATTTTACATCGAAGATAACCTAAAGAAATTTCAGTAAAGATTGTGGTACAGCAGCGTGTACAGATGTGTTTTTCTCTCATCTCGGGTCCCACAAAGATGATCGGAGCCGCTCATTTTGTTCAAAACATATTGTTTAAGGTCTCTGTAAAAAATCATTTCAATCCAATATCGGTAAAGGCGTTTACGAATCGTCCAACTTTGCTTCAAAATTTACTTGAATTGTAAAGCAAAGTTGGATGATTCATTAACACCTTTGCCGATATCGGATTGAGATGATTTTTTACAGGGACCTTAAACAATATGTTTTGAACAAAATGAGCGGTTCCAATCATCTTTGCGGGACTCGAGACGAGAGCAAAACTCATCTGTACACGCTGCTGTACAGCTTTTTGCTGTACCATTAGCAGCTCTCAATTTCCAAGAAATTTACTTGTACTTGGATTTTTGGAATTAAAAAAAACAGGTAAATTTTTCTTTCCGATAGGAAAAGAGAGAAGGGGGTGGAATGAAATAAATAAACGACGGTGGGGGCAAAAACGCAAATAGCAAACCAAAAGGGCACCGCTTTTCAAACCGAAAAATCCGCCTCCAGTTTACTCCGGGAAAAAAAAGGTCGTAGAGCTTCAATAAAACCTTTCCTTCTCTCTCTCTCTCTCTAGGGTTTTGCTACTCGCACCGCACCCAATGAAGCTCGCCGGACTAAAATCGGTCGAAAACGCCCACGACGACTCAGTATGGGCAGCGACGTGGGTCCCAGCCACCGACGAGCGGCCGCCGCTCCTACTGACGGGGTCGCTGGACGAGACGGTGAGGCTGTGGAGCTCCGACGAGCTCACCTGCGTCGCCACCAACACCGGGCACTGCCTCGGGGTCGTCTCCGTCGCCGCCCATCCATCCGGCGTCATCGCTGCCTCTGCCTCCCTCGACAGCTTCGTTCGCGTCTTCGACGTCGACCACAACAACACCATCGCCACGCTCGAGGCCCCGCCCTCTGAAGTCTGGCAAATGCAGTTCGACCCCAAGGTAATTCAATGCCTAAACATGAGTATATGTTTGCAAACCTAGATGTATAACAGTTTCGGTTTTGATAAGTGAAGTAAACTGTGCCAGCTGGCACCTCGACTAATCTAATCGTGGAGACAATCCCACAGTCCACTAGCTGTCTTCGACTAATCCTGGTGACAATCCCTCCATCAACTTGCAGGGAACTAATTAAATCGGGACAAAGTCCCTATGGTCCCAAATGAGTTGATGGCACCGGGAGGTTTTGAACCTGGAGCAAACCCTAGGTCCCTGGGAGGGGTGAGAAACGAGCCAAGCAAGTGATTGGTCAAGCTTGGTTTGGAAACTTGACAAGCTTCAAAAAAAATGTTCAAGCTTAGCTTGTTTATGAGACGAGCCGAACTCAAATAAGCTTTAATCAAGCCAAAAGCGAAAGCCAAACCAGTGGCAATCTCAAGTAGTTTGAATTTTTTAGATATCATAAGTGAATGAGCCAAGTAGTAGCTTGTTCGACTTGGTTTGAACCCTTCATGTTCAAGTCTTTTTTTTTTTGGTAAGTACCTTCATGTTCAAGCTTGGTCTCTTTATGCAATAAATTTGATCATGAACAACCTTTTAGCAAGAGAACGCGAGCTCGAATTCAAGTAGCTCGATTTGTTTAGCAGTCCTTGTCCTAGGCCAACCCCTTGGGATTTACTTTTAGAGAAATTTAGCATCTGTATGACTGTATCTGTTGAAGTTTCAGTTACATCCGTAATTTGGATTGTCCTTTGGTTTTACCTTTTTTAGATGTGATGACTTGGAATTTTGAAAGATCATCTCTTGTGTTTGGTTGATGGGAAAATGGTGTTGGTATTTTGATATCAACAGTTGGATCACTGATTTACCAATTCACCCTGGGGGTGTGCTTTATTTCTTGAATATTTGCATTTTCTAGATCTTATTGCCAAAAAGTTTACAAACTTGAGTGCATCGAAACGTTTACTGTGGAGGAATATGGGTGCTGCAAAACCTCCGATTCAAGGTAACTAGGTTTTGACCTAGCTGGACATTGAATTGTGAGTAAGTGAACTGTGAAGACAGTAGTATGCCTTGTAAATGTTGGTATAGGAACATGAATTGTGTGCTAAAGAACAGTTATGACAGAGATATTTCATGTAAAAACCTTGGTAGAGGAAGATCTTCTGCTTTGTTAATCATGTACAAATTCATGGTTCTTCATCCTCCTCCTGGTATGGGACACTTGTGCATGAACATAGGTTAGGCCTGTGATACTAATTAATTTGCTTCCATGAGTTCATTTTCTTTCTAGAGTTCGCGAGTATTGTATTTGTCAGGTTTTCATGCCCTGTGTTATTAGGCATCGTAATTTGTAGGTGAACACAGTAACCAAATTCTTGTCTTGTTGTGCTTTATGGAAAGAGGACTAATTGCATTGCGTCAGACTCTCATGTGCATGGGGATATAGGAAGATTCATGCTGGCTGCTCAAGAGTGAGTTACATAAGATGTTTGAACATGCCACATGCAATCACTAAGCCCCTTTGTGAACCTAATTATTTCCATGTTTCTACCCCCTTCCTCTCACTACCAGCAGCCAAACTCCAGCTTCATTTCTTGCAAAAAACCACAGCAAGCTCTAAACAAGAAGATTCATCTTTGTTTTGTTGTTGTGTATGCTTGCATTCTTTCATCATTTTTCTCCATAGTCATGTGCACAGCAGCCCGAGTGTGGTACTAGGACATTCGTCTGCTCAGCAGTGATCTTCAATTACCGTTTTCCCTTTTCATCACCTTTCTTTTGCTGCCTTTGAATCGTTGTCCTTTACTTTTGGATTGTCAGTATACACAGAATGGGTCGGGGATTGGGATTCTGATGTATTTTGAGTAACTCAAGCCCAACCATATGTTAGCTCCGGCTTGTATTTGTCTAAAAAATTTCATTTGTCAGGTTGGGCTTCGTCACTCTGTGGTGATGGTCTGGTAGTTAGTTAGTTACATTGGATTACAGGTTCTGGTATAAACTTATCAGAGTTTTCTAGTAGAAATAACAGTTCTTGTTGTTCCCTCTGCCTTAACTGTGCAGACTGCCAGACACTGACATTTAATTACCACTGTCGTTTCAATTTTTGTTGAATCTGTTTTTGTTTTGTGTGGCTTCTAGGAACCAGCTCATATTTTTCCAGCATGGGAGCTCTTCTTCTTCTTTTTTTTCTTTTTGGTTTGGTTTATGTTTGTGTTGTAAACTATACAAGATCTCACTTTCAAGACCCAATATCTTATTAACTTAAGTTGACTACACGGTGGAGCAATGTGGACCCGATGCTCACCCCGGCCTGGTTGGCCTATGTTTAACTTAATGATAATATTACCCATGTTCAGTGGCTTGCAAGTTCAGATCTAGTTTGCCCTTTGAACTTTGAAGCCTCCATAGTCTGTGTTTGTTTATTTACTTCCTTATAATATATTTGGCCTCCAAATCATTGGCTTAGCATGAATGGTTAGAGTTGATCAAGATTTTCGCTTGCCTAAAAATAGTTGTTCTTTTGGCAGCTTACCCCCAATGTTTTATGTTTTCAGGGAACCACTCTAGCGGTAGCTGGTGGTGGCAGTGCATCCGTCAAACTGTGGGACACAGCCGAATGGAAGCTGATTGCCTCCTTATCCATCCCTCGCCCGGAAGGATTAAAGCCCTCTGACAAAAGCGGGAACAAGAAGTTTGTCCTCTCAGTCGCGTGGAGTCCAGATGGAAAACAACTTGCTTGTGGCTCAATGGATGGCACCATCTCTATTTTCGACGTTCCTCGCGCCAAATTCCTCCACCATTTAGAAGGCCACTTCATGCCTGTCCGTTCTCTTGTGTACTCGCCTGTCGATGCACGAGTCCTCTTTTCGGGCTCCGACGATGCCCATGTTCACATGTACGACGCAGAGGGAAAGAGCTTGATTAATGCTATGTCGGGTCACGCTAGCTGGGTCTTGAGCGTTGATGTGAGTCCAGATGGGGCGGCGATTGCGACAGGCTCAAGCGACAAGACAGTGAAGCTGTGGGATCTTAAAATGAGAACGGCTGTGCAGTCGCTGACCAACCATACGGATCAGGTCTGGGCGGTGGCGTTTCGGCCGCCCAGCGGGACTGGCGTGCAGGCCGGGCGACTCGCTAGCGTGTCGGATGATAAGAGCATATCGTTGTCTGATTACTCTTGATTGATGTAATCTGTCTTGTTTAGGATGATGTTGAAGATTCTGTTTTCATTTCGGAATTGGTTCTCGTTTTCTTCTCAGCATTTACTGATAATGTATCAAGGAAAATTGTTCGGTTCCGAACTGATTTTATCTTGTGTTTATCTTTCTGTAGTAGTGTTTAGTGTCATGTATCATGAGATTCTGTTAATGTAATCTGGAAAAAAAATATATGAACAGTTGAGTTATCTTGGATTTGTCTACTCTATTTGATAGTTCTATGATATCTAATTTATTTTGTGCTTCGGGAGCAACACTCCTCCCTCCCGCAAAAAACACTTTGTGAGAGGGAGGAGCATTCCTCTACGTATGGAACAATACAGTAATCTCTAGTGTACGAGGGGCATAAACGGTAAGATCTCCTCATCCCCTTAACTGTGCCAGGTATATTTTATTTATCCAGACTCTACTGTAAATTTTCTTTTGAGTGGCGATTACTGTATCGAGGTATTATTGGCATACCCAATGTTTTACTTGGACAATGATGCATTCGACAATTCCGTTCGTGTGTTTCAGTTTGACTGGTTTCGTCTATATGTGACTTAGGAGCCAAGTATTTTTCTACTCCAAAGTATGATTTTGTCCTAGCAGCAGCAAAATATATCTATACACTTGTAGGATGACAAGCCAAGCCACTTGGTGAAATGACCGATTTGCCTTTGTAGTTTGTTAGGAGAGTAGCTACACCAAGCATAGCCACAATGTGATTTGGCATAAATGTCTTCCTTTATTAATGATGAAAGAGGTATTTTTGTAATTTGGTGTTTTGTTGGAGGGCAAAAGAGGGAATTGTGTTTGGCATAGCCACATTTTAAAAAGACAAATTTGGCCTTGTAGTTTTTAAAGGGATCGTATTGGACTTTTTAGGGTATTTTGGACTCATCCTGTTTAGAAAAATTGAGTGGCTATCCTTATTTTGTACAATATTTTTTCCCCTTAATTTATGGCTTATTTTTTACTTTTGAAGTACTTTCCTTACTTTTTTTCCCCTTAATTTATGGCAAATGTTGCTTTGTGAATAAGAAAATGAGGTACATTGTGAAAAGATGAATTTGCCCTTTTAATTTGGCAATGATGGATTTAAAAGGTTGAGGTATTTTATGTAGCTTAGTATTGGGTTTAAGGGCAAAAGGGAGAAGAGTGGCAAGCATAGCCATTTCATGAATAGACGAAATTACCCTTGTAATTTGGCAATAGTAGATTTAATAGGTGGGGTATTTTGGGTATTTTTTGTTTTCCTTTGCTTAGTCAAAAAGAAAATGTTTTTCAGGGGTATTTTAGGTATGTTAAGTCCTCATTTTCTTAGTCAAGAAGAAAACGCTTTTTCGAGAGTAATTTAGGTCCTCATTTGCTTAGTCAAGAAGAAAAGATTTTTTCGTAATTTAAGGGTATTGAATCTGTTAAGGTGAAACATCTTGAATTGTGTCTGATACTCTTTCATGTTGTTAAGAACATCGATGATAAAATCAACATTAAAATTTCTAGCTATGTCATTCTCAATGTATGTGATCAAGAAATTTGCCATAAAATCATCTTTCACTCTAGTGTGAAGTTTTTTTCCTTAATTTATACTCCATTTTTTTTTTTTATAATACTTCACTTTGACCCACTGAATTTAGTTTTAAAATACTTTTTTGGTTATTCTTTCTTGAAAAAAAAGAGAGAATAGGATTACGGACTAGTACATAGCAAAAAATAATGAAAAATCTAGCGGTGGTAGGTCTATATATAATTATATATGTTGGGGAGATTAATTTTTTTACATATAATAATTGCATTTTTTAAAATATTTGTCATGGCGGCTGCCACCACTTGACCCCCTGACTCTATCTTTGCTACTCCCTCCGTCTCATTTTTTAGTCCCTCGTTCCATCCTAACGAATTTTAAATTGGTAATTGTACTATTACCTATAATATGGATCATGTTTGATAGCTCTCAATTTGTACAATTAAACAAAAATTTTAAAATCACCTAAAATATTATAGATTACAAGATATAACTTATATAAACAATTAAAAAGTAGCACGGGCTCTAAAAAATTGGGGGACAGAGGGAGTGTATTTTTTTTTGAAAAAATATGCACAAGCAGACAAGAAGTTATTTGCATCATCATAAGGCACCGTCATGTTTCAAAATTCAGGATCAGATCAATCACTTGCACACATCTGTAAAGGCTAACTTTTTGCAAGTCCATTCGAAAATTTATGTTAATATTTATGAACAGTTCGAATTATTCGTGCACGATCCAAACGTAGGCCCCATAAGTCGTACATTTTCAGTACTCCCTTTAGGCTCCGTTCCAGAAACCTTTTTAAAAAATAAGTATTTATTTTGGAATTTATCAAAGAAAAATAAGAAGGGTTGTTCCACAAAACCCAAATAAGCAGTTTATTTCACATTTTTAAACTCAAAAATAACGTAAATGAAAAATAATATTTCAAAATTTTTTGCACCGTATTAAAGATCTCAATGAAATCGATCAAACAAGATCCGTATTGATAGAAAAATTATTTGCGTAAACACATCATTTTTGAGTTTAAAGTTGCCCTAATTAAAAAATAAATACTTACTTCTTATTTTGTGGAACAAGCCTTATTATTGAACAAAAAATAAAGGAAATTGAATTCTACACTCCCTTTTTTGACATCTACACTCCTTTTTTTGTCTTCTAGCAAAAAAATTACATACACTTTCAACACTAAAATTCAAAAAAAGGAGTGCAGATGTCAAAAAGGGGAGTGTAGAATTCAATTTCCAAAATAAAAACTTATTCAAGTTCTGGGACAGACTCTAATTCACATTGAACAATTAAATGTGTGTAGCCCATATTATAACAAGCGTGTGCACATTTCTTTAACATTTTTGGAGAAATAATTGTACTAGACATTAGTATACAAAGTCTTGTTATTGCTTTAAATGGGCCCGAAATAATTGTACATTAGTATACGGTTAACGCTAAAAGACGGCGAGAATTGCACCGTAGTAAAGATTTCAATGAAATCTATCAAATAAGATCCATATTGATAGAAAAATTATTTGCGTAAACACATGATTTTTAAGTTTGAAGTTGCCTTAATCAAAAAATAAATATTTACTTCTTATTTTGTGGAACAAACTTTATTATTAAAAAAGAAGAAGAACTTATTCAAGTTCTAGGACGGACTCTAATTCACACTGAACAATTAAATGTGTATAGCCCATATTATAATAAGTGTGTGCACATTTCTTTAACATTTTTGGAGAAAGAATTGTACTAGACATTAGTATACAAAGTCTTGGTATTGCTTTAATGGGCCCGAAAGAATTGTACATTAGTATACGGTTAACGCTAAAAGAAGGTGAGATTAGTTTTCAATAATTAGTCGAGTTGGCCCGAATATTTGATTATTAACCCAAAAAATTTATTAATACATTAGTTATACAAGATTGTCTCAGTGCTTTACCCATTGAATTGGGAGATGTTGTTGTGCAGTGATATGCGTAGAACCGAGCCGCGCACGTCAAAGCTTTCAGATTGTGCATCCGACAGCTCGGATATCATCTCGGCAATGAACAACTTCCGATATTTGGTTGCTCAGATGAGATCTGAGCCGTTGAATACACGATCCGACGACACAGAGGTGCATAGCACGATACTGCGCACACCATTGCACAACGCCAACCTGAAGTCCACGTACACACTAGCGTTGTCTCCCAAAAATATAGGTAAAATATTTGTGCGCCAGCAAAAGGGTCGGCGAGTATCCGATCGTAATGACGCACGAAAACATTTCCCCAGTTTCAGCTTGAATTTTAACTTCAAACTTCTGTTAAATTACAAACTTGCCCTGTTGCTCTTTTACCAGTTCACTCCATACCTCACATAATATACTTTATTTACATGTATTATATCAAAACTAATTAAACAGTGAGTAGAACTAGGATTGTAAATGAGCCGAATCAAGCCGAATAATTCACGAACGGCTCAATTCATTTACAGCCTTAAGTAGAACCGCCATGGAGTAGTACTCTCTTATGCAAAAACAAACAAACATAGGAATTATACAGATCAGGACACTCCATCTAGGAAATTGTCAAAAAATTCAATCAACGGTTTAGATTTTAAAAAATCATTCCAGAAAAGAGTTCTGAAACCACTGATTGAATTTCACGAAAGTTTTCTGTTTTCTCTTTCTTGGACTGTATCTAGTTGAAAAAAAGAAAGATTTGAAAAACTAAGATGGATAGGAAAGCTTTTTCATGCGCAGGTTATTAGTCATGTCAAGTGCATCAGGATATTTAAATTTGTTCGTTTCCAAAGCCCTTTTTAAAAGAATTTTGTCCATGTAACCAATTTTCTAAATATATCTATTAAATTCCATAAACTAACGTCAAAAAAATTAAAATATCCTTTTTAATAGGTGAAATTGGTTTTTTAAAGAGGTTTAACACTCCAACCTTGTTGGGAAACTTGTCCAAAGCCCCCCCCCCCCCCCCAAATCCCCAGCTGACCAGAAGACTGGAAGAAAAACGTTAGAGAGAGAAGAGAGGAGAAACTTTTGTGTATTTCAGGGATACCAAGCTCCATGGTATCCCTTAGGTCCATTTCTCTTTTTTTCGGCCATTTTCAGATCACATTTTAATATTCGGTTTTGTTCATTCTATAGAATTCGGTGAGAATCTTATTTGATACATGATTTACACACTTGAATATTGAGGAAATTAAAACTGGGTCCAAAAACACATTGAATTGAAACCCAGTTATGATTTTTTTACAATTTTCATGTATTCCGATTATGTATTAAATAAAGTCTGATGAATGCTATTTTTGGTATGAAAAAGATTTTCACCGAACTCTACAAAATGAACGAAGCCGATTATCAAAATGTAATTGAAAAAAGACAGAAAAATGAGAAACGAACAGGAGGGGCTTGGTATCCCCATGATACACAAAAGTTCCTCGAGAGGAAGATACGCAAATATAGTGAGAGAAACTCTGACCAAAAAAAACATAAAATATAGTGAGAGAAACATACGCGAAACCTGATTTCGTAAAGTGTAAACTCATGTCTTAGAGAGAGAACCAAAAGACACGCTTTAACCGAAGCCAAAGAAACTCCTCAAAATTACTCCTCCTCCTCTCTGGATTTTCCCAAGGCCTTCGAGTCTCTATTCGCTCCGATCTGACTCACTGGGCCTCCGTTCTCGCCGTCCCGTTCTCCGCCGCCGATGAGTTGAAGAGAAGGGGAGATCGACTTTTTGAAGCTCATCAATGGTAAGGCAAAAGAAACGAATTGATTTTGTTTGATTGCTTTTTGTTTAAGCTTGCTCTCTAGTCAAATCTGTTCAACTTAGAGTCCACATTCAATCGCTATTCGTATTTTGAGACACGTGAACTTTCCTATTTAGTTT
This sequence comes from Rhododendron simsii, assembly GCA_014282245.1. Classification (NCBI taxonomy): domain Eukaryota; kingdom Viridiplantae; phylum Streptophyta; class Magnoliopsida; order Ericales; family Ericaceae; genus Rhododendron; species Rhododendron simsii. Next base: position 35,232,920 of record CM024955.1, on the reverse strand, counting down.
TTGTCGTATGTCAGACATTATAAGGTAGTTTTGTTAAGTATTAGACGGAAAGACTTCGGTTGAATTTGTAGTTTGGTGAGGTTTGTTTGCTGATTTGCTCCAATATGTAAGTGTAGATATGAGGAAAGTACAGGTTTGAACTGACCAATTTGAATGCTTTTAGGTTAACGAAATGAGTTATAGACGACTTAGAACGGTTTACTAATGAGATGCATGTGAAGGCCCTGGTATGCTCACTGGCCTCGTTTGACACGTCATACTTGTCATAGGTTGAGGGGATTTTTTTTGATTCAATAATCAGGCCAGCTAACGCCAGGGGATTTGGGTTTAGCGGTGACAAAAGCGTATAGAAAATATTTTTGTGATATAAGACTCTATAGAAACTGAATATATATATATATATATATATTTTATGGTTAGTAATTTATTGGGCCTGGTTTGTGTTATTTTGTTGAGCTACTCTATCTAATTATTCACAAATTTAAGTGAATTTTATTCGTTTTGATTTCGTAATACTGAATACTGATCCAGTGTAGACAATACTAACGAAAAATTAAATTACAGATGAAAAATGTAAAAAATTTAGCACCTTTTATGAACGGAGTGGGTTCGCTCACTTAGAGGTGGGCCACCCAAGAGCTAACGTGCACCTCAACTGATCTTGGAGACCAATTCCACCGTCCACTAGTGAGGGGTCCAATTAAAGTTGGGACAAAGTTCTTAAAGTTGGGACAAAGTTCTGTATGGACTGGCCCCGAAGAGTTGATAGTACCTGGAAGGTTTCGAAACCGAGATCTTAGGAGGGAGAAAACACTAAGTTAGACAAACAGGTCAACTCCTTGGGGTTAGGTTGAGGGGATTAATAGTGAGGAGGGGATTGGGATTGAGGAGGGATTAGAGTGAAGTTGGTAGTTTGGTCGGCATTGGAGATATGGGTCGTTGTAAACATGTTTGTTTTGGTTGAGTGAGGTGATTAATGTAAACGTGTACCAATTTACCCGTTCTCATCCCTGCGGCATGGAAAAATTCCCTGTTCTAGAAAGTAGGGTTATGATAGTAAAAAAAAAGAAAGTCGGGTTCACTTCTTATGATATTTTTCTTTTTCAGATTAGTTTGCTTCTTTAATTTTTTTTGGCCTTGTCATATTCATATGCATAACATATCAATTTTGCCAAGTAATTGTGATTCCATGCACCATCCATTCTGTAAGTGTTTCAAAGTATACAAAATGAGGATAATCCACATGCTAAAAGCCAACCGTTAGTCCCCTTTCAACCCATTACTACATTGAATGATTTCGATTAACAGGCCATAGCAAACCGCATAGCAAAACCAATTATGAACTTCCAGCACCAAAATTTCCTTATAGGCCACCCTTCGCCATCGTTTTTTTCTTCTTCCATTTCAACAAGGGTGGGTACTCACCGCTGATATTGGAGGTTGCTAAAGAAGGGCTCTTCGCTGATTCAGGGGTTCGCCACTGGCAAGGATCTCAGTTGTGCGATGTGTCGGTGTGTGAGACGGGGTTGGAAGTTTCCAGGAAAGATGAAATGGAGATGTAGGTGTTAGGGTTAGTCATTACTGGGATTATACCACAAGCGCAGTGTGTTCGTATTGTGAGTTTACCATGGGCAGCGTGGTGATTTCACCTTATGCTACACCGGACTGGATTCTTAAACCCAACCCCCAATTAGGTCAATCTGCCCAGTTCGGGCCATTCGTATTCTGCCCTGACTGTCTCCTGGCCCTTTGAGAGTTCAAACAAATGCCTGTTTTGGGCCCCATGCCCTATAAGGGGCATCAAACAGGGCACCTAGGTTTTTGGCGGATTAGAAGTATAATCAATTTAGTGATTCCGTTAGTTACTTTTCAGTGTATGGTTATGCTAACACTCGTTTAGAAGTGAATATAAGACAATGGGGGTTGGAAATTTTGGAATATACTTAGATACATGGTTACGTTTTTTAGGATACAAAAGAAGCTTATTTTAATAAGATATAACCCATGCCCCAGCTAGTACAGCTGTAGCCAGATTATGAGTCATTACCGCTCTGTGGAGTAACATTCATGTTGAACATCCTTTTAGAAACTAGCTGTAAATCTCAGGAAATGACAGGAGTAGCATCAATTGAAGATAAGGTTTAAAAGATCAAATAAAGATGGCTTGATCAGACAGAGCAATGATCATAGACGCCAATGTAAGGAAGAGTGACATGAATCACATGAGCAATAATCACCATGATCAGTAATTCTAGGGGAGAGGAAGACAAATATTGATATTGGATATTGTAGAAACAAGACTATGTACTTATACACTTCCGCCAAGTGTATAGCAACTGGCGTATTTGAATGGATTAGGTGTTCATTTGGATGCCTAGAGGCTAAAATGGCATTATATGCATCACTCTGAGTTGATAATATGTTTTTGTTTTGAAGTTTTAACAACCCTCTTACTCAGATTGTTCTGATTAGAATGGGATTTGCGTCCACCATCCTTCTCTAAACTTCTTTTACCGGGGATAGTGGCATTCATGAGCTTGACATTTGTGTTGACCATCTAAATCTCTTTTCAAGTTAATCATTTTAATCTAAGTTCAAGAGTTGGAACCCATTTTTCGTCGAACCAGATTTTTTTAATTAAACTCAAAACGGAGAGGGCTTAGGTCATGTGTTTGTGCTTTGAGAATTAGTCCGCATGTTGTCTATCATTATTGCACCAAGTGCATCAGTGATTTTTATTGATCTTGATGTAAAATGGTATTAAAATCTCTAGAACTTCGTAATGGCTGATATGCTAGCAAAGGATTTGGTTATACTGTTTTGAATTGGTGAATGCGATCATTTGTATTCTTACATGTCAATCGTGTTTGTTTGTTTGCAGGCTGCGCCGGTTAACATAATTGTAGGTTCACATGTATGGGTGGAGGATCCGGTGTTGGCGTGGGTTGACGGTGAAGTTATTCGGCTCAGTGGTCAAGAGGTCCATGTTCGGACCAGCAGTGGTAAAACGGTGAGTCCTACTAGCTTAATGCTCTTCAGTTTCTAGTCCTTATGGTCTCTGGAACTGACTGGAATTGGCTGGATTCTATGATGGTTATTTGGACAAGACATTCAGTTGAAATGACATCTTAACTATTTGATTGTAATTGGAAGTAGAGTGCTCGAGGTTGGAGTCTTTCAGTTAAATTTTTGAGTTTCCATTTGATAGCCAGACTGTTTGAATTTTATGGAGTAAGTATTTTACTTGCAAGGGTATGACTCCTTAGTCTTACCCTCCTTTCAATTAATGGTGGTTGTGATTCCAGTGTTCCAATGTGTGGAGACGCATTGTTTTGCTACTTAGCTTAAAAGAGGAAAAACACTATAAAATACCAAGGCGGCTATCTTGTAGGTAACTAGTGTATTGTACTGTGTAAAGCAACTTGATTAACACATCACTTCGACCATTAGTGTACTGCTATTATTCCATTAGCTGGCTTAAGCTTGAACTGCAGCAGATTACTATGACACAGTTCTAGGAATGTGATGTTGAGATTTTAACTCCATTCAGTCTTAAGCTAGAAGTTTTCATTGACTTGGAAATACTGGTTTTGTTTGGTTGGGACTTGGGAGTTTAGTTTAGTTTAATTTTGATAGTGGGTGGAGAGAGAAATAGGGTAATGATTGGAGAGAGATAGAGAGAGATGAGAAAGTAATAATTGGAAAAATAGGGTAATGATTGGAGAAAGAAGTAGGGTAATGATTGGAAAACAAAACTAAAACTAAAATGAAATGGCAACCGAACACTACCAGTCTATAACTTAGATTATGAATTTCTATCCAGTTTGATAACAGAAACTTCGGATCTGGATGGACTATCAGTAAGTGAAAATGAGGTTAAATGATCCTTACAATAGCTTGAATTGTTAACATGGTTGAGATACAGTCAATGATGTACTAGTTAGAGTTGGTGGATTAGGGAGTTGTTTGGTGTAGTATGATCTGAATGAGTTTTAATGCGTACTATTTTGAATAAGTTTGTCTAAACAGGGAGGGTTAGAAAGGGGATTCGGTAGTGGTGGCTTAAGAGAATTGTGCGAGTTCCAATTTGGAGAAGTTTTTTAGTTAAACCTTTTCCCCTATCAAATGGTTTTGACAGTTGTGATGCTAAGGATGATAAGGTTATCGAGGGGGGAATGTTTTCTGGTTGGGACTATGGGAGTTGAATTTAGCGGTTTTATTAGTTTCGTCTTGCTGCTGCTGCTTTATCTTGGTACTTTCGGTGCTCTCTCTCTCTCCTGCCAAGAACTGAGGGGACACAAAGAATGAGATGAAAGGGCATTGCTCGTTCGAAAATTACCATGGGTTTCTTTGCCTCCTAGCTTTGTTTGATCTTGCAATGTTGAGAAATAGTGGTTAATAGTATGGGCTCATATGTGGAAGAGGATTAACTTTGCTCCTCTGATTGGTTTGCTTGGTTACTTCTGCATGGTGTCAGTTGACTTTTACTGAATTTAGGTTAGGGCTTCAGGCTTCTAGTAGGTCAGCATTATAGCATATATAGTTGGAGAGTGATGCCTTAGCTCTTTGATTTGAATGCAACAGAAAAATGTCAAATTGTGATTTACCAGACTTGACGAATAATGCAATTTGCTAATGTTAGACCTCTTGGTCATCGCCTTAGTGGTTATGTTTGAGGGTCACCTGCCTCTTTCTAACTCTTGGAAAAATTATGTACTCCTGAAAATTGATTTGGCTTTAAGTTCTTGACACTTCATGGTTATAGTTTCTTATCTTTTCCCATTTACATAATAACATTCTCAGAATCTGTCGGGGTTGCCTGTTTTTCTTATACCTATTATGCAACTCAAGTAATCTCTCCAGTTCTGGAAGTCATTTTAAGAAGAATATCGATACTTGCATGAACCGTAAATCCTCTATCCGCAAAACCTTTATTTCATATGTTTATTCCACGAGTCTCATGGAATAGAAACTGATTGCAGGTAGCCTCAGATATCACAAAAGTGTTTCCAAAGGATACAGAATCTCCTCCTGGAGGTGTTGATGACATGACGAAGCTTTCGTATTTACATGAACCCGGAGTATTGCAAAATTTGGCTACCAGATATGAACTTAATGAAATCTATGTGAGACTTTAATTCTATGTCGCAAGTAGATTATGTGGGATAAAGCTCAAGAAACTGATATTCTGATTTGTCTTATGATCTTATCTTTCTCACAGACATACACAGGAAATATTTTGATTGCAATAAACCCATTTCAAAGATTACCTCATATATATGATACTCACATGATGGAACAATACAAAGGAGCCGCATTTGGAGAGCTTAGTCCTCATGTTTTTGCAGTTGCAGATGTTGCATACAGGTAAGTTTATGTCCTCTAGTAGATATCAGGATTGCGGGGGGTATTTTATGGATCAGTCTCATGTTTTGAAATAGGGCAATGATCAATGAAGGAAAGAGCAACTCCATTTTGGTTAGTGGAGAGAGTGGTGCTGGCAAGACCGAGACAACAAAAATGCTTATGAGATATCTCGCATATCTGGGCGGTCGATCTGGAGTTGAAGGGCGGACTGTTGAACAACAAGTTTTGGAAGTAAGATTGAAGCTGCCTTTTTTACTTGTGTTTCTAGATAATATCATATTTCTGGAAACGTGATATGTTATCTTCTCAAAAGATCTAATTGGGTTGGAATCGCCGCCTGAATTGATGTTGTTGGTGACAAAATTTGCAGTCCAATCCTGTTCTCGAAGCATTTGGCAATGCCAAAACAATTAGGAACAACAACTCAAGGTGGGTAATTGCCTTTAAGGTTTGCTAATTGAACTTCAAGGACTTCAATTAATGGCTCCATAATATCCTACTTTTCTGCTATCTTTTTATGTTTTTGTCTTGGGTAACGTTTGTCGTGTTTATGTAACTTCTTCGAAGAGATGAATATAATTCTGAATTAATGTTGTACACGGCAACATAATGCAGTCGTTTTGGGAAATTTGTCGAGATACAATTTGACAAAAGTGGGAGGATATCTGGGGCCGCAATACGAACTTACCTACTCGAAAGGTCTCGTGTTTGCCAGATTTCAGATCCAGAAAGGAACTACCACTGCTTTTATCTTCTTTGTGCAGGACCACCTGAGGTACTTATGTGTGTTTTGCAATTCGGTTATGCCTTTCTGGTTTCCAGTTTGTACAATCATTTTTAATACTTAAAATGTTCATGTGTGAAGGACAATATTTGATATTTACCTTCCAATTTCAGGTTCGCGAGAAGTACAAGTTGGGAGATCCTAAATCTTTTCATTACTTAAATCAATCCAAGTGTTATGAACTTGACGGAGTAGACGATGCTCATGAATATCTTGCAACTAGGAGGGCTATGGATATTGTTGGAATTAGTGAGGAAGAGCAGGTTTGTCTTCTCAGAAGTTTCTGGAAAAATATGTTTCTGTATTCATATTTCATGGTTGCATGCCAATCTCAACATCATCTAAAGAAACTAAATATATGGCAAAATAGAAGTTCGTGGAAATATACTTGTCCTTTGAGATATATAGTGAAAGTAAGAAACAAATTTTTTCAGGAGGCAATATTTAGGGTTGTGGCTGCAATCCTTCATCTTGGTAACATTGAATTCGCGAAAGGGAAGGAGATTGACTCTTCTGTCATTAAGGATGAGAAGTCTAAGATGCATCTTAATACGACGGCTGAGCTGCTCAGGTAAGTCTTTTCCTCCTTTGAACAGTTTGTGCCTTATATATGTAATATAATGCTGGAACCTTAAATAGCTGTTGGCTGAGGTGATATTATAGGTGTGATGCCAAGAGCTTGGAAGATGCGATGATTCAGCGTGTAATGGTGACACCCGAGGAAGTGATTACGAGAACGCTTGATCCTGATGGTGCTCTTGGTAGCAGGGACGCGTTAGCTAAAACCATATACTCTCGCTTATTTGACTGGTGAGGATCTTCAATACTGTATGCCTGCTGTGTTAAGTATGTGGACTGTGGAGAGATGCAAACATTCAATTAGGCATGTCTATTTTATTGAGGTTCTTATTTGTTATTCTCTATTTCATAGGATCGTGGAGAAAATAAACAATTCAATTGGGCAGGATCCAAACTCAAAATCGATTATTGGAGTTCTTGATATATATGGATTTGAAAGCTTTAAGCACAATAGGTGAGATGTTTGCAGAGATTTCATTCTCAAAAGGAATATCTAAACCCTGCAGTGATGCTGACAATTTTTTTGCATAATATAGCTTTGAGCAGTTCTGTATCAATTTTACTAATGAAAAGCTGCAACAACATTTCAACCAGGTTAGCTTTTTTGTTTGCATGGGTTTCTGTAACTACAGGGTCTGGGCTGGGTTAACTTAATTATGTTGGCTTAACTTAATTATGTTGATGTGTGGTTGCAGCATGTGTTTAAGATGGAACAGGAAGAATATACCAAAGAAGAAATAAATTGGAGCTACATCGAATTTGTTGATAACCAAGATGTGCTTGATCTGATTGAGAAGGTGTTGAACTGTTCTTTTATGCATTGCTGTCGGGTTTTCTGTTGACTTTATCTGAAAAGATTGTGCAACCAAAAAATTTCGTTGTCATACAACTTGTACTCACATGTTGAAGCTGATTAATCCGCTTAAGAGGTCTCTGTCATTCTTTTCTGTTGTAAAAACTGACTAATTTTACTTTTGCAGAAACCTGGAGGAATTATATCTCTTCTAGATGAAGCCTGGTATGCAGCTGACTTCTGACCATGTTTACTATGGAGTATCCAGAATTTATACCTCCAATATTTTTCTAGGCATATGATCTTTTCTTGCTGTTTTGGATGGAATGAATTGATAACCAGCACAATTCAATGGATGTTTTCCCGGCTTTTTCTCTTTTCCCCATGGGAGGGACTAATATTTGTCAATTGCTGGATGCAGTATGTTTCCTAAATCTACTCATGAGACATTTGCCCAGAAGTTGTACCAGACATTTGCAAAAAACAAGCGCTTCGCTAAGCCTAAGCTTTCTCGAACTAGTTTCACCATTGCTCACTATGCAGGAGATGTAAGTTCTGGTTAACCATTTCTAATTTGAGTCCAGTCTTTGAGTCTTGCATTGCCAATGCTTTTCTGAAGTATTTCCCTTGTTTCCCAGGTGATTTATCAGGCTGATCTGTTTCTTGACAAAAACAAAGATTATGTGGTGGCAGAACATCAGGATCTATTGACAGCCTCAAAGTGCCCCTTTGTGGTCGGTTTATTCCCTCCACTTCCAGAGGAATCGTCAAAGTCATCCAAATTTTCTTCCATTGGGTCACGCTTTAAGGTATTATAAACTTGCTTCTTCTGAGCTTTCCTCATCTAGATGTTCAGTTTCTCTGTTTAGAAGCCGACTTGATTTTCTGAATTTTAAACCCCCTACGTGAAATCTGCGACTGTGGATATTTCTCTGTACCATGTGGTGGTTGTGCTTGGGGAGATAACCTGAGTGCTTTCATTTTTTATGCTCAAGACTTCAGCAGTAGCAATTCCTAGCCAAATAATGTAGCATATTCTCTCCCTCTTCAAACTAGTAAGCCTACTGAATAACACTTTTCTAAGGAGGAAAATGTGCAGTCCTTGTGTGACAAAATAACGAAAAAGTTGGATCTGGTGGAGGAAGTGGAGATATTCCCATGACCCTGCAAATTTAACAACTTGGGCCTTTTTTAGTGCAGTTTGAAATTACTTGGCCACTTTCAACTGTGAGACGGATGCTTGTACACAGTCATAAACAAGTATTGGTTCGTTGCGTAGCAAAATATTTAAGGTCTACGGTTAAAGTTATTATAACCATTTTGACACCAAGACAAATTTTTATCAGCAGTTTTTGTCTTCTCTGCCAAGTAGCAGTCATTTTTAATTTATGAAACTGTTGTTGCAATCAATGTTTTGAAACCGGGTCCGGTGAACGAACCGGAGAAGGCACCGGGTGGACGGGTCACCGGTTCAACAGCTATCGAACCGTGACATCCTAATTACGTCATAAATATATATATTAATATGAAAAAAAATAAATATGAGTTATAAAATTACCAAAAAAAATCCTAAATTTTCACTGCCAGCTAGTGTTGTACAGAATTTAAAAATTAGATTTGGCAAAAAAAGACTAGAGTGTGCTCTGAAGTCTTTATCAAAGAGCAACTAGTCTACTTTACTCTTTGGATTGGAAAGGAAGCATATGATGAACCCACCGGCCACCACTCTCTCTCTCTCTCTCTCTCTCTCTCTCTCTCTCTCGTATTTCAACCATAGTTTCAAGCTCCCCAAATCAGCACCCACCACCACAGTCACACAACAACCGCCGCCGCCGCCGCTCTCCTCCTCCTCCCTCCCTCTCTCTCGCTCTACTCTCTCCTCCTCCCTCCCTCTTCCAATCTCCGCCCCTAAATCTTACCCTTCGGCCTTCACCCATGGCTGAATCATCATCACCGCCCCCAACCCCGGTGGCCCTGCTGGTCCCAAAACGAGATGGGGGCCAGTTCCGGCCCTTTCGGAAACAAATCGAGCTGCTTGGAGCAAAGTTGAAATAACCAGTCGGTTCGAGTGACCCATGAACGGTTCGTCTGGTTCTACGGTTGAACCTCTGGGTTGATCCGGTTTTTCATTTTTAGAGCGGTTTTGAAAATGGAACGGTTTTATGAGTTGACCGGACCGTTGCCTTGACCGGTTCCCAGTTCAACCAGCCGGGCCGGGCCGGGTTTCAAAACACTGGTTGTAATGTGCGACCCAAACGTCTATGATTCATGGGCTGTCATTTCTCCAAGGTTGAAAAGGTCAAATTGGCTGCTTCTGTATTTTCTTTCAAAAAAATCTTCTATTGTTTCTGTATTTACTGTTTCTGAGTTTCGAGAATCTGGCTCTCTAGTTCAAGAACAATTTCATGTGAGGAATATCTTGAGTTTTGGATGCATGATCAAGCGTTCAGGATGCAGATCTATATAATACTAAGTTACTAACAACCGTTATAGGTAATATTCTGATTGATAGTTTAATACATTGAACTTTGAAATTGCAGCTTCAACTTCAGTCTTTAATGGAAACCTTGAGTTCAACGGAACCTCATTACATCAGATGTGTGAAGCCAAACAATGTACTCAAGCCTGCTATTTTTGAGAACCTCAACATAATTCAACAATTACGTTGTGGAGTAAGTACATAGTGTCAAACCCCATACCTGATATTGTACTTTATTTATGTTGTCTACGTACAAGATTTCACTTATTAAAGAAAAATCAAAAGTAAAATTTATTTATGTTGTCTACCTACAAGATTTCACTTATTAAAGAAAAATCTATAGTAAAATTCAGCCTAGATCTTAAAGTTCCCCTTCTCTTTCTAGATAATTATTTTCTTGGCTATTTATTTGTGCTGTAGGGTGTTCTTGAGGCAATAAGGATCAGCTGTGCAGGATACCCAACAAGGCGAACGTTCTATGAGTTTCTACTCCGTTTTGGTGTTCTTGCTCCAGAAGTTTTTGATGGAAAGTGCGTTTCACTTAGATTTTCCATATTTTTCTGATATCTTGTGTTTAATTAAGAATCAGGATAGATTTGCTTTCCAAAAGCTGTGGCTTGATCGTGTATGTAATTTGCCATGATTGTTTGTGTTGTATTTGCTTTCTGATGCCTTCCTCTCTTTCTTATTCCCCTCCCTTCATTTCCCTCTTTTTGATAGACCGTGATTACTTTTTTTGTAGCCATGATGACAAGGTTGCATGCCAGATGATTTTGGATAAAATGGGATTGAAAGGTTATCAGGTAATCATTATAGTTTGTCAAATTTATTGTCCTGGTCATGCTATTTTCTCTTCTGATGTCCCCCCTCCCAAGTGACTTCCAACTTCTGTTACCTGTAAGTAGTTATAAGGTATTAGACTCATGTTTTGAAAATCTTATTTGCTAGTTTGGATTTTTTTATTATGTTTCTTTTATTTCATGGTCTTGTAATCATACTTTTTGCCCTCTCATTTTATTAACGGTCTTTTGAAAATCACTTCTGTCGGATGGAATTTTATAAATGGAGTCTGAAAACTTCAATATCCATGTGTCATTTTATGAGATTGGTTTGGCAGCTAGGCAAGACAAAGGTCTTCCTGCGGGCTGGTCAAATGGCTGAGCTGGACACAAGAAGGGCAGAAGTTCTTGGGAACGCGGCTAAAAGAATTCAAAGGCAAGTTCGTACTTACATTGCTCGCAAGGAGTTCATTTCATTACGCAAAGCTGCTATTCAGGTGCAATCAAGTTGGCGAGGTAACTTTATGATTTCCTTTTGACGTTATGCCTCTTAATTTTGTCTTTAGCTTTTCATTGAATGTGGAGTATTTAATTTGAGAGTACATGAAACATTGTTGTCCAAAAGTGCTCGAGTAAAATTGTTCAGTTAGTTCCATAAGTTTTGGAGAAGGTGACGCAGGAACTCCTTGTCAGATGAGTAGGGTACCGAGTAGTGTTGAAAGTGTAAATGAATGAAGGTGTAAATAAATGAAGACTCAAAAATCCTCCTAGACTGAGCTGGTGCATCTCTTAGCCGTGTTTACTGAGACGCAAATCAGAGCACCGACCATTTGGCCAGACTAGGTGCTGAACAGGTGGAGGAACTTGTTGTCACAACAGAAATCCCTTTATCCACAACACCTTTCATGCGTGAAGATGGAATGGGGGTTGGCCATCTCAGAATTTAGTTTGCTTAGGTGGTTGTTTGTTTGTTTTAGAACTATGTATTTGTCTATTTTGACTTTGTTGGTGTGCTGAACTTGGTTTGATATGCCAAAGTACCTTTAAAAAAAAAAAACATGCTTGGTGTGTCTATATTTATTAGTGGCCAAGGATCTAGAACTAAAATAAAGTTGAAATCAGTTTATGTAAGTTAGGCGACTCAGGTATGTCTTTTTGTCCCTTTTCTTTTGGGAGTTGGGGGGCCAGATAAAATTCTAGGTCTCTGGTGCAACTTAGAAGAGATTTAGGTACTAAGTTAGCTGGCACATTCAGTGGGTTAAGTTTGTGTAGTTGGATTACAAATTGATCTGGTAATACTGCTAACAAGAGGATGTCTTAGAAGCAATCGATGTTTGACAGAAAAAAGTACATGATCTTTACTTTTTTTTTAATCAGCAATGCTGGCTTGCAAGCTATATGAGCAGTTGCGGCGGGAAGCAGCTGCTCTGAAGATCCAGAAGCATTTCCGACGTCATATTGTCAGGAAATCCTACGTAACTGTACGATCATCTGCAATTACATTACAGACAGGGTTAAGGGCTATGACTGCTCACAATGAATTCAGATTCAGGAAGCAATCTAAGGCTGCAATCATTATCCAGGTCATATTGCCATATAGTGCTAACTAGTCCCTGTTATAATATGGTTTTCAGTAACTTTATGTTGAGTACATGACCTTGTTTCTGGCTCGCAGGCTCATTTGCGTCGTCACATAGCATATTCCTATCATAAGAGCCTTCTTAAAGCTGCTATTGTTTCCCAATGTGGTTGGAGACGAAGAGTTGCTCGGAGAGAGCTAAGGAAGCTCAAAATGGTTTGATCTCAATCCTTAATGCCCTTTTTCTCCTTGTGGAAATGCGTCGCGTGGGTGCGCATGGGAACAACTTTTTACTCATGAACTGTTTCTGCAAATTAATCTAGGCCGCAAGAGAAACAGGGGCCCTTCAAGAAGCAAAAAACAAGCTAGAAAAGCGTGTGGAAGAACTTACATGGCGGTTGCAGCTTGAGAAGCGGCTAAGGGTGATGTGCATATTGTTTTATATGATGCTTTGCTAATTTATTCAGTTTTGTGGGTGGGATGGGAGTAACCATATTGGACTTACGTCCTATCCTTATTTTCTAAAATACAGACTGATTTGGAAGAGTCAAAGGCCCAAGAAATTGCGAAGTTACACGATACTTTGCATGCAATGCAAATACAAGTAGAAGAGGCAAATGCCAGAGTTATCAAAGAACAAGAAGCGGCACGCAAAGCTATCGAAGAAGCGCCTCCTGTAGTAAAGGAGACCCCAGTCATAGTTCAAGACACAGCAAAGATTGATTCGTTAACAGCTGAAGTAGAAAGTTTGAAAGTACGACCTCTGACTTGATTATTATTGATTCATTTAACAGCAATGACCAAAGAATGAACTAACTGTGTCCTTGGGTTTCATAACAAAATCGGGGACATGTAACAGTAACTGTTCTGGTGTAACGGTATCGGGAGCATCGAATGAAATGTAACGTCATTTGGTTATAGCAGTCATGAATTCAAAATGATTTTTTTTTTTGAAGTGACTAAATCACCTGAAATAGTCCAGTATCGGCTGTCACAGCCATAAACCAGTCCATGAATCGAAAATGGACTGATACATAACCGGAACCGGCACCGGCCGATACTCGCGGTTTTCCATCTCACCGGTATATTGGGCCTACCGGTTTTGGAAGGCTCAAAAACTGTTATGTCACAACGGATACTTAAAACCGTGATGATTGAAATATGGTGGACAATAATGGTGTAATATTTCCAGGGTATGTTGTATCAAAGCAGTGTATATAACTAAAACATTGCATCTGGTGGTAGAAGCTTTAGACCCATAGGTATTGGGATGAAGGCATCCTGGGTTGAAGAGAGTAGATATAAGCAATAGATGCTGAATTCATCTTTGAAGTTATTTGCTACTTTACTGAAGGGGCGATAAAGGAATTCTTCTAACTGTGGTGTTGCCTTGTTTTCAATTCTTTATCAAGTTGTTTGTTTTATGTCACAAAATTGTGTCATTGAGTAGATCCATTAATGGTTTCATTGACTGGTAGAGTTTCTCTTTCCTCACTATGTTCTTTACGATGAGTAACTGTCACTTCAGCTTGGTTTATGGCATGACTTTGACTGTTCATTGGCTCAATGTCAGTTATTCAGTTTGTCCATGAACCTACTTACTTTCTATCTAATTGAAGTCACTCCACGAGAGTGATTATCAGTCAAGAGTTCTTGGAATTCTTTTGTGGCGATGTTGAAAATCATTTTTAATGAAAGATCCATAGGTTGGACTTGTGAAGATAACTGACTTGGAGGAATGTTTCATATACAGGCTTCGCTCCTGTCAGAAAGACAGGCAGCTGAAGAAGCCAGGAAGGCTCATACAGATGCTGAGGTCAGAAATGCAGAGCTGGTCAATAAACTTGAAGATTCAGAGCGTAAAGTGGACCAACTTCAAGATTCTGTACAGAGGTTTGCTCAAACTTTTAGAATTATATGGTATTTACCTATGTAAAAGAAAGGTATCAAGAAACAATCAGTCAACATCTATGGTGTCTGGCTTGGCCACCTGAATGCGTCTCTGTCACCATGATTACTTTAGTTTCCTATTCTTTATGCCAGTGGCATTTTAGTTTGCCAGAACATATTTTGTCAAGAAAGCTCCTACTGGTGAGATATCAGTTACATATGTCTAGGCATCTAGCACACAGGCATAGGTGATATTTATGAAGCTTCTCGACTTTTTTTGGTTCAGGCTTGAGGAGAAACTTTCCAATACAGAGTCAGAGAATCAAGTCCTTCGTCAGCAAGCATTGACCATGTCACCCACTGGGAAACAATTGTCTACGCGGCCAAAGACAACTATTATTCAGGTATTAATGGATAGGATCATCACTGAATTACTTATTTGTTCATGTTCAGCTTTCTTATTGCCACGTGTTTCTAAACATAATACAGAGAACTCCAGAGAATGGAAATGTTCTACATGGGGAACCAAAGACTCCAAAGGTAAGAAGACATTATTACTTTCACTACATGGAGATTCAGGCAAAGTTTTAGAGTCGCGGAGGTCGGCTAGAAAATAGTGTTGCTTACAGTCTGCTATTTGTATTAGGACATGATTATTGGTGCATCAAATCCACGGGAGCCTGAATCTGAAGAAAAGCCACAAAAATCTCTTAATGAAAAGCAACAAGTACGTGGTCTATTCCATGCATGGGCAAATTGGATCCTTCATGCATGACTAATCTTTGTGCCGCTTTTCGTTTGATCTTGACTCTGAAATGTTCACATGTGGTTTCTAATTTGCGTTTTGTGTCCTGCTGTACTGGTGCAGGAGAACCAGGACCTTCTAATAAAGTGTATTACGCAAGACTTGGGATTTTCAGGGGGCAAGCCAATTGCTGCTTGTGTCATATACAAATGCCTCCTTCACTGGAGGTCATTTGAGGTTGAAAGAACTAGTGTATTTGACCGTATAATTCAAACAATTGCTTCAGCCATTGAGGTAAACTCTCGATATGTCTATATGGGCATCTTGGTCATTCTTAATTACAATTATAGTGGTCACTTGTGTTTTTTTTTTTTCAACGGATATCATCACTTGTGTTGTGCACCACTTTCTGGTCCTGTTGGTACGACTGATTAAATTTGTCATGAAGTATTCCTTCCCTTAAGGTATGAGTTTAATGAAGCTAATAATTTTTTATGCAAGGTGCAAGAAAATAATGACGTGTTAGCATACTGGTTATCGAATACATCAACTTTGTTGTTGCTACTCCAACACACACTCAAAGCAAGTGGGGCTGCTAGCTTGACTCCGCAGCGGCGAAGATCAACTTCAGCTTCTCTTTTCGGGAGGATGTCTCAAGTAAAAAGAATTATCCATTGTTGTCTTCATTTACTCAGTTGTTGTCTGATATTTTTTATTTTTCATAAATTATTTAAAAATTTCAGGGACTAAGAGGATCTCCCCAGGGTGCTGGGCTCTCTTTTCTTAATGGTAGAGTCCTTGGTAGACTGGATGACTTAAGGCAAGTTGAGGCCAAGTATCCAGCTTTGTTGTTTAAGCAGCAGCTTACTGCCTTCCTGGAGAAAATATATGGAATGATTAGAGATAATCTAAAGAAAGAGATTTCTCCGTTGCTCGGGTTATGTATCCAGGTACCTCACGTGGTTTGAAGCGTTCATGCTGTGATTGGTTTCATTTTGCCCAAAAAAAAATGAAAGGAAGAGGCTAGCTTTGACTGTTCTTATGCTAGAACTCGTGTGCATGTTTCAAACACAATAGGAAAACTTTGTTCACCTCCACAAGCATGGATAACTAGTTTCCCCAGTTATTTTCCTCTTGAAGCAAGCACCCTACATTTCCTTCTGGATCTGAAGCTTTGTTTTCATTCAACACAGGCACCTAGGACGTCTAGAGCGAGTTTACTGAAGGGTCGTTCCCAATCTAATGCTGTTGCTCAACAAGCTCTGGCTGCTCATTGGCAAAGCATCGTGAAAAGCCTAAATAACTACTTGAAGATGATGAAAGCAAACTATGTGAGTACTGACAGTCTACATATTAAGTGCAAGAACAGGGAAAATGTTGTATGGACTATTAGCAGTCTCTTACATTTTCTGTCTCTACAGGTTCCCCCTTTCTTAGTACGCAAAGTATTCACGCAGATATTCTCGTTCATGAATGTGCAGTTATTCAACAGGTAAATGCACCAAAGCCTTCAATTCTTTTTGTTCTTCCAAATATAGTCCATCGTATCATTTGCCACAGATACTTTATATCATTTTCGGCAACCAGGAGTTGACCTTGACCTTTTTCATTTTTGCAGTCTTCTTTTGCGACGTGAGTGTTGCTCATTCAGTAATGGGGAGTACGTAAAAGCGGGTTTAGCTGAATTGGAACAGTGGTGTTGCAGCGCAACTGAGGAGGTAAGTACTATTTCACAGTGTCACCGTTTTAATAGCTGCAGTAATCTTGATGCCTTCACCCCATATCTTCTGTGTTCAGTATGCAGGCTCAGCTTGGGATGAACTGAAGCACATTAGACAGGCAGTTGGATTCCTGGTAAGATATGGTTTCTTGGCCTTCAATACTAAAGTGATGATGTCACACACTGCAATCACTTTTATAACTGATGTATCTTTTGTTTTCATTTCCGTACAATTCAGGTTATACATCAAAAGCCAAAAAAGACGTTGAATGAAATAACGAATGAACTTTGCCCTGTGAGTGAAACCTATCTTTTTTAAGTGTTCGCTTTCATTGTTTCTAATGGTGTAGCTTTCTTCTTCTTCTTTTTTTTTTTTTTGTCTTCATTTGCAATTCCATATCATTTTATCTGATGTTTCTTCAGGTGCTCAGTATACAACAACTATACAGGATAAGTACAATGTATTGGGATGACAAATATGGCACGCACAGTGTGTCTACAGATGTAAGTCAAGTTTGGTTGACCCTGACAAATCCACTCCCTTGTCCTCAGTTATTGTAACCAACTTGTTAATTCTTACCCGTGTGATTGGTGATCTTCAACTCATTTGCTTGCTTGTGATATACTACTACTCCATAGAAAATTCAATTTAGAATCGTCATTGATACAGGTTATTTCTAGTATGAGAGTTATGATGACAGAGGACTCAAACAATGCTGTAAGCAGTTCGTTTCTGTTGGATGATGATTCAAGGTTAGTGTTTTGATTTTATGATTTCTTTGTATCAATAACCCACACAATTTTTTCGAGTTATGTTTTTCTCAAGTAAAAATTTCCGTACAGTATTCCTTTCTCTGTGGATGACATCTCCAAGTCAATGGAACAAGTAGAGGTAGCGGACATCGAACCTCCACCATTGATTCGCGACAACTCGGGGTTTGCGTTTTTACATCAACGCACAGACTGAGACATCACGGTGCATTCTTGTACCCCTTTGTGCTATCAAACTCTGCTCACCAATCCATGTCCCTAAAACCGTGAATACAAATCCTATAGCTTGTCACAGCATCCATGTGTATCTACATCTTCATTTTTTTGTTTACCCAAACGGATCTTTATTTTGGTCTGGTCCGTTCATTTTTAACCTTGTGATCAATCCACTCAAGGAGTATTCTTTTGGATTTTTTTGAAGGGTGATCAAATGCATGTTTAGGAACATGCATTGGTCTCAGAGAACTTTGTCACATCGACAAGGAGCTTCTTTCACATTGTTTTTCTGGGTTTTCGTGTCATGTAGTGCTTTAGGAAGCACTACATGATTATTGTAGGTCATTAGTTGTGGTAGTGTGGAAGCAAAATGTATATGAGGGTGATGTGATTTTGTTTACAGAGAGAGGTTATTGATCTCTCTATGCATCTCTGCATTGTAAATTATTTATTTATTTTTATGTTATGATGTATCCTGTATTGTATCGAATGTTTGGTTCTTGAATCTTGAACTATCATATTATGCAAATACAAGAGAGGTGAGCAACAAAGATGAAAGGGACGTCGGAGATACAGGTTGACTCCTCCCAAGTGCTCTTATCGACGGAGTCGTTTGGTACCTTGGAGAAATATGAATGAGCAAACTTAACTTTGAGCCCCTTTGAAAACTGAAGGAAAACAGAAACAATGAGAAGAATAAGGTGACAGTACTTAAGAGAAGTTGGATGCTATTCTGGGATACCAATTGTAATCATTATTTTTCACACACTTTCATCAGCATAAACAGAGCAATGCGTACCTCATTGTGGGCATTCTGAAGATTGGGAAAAACCAATTGAGATGATCTTTGCTAGAAATGGATGTAGAAAATAAAGTACTCGCGGAAGGAGTAATGGCCCATTAATTCAGTGAGCGGTGTCACCCGATTATTCACTTCAGTGGTCTCCAAATACTATTATTCACAGCCACACATTTATGTGGGGTTCACATACTCGGTTCTAATTTTTTTTTTTATTGTTACGAGATCCATACGAAATGTGATTGCAGATGAGGTTGGCACATTACATGGCTATGTCCTAGGACTATCCATTTATTTTCCACATTTATGTAGGGTTCACATACTTAGTTCTATTTTTTTTTTATTGTTACGAGATCCATACGAAATGTGATTGCAGATGAGGTTGGCACATTACGTGGCTATGTCCTAGGACTATCCATTTATTTTCCCTGTGAAGGTGGCTTGGATCACTGCTTCATTTCGAATATGCATTGTTTTAATTTATTGTCATGCCATATTCACTACGAATATTTCTTTTTATACGCATTGTCGACACATAAAAACTTAACACAATGCATAATTATCCAATATACACTGTCAAAATAATTTTACAGTATATGTCATATGTGGTTCAATGAAATCCATGCAAATTCATCCAGCAAACAAAATATCATGTTTAAAAAACATCAGCACAACATTGAAATGCCCAAAAAAAACTATTACACTTTAAACCTATGGACGCATCTTTTCTATTCGTAGGTAAAAATAAACAAAAAACACAACAGCCATAGTATTTTATGGTTATCGTACAAAGAACAAGGTATTTAACATTAAAAATAAACATGCACCATTGTCATACTTAACAAATTATCCGAGATTACGATGCGAATGCAGTATGGTGTTTATCCTCCAAAGGCTTAAAAGAGCATGAGTGTGAAAAGCTGAATGGGATGTAAAAATGACTGCCTTCTTTTTTTACCTTTTATAGACTCCACCATGCTGAGATCTTCCTGTACTTTCCGTCACCTGTTTTGGGTTGTCTCTAATACATGCTAGTTCAGTAGTTCTAGGGGGGTGTTGGGTGACCTTACACTTGTTCTGGGTAATTTAAAAGTTAAAAGGTGATTTGCACAATTATTATGTACGATTAATCAAAACAAGAGCATCTAAAGAATGTGGGTAGGTTGTGAAGCACGTGCTCCCATGGCTTTGTTGCACGCAGTGGCCCCATACACCATGAAGCGGTTAAATTCAGAGTATGCAGCTGCCAGGAATTGAACATTAGTGCCCAGCCTTGGTATGTTTCAACCTCAATTGAGCGGCTCCATCCTTGACCAACTGCATTACACCCCTGGCGGCTCCCTGTACCCACAGTATAAAAGCAAATCAAAGTGAAGTAGAAAAAGCAAAATTATTACTCCGTGGTTTCAACAAGAAAAAATTTCAGGATTCAAAAGTCATTTAAAGATTATTCTATGGTATTTTTAGCGGCAAAAATTAATTATTATGCCCTCATAGTCATTTTTTCCTCATTTGATTTGCTGATTTTGAGAGAGTTCAATTTTATTGACCTACAATTAATGAATACTACACAACTTTTCACGAGCCCTCCATTTAACAAGATATTCGAGGCCTAAGGCAAAATCCTTGTTCGCCTTGGCTTAGGACTGATACTGGACTTAGTCAGATTTAATCAGGACGCCCGCGGTGGAATGATCCGATGACCCAATATTTAGTCACACCATCACCATCGTGTCTCATGCTTCTTCAATTGCATCAATGAGCATGAGACATTAGGACAGGATCCCCCGGCTTAATTTTTTTTCCTTCTGTTGGTCCAAATAGCAACCCAAGAGGGGGGGTGAATTGGGTATCTCAAATATAACGCGGAATTTTAAAAATACTAATTGCAATCTATTCAATTACAGTTCCAATTTCAATGATCGATATTCTATACTACGCATGCGATATAGATATGCAAAACTGAAAGTAAAGAGAGTAGGGAAGAGAGAATCGAACACAAGGATTTATAGTGGTTCGGTCCGCAACTTCACGGCCTAGTCCACTCCCCAAGTGTCCAACTTGGGATTTGCTGCACTATCTCCAATAGTTACAATCCTTCTAGCTTCGAGGGTGCTAGACAACCTTTACAACGAGCAATCTATCCCTAATCGCTCCAACTATTTTTGACTCCGGTGTTAGTCACACCTAACCCAACTAGTTTTGACTCCGGTGCTAGTAACACCTAACTTCAAGTGATTTTCTCTCCAAAACCACTCACAAAAAGATAATCTCACTCAAGAGGATGAATAAGGGTATACAATCCCTTTTACTATAAAGATCAAAATAAAAACTCTCACACACACAAGTGTATAGATATCAAGATGATGAGTTGAGTTGATTGACTGATTTGCAAGTGATAGCTCACGAGTAATTTCTTCTTTACAATAAGCTCTTTTCTTCAATCTCTCTGTGTATTTTCGTGCATGCCTCTTCTCTTCATTATATGCTCGAAAATATAACCGTTGGAGAATAATCTTGTAGCACAAATCTTGCCTTTCCAACTCTTTCCATTTTCTTCTTCTTTACAATAACCGTTGAGAATGCAATTTTGTCTTCTTCTTACCCATCTTCAACATTCTATGGTGAAGCTCCACTTGCTGTTTAAAGGATTGGCTCCAATCTTCTAGTCAACAAAAATGTAGCCTTGTTTCCATTTCTTTTCTGCAGTACTAGCCGTTTAGAACCCATATAGGTAGCCAAATTCTACTTGACTTGTTCCCATCATTTAGCCGTTAGAGATAATTAAGCTCCCAAGTAATCTTCAATCTTCCTCCTTGATTAGCATTTGCTTTCCATAAAATCCCTTGTAGTCAATTAAAAATTAGGAGAAGATTTGTCCTTAATCTTCCTCCTTTCAATTTATCTTGACCATTGAAGATAGTGATTTGGTGTAACAATCTTCCCATGTGTACTTCATCCAAATCTTACAAAAAACACATTATTTCAAATGGGTAACAAATATCACAATATTAATTATATTTCATTCCAATAAATTATGTTTTGTTATCATCAAAATCAATAAGGTATTCAATAGAAACCTTTGGGCTAACACCTTCCATTGAACATGTACAACAAAGCCAATGATATAGAACAGTAACTCAATGTGGTTCACCAACTACTTGGAGCAAGAGCATCAGTAAACGCGATTTTCACGTATTATTTATCATTACAATCTACAAAAATCCTAAACAAGAAAGTTCTAACTTCAACTTTCAGTTTATAAAACAAGCCAAAAATGAAAAATAAAACCTAGGCAACGTGATCACCTCATTGACTTATGAACAAAAACCATCACCCGAAAGCTAAACAAAATCGGCTAAGAAGCTTCCTTCCCACGGCAGACATCCAAATTCTACAGAAGTACAAACTATTTCTATGTATATAAGTACCGTTGGGAATTTAGTTTCTCAGCAAATTGACTGCATTCCATGCATTTTCCAGCGCAACCGAAGGCCGATCCTCCTGGGTTTTTGCAGAAGAATTGGCGGCCTCCATTGCATTTTCCAGTGCAACCGAGGGCTTATCTTCCAGGATTGTTGCTGACTGTGTCTCCCTTTTCTTCTTCTCCTTAAGAACCACCTGCTTTGGCATCACTTCAAGCAAAAAATGTCCTCCATTCCATATGGTTGCAGAGGCCTTGAATATTTGGAACATAACGTGTAATCTATATGACAAAAATATGGGGACTGTAAAAGCCATGGTTGCCAGTGTGAATAATGCTTGCAGGGTAATGTACATGACCAGGCGATTATTGTCCCCAAGCAATCCGCTTAATCGCCACCATATGTTGTTAGCTCTCTGTGCTTTTTTTGAGAGTTCCCTATTGCACCAACAAAGTGTTATTAACAATGCAACCATGGTCCGAAACAAAGTAGAGAAAAACGAAGCAAACACAAGGGAGCTTTTGATAGGCGGGAGAGTGAAGAAAAGAGGATAACAATAATTTTTGCGTTGTTTCTCAAAGAAGTTGCAGAAAGTGCTTTTGAAAAGTTGAGATCTTCATGCAACTCAAATTTGCATGCAAGCTTCGTTTTTTGTTCAGTACAAAACCACAAGTGAAATTTTTTTACCATCTTACAACTATGATGGCATCCAAACTATTTTGTTTTTTTTTTTCCAAATCTATGTTGCAAAATCTTCATCATAATGGGACGGATGGGAGAAAATTGTACTGCATCTCTTCTTATCTGTTTTCTTTCACCTCACTTTCTACCAAGACTTCAACTGACACTTTTGGTTTCTTTCTTCCAAATCAAACGAACCCAAGAAGTTGCAAAAATAAACGGATGGCAGAAAATTTACTAACCTGTAAGAAGTCATGATTTCGGGATCTTTTAACAGCCTCTGCCGTCGCAATACATTCACGATGATTAAATAGAGAGCTTGCCAAAGGCAATAAGCAGCCAAGGGTACCAGAAAGAGCCACGTCCAAAGGTAAGATTTGCTTTCAACATAAGCCCATGAAGCTCTCTGAGCAGTTCCGTCAGGATGCATGGACTCAAAGTAGGTGGGATCCCACCAGCGAATTGTGAAGAAAACTGTCCCTGAAAACAGAGGAATCCTTCTGTTTGGTGTAGGTGTAGGTGTCCTTCTACAAACTCGGTAATAAGGGGTAGTCAAAAATTAATGCTTCGGTCTTGGAGGTAGGTATAGAGGTACCTCCGTAGAGCCAGTTTCACACAAAGAGAGTGTAATATACAGGCAAAAGTTTCAAATTATGTTAAACAAAGAGGTAGATTCTTCTCGCTAAAAGATTTCACTGAATGAACCTCAGTATGAGTAAAATATTAGACCAAGGGCCATGAATTTAGCAGTAGTATTATTCATTATTCCTTCAGGAAAGCTTATTCCAGCTGTAGATTTAGTCTTCCATTCCAAATACTACTACGTAGCAAATATTGAATGTTATGAGCAGCCAATTAGCAGGCACAAACGGTGGGTCAACTCACCAGGTAAAAGATGGATGAGGACGCTAACGATCTTGTCAACAGAACTAAAAACTAAGCTACAACGCCAAACAATCAGCGCCCATGCCAATGGACCCTTCAAGTAAAGCAAGTTAGCTTTCTGGCCATGAAGATGGTGCAGAGGCAAATTTCAAATTGATGTAATTACCTCGGCAAATGAAAAGCAAATCATGAAAAGCTTTTCATGTTTTGGGAATAACAGAAGCATGACCAAGAAGAAAGTATTGGCATAGTAGCAAAAGTCCTGCAAAGTGCAAAAAAACACAGATTGATTATTCCAGTTTGGCCATTTCTCATCTAAATGAATCGAGAATCCTTGGTGTTGGAGGAATATTTTGAAAGAGCAAGTGTGAACAATAAAATTGTAGGTAATACCAAGCATGGAATTCGAATTGGAAGCAGCTCATCGAAATCATGCTGGAAACGCCTTTCAAAGGCTCTAATGTTTCTTTTAATTTCCTTTATGCAAAAAAACATTGTATATAAACCTTAGAAGAGCGAATAGGTATTTTGTAGTTTCGTGTCATCGAATGTAATTCTTCCATATTCTATCATCCCACGAATCCAATTTCGCCTTTAAGGGAAGACACAACTAATCACGTACACGCTTTTAGAAAGGAAAAATGATTTTCAAAAAATTCCATGCCCAGTGAGCTTTACCCATAATGTCTGAAGGTGAATCCTACCAAAAACTAGAAATTGAATGCTGCTATCGAAACTACTACAATACAACCAAACATTGGGAATTTCTACCGTAAACTGGACTCCAAAGATTGCAGACAGTACTACACTACCAATACGTAAATGCAACCTGTACATTAAACACTAATGCAAATGTGTTAGAGCTTACCAGAAGATAGTAATGCCATTTCATGAACCGGTAATAGATCCATCGAAGAGGAACAAAGGTGACATAGAACAAACAGTATACATATGGAACATCTTGTGGTCCTGAGACACAAAAATTCCGCAAAGTGAATCAAAATCAACAAGAATTAACAATAACTAATGGGTTCTTAAGTACAATTGGCACTATCCATCAGGGTCTTTTTTACTCACTTGAACCCAATAGAAAGCAAAATGCCCCAAACCCAAGAACACTACATAAATGAGTCACCTATATATTAACACCAACAAAACCAAAATGAAAATCAAACAAGATGAATTAATTTTCAATTTAAAGCAATAGATAAACAACCCATCAAAATTTAATAATTGAAATGAATAATGTAATGCATGTGTACCTTGCTGATGAATCTTTCATGCTCTTCTGCCTGTTTAGCGAGCTTAAAGGCTTGTTTGGACAAGATCTCCTTGGATTTAACGGCTTGTTTGGATAAAATCTCTTTGGTTTGGGCCACTTTCTGCAAAACCAAACCGAACCGAACCCATATCAAGAAATCTATCAATCTTCAAATTCAACCCATTAAGAAAGCCAACACAACAGATTCATCAGACCTTTGACCGATCTTTAAGCCTCTGTTTAATCTCGATCGGATCCCCATCCACGCGGTTCATAATCTCTGCTTTGATTTGCTCAGCGCGCGCGCGCACACACACCCTCACTCACTCTCTCTCCTCTCTCCCTCCTTGTGCTCTAGAGAGAGAAAGTAGGTAGTTATAGAGAGAGGGGAGGGAATTGAGGTGGAACCTCACTTCGAATATGCGGTTTTTTCATGCATTGATTCTCTTAGGAGAAATGCTACGTGCAAACAAAATAAGCAAAGAAAAGAACATTAAAGTGTACATAAACGGTTCAGATGCGCTGCACAGTGAATCTAGACCATGCATGTACCCGTTAAGGGTCTTCTATTATTGTCAAACGTAAATTTACGATGCCCTTTGATTATTGTCTAACGTAAACACAAGTGGCAACGATTTTTTTTGGCGCTATATAAAAGACGTGAACGAAAGCGAAGGAAAATGTGTTTCGGCCGACACATATCTGAGAACTATTCGGAGAGTGGTCGGATGGGGTGGAAACCATAGGGTTCTGTCTTCCATTGTGGGCCTCAAAGTGCGTTCATTATGGTAATCTGAACCGTTTATCTTGTAGAGTTCACAAAATAGTATATTTACGCAAAAAATTATTTTTATTGGACTTTTATAGGTGTATTAAAAATTAAATTTTGATTTATAAAATGGACGGTCATGCATATTTTAACTTAAAAACTATTAACAAAATCTAGGCCGTCCGTTTTATAAACCAAAATCCAATTCTTGATATACCTATAAATGTCGGATAAAGCTGATTTTTTGCGTGAATACACTATTTTGGGAGCTCTACAAAATGAATAGTTTAGATAACCTCACTGAACGGCAGGGCCCACAAATGGCGGTGGTGGAAACCATGGATCAGGACGTAACTCACTCAATGATCTAAAGTATGAATAAAAGATGGCTGAGTATCTGCTGCAGATTGGGTTGAGGTGTGCGTAAGTTGGCTCAAATATCTGAATTATGAAAAGGGAAAAAAAAGTTACATCTGAATTATGTAAAAAAAAGTAGTGGATTTGGAACGGAGGCATGGTTTAGGGTTGGTCAATTGAATACCCAATATAAAATACGTATTATGCTCTCATAAGATCTTAAGGTGTTGGGCGGTTCGGTGGTTGCGGGCCGGTGTTGGAGGGTGGTGGTGATCTGGGTTGTTGGAGTGGCTGTGGGGGTGGGTGGTCGGTGGAGGGGTGGTCTAACGTCTTTTTGCAGGTTTATTAAAAAATGATCGGTGAAGATACGGTTTTGATCGGCGTTGGTTTCGGTCCGGTGGTTGTGAGTTGGATGTGGCCCTCATGGACGGGTTGCTTAGGTCATCTTTGTGTGCCGAAGTCCGGCCGACGGTCATTTCGAGTTCTCATTCGGACGAGGGGTTGGTTTCTCACTGTTTCTGGGTTGCTGCTTTCTTTGGTGGAGATCGAGATGCTGCTGGGGTTTGTTGGGGCTCTGCTGGGATCGACGGTGGTTTTGTTACCCTCAGCCTTGTTTGCTTTAACAAAAAATAAAATGACAAAAAAATCATTCCCCTTTTCTTAATGTAGTCATCATTTGATTAGGGGAGTGCATGATTTGGTGATATGTGTGCACTGTTAAATGGGTTTATTATGCACATAGTTAGGATAGTTGGCATATATGCGATGTCCATTTTTAGTTTTCGTTTTAATTTTGTTTGAAGAATTATGCCATTAGGACTAATTTTTGTGGTATTTTGTACTCTTTGACATAACAATCAGTGATCGATTATTAAAGTATTAATGGTTACGAATTGAGAGATATATATATATATATATATATATATATATATATATATATACACACACACACTCTATAAGCATCCAAAAAAAAGTCCGATATAAGCTTGTGGTAGACTCGAGGAATGATCAATTACACGTGGTTATGATCCAGTGCTCCTGGAGAACTTTCACACAATATTCCAAAGGCATTTTTCATCACATTTTGATGTGAACTCGGAGGAGCAGCGCATGATGGTGGTGGTGATCCAAGAGCAGGTAATAATTATCCACCAATTAGAGCCAGCCAGCCACGAGTGAAATGGCAAATCCAAGGTGATTGGACCAGTTTGGCTTGGTTGGATAAAGGGACCCACAAGACAAAGAATTGGGAATTGCATGTTTTTTAACCTATGAAATGATATGTGTGAATTAAACCAAACACTCTGAATAAGTATAGGAGAAAATAGATGAAAGAGAATTGGAGATGTTTAGAAAGCGATGAAAAGAGAATATATATTCTTAAGAAATCTTGTCTGAAAATGGTAAAAATATCCTAAATATCTCCAATCTGGTCCCTCCATTATCTCATATACTTATCATATGTCATGTTTAATCTTTTTCCAGTCGTTGGCCTTTCTTTCAATCGCTCATTTGGTCCGTGGATTTTTCAAAATATTCAGAATTTTATTATCAATATACACCAACATGAGTTTTCTTCTTTAATTTGGTAGGATAATAGCAACCCGCAAGTCGTCATCGTCATAATCATCATCGTGTTCTCTCTCTCTCTCTCTCTCTCTCTCTCTATAATAGCAACCCGCAAGTCGTCATTGTCATAATCATCATCGTGTTCTCTCTCTCTCTCTCTCTCTATAATAGCAACCCGCAAGTCATCATCGTCATAATCATCATCGTTATCTCTCTCTCTCTCTCTCTCTCTCTCTCTCTCTCCCCTCCATTCCGTGGCCTCCACCTTTTTTCCTGTTTAAATTCAAAGTCAAACCATTGTCATTAAATTAATTAAATAGTAGTAGATTCAAAGATCAAAGTACAGAGATCAGGATACTGATCGGAGAACAAGCTCCCAAAACCAGAGTGATAAATAGTAAAATTGGACTACATAAACCAGATTACACACATGACAATGGCGTATACGGCTAGCTTATAGAATGATGATTTCCATGAGCCGAAAGGAGACATTGCCGTTTCTGGACATTACTAGCCCCGTTCAACACGGACGTGGGAGAGGTCGTCGCAAAAGGCAACCCTCTCGATACAACCCGAAATGCAGATCCGGCACAAGACAACCAACTACTAAAAACTAAAACTAAAAGATCCATAATAACCATGATAAACAACAACTACCATCTCCATAACCAAGTCACCCGAGTAGCCCATCCCCAAGCCACACCGCATTACATCGAGTTAATGAGTTGCACCATCACATTCCATCCCGAGGCCAAGGCTCCGTCTTCGTCAAGACCCCGACAACCTCGACCGCTAAAGCTCACCTCCAGCAATCATAACGCACACCTCCTGCAACCAAGAGCTGCAAAAACAACCTTCAGCAACCATAACACGAATAACCGGCGACAAACCACCAGACGACGATGTGGAATCGGCGGAGGAGTAGCGGCGGAGGAGGAGGAAAACAAACATGAAAGAGGTGGTAAGGAGGATGAGGTGATGGAGGAAGAGGGAGAAAACTCTCAAATCTAAGATCAGGAGAGAAAAAACACCCTCGAGGAGGAGAAACCCCTCCTCCCCCGCCGCCACATTATGGTGTAAAACCCTTGGGTAGATGAAGACAGTTTATTACCGGCCCCAACAAGTTTATGAGAAAACCATATTAACTTAGTACGAATTATACAAGATAGCAACAGAACTTCATTGGGCCTAAGCTAGTCAGGCTCCCCCCCAGTCCGTTATTAAGAGCGTCTGCCTTTTACTTTTGGGGAGGAGACTTCTCTAACCTAAGAACCCAAGGTGCATGCTGTCCTACGTGTTGGTTCAATCCGGACCGTCCATACTCGGCAATGGACGGCTCAAATTTCATCTCGACTGGATGGCTGAGAACTATTCGGTCGATCGGATGAAATCTGAGCCGTCCATTACTGAGCATGGACGACCTAGATGGGACCAACACCCATGCGACCCTTGGGGACTTGCGCCGTCCACTGCCGAGCATGAACGATTCAGATAGGGCCAACACCCATGCGACCCCTGGGGACTGCAAGTCCCCCAATTCCCTAATTTGGGAGGTCGCAAATGAAACCTCACGATACCAACCAAAACGAAATCTAATTCTAATGAGGGAGAATTTTTTATAGATTCACGATAAGGTTCCTATAAGACCAAAAGTTCACCCGATGCAAACAGAAATACATGTAATCAACAAAAACTTGTATTTCTGTTTGCATCGTGGATTCGTGGGATAAAAAGAAGAGAGATCTCCCAGTCCTTTTCCTTTCCCGCCACATATTGAAGATCCAAAGACAGGCTGAAGAAATCATTCCTCACTCAACATTCCAACATTCACAACCGAAAATATGTTCAATCAGAATGAAATAGAGAACATTCATAGACGCAAACAAGTGATGTATCCGAAAAAACCTAGATTAACAGGACCTTGGTACTGAATTCAAAAGAACCTCATGAAAAAAGTAAGAGATGAAAATGAAAATGACAAACTGAACAGTTAGATGAGTGCAAGATGGAGGAGACATGCACAAGATAAGAGAAAAATCCACATCGGTATCTAAGGCCGCGCTCTCTTGTTACTGCTGCAGGAAGGGCACTTGTACTGCTTGATGTGCTCAGCCCTAGCTGGAGTGATCTTCACGCACTTGCCGTGGAACCACCTTTCG
The DNA here is from genome assembly GCA_014282245.1 of Rhododendron simsii. Classification (NCBI taxonomy): domain Eukaryota; kingdom Viridiplantae; phylum Streptophyta; class Magnoliopsida; order Ericales; family Ericaceae; genus Rhododendron; species Rhododendron simsii. The sequence goes on along the minus strand of CM024955.1, from coordinate 35,203,313 downwards.
CATATGTCACAACAAATCCAGAACTCATCTGTACCATAGTTCTCTCCGCATGCTCCGCACAAGGTATCCCCGTGCTCGTCCTCCTCTTCTTCCTCCTCCAATCCCTCCTCCTCCTCATCCTTTGGCTTTCCGTTTTTGCCCTGGGGTTCAGAACCTCGCTGTTTTCATTTCCAAAAGAGGAAGCATTACAATACAGTGAGGCATGCAACAACTGTGAAAACACATTAAAAGAAGTTTAAAAGGAGAATAAAAAGCATTCCTCCAATGGCCAGGGTAAGAGAGTTCGATTTTGCCAGAGAACTTGGAGCCAAGTGCTATGCAAGCGGTGGATTAATAGAAAAATAAGGTGAAAAAAGAGGAGGAAAAACAAGGGATTGGACTTCTTAATTCTTGTTGATTCCCCAAGAGACGAGCCAACCTCATGGTTTGCTTTATACCCTTTAAGAGGAAGAACGCACAATGACTAAACTCTTGAGAAATAAATAGATTATATTCACTTCTTGACAAAGCCTAAGGGTGCAGGTTTAATAAACGCCTATGAGTAGTGAGAAATAACCACAACGAGAACTTGGGAGTTCGAATCATAAACAACAAACCAAAGAGCTCCAACAAAGTGATGATCACGGTTCATATGCTACGAGATACAATAAAAGCGACCCAATAAAAATATGGAATAAAAGAAGTAAATACAATGATTGGATGGGAATAATTCGCGTATTATAGAAAATGGCCAAAGATGCGCATCAAATAGGGCACACCTTCCAACGCAATATATATTGTTGTTTCAAAGGTGTTCATCACAGCAGCAATATAAACTCTGTTCATCAAAACAAAAGGCCAAAAGAGACGTGCTGCATCAACAGGTATGAATCTTGACCTCCTTTTGATTTTAGTCGTCAGGCTCCAAGTAATCAAACTTCCCCAAAAACTCATGTGTCAAGAGAGCAACAACAGACACTCGTGTCCCCCAAGTGTCCAAAACATATCCAATCTATAGTACAAGCTCGAAAACACATTCAACATGTGTCGGGGTGTGTTCAACCAGTGTCCCACACAAACACGACACCTTCTTAGAATTGACTAACACCCCAATAATTGGAGACTAATTTCAGGATTGAATACTTGAGGCATATATCCAATATAACACAATATTGAAAACAAGAAGAACAAACATGGGAGGCCCATTTTGTTAAACGGGGACATGCAGTTCCAATCTCATAGAGAAAGAGGCAAGGTCTAAAACAATGTCTATCTTGCATGTGGGTGAATGTGCCATGGCATGTGGCACGTAGGGTTCATCATCATACAAGAAGAAAGGAAAGCGGAAAGCCAGACGGCTTACGATGTCCACTGTCTGCAACAGAAGTGTTTTTCATTATGAGCTGAGCACAATAAACTCTGCCCCAGATGCAGCAGCCTAGTCCCCAAAACAGTGGTGCAAGGGTTTAGCATACCAGTACAACAGCCAAAAATGAGAAAAAAGACGAACAATTGTCTAGCTAGCTACATAGGCTGAAGAATGGTGGTGCCCTCAGGTGATAAACCACTAATGGCCTTGATTACTTGGCTGATTATTCACATTCAAACATAAAAAAAGAAGTCCAAACTTCAATTTGGGGGCACAGTAGGTTGATTCTATACTATGGTCAGAAAGTATAATGAATTTGAGTAACCATGAAAAATCACGATAATTCAAGAACAGTAAGAGGCTGTTTCTTTTACCGCTTTTGAGTTTGGCTTGGATTTGTTGCTACTATGGTTCGAGGCTGCTGACTTATCCTTCGCTTGTTTCTTTGCATTCCCTGTCACAACCTCAAATATTGATGGGAGATCATTTATCATATTGAAGAGACGTTTCCTGCACCACAAGTTCCAGCAAGATTTCATAACTAAATTACCCTGAACAATGTGGAACTACAGTCTGTAGCACACACATGCAAGACATTCAATACATATGGCAGAAGACAGAAAATACAACAGTGAAAACACACAAGACTCAAACAGACAAGACTCGAACCAATATCTTGCTATGCCCAATACTTGATGCCAACATCAAATAGCTAAATGGCCTTAGAGAACTACTACCTACACACTTGGTTTAGAATCCCTCCTGCTGATGCTGGCCAAGTCAGTTTTTCCCACTGCTGGTGTGCCACGAGGCCAAAAAGCTTTGGTTTGGTAATTAGAAGGCTAGGGGGTAGTAAAATGTAAAAATATGAAATGTATGTATAGACTTTCAGATACAGAAATGCACCCCACAATAAAAATGTCAATCCCCATTTCCTGAAATGCACATATTTGTCAGACAAATGGATCCCATGCTTCAACAAAGGAAAAAGAGGAGCATGTCGACAGAAAAAATTGTTTGTTTAGCAAACTACAAATTCTAATTTCAAATGCACCATTGTTAGACAGAGGGAAGTACAACCACCTGTCAGCTTTATCAAAACCAAATCTAGCACCAAAATAGAAGGCCACAGCAAGTAACCATGCATCACTGTGAACAGCAACTAGAGCCAACCAGTCTTTCTCTTGCATCCCATCCCTGGCAAAGTTAATGCCTAATGCAGGCTCTGGGAGCTCCGGAGGCACCTCTTCAGCTGGTAAATTAACTTCCCACTGCTCAGTAGGGAATCCATAGAGGCAAAGATTTTCTTTCTCTGCAAGGAATATCAGAGTTCAAAACAATAAACGTCATTACTGAAACAGGGTTACCAAAATAAGTTGTTGCAGAAAATCGCATACATGTCGGGAGAAAGGAAAGGATAATTCAAACATTACAAAATACTAATATAATTATCCAAGTGAGAAAGGTATTGAAGTGGAAACAGATGACATTTGTTCCCTAACCAACTACAAGTGTTTCACAAATCCCTTTTGGGGATATCGAGTTTAATGCATGCAAGGAACTGATGTAATTAACTTCAGTAACATGCTTCAAAAACCAATATTCATAAATACATACTGACATACACGAGTCTAGTCACATTATAAGATTTGTGAGTTCTAATGCATTTATGAATCTAATTATGACTTGAAAGCTAACAACTAATTATACACATACAGTAACACAACAAAAACCACACAATCACGCTGCAGTGTGAAGTAAACCATAACTGCAGAACCAATGGATTCGATAATCCAAACCCCAGGCATATACCAAAAATGAGAAAATAATCATAGCAATGTAAAAAAGCTTTCCTCAGCATAACCGAATAAGACACCAGTGCACACATTGTAAAACCCAAACCAATAATCAACACAGTACAAAAGAACAGTAGAACACCAAGTGAAGACACAAATAAACACACAGAAATAGAAAGAAAACGAAATACGAAAACCCTAAAACTAACCAGGATCGCACTGCTGATAAAATTCTTCGACGTCTGCAGAAAATACCAAAATTATTAAAACACGCCAGAATGCGCCAAAATACAAACCTATCCAAACCCTTAAATTCAAAACTCTGGAAAATAAATATAGATATATGCTTTAAATATATATATATATATAGGATATTACGTGTACGTATACAGATAGATATGTATATACCGGTGGTGAGGGCTTTGATCATGCCGGCTCGGCGGCCCTTGAAATCCCTGAAAACCTCCTCCACTGTTCGAGGGTTGTACTGACCACTTCCGTCCATGAAATCAAATACCCAACTCGGTTTACAAAATGTTGGATTTATTCACAACTAGTACTACTACTACTGGAGAAATAAGCATATACTGCTCAGCAATTGGGGATATAGGGAGGAGAGAGAAGACACATTTGCAGTTCGAAACAACAGCAGGAGAGAGAGACAGAGAGAGAGAGAGAGAGAGAGCAGAATTTTGTTTTGTTTCGTAGGCGCTGGTCTACCCAGAAACGGAGTCCAGAGACAAATTAAAAAAGAAAAGGGGGTAATTGTAAGAAGAGACTTCAATTAAGAAAGAGGAAAAGGGTATAGTTATGAACCAATATTAGGGTTCGGAAATAAGTAGAAAAAATGAGGGAGAGATGTTTAGAGAATGATTATTCAATGAGTGTAGCAGTATTACGATTAGAGACCACTTGATTGTTTTTGTATCTAATGAGGGGTATGATTGTCTTTATCTAGATTAGAAAGAGGTAAAGAGAGGGTAAATTCGGAGAAATTATTTAGTATCCGGATCCCACCTGAATATAACTTTTAAACAGGCTAGTTGTTTTAAGTTTCGAAGCTAGGTCAGATAGGACCGGACCAAATCGAAAACTATGATTATAGCTTCGGGTTTTAGTGTTGTATCACGGACCGCACCCTCCTTGTTAAATCTCATATGATTGTGTTTGTTGGAAGAGCCTATCAGTTGTCGTCCCTAGGGCACTGAATAATTTTTTCTTTTCTTTTTTTTTATTGTTTGTAAATTTGGGTCTAAACCACTGTAACCTGATCGCAGGATGATGAGGGCCACGGCACCGGGTGCACCCAGGTTTACATGCGACGGAAGGTTTGGAGTGGGCCCAACTACGGGCCCAGTTTGGATCAGATAGTCCATTTTCCACCACGAACTTGGCATGTTGGACCTTTCTCCTTTTTTATGAAGAAAAATTATTTAGGGCTTCTGAGTCAATGCTCTGACGGCTCTCTCCCCATCACACGAATCTAACATGAATGTGCACTAGGAAAAACTCTTTGTTGTTTGGTTCCACTATCGGAAATGTCCAAGCCAGTTTACACATATCTCAACTAATTCATCTCCGGTCTGGTCAACGACATATCATTCATTTCAGAAATAGGCCAAAAACTAAAGAACTTTCAAGAAGTTACTTTCTCGTGATTCATATGAGTTACTGCAGAATTTTAGTTCATGAGTGAAAAAAAATCTAAATTTTTTTAATACAAAATACTATATAATATACTTACATTTATTTTGATTTCATTTCTATCGGGCCCAGTTATTTTGTTTTGTTGAGTTATATGATCTACATGATCACATATTTAAGACAAAATTTCATTTACTGTGGTTTGAACGAATGAGTCAGTACATACATACCCAAAAAAAATAAATCAAATTAAAATTTTAGTGCATGTTTTGAATTCAAAGGGTTCGTTTGACCCATGAAAACCAAGTGGTGCCGCCCTTGACAAAAAAACCAAGAATGAATCTTCTGATGTTAGAGCCCACCAGTCGCTTCTCCAACTAAATGGCAGTGGTACAATTTGCAACGACATAATTGGGCGGATCGTCGCAAGGTCATTGGATGTAAACGCCTCAAATTCCCAACTGCCAAACTAAAAAAGATGGCCGAAGCCAAACTAAAAAAGATGGGCGAAGAATACGATGGAATAGAGACACAAAAACATTCAACTCATCACTCTATGGTGTATATCTTCATTTCTGCGACTTGTTAATTCATACGGTGACATGATCCGACGCCCAAACAAAAATGTCAGGCCACATAGTATACCGAAGTGCAGTAACATTTCCGCATTTCATCCACTTTGTAAGCCAAAAAAATGCATCCGAGATCAAGACCTGACTCAGCAGGTCTCGATGGCAATCAAAAGCAGCTTCAAAGCGCAGGAAGAGTTTTGAGTTCAGGAGTGGCATGATGGATTACTCCTCATCCCGGTTAAAATCTCAACCAGTCATCTTTCCTCGGAATCTGAATGCAGCCCCGGGAAAAGCATCAAAGAATAAACAGAGGCGGCTCCATGTGTATTATTCCATGGTCAACTGACCACCCAAAGTTTTTTTTTTTTGCTTAGAATACATGTAAATTTTTTGGACTAGTCGTATTTTGAACACCCAATCCAATTGTCAATGAACACCCAACCCAATTGTTTGAACGCCCAATCCAAATATTAATGAACACCCACCCCAAAAATAGCCCACAAATTAATCCACTTGAAATTGAAAGCAATTTATGCCATCGAATGACAGATCAATGGATAAATGATTGCTTAATTATTTATATAGAGAGTGATGTATTTGATACCGTTGATAACGAGGATATCATGCAACGGTTTCAAAAAATGAAAACTCGTCGAGGACAATTGTAATAGCTTATATAATTTGCTATTTTTGGGTTGCATTTTAGATATTATGTATAGCTTCACCTAAGGGCCTATGCACTCAGAAAAGTGCGAACGTCCCCTTTTTAGATCGGATTTTGATGATCTGAGCCGCTCAATGTGATCAGAATGTGATTTTAAGAGTATTCGCAAAAAATCATCAAAAAAAAAAAGATCAAGAAGAGCTTCATCCGAGAAGTTTTTATTGAACGGTTAAAAAAAATTGCTCTAATGGAGCCCTTCGTGGTCATTTTTTTTTCCCGATTTCTCGCGAATACCATTAAAATCACGTTCTGAACACATTGAGCGGCTCGGATCATCGAAATTCAATCGAAAAATGTGAAGTCCTTAAGTAAAGACTTCCTTATAAGAAGGAGACTACTTATGTATAACTTTATGTTTATATATAGTTATGGTTTCTCAAGATAGTATAGTGCAATTTCTGAACACCCTTAGAAGAATTCCTGGAGCCGCCACTGAGAATAAAGATGGTTAATCGTCAAGTGATAGTTGTAGAAAGTGACAGCTGCTGCGATCATTGAAAGATATAGGCTAGCTGTAGCGGAAAATGTTTGAATAGAAATAGTGATAAAATAAGGAAAAGCACTGGGTCCACAGCGGTTTCAATATCAATATGTGTATAACAAAGAAAGCTCCCACCAAGTTTGAATGTGTATTTAGTATTTAGGAAGATGGCGGCAGTTGAAGTGGTCTCAGCTGCTGCTCTCTTTCAATTGGGAGACAAGTACGATGGAAGAAGATTCATACATTTTCAAAGAATCATTTTTCGTACATTTTTCAAAGATTTATACATTTTGAAAGGTGTCTTGAGTTGGATAGGTCCCTTTGGCTCTGACTTTATAAAAATATTCCTTTGCTTAAAAGTGCGTTTTCGTTTTGGCATACTGTCTCTAATTTGAAGACATAGCTGTCTTAAGTTTTCTGAAATGGCTTTTCGGATCTGTTTTCAGAATCAGTTTCCAAAAAAAACTCTTTGAAACTTGTTTTCAAGGGATTTTTTTCTTTTGCTTTGGAAAAGACCTCATTTTTAAGAAATCACCAAAAGGATTTTTGAAAGTCTCAAATACTAATCAGAATCTCGAGAAACTTTTGACACCCAAACCGAAAATATCCCTTAGAAAAAGATTCAACATCCCTGTACTGACATTGCCCTAATAGGAACGTTTAATGTACAAAACTTGACACAGACCTTGCAACACAGTGTGTAATTCCTTTAACTTCAGATTGGGAGGAAGGGTTGGAGAATGTGGGCTTTCAATAGTAGGAATTCCAAAGATTCGGAAAGAAAACGTACCACTCCCCTTGTTCTCTGGAACATTTTGTTCCAAAAACTGTAGAATCGTTCTCCAATAGTGATCACCACCGGCCAGCCATGTGTCCATATGCTTGCCAGTAGGATATTCCACAAAGGTGCATCGGCTGTTATGTGCAGCCACTTTAGCATATAGCATTCACATGTGCAATGGAGGAACCATCTCATCTTGCAAGCCAGAGAGGAAAAGGACTGGATGTTTGATCTGCACACAAAGGGTCAACCAATGGAATGATGCACATACTTTTGAGAATATGGGAGGGGGAGAATCAGAAACTAAATGAAGAATGGCAGAAAATTATCAAACTCAAACATGTTGCTTTCAGAGACACTGCAAGCACATTTTAGCAGAGAAATTGGAATATAGTATGAAAGCTAACGTTAAGGGTAAGGTTTCACGACAACCGAAAACAGGTACCAAGGACTAGTAATTGAGAAAACTTAGCAACAGCTGAACATGATATTGTACTTAAAAAATAAGAATCAGAGCTTAAAAGAGTTCCTTGCTACAAGTTTACAACAGTTTCGAGATGGCATTGTAGGTGCGACGACGAGACGCACATTAAGCTTAGAGGATGCATTCACTTGCAAACTTAAAGTCAAAGTGAAATAGGTGCATGTTGATCATGGATTAGAAGAAACGGGGTTCATATAACACAATTCTATTCACAGTGATATAGTGGACAACTCTCTATCAGGACAGAAGCCTTCCGAAGCGTTCATGCCCTAGTTTAGAAGCCTTAGAGAGAGACAAGAGCTCCAACAACTCCATGCTCACCTGGCCAATGACATCAACTGTACTCCCTGGAGAACGAGCAAGAAAATTTAGAACCTTAGGGCTTTTTGAACCACTACCTCCAATAAACCACCTCAGAAAGGGTAGAACTCCAGCCATGTCTAGGATAGATGTGAAAGTGTTCTTCAATATCAGTGCAGCAACCTGCAAATGTAAATACCAAAATAGGAAAGTGTCAAAACAACTACATGCATAAATGATAAAATGCTTGGGCTGCAAAGATCCTCTAGTTGATGAAGATATATTGCCAACAGAACTTCATTGTTACGTGCCAAGGGATTTCCATAAAAGTTCTAGATATTGCTACTCCTTGCTTCTATCCTGGCTAAGGAGTCCGAATATCAAATTGTTCACTACTCCTCTGTTGCATTAATTCAATGTTGACCATTGAATCACAATGCGATGGATGGACATTATAACAGTAGTTTTTTCTAGTTAAGACATTCCTAAGTTGCTGCAGATAACTTTGAAGTATTGCAATGCAACAAAAATCATATTTTCATCTACTTGGCCGTTAGATTCAGAGCCATAAAACTTTGAGCTCACCAAGTCAACCCACCCCACTCTATGCCATAGTAAAATCCATCTAATAATACACCCAGTCAATTTTACAAGGACTTCTTATGACGAAAAACTCAGGTTACCAATGCAGAAAGAATTATGGCTCGGAAAGCTATTCACCAAAAGATGGAATGGTCCAACAGAAGAGGCATGATGTCATTTCCCAGAGAAAAATATGTATTCTTCACCCCGCAAAGGATTTATTACAGCCATACCTTTTCAGGGTTGTTTCTGGTAAGCACAGCTCCCACCGCACCCTCCAATGACCTTCCAAAGACAACTATTCTTGATGTATCGATGTCAGTCATCTGAACCAGATGATCTAGAGCAGCCTAAAGGCAAAGAAAGAAAGCATGTCAATTGAGATTCAATAGGTTCTTGATGTAGGAAGTTGAAGATTATAGTCAATGAAAATGCCGAAAGCAACCTGGGCATCTTTTGTGATGCCATGTTGAGAAGGGGAGCCATCACTAACCCCATAACTGTTTTTCATGGAACCCAAAATAGGTTCATAGTCAGTTAATCAATTTCAGCTGCTTCTATCATAACAAAGCCACTAGAGACCGATTTGTTAATAAAGATAACCAATAAATGCATATATACCCTCTGTAGGAAAGCAAGAAAATGTTACACTCCAATCTTTGTAACATCATCTGAACCATTTCAAGACGATGCGCAATATCTGGAGGAACCAGTAAAGGCCACCAAAAGAAAACAGGACCCAAATAAGCATCAAGAGACACAAAACAACCACCACCAAATAAATATTATAAAAGTCGCGCAACAACCCACTGCTTATCTTCTAGAAAATGACAATAAAAGGATACTTCCAGCATTTTCTTGGAAAAACAGAATGGTTGGACCTGCAAAACCAAAATCACTACTATCTAAGCCATGAATATTATGAGCAGCTCTAGTGACAAAACTGGCAAAACACAAAGGAGAGAAAGCATTGGAAATAGAATAAGGCCATGACCATCTAAAAATTGCTGTTGCCCATCAGGTGGAAACAACAACGGAACTATCCTGCTGACAACAGTAGCTTAAATCACGCTTTCGCTACGCCACAGAACCGATTCTGCAGCGGGGAAAAAGCATGTCTGGTTTGACTCATATGATGAAGCTTTTGCAACGAGGGGTGACAAGATACTGTTCTAACTAGTTTTTATCTTCGTCAATGGAAAGTTCAATCGTGCGGTTTTGGGATCAATTCCATCACTTCCTCCAATATGCGAAATTCAAAAGGATGTTCCAATGGAAGCAAACATCAAATCCCACCCGCAAAATTAGCTCTCCCATACAGGGGCGGATCCAATGTAGGAACAGGTGGGTCACATGACCCATCCGAAAATATCGGGAATTTTTTCCTCAATACATAAACACTAACATTCATTTTTTATTTTTTTTGAACACATATTCTCTTTGTGGATTGTGAGTATTTTTATTAAGTTTATACTCAAAAAGTGATCCATCTATCCGAATTTTCTGGATCCGCCACTGTTCCCATATAATACCAAGCAAGTACATTAACATCTTCAACTTTTGATTAAAACATACAAGAACTAGTAAAAGCTAGTAGTAACACAATTCAACTTCCTTGTACAAATCGCCAAGTATAGACCTAAATTGAACTCTTTCTTTTCCAATTCATTGACCACAACATAAGGATAAACAGTGAGACCTAACTCAATTTTGTAAAACGCAAGCGAAACAAACCCTTGTTCATCAGCAATCATATTTTCCACCAAGAATCTAGAATTCGTATGCATAAGAAGAGAAAAGGCAAAACGAAACACACACGCACATAGGAAAATATATACAGAGAGAGAGAGGGGGAGATGTGGAGGAACTGTAGAGTGAGGAAAGGGGCCGAGAGTAGGGCTGTAAATGAGCTGAGCAGCTCGCGGGTTCAGCTCGGTAAGGGCTCGGTTCGGCTCGAAGGATAAACGAGCCGAGCTCAAGCTCGATTTTACAGCTCGTTTGATAAACGAGCCGAGCTCGAACCTAGCAAGGCTCGGCTCGAACAGGTTCTCGGCTCGGCTCGGCTCGTTTACACCCCTAGTCGAGAGTAAATTTTTACGCGGCCAAACGTAATTGTTAGCGGTCAGGAGGCCAACTGTAATAGAGGTCTAGAGTAATTCTTTGCGGCCAGATGTAATTTTACACCGTCAAATGCAATTCTTAGCGGCCATTAGTAATTTTTTACGGCCAAGTATAATTCTTTGCGGCCATGAGTAATTCTACGCGGCCAAGTGTAATTCTTTGCAGCCAGGTGTAATTCTTTTCGGCCAAGTGTAATTATACGTGGCCAAGTGTAATTCGTCGCGGCCAAGTGTAATTCTTTGTGGCATGGAGTAATTTTTGCGGCTAAGTGTAATTTTTTGCGGCATGGAGTAATTCTTTAGGGTCAAGAGTAATTATTTGCGGTCATATGTAGTTCTTCGCGGCTAAGAGTAATTTTTTTGGGTTAAAAGTAATTCTTTGCGGACATGAATAATTCTTTGCAGCCAAGAGAAATATTAATTGTTGGGATAAATTGTTCGTTCGATAGGAGAAATCGAAAGAATAAAAAAAAATATGAACCGAAGTTGAAAAAATACATATAAGACAGTATCGTGGATAAAAAAAAAATTCAATTGTTAGGTATTTTTTCTTGTTTTCCATTATAATTTTTTACTTTTAGTTTCATCGAGACAGATGAGCAATTCAAAAAAAATACTTAAATGTAAGAAAAATATATATAATGTAAACTTAGTGGCTCACCTAAAATATCCAAGAGATTAGCAGAAGAATATTTCGGACCAATTGGAAGATTTCTAAAAGCTTTTTTCACGCCAAGCCCAATTCAATCCAATAAGCCTAAGTGGCTAGTTAAGACAGTATTGTGGATTAAATACAAAAAAATAATTGTTGGTATTTAATTCTTGTAAATTTTCATTAAATATTTTTACTTTTAGTTTCATTCTGGAGCCAGATGAGCAAATTCCAATAAGAAATATTGGATTAAGTTAATTTTTTTCAAGAACTTATAATCGGGAACTCATAAAAATATATATAATGTAAACTTAGTGACTCACCTAAAATATCCAAGAGATTAGCAGAAAAATATTTCGGACCAATTGGAAGATTTCTAAAAGCTTTTTTCACGCCAAGCCCAATTCAATCCAATAAGCCCAAGTGGCTAGCTTGAAAACCCAATTGCGGAAACCATGTACAAAAACAAAATACCATCGTGCATAGTAATCATGCTTTAAAAATTTCGCGGCCAAAAGTAATTGTGATTTTTTCAACATTCGTAGGAGCCATGTGAATTCTGCAATAGCTCTCATAGATATTGGATTAAGTTAATTTTTTTCAAGAACTTATAATCGGGAACTCATAAAAACATATTTTAAGAATAAATTACAGTTTGAATCATCTAAAACCCCAAGTAGATCATCTAAATCAGATTACAATGGGCAATGATATTTTTTATTTTTGCGGGCCATTACAAAGGGTCAATTTTGTTTCTTGCCGCTTCTGATTCTGCATTTCTGTTTCTCCTTTAGCTGATGAGACTTGCCAAGAGTTTGGGTGCCCCTAGTTGGGATGCATTCCTATTGTTGCAAAGCCATGCATTCCTATTGTTGCGAAGGCTTTCTTCAAGATTTTTTTAATCTTTGTAACAATTTCAAAGATCAATAAAAAATTTCTTTTGTCGTAAAATAAAAAAGATGCGTGGATTTTTTATTTTTTCCCATTAAATGGGCAATGATATTTTTTATTTTTGCAGAGCCTACCATGGGTTCACAAAAGGCAATGATATTTTTTATTTTTGTAGATTCCGGCTTCTTTCCGACGATATCAAGTAACTCTGGCTGTCCAAAATTCTGGTAGAATCAGTTGGGGTAATGAGCTGTCCATTATAGTTGCAGATTCCGGATGTATTTTAGCAACTGTTTTCCATCCCCCATTGGGGATGCTCTTATGTACATGAACTGGTATGTGAAGAACTGTGTGAATGTGAAGGAAATTCCAGTTGAAGAGGATAACGTTCAATGAGGGCTTTTTGTGGAAATTATCCCAACAAGGAGAGGGTAGGAAAGTCTTTTTGGCATGGCAGGTGAACAAAATGAGAAAATGACAATTGGAAAAGCTCCTCTTTACTTCTTTCTGCCTTTTATTTTAGAAACCTCAAAACGGAAAACCCATTTTCCGAAAAATTCATTTTCACTCTTTCAGCCAAACTGCCAAAACCAATAATGAAAATTGGAAAATGGGAAAAGGGGTTATTCGGCACCAATTACCAACCATGGAAGTGAACTTTTCTACTCATCTTTGCAACGCATCTTCAAGATGCTCTATCCTAGTTTCTTTTTATATTATTATAAAACTTTAAAACACGTGATGGACATTTCTCCAATTCGTTTCTCAAATTTGGACAGATCGACGAAAAACTCGACACCTGCACTTCCATTTGTTTTAGATTAAAAAAAATTCTAATTCTAATTGCATGACATCCCCTTCAATTGGGCTAATTTTATGTCAAGAGTCAAAACTGAAAAAACAATTTAGCGGTCAGTTGCTTGTACCAAATCTTTACATTATTCCTTTTTTAACCCTTTTTGTCCAGAGGGGCAAAGTCATGGAATTTCAACTGGCAAAAAAGGACAACTTTAATCACGAGCACTACTACCAAATATTCTTCTGTTTTTTTTTCAAACGGAAAGTGACTACCACCAAATATTCACCACCAATATTCGCCATGCAGATGCGGCCACTGCCGAATGCCAAACATTCTCTCACAAAAAATCTGCAACAAGTTTCATGTTAAACCTCATCAACTCCCTCCAAAGAACCGGGGCTGGCGTTGTGCACCACCACACAGCACTGTTCTATACACCATCCGAGCCGTTTATTCGGTAATCCAACGGTCCAAATCTCATCTCCACTATCCGAGCCGGTCATTGCCGAGACGAAATCTGGACTGTACAATTGCCGAACGGACAACCTGGCACAAGAACTAAATGATAATGTCCAAACTCATTGATGTCTTGATTTTTTTAATTTTTTTTTTCAGTATGTGGGAATTCCAATAAATATCCTTACGATAAACCAGAAACCATGCAAAACTATGGACATCAGAAACACGACCTCATTCGGAACATTCCCAGTCTTGCATAAGAAACAAAGCTAGGCAGAGAAATTAAGTACATACCGCGTCTTACGCTTCTTGTAATAATAGTAATCACAATGATAACAATCACGGAGCAGTTAAAAATAAAGGTGACATAAGCCAAGGATGAATTGCCCAGCCGGCAACGAGCTGCTCATTCCCACCTCTCAGCGAACAACTGGAGCACAATGCCAAGATCCATGAGAGGTGGCTGAGAACCCACGATCCGGCTGCCAAAAAATGACATCACTGTTGGTAACACTTGTGATGCCAGAGCAGGAGGGGATTGACATTGCACCACATTTGCCAGTTTCAGGTTCAAGCTTCGGTAAGTCTACTACGTGTTGACTTGAGGGAAGTGATCTTGGGATGCCATGGGTATCAGTGGTAGGATTTGGGTCGAGTTTTTGATCGCTTTTAGTGCGGAGAAAGCGTCCCCCGGATCCCCTAACCCTATTCAGTGCATGCAGATGCCGCGACTCATGAAGATAAGGCTGCATTTAATCGCAAACAGCTTTTAATCTCTGGTGGTTTCAACTTAAAACACAAGTAGACTAAAGAAGTGAATCGTTGTGGTCATATTGGAGATCCCTTCCAGAGATAACAGTAACATAAAATTATCATCACAGTGAAATGCAAAAAAAGTGCACAAAAAATATATATATATATATATATATGTGTGTGTGTGTGTGTGTGTGTGTGTGTAGCCCAATAATACAAACCATGCTACCTAAGCTCAACTCATCTCCGAGAATACTTTATTATCTGAATTTGATTCAAACCCAACTCACCAAGCTTACATTCGAGCAAGAAGCAAGCCAAACTTTAACAGATATTTAACAATCGTTCAGGTTTCAAGCCACGATTGAACAACTACTACTTAGCTTGTCTACAACCACCATAAGTTGTGATGCACTTCGTAATGTAGCAGGTAAGGTTGCAAGCTATTTTTTGAATACAAGTGTACAGAGAAATGGGGAGTTCAGATATATTAACATGCCAACTTTCTAGTAAAGCTGAGAATGCACAAAGAACACACCTTTCTAGATTTGGCTATCTTGTTTTGGGCCTCAAGCTTTGCCCGCATTTGTCTCCTCCTGAGGATTGCATGGTATTGTTTCGGGTTGACATAGATAGGACCATCTTCTGCTAAATCAAGAGGCAGTGGAACCTTTGCAGGAGTCATTCCAATCATCTGTTGCTGAATCTGGTCAAATTGCAAAACGAATCACATTGTATTCTTAATAGTACGAAAATGGTGTAGAACGAAAAGAGTGTATTCTTATAGACACATGATTTAAGCTCGAGTTTTGGAATCAAGAATCACTTAACCCAGTATAGCGAAAACAAATGGATGTATCTCACTAACTAACCCGATCATCTATGTCATGATTTGGGGTTGACATGCAAGTTGTACCACATAAGACATGGCGGTCCAGTCTGTCCAGACCCAGAGAGAGAGAGAGAGAGAGAGAGAGAGAGAGAGAGAGAGAGAGAGAGAGAGAGAGAGAGAGAGAGAGAGAGAGAGAGAGAGAGAGGATATGGACACCAAAAAACAACACATCTAACACCTAACACACGTATCCTGAAAAAGTTGACCACAATTAGAAATGGTTCCATTTAATTTAAAATAAGATGCCACAGCTGATTTTTCATAAATATAATTTGGTACTGTCCCCCAGGACACAAAAAATGGAGTATGATTCAACTTTCAACATCTATTCTGTGAACTTGATAAAAAAATAAAAAAAGTCAACTGCTTCACCAAGAATCCTATTTCTCAGGCAATGAGGCTAGAAGAATCACAAGCCAGCAGAAAGAACACAATCGAAATACCCAAGAATTGCTGAGCAAAAAAAGAATTGGAAGCAATAATAAATAAACACATTAAATTATTGTGCGATGGTCTGTGAGAAAGGAACCTTACCATATAAGAATCCATAAGGTGACAAAATTATGAATAGAGAAAGATGAGAAATGAGTAATTATGGGGAAAGAAACGAAAACTCTTCACACTAATAATGCAGATAATTGAAACAAGAGTAGAGGCAAGTTATGTTCAAAATGAACTCTAGCAGGAAGAACTCGGATACTAAAGAAGTAATTAGAGCTTCTTGAGGCTGTATAAATTTTCTATAACCCAAACAGAAGGCCCATCCACAATGTCAAACCAATGGAAACACAAATATTGAGCTTAAAAGTACTTACAACAGCTGGTGGTCCATAGGCAGTGAATAACCCCCCACTGTAAACATCAGCAAAAGGGTATAGGATGTGGTTCTGAAATGTTCAGGCTGTAAGTATTAGCTTTAGGTGAACAACAAAAGCTAAAACAAAAAGGGCAAAGTCCACTTTTACCCCCTGCAGTTATCGCCATGTGCGGACTGCGGATACCCCCTCATGATTCAAAACTGACCACATAACCTACATGTGGTTTTAAAAATGTGCAGATAGATCCCCTGCTTGTTTTCCATTCATATTAACGGAGGTGTATCTCGCACGCCTCTAGAATGTAATCTGAGTCGTTCATAATGTATTACATAAATAAAAGAGTATCTATGTAAAAAATCATCTCAATCAGGTATCAATAATTCAGTAATCTAATTTTTAGTAAATTCAAATTTGAAATTTTAATTTTATAACAAGATCGATTCGACCATGAGCTTTTCATTTTTTGATTGACTTAAATTTTGGCAAAGATGTAGTACTTGTCAAAATTTACAATATCAACGATTTGGATTCAATTTTTGGTATAAGGGATGGTGTAGTTAGATATAAAAAAGAAGAAGAATGAAGAGACATAATGAGGGTAAATCTGTCTTTTAATGTTGTGTCCGTTAATATGGATGAAAAATATAACGGCAGGGGATCTATTTGCACATTTTCAAAACCACGGGTAGGTTATGTGGTTAGTTTTGAACCATGAAAGGGGCATCGGCACATGGCGATAACCATAGGGGGTCAAAGTGGACTTTGCCCAAACAAAAACCTATCTGTAAGCAATCAACTTACAATTGATTGGGTAGGATCAATCCGTGAAGGAATATTGCAACCCTGAAATGACATTCAGGCTGTAAGTACTAGATTTTAGGTGAACTAAAAAACCTAAAAGCAAAACCTACGTGTAAGCAATCAACTTACAATTGACAAGCTAGGATCAATCTGTGAAGGACTGGTGGCAAAATCTTGATGGCCCCTTAAGAAAAATGGCTTCATTCGGCTTTCTACATGCTTTCCTTCACTTTCTTGAGCTGAATACATGGACATTGCATTTCATGAGCAATAGGAGTTCTAAGACCACAGTAATTGAAGATAATATGCACACGTCAAGCAAAATGAATCCAATTTTACATTTTGGGTCCAGGAGTAAAATGTACCCAATGGCCATGAACTGGGAGTTGATATAGCAACAACTGGGTAGACCAATAGTTAAGCTACTTCCATGTTCCAAATGCCTCATGAGTGGAAGCCACATCATGTGGGACTGATGACCATGACATCAAGGAAAGCTATAACACATCGATAAAAAAAATTACCATGTTGAAACTAGATCCCAACAAAGTAACATTACACACAACAGTTGGTGACTTAAATGGTAACAATAACCTCAAAGACCAAGATTTGAGGACTACTACCATTGCAGCTCCGAGTACAATATCACCTTTTTAAGTTCCTTTGAGCTTATATTAAAGACAACTGATCAAAGGTGGTATTCAATGTGTAAGACTACCCGTAATACAAATGGATATAACATAATACAAACAGATGAACTTCTCAGTTGTTATGTACTCCAGTGATCACAATTCCAAAGGAGTACTTTACTAGAGGAGACAAATTCATAAAGAAGTTCAAACCCCTCAAAATGACCATTGGTACCTTGCGAGTCACTTACACAGATAAAGAATGATCTAGTGCAAAAATAATGCAGTTAATGCATCAATACCCGGTTCCGATGAAATGCATTGATCTTGAGAATTGGTCCCCGTCATAGTCAAAACTTCATGGTGAGATAGATCACTCGATTGAGTTGATGATGAATCCTGGTCTTTTCGTTGAAGACCAAAATGCTTTGCTTTGAGAGGCAATTCTGATGGTGATTCCACTTTCAAGCTAAAATGCATGGATGAGGATTGGGGAAGGAGTTGTTCGTGTAAATTCCACCATGATGGACAGTTAATAGCAAAATGAGACATTGGATAATTTGGATTTTGCTCAAATATTTCGGTGGGGAAATTTTGAACTCGTATAGCCATCTATATCATTGATGAATCCTGAATGATACAAGCATATCTTCAATCAATTCAACGAAACCAAATCATTACAGGGACAAACTCAGTAAACTACAAAAAAAAAAACCCTATTCACTTCATTTATGGTCATTTCATTTCCAATCATGTAAGCCAATTAAAATCAGAAAAACATTTGAGTTAACCAATCATCTCCAGCTTATAACATTAGTTATCAATACCAAAAGCTAAATAGTAAGGTTGAAAAGCTACATCAAATAAAATTCTGAAGCAGTCAAACCTTGGTAATACATAGGGCAGTCAAAACCTTAGTAACGTGTAACCTAAACAAGTTACGTAAATACTCCAATAATGGACAACGAAAAGACTAATAATGCAACATTGAATAAAATAGTCAGGAAAGAAATAAATGACATTTAGTGGAGTAATCTACATAATGGAAAAAGATAATTCGTCGAATGATCGAATCAAACAATTCAATTAGTGCAACAACATAAAGATGGACCCAAATTCCGCGGAGAGAAGTTGGAGAAATCAAGCATTTTCTCTACCTCGCAAAACTAGTTTGGCAAATACCTGCACTCTACTCTTTCATTAATCCAAAACTAGAACATTGAAGAGTTTTACTTTTGCAAAAATGGGTAAGCACAAGTTTTGGTTCTAAAACTCTTAGGCACGCACTTGAACCAACGAAGGGGAAACATGAAATATCTCAACTTTACATTTCCAACCATGGAGAAGTGAAAACAACACAAAGAGGTCTCCAAACAGTTTTCAACTTATTGATTCCACTTCCACCCAAAAAAGGGATCTCACTTCATGGACTGACACGTACCCGCACAAAAATCCCACAAATGTCCAACCTTAGTCCCAATCAACTTGAAAGATGAAATACTACATTTTTTACAGGAGGAGAAGATGTCACTTGTAAAGATAAATTTTCCCTATTTCTTCAGGTATGGGATTAGTAACAGACTCACATAATCCTTCAAAATGCCCTGCGCCTTCGCTCTAAATTCTCGCTCCCGCGAATTTTAATAGTTTGTGATGAGTTTCAAAGACGTTTTCACGTTCGCGCACGCGAATTACGTGACTTAGGGTATGGGTTACCGATGCTACAAACCATATAACCAGCAAATATACAAAGAAGTATAAACTTGCACACCAAAGGCAATATAAACAACGGGACATCCTTAAACTTCAGTACCAACAACTCCTTGCTCCAACCTCAACTGATGAAAGCCAAAAGGGTTATTGCAAATAATTTTCAATCAAGAAAAGAGAAAACAGATTAACCCTCTCGGACATGGAAACTAGGAAAACAATCGGACAACAATCAAATAAAACCATTCACTAAATTCATTTGCCAATACATAAAAAGAGTCAATAACCAGAGTTTCCCTCTTCACTTTGATTACGGAATACACACAGAGAGAGAGAGAGAGAGAGAGAGAGATTTTATGAGAAAAACCCAAAAAAAACAACAAAGCCCATAACCCCAAAACAGCAACAAACTTATCTATCCAAATATCGTGTCTCATCCACAACAGCAACAGCTCCCACATGCAATCAATCAAACATAAGCACACAAAATACCAAAACACCTCACATATGGAAGAGTAACTACGACAAAAAAGGAGAAAGGGCAAGGAAAGACTCTTTAAGCTAAGCTAAATACTGGATAAAAAGACGAAACTGCTGTGTTACAGTGAACCCACATGTATGTATATGTATGTGCAATAGAAAAGTGGGGAGAGAGAGAGACCTTTGGGATCTGATAAGCTGAGAAGGAGCAAGAAACAGAAATGTTGGAAAGAAATTGGGCATGTCTCCTCCCTTGAAACCCTCTCTCTCCTCTCTCACACACTCTCTCTCTCTAGAAAGATTTGTGTATACTATCGGGTTGCTGTAAATGACACTGTGATTCCCAATAAAAGACACACACCCACCGCCTCCACCATTGCGATTGTTCATCTCGGGGGTCCACTCTGGCTCTTGTTTTGTCGCGTAGCGCTAATTCAACGTTTTCCTGTGAGGGGTCCACCCAAGCAGATACGCTTTACTTCACTGCAGCTCCCAGCCGCCCTTTACTGTTTCGCGTACCACGCCACGCGCTGCGTGATGCCTCAGCTGACGCGTTTACACGACGCGTGGAACATAGCGGTTAATGGCAATGCCACTAGCAAGGGAAAATCGTAAAAAACAGTTGACAAAAAAAGGACAATGTAAAGTTTCATTTGTACAAGAAAAAGTTAATAAGAGCATCTCCAATAGTCTCGGTTCTTTTTCATTCTTGTATAATTCAACGAGCCAAAGCCCTAAAATTGTTCAAAACCCACACGCTACAGCATCGTCTTCGTCCTTGTCAACATACCCTCTGCTACAGTAGCTCGCTTGTCCTACCGTGCTACTGTAGCACTCGTCCTCAACAATTTTCCCTCTCTCTCTTTCCCCTTGCCTTCACAACCACCAGATCTGACGCTGCGTTAGCATTTGGCTTTGGCAAAGGTAAGAAAGGTTACCTCCTTTCTCTTCCCTTCTTCTTCTATGATCTGGTAGAAATTTTCCGGCAAGGGTTTCTAATTTGGATTTTCTGATTTGCCGAATTCCAGCGGGTTCTCTCCTTGCTTGGTTTGTGAATTTGTGTGTGAGGGAGATAGGTATTTATGGTTTTGTTGGTGGTCTGTGATTTAGTTGTTTGATTTCGGTGAGTTTTCCGTTCAAGATGGGGAGCGGTGACTGTTTTTTATTTTTAATAAAAATGAGTTGGAATTTGAGTAGTCAATTGCCTAGGTTGTTGGGTAGTGAAATTTTTTGGTGGCTAGACAAAGTAAAATTGTGCACTTTTTCTAGACAAATTGCTTAGGATGCCATTGAGACAATTGGAGATACTCTAAGAGCTTAATGGGCTGTCTATAAGTTAAGCAGATGATGAGAAAATTCTTTTTTTTTATGCTATAATGCTGCGAAAAGTGTATCGAAAATTTTATTCTTTTGCATTCTTCTTATCTTCTTATCTTATTGACAACTCAATTGATTGTTAATAGCACAACCCGTTTGCTTATTTTTATGCAATAATATCTAAACGGGCACCCAATTTGTGTCAACTCTTTTCCGTCTTATTTTCTCCTTTCTTTTCTATCTCTCTCCCTTCTAACATGTTGTGTTGTGCGGGCATGCCCCATTCTCTCTCTCTCTCTCTCTCTCTCTCTCTCTCTCTCCTTCCTTTTGTTTTGTGGATTGTTATTACTCTACGTAACACACTTATCTCTCTCTCTCTCTCTCTCTCTCTCTCTCTCTCTGTGAACCTTAAAAATGTGTTGCTATGAAATGTGTTGGGACACACAATACCACTGAAGAGTTACTTCCGTCTAACACACTTGAAAACAAATACTAATTACTTACACTGTTGGAGATGATCTCAATTGGAGAGTGATCAATTCCACAATGAATGGTTTCCAATGTGTGAGACCTTGTCTATCTATGCATGAAAGTGTGTGAGGCCAAGGGAGTGACCGAGAATTTTAATATCGGTCTTGTATACTAGAAGACAAGGAAAATACATATTTTTATGTGTTTTTTACACTATTTAATACATATTCACACACTTATTATTGTTTTTAGAATTTTCTTTTTTATATTGTGCAAACGAACATTAATTATGAAAAGATTTGTGGAGAAGTATATAAGACGAGATATTAATTTCTATCGATACAAATTGTACAAGTAGTACTTTAAGTATTATATAAGCATATATAGCTCTACACGATTATAGAACATGTCATATATAACTATAACGTGTGTAATCAAACGCATAATTATTTAGGGAGACTATACCTTTATTAAAATTATTTTGTGCTCATTGAAATATGTCATGATACCGCAATGACGCTTGAACTAGTACATTTTTATGCGGCGTATCATAAGTTTGTGAGGCCTGCACAACAATATGCAAATAAAACTTGATGTTGGGATACGCCAGAAATCTCATGACACTGGGTTTCATTTCATTTAATTTGACTGAGATGCTCTAGTTGACGAAATCATATGGATCTTATATTTTTTCCTTTTAACGTGATTATTCTTACGCAAAGATGAGGATTCGTATTGAGTGAATTTTAATTATTAAATAGTTCATTCATGGTTCATGACAACTTCACGACTTTGTCCAATTGATTAACAATTGCATGAAAGAATGAGAGATGGTTTGAACTCGATTATTTATCCTTTTAAGATTGAATATTCTTTGTATTAAAGTGCAGTTTCTTTTAGTTTTTGGAAAAATAATTTTGAATTGAGTATCTATCGACAATAAGAATTCAAAGTGTAAAAATATAATTTGAAAGTGAAAAAGTTCAGAAAAACAAATACTAGAACACACATATATATATAAAGCCACCATCAAGGTTTATTTAACCACGCTGCCTTTTTTTACACACTCTTTATCCCAATAATGAAACTCCATATTAAGTTTGTCTTCTTTTCTTTTCTTTTTTGTGTTTTCGTCGTCTTATATGGACTTTTTCAACTTTAGTCTATATTTTTGTACTTTTTTTTGTTTCTCTCGAGTTAGAAAATATTATGATATAAAAGTTTTACCAAAATCTAGTAAACATTAAAAAAAATACGAAAAAGACCGATAAAAAAAGTCCGGAAAAAGTTTGGCCAAAAGGGCCCGCCCTTAACTATTTCACTTATTATCATGTGTCCAACAATGCAAGACCCTAGGATGCTTATATACAAGACCTAATTAAATAAGTAGTAATAAATACTGGAGTGTATTACAAGACTGAGCCTGATATCAAAATATCATAGTCAACGGTTACTTCTAATAAAGAAATTAATATGAACTTTGCGTATTAATTAAGTTATTGCGAAAGGATTTAGTCCCAAACTCCCACGACAAGTTTCATTAACAACCTTACGAGGAAAAAAGAAAAAAGAAAAAGACCAAAAGGAGAGTAAGAGAGCAATGTTATCAATACCATTCCGTACTGACCGGTATGTACCGTTTTTTATAAAATCCAGTACCCTACACCTCTAATTTCGTTTCGGCTCAAATACCTGTCGGTACCATCCGGTACCGGACATACCGGTTAGTACCGGCCAATACCGGATGGTACCGGACTACTTTTAAAATTTATTTTCAAGTCCCGGACAAATATCGGATTTATTTATTTATTTATATTTTAAAAAAGTGTATATTATACTATAAATTCTTTTAAGTAGGAAAATAACACTAATAGCAATCAATTCAAAACAGTACTTGGTATTTGACCGGTACCGATACTTACCGTACCAATAGGAAAACTGGTACCCTGGCCGGTACGGTATTCAGAACATTGTAAGAGAGTAGCTCCATAACATAATGGGAGCCTTGTAGAGAGGTGCATAGCGGCCGTTCATCTCGACAACCGATGGTTTGGATTTTAATTGTCCAACAAACAATTTAAATTTGTATGCGTTTAAATTTGATCCGAACCGCCCGTACCGAGATATATGACTGGATTAACCGCTCTGCACCAACTCAACATGGAATTGCCGAGCAGCATCCCCGTCCCTCCATAACTTGATCCACGAGCAACAAAGAGAGAACATGGTACCCACCCATGGGAGTGTCCCGTGATAAGGGCGAATGACTGATTTTGAGAGTACTCTCTTTGGTCATGTGTTCAATTTTCTACTGGGTGAGCACTCTAATAGAGAGTGGGGGGTTTCCCCCAAGATTTTAGTTGCGTAATCAAATCTAATTGTGACTCGATTGTAGGGTTGTTTCTCGATTATAAAAAAAAAACCATGGTGGGTGCTGATAGAAATATCTCTTTTGTTGAAGGTAATCTTGTTCACAGAAAATCTACCATCACCGCTCCTTCAATCGCTCCGCTTCAATCTTGTGTTGATGGGCAAAATCTAACTTTTGCGCGTCTTTGGATGGTGGAACTAGAATCTAGGCGGAGGAGTAAAATGCCCCCTCCCTCCGGAGGCGGGGGGGCTGCTCCCCCCCTTCCTGCTCCCCTTCCTGCTCCCCCCCCTTTCCGGGCCCACTCCGGTCTCGCTCCGATGATCGGAAACGTTCACTTTGTAGAGCTCGTCGAGTAGAACAACCATGTCAAAAATCAGCTTGATTGGATATCATTAAGTCCTTGATCGGAACCTTTTTATTTTAAAAAGAATGGATCCGAAACACTGAATCAAATCCATTGTAACCCATGGACCGAGAGTTTATGGGCTCCGATCAGGCACTTAATGATATCCAATCAAG
Organism: Rhododendron simsii; assembly: GCA_014282245.1. Taxonomy (NCBI): domain Eukaryota; kingdom Viridiplantae; phylum Streptophyta; class Magnoliopsida; order Ericales; family Ericaceae; genus Rhododendron; species Rhododendron simsii. The sequence goes on along the minus strand of CM024955.1, from coordinate 35,178,919 downwards.
CTGATTTTTGACATGGTTGTTCTACTCGACGAGCTCTACAAAGTGAACGTTTCCGATTATCGGAGCGAGACCGGAGTGGGCCCGAAAAGGGGGGGGAGCAGGAAGGGGAGCAGGAAGGGGGGGAGCAGCCCCCCCGCCTCCCCTCCCTCCCTAGCAACCTGGCGGATGATTCCGTTGCGATACACGACGAGGGATGCGACAAAAACCGGGGGCTCCCCCCGTTAAAGCAGGCAGGCCAATCAGAACCCAAAAATAGGCCCAAATCGCCAGTCAAATTTTAAGCAACAAAAGGACAATGAAAGTCGTTGTTTGTTTTGCAAATTTGGGTAGATAAAGGTAGGTGGGTGCCAGTGTCAGTGCCACATAAATGAAGGGTCAGGTCCAGTCAGGTCAGGTCAGAGGTAGTTGGGTCTGGTCTTCACACATACGTAAAAGGACAGTGATAGTCTCTGCTGTAAATGCTTTTGTCCTTTTCCTAAACATTTCGTACCTTCAATTTGAGATATTTTTTTTGGGTGCCAAGGAAGGTACCATACACGTGATATTCCGTTAGCAATAAGACAATCCGGATTTAAAGAGAGAAAAAGAGGAGAGAGAGAGAGAAATAATCTAAACCGTCCAAAACACGTTTGGACAATGCAAATCACCGACAGATACCACCACGTGGTATTTGCTTGGCACTCAAAAACTTTGCAAATTGTTTTTATCAAAATTTGTTTAGTACTATTTTTTATTTTTTGGCTATGGCGATTATCAAAATTTATTTTGGAAATTCTTAAATCATGTTTTCTACAGGAAAAAGCAATGAAATGTGCTTTATTACTAGATTGCAATGCAGTTAGAGAGTGAATTTACCACCTTCCAATATTCTCTCAAAATTTTTGCTATTTTCTTAATTCTTATACTCCTAGATTTTTTAACAAAAAATATGCATCTTTAATAAGGTCTAAATTTGCGCACCGAACATTTATTTAGGAACAGAGGGAGTAGTATTGATTTAATGCTTGGAGTATACTACCGGTGTTAACGATAGAATATGTAAATAAGACAAAACTCTCAAAAACTCAACCCATTAACCTTTTCAGAGATTTCTCGTGAAAAACAAAAAAGAAAAAGGGAACAAAATATAACAAAAATCTTCCTTACAATCAGTTGATAGAAGTTTCATGACAACGAGAAAGAACATAAGTTATTTTTCACCATGCATTGATTCAGAACTCTGTTTGTTTGACAGGAAATGAGCACAAAATTGAACTACAAATTTAAGGAGACAATATATACTGTGTTTGATTTGATTTCAATTCTTATGGGCTGAATTAAACATGCATCAGATACGGGGTCCAACAAAATGTGCAATATACAATATAATGAAAAGTATGGTATTACGTCTCCCTTCCTTTTGGTCCGGTGCTACATAACTTATGAGGTTTTACCAGTAGTCCTGTCAAACAAACGAACTCTTAAGAAACTAAAAGACAGTTGAAACAACAATTAAAAATTCAATCAAAGATTTTTTGAGTCACAAGCGAATGTAATTCACTCTTGACAGGCTTAGAGATGCTCTGGGGGCAGGAATAAATATACGCAAATGAAGAACGACTAGTTTCCTTTATATTGTCAAGCTGCAAAAAAGATTACAACTTCAGGGCTACAAAAAACCAAACTCTACAATATAGAAAATTTTGTATACTTACAGCTTTCAATTGTTAATTGAATGTATCAAAATTTCTAGGAAATCTTAAATAAAGCATCCTAGAAATAGCACAACCTGGACACGTCACCGAATGCCAATTTCCGAGCTTCCCGTATAAATAAAAATTGAAATTTCAGTAAATAACAACAGAACTTTTTTTTTTTCCCCCAGTAGTGAAGAACAGATTACCCTGATGTCTCTGCCAGCAGTGGGTTCTCCATTTCTCAGTATCCAAAGTCAACACAAAAATTCACACCATGAATCCATCGCTCCCTGGCATCACTAACCATCTGTACATTGATGCCAATGACTCCAAATGCATAAGAATCTGCATGTAACCAAAAGCAGCTCGTACAGTAGCGTTTCTAATTTACCTTACGGGTGGAAGTAAGAAAGGTTACCATCGTATAACACGAAACTGCAGGTTTGGTTGAAATGAGTTGGTCAAACAAACAACCAAAATATGTACTTCTGAAAACACAAAGTTACAGGCACAATACAGAAACACTCAGGTATATGTATTTGAGAAAGTATACGTTTAACATCTGAAAAGATGGTTATTGGCTATAAACCAGTTATTTCTTAGTTTGTCAAAGCAAGGTGCTAGATTTATCTAATTGAGTGATAATTGCCTAAAATTCTGCATTAACCTAGTAAAGGAATTAGTTGCAGGCTTGCAGCTATAGACGTGATGAACTTAATTATACACGTGGATTTTAAGGAAGTTGATATTGTGAGACAGCTTCTAGATGCCGTATAAACAAGAGGGCATGTTCCATCTATAGAATTGGGTCGGACTGAGTATATGCCTACATGTTACGTTCTGATAGGTCACCAATAAAAATCCTGAAACGCAGTATATGAGTATAGGACTTCATCGATAGAGATTGCCTTTTTACTAACATGTTGTCTTTGGAACTCTGTATTGCATCAAAAACTTACTAGTCCAGCTCTTTCTTCTATGGAATTATCTTAACCCTAGGATGCAAAGGCTTGCGACAACATAAAACTCTTAAATCACTCAAAGAAATCTTCCCATAAAATTCAACACATTTTATGATAAAAAAGAATTCAACACATTTTACAAACTCACCAATCAGATCTACAGTCGTAAGTTGATGTTTTCGGACCATTTGAAGATATCAGAATAAACTTGATCTCCTCCCAGTTCTTCTCCTGTAGCTCCTGCGGCCACTCTTAGAATATCTTCAATCAACGCAAAGTTCCCCAATATATCTACATGAGCACCACTCTGGGTTCCCCGCCCTTCCAAAAGATTGGCCGGAGGGGCATGCTTATATTCCCTTATGTAATTACCAATTCCAGAAGGATTGAATCGGGTTTTACCCCTCCAACCTTTTGCAGCCATAAAGCCTGCACTCAGGACAGGAACGGTTTCATCTCCATCAACAGAGTAAACCCCACCTTTTAGGCAACTGCAGTCCTGACCACCCTCTGCTGATGTGTCAATCTGGAATGGGATGTAACACTCAGCAGCAGAACTTAACTTATAAACATAAGCCCTTTCGGTAGGGACTCCGACGCCATACATTGAGAAGATCTCCATGTCAGGAGCATTTGGTAATCTGCAAAAGCATCACCGAATTTTAAGGCCGCAGTAAATTTTAATCCTCCACTGCCACACCCAAAAAGAGAGAAAAAGAACATAAGGAAAAAAGTGTTACTGCTAGTTTAACAAACGCAGGCAGCTAAGAGAAGCAATGTCATCAATTTTAAGTTAACAAGCAAAATCCTATTAACTATGGATGGATAGCAGAACCACAAAAACACATGCCTATGCACATTGCACACATTTACAACACAAACAGTATTTCCCCGGAGTGAGTGACCTAAATAACACTTTGATAACCTGATAACATTTCTGCTGCAGATATCTCTATAAATGAAAACTAAGGAATCATGTCCATTCAGCATCCACAAAAGCACTAATCTTGCTAAGATAAATCACATATTCACACCTGAATAACAGAAACAAAGTCATAATCTGCAGTCTTCCAATGTGTGTGTGTGTGTGTGTGTGAGAGAGAGAGAGAGAGAGAGAGAGAGAGAGAGAGAGAGAGACGCACTTTGTTTCTAAGGGGTTTGACCAATATCTGTAATGTTCATACTTCTTGTCATCCAAATTGTCAGCAATTCCATATGAAAAGTGAGCACTGCCACGTTTCATCATCTTTGGGGCAACAAACTGAAATAGATCCAGCAATGATCCAGCAGTGTAAACTTTGTAATCTGCAACAGCTTTGATACCTTCAATTCCCATATCATGGTACTCGGTCCATACATCACGGCACGTTGTGTTCGCCAGGTTGCTGCCCTTAACAGCACCCTACAGACCAATCAACACCAAGTAAATAACGATCAGATCTCGACATATGCAATTCAAATTGCAAACTTAACGTGTCTGTATAAAACAAGACACTGTTTTTCATAAGTTGTACTGGAACAATGCAATCTGTGATTAATCCTGTGCAACGTGACAAAGTAGTAGGGGATGTGGAATACGTGTTACATTTTTTTCAATTCAAAACCCAGATTGAGAGCACTATTTTCAATTCAAATGTAAAAGCAAAGTATTTTGATGGTATAAAGGAGAAGGTCATCCTGAAAACTGATACAGAAAACAACCAGCATATGAACGATATTAATTAAAGTAAACTAACAAGGAGCAATCCTTGATATCTACACAGTTAAATCTAACAAGGAGCAATCCATGACATCTCTAAAGACAAACATAGACTGGTCACATCTGCTTTTCAGAGAGAGAGAGAGAGAGAGAGAGAGATCTTTTTATTTTCAATCCAATGGATTGGATGTTAAGAATGGAACGAAAATTCGAAACATTACCCTGAAATCCATCCTCTCAATTTTTGATGACTCTGCATCAGCTACATCCTTCCCAAATGATATCATTCTCCCATAATGCAAACGTTTTGTTTTATCTAAACTAACTTTTCCATTTTGGCCTGCTGTCTGATTGTCACTGTTCTTCATTTTCTTGGCAACACACTCATAGCCTTCTTCCGGTGACCAATCAAGGCCGCCCCAGATGGTGTCCCCACCTTTTGGAATCATTGACATGGTTGAATCCCATGTACGTGTCATCCGCATTACATGCTGTAAAGTCTGAAAACCAAATACATCCATTTCCAGAACACCTGGTGCAATAGCCCTACAAAAAGAGTAGACTTTCGTTAAAAAACAAAAAGCTAAACAAAACTACAAGGTAAATGAACCCAAAGTAACACCAAAAGCAATGTTTGTTCTCTGCAAATTCCCAGCTAAGTACGCTTTCTAAATGGCCAAACAGTTAAGAAAAACGCACATCATGTCGAAATCATGTCTTCGACATAATAAGTAGAATACAATTATCAAATATTTAACTATCCCCCAAAATATGTTACAATACAATAATATGAAACGAAATTTATAACAAATTTGAAGTGACTACACAACATAAATCAGTGTTCCTGTAAACACAAGGCCTATCATAGTAGAATCATCCTCTACGTGATTTTTCTTCTTCTCAAAGTTCTCAACGAGAAACATTAAAAAGTATTCCAACAGGCATTGCTCTATTTTTACGCAATTTGGAACTAGAACAAGATTAGATTGCCAACTATTTAAACTCTGTCCTCATCAAACTTGGTACTTAGCAATTTAAAAACCACAATAAATCTGATTCATTATTGAAGCCATCAAACTTTGTCAAGAATAAACAATTATAAATGTGATCCATCAAATCGTTGAAGCATTGTAGAATAGCGCAGCAATGAAGATTCTTGGTACAGCACAGAATCAGACAACCTAAGAGACAGAAATAAGTAGTTCTTCCCTTGGAATAAAACAAAGCCCCAATTTGCAGCTTTGACAACTCTTCCCTCTTTCCTTTTCCAGGTAGTAAGATTAACTGCTGGATGAGGAGGGGGCACAAAGACAAACCATGGGGGACACAGTTTGTATAGATACTCAAGCTCTCATTTGCAATTGCAGAATAGAGTGAATGTGATCACACTAACTTTGAGGTGTATACATATAGCTTGTATAAGTAAATAAGTAGAGAAATTAATCAAAATACCATTACGCCTTAATTAACACGTGGGTTTGTTTCAAATGGAAAAAAAATGAGGAGTCAAATATGCAAGCCATGAAAATCACAACATAGATCCATCCACTTAATAATGGTTATAAGACAAACCTGGCAACAGCTATATCCTTTGCTTCAGCAGAGAATAATCCGGTTACTGCTTTTGGAACACCTAAAAATGGTCCACCAATATTCATTATCGCCTTTATATGCTTAGCACACCAATCTGATCCACCCCCACCACCCATCGGGGCAGGTGACTCCACCCATTTCATAAAATGCAAGAAGTACAGAACCCCCATCGAATGTGGAATTACGACCACTTTTCTACCACCACTTGTCGCCACCATGAGTTCTATATTACTTTTAATCCTGCTAAGAGTTTGGTCGCGTACCTGATCGATTCAATTTAGGAGAGAATCAAATTTAAGAGACTGTACTGTATCAAAAACACAAGATCATTAATGCCCGATGCAAGAATCACTAACTTTTCACCACTTACTAGCCGCACATGAATCCAAATACCTAATAAAAATGGCAATTTGGACAAAACAGCTATCCATGCATGATCAACTTGGCAGGCATGGAAAGCATGGTAAGGGTATCTATATAACTGTAAAATTGGTAAACCAAAAGCTACGGAGGGGCATAACTCAGTATAAAAAACAGATATTGATTAATGCCTGATGTTAGAACCACTAACTTTTCACCGGTTACTAGACGCATATAAATCTGAACACCAAAGGAATAAGACAATTTGGACAAAACAGCTATGCCTATCCGTGCATGACCAACTTGGCAGGCATACCAAAAAAAACCTAACAGTAAAGTTGGTATACCAAAAGCTACTGAGGGGTATAACTTGCCTGAGAATATCAATAGTTACACAAGGCGCAAGTTGATCTAAACTCTATGTTGATAATATTATAAGCTATAACAAATGCACATGTAACAGAACAAGACAAGGGGGAATAATTAAGGATGTCGCAAACATACCTCTGTATTCTGAAAGGATATCCTCCAGTCATATGCAGCCATATGCATGTTTTTCTCCTCATACCCTATGCGTGCCAAATTTGCAATAAGAACTGCCCACACAAAATAACCAGGAGCAAAATAATCAGCTGCAACAAGGCCAGATACAGGCCTAATTCTTACACCGGAAGGGTCCAATCCAGTTTCATTATCCAGTGACAAGTGCTCAACCCAGCATAACGGTCTGCAGGAAAATATCACACAAAAAAGTAAAAACCCTTTTCAATTCCAACCAGCATAGAATTACTTTGAAAATTTAACACAGCGAAACTCTGATAAGGTTAAGAACAAGGTATGATGTCATTAAAGCAATGGATGACATAATATAAGAACTGCGAGTACATTTTAATGCTATTAGAATATGTAATGAAGACGCATACTTGCTCAACTATCAAGGTTACACTCATGTATAATGCAGGCTTTCAAACCAATACCTTAACCTTTATAAGAGCAAAATATTTGTTCAGTTACAAATTTGGTTTAAAGCACTACTAAAGGTAATGGATTCAGGTAACCTGATGGAATAAGATAACTGGATGGAGCACGCCAGGAGCAAGTAGATGAACAAATGTATGGAAGCACAGGCTTATCATAGGAGCAAAATAATGATTCATATTCCAGCTGACTTGGTAGAACTGGAAATGCTAGATTGAGGACGATTGCTCATTTGCATTAATCTTTATCCAAAACTACTGAACCTTCCAAGTAGCACGAATTATCATCTCATAAAATATCCTATGCTAGGATATGGAAAACTGGCTAAGTTACTAGCATCAACGTGCACTAGATCCCCTGTATCAGTTAGCAGGCTCGAAAGCTGCAGCTGGCTCGACCTCATTTTGCAAACCAAAAAATGTGTCCATCACCAAAAAGAAAAAGTCAAGCCTGAAGAACAACCATGTCTCACTAAAAACCTTTTTCACTACCCTCCAGCTCATATACTCAAGGATCTTCTGGAATTTATATAAAAATTTCCCCAACAGGGACTTAAAAGCAGTGCCCCCTCAGAATCCTCCTTCGCTCCTTCCTTATATTCTTTCTCTCCACTTATCGTCCTTTTCCGAACACAAGAAGAAGAAGAGCAAATTAAAAAACCATTTTCATTACATGGTTGATTGCCCTTGTCATAGTTTTTTCCTCATTATGTATTAGCATTTCTTTCCTGCATAATCACTGGACCACATGAAAGATTCAGACATTCAGAGCACCAACATACTTGTGGTCCCACAGAGAGAGAGAGAGAGAGAGAGAGAGAGAGTGTGTGTGCATGTGTGTGTGTTCAGAAACCTTTTTCACTTGAATGGTTGCCTGCCCGTATCTTGGTTTCTTTCATTGATCATATGTCACCCTTTCTCTTGTAATAACTGAGCCACATTGAGCATTCAGAGCACCAAACAAGTTGTGGTCCAAAAGGAAGAAAAGAAGTAGCAAAGCAAGCCAACTTGTGAGATGTATTTGAATAACACTTCCCCATACTATTGTTACTTAGGTTTCACTACTAAGTACTAACTCAAGAAAGAGTTGCTGCAAGCTCATCCACTTGTACAATTTCCTCAAAGCAATCAAGAACCCCCGTCGATTTCATGTTACAATTCGCCTTGGATGGCACTTATAAGTGTGAAAGGAAACGAATAGGAAACTATTTCACTAAAATGAACACAGAGACTCATCAGCAACCATATTTCTTCTCTAAAGTAAACGAAACAGCTTTCCCATACTTACAGCTAAAACACACATTTCCCCCGCACATATCTCAATCAACCCTTAACAAATGCATTCAAGTACACAGTTCACCACTACACCTACCAAGCACAAAAGCAAAACACTACTTAGATACCCAAACAATTACCATTCCGAATATACCGACCTTAACACAAGATACAGGCAATTCCACATAATGGAGTAATCACAAGCACAAGCACACAGAAATTAACCTGGTTCATGGCTACATCTACCAGTCACTACATTATTTCCACTATGATTAAGAAAAACAGACATACATATAACATCAAATTAGACTACTAAACCAACGATGCTAGCTCAATTTGCCAGAGTCCCTGCACCTTAGTAAGAGGTCAAAAGTTCGATTCTTTCTTCCTGCGTGAACACTTTGTCACTTTATTTAGTGCTTCTAAAAGACATTGCTGGATTTTCTCATTGTCTTAAAAATTAATGTAATTATCATGAATGTACCGCTAATGATTGGAATTCAGTTACCTCTTATAAACTTCCCCAAATGTACCACCCCATAGCCTCTTCCTAAACAACCCTTCGGCACACTGGTGCCCTTCCCACAGCTCAAGCCCTCCGGTAACTATTCCTGGTACAAACACCACCGGATGCTTCGCCGTTAACCCTTCTTTGAGAAGCTTCACCCCCGGCGGATCCGGTAACGGCCCCGTTATCGCCTCCGTCACGTACTGAGGGAACGAAGCCGGCATCGCGTTGAACAGGAACAGCAGAAACCACCAAATCGAGCATGTGCAACCGATGAACCAGCAGCAACTGTCCACGCAAGTCCACCTCCTCAGCTCCTTCTCTCTCCTCTTCTGATAGAACCTCTCCTTCTCTCTCCTCTTCTTCTCGCTGTCGTCGTCGCCGTCCTCCTCCCCGTCGACTCGTGGCTTCTCCGGTTTAGATGATTTCTCCGGTTCAGAGCCCTTTCTCCGCCTCAACATCGACGCATACGTGTCGATGTTACGATGTATGTATATATGCAGAGAGAGAAAGAGAGGCCTGACTATCTCTGCTTGTACCCTGTGTATATACTGTGTGTATAGCAGAATAAAGTTATGTAAATTGGAGTGGTGGCCGGAGGTGGGGATGACGGCGGTTAAGTGGTGGTGATGTGGAGGCGGGGGTACTTTTGGGATCTAAAGGTGGGACCGGGTAGGGATGGGAGAGTTATTACCGACACGTGGAGGGAGATCTGTAGATTGGTGATGATGAACGGTGGGGAAGGTGGGAGGTAGGTTATAAGTATGGGAGGGAGAAGCACGGTGGATGTCACGTGGTGGAAACCTCAGTGGGAGGAAAAAGCCAAAAGAAAGTGACAGCCAGGAGCTTTCTGGGAAAAACAGCTACCGGGAAAGGGAAAACTCTTGAATGTTCACTCCGTCCCATTTTCTTTGGACTTTTCTGATATTCGTGTTATTCTTACAAATTTTATACTCTTTTCGTCTATTTTTAAGTGTCTTGTTTCGTAACTCTAATTTATTAAAAAAATATCATCATTATATCTTTAACATCAACTTTTTCCTCCACTTTTCCTACCTACCCATTGTCATTACATTTTTACGCACTTACTTTTCAAAATAGAATCTACTTTTAGGGACAAAATAGACAATTCACCAACTTTTACCCACTAACTTTACAAAATGGACACCTATTAAGGGACAGTCCAAAATGAAATACCGGACTATAAATAAGGGACGGAGGGAGTATCTTCTAGTATGAATGAATTTTTAAAAATACGTAATATAGATCTTGTTTGATAGTTTTCGATTAGATCTATAATATAAAGTTTTTAAAATTATAAATTAGGAGATATATGAGCTTAAAAAATAGGACGAATATTAAAAAAGACCATAGAAAATGAGACGGAGGGAGTACTAAAAAAAAAAAAAAGAGGATGCGGTGAATTTTAGCAATAGTACTAATAAATTTTAGGAGTTTTTAAATATTCATCCCCAAACCTCATCTCACGTAACTATTCATCCAGATCATTTTGAATAGTTATATTTTCATCTTTTCAAATGGTGAATTACCTATGTTACCATTTTAATAAAATATTCGTAAGTATGTATATATTTCTTTTCTTAAATTAGTGGGATTGTAGTAATTATAGTAATCTAAAATTATGGAATAATTAATGGATATGAATGGGGGAATTTTGAATTCTCAAATTTTTAAATTCTTAATGGATATATTCTAAATAATGGATATGAATGGGTGAATTTTGACATTAATAAGTATGTCAAAAGTTGAATTTTTAGACAAAAAAATGAACAGATGTGGACAGTTTAACTTAAAATATAGTTGACAAATCCAGGTCGTCCATTTTTTCGTCTAGAAACTCAACTTTTGACATACCTATTAATGTCCCGACAAGCTAATTTTTGCGTAGATATATTTTTTTGGAGACTCTACAAAATGCATGATTTGAATTACTTAAAAAAAATGCACGACGAAGGCCACGGAATGCTGGCAGAAAACCCCTCATTTATGTCTCTATGCTTTATCCTTATTTGACGGGGAAGTTTTGTCTTTTTATTGCAATCTCACCTCACGAGTATTTTATCTCAAAACATGTTACCTGTGCAATTTTCGTCAATAAAATGGAAGGAAACCAATTTCATAACGGGTTTTTGCTTTAGGTGTCTATCTGAAATATCAAAAAAATCCAAATATTTATGAGACGTGTAAGTTCGAGTTTTATTTTATTTTATTTTAAAATCCATATAAATCCCTAAACTTTAAGAAACTTATTATGTTTATTTTGTAAGAGAGATACTTATTCATGGGTCCTTCGTGAATAAGTTATTTACAGAGGCAAACGATCTCACCCGTCCGTCTTGACAATCAATAGTTTTGATTTTAAAAAAAAAAAGAAAAAACTTCCCTGAAAGAGTGTTTTATTAAATTAAATCCGAATCATCCAAAATACTTTTAGACGTGCAAGATTGAGCGCTGTAAATTTGGTTTTACGGTACGGAATCTCATTTGGTAAAGCCTTCCTGACCGACTTTTGTAACTTGTGACCCAAGAATAGTAGGTACTCCTACTGGGTGTTCGGATAAATAAGCCAAAGTGGCTTATTTTTTGTTCTTATTCAAATTTTTTTCGTATTACTTGGCTTATTGTTAATTTTTGGGGGATTATTGCATCCTCATAACAAGAGGAATCTAAAAAGTAAAATTTTTTGACCGAAATCCAATTTTTTTTGAATAAAGACGAAACAATTGGCTTATTGGCTTATTTTCGTTTTTTTTGGCTTTGTTTGGCTCATTTTTAACGGAAAAGCCATTGGCTTATTAAGAAAGAACAAAGAATCAACATCTTCATAATACACATTAATATCGGCATAAGTACGTAGATGTGTGATGATGATTGACGGTGAAGATTGAGGAAGGTGGGACCGTGGGAGGTAGATTTATTAAGTATGGAAAATATGGATGGGAGGTAGCTAGGTTATAAAGTCTATACTCTGTTTGGTAAAATTGTCATATTTTTTTTGTTTTCCGTTTATAAAAAACAATATATGAGTTTTTCTTTATTTATTAAAAATTTAAAAACAGAAAATATATTTGGTGATTATAATAATTTTTGTTTATTTATTTTTTGGGTTGCTGAAAGTATTTTCAAAACAAATGAAAACGCATTTTTTGTGTTTCTAAAACTTTCGTAAACTAGTGGAATTGATTATGTGTATTATAAAAAAAAAACAGTAACACAAACATGTTTATGGTGTCTTTTTCAAAAAACATCGGAAACAACAAAAGGAAACTGAAAATAAAAACTTTTTCAAACAGAGCCCTAATAACACAGATTTTATACATAATTCCCGTTACAATTGTTTGTTTTCGAAATCGTTAGATGCATGTGAGCTATTGGATACACATGGGCTCATATGCATCTAACGGTTCCGAACACAATTGTAATGTCCGGAGCACTCCTCAGTTATGTATGGGTGGGAGAATCACGCAGATGTCACGTGGGGGAAACCTCCTTATTAGTCCTTATCGAGGAAAGGAAACAGCCAAAGAAACTTTTTAAGAAAGTGACAGTCTTTCCAAAAAATTTTGAAGAATCTCCGTATAGGATCTTGATCCCACAATTGAGAAACAAGTACTATTTACGAACCGTCCGAGCTCAATTTTGTGCGTTTAAAAGTATTTTGGACGATTTAGATTAAAAACGAATTATCACCAATTAAAAATATTTATTATCAGATCAAAATTTTAAAACTCATCTCAACCGTGAGGAGCCGTAAATAACTTATTGATCAAGTTTCTAGGATTCCAAAACATAAATCCGTCCCTCTATAAAAACGATTCAGAAGGCTGCGCCCTCTTCCCCAATCGACTTTCGCCGCGCGCTCCTCTTCTCCGATAGACTTCGACTGATCAAAGAGCGACGCCAGCCATGCCGATGTTCATCTCGGAAGAAGAGTACGAAAGCTGCTCACGCGACGCCTCTCTGGTGGCAGAGAAGGCCGACGCATTCATCAGAGAACTCTACAACCAACTCGAAAAGTACAAGGCACAGACCCGCTCCGGCGCCCTCCCGCTTCTACCGCACCAAATCTATCTCAAAGCCACCGATCAGAAAGAAGGAGAGATCATCGAGCGATTGTCTGCCGAAGCGTCCGAACTTCGTGCGTTGCTGGAGCGGAAGAATTCAGAGATTAGCGAGAAGAACGCCGTGATTAACGGCTATCTCGACGAGATGGAAACCTTGACGTGCAGTGCCTCGTTGAAGGAGGCTCGGCTGAAAGAAATTGAGCTAGAGTTGGCACAGTCGCGTGCTTCTTGTACTCGTCTCTCGCAGGAGTTAAGTTCATCGACTATGCTTGCCGGATTATACAAAGCGCTCAAGGATTCTTACGAAAGGAGGCTTAAGTGGGGAAAATCTGCGAGGAAAGAATCTGAGAAGGAAGCTGCTCGTCTAAAGGAGAACCTTAAAAAGGAGTACGAAGCTGAAGTTGAGAAAAACAAGGATCTAAAGGAGAAACTCAAAAAGTATGAAGCTGAAGTTGAGAAAAATAAGGAGAAACTTGAAAAACATGAAGCTGAAGTTGAGAAAAATAAGGAGAAATTAGAAGCTGGAGTTGAGACAAATAGTTCACAATCTGGGGTCAAAAGACCTGTGGATTGGGATCCCAAGAAGATTTTCGTCGGTGGCATCCCAAGAACCGTAACTGAAGACAAGTTTAAGGAATTTTTCTCGGCGTACGGTACAGTTGTGTGGCACGAGATTATACGGGATCACGATTCTGGACTCCCTAGGGGGTTTGGCTTCGTTGTGTTTGACAGTGTCCAGGTGGTTGATAACATCCTGATCAATGGCAATTACATTGACATGGAAGGCGCAAAGGTTGAGATCAAGAGGGCGCAACCAAAGGAAAAACCAGCTCTTAATTCTGCTCCCACCTACTGTATCTTTTATCCCTACGAAATACCAAACGAAAATATATAGAACGATCCTAAAAGAGATACAACAGAGTTGTCCGTTTAGACATGGAGGCTTCAAGGCCTTGTGGTCGCGTGTGTCGCTTAGAGATGGAGCTTCATGACCTCGCGGTGGTTTCAGTTTCATTTAGGGTTAGTTATCGAAACCCTGAAAAAAGTTTGAACTATTTTTTTTTTGGGTAAGGAGGTTATTCTCTGTTGAACTCCTTTTTAGTACTATTAAGTTTGAACTGTTCTCGAATGTTATACTACTCCTATATTGGAGGCTATTATGCTGCTACAGTTTGATGAGTCTTCAACAATTGGTTAGTTTAATTAAATGATGGAACTAATAATCAATGACATGTGCAGTACGTGTTACTGGATATAAAACTCCGACACATAATGGAGACGAGATTAAACGACATCATATCCCCTAGTATTGTATTTGTGAGAATAAAACAATTATTCTCATATATATGCTATCATTGGAAACGTAATAATTAAAACAATTATTCTCTTCATCTTGGGTCCTCAGCTTCATTCTTTTTACTCACTAATTTGTTGATTTAGCACTGCTCGTGTTGGACTTGAGAACCCTGTTCGGTTTGAGTTTTGAAAGAGGCTTTAAAGTATAATGAGTGAGGAGAGAGAGAGATGGAAAAAATTTATTAGAGAACGCGTGCTCAGAAGTTTTGAATATCCCAAACGAACATGCCCGACCACCTTTAGAAAGTAGTATTACCGAATCCGATGCTACCTTCTAGTTAAATAAACATACAGGTCATAATATCAATTAATTATTCAATACAAGTAAACATATTAGAAAGAGCATTGACATGTTAAAGTATTTTTTTTATCTTAACTAACGCTGCCTTAATAAACGGTTACCAATAATGAAAACAACTTTTGTTGATTAAAAAAAATACACGACATATTTTTTCCTAATGGGTATTCTTATGTTAGTGTTCTACAGTACTATATATAGCTTAACTCGAATACACTGCCTAAAATGGAATGTTAACCATAGACTCAGAAAACTTATGCACCACATGAAGTTGCGGGTGACCGATGCAACTTGCTTTCCAAAATCGTAATTCCAAATTAGAGTTTTCAGATACAACTAATCACCAGAACAGGGAAGGCGTGGCAGCCCAAACAAAAGAGAGAGGTCACAACATTTCTCAACTTCAGGAAGAAAAACAAGCTGTGTCTTACACGTTTCAACTACCTCGGCTATTACTTGGAAGTTGAAACTGGACAGGACTACACTGTGGATCGGGTCATTTTGCAGACGGGGGGATGGTGCTGTGCACGGAAATCATGTCCGCTCCAGTCTCGCTCCGATGATCGGAAACGTTCACGTTGTAGAGCTCGTCGAGTTAAATAAGTGTACCAAAAACCATCCCCAAGTTATCATTTTGCAGCATTACAAATCAACCAAGCCTGAGAATAAGGCACTTAAAATGGAAGCAGGAATTTAGTCCGCAGACTTCACAAATTATGCAGCATTAAAAAACCAAGTATCTACGCATGTACAAATACCTTTCAAAAGAACAAAGAGCAAGGATTCGCTCACCAATATAAAGAATTGATGGAAAAAAAAACCTCTTGTGGGGACAATCAGAAAATATCACTTGTCAAATCTTCAAAACGGACCAGATTAGTGACAAGTTGCACAATTTGTCACTAAAAGAAGCCAGGTGAATACAACTCAAGTCATCCCAAGTTTTCAATGAATGTTTCAGTTAAGGTGTGGCCGCTGATGATTTTTGTTGTGCCAACAATCAACTCATATGCCATCCCTTCCTGCAAAGCAAGTTGGAATTTATTGCACAGAATAGATCAAGGATGGAGCCATGATTCTTCTACAGTGGGGAAAAATCTTGCAACGTTTTATCTACATCATCCAAAAGATTTTTGAGTGATATTTATAAATATCAAATGGCGCTGATGATTTGCCACATTTCAGAAAACGGTGTTAAAACCTCTACAGAGGGAAACACAATATGCAACTCAGTAGCAATGAAGTACCTGAGCGCTGAGAAAACGAAGTGCAGAAATCTCTGCGAAAGTTACCCCTCCAATGAAAACAACTAGCACTAGAGAGCGCCTCCCATCACCAACTCTGAAAACATGTCAAAAAGTGTCAAGCTTAACTATCACATATGGAAAAGAAACAAGAAAGACTGAACTTAAGACATTCAGGCACCATTTTGAAACAAAGGTTCTCTAATTAGGATTAAAAGTGTAATGCATAAAATATCCACATTCTATTTACCAGAAAATATCCACATGAACCTCATAAGTTCCTGAAAAAAATAATCCTCCCCCCATCCCAAGGTATTCGTCTATTTTGGAGAACTCAACTTCCAAAGGGATCTCAATCTTTGCACATAAAAAGTTACTGGAAAGTTTTCTTCAACATTTCAAAGTTACTTCCAAATTGCAAAAGGAAAGGGCAGAAAAGGAATTTTACTAATTTAGGTACATTGACTTATTTATGGGAGATCAACCAAGAGAAACAATTTCGGATGAAAGGAATAGAGGTACGACCACCTCAAAATTGAGTCCCGAGGAATAAACAACAGGTCCCAATCAGCACCATAATCATTGCAATACCACCCCATCATAACTGCGACATTGACAATGCCAACACTGCTTGCATATGGCCCGCATGACTAAAGACTCAGATTTGCTATCACTTAACGTAAGAATACTGCATAATTTCAATACTTTGGCTGGCAAACAAATTTTCTGAACTTAAGATGCCAAACATATTATGCAAGCTTCTTTCAGTACATGCAGTGTTTGTATATTCAATTGAATTGATTTGATTTATGTACATGGCAGCGCTTGTATCTTGCTACCGTATAGGAAATCTAGGAGTGCTAGGAAAAATGAACGTAAGATCATTTACATATTAGGGATACAGTTAATAAACCATACTTGTCCAAACTAGGAGTCCCGGGAAGTGTATCAAGAGATGGACTGCTTGCAAATCCACTCTGCAGAAATATATCAACAGATTAAAAAAGAATATCAAACAATAGATAGATAACAAAACAAATAAGAAATGTAGTGCAACAAACAAAATCTAGAATAGCACTAACTCGCTTTGCTTCTGAATGTGGTCCGGGCAACAACTTCAGTATTTCTTCAACAGGACGCCTTGAAGGATCAAATAGTCATTAACTAAGAATTGACCATATTGAGCAGGTATATGATAGGTCATTTAAAGCTATTCTAACTGAACCAAACAAGATTAGGAAGATTAGCAATACTGTGATGGTTCTGAAAAATAGTAGAGAACTAAAGGAAAATAGTAAAAACGGATTACATGTGTACTGTTAATACTGTTGGAGAGTGGTTCTCCTTGTAAATGTTAGATAATAGGTATCAAGACACTTTCCTTCCATGTATCCAGATTCATGGCATGCAGGATTAACACAAGATCAATACAGGAGTTTGGCCAGTCCACAACAACAGATACCTAGTTCAGAGTACATAAATTAAACTAACCATCCGGATCGAACTGCTTGCTGAACAAGGCGAATGCTGAGAGGTGCATATCCAGAAAAAACGTAGGAAATATCATTCGGGCTGCCACACAAGAAAAATCAATCAAGAAGTCAAAAGCAAGACAATAGGATATCAAAATAATAAAAACATTAGACCGAAGTTCATACATTGTTGGATTGTATAGTGATCCAATACAATGTTAGAAACAGGTAGAAAGTACTCAATTTACATATAGCTGCATGCTGAAGTTCAAGATGTGGCAGAAGTTATGATAATCAACCCAGCATCAAACTCAATAATTTGTTTTTATTATTGTATAAAACAATATCATTCTTAAGCTTTCCCTATCACTGTGAAAGTTTACCAGTCAAGTGTCAACCGGTGATGATTAGAATCGGTGAAAGCCCTTGAAGTACGTCCTACACATTTCAAAATGTAGTTGCCATCTCAGTTGTATTCGAGTTGTTCCGGGTTTGGGAGGCCAAAATAGCATCTAAGACGCTAATTCAGCTTCTATAAAAAGACTTTTAATGAGACACTGAAAATGCTGAGAGATGTATAATTCTCGAGCATATCACATGCAGGTTGTGTGTCAAACTCTATGACCTTGTTCGTTTTTGGGTTTTAGATTTTGGATTCTAATCATTATCCTATTTTTCTCCAATCATTACTCTCATTTTTCTCTCTATCTCTCTCCAATTATTTACCCATATTTCCAATCATTACTCTACTCCCTACACTCATTACCTACAAATCCAAAATCCCAAAACGAACGGGGTCTATAAGCCTCAAGTGTCATCCAAGGTTGAGAGTTCAACAAATTTTGGCATCTCTAAACTTGTAAAATATTATAGCTGACAGCTGAAAAATTATGCTTGGCTTGAGCCATCAGTCAGGTGGTTTGCAAAAATTTGGGCAACTCCAGATTGAGAACTGGACATGGTAGCAAAAATTTGCTTGAGAATCTGAGATGCTCCATCTGGTGGATATTCTTGTTTGGCAGGAGAATGAGATGCAATGGAGGACAGTTCACACGCACGGTATAGTTATCTGTTTATTTGGTTGGGCAGCATAGGATTTTATTCTTATCCTATACAGTTTGGGGAGGAGACCGTACTTTGTTCCAAACTGGGGCCACATGTGAGAAAAGCTGAAGAGTCGGCAAATTGTGGACTAATTCATTGAGAGGTGACTAAAGTTTCCCTAGCTCTAAGTCCAACCAAGGTATCTGTTGCTTGCGTCTTGGCTTATTGGAAAGATTAGCGAGTTGCTGAGTCCTATTTCCCTTTGATTGATTCCATACATGAGCTACTTTTCACTAATGGGCTTTCAAATTCCGTGTAGATACCATGCAGTCCATTTAGCAATAGGGTGAATGCCTCTAGCTGCTTGGCATCTCTTCTAAACTATTAATGTCATGATTATCCAGAAAAGAAAAGAAAAGCAAAGAAAGAGAAAAGAATGATGATGAAAAAGATAACTAAATGCAGTATCATATAAATGTCAAGAAGCAGACAATTTTATGCTGTGTGTTGCAAATTTGAACCATAAAGCTAACTCCAACCGTTGCACAATGGACACTATGGCGATGGCCAAGAATCCAACTATACTGAATCTAGCACATCTTCTGACTTCAATTTCTAACCAACAGAAGTATATTTAACTGATCTTGTAAAAATAAGCATACAATCATCACATGGTTAAAAAAAAGAATACTTGGCTGTGTCCGTATCATCAACCACAAGTTGCAGAGCACGTTTGACTGTCAGCCAGTTACTTTTTGACTCCTGCAAAACAAGGGTGTAGAACGAATCTGAGTCTACAAACAAGGATAAACTTGGCTGCTAGACTTTGAGTGGAAAACAAAGAAATGCTACGTAACAAATTTCAGAAGTTCTTAAACCTGTTTTCTAAGTAATCCTGCTTTTTCTAGACTATTCAGAGTAGCCATGTGCTCAAAACCATAGGAATGAAGCAGCTCCCGCCTATAAAACAAGAGTGACAAAGTATAAAGGTAATGCAAAGAGCATTCACCACAGTAATTCAGGTGAGCAAAATTTGAGGAATTGACGTAAACTTCATACAAACTTGCCTCAAGTAGTCAAAATTCTTCTTGGGTAACCCTGCATTAGTAACAGAAAATAAGATGAGGAGCCGTAGGACACTGACAAGAGGTTCTTGTTTGTGGATCATTTCTTCAATGTAATCAAAGCATCTGCAGTCATAAATTGCATTAGCTCCTTGCTTGAATTACATGCCCTCGGGAAAATAAGTACAATAGAACTACTATAACCACTGTAAAGAACCTCAAAACATGATGTGATGAAGATCACTTGTGTACAATAGAATAACAATACACATGTCACTAACTAGAAGTAGTACCCGTTCTAATTATAGATGACATAGGAGCTAATCGAAGAACATGCGAGGAAAACAATTGGTGTCATGTGAACTCGTAACAGTTTTGAATTCTTGAACGTAATAGTATTTTATTTAACCACCGTAAAGAACCTGAAAACATGATGTGGTGAACAGGAGAATAACAATGCACACGTCACTAACAAGAAGCAGTACCCATTCTAATTATAGATGACACAGGAGCTAATAGAAGACACTCGAGGAAAACAATTGGTGTCTTGTGAACTTGTAACAGTTATGAATTCTTAAACGTAATAGGATTTTATTTAATCTCTGACTTAGCAACACTTGCACTAATAATTTACCCCCTTGGTCGATAATCAATTTTTCCCTCATGCTCAAGCTGGATGATCAAAAGCCAAAACCAATCATTTAATTTTCATGGCAGTAAAGAATATGGTTATCAATCAAAAAAGTTCAAGACCTCCAATTCCAATGCATCTCAAATTCCAGAGACTGACCACGTGCTACAGATACAGAAGTAATTACTCCAAGAAGCATCCCATTTACTCTATTTTTTTAGGGCAACAAAGCATTCCATTTACATGTGAGAGAGGAATATGCTTTTCATTTCTAGAAAGAATAATATTTACTGTTATTTCCAAAAATAGATAAAGGAGAAAACAGAATAGAATTCACTTCCAGTGTCCTTTGTATTGAGGATAGATGCAGGAAAATTGTAGGCAAAGAGATAGGAAACTGGGTATAATACTCCGCTACATTGAAATTTGTAACATATATAAAATCTAAGGGGACACATTTTTCAAGATTAAATAAGTCAACGGTGCAAAATTAGAAAACTAAAAACGACAACTTGGGAGCAGATAAGTGACTACAAAACTATAAGGTTGAATTTCTCCAAGTGAAACAAAAGAAGCTGCTATCAAGTATTTACAATTGGATGATCATTAGTGGAAGCCAAGTATTCAGGGAAACCATTGCACCTCTGAGACAATTTTCATGGCACAGATGTATGTAGTGTGAAAATATGAAACAACCACGGTTTTGAAAATTGGAAACAAAAATTCCAATATAGCTTACATGTCATAGCTCTGAGCCTCCACAATTGTATGTTCCATGTCTAGCCGACCAAGAAATGTTGGTTTTGAGGTAAATGTTGACAAATGCTGAGCAAGGTTTATATGCCTCTAAAACACCAAGAAGTAACCATTTCAACTTGTCCTTTGGAGTGAAGAAGCAGTGTAATCATAAATGAACTAACTTACAGTCATTTCTGGCAATGAGTTCAGCTTTTTGACAAAATCCTTTAGTTCAGACACTGACTGGGTCTGTAAACAATTGGATGAGACCACATTAGGACAAGAAAACAAGACACAAACATTCTCAGCATACACTTTGAAATTATAGGACTAATCGCATCAGATTTAGAGGTTGCACCATGCGAGTACCGATTTAATCATTTAGTAAGAATCTTTTGCTTACATAGAGATCATTGCATCAATAGCTTGCAACTCAATAATCCCAGTTATGAGAATCGAAGACAAAGAGTAAAGGTTAACTGGCGAATTCTATAGACATACCGTAGTTGTCATCTCCGTGTAGTCTTGCTTCATGGATGTTGCTTTTTGACGTAGAACCTGCAATCATAGTGTCAATGGCAACTAAAGAAGTAGAACTCCAACATGAATGATGAAACAAACTCAACTTCAGAAGCAAATGAACACTGAGAAAACCATAATAAGAGAATGAACAACTAGTTCATAGAGATTGTTTTGAAGTATTGTAGATCAACCTGGACAACAACTTCAAAGTTGAGATCCCTAATCTCTTTGAAAAGTTTGTCACTGAAAAGACGACAATGCAAGAGTAAATCAATGTGCCAAAATAAAGGAAAAAAAAGACATTGAACAAAAGTGCAATGCAAGAAATAAACCATCCAAACTTCAACAAAACCACTAAGCAGTAAAATTCGTGGACTCGTACCTTTTGTTGGAAAAAAAGTAAAAAAAGAAGGCAATCAAAAATCAAATTGACAAACACATAACAAAAGAAACAAGGAGTTTATTAATCAGACAGATTTCTCTAAAACAAATATTGGGACAAAAGGGCCTGCATAGAGTAAAACAGAACGTTCCCTGCACTAAAAGTCCATGATAAATATGCTATAACCGTTGCATTTTCCTGTCATGTCCACAATCCTTCTTAGCAGAATAACAATATGACCAAACATTTTCCTGTCATGTCCACAATCTTTCTTAGCAGAATAACAATATGACCAACATAAAAAACACAGGAGCTTTAAGTA
This sequence comes from Rhododendron simsii, assembly GCA_014282245.1. NCBI lineage: Eukaryota > Viridiplantae > Streptophyta > Magnoliopsida > Ericales > Ericaceae > Rhododendron > Rhododendron simsii. The sequence continues at coordinate 35,156,711 of CM024955.1, read as the reverse complement.
AAGTCAGCAAGTATCATGCTCCATAATCTCTCCCTTAAATTGCAAACAAAGTTCTAGGACTATTTACAAAAGTTGGTCTCTTCATCATCTCAAGTAGTTCAACAGCTAAAACAAGCACCATTATTTGTGTTTAGTACAAGACAGGATGAATCGACATCTTCACCAGGGCTAAAAATTGTGCATGAGTGCATGTTGTGCTTAGGGCCTGTTTGTTGATGGGATAAAGGAGCTGGATATAGCAATCCAGGTTGAGTTTAGTTGGTGTTTGTTTCGTTTTCCCTCCTGGATATGTAATTCCCCAAATATACATATCCCCTTGAACGGGGATAAGTTTTAGACACCCCTGAGGGTGTCCAAATTTTATCTGGCTCAGAGCATTACCAAATACCCCTTGGAGGATTACCCAGGGCACCTTCTACACAATTCTTTGGGGGCAAAATAGAAATGTTAATCCCTCCCTTCAATCATATCCCCCTCTTATTATATCCCCTTTTTCCATCCAAAATTTTAACCACAAACAAACAAGCCGTGAGTGTTTAGGGTACTTAGAAGTATAGGATCTGCAAGTTATAACTTCCTTGCTACTTTTGTACACCTCTGCTGGTCTGCCCTGCATCAAACGAATAATATGCTTGCAACTATGAATATTTAATTGTTTTTCCAGTAAATGTGAACAATTAATTGTGAATAAAAGCATAAAAGAAGTATTTAAAAAGTGAATTCGAAATATAAAAAGCATGTTGCAGCACAAGCATACATACTCTCAACACAGATGCCCGTATGCTGAAACATTCAACCCCACTCCCGGGACCAAAATTATTCCTCCACAACCCCATCAACAGTGATATGTAAAACAACAACACTTCGTCTCTTAACCAAAGGACCCAATCAACATTAAAGAGATGTTAATGAGAATACTGATGGAAACACACAGATGTCCTCAGGGTTACGTAGCAAAGTTGTACACATAAACATAGTTTACCTCGAATTAAGTGGCACCTTGATCTTTTTCCCGTCTTGTTGGGCACCCATGACAGATGAATCTAGCTCCACAGCACCATTATTGACACGTAGAAACTGCATGTCAGCTATTGAAAATGGCTTATGGAAAATAGAAAAAAAAATAAACAAAAAAAAGAAATTCTTCAAATCACATTTCATGCTGCATGGAAGGGACAAGAAAATACTCTAAGATAATAAGTGTGGCACAATATGCTTTACACGATTTAGCATGACCACTCCCTTTGGGAACTGCAATTAGGAGCCCAATAGTGCATTTAGGGCCCAAACACAATACTCGACAATGTTTGGCAATGAAATTGTGCACGCGCCAAACAAGAAAGGCCATAAGTAGACCCCATGCTTCTTTTGGTCAAACTCTCACTCCTGAATAACGTACTGATTATGCCCCTTGCCATACTAAATGAAAATAAGGAAATGATAAGGAGCTACCAAAAGTAAAAACCAACGAATTATGCAGACTAAGCTTGAGCTTTGAGCTTGGGTTATTTAACTAATTGGTAGTAGCCATTCTGCTCTCAACTCAAGTTTTTCTGTGATGCAACAAAATACACAATCATTTTTTCGTCCCAGTAAATTATTGTGTATAAACTTATAGTCCTAATGTGCAAGCTTTTACCTCATCCAATAGCCCCTCATATGTCAACTGGGAACACATAGGAGTAACCATGTCAACCTGCATCAAAGTTAGAAGAAAAATTATAATTAAACCCTCCAATACATGACCAGAAATCCTCAAGTAACACATCAGCATCAAGATGGTAACATTTTTCTGAACTCCTCAATATACATAGTAATCATTCCAAATGATATGTAATTTGTAATTACGATATGCCAAGTACACTGGAATAAAACCGAAGGTTAATAGCAGCAGGCGTTTGGCTAGCATTTTAGAAAAAGATAAGCAGTCCTCTGACAATCTTAGGCATGTGATGGCTGCTAAGCAGGATAGTACATTTGACTTCACAGAGACAACCATAATCTCCTGGGAGTAGTAATGACATTTGCAGCTCTCATAAACACCATGGAAGAAGTAGGGCTCTTGGTAGTGGGACTAGACAATACCCAAAAGAAGGGCGGCTAATTCCAAATTTCCAATACATCAGGGGTTTAAAAGTGCAAGTCAGCTGAACACCGTGTTTGATAAGTTGGTTACATGCACCTCTCTCTCAGTGGGAAGTCAACACACCAGTATCACAGCAAATATCCTCACTATCCGGCCTTGTATCATCCTTCTGGTCTGTGACAAGGCTACCACTGGCTTAGTCGTTCCTCATCAAGCTTGTGTGCTGCACTTACCACACAGCACCAGCTAACGTAGTTCTGCCACAACGACCAAGAACAAGGATCGAAACGAATAGGGAACGGTAACTACCCTTTTTATCCAATCGTGATTTTTGGTAATGTGGTTTGGTTCCCCTTAACGAAAGACTCAGGGCCTAGCCCGTGAGCAAAGTCAAATGCTAGCAGGGGCAGACGGACGGGGCAGCCCTCAGCCCATTTGTTCCTCAGGATTCCCATGGACACAGAAATCCATCCTTTATCGCACAAACCTTTAAAGAACTTTTTCTTATGTGAAATTACGTGTACATCTGCTTCGCCTCTGGTTCTCAGGAAATCCTTAACTGAAAGACACATCTAATCATTCGTCTTCAACTTCTTTAACAGCTTTGATCATAGCCTTCTTCCTTTCGTCTTAGATGGACTTGTTCAGGATCGGTAAACCCAAGAACAGTTTGGAAAGGTAAAGCCCTTCTAAGGTTGCCTTTTCTGGTTGGAGAATAGTTTTTCAGGTGACAGGTATTGCACGTGCAAAGAGTCAAGATTTTAAAGGAGGATAATTGCACGTGCAAGTAGTCAAAGCATGAGTGAATAACTTACAGAAAACAAGCGGTATAATGACAGTCAAAGAGAAAGAAAGGAAGACCATAACAGTAAACCATTTGGATCTCATGTTATTAGACAGGAAAATGAGTGCAGCGCATATTGCTCAGAGTCATAATTGTTTCAATACCATGTTTCTTATAAAGGAAGGGGCGAGAATGGAATGCCCCATTCTAGCACCTTATTCCCATCCTTATGTTTGAATGGGAAAAACAAAAAAAAGTGTCCATCCTAGCCCCTTCCTCCCATCCTCGTGTTTGAATGGTGAAAACAAAAAGAGTGGGAGTGCTCCTCCAACTCGAGTATCCATTCTAATTTCTCATAGGGGAGAAAAATACCCTCCAACATGGATCCAATAAACAAACAAAATCGGTTGTTTTACTAGGCTTCTTATAATCTTATGCCACCACCGCCATCACCACCACTTCTAATACCATGACTGTACCAATGCCGCTACATCGCGTGCCACTTGTATTTGTTCAAACGGTCCTTGTGTAATGACATGTGTGTTACATTCAAGAATTGACAATGTACACTCACCAACAGATCAAAACTGTCAAAAGACTTGCACAAAAGAGAGAACCCAGAATACATGACTATTGCCAAAAACAACTATCCCATACACTCTATCGAGTCTCTTTCTCCCTAATATTCCCCACATCTCCTTGGAAATCTATCGAATAGAAGAACAAGAGATTGTTTTTGGTGCATCTACAAAATCCTCTTTATCAGTTTTTCAATCTATTTTCCTTATTTTCGTTTTCTCTAGAGGAAACAAAATCAAAACAAAGTGTTTGGGCTCTACATTTACCCTTGCATTAATTTCGTGTAAGACAACAAAGTTATGGACCACCAAAAATTGCAACAAAGTGTTAATGAAGTACTGTTTTGTGGTTGAGCTGAACTAAATAGGAAAAAAAATTACCTCTCTGTCCAGGAGGATGAGAGTATTAATCTCTGGCACACCCATCTGTAGGAAGAAACAGATCAGATTGTATGACCATGAACAATGTCTTGAACGGTAGCATGAAAAGGAGCTGAATGACGCATAATTACATCAGAGGAGTTAACAGGCTCTTCAGCTTGCATCCGATTCAGAATGTCAGCAACACGAACTGATGCCTTGCCTTTGGCCCTCACATTTGGTATCAGTCCAAAAGAAAACTACAGTTCATGAAACCATGAGAACTGTTAGATGGACAGGTGCAATACAAATTTGCCCATAGATTCAAAAGTACTTATAAAAAAATCTCTTTGGTGCTATTCAGATACGAAAACGGTATTTAAGATATGATTATTTCATTGTTCAGTCAAGTAAAGTCAACTAATTTATGAACCTCAAGCTTGTGAATTGCTTTTGCTATATGCCAAAGAGAGCTCATATCCCCATCAACTGAACATTCCTGTCAAGTATAAACAAAAACTCTTGGACATTAGTGCAAGGGGGCATAATTTAGGAAAACGACCAAGGCAGGCAATAAAAAAACTTACTTTAAAGCCGAGGTCAAGTTCAAAAGATAATACATCCTCATCCAAAGGAACTATGTATAAGGGGTACTCCCCAATAGTCATCAAATGATGAATTTTTTCCTCCTCAAGTACCTACAAAAATCGACAAATAAAGTCCTAACATCACATAAAGGTTCACTACAAATATGTACGTGCAATTTGATCATTGAGTAAATCATTACTAGGCTACAACTGACCAAAGACCAAAAAAAAGAAAACTGACCTTCTCGCATGCAACTGCACGCCGAGGAACAAAGTAAACAAAATACTCTCTTTGAAGTCCTTTTGAAACATCAGCATGAACATGCAAGCAGATAAACTTCATCAAATCAATCTGAGCTCGAACAAGGTAAACCACTTTGGTGCATTCAGTTTGAATTGGTTCTGAAGTAAGATGCCTCAATTCTACCCCGTGCTCCTGCGTGCACACAATACATTTGACAATATTTCTTGATTTTGAAGGCAAAATGCCAAAAACGAGTTTTATTATTAATTTTGTTAGCGATTGTCCCACGTTGGATAAATATAACCTCCAAACTTAGTATATGAGCCTGGATAGTCTTTCCACTCGTTGCCAATTGGTTCTGAGTTAGATGTTTTAACATGGTATCAGAACTAGGGTTTCGGAAAATTTGTTCCCCCTTGTTTGTGCCATAAGTGCACTGTTGTTCGTTGTGATCCATGTATTATGGATCATTTGTTTACCTCTCCATGTGCGATCCCTGACTCGTATGTGTTGTATCGTTTGTTTATCTCACCACATGCGAGTTAGGAGTCACACGACTCACACATATGGGGGAATGTTAGAGCTTGTCCCATATTGGTTAAATATGACCTCCAAACCTAGTATATGAGCCTGGGCGGACTCTCCTGCCAATTGGTTCTAAGTTGGGTGCTTTAACAATTTTTCCTTACAACTCAGCTGTGCTTGTTCAGAATGGCTCAGGTTGCCTGACTGACTGTGGGACCGTAACGGCAAAGTTTTTTTTTTTTTTTCTTCCAGCTGCTGTTTTCTTAACTTAACTGGTGAATCATGAATGCATCTTTCCGTTTCAGCTAGTCTAATTTTCAAGTAGCTTCACTTTTTGGAGCTACTCCCAGCTCACACTATGAAAAAGGTAGGGATTTCTTAAGAAGAAAGAAGCCCCCAAGGACTTGTCGTTGTCATAATCTTTGAAAATGAGAACTAAACACCCGACCCCATGAGTTTGTTGCAGCTTGGGCGCACCTCCACTAATTCGGGACCAATCCCACTATCGACTAGCGGGGGCCCCATTTAAATGAAACAAGTTTTACGCAGTTCATAAAATAAAATAAAATAAAAAAGACGCTAACACTATAAGTAAGTGTCAGTGAGTACTTATTGATTCACAAATTTAAACAACAAAGCAACGAAAATGAAAACAACTACAACTGCTGCAAACCTTGAGGAGTGAGGTCTGAACAATCAAAGAGAGAGCGCCTCCAAGCTTTGGATCGATGACTAAACACTTCTTTCCTCGAATCTACCAGTTGCACAAGAATTACTTGAATTCAGGTCAGAGAAACACATACACGTATATAAGTAACGCAAAATTACGTGGAGTTTTTCGCTGCACATGAGATTGAAACTCACGTTTTTCAGGATAGTGATGAGCTCCTTCTGAGATTGATCTCTAATGATTTCACACAAACACGAAAGGATACGAAATTAATTAAACTTGATAGAACGACAGTAACGAAAAAACAAGTGGAAATGTGAGTGATTACTGGATGTACCTTATGGATGTGAGATTGATAGGAGCGTTGTCCAGATTAGGAATTTGAGCCATTCTATCTCTCTCTCCCTATGTAATGACACGGAGAAGAAGATGGAATATTAGAGGCTTCAGAGTTCAGATCCTCTCTCTACTGTGGCCGACCAAATTTTAGATATGATGATGAGGTGGTGGTGGTGGTGGTGGTGGCCGGGACAGATGGCAGCGGAACGGGTGTCGTAGAGGATTTGGTCGAAACAAGCCGAGCCAAACCAAACCGAGTTTTACGGTGTTCAAGTCGGAATTATTTAGTAAACGAGCCCAAAGCTCGAGTTTGAACGAACCAAGCTTTTGAGTGTTGAGATTACTCATTTAGTAAACAAGCCAAAAACTCGAATTCGGTTAGACTGCTAAACGAGTCAAGCCCAACTCACGAGCAGCTTTGGCAGAATCATAAAAAATTCCCCCTCCAACACCACCGCCCAACCCCAACCCCCCCCCCCCCCCCCCCCCCCCCCTTCCAAAAAAAAAAAATGCCCTAATTACGACCTGTTTCCATCTAAAACCACAGAAATCAGATCAAGAAAAATGTAAACTGTAAATGCATGTATGTTTGTGTAATATATGTGCATCAAAGGCGAATTCCAACGAAGGCAGTATTCTTAGATTTGGGGGTTTTCAAAAATGACCGCAAACTGATTTTAACCAAAATTGAAAAATATACAGAAAGTAACAGAACTTCAGGGGAAAAAATGAGTGATTACCTGTTTTAGATCAAAGCTTTGGTTCGAGATTTTGACTTGCTAGTTTCTTCGAGCATCTTTAGAATTTCAGAGAGAGAGAGAGAAAGATGGAGAAGGGAGTCGGGAAGAAAGGAAAGGAGGGGTCGATGGTTTTTTTTTTGAAAATTTATAAAAATGGTTCTCCTAATTTCACCCGAGTCTCATTTTCATCCTTTAAGTATCAAATGTAATTTTTTTTAACTTCAAGTTTGATTTTCGTATCAAATTAGTCCAATTGACATCGTCAGTCAGCCAAACTGGATGGAAAAAATCAAATTGAAGGCAGACGTTATCAATTGGACCAACTTTGTATGAATTGCAACGTCCAAACTACTATCAATCTGAATTTTTTCCGTCCAATTTGGCTAACAGAAGCTATTAATTGGACTAATTTGGCTCGAAAACCAAACTTAAAGGTCAAAAGAATTGTAATTATACTTAAAAGGTCAAAAATAAAACTCAAGTGAAATTAGGAGGATCATTTCTATAAATTTCCTTTTTTTTTATACGCGGGTGGTCGATGGTTGGGAGTCGGAGATGGTTGAGAAAATTTTCACCTCCTCAACTACTGTTCAAAAGTGAAAACAATTCCGCTCGAGGGAAAAATTTTCAGTGCCAAGCATGTACCACGTGGTGTTCGCTCACGCATTCGAGTCGTCCATTACGTGTTTAGACGGCTCAGATTTGGAGAGAGAAAACGAGAGAGAAAGTGTTAGGATGAGAGGAGAGAGAGTATTTTAATCCGAGTCATCCAAAAATGCATCGGATGGCTCGGATGCACCGAGTGGGTGTCACGTCGGCAATATCTGCTCGGCAAAAATTCCTCCCGCTCGAGACGTTCCCAAAGCCAGTGACTTGTCGATGTACACGAGTCCTTTTCTTCAATACCGTGCCATAACCTTGTGAGTAATACATATCGTGTCGTTTTTTGCCTCGTGCTCAACGTCTGAATCGGAATGAAAAACTCTCTTCGTTTATCTTCTCTTCCCTTCGTCCTTATTCTTTTGTCTCTCATTTTATTTTAATCAAATAAAAAATTAAATATAATTTTTAATTAATAGAATTATTTATATGCAATATGAATCATGTTTGATAGATCTTAATGAGTTCTTTTAAACGATATTTTCAAAATCATCTAAAAAATTATAAATTGTAAGATATAATCAATTGAAAAATGACATGGACTTTCAAAAGATACTAGAGAATGGAGACAGAGGGACTATCGACTAAGTGAAAATGCATATCGTCTGCAATGTGTTAATTTCGTTTACAATAGTTATTTAATTAGTTTGATTTTGTCCATAATTTTTGTAATGAACTCTGTTATGTAAGTATTGCTGGACTATTCTTCTCAATTTTTGACCCCAAAAAAAAATTACATGGAGTATGTATTTTTCCATTTTTTGACTCTTGATTATCAATTCCGAGATTTGTTATCTGATGGCGTGATTTAAGGAGTGACATTAACCCTGACAGGTTTAGCCAATTGATTATGATTATGAGAAAATAATATGTGTTCCGTGTGTCACACGGAGGTCAAATACTTCAAATATTGAGGCCGTTGAAAGGTGAAATTTACACTTGTCCGGAAATACCGCCACGTGATACTTCAGACCACTTTATAATAATATATTTTTGTGGGATCTACTACTAAGTGTATGAATCTCATATGAACACGTGTGATCATAAAGTAGTACGGAACACCACGTGACAGTACTACCGCACTATTGAAAAATTACTCCACTGGAGATTATGCCGGTTTGTTACTTTCAAACATCCAGAATTAATCGAGATAAGTACAAACTGATCCACCGGTGGGCATGGGCACTAGTGCTTGGTTACATGGGCTTTAAAGGTCAACCGACGACTAGACTACACCACTCTGGTACTGGATAGTACTATTACTGAACCGATCCCAGACAAATTCTTTACTCAGGGCTTTTGAGACACAAACTACGGAAACTGTCAGTTCGTTTAATTCCAAATCCCTACACAGAGACCTAAAGGAGCCAATATGCTGACGTGCATAGCTCGTTCGAAGCATCCCGGTGATGATTCCCTAAATCAAGATCCCAACGCCACTCCAACTACCAAGCAATCCCTCAAATCTCTCACCTATCAGGTAGTGCTAATTCCTCTCTCTCTCTCTCTCTCTCTCTCTCAATGTTTGTTTATACTATGCAATTATGCATGCACAGACTGGGATATGATAATTTATTCTACCTATATTTTGTTTGCATTTGACCAAGAAATTCTTGTTGTTCAATTTGAGAGTGAACCTGACTCATTTCGGGGTTTTCCGCTGCGTCCGTACTCAACACGGTTCTTCCTTGTGCTCAGTATCTGTGTGTGTACTCTGTGGGGGAATCAAGGCTTAGGATTTGGTTTTGCAGATAAAGGACATGGCATGGAAGGCATCGGGGGCGTACCGAAACTGCACTCCGTGTACGGGAGCAATGACGACTCAGCACCGACAAAAGAGCTGCCGTGGCGGCGAGTCGAACTTGGCGTTGGATCAGAGATTCCGGTGGTCGCACCGGCGGACGGCGAGCTTGAACTCGGCATCGACGGCGGGGTCGAGACAGTGGGGGAAGGAAATGGAGGAGAGGTTGAAGGGGATGTCGAGCGGCGAGGGGACGCCGGCGGCGTCCGCGAGCGGGCGCCGAGTCGACCCGGTCGTGTTCGTGGAGGAGCACGAGCCCAAGGAGTGGGTTGCGCAGGTGGATTCCGGTGTTCTCATTACCTTCGTGTCCATGCCACGCGGTGGGAACGATCTCAAGCGCATTCGGTTCAGGTATGTGGGACTGTTTTTGTGATTCTATCTGGACGGTCCTGATTCTATTTGGGCTATGTGTGTCAATTGGATTTTGCCCCGGAGAAGCTCTACGCACACAATTCCGAATATAACTATACAATTATGTACCAAATCATTCGATGCACGTGAAATTACATGCATTGAATGATTCTGAATGCAATTATATTCAGAGTTGTGTTTCAAAATTACGGGCATGGCATTGCAGCCATTGCTTTTGCCGGTTTGTGTGGTTAATTGTTTTGTGGAGGGATTTGCGAAGAAAAAATAATTTTTAATAAGGTCAACAATTTAAACTAGTAGTATTTGCTTAATTCCTCCTCATTTCTTTCTCTACCAATTGTAAAATCCTCCACCAATCTCTTCATCCTAAACGCAATCTCAGGGTCAATTTAAACTAAATAATTACTTCGAAAACGGTGTCAATATTTGTTGATCAGTTTACTTTTTAGTTGTTCGTCGGTTTATGTGACAACGGCGACATTAAGAATTCGATTTGATGAGAAAAATCAAAATAGTTCGAAAATCTGTATCGAAGTTGTAAAAACAATTGAGAAATGACGAAAAATGAGATTTACAACGATCTTTTTTGAATTCTTTTGGTCTTCACTGTTCTTTTCAAAGTCTATTGCTCTTCCAAATTTCACAAGCAGAATGCAGGGAAGATCAATTTTAGGAGCACCACTACCCTACATATTGAGAAAGTAGAAACCTCTAGCTGTTAATTTCTAAAGTTTTGCAGACATTATGGAAAAGGAAATCCAAAGGGTGCCTTTTTGAAAGTCCAAAAGCAGAACTCATTCCAACTTCTTATGTAGTGGGGGCCTCCTGAGAAACTTTCAACTGAAAGTGTCGCTCCATTGTCGGGGGCTCTGCCTGCCTTTCTTTTTCAATCTTCACCACGCCTAATTTCTTTGTTTGTCATCTTGTGACTACTATTTTGTTCGTCAATTTGTTTGCAATCGTTGGTTTGCTGGGTGATCCGTGACTTGATTTAATGACCGAAAATGTGTCGGCATATCAGCACAAGCAATTACTCCAATGTAATTGTATTCCGATGATAGACCTTTCGGCTTTCACCTTTGGCATCTATGGAAAAATAAATGACTCTTGTTCACATCTAATCAAGAAAAAGGTTCTGTAGCGAATCGTCTTACGATCACTTCACCTTGGAGTCCCATAAGTTTATAACCCAAAACTTGTACCCCTTAGATAATTTTCTTATTTGATTTGGTAACATGCTTTAGGACTGACATTAATTTAATTCGGTAGCTTCAATTTTCACTTTATCATGGACCTAGAGACCCACAATACCTAGTCCATATGGAGTCTCTCACCTACGCTGCACTGAATCAAGTTGTAGGTTTTTACTAACCTCGAAGTAGGTCAGCACCTCTTTTGTCAATAAAGTTTGGGTAGGGCCAATTTAGTGGAGAGACACTTATTATAACAGTTCATGAAAGATTACCTAGTATAATGCTTAAGATTGCCTATCATTATGAGTTGGGGATTTGGAACATAGACAGACGAGAGGTGGACTACAGGGGGTCGTGGCTCGCTTGACATAGGACCCACCGCTCATGTTCTCAATTATCACTGTCATGAGTTTTATTAATCCGAAATATTTTCGAGAGGTGCTTTCATACTCGCGCATAATTATGTGACTTATGACTCCCCTGGCTAGTATGTTTTGTGTGGTGGACTACAAAACTATGATCATTCTCGTAGTGCATTCACATGCCCACCTTCTTCCCCTTCTTCAGATGTACTCAAAATTTGAAAACACAACACACACAAGAAACATTGATTGTGTGAACTGTTCGCTTTTATAAGGAGTGGACTACACATTGGATTCTTGTTCCACCCATGTGGTTTTAATGATGAAAGCACTTGCTTTGTGAAAGAGTTGAATGTCTCTTTTAGAATTTTATTTTTTGCCAATATGGTGACAGAAACTAAATTAATTTAGAGCTCAGATCATATGGTACATATCTCGTGTTTAAACCCGAAAGGTCATTGATTACAACATTAAAACCCCAAAAAAATCTACTATGATCAGAATTTTACTGTATATATTTAGAACCGGCCTTCATGCCATGATGCCAACACTGGTTTTCCACATTCTGGGAGAGGCCATTTGACGTTCCCATAATTTTTTATATCCAACTTATGAAGAGTTATGATGGAAAGCTAATTTGTGTTGGTGGATTAGCCGAGAGAAGTACAACAAATGGCAAGCTCAAAGATGGTGGACAGAGAACTATGATAGAGTAATGGAGCTCTATAACGTCCAGAGGTTAAACCGCCAGGCGTTCCCACTTCCTCCAACCCCTCCCAGATCTGAAGCTGAGGTGAAATATGTCGCACACCATCACCACTTTGAAGTTTTATGTGTAAATTGAAAAAGTTGAACTTTTATCAAAGGGTCTTATTGTTACCAAGTGCATTGCACTTTTTCCCCGTTCATAATGTTGAGCCGGTAATGTTATTTTATTGCTTATTACAGAGCATCAAAATGGGGACTGCTGAAGATAATACCCCTGCTACTCCTCCACTGCGAAATGAACACCACCCACTGCAATCTCGGTATAACTATGATTCGGGTCTCACCTCAACCCCAGAAATCTCAAGCATTAGTGGTGCTAAGACTGAAACATCATCGGTAGATGCCTCCTTAAGGACTAGCTCATCAAGGGAGGCAGATCGCTCTGGGGAGATATCCGTCAGTAATGGTAGTGGACTAGAGACTGAATGGGTTGAAGAGGATGAACCTGGGGTTTACATTACCATCAGAGCACTGCCTGGGCGGAAAAGGGAACTCAGACGTGTCCGATTCAGGTTGGTTCTTGTTGTGTCAACTCTAGGGCCCAAGTGCAATCAATTTCTTGTTGGCCATCTGCTCTTAGACAAGCATTCTTAGGTGGCTGGACTGACAGCACAACCATCAGCCCGAAACCAGAAATGATAGCAGCATAGCCAACAACCGCAAAACAGAATAATGCTGCCACTTGGTCCACTTTGTCTTTTCAGCTCACACAGTTTTCTTTTATCAGTACCATTTTTCAGCTGTGTTGAATTCGCTAGCCATTGTCTGATCAGTTCAATTACTAACTATGCGTTCACTATTCACCATCACACTAACGCTACTGGATGGACGCCATCACACTAACACAGTAACACTAAAAGATAGGACAACATATAGAACTAAATAGACGTTCTAAAATTTTCTTCGTATGTGATTGATCATCAATTGGGAAATGGTGTTTTGATGTGCATTATTTAATTTCATTGTCCCATAGTGCATCAGTGTTGGTTGTTTTGCACGCTTGTGTGCGTGGGGCCTGTGGGCTTATCCCAACAGTTCATAATAACAACATTTGAGTATCATAATGAAGAATCTGCACCTTGCTCTTTTTTTAGTTGGTCAATTAATTCTCTAATTTTCTTGTCTTGAGCTGAATTGGGTATCTCTGTTTGTTGTACATGGATGCGGTGTACGTGCAGTCGAGAAAAGTTTGGGGAGATGCATGCTAGACTGTGGTGGGAAGAGAATCGAGCCAGGGTACATAAACAATACTTGTGAATTCCCCCGGAACTGAATGGTTCCAGTCGGTGATCTTATTTGCTGATTTTGGAGGTAGTGTCCTCTTGCCATACCAATGAAGCATCTTCTTTACGACAACGGCAAGATGCGCACGCACATTGTTTCTTAATTTGCGTCCACATGAGAGTAGTCCCGGCCGCTTTCCAACTGCTTCTGCAACATCTTTGTGGGTTGTGGCCTCTCTCTCCATTTTGTAAAACTGTGATCCATGGCCGAAGGATTTGGGTTTTGTACTTGGAGTATTGGTGGTATAGAAGTTGAAATTTCACAACTTTTCGGCTTTTGAATTACAAATGAGAGGCCTATTTCTAGGTTTCCTTTGTTTTGTAGAGCTGGAGAGGAGCTAGCAATGCTACTACGGTTTTTGGGTGGAGCTTATTAAGAGTTGTGTCCTCCTATAAACTAGTAATGGGTAGACTGATTTCTTTGGAAAAAATTGAAGTGCACTGATTTACTTGAGCTAAAGCTCGTTCAAGAATAATTCTTTAAGTTCTTTAGCTTGTCTCACGGTAGGATAAATGCAATGGTTCTAAATAACCAGAAATGATACTCACAGAGACTTTTATTTGTGCACAGATTGTTATGCGGGGCCCACTGTAAGTCCCACACAAACGATCCGATCCGTTCATAAAATGTAAAATATTTTTTCAAAGGTCTCAAAGAAAAATCAGCTCAATCCCATACCTATAAGTGCTCGATCCAATCATCTAATTTTTCATTATCTTGAAATCTAAATGAAAAGTTAGATGATTGGATTGAGCACTTATAAGTATCGGATGAAGTTGATTTTTAGCAGAGACTCTTTAAAAAATGTTTTACATTTAATGAACGAATCAAATTGTTTGTATGGGACCCAGAATAGGCCCCACACTGCAATCTGTGCACACAATCTGTGCACAGTTGCTGTGAGTAGCATGACTGATAAATAACAAGCTAATCGAGCTACTTTTGATCATTCATTCATTCAATTAAAATCAGTTTGCAATTGACGGGGAAGATTTTTTTAAAAAAAAAAAAAACTAAACTCTATTACATTCTAATCACTAGCTTTGAAGCCAATTTTAAAATTAAAACTTACTTTTAGATTTTTGTTAAAGTGCTTTGAGACAATATATATTGTACTACATATTTTAATACACGCGTCTGAATATGTTCAACTAACATAAAGCCCTCATTATTTAGTGAACTCACGTGCATTGGACAAAATCATTGCACTTGACAAATTCATTTGTGTTGGGATCTACAGACTAATGTATGTGCAAATGGACTAAAAAAAAATTACATTTAATAAAGAGATAGCGAGCCCATTAAAAAGAAATAGCAATTTTGTTCACCTTCACTTGGTGAAAGTCACTTCACCCACATTGGGTGAGTCCACTTCGATAATTAGACTCATTCATTCTAGATGAATTGATTTGGTACGAGAAATACAAAAAATCTGCTCAATCGAACACAATACGTCCTTAATTAATAAAAAAAACCCTTAAGGATAGAGCATACACATCAATTTACGTAAAATGAATGATTCCTATTGTCATTGTATTATGGGTTAATTACTTGTTGCCCCCTTTATCTATACACATTTTTCACTTTACCCCCTCTTACTATAGAACGCTGCAATCTACCTTATTTATCTTCCAATTCCTAACACATAAGGCCTGTCGTTAGTATGGGATCCAAAAAATCGTCATAAGGGTATGTGCATGTCACATAATCTGTAAAAATAAAATAAAATTAAGTACTCTAATTTTCAATCCATTTTGAATTTGTACGATGATCTTATTTTTCTGATTATTTTATCCTAAAGAATCATAATTAATTTTTGGATCTAGAGTTCTCGTTAGTTAGTCTTAAGAGATATTTGGTTTTACTACTTTCTCAGGACTAATTAACGAGAAGTCTAGAGTCAAAAATTAATTATGAAAATTTAGGATAAAATGATTATAGAAATAAGATCTTTGCACTAGTTCAAACGGAACTGCCTATGAAAAATTAAGTGCTCCAATTTTCAATTCGTTTGAACCAGTACAAAGATCTTATTTCTATAATTATTGTATTCTAAAGAGTCATAATTAATTTTTACTCTAGAGCTCTCGTTAATTAGTCCTAAGAAAATAGTAGAACCAAATATCTCTTAGGACTAACTAACGAGAGCCCTAGAGCCAAAAATTAATTATATGATCCTTTAGGATAAAATGATCAGAGAAATAAGATCTTCGCACCGATTCAAACAGATTGAAAATTAGAGCACTTAATTTTTTTTTTTTTTATAGATCATGTGACATGCAAGTCCCTTTGACGATTTTTTAAATCCCAAACTAACGGCAGGCCTAATGTGTTAGGAATTGGAAGATAAATGGGATACGTTGTAGCGTTCTATAGTAGCAGGGGGTAAAATAAAAAACGTGTATAGATAAAGGGGGCAACAAGTAACTAACCCTTTTATTATATAAAAAGCTTTCACCAAATGTGTATAAAATTATCTTCATCATACTAGAGTGCGAACAAAATTGGTACTAGATGATAAAGAAATAAAGAACAGACGAGTAGAGGATCAGAAAAGGAAAATGAACGGACGAGTATCTATGCTAGAAGAGATAACCTTATTCACGGGTACGCAAACAAATTATTTATCTCAGAAATCAATTGCAAACATTTAAAATTGTTCTGTACGGTTTAAATTTGAATAAAATTTTTCCCAAAAAACATCATGAACATATAGACCGTCTAAAATTTTTGAAGAATTTGAATAAAGGTTTTCCAAAAAACCATCACGAACATTTAGACCGTCTAAATTTTTTGGACAATCACGATTGATTCCGCAAACAACTATTCACGACTCCGGATGGAAAAATTTTCTCATGCTAAAAACAAGAAAATACGCCTTACCACTAACTACAACGCAACGGTTCTTCGTAGCGTTTTTACAGTGGGATGTACCTAATGACAAAGCTCGATGAAAACGATGGCTGCAATTAGCTTCCTCTCGTCATCCATCCTCAGGCTCAACTCATCCAATCGGAGCCTTTCCAAACGCTATAAGCCTCTCTCTCACTTCACCGCCAAAACTTCCTTCCAAATTCCTTTCCACAGCCACAATTTCAGTCACAATAATCCCAACAATCATCCCAAGGGGAAACACACAGCAGTCTCTTCAGCTACAACAAACGCGATGGCCGCTGCCTCCGTAGCCGAAGAATCTAGGGTTCCTCCCGCTGTTCCCTTGCCCACCCCTCCCCTCACCAAGGCCAGTCTCGATCCTCTCTCTGCACAGACTCATGTTTCATGCATCGTCAAATACAGATGTGTATAGACATTAATCATCTACTGATTGTTCTTTGATCTGTTCGTTGTACATGTTTTTGTTTTGTACTATTCAAGTGCCTGCAATGAATTGAGGAATTTCTTTGACTTATGAAGTCTGAGGTGTTACCTGAAAAGACGAAAAACGCTACAGCAAATTAATAGTCTGTCTAGCAAATTAAGTCTTGGAACGTGTTTTAAATATGGGTACGCCTACGTTAATAGTTTTGAAAAAAAAAAAAACTCTGAATTTAGCTTTCAAAGCAGTCTCCGCAAGTTTTTCCTATGCAGTTCCTGAAAATTTTCCCCAGAAGAAATATTATATTAAGAATTTGAAATCTTGAGGGAGTGGCGCTTCAGCAAGGCAACGCAAAGTCATAGAATGCTGCTAGAATTTTTTTTTTACATGAGTAATTGGCAAAATATTACTTGTTGTTATTAGAGGATGCTTGTCTTTTGAGTTCTTACTTTTGTAATCTATAGAAGCTTACTTCTATTGCATCACAATTTAACCATATGGCGTAAAACGTTTTGTTCCCATTCCTGTACCAGAGGACCTAGGACCTATCCCTTCAAGTTGTATGCTGGAGAATCGAATTGGTGTGATGCAGTAGTTATTGGTAGTTTTATAGGTCCATGTAGCACGATGAAGGAGTGGGTTGGGCCTGCGAATGCTGCTTATTCTTTTATGAGTTTCAAATTGGAAATGATTTAAATGAACGTGTTTCAACTTCATCTCCTTTTCATCTTGGGATCATGTTGTGAAGTGTCAGAGTTTTGTATTTCTATAGAGTTGAGTTTTGTTCACCCTCCACTTAAGAGGGTGAACATTACCCTCCTTCCTATTGGTTGAAATGGCGTGGATCCCACCACAAAGTGATGTCATGCTTACCAAAAAGTGTATTGCACAAATGGGACGCACACCATTTCAACCAATACGAGGGAGGGTAATGTTTACCCTCTTTTAAGGAGGGTGAACAAAATTGCACTCATTTCTATAACACTTGTGTTTCCTCCATTTCAGTTCAAGATTGCTCTTTGCCAGTTATTGGTAACTGCTGACAAGGAAAGAAATATTGCTCATGCTCGAAAAGCAATCGAGGAAGCTGCACAAAAGGGTGCCCAGTTAGTTGTTCTTCCTGTAAGTTTGTAGTGTCTAGGCAGATCTGAGGGTGCAACGAGACTATCGCTGTCATACCTTGCTTTTTTCGTAAATATATTCACGTTGTGCACCTGTGCTTTTATCTGAAGATGATGCATACTTTTAGATCTTCACAATTAAATGCTTTTGGCCTTCAAAAGATTTAAAGTGAGGATATAGTCTCTATCCCTTTATGGTCTGAAATAAATTTGTTTCACTAACATTCAAAAGACTTCTAATCTTAGTATCTTACAGAAGTCACTCAAATTTCTTTACCATAAGGTTCTTATAGGTTTAATGTGACCCTTCATGGTGGCTACTTCGAAAAAATAATTTGACCCTTCATGAATAGGGGGTGTTGTTTAACTTTACTGCATGGTGATGTGACCACTGGCATTGGATATGTCTTGTTCTTGAATTTGAGAGTCTCTGTAGTCTGTACTACGTGCCAGTGTTAACTGTACTCACATTTGACCTTTTGAAAGGACTTTTCATGAGTGTTTCATTATTTCTCTCTCCAGTATATTGTGATCTTTATTAAGTTTGAAAAGGATACTTCAACTGAGATTCTGGTTGTGTCTACCCCATTTCAGGAAATATGGAATAGTCCGTACTCAAATGCTAGTTTCCCAGTATATGCAGAGGATATTGATGCGGGTGGTGATGCATCTCCTTCAACTATGATGCTGTCTGAACTCTCCCGGAGTCTACAGATTACAGTTGTTGGTGGCTCTATACCAGAACGTTCTGGTGATAAGTTGTACAATACCTGCTGTGTCTTTGGTAGTGATGGAAAGCTCAAGGCAAAACACAGGAAGGTATGTGCCTCCATTATTCTTACATTATTAATTGGCAGCACAATATTGACGATACCAAAGATAGATAATTGACTACTGTTTTGACTCCTTTGCAAAAGCTCTGGATTAACGACCTTTCTGGCCATAAATACAGGTACATCTTTTTGACATTGATATTCCGGGTCAGATAACCTTTAAGGAATCACTGACTCTTACAGGAGGGGAGAGTCCAACTATTGTGGATACAGGTTTGCTTGTTTTCCGTTCAGCAGTTGCAAAGATCACTGGGACATAGACTTTACTCTTGTCATTGACCTTTTATTTGATCCATTACAAATTACAATAAGTTTTTTATTGCAGATGTCGGTCGGATTGGCATCGGCATATGCTACGACATCCGGTTCCAGGAATTAGCAATGCTATATGCAGCAAGAGGTATGTTCTCCTTACATCTGTTTGTTTGACAGGTATCTTTATTTACCCCTTCAAAATTAAGTTGTTCGGCACAAATACGGAAAAGTAAAAAAGAACTGGTTACTGGTTTTATTTGGGGGGTTTTCCACTACTTCGTAGCATCTGATGAGATAAGACTGTTTATTTGGTGGTTATCATGCTGGCATAAGTTGATTTTTAGATGTTGACTCCTAAAATATGTTGATTCACTGTATCATCTTAAAATAGGATGAAATTTAGTAACTTTTTCCTTGATCAATATGCCTTGGTTAAAATTAGACTTTTAACTAATTCTCCAAGATCAGCTACCTTGTCGTAACTAATTTCCTTCTGCTCTCAGTTTTACAACAGAGCACATGTTAGGGACATTTGGGTGCTGTCCTAACCCCCTGGATTCCTTGGTGGAACTCAGTTTCGTGTTATAACATGGTTTCTAACATTTACAACTGTTCATTTATTATCAGGGGCTCACTTGATCTGCTATCCTGGGGCATTTAACATGGTGACTGGTCCATTGCACTGGGAGCTATTGCAGAGAGCAAGGTAACTCATTTGACAGTACTACCTTGTACCTTCCATATTCTGTACTAAAATTTGCAATCATAAGTCCTCATTTCATATTTGACTCAGGATGCCACCTCGTAGTACTGGTATTGGCTTAATCTACCTATTTATGGGCAAAGTGGCTTGAATCCCCAATCCCACTTTTTGTTACCTGATCTTTTTACCATTGCCCAAGCATTTGCCCATATATGTCGGAATTTGGGAGTACAGGGAAATGTTAAAAGTCAATTGCAGAAGGCAGAAGCCAACTGTAAGTTGGAGGCTTTGAGTTCATCTTATGACTCCTGCTGCTGCTTAAATGTGTTTGAAAGTAAAATTTGTTCTGCAAACCACTGTGATAGTAGAAGTGTACTTTTTGTTAATAATTGTTTTTTGCTTCAAAATTTTCACTGCAGTTGAGAGAAACTTCTTGTTCTCTCTCTTGCTTGTCTGTGTCTCTCAGTGTCCATGTGCATGCTGCCAAAACCTATTCCTGCCCATGTAACTCATTGTCTTATATGCTCAATGATCTAATATCCCCAGTTTATGTCCCAAACTTTTGTGATTATGGAGGACAAAGGTGCACCATGGGACATAAGAGTCATGTCCTCTTGGCACATGACAATGCAGTAGTTAAAGGAATAAAGGGGAATAATCAGCTCCCATACATACAACAAGAGCTGTCCCCATATGACTAATGGTTTCTACGGAGGTACTACAGTCATATTTACACAAATCCTTTTTTTTTTGAAAGGCATGTTTACACAAATCCTGTGAGGATGTGGATGGAAGGGTTCTTATTTGCTTCAGTTGTCTCATACCTTTGACTCTTATAACTGTTCCTTCTAATATTTACTTCCATTTTTCTCCTGCAGGGCAATGGATTGCCAGGTAATTTTTTACCAACTGCTTTTTTTTTCACCTTTAGTACTATGATACTGATTTATTGCAAGCTAGTACAATTCTGAATCAGATGATCACGCACATGCAATGGTAGAAATTGAGAATGCTTGCTTATCTGTGCTATTTTGGGATGCCCTTTTGCTTGGGATGATTAAGCATGTCTTCGAAAGATACCTGACATTGTTTTTAATGAATCAATAAACTGTCCTGTTTTAACTGAGCATTAGGTTTCTCAACATCGTTCTTGTTTTTAGTTTTGCTGGTTGTATTCACTTGGTTGTGTGTCTGCAACTGACAGTTGTTTGTGGCAACTTGTTCACCTGCTCGAGATGCTAGTGCTGGTTATGTAGCTTGGGGACACTCTACCCTTGTTGGACCGGTGAGTCTATAATTAAGTCTCTAATTATTTGTACATCCATGCTGTTGGCGATTTCTCTGTTGGAGCACTGAAGGGGATGAACATGGCAGTTTGGGGAGGTCATGGCAACAACAGAGCATGATGAGGCAATAGTAGTTGCAGAGATAGATTATTCGCTAATTGATCTCAGAAGGTGAGCCAGTCATCATCCTGTTCTTTATTCCTAGCCATTCTCCCTCTTGTTGTGACTTCAGTAAGCTATGATCCCTGGAACTCTATATTTTGGTCTTTAATTTTTTTAATCACATTATAATTAGTAGGGTTCCTCTTTTTCAATTTGAACTTGAAGCATAGCAGGAAACAGTTACCGATTCACATTTTCTGGACTGAAGCGATGATTACTGAATTTGCAGTTTGTGGGGGATATTATATGTGTTTTGACATCAGGAATATGTAAACATATTAGAAATAATGCTGTATCAATTCCCCTAAAAACTTGTGCTACTACATGCAGAACCAATCTTCCATTTCAGAAGCAGAGGCGAGGGGATTTGTACCAGTTGGTAGATGTCCAGAGGCTGAAAGCGGAATCAACCAAATGACAAGTTTCAGAAACTAGGAAGGTAGGATGAATGCTGCCCCCTTGGAAAATTAAGCAGCCATCTCTTGTCTGGAGGGTTAAATTGGTATTTGATGCATTATGATCCAATCAGCTTAATGATGGAGGAGTAAGCCTTTTACAGGCGTATGCTTGACTTGATTATTCTGTCCAGTGTCCCCAGTACAACTTGGAATGGAAACGATGTTCATTCTTGGACATTATGCTGTCTTGATAGAAGAAAATAATTGTGGACATTTTGTGACTATATGTTGCTTGTTGCTTTGGTTGCGAATTGATCCGAATAATCTGCTTCTCTTAAGATTTAGGTGGGTTTGATTTTGTATGTTCTTGGAAATAGTTCAAGAACATATATACTTTATCTATTTGACGATTGGCAGGGATTGAACCCTGCATGAGCATGGGTGTAAGCTACCATTTATCACATCAGAAACCTCTTGGTTTTGGCGGGAGAATATCGGAATTAAGAGTTTCAAACCAACTAATAAATGTTACAATTATTTGTTTGTAACTTTGGGTTGAAGTTTTACTACTTTATTTTTTGGGTGTGAATGTTTTGTAGTAAACAAACTATGGCGTTTTAACTTGTGTTAGAACGTTTCGTTTGTTGAAAGTTTGTTTAGAGATTGGTTTGTTATATAAATAACTTACTTTTCATTTTTTTTTTTTAAGCTCGTTAAGTTTTGAAACTATGCCTGAACAAGTTAACATTAAACTCGTTCAGCTTATTATGCATAAAAAGTTCAAAGTACTCGATATTGGCTTTAGATAAACTCAGATTCAAATTCGTTTGAGAAAATCTTCACTCTCAAGCTAGTCAAGCTTAAATATCTCAACTCTACCTTGAATACCTAATCATTCAGCTCGTTCATTTGCCATTTTGCCCTAAACTTCTCTATTCCCGTCCTGCCAGTTTGGAAAAAATAAAAAACAAATCTTGTTCTAGATCTTGTGGTAAAAATTTGGAAGATCAAGACCAACAACGTACATGACAAAGACAGTCGACCATGTAATCGGTTTCGGCCTAATTTCCAGCCTTCACATAATTTTGCAGATTGGCAAAGCCAATTTCTAAGAGGGAATGACTTTAGTGGAGGGCATGGCCTGGGTCTTTTCTATCATGACCAGTAAAAATCTATTACTGGTTAGTCTAGTTTTTGTAGCATCGTCAGTGACGGGCTCCGGCTCTTTTCATGTCATTCATTTGTATGAGTTTTATTATGAAATACTCGTTTTCTCGCCAATGCGGGATGAAAAAAATGCCCCAAAGCACGGCGAGGAAGAACAATAGTATTTCAGTGATCATTTTTGAGTACCATATTTTGAGTACGATGTAATATGTCATCAAAGTATTGATAAAACATGCTCCGTTGCATGACAAATGAGCACATCAATCAATCAATAATTCAATATATTATAGAAATGTGTCTACCTCCAAACTCTAATTCCTAATTTCCTGAATTTTTTACCCTTGCTTTGTTATAAAAAAAAAGGAAAGAGAGGGAGAGAGAGAAATGCGGGGAAGTGAGAGAGAGACGTGGGGAGGGGGTGTGAATATGGAGAAAAAATTATTATACGCCTCTAGAGCACAGCCACATGATTTCCACCGCACATATGTTTTTCAGTGCGTAGAATGTGAATAATGTTAGCGTGAAAAAATTGAATTATCTTTTTTATCAAATACTGTTGTGCCCGTTCGTTTGATATGCGGGGCAGAAAAACACCAATATGAATTTTTTGTCCCGTGCATTGAACGGGCATCAATTAGCGTTGTACCCGTTCGATACACTGGGCCAAAAAAAATCATTGTCATTTTTTTGACCTGTGTATCGAACAGGCAAAAACGCTAGTTCTATCTATACTTCAGTGACTCATCGCATGGTCCTAAAAGATGGTCATCATAACATTACTTAAGGACGCTAAACTCTGCCGAGAAATTTTCAAACTGTTGAATTGTGTGTGTGTGTTTTTTTTATAGGCCCAAAATTTAACTATCAAAAAATCACCCATCACATAGGCACAAAATTTTTCGGCACGGAGCATCCGTTTAATACTACTAGTATTTCCTCAACAACTATACCGCGTTACTGCGAAATAGTAATAGTATTTCGATCAAGGGTCCGAAGCAAACCAATCATCGAATTCGACGTGTAGTCTTCGTTCTTAGAGAGAGAGAGCGAGAGGGAGGGAGAGAGAGAGAGACCGAGAGAGAAAGCAAAGCAGAGATTCATTGGAGTTACACGCAGTCTTCGTCGATCAATCAAGATGAGTTTCCTCTTCGGCAACAGGAAGACACCCGCAGGTTCACTTTTCGATCCGTACACACACAAACGCACATATTGGTTTCGCTAATTGTTATCATCGTGTGACATCTCGAGTTGGATTTTTCACGATCATGTCAATTGATTTGATACCTAATTGGGGCAGTACTACAAGTGGTGTCATCCGTAAATTGCAGCAGGTTTTTGAGCTGTACTTGCGCGTAACGTATTGGGATCGTAAAGCTGTGATCCTTAATTTAGGTTTCAGGTTGTCAACATTTGCAATTATTTGGTTGAGCTTAAAAACGTCTCCTTTCTATGTTGACAACTGCCCTACTACAAAGACAACAGTAGTATGGAAATAAGCTTTTTTTTTTTTTTTCCTGGTCCCATTTTACTGGATCTAGGATAGATTACCATTTTAGATGACTGCAAGTGTTGCGTTACTTTGTCCTGTGTACAAACATCTATTTTTGGGCGTTAGGAAGTGCATCTAATTGCCTATCAGCGTGCATGATGTTGACTTGTGAAATTGAATTGTCTTGTAGCACTGGCTTGTGGGTTATGGGCAATGCATTTACAGGGTTGTTTTGGCTCACTTACCTCTTTGTATGCTTATTTACCGTGGCAGTCTGTGGCTTGCTCTCGTATCTTTAATTCTATTCTAATTTCCGTTTGACGCTTACTTTAGGTTGTGGCTCACGTGAATACTGTTTTGGTGATATGGTCAAAGACACAATGATTTATGTCATACACCGTCAAGTTATGACTTTTGAAGGCGCTATGTATAACTTGACTTTGTAATTTTCAGAACTCCTACGGGAAAATAAAAGGATGCTGGACAAATCAATTAGAGAAATAGAAAGAGAGAGGCAAGGCTTACAAACACAAGAGAAGAAACTGATTGTGGAGATGAAGAAAAATGCTAAGCAGGGACAGATGGTATGTACTTTTCCCATACCTACGTCCATGTATGCTGCAGAATATTTAGAAAAACTGCACTCCAAACGTACCATGGGGTTCATTCCGATCTCAGTTATCTTATGAGTGTCATTTCCCCCCTCAATTTTCATTTGCAACTTGCACTAATTCAAACATCATTACAATGATTGGCTGATCTCCTTTTAAGGTTGGTGAACAAATGGACCTACATTGTGGAATGTACGGTATACGTGGTTGTTGCTAATTGATTGGCTGCTGCCATTGTCCTGATCAGAAAGCACTGTTGTGGCCTAACTGTTGATATTATCTCAATTTTCAGTATCGAGTTCATGGGTGTGTGGAAAGCACTTTCTTTTGCAAGTAGGTTTCGCAATTAGTTTATTTAGAAAAAATAACTTGCAACACTACATGAGGTGTTTGAATCAGGGCATATGTGCAGTGTTCTGATGCCCTATCATGAAGTGTTGGAGGGGTGTCCATTTTGCTATATCGAAATTTTTTGTGTGTTTATAACTTTGCTGCATCTTACACCTATTCAGCAATTCACCCTCCAAAAGGTTATCTCGCTATTCTGTCATGGGCCAAGAATAGAAGCAATCTTGAGATGCCCGCATCGACCGTACAGAAATGCGCATCATGCAAACAGGGAAATTTTCAAAAAAAAAAAAAAAAAACCCTCTTCCAGCTTACTCTCTTCTGGATTTTATCCAAGTTCAGGCAGTCTTTCTGGCGCCGAAACTACCCGACCCCTCGAGAAAAAGATGCACCAATCCCTTTGGCCTTACCTTATCACCTTGTCCTTAAGTATTGACCTCGCCCTCACTAAGCATGTCCTTTTGGTACATGTCGTCGAGGGCAGCATTCATGGCAATCAGAAGGTCTTTGTCCGGAGGGCATGGTATGGCTTTGTTCTTGGTGTTGTTTAAATAAATAGATGTCAAGTGCTGCTTTTCCCTGTCCGAGAATCTTGCTCTCCATAGCAGCAGGAAAGGAGTCTATCTCTCTGCCTAGCTTTGGTAGATTTCCCTGACGCAATATTCCTTCGCTGAGGACAAACTTGCTTTCTATCAGTCCTTGTGTTGGGGTTTTGAGTGAGCTCGTTCCTTTTAGCCACTTGCTCTTTGACGGGGGAAGGTCGTTAAGAGAAAAAATTGTCAGCAAGGCAACCACTTCTGTCTTCCTTCGGATATGCTCAGTCCTGAACTGGATATCTTGCTTTTGTATAAGATTCCATTTTCATCAAATCTTTGTCAGTAGACTCAGACTCTCAGTACTGTCGATTCCATTGCAACTGCATTTAGTTTTTATTTGAGCTACCTTTATCTCTCGTGTCAATAAAGGTACCTGCCTTGGGAATCATGATTTCTTAGATGAACAGATTTGTTTTCTTTGCCTCTCTCCTTTTTCCAGAGTAGTTTAACATTATAACTTCTCATTCTCTGGAGCTTGCTTCATTGTTTCTAAATTTTTAATATCCAGATATCTCCTGCTTGATTATTGCAGCATTGTTTGTTAGTAGAGATGGAGCAAGTCATGTATCCACATAACATTGGTATGAAATAATGATTGCAAGTACTGTTGTTCCAGGGAGCTGTTAAAATCATGGCCAAAGACCTTATTAGAACGCGACATCAGATTGAAAAGTTTTATAAGCTAAAATCTCAGCTCCAGGGTGTAGCTCTTAGAATCCAGGTATGTATTGATTTTGGTTAAATATTTGTTGTTATCATTATATTTTACAGTGATGTAACTTTCTGTTGTAATTTACCTCTTTCCCTTGTTTGTGGTAAACTGAGCCCTGTCCCATGTGTGTCCTTCTGACTATGTTTCCAAGAGAGAATGTGTAGAAGTCACTTTAGAAAACATAAGAGGAACTTCATGATCCTTGTGTACTGCTGATATGGAGCCTAAGACTAGTACCTTGTTTTGAGCACGTCTGCTGCTCTCAATGTTTGCATTCATTTTTTTGGCTTTAGTTAGACCTTCATCTTCTGCCCTTTTCTGCTTCATATGGCATTTCGAACTGGATGTGTTTTGACTTTATATTGACAGATAGAAATATATTCTTTATTTTGAATCTGTTTTCCAGAACAAGTTTAGATCCACTTAGTCGACTTTTGTATTTCGTTAATTATGTTAGCTATAAAGACTGCTGGCGATGACACAACTTTTTTGGCCCACATACTGGATTGGCTACGAAATCCAAGAGTCAAAGACCTTGATTCTTTCAGCTAAAGATTGCATACAGTGACAGACTTTTAGTAACTTCGGTAGTTATATTTCAAGCTACTAAACACTGGATTTTCTGTATGTTACAAACCAGACTTTGAAGTCGACTCAAGCCATGGGGGAGGCAATGAAAGGTGTTACAAAGGCAATGGGCCAGATGAATAGGCAGATGAATTTGCCGGCACTACAGAAAATAATGCAAGAATTTGAGAGGCAGAATGAGAAGATGGAAATGGTTACTGAGGTCATGGGAGATGCCATTGATGATGCGTTGGAAGGGGACGAGGAAGAAGAAGAAACGGAAGAATTAGTGAATCAAGTTCTTGATGAGATTGGAATTGATATGAAATCTGAGGTATTTCTTCTATGCTACGAGATTCATTTATCTACTCAGAATGTTGGCTAATTAGGATCTTTTGAATGGTAACTTTGTATGAATTTTTATATGCAGCTTTTGAATGCACCTTCATCCGCTGTAGCTGCACCAGCTGCTGCCAAAAATAAGGTCGCACAAGCTGAAGCGACGGGAAGTGACGACACTGGGATAGACAGTGATTTACAGGCAAGGTTAGACAATTTGAGAAAAATGTAGTCTACTGGTGGTAGGAAAATGAACATCCGGTAAGCCCTTGTAATATTTGTGGAAACTACGTGGAGTCAGTGCTTTGGTACTGTTTGTCTTATAATGAAACTGCTTTTGGGTGCTCCATAATACCTTAATATAAAGTCCATTTTACATGCTTTATATGGTCGCGGGTAGAAATCGATTGAGGTGAGAGCACTCACATGCTCATATACTGCACATTACTTCCGAAAACACAGGCAAGTAGTGTGATTCACAATGCATCCAGAATTCAACGAACCGTAGCCCAACCTATTTGCAGTGTGCATGAATATCAGGCTGTCAGCTCTTTCTACAGCACATCAATGACTTATCTGGGATCTCTATTCGCTTTGTTTTAGTATCTCCCTATTCAGTTTCCTTGCTGATTGAGCAACCCTTTCATGACCCTGCTCATTGCAGGTTCAATTCTTTGTTGTTGTAATTTCCATACTTTTGTTGATTGGAACGCAAGATTTGGGTTGGTTTCCATTCTTAGCATTTCAATAGCACATACGTTTATTAGTCTTTATTTGTTGTATTGGCGTACGTCTAATACTATTGTAGAGGCATGCAGGATGATTGTATCAACATTGAATCCTGTGTAGGTTTGCGGCCCCGTTTCATTTATATTTGTGACCCTCTTATCCTCGTTCCAGGATCACTTAGGTTGTGTTTTTGGGTCGTGAATTCCAAAGATATCTATCAGGAAAATGAAATTTATCGAGGAACCATAGAAGTACTGGTTACTCCAGTTTATTACTCTCGCCATGTCCTTTCCCTTCCTAAATCCCTCTACGGTTTATGAGAGACAGAGTCTTAGAGGCCAAGATTTCTTTCAAAAATTGGTTCGAATATAATCGTGCTTGTCAATTGAAACATCATCTCCCTGATTTCAAATCTGAAGTACAAGCAAAAACTCAAATCTCAATATCTCATCAACGATACCACAGCTGAGTAAGACGCACTACCAAGGGATAACGTTTGCTTGCTTCTGCTTCGTTTTTTTTTTTTTTTGGGAAAGTCAAAGTTAAGGAGTAAAGAAAGCTTAATCCGTAAGAAACTTGAGGCCTATTTCCTAGAAAGAACAACAAACCAACTCTTACTTTTCAAATTCCAGACTTTCACGTGAAAATTATTGACAAGTGACAAACCCAATTACTCCTAATTTCACTGACGGCTCAGCATCACAAGGCAGCCCCACGTTGCAGAAATCAATTCTCTTACAGCCTGCTCTTCATTCCTTACCTAACTGGAGTACTTTTCAAAGTTTTTATTCAACTTGCACATTTTTTTTGCTATTATTTAGCCCCCAACCCATCTCTCTCTCTCTCTCTCTCTCTCTCTCTCTCTCTATCTCTCTCTCTCTGCTATTATTTAGCCCCCAACCCATCTCTCTCTCTCTCTCTCTCTCTCTCTCGTTTGATTGCATCCTTGTTTGGCCATTGGCTCAGAGCTCTGTTTTGTTTCAAGAAACAGGGGACTGTACTTTGCAAGGTCTTCAATAGAAAACCTACTTATCTGGACATCTAAAACCGGTATTTTTCATTTACTTCACTCCAATTTTTTACTCCTGTCGCTGTATAAGTTGAATGACTCAACCTTTGTTGTTTCAAATATTTGATGAATTGACCCCAAAAGGGTTTGGCCCGGTGGTCTTGGCCCAGTGGTCTTGGCCATTGACTCAGTGGTGTTACATTCTCCTCGCTACTAAATCTTGGGCCAACTCACCACGTGTCATGCGTATAAAATAGAAAACAGTAGAGAGGCTGTAGGGATTAGTTTGATGTCAATTAAACTGGCTCGGGACACCCTCCATTCCCGTAAAAAAATATTCGACAAATTGATTAACAAAAATGTCGCAAGAACTGAGCGTCAATTGAATGCTACCAGGAGATTTTACAGGAGAAATTAATTATTTTTTGAACTATCAATGAACTTATGACTCTTGGTGGTCAACTTTAGACCTATAATTTTTAAGTTTGCTCCAACATTCAATTTTCAATTCAGAATGCAAAGAAAGTTAGTGACGTTACTTTCGACATTGGTAGAGACGCAAAGCATCTTTGCATAGTATACTGAAGGAGTAGTTTTTATTCAAATATTGTGATTGTAACTGCGAGAATAGCTTTTTCAGCCATAAAGTTTATAAAGACTCAGATTGGATAATCTGATGAAATCAACTTCGGGCGATTCTGTAATCTGTAGTCATATGCTGTTAGCTTTATCAAGGCAAAATGTAAAAAAAAAAGTTGGTCAAAAAGATTCCTACAACAGTTTTTGACGTAAATAAGTTGAAAAAGAAAATTAAAATATTTTTGTATTTGGATGTTCGTCTTTTAAAAGAAGTTACTTTTCTATTACCTCTCTATCATACCAAGATTTAGTACGTCAGGTGTACCACTTTCCCGTATCCGTTCCTTGTATTGGAATGATCTGCTTCCAAGGTGATATACATTGAGTCCAATAAGTATGAAAAATCGTCGAGAACAATTGATATTCAAAGCATAATATGTAGACTGAGGGTTTTGTATGTGACCAGTGACTGAATTCCTGGAGCTGCGCTTGCATGGAAGGTGGGGAAGGCGTGGAGCTGAAGGAAAGAAGCAATGAAGTGGTGGTCTCAATTTTGGGAATCCAAGAATCTGGGTCTCCCCATTTTTCTAGGAGTACCCCAACAAGGAATATTGAGAGTCTCAAATCCAGAGTCCAAATGTCTACAATTACAGGCTCTTGTTCTTCTTCTCCAGAGATAACCAGGCCAAGTCCCACCCCAAACAGGCCTTCAAAAGTCTCAGAAGAATCTGCTGTTAGTCAAGGAAGGGCAATTGCAAGGTCTGCATACATGAAACCCAAGTCAAGATTAGCGGAGCCATCTTATCCCATCAATTCTCCTTTGGTTAAAGAGACTGGCAAAGTGATCACTTCAAGCTCTCCTTATAGAAATTCCCCCAAAACCAATGCCAGTACTCCTAAAGAAAATGCAGGCACGGCCCCAATCACGCCAAAAACACCACTGATGGCTTCACCTGGAGGAGGGGAGGACGAGGACGAGGACGATGAAGATGTCTATAAAACTGCGAATCTTCAGTTGGGTGAGAAAGTGAGTAAGAAATTCAAGGTCTCGGTTTTACTTGAGTGGATGACATTTGTGGGTATAATGGTTATCTTGATTTGTAGCTTAACTATTAGTAAATTGCAGAATAATAAAATTTGGAGTTTGAGAATATGGAAATGGTGTGTGCTGGTGTTGGTAATTTTCTGTGGTCGGTTGTTTACCGGATGGCTTATCAATGTTCTGGTCTTCTTGATTGAAAGGCACTTTCTGCTTAAGAAGAAGGTTCTGTATTTTGTCTATGGTTTGAAAAATAGTGTTAGGGTTTCCATTTGGCTGGGTTTGGTTCTTTTGGCTTGGGGTCTGTTGATATCCCGGGGGGTAAAGCGATCAAAGCAGACTACCAGAATTTTGAATTATATCACAAGGGGTATTGCCAGCGCTCTTGTTGGAGCAGGTATGTGGATGGTGAAGACATTAGCTGTAAAGCTATTAGCTTCTTCTTTTCATGTGACTAGATTCTTTGACCGGATTCAAGAATCGGTATTTCATCAGTATGTTCTTCAGACCCTTTCGGGGCCTCCGTTGATGGAATATGCAGAAAGTGTTCAGAGATCTAGGAGTAGCGGTCAATTGAGTGTGAAGAGTATGAAGAAAGGGAAAAAAGTGGAGAAAGAAGAAGTGATTGACATGGAGAAGCTTCATAGGATGAAACAAGAGAAAATTTCTGCTTGGACCATGAGAGGATTGATTAAAGTGATACAGACTTCAGGGCTTTCAACTATTTCCAATGCCCTTGACGAGAGCATTGATGAAGAGGGGGTTGAAGAAGAGATTACTAGTGAGTTGGAAGCAAAGGCTGCTGCTTTTCGAATTTTTCAAAATGTAACAAGGCCTGGATCCAAGTACGAAATTACCTTTCGGATGTCATTAACAGTGTTTCATACGTTTGCTTCATCTTATTGTTTTCATTGTTTTATGGTCTAGGTATATTTTCGAGGAGGACCTCTTGCGTTTCATGAGAAAGGAGGAAGTGGTTGATGTGCTACCTCTGTTTGCGGGTGCAGCAGAAACAGGAAAAATTAAGAAATCATCGTTAAGGAACTGGGTGGTAAGATTTCTGGTTGTTTTTTAACCTGTATTTTTCATTTTTATTGGTCATTAGAGTTTCATCTTTCCCCTCATACATAGTAATAATAATTGACATTGTAACTAGTTTGGACTTGGGCTATCACTCAGCAAATAAGAATGAGAGCAAAGTTGAATAGCACTTGGACATTCCCATAAAATGCCAATCACCAATATTAACCAATGCTACCGTTTAGGTGGTATTTTACATAATTGAGCATTGTGCTATTCTCATATCGTTCGCAGACAGCTTGGGTTTTGAAGCAGGAAGGCCTTTTCTTTTCTTTTTTGATAGGTGCCATAAGAGTCCTTTATGAACTCCATTTATGGGTTGCTTTTAAAATCAGAAGTCACAAGGTCTCTTGGTTTTGAGGGTTGCTTTTAGTTTTTTCCCAAGGCTTCTCGCATGTATACAGCACATCAGAAGACCATCTGCATCTGCAAGACCAGTGTTGTAAAAGTTGGCCCCCTAGGCCGACTAGTCCCCACCTAGGCGCTAGGCGGCGGTCCAATGCCTAGATTAGGCAGCCCACAAGTCGGCGCCTAGGCGCTAGGCACCTTCTTCCACCCGATTTTCGCCTAGCGTTTTTTAGAACATTGCGCAAGACACCTGTTTGCAAATGATCTTTTTTGGAGTTAGTCTCGTAACATAAGACTAACAGGTCCATATGCTTGCATGCCTTTTAGATTAGAGGTGAGATGAGCCACATGCCTGTCTTGGGAAGTTGTTCACAACCTGCCTCAGGAATTTCGATCTCTGTGTACCTTTTTCAAGGGACAGGAAGCTGCATAAGGCACTAGGCAGTGAACTCTTCTGGCTGTAAATCTGACAAAAAATTAGTCTTTGCCTGCAGGTGAATGTCTATAATGAACGCAAAGCACTAGCTTACTCTCTAAACGACACTAAAACAGCCATTGAGGAGTTGAACAAAATTTTGTCTGGAATCATTCTTGTGGTGATCATTATTGTGTGGATTCTTCTGATGGGATTTGCAACAACCCAAGTGCTCGTCTTCATCTCGTCTCAGCTTTTACTAGTGACATTTATTTTCGGCAACTCTTGTAAGATTGTATTTGAAGGCCTCATATTTGTATTTGTGATGCACCCCTTTGACGTAGGTGATCGTTGTGTCGTCGATGGGGTACAGGTAACTCAATCAGCCTGTAATACATGCGGGCTATGCAGCTTTCTAGTATTTAAGGTTAACATGGTTCAGTTATCTTATTCTGTTCACATTTCACAGATGGTTGTCGAAGAGGTGAACATTTTGACAACAATCTTCTTGAGATATGACAATGAAAAGATTATCTATCCAAATTCAGTTTTGGCAACCAAAGCAATCAGCAATTATTATCGAAGTCCAGAGCAGGGTGATTCTGTGGAGTTTTCTGTTGATTTTTCGACTTCAGCTGAGAGTATTGCAGCTCTAAAAGTTAGAGTAAAAACGTATGTCAACTCCGTTCCTTTGAAGTCTCCGAAATTGATTCCTCTTTCACAATACCAAATTAAACTGAATTGGCTTTACATCTAACAACAACCTTACCCACCTCTCCTAAGCTTTTTTGCACAAAAAAATTTCAATTGACTGCAAACTCATCCGCGAGCCCTTCTGAACATTTGCTTGAGGATCATCTTATATGGAACTGAGGTCTTCTTATCTACTTATCTTTGGGCTTAGTAAAGTTTGGTATGGCACCCGTCACCTCCGCCTCTTGGTTCTCACCACGTGGGTGGTGTTGTGAGTATGTTTAGCCCTAATAAGGAGCTATGGGAACTCAAACCTGGGCTTAGTAAAGTTGTCTTAGAGTCTGGGTAACCCAAATTTCCAAGTCCATTTTGTTGTAATATTACGGTCACTTTCAGTCCTTATTGTTGTTGTGGTGGTGGCTGTTATTGTTCTAGTCTATTCATGTCTCCATTGTACATTTGTACCTGTAGAGTGGCTAACGTTTTTGTTGTTGTTTTACGAGTGTTTGTAGTTTAACCTGATAGTAATTTGTGAAATTCCCTATTATTGTTACAAGGGTAATGTTCTTGTTTTCTTTTCTACTTTGATTTCCCAATCACATACTACTATCTTGAGTAAACAACTTGTGGGTACTTTCAGGTACATAGAGAGCAAGCCTCAACACTGGCGTCCCGGCCACAGTGTGCAAGTTAAGGAGATTGTGGATGTTAACAAGTTGACAATGGGTCTCTATGTCACACATACCATAAACTTTCAAAATTATGGGGACAAGAGCAGCCGAAGATCTGATCTAGTATTCGAGTTGAAGAAAATCTTTGCTGATCTTGGTATCAAATATAATCTTCTTCCTCAAGAAGTTCACCTCAGCTATGTTGGGTCTGCACCCCCTACATTTACAGCTGATTTGCGGTGATATCATTGTGCTTGGCGCAAAAGAAAAAAAAAGTATGTGTCCTTTTCTCTGTAGAAATTAATTTCACATTGATTTCCAATTTTCCCATGACTGCTTGCATCATGATTCCTGATCCCTGATACTAGCTTATGCAAACATCGAAGAACGTCTGGACCACAGTTGTCCACTTATTAAGACTTGTTTGGGTGATGGAAGGATTTATGGAAGGAAAGGAAAAAGATTAGAAGATTAGTGAAACAGGCAAAATTATTTCAAGGGTTCACTACATTTCCAATTCCACTCGTAGAACTCTCCCCCTTGATCCAAACACAGCCAAAGTAGACTTGAACTTGAATGGCTTTACTCTAGAGTATCAAGTAGGACTGCAGTGAGTTCCATTTTGCATCACGTGAGGGTCACTTGAGAGTTTATCACATGAGATCTTGATTCTTCTAGAAGAGTTTGGGACAGTCTCTAGGTACTTTCTTTTTGCTTGAATAGAAATATGGATGAAACGAACGAATTTATTTTTGCACTTTCTCGACAAAAGAAAGTAAAATTATCCATCCAATCCTATTAATTGTGGATCGACTTCCTACGTCTCTCTTTGTTGTGCTCTTCAGGGAATGGATCTTTACATTGAAACAACGGGAGTTCTTCGGTGTGCATTTTTTCTCTTCGATAAGCTGCCACTTCTGCATCAAAGATTGGTTTTGGTTGCTTTTTGTATTTGCCAACCAGTGCATTATGGAAGCTGGAATTCTTAAATACCATGTTGCTGCAATATTCAAATTGCGCACTAGCAACTGAGCAAGGCTTTCATCTTTGATTTCCAAATGTGTTGAAGCAACTGAATAATCATATATTGATTTTGTAAGTATTTAACGATTAGTTTCCTTTGTTTTACATTATTTTGTGAACTGATTCTCAATAAAGATGGCTTTTGAGCTTTTCTGGTTTTCTCATGAAAGCATCTGCTACAGATTGGTGAATTGGCTGAACTATAAATTTGTGTTCTCCTATTTACGTTCATCTGTGAAAGAATTTGTCTCATTTCTAACATACCAAGAGTAAAAGATAGGCGTAAGTAGGTCTGTAACCAAGAGACGAGTACTGAGTTGCTAGACAAGATGAGGTTTCCAGACACAACGGGACGACCCCGTTTGATAAGCCTCGAAGGGGTTGGGATTGGATCGGTAGAGTGAGGGTATTATCAATACCTTGTTTGTTTTCCAAAATTGGTCCGGACAATGAATCCGGTCGGATTGCTAAAATCCCAACTTGGGGTATTGCTAATACCCTCTTGGAGATGGTATTGGTAATCTTTTATCAACCTCTTCTCATTATCAAATCCCTTTTCATTACCAATCTCTTCGATCAATTCAATCTCATCTCAAACAAACAAAATATTAATAATCCTATCATCGAATCTCATCACAAACATACCCATTATCAATCTCTTCTCATTACCAATCTCAATCATAATGATATCTTCTTATGAATCTCATCCATCATTGTTATCAAATAGGGCCTAAAAGTTGAGGGTTTTTTTTTTTTGGATAGATGAAATCATGAAAGTTGAGTTCAAACTTTCTTGTTTATCTATCGAGCCGATTATGGTCTGTTTAAGTCTATGGAGTATGGAGTATTAGGTTGCTTGAGTTTGAATTGAAAGCTCGGCAAATTCCAATGAGCGTGACTCGAAACTTAATGAAAAACTTGATTGCCACTGTCTTAAGAGTCTATATAATGAGTCAGATCCGAGGAAGGAGCTACGCAGCGTGCACAACTAGCCAATGTGGAATTTGTTTCATTAGTGACATGGTAGTTTGATATTTTTCCATACCCTATAGATAAAGTAATGTTAGATTGATAATGCTATGTTCTACTTTCTCAAATAAGTATTTATGGTAAAAAATAAGAACATATTTGTAAACTTAAAAATAATTGGCTTACGAAAATAAATTTTTTTTGCAATCAAACAAAATCCATATTGCATGTTTTATTTTATTTCAGTAAACCTATTATTTTTAAACTTAAAAATTGCAAATAAGTATTTTTATTTTTTAAGGAGGTAAACTTGAACACCACTACACAACCTGAAGATAATGTAATACAAATTGACGCCTTTGTAACAGGGCCGGGTCCGATCTTCCCCCATTTGAGGGATATTGCTGAGCAACTCTCTACCGAGAGGGTGTAGAGTGGCAGATCCGGTTATTCATCTCTGTAACGATGGCTCAGATCGAATCCGAGCACATTCAAATTTGAACTGTCCATTGCTTGTTAAAAAATCCAAAGTTTCGATTGCCGAAATTAGCGACTGACTCTGTACCGCTACACAGCTAATGAATGTGGAAATAGCTTTGGATAGATAACCTTATCCAATATCCACCATACACCCACTTAAGCGGAGAAACTGCCACGTCCGAACTAAGATAGATGATTGACAACCTCCCAATCTCAATTCTCCATCTCTCTCAAAATCAACTCCTCATATCTCAACGTAATACCCATCTTCCTCCTCTCACTAAAACCCTACCAAAATCCACACAAACCAATTTCTCACCCACAAAATGGCCTCTACTTCAACTATTCTGGCCGCAGCCTTCATCAAGCCATTGCCGGTGAGGAGGCCTTCCAAGGCGGCGGCGGGATCGAGGGTGGTCCAAGTTAGGGCTTCGCTGAAAGAGAAAGCGGTGGTGGGATTGACGGCGACGGCGGCAATGGCGGCGTCGATGGTGGTGCCGGAGGTGGCTGAGGCGGCGGGGTCCGGGTTCACGCCGTCGCTGAATAACTTCTTGCTCAGCATTGGGGCTGGCGGAGTGGTGCTCGCGGCAATCCTTGGGGCTGTGATTGGTGTTTCTAATTTCGACCCTGTCAAGAGGAGCTGAGAGTGGAAGAAATGGCTTTGGATTACGGTTTATAGTAGCTTTCTATTTCCTTCCTTCCTTCCTTCTTGATCATGTAACTCCATCTAATTAATGTTTCTATATATCCTCTTGTATTGGCTTCAACTCGGTCAAAATAGCATGCAGAATTCCAATCGGGAAATCTGAAATGCAATTTCATTTCTGTTGGGTCAAATTTCCTGAGAGGGGAAAAAAAATGGATGGAGGATGGTAACAGAAGGTAAGCTGCAATAATGGAAGAACAATGCTACAAACAGAATCCTATATTTACGCATTCTCCTCTCTTTTGTGAGGAGATGTTGAAATGAATTGAGTTTTTTCCCCATTGTCGCAGGAATTTAAACTAACCCCAATTCTCATCAACCCTAGTAAAATCGGTTAAGCATTCAGCTGACAGCTACTCATGAAATCACTACCCGGTGCGATTCCATATATCTTTGGCTAATATTGCTCTCATCGCCACATAGCAATCTATGGGAGTCGTGGCTGAAGGCAAAGCCCTACCATGTAGTACTAAGAGTGTCCACAATGCTATAATCAAAAGCATAAAAATGTTAAATTTAATAATGTTGTGCAAAATAAGGCTTACAATGTTATAATCAAATTTAGCTATTAGCTTAAAAATAATCAAATTTTGAGGTTTTAATAATCAAAATTAGAAACATTTTTTCAATAACCAAAATGTGTGGATCTCATGCCACATCAATTATATTGTATTTCACGCGTCTTCTCAATCTTCTTCTCTTCAATCTGACGTTAACACAAACAGCTTCTACTTCTTCCCCTTTGTTTCTTTTCCTCCAACCATGAAGCTCATACCCTCTCGATTAACAATAGTTCAACCCATCGTCGCTAAATTAAAATAATTCACTTTTCTGTTTTTGTTTTATTCTTTTTTCATTCCTCTCCATATGGTTGAGTACATGAAGAACGTTGCACTTTTCCCCGAATTCAAGAACTCATCTATTTTTTCTTGAAAGAGTAAGAGAGTGGTGGATTTGTGATACTTTGAAAAGATAGGTTCCAGGAATACAGGGGGAAAAAAATTAGTGTTCGTTTAGATAAAAAAAAAAAAAGTAAACCAAAAAAATGCCTGAATTAGTCATCCCGACTCAACTGTGTCCTTCCAAATGCTTGGCCACATGAAATTGCATTTGGCTCCTTATTTTGGTTATGAACCAGAAGTAACCATTGTGGACCTCAATATTGTTAAGCTTATTTTAGTTATCCATTTTTGATTATAGCATTGTGGACACTCTAACAAAATTAACTGGGATTTCTGAAGGGCTGGGTGGAAGATAGATTAGTAAAGTGCGAACTGAACTAAAAAACAGCATAGAATGTTAAACAAAAAGAAATTCCGATGAACTGCTCTCGTAAATCCAATTACAAATATTAGACAAAATTTAAATAATCTAGTTACCCCCCCCAAAAAAAATAACCAAGCTGTTGCTGGGGCCGACATTTTTATAGACCCAAAAGAGTCTGCAAGAAAAAGTAACAGAAACTCAAACATTCAAAAAGAGAAATGACATCCGAAACAGAACTTCCAGGAAATCAGTATTTTGGAAGAAGAGCTGCCACTGATGCTTTAAACCATAATGGGGGGCATGGAGGCCTCAACCTCAGCAGTTTGGATCACTGATGACCTGATGTATTCGTCTTCGTCTTTAGGAGTATGGATTGTGACAACATCTGGAAGAGGCGTTGTTGGACCCTGCTTACCCTTGGGATCCCAATCAAGCATGATCTTGACCTTTATACCAAGTACCCCCTTCACGAGAACAACAAAATCATAAGAATTTGGAATGTAAAGAACGAAAGGCTTTGTTTGGAATGATGGTCTGTAAGGGAAATACTAAAAGGTAAAGCAAAAGTTAAGAAGATAATGGAGATAAAGTAACGTGTAATTTTCTTTATTTCTCCGTCATTTTCCTTTTCCTTCGTAAGTTTGCCCCGCAAATCCCTGAGCCAAACACAGCTGAGAATCCAACTTACAGAGATCCTCAAGAATCTAGCCAACAAAGGTAACCAACCCAGACTTTTCTATGAATTCATCAAAATGATTGAACACAAACCTGTCTAAGAAGAACATGTCGGACGGCTGAATCAATATATTCATTGACTGGTTGACCAGAAGAGATCATGTAACCATCCTTAAATTTCATGGACTTGGCACGCTGTGCCCTCAGTTTTCCACTGACAATCACCTGTTAATTGACAAATTAAATTCATGTATAGAAACATAAAAGAGAATTGTAGGAAAAGGCAAACAGACAAGTCTATAACATACCTCGCATCCCTTTGCCCCGCTCTCCATAACAAATCTCAAAACACCATAGCAAGCCCTGAAATAGGAAACGAGCGCCAAAGAATCACTAACAGCATACGGCAGGCCAAATTGTTTAATAATACTGAACCATCCTATGAAGGAAAGAAACCATCATCATTTACTAATTAGGTACATTATCTAATATTTCTGCATGAAAACCAGTGACTTCAAGAGAATAATAGCATGGAGGAACTTAACATCTTGCGAGACAAAGTTGGTACATGAATACCAATTTGCTTTTCAGCTGACACTATAATGTGTAAAGTAAAATTCCCAAGCAACAGCAAATACTAGCAAACACCACTTTAATAAAGTTATCAATAGACCACTAGTAGACTCTCTTTATTTTTTGAAAATGCCAAAACGTAAATATATCTCTTTATTTCCATGAAAATTAGTCTCTATTGAAT
Organism: Rhododendron simsii; assembly: GCA_014282245.1. NCBI lineage: Eukaryota > Viridiplantae > Streptophyta > Magnoliopsida > Ericales > Ericaceae > Rhododendron > Rhododendron simsii. The sequence goes on along the minus strand of CM024955.1, from coordinate 35,117,016 downwards.
CCAACTGAAATGGGATTTGCCTGGTGACAATAAGACCTGAAGAAAAAACAATAACAGGAAATGATCCACTGAATTGATCCACATACATACCTCCGAACAGCGAGTCCACCGAGTAGTTTGTAGCGAAGAGACTCGGCCTGAGCAACAGCACAAAGCCCCCTGTTGTTGACTTTCTCGGCGTACAACTCCACACTGCCTTCTGGAAACTTGAACCTCTTCTGTACAACAGATGTCAGCTCTCTGATCCTCCTTCCCTTCTCACCTACAACCAATCCAGAAATCAAAGATAATTATGTGAAACATTGAAGCCCATCCCCACTCCTTACTCTAGAGGAAATATGGTCAAATGTTTTGATGTAGAATGCTCCAACGTTTTCCCATCTGATCCCTCACGAATATTTTCCCGACTTCTCCCACAAATCCACTGTAACCATCTTTTACCCAATAATTGAATGGCTCAACCCTTAGTCACATAATTCTTTAGTATCGCCCTTTGCTCGGGCTTTCAATCTTCTTCACTCTCGGCTCGCGCTCTCACCAATTTTTGCCCTTTAGTATTCTTTTAAAAACGCTTTCACGCTCAAGCTCGCGCATTATGTGACTTAGGTCCAGTCCTTACTCTATTAACACATCTCATCAACCAAAAGATTAAACAATTGGCCACAAAACGACGTTTACAGTTCATTCGCTACCAAATTGATGAAAGGATACAGCCCACTTTCAGTCAAAATTCAATTGGATGCAAGATTTAGTGAAGGATTGGAGACACTCAGAACAATCCTCGCGCATTATGTGACTTAGGTCCAGTCCTCACTCTATTAACACATCTCATCAACCAAAAGATTAAACAATTGGCCACAAAACGACGTTTACAGTTCATTTGCTACCAAATTGATGAAAGGATACAGCCCACTTTCAGTCAAAATTCAATTGGATGCAAGATTTAGTGAAGGATTGGAGACGCTCAGAACAATCCTCTGAACCTAAATTAACGATTTTGAACGAACAATCAAACGATGGGAAAACTATAAAAACCTAAAAAAAATGAAGGGGAATAATCACCGAGAACGTTCTGAGTACGAGTGGCCCTAATGATGATCTCGGTCCGCATGGGAGTGACCCTGACTTCGACCCCAGAGTATCCATCCTCCGCCAGTTCTCTCGTCAACACCTCGTTTAGCTCCGCAAAGAACACTCCATCAGCCACAAACTGCAACGAGATTTAACAACTGAGCTCCACACACGTATACAATTGGAGATTGATAAGTGCTTAAAGAACATACCTTTCGCTTTTTGCTGATCTGAGTCGCCATTTTCAGGGATTGTTGACGGGAGAAGAAGTAACGGATGTTGCTGATGAATCCAGCGATTAGTTCATGGTCTGGAAAACCCTAATTCGCTAAAAAGGGTTTTTGGACTGGCACGGGTTTAAAAAGGTCCATCCTTGTCTATGGAATGACCGATAGCAACCGAGCCGGCCCATACGATACAACGGGCCACGTTACGGGCTGGAATTGCCATATGGCCCATACCAGTCTTAGTTTCCAAAAAAAAAAAAAAAACTAGAGCTTTTTTTTTTTTTTTGTTCGTATTCAAATTTTTCGCGTTTGTTCACTTTGCGTCAAAATTTTTTGGCTTGTTGATTCATCATGACGTACGAGAGGAGTCAAAAAAGTTATAAAAAAAAAAAAAGTATGACTTTTACCCAATTTATATTGGAAATATCTAAATTTTAGCACTTTTAACCCAGCTTTTTGGGTTTTAGTCTGTTTGGATGGAAGGAGTTTCGCCAAATATTTCCAAAGAGATAATTTGGCGAGAGGAAAATAGATTATTTAAGCTGATTTTTTAAGTACATTTGAGAAGTATTTGAGTTTTATAAAAGTGCTAAATTTTTTGTTAGTATTTTGTGAAGGAAAAAAAGCTCATTTAGTGATGAAAAAAAAAAACACTTTTTAGCACTTTTAGCCAATTTGGGAAACTATCCCCTTGTCACTGAAGATGCTATGATTTATAAATTGGGAGTTGTGTCAAATGATCTATACGCCACCGAAGGAAGTAATGGTTATTATGAACGAGACGAAGAAGTAGTTAATTGTAAAGCTTAGTTTGAATTCTTAACGAGTTTGAAATACATTTTAAACTTTTAACTCTATTACAAGGCAAGTCGATCTCAAACAAACTTTAGTTGAACCAAACACGAGAACTTTCAATTTTTTACGTGTCATATTTATGTCGAACGAGCCGAATGCTACTCGATTCGAGTATAAACAAAATTGAAAGTTCGTTTGTTTATGTAACGATCTGATTTTAAACGAGTAAACACGAGTTTGAACTCGAGTAGATTTGTTACTATATGCTACTAGCTCTCGGCGTGATAATAAGGCCAGAACAGAATATATATTAGGTACTCCCACTAGCCACTAGCCACTAGCCACTAGCCCACACAATCTTTTTTCCAACAGTTCGATAGAGAGTAGCTTGCTTAATGGGGCCATGGGTGTAGTCTTTCTTTATTCATTTTAACAACGACTATAGTGACAGGGGTTTTTTCCTTTCTCGACAAAAGAAATTTATTAGTTTTTGAAAAAGAGATACGAAGATTAAACGGACCAATAGCACAACGAGTGCCACTTGAGACCCAGAGAAAAAATCAGAAAGATAAGACGCCAACCAAAAACAAAGACCCTACATAAAAGCACACAAGCTGAACCTCCTAAATGAGCACCTCAAATCCAAAGAACCTAAGACAGAAAAAAATTCATCCTCCATCAGGAAAAACCCAAAAAAAATCTCTAAACAAAACCGAAGCACGAAACAAGAACGCTACGAGGAACCTCAAAAATTATAAGGTGATGCAGCAACCATTTAATTTTGAAATTATCATTGATACATGGGATCGAGAAGTTAATTTTATGCATCTAGATAAGGTGATGCAGCTACCATTTTATTTATTCTTCCACTCTAAATATATTCCTTACATAGCTGACATTATGTTCTGTATTCATACAGCAATTCTCCAAGGGATGGCACCACTGTGGTCCTTTTTACAAAAAAATTAAAAATTCAAGTGTTGGAAATAATAAAAAAAAGGTGGCCGGGTAAATTTACACGACAAATTTCGGAGACCAATCTCACCGTCCACTTACTGGGGTTCCAATTAAAGTCAGAGCAAAGATCATACACTACTACCGAAGGTGGTAGCCTAGTGGGTAGGGTGCCCTTCATCCCCAGGTAAGACTCGGTTTCGAGTCTTTGCCAGTGGCAAGGGGGTGTGTGGGTAAACACTTATGCCCACTTGTACCTAGGTGGTGCTGTGGTGACGGTTTGTCTTCTCAGACAGTAATTATAGCTCGAACCGGATATTCCACAGCGGGTAGGGAGCCCCTCCAAGGGGGTTGCTACGCTGGTTACTCTCTCCTACCCTTTTTTGATTATCAAAAAAAAGATCTGTTTACACTGACCCAAAAGAGTTGATAGCACTGAGATTTCGAACATGAAACTTTAGAAGTGAGCAAATTTCTAAGTCTTAAATCTTAACCACTTGACGAGGGGTTTATTGTGGTCCAGGGTTACTTAAAGTTGGAAACCACTTGGTTATTATAAGTAACACATTTAATTATATATGGCCAACTACTGGAGGCGTGGAGAAGATTGTGACAGAAAATAAAATAGAAGTGATATAGTGGGTAGCCATTTTCCAGACAAGGATGTAGGACTGTGTAAAATAGATTAGAAATTATCCACACAAGCAGAAAAAAAAAGTCAAGTTTATTTCCGAACCCACCATTGTAAATCTAACAGGTTGAGGTTGGCCCGTCGGTCTTGGCACAGGACTTAGGGGTTCGCTCTTGTCTAAGGGCTCGCGTTCGGTTTCGCACGTCAGCAATTTTTAGGCCCGCCTCACCTCCACGCACACGTGGGCGTAGCGTATGAAACGGTTGCGAGAGGCTACATAAATTACTCCGAGGTGTGCGCAGGATGGGCCGCGACACCTGCGTGGGAGAAAAAAACAAAAGTTGGGGTTTCTTTTAGATTGCAGCAAGATGATTGCATCTGAGGAAACACTTTTTCTCTTCCTTTGGGACCTCAAGAGACATTGGAGTATTAGAGTGTAAGGATTGAATCTGATGCAATGGTGGACCCAACACATGATGCACAGTGAAGATTTTTCTTGTACTGATCATGACTCCATGATTCAATCACAACCTCTCATGAGGATTTTTTTGTAGTTTTTCCCTATCCTCCAATACAAACAAAGGAAATTGGAGTATCTCATGGGATTGCTTGGACGTGGGGGCTCTGCTGTCCATGGGAGGCAGCAGCCCTCTACCCACCTTCAAAACGGCAGCGTTTTATGGGAAAAATACTTGCTCTCTTTATTTGCAATCTTATGGCGCAGACACGTGATTATAAGAGTCTTAAAAATAAAATTTAATTATGTCTCTTTAGAATAATATGATCATAATAATAAAATCTTCACATCGGTTTAAACGGATTCAAAATTGGAGCACTTAATTTTATAACCATAATTTTTAATATATAAAAAGTTTATAAAAATTAAGTACTCCAATTTTCAATCTGTTTGAACGAGTGCAAAGATCTTATTATTTCGATCATATTATTTTAAAGGGTTATAATTAAATTTTGTCTCCAAGTCTCTTATAATCACGTATGTGGTCCACAGGATCCTAAATAAAGAGCAGATACTTAATTATGAGAGACCAAGAGAAAGAAATTAATTATGACTCTTTAGAATAATATGACCAGAATAATAAGATCTTTGCAATGGTTAAAACGGATTGAAAATTTGAGTACTTAATTTTTTTAGATTGTTTATATATTAAAAAAATAAATGCTCCAATTTTGAATCCATATGAACCGATGAGAAGATCTTATTATTTTGATCATATTATTCTAAGGAGACATAATTAAATTTTATTTCTAGGACTCTCGTAATTAATCTTCTGCTCTATAGGATTGCAAATAAGGATGACAAGGATTTTTTTTTCCTCCCAAAATGTTGCCGTTCAAGAGCTGGGTAGGGGCTGCTACCTCCCATGGATAGCAGAGCCCCCGCATCCGGATTCCTTATCTCATCATGTGTCTAAACCTTTTTTGTGTTTTATTTATTTTTTTTTTTTAAATTTTCTTTCCTTTAAACAGTCTACCTCTTGTAGTGCATGCAATTCAATTGAAATTCCATAGAAAAAAACCTACAAAATTAGTTGCTTAGAAAGGAGTAAAGACCATTATATGTTTCTAAACAATCATATAATTAAACCAATTAAGACAACCAAATAAATGTCTTCAGGCTGTAGTATTGTAGCAATGAGTTCACTCTCTATGGGTTAGAAGTGGTAGCATTGCATTCATTTTTGTCTGTCTTCTTCTTTCAAGACCCATTCAAAGAGAATCTAATACTTTTTGGTTGTCAATATCTCTAAATATCTCTGAATCTCATCGGTTGGGTATTTGTACTTAAAAGGATTGAGAGATTATGAATTCAACTTCTCCAGAGAAGAAGTCCCCTTGTTAATGAGTTGAGCAGAAGTTTGGGTAACATAAATGCTTCTAAGTTCTGACATGTGATAATATATAGCAATTGATTTTCGCACTCTATTTTTAGCCATTGACATTCCACTTTTTGTCTTTTTTTTCCTATGTGAAATTACAATAATACCCTTTAAAGTGGATGGATACTGAGTTTCACAAAAGATAAAGACAAAAAGTAAAATGTCAATGGCTGAATGTGGAGTGCCAAAATCACTTTCCATAATATATACACACATATGTATATATATATGTTAGAATTATTGCTTAGAAGATATGGGGGCATATCCAACACAACTTTTTTGAACACTTTTTATTGAAGGTTTTTTCCAAGCCTGTTTTATTTTCCTTTTTTGATCACCATTATCATTTATTCTCTATATAGTATTAGGTTTTATTCCACTCATGGGCATGGATTAATATAGTAAAAAACAAAAGTACTTGGATCCAACTAAGGATGTGGGTACCTCTCTAGGCTCCAATTATTGAATATTAGGTGTGAGGCTGAAACTAGACTTGGGCCTTCTTTTCCAACCTGTTTGCTGGAATTGCAAGGAACAAAAGGAAAGGAGAAGGAGAAAAAATAAAAAAAAGCAGATTCCCACTTCACATGTTATGTTTCGATAGCATATTTTTTGTCTTGGCTCGAGTACTCTGGGGACCAGCATAATCTGATCTTTTCTAGCCCCTTATGATTACCTTTAGTAATTAGGGCACAAGATTTAAATTATTTGGAGCAAGAACCCGCACCCTCCGCACTGCACGTGTGTAATGCGGCTAATTCGGCCGTCAATCTCGGTAATGGACGGTTAAAATTTTCATCCGAACAATGAACGATTAGGATTTGTAAAAGCTCAGATTAAATCCGGGCCGTCTGTACCGAGATGGACGGTCGGATCAGCTGCACTACACCGTGTAGTGCGGCGGGTGCACTACAGCCCCTCCTGTTCCGGTTGGTAGGAGGGTCGACTAATCATCTCATAAGATGTGTAATTTCACAAGGTAGATATTAAGGGATTATTAGTAGAAAGCTCTCAAAAAAAAAAAAAAAATTGGAACGGTGAAAAAAATTCATTCATTGCAAGAAACGGCGAACAAAATTCATTCATTACGAATTAACCAAAAAAAATTCATTCATTACGAAGGATAAAAAAAACAAAAACAATCTGTTGTTAGATAGTACTATATATCGATTGTATTACGGGATGAGTTATTATTACGCTCTTAGATATAGCCGGGATCCTGCCACCAAGCACCCCGATGCCCAAGCAGGTGTCAAGCGGCATGCGGCCGTTCATTTTAGCATAGGCGATTCAGATGGAATCTGAGCACACATAGATCTGAATCGTTCATTGCTCGATCAGCTTCCGAGCCATTGATTGTTGAAATGAAAGGTCGGATCGACCACTCGACACCGCTGCCAAACACGGATTCTTGACAGCATCTCCCCAATACATATCGGTTGTTTTGAGGATGAGTTAGCTAACATATGTGTAATCATTTAATCATATTCCAACTTGCAATTTGACATCGAACAAATGCAGTCAGCCCCCCGTGAATTAAAAATATAATTTTACGTCTACTTCAGCGAATCAAATAGAACTTGACAGTATTTTTATTGACTAATAAGACACGATATGGGCCTATGATGAAATTCTGTCGATCACAAGACTTGTATAGTTCATAATTTTTTATTTTTTTTTGAGAAAACAAATAGAAATTCATTGATGAATGAATAGTTCAACATATTGTGTAATCTTTTACAACAGGAAAAAGACCTATTACTCATTAGGGACGCAAATTACACATCCAAATCAAATGGAGGATTCAAGTCCAACAATTAATTGGTCAAGCTGTCAAGTGCCCGAACCAAGCATGGTTCAATTGGCTTGATCCCAAGCCTTTCTCAGTCGAGGCAGGAGTTCAAGGCTATGAATAGCCTTTGAATCTCCGGTGTATAAACTATGAAAAAAAAAATTCAAAACAAACTTGTCAATGTTCAGCTGTCACAATAGTTCCACAGTTACAAAGCTTTTCACATAGATCGATGGATGCAACCTATTGACTTTTTCTTTTTGCACTTCCGGTGGAGAGGATAGATATAGATCCATTGAGCTTGGAATTTCTAGATTTTTGATACATCCTATGACTCAGTACCCAATGAAAGGAATGCGTAATCCTACAAGATGCGTGAGGTGGCGTTCCACTTTTTAAAAAAGAAGGTTTCGGGAAAAAGAATGTAATTTCAAGGTCAAAAATCATGTGTTAACGTAAATAATTTTCTTACCAATATAGATCTTGTTTGATAGATCTCATTGAGAGCTTTTAAACGGTGCAAAAAAAAATTGAAAAATTATTTTCGTTATATTTGAATTTGAAATTACTTTATTTTTTAAAAAGAAGAGTTTGAGAGAAAGCGGATTCCACTGGCGAAAATTATAAGGAATTATTTATCTTTTGCCATTAGATAGGAGTACTACTAGTACTACCATTATTTATCGTATCTTTTGTGGATGAGTTAATTTTGTCATACCACTAGGCACTAGTCGCATTTTTCAACTACAAAAATGCCACCAGCCAAGAGCGGTGCAATCCCACCACTCCCCTCACCGTAAAGTTCAATCTCACCATTTAGACCATTCAAAATATTTTTAGACAGCGAAATTGAGAATCCATGCGGGAGCGGTGAAAGTGGGATAGACTCTTTGGCCAGCGAATCCCCTTGGATTTGGAATCGAATTTTATGTCTACTTTAGCCAATCAAACAGAACTGATAGTCTTGCACAGCTGGTAGGAGTATTAACTTTGCAATGTAGTCCGACCTCATTTTCAAGGTTATGGACAGCCTCTAAACATTCGGTGAACTAATACCAATCCCTAACCCCTCTGATGTATAAACTATGACATAAAAAAAAACACTAACCCCCTAACCCCTTTGATGTATAAACTATGGAAAAAAAAAAAATCAAATAAACTTGTTGATATTCAATTGTCACGGTAGTTCCTGACTATTTTTTGCACTTCCGGTGGAGAGCATAGATATAATCCATTGAGTTCGGAATTTCTAGATTTTTGATACATCCTATGACTCAGTACCCAATGAAAGGAATGCGTAATCCTACAGGATGCGTGATTCCACTAGGCAAAATAATAAGGAATTATTTATCTTTTGCCATTAGATAGGAGTAGTACTACCATTATTTTATCGTATCTTTTGTGGATGGGTAAATTTTGTCATGCCACTAGTCGCATTTCTCAACTACAAAAATGCCACCGGCCAAGAGCAGTGCTACCCTATTGCCGCGTTCAATCGCATCATTCAGATCGTACAAAATATTTTTGGACAGCGAAATTGAGAAGCCGTGCGAGAGCGGTGAAAGTGGGATAGACTATGTGGCCATCAAGTCGCCATGGATTTGGAATCGAATTTTATGTCTACTTTAGCCAATCAAACAGAACTGATAGTCTTGCACAGCAGGTAGGAGTATTAACTTTAGTGCAATGAAGTCCGACCTCATTTTCTTGACTGGACGTGTAATCGTCATAATATCGAATTCGTTCGACTCTTTTTTTTTTTTTTTTAAATACAGAGATACTAAGAAATCATTCTCCGTTACTCTAGAGTACAAACTCGGTACACTACATCAATAGAGAGAGTCGCGAGACAATCAAGTCCAATAACTCAATCAATAGAAAATATAAACCCATTATAGAGTAGAAACAGAAAAGAAAGGAAGAGCCCTCTAAGAGAATAACACACACTAGGTGGAGAGATTCGAAGAACAACTGACCCCTATTAAAATGCAATAGTCATGGTCAACTAAGCCAACCGAACGCCTGACCTCCTAGTGAGATGTAAGAGTTCTGATCAACTATGTTGTCTCGGTTTTTGATGTTACGACTCGAGATTCATATTTCATAGTAGTATATCATGAGATATGAAACCCAAAGAAAAAGTAGGAAACATAGTGCTCCTAATTTACAGAAACAGCGACAACATTCAAATCCAAACAAGAACAGAACAGCTCACAAATGTGGGCCTCTCTCCTAATATCCGAAAATTATGATGCCATTTACAGGGTCCACCAACTAAGGCACCTGTTCAATCAAAGAGGAAAGAATGATAAAGTTGACCAATATCTATCTACGGGACACAGAAATTGATCAAAAGAATTAGCTAGTACAAAAGTGACGCAGAAAATAGAACAAGGTTACACAGGAATTTTCTAACGAAGCCCACATCTAGAAATCTTGAGGATCCGAATATTTAATGTGATCTACTTGATCCTTTGAATTTTCAGCGAGGAGTAGTTCAGATGGCAACATGGATCAGCTGTGGACCTTAACATCCTGAATTCGAAACTTGACAACTTATCGAGGTCATGTCGCAAGAGGCAAATCTATCGTGAATCTTCAAATTCTGACATAGATGATTTTCCTATGGCAGGACCGGACACCCCGATCGTCGGGGAAAAAAAGAATTTCGATTTTGGTGGTCCTAGACTTATTATTGTAAAGTTGAGGCCAATTATTCACCAAAAAAAAAAAAATGGGACATTCATTGCAAAAAGAAACTAAAAAGAAGGGAGAGAAAAAGTATGAAAACAGAGAGAGAGAGAGAGAGAGGGAGAGAGAGAGAGAACCTAGGCACAAGGGATAAGCATGGAGTTCAGTTCAATCCCAACAAAAGGCCTTTGGGCCCCCTTGTCTTGTTGTTGGGGGGTCGCTGTTTACTTATATGTCTTTTGTTTGGAACTCTAGTGCTCTGTTTTTGAACTACCCAAAGCTACTTTTTATCTCTCAATTGATTTCTTTATTAAGCTTTCGTTTCGTTTAAGTTCTTATTTTTTTTATTTTACTTGTTATTATTTTATAATACATCACTATTGATTCAAAAAAATATATATTAATATAAAAATTCATTAACTATTTTTCTTAACGAAACGGAGTCTAATTCCCCATCATTGGTTGGAGCAAACAAATTTGATTAAAAAATGGTCAAAAGCCCATCATCTCTCTTATCTGAGATTCTGTTCCTGTGGTGGTGTGTGATTGGGAACCCAAAAGATTATCTCTAAAAAGCTGCAGCTTTTCCCCGCCCCTCTATTGTTTTCAGAGCATCTTTCAGAGGAAAATTTTGAACAGTGGGTTTCCAATCGAAGTGAAAGAAAACAAGGGATTGGAATTCATGGGAGAGAACTGAAAACAGTATCTGCCACCTTCTCACTTCTGTTTTTACTACCAGCTAAGAAGGCCTAGAAAGAAAGAAAATGGCTTTCTTTTTTCTTTTCTTTTTTTGGATTCCGAGGGTGTTCGGACCAATTTATGTGCATCTCAGTTAATTTCTTTTCCGATCAGGTCGAAAGCAAAACATTCACGTCGGAACTAGAGAATTCATATGAAATTGCTTTATTACGGCCTAATCTCAAGAATTAAGCTCTTATCAGTTGCGTAAATGAGAAAACCTACCAACCAACCAACCGGTGACTTTGGCTTGGCCTGAAGGTGAAAAGGGAATACATAGATTTCCCACTAAAAGAAGATGAAGAAACTCCAGAGGAAAAGAGTGATGGAGAAAATCCATAAAGACCATATCAGATTATTGCCTTTTTAGAACTGAAAAAGTGAAAATGAAGATAACAGCTCATAAATCACTTTCTAACAGAAACAGAAACTTTTAAGGGTACAATCATTTATGCTCCACAAACCCATCTAAAACCTACAAAGTACTCGTATTGGACACTCAACGCACAAAGATAAGGTTTTTGGACTTCAAAACATATTTAGTGGAGTCAAATTTGTAGTAATTGATTATGTGCAAAATGATCAAAGACACGTTGGAAGCACCACTTAATATTCGGAATCGAAAAAACAGGTATGATACTTCTAGTCGAATCAAACACATACTCGTACCCAACACCTGCACCGGAGGCATATGGACAATGTTTGTTCATATAAAAAGCAGAAACCCATTTTCAAGGACAAGTACAAAAATGGGAAAAGATTATATGGCACAGAATAAGGCTGATTCTTCCATTAGATCCAGGGCTACACAGATTTTTAATGAGAGAGAGAGAGAGAGAGAGAGAGAGAGATACAGTTGGAACAATTATTTGCCGCAGAAGCACTAAAGACAGGTGATTAATACAGCAGAGGGTTACATAAGCTCTAATATTGTTCAACTACCACAATATGCAAAAGAATTAGTAGAACACATATAATTTGGGAATATCGTGACCTTTATTTTACCCAGGCCTATTCCTCTTGTGTCCGGCTTTCCCGTCCGATTTCAGACCGCTCGAGTCCCCTTCGGAGGAGTTATCCATGGATTTGGTGAAAGAAGTGGAAAGATCAGAGTAGAGGTGAACCACTCTCCTGATGTTGTTGTTGAGCTCTCTGATCAGGCCCACGTTCCTGCTGAGATTGTCTGGGATTTTGGACTCATGGTTTTGGTTGATCTCATTGATTAATAGCCTGTTTTGATCCAAAATGTCCTGAACTTGAACAAAGCTCTTCTGAAACGTCTGCAACACCTTCCCATCTAGCTGTGTACCATTTCCAAACCCAGAAAATGCGTCCCCATCCATTCTCTGGTTTTTCGATAGAATTCGAATCGAATCAAAAATCAAAACCAGTCCTGCACAAGAACAAGAAGATGGGTCATGGGGAGAAAGAAAGAAAGAAAACAAGACAGACAGCCTCTACAAAATCTTATCTAAGCCCATAATCATGGCTTCTCATCTGTAGTACTTGTTTTCTGTAAACAAAAAGCCCAGACAGGATATGATATGCTTTGAAATTGTTTAAGCCATTTTGCAGTATGTAAAGAGACAAGGTCTGATCTAGAAATCATGACATTCTGGGTTCTTCTTTTCCCAGAGGCATCATCTTAAGAAAAAGAATTTACAATTATTGAAATTATTATTGTTGCTATCATAGTACTCCCATTTCTATTATTATTATTATTGTTGTTATTATTATTATTATTGTGGTTATTGTTAAATGGGGTATGATGAGATGTAAAAAGCAGATCCCATTTCTATAAAAAGGAAACTTTGTAAATTTGTACTCCTCAGGAAGAGAAATGCCCACCTAAAGGCCTAAAAGCTTCAGAGCTTCAAAAGAAGAATCTCAAGACCCCAGAAAACAGTCATTGATGCAGAGGAGAGAACATCTGGCCTTTGGGTACTATCAAGTATCAAGGCACCATTCTTGCACAGACACATACACGTGAACATGGCTTTACTCTATATTTATACGTATATGTATCAACAACAAAAAAGAGCCCAAATTTTGAAAATAAATTACATTGCAAGAAAACCCATGTCGAAATCGAAATGGGTTTTACTCGAAATCAGAAGAGAAGAAAAAAAAAAAAAAACAGAACTCAAGGACGAAATTGGGAATTCAAACGTTGAGACCGAACTTTATAGCTTTCAAAAAAAAGGGTAGAAATTAACAAAATAAATCCATGTAATTTTAGAGCACTGATATCACTAAAATGATATCGAAATCTTTCGGATATTGTGGGAATTGGATACAAATAAAAAAAATCCATCTGAGAAATATCTGTTCTTTAATTAATTAAAACAAGTACAGAAATTTTGGACAGATTAACAAACTACTGTATATATCTACCGGGAATCCAAGAACTAAAAGACGGGTTAAGGAAGATAATATCTCGTGAAGTCATCAGTATATAAATATATGTATGTAACTTGTATGTATGTGATGTGTGTGTGTGTGTGTGTTGTCGTCCGTACCTTAAAAATCTGGGAGCATGAGTGAGAGAAGCAGACAGAGATTGTTGAAAGAAGAAGACGACGGATTTGCGAGGAACAGTAAGGAAAGAACGGCGATTGAATCGAATCTGTGGGGGAGAGAGAGAGAGAGAGAGACCCCTCTCTGATTTCTCGAATTGGAGAGAGAGAGAGAGAGAAAGAGAGAGAATATGTAGATTTGACAGTCACGCTCCCGACCCACCTCCCTGTCTAAATATATTTTCTCTCTCCTCTTATTTTCCACCTGTTATTTTGCAATCTATTCTGTAGTTTATGTTTCATTATCCAATCAGTGGATTCTGCTGGTATATCTTTTTTTAATAACTGGACGTATCGTGGGGATCTCATGTATATTTTGGTTGAAAAAAAATCTTGCTTTTACGGAGAGCTCCGCTCCGTGAACTAAGAGTTACCGAGCTCAATCGCGCGTTTAAAGTTTGGATAATGCTACTTACAGAATGAGAATAAATTCTTTACACCGTCGGTGTAAACATTTGTTTCCTTCAAATCGATTGCATTGCGACACGTGTCAAAACAGTGGTCCCAATTAATAAAACATGGCGACGTGGCGCAATGCAATTGATTTGGAGGAAACAAATGTTTACACCGGCGGTGTAAAGAATTTATTCTCACAATGATCCAAACACAACAACTTACACAACTTCTCACATACATGTGGGGCCCACACATAGTAGTGTGTGTGGGCCCCACATGTATGTGAGAGGTTGTGTAAGTTGTTCTGTTTGGATTGTTGTGTGAGTATCATTTTTGTTAAAGTTTGTTTGGACGATCCAAACGTCAAAATTGAAAATGAACTTTAACAATTGATTGCAGAATAGACGGTTGTGATTGCGTCTTTCCGTAAACAGCCTCTTCACTGCGCGTCCATGAATAAGTTTCTCTCATTTTGGTTCTAAAATTAATTATCGGATATTTTGTAGTTTTTTTTTTTTTTCAGACGGTCGTAGAATTCTTTGCCATATACTCCATATTATTATAAATACGGTAATTTTGTAACCAAAAAAAATTTAAATACGGTAAAAAAAATTGTAATTAGTATATGAGAGTCTGTAACAATTATATACTGAATTCAATAAACAACTATTAAAAAAATTCACACTGAAAAAGAAATAAACAACCAAAGATAAAGCCTGATAATAAGAAATACTAATAACTAATTTTTATCTTCAACAGAATGTAATCCCCTGGGCTCCGTTCAGTCCTTGGTAATATTGCTTGAGAAATATATTCTTACGAAAATAGAAGTGATGTGAAGTAAAGCAAAATAAAATTTATATTTCCGTGTGTAGTCTCTTGACAAGCAATCTTGCAGTAAAGTATGTTCTTGTGAGGGAGTTGAAGTAAAATTGATTTTTCCATGGTTTCCTATTTTTTTCTTGCAAGCAAGTGGGGGCCTGTGTCTCGCTTGAAGCTTCATTCAGTTGTCGGGATTGTAGTGTGAGAAATGGATTCTCAAGAAAAGTGAAGTGAAGTGAAATGAAGTAAAAGAAAATGAATCTTATTTTTCTATATGTGTTCTCTTGATAAACTATATTGCTGGAAAACTAAAAATCCTTCCTTTTGTAAGTACCTATTATGCAAGAAAGTGTTTTCCGGTAGAAAATTTAAAACTGTAGGCCCTAGAACTTTTTTGGTAATTTAACACATACAAAGTTACAAAAAAATTGATTTTCTCATTCTTTCCATAGACCTGAACGAGGCCTAAGAGTGAAGTATGGCAATTGGCCAACCAAATCTATTATACGAATTCTACATTTTCCCGATAGCGTGTTTTTTTTAGGGGGTCAAGCCAAAATTCAATCGCGTGTTAAATCAAGCAAATTATATACAATTACGCAAAATTCTATCGCATGAGCTAAGTGGGCCCCACATAGACACGTGCAATTGATTTAGAATGTGATGCTAACAAAAATACTCTCTAAATAAGTGATTACTGAATCAGATTCTCTCACGTGACGCAAAATAGGACCTACTATGATTTTATTCGATGATAAATGGTTTCTGTTACGTTAGTATTTTATGTACGCCGTCAATATAAAAAATTAGATCGCTCGCACATTAATATTTATTCAAACACCAAACATTTAACTCAGGTGCATTTAATGGTGGTGATTATACATTGCTCTAATAATAAAGGCTGTGACCAAGGTTTTACCGATATCAGATCAATCTAATTTTTTATTTGATCTGATTTATGCATAGAGGTTCAAAAAAATTATCTGTTTTGGCTCAGTAGATAAGCCTGATTTTATCATGATTTTCAAACTGAATTTTTGTTTTCCATGCTTTCTATTAGAGAAATATATTTGTCATGGGATATATGGGAGGTGATAATCATGGTACGACATTTATTCCATTTTATATTATGATTCAGTTGGTCACCATAGCAGTTAAGCCTTTTAAAAAATTGGAACAAAATGTCATTATCATGATAATTTTGTGTGACCAACTAGTTTTTGGGGATTTTATAATGAGAGATCTAGCCAACCATAGTTTATTTATTTAAAAGAGTCTTATCTACTAAAAAATACTTACAATTTTCTCTGTCCAACTCCAATCAAAGCTATTCAAGCCGCAAAAGTTGAAAATCATAATTACTTTTTGAATGCGCAATATTGGTTAGTATTAATATTTTATCGCAATTAAAATTTTTGAATTAATTTGCATTACCTGTAGTTTACTAGTAGAATAATTAACTCTAGTCTACTCTAACTAAACCTTCTTACACGAATCTTACCTATATTTAATTATATCCTGCCAACAAAGCCTTTAAAAAGAATGTTGCCAACATGCTAATCCACCCAATTTAAATTATTTTTTTCCCCACTTCTGATTTGTAATATCAGATCAAGCACAAAATACAATCATTGGGTAACAATTTAAATTCCCACATCCCCAGCATGGGCTCGGCCTAGTGTATATAAGTTCTTGGGCACTCTGCCGTTGTAAGTCAGTTTTCAAGAATGAGTTCTACCCACGAGTTTGTATCACAATTAGGCACATTTCAATGGGATGAATCTTAGGTACGATTGAAGATACGAATTCGAGATCATCATGATTTTATTACTTTTTTTTATCGAAGGAGTCAAATATGAATATTGTGATTGTCAAGAACTAATGATGAAACTGAGTTAAACCACACGTATTCCGTAATAAACTCTTCACTTGGTTCCCCACTCTCTCCCATGAGAATCATAAATTCTTGGTGGAATATGAACCATATGAGGGCTTCAAAAAAAGGAAAAGAAAAGAGATAGTTAATATACTTTTTCACCTTCTAATGGGAAATTAAAAAGCGATTACTATTTTGAAGTTGACTTATTATATTTTTACTGTTTCATTTGTTAAATATCACAATTTTTAAGCCTTCAAAATGGCAGGGCCGGACATGCCGACCACCTAATGATATAGTAGTATGTTCACACATGAACGATGTGAGTGGTGATGGTATTTGTGGTAATCATGTGAAGTCTCACATCCCACATCGGGAAAATTTGAAAGGATTAAATGGTATATAAAGATTCGCGAGCAACTACTGTATACACTGTGGTTAACTTTTTGAGCCACGTGGTTAGGCTAATGATTAGCAAGTTATAGGTGGTATCAGAGCACAATTCGGGTCTTACATGGTGGGGGCCACCTTTGAGATCTGGCTCGAGAATTAAACAGGTATGTAAAGATTTGCGAGCAGCTACTGTATAATTTGAGGTAAACCACGTAATTAGGGTAAAAGGGTTAGCAGATACAAATCATCTCACTTTCTCCCCAAAATATCTTGTTATCCAAACACATCCTCAACTAATCTCAAAACCTTTGACCTCCTAATTTTCCATCATGATCAAAGGGTGTGGAGAGATCCTGAGACTTTTTATATCAGTTTCCATTAGCATGATGGTAGTATGCTGATTCAAAAAAGAAGAAGAAGATAGTAGTATGTTTTTTTTGGCCCTAACAATTGGGGGGAGTATGAGAAAGTCAACTCCCAATAAACAATTACAGACAAAGTACAGCTGCAGATTTGGAATTTTTATTTTTCAAATCCAACAATGTGATGCATTTTGCATTCAGATTCATTTCTGTACCCCACATTATTATTATCATAATAAATGGCATCAATAATGCATGTATAACAACCTCATGAAGCTGAAATTAATTACTCCTTCGAATGAGTAGTTGTTGTCAACATCGTAGTCACCAGCTCTTCGTGGAAACCAATGATATATATATTTGCAGTTTATTCACAAGTTAGTGTATGCCTCTCTTTAATGGAGAAAAAAGTGATCTACAAATCCTATCAGATGAGGTAATTTTCCTGTAAAATTTTATTTCTTTTTGGGTTAATATGTAAGAACCAAGGAGTATTTCCCTTAACCACTGTGTTTCGGTAGTAGCTTGTGGGTCTATCTACAGGGACAGCTATTTACATTTTGCATTCGTAGTTTTGGAAAGTTCATTTTGTAGGGTTCGTTGGGCAGGTCATTGTGTGAAAAAAATTGGTTCATTGAATATTGATGGTAATATGCTCGATTTTTGTAGTTTGTAGTCATTGTTGCGATTTAGCTTTGAACTTTACTCCTTGAGGCACGAGTAAGATTTCGGTAATGGGTACAATAGATACTCAAGCCACGTTTCGCTAAGAGAAATTCAAATAAGAATTTATTTATTTTTTTGAATTGAATGTGATGTATTATGAGATAACGACTCGTCTCTTAGAACCTTAGCCGAACAGGACCTCAGGTGTTGTTTGGTAAAGATTTTGAGAGAAGTTTTTTGGGTAATAAGTGGAAAGAGAGATAGGAAAAGAGATGTGAATAATATGTGGAGATGAAATTTATTGATAATCGTGCCAAAAAAGGGTTCTGAGAAGCGGGAACAAAACCTCAATGGTTTTCGAATCAAGATGTGGGTGTTTGCAAAAAATTAATTTGACAATTTTTTAGATTATGGCTTCTAAAATTTAGTTTAGAATGTTTGTCAAAAAATCTACATAACTGATTTTTAGAATCTGCAGATTCTGAAAACTTGAAAAATGAAAAGAAATTCTCAAAATTCAAAAGTTGAGTTTGGGTAGCTTTTGCAAATTCGGCAACAAAAATTTTTCACAAAAAAAAAAAAGGAAATGAAATTCTCATAATTTCGCGGTTGCAACAAACACATTTCTCAACTTATATTAAAATTCGAAGTCTAAAATCTACAATAGAATCTGAAGCTAAAATTTGCATCTACAACTATCACAAACACGCCTAATACAACTCTTTTATTGTTAACATATGTTGGAGAATAATAAATCTGGACTACCCTTCACTTGAAATCAAATTCGAATTGGACCACTAAGCATTTCTTTCTTTATTGTCTTTTTCTTTGATTACTTTCAATGTCCGATCGAGTTTATACGCACCAGTCAACACGATCAATTATTTATAAGAAAAAACAAATCATACCATGCATTGACGGTGAGCCCAATTAAAATCGGAACATAAACCCACCGAAAGAGGTAGGGGTATTTTGGTAATTGACCATTGGGTACAACCTCCTCGGATCTTAGTTTTGGCCGAAAATGGGAATATTTATGGAGTGGAGGAGTCCGTTGAACCCAGTAAAGTCAAGACGCGTGTTGCGTGAGGTTCGGGAGATCTGCAGGCTCGGTTCCTCCGCTCCGGGGTAAACCTTAAATAGATTCCCGAGGCTGAGTGATTTGCTGTCAAAGGTGGGGACCCACACAAAAAACAAAAGAACAAATGCCGCATGTGGACACGCTACCCAACGCCTGATGTTATGCACCTGACGTAATAACCCTACCTACCTACGTAAGAACCCTACGACTATATCACACTTCACATCCCCCAATTATTCCAAGATTTCAAATTATGCTCAAAACTGTGTCTAATTAGTAACCACCGTGCTACGGAAACCGACCAGATGTATCGGCGGTCCCACGGGTCCACTCCGGGTCCCGCGCGGATGATCTAAACTATTCTTTTAAGAAATTGAAATTCAGTGGGCCCGTGTTAATCAGCTCAATCCGATATGTATAAATGTTATATCTAATCTTCCATTTTTTCATTCAGAAATTCAAGATTCGTCGATACAAATGTGGGATTGAATCTTGCTTCGTAGAGGTGGCAGAAAATGATTGGACAGGAATGACTACACGCAGATAAGTTATTATACCGATACTTTTACAACATATCGTTCTGTATTTTAATCATATTTTATTTTTGTAGGTTATGCAACATTGTGAAAGAAGCTTGCCTATTATGTGAACTCATTTGTTTAAGATAGAGAGTCAGATACACAACCTTAAAAATAAATAAAAACAAAAATAATACCCTGTTTGGTACTGGTGGGCAAGTTGTACCTTTGTATAAGGTCAAACGGGTTCTGAACTCTGACCCAATGCTAGCCCACTTATAAGAAAGCTGAATCTATGACCCAAGTACCCAACCCAACTATATTTGCTCTAATAGGCCTGCCGTCCCAATCTAACAAGACAAGACCCTGTTTGTTCTTTTTATTCGGGAGAAAGCGATTTTTCTATCTGGAAAACCTGTCGTATAATCCGTATCATGGCTGCCCATTTTCTTGTTCTCATCCCACATAATACTATTGTGTTATATCCCCCACTTCCAATATCTTGAGTTAGCTTAGTTGGTCATCATCGTGCATTTTTATAAAGGAGTCAGGAGGTCTGGGGTTCGATTATTACCAAAAATAATGGTTGATTATTTGTTTGTCTGAATGAGAGTTATTTATTTATTTTATTTTCTTAATGGGTTGTGGGCTTTTATGTCTAGTGTAATGCAATTCAAATATTTGTATTCTTCTTCTACTTGTATTTTATTAAAGGAAGAAAAATACGCCCTATTTTAGGGGATCATTACTGTACTCTCTCCATCCAGATTTAATAGTTCTTTTTTGGAGTTCGTGCCATTTTGCAATCGATTATATCTTTCAATTTATAACGTTTTACGTGATTTTGAAAATATTGTATTATAAAACTAATCGAGATCTATCAAACAAGATCCATATTCGATATGAAATTCATTACGGTTTCAAAGATATAACCCATTTTTTAGCTAATTAGAATAAAACTATGGAAAATTAAATCCAGATGGAAGGAGTAGTAATTTGTTTAACATTAGTTGGCTCTATCTCAAATCCGGATTTGGAGAGGACGTGCAAAAATTAAACCAGAGAAGTAAAACCATTAATAGACAGATTTACGTATTCTAGTGTGTCAATGTATATGCAATCAAACTAAGGAATGAATTTAACTTGAATTTCTCTTGCCACATTAGATCAAATTCACTCTCTATCAGGATAAGTTGGTACCGCTCATGTGCTGATCAATATCCCATCAATATGAATTTCGTAAAATGAATTGTTTTGATAATCAAAGTACTCAGTCAAGAGGCTAGTTGAGCAAAATTAGACAATTCATAGAGGGATCGAATAAGAGACGCTCTCTTTTGTAAAAATTCCTTTAATTACGTGTGTAATTGCACTATTCAGCATTTCTACCCGATTGAAATTTGCAAAACATAAAAATCCGTCTCCTATGTAGTTTGTCTGAGTAGTGACGCCAGGAGAACCGGGGAAAAAAAATTGTGTGGAAGAATTGACACCCTTTTTGACATGCGTTTCTGTTTTGGGTCCCATTGTGATGGTCCGAACCGTTGATCTTGTTTAAATTAGTAAAATAAGAGGCCCTGCAAAAGTTCAGCTCATTTTGATATCCCGTAAGTGCTTGATCCAAACAGTTCTACAGAAACTGTGACAGGAACTGGTGTTTGCAAAACTATTTGAATCAAGCCCTTACCGATATCAAAATGACCTGAATTTTTGCAAGGCCTTCTGTATTACTCATTTAAACAATATCAACGATTCAGAATAGTATAGTGAAACCCGAAAGAGTGTGGTGTCAAAATAGGTATCAAAATGGGTGTGAGTGGAACCGTCCCTGCTTTATACTAGAACTAGGTATGGATCTAAAAAACAAATCTAAACCAGGCTTGGGCTGATCCTGGAACCTCAACCAGGCCCATAGCCCATTTCCCAACCCAACCACTTAACAGTTAACTCTCTCTCTCTCTCTCAAACCTTTCACTATCACACCACACACCATGATGGTAACAAAGCTGTGTCTCACCCAAGCACGCACCCACTTCTTATCCCCTCCTCCCCACCTCTCTCTCTCCTCCCTCTCTCACCTCCCCCTCCTCCTCCGCCGCCGCTCCTCCCTCAAAATGTCATCAACAACAACCACCACCCCACAAATCATCGAACACTTCGTCCTCTTCAAAGTCAAACCTGACACCGACCCATCCAACATCACCGCCATGATCGACAATCTCGCCGCCCTCTCCTCCCTCGACCCCGTCGCCCACCTCTCCTCCGGCCCGCTCCTCCGCACCCGCTCCTCCCCCTTTCCCTTCACCCACCTCCTCCACAGCCGCTACAAATCCAAACACGACCTCGACGCCTACTCCGCCCACCCCAGCCACGTACGCGTCGTGACCGAACACGTCAAGCCCATCTGCGACGACATCATGGCCGTCGATTGGGTTACCTGTGATTTGACCGGCCCGGTGGCCCCGCCGCCCGGGTCGGCCATGAGGGTGACGTTTTTGAAGTTGAAAGAGGGGGTGGGGGAAAACGAGAAAGCTAGGGTTTTGGACGTGATTGGGGGGATCAAGGGGGTTTTCCCAGCGATCGAGCAGATTAGTTTTGGGGAGAATTTCTCGATGGGGCGGGCGAAGGGGTTCTCGATCGGGTCGGTTGCGATTTTGCCCGGGTTGAGTGAGCTGGAGGCGATGGATTCGGATTCGGAGCGGGCGGGTTTGGAGAAGGATAAGGTTCGGGATTTGATTGAGAGCGTGATTGTGCTGGATTATGTGGTTCCGCAGCAGCAGAGTGCTAGTCTTTGATTGAGGTTCTAGTAGTGATTCTTGGTTTGAATGATTGAATTTTGAGAAAATGTTGGGTGGCTGTGTAATGGAGTTGTATTTGAATGCTTAAATTCAGCTTGCTATTGCACTCACATCGACTGTGCTGTCTTGTTTGTATTAAAACACAAACAGACAGCATAGTCGATGTAAAACACAATCAAAACAGCATAGTCGACTATTGTTTGTGTTTACTATCGACTATGCCGTTTTGTTTGTGTTCACTATCGACTATGCCGTTTTGTTTGTGTTTACATCGACTATGCTGTTTCCTTGAAGCATGATATACTTGATTTCCCAGTGTCTACCTGGGAAGGCAGGGGAAGGAAAAATCAGGTTTTTTGGGGGTGATTTTTCTTAAGTTTTGTTTTTGCAATACGCAATTCCACATGATGAGATTCTTTGAGATTTACTGGTTTGAATTGTATTGGTGATTGATTTTCTGCTTACTCCGATGATGAACTCGCGCAATGGTTGCCAAACTCTCATATTACCACACTTCCTTTTAAGAGGACCAAGAGTTTTGTGCTCCTTTTGATTTGAGCATTTCCCTAGTCCCAAGTCATTCTTCAAGATCGAAGCAACGGAGGTAGGGATCACGAAAGTCAAGAACACATTGTCCCTCTGAAGCAGCAATGATCGAAGCTGTCCATGGCTACTAGTCTACACAACCTATGCCTTGATGCTGCTAGAACAATCAGTAACAGAATTTTGAGTTTCAACTCAAGAGCATGCATGTCCTCTTGGGAGATGAAGAATACTGAGGAGTATAGATTACTATGTAGCCAATGGAGGATTTTCTGTAAGACATTTGTGGAAATCTTTGTTTCTTGGGTCTAGGTATGGCTGCTGCTATAGCTGTGTCTGTTGTTTCTAGTTTCATCCAATTGATCCTGGTTCTAGGAGTAGCTTTGCATTGGTTTTTTTCATAGGATGTCATTGCTGTTGGTTGTTTGTTTTGCTGGATAATGCGCCATCGCCCCCCAAAACCGGAAGTGAGGAAGAAACCCTGACCTTCCAAACCAAAGAAGAATGTGTAGGGAAAATTAGCAGAGATTGCAAAAAATCACAAAAGCGACCACTGGAACTGCGAAGCGTCGAACAAGGATGCTGAGACGAGAACCATTTGAGGATGATGTGTATGTGAGAGAGAGAGAATGAGTTAGTTTTCGTTGCAAATGGATAAATCTTCACACGTAAACTAATGTTTTTTGTGGTGCAAGTTTAGGCCTAAAGAACATCGAATTGTATTGTATCATTGATGGTAGCTAGTACTACTACCTGTTGAGATTATTCATGAAATTTTGGATAACAAAAAAAAAAAAAAAAGATTATTCATGAAATTGAAAAGATTTAAATCCGAGAAATAATAAGAGCCATAATGGACCATTGATGCAGTTCTCAATTTGAGGCTACACTACACATAATGGACCATTTCAGAAAGCCCATTACCAGGGAACCTCTTTTTTTTTTTTGGTACAAAAAAAAAAAATATAGTGTTAAATATATACTGACATCAGGCTTTACTCTTCTTCTTGACAAGCCTTGAACCCTTGACCTTGGGTTCAAGGAGGCTTAGTTGCATTGACAATGACATCAAGCTATTTGATGATTCTGTGAACTAGAATATGCAGTTTATTGGCTAAGTTTTGATCTTATGAGTAAATGTTTAGAAAATAGAAAGAACTTCAAAAATAATAGTTGTGAAAACAGTTTACATAGACAATACATACATGATAATAAACTAAAGCCCAAGGATAAAACGATACGTGCAAACTTGTCTGCAATTTGGAATTGGAAAACTGACAAAAGAAACTAATCTTGGCTATGAGCCGGCGCTATAAAAATGCGGGTTACCTTCGAGATTCTGAAAAAAGGAAAAAAAAAAAAAAGGTCAATTGTTATATCTAGTATATATATACCTGTTGAGGAAGAAAGTTAAATGAAAAGGGCATAGAAATCACAACAGCCTGCTTTTTCATGAAATTGTTAATGGGCGGACGAGCCCTCATCAATGGGCCAAGGTCCATTGTAACCACCCTTTGTTAACTTTGGGATTTTTGGAGCTCATGCCCATTAACTATATAGGCTATCGGTTTCTTGTCACTAATAATTTGGGTTTGAGTAAGGTTATGACTCAAATCAAAATAGTCTGGTTTTTGTATAATCCTTTCTTTTTTTTATTACTCAGGTGTTTGGGTCAGTTTACGCATACCTCGACCAATTATGGAAGACCAATCTCACCGTCCACTTGTGGGGTTCCCAATTAAAACCAGGAGTTGATAAAACGTGAGAAGTCTCGAACCCGAGAACTTAGGAGGGAAAACAAATATTGTTAGATATCCCATATGAATATACCCTCACAAGAGATTCCAACTGGATATGAGCAATTAGCACTCCCCATAACTTATATAACTCACATGTTTAGGCCTTCACTCAATAATTCTTCTTGTTCTTTTATTGGGGCACGAGTCAATTTTCCCCCCCTAATTGTCTTGCGTAACAAAATTAAAAATTCTATAGCTAGTGGGGCTTCTAATGTTTATCAATTATAGCTATAATAAAATATTTATAACAATATCAAAGACACATATTTTTGCATCGTTACGTATTGCTTCTCTCGATTAGACTTTTAAAAAGACATGAAGGAATAAAAAAAAAAAAAGACAGACGTGTATCAATTTGACTCTATGTGGAAATTTCAACCAAATCCTAACGACATCGAAGTAAAATTTTGACTCTGTCCTTAAAATTTGAAAACAGATTCTTAATGTAGGGTTTCCTCACACTGTCATCTAGCCCTAGCTTCTTTTTGAATTGGATCAAGCTCCTCTTGTTTAGTAGCATGGGGCTTGTTAATTTGTCACAATCGAAAGTGATTTGTCTGATGTTACCCTCTTGGCTCTTGCTAAGGAAAAATGGAGTGGGCATTGTATGTCATAACCAAGGACGGAACCAGGATTTTACCCTAGCAGTGGCGAAATGTATACTAAAAAAATTTAGTGGTGGCGAGACTATATTAGTTGGGCATAAATTTTTTTTTTTACATATAATAATTACATTTTCTAAAATTTTTATCGTGGCGGTCGCCGCCACTAGACCTCCGATCCCATCCTTGGTCATAACACCGCCCAATTGTCACATACTACTAAATAAGACAAGAAGGAGAAGGGGTTGAAAATCATAGAGCACAAATCATCCAATTAAGCATTCCCTTGGATTATTGTGACTGTTTCGTGGACTATATATTTAACTAACCCCTCATTACTGCATACATTTTGTTTATATCTGAATGCGTATCCATCATCTTACACACTGATACATATTTAATCAACTTTATTTATTTATTTATTTATTTCCTATAATCACGGTGCAGATTTGGTTGAGATTCGTGGGTGCTTGTCCAAATTATAGAAAAATTGAACACGAGTTCATTGACTTTTTGGAGTAGGAACTCACTGATCAAAATCCCCATGTTTTACACTATAGTTCTCTCTTCTTCACGTACGCGTTTAGCAGGAAAGACACGATGACACACTTTTTTTAATTAAGTGAGTGAAAGACAAAGAATGATCGATCCACAATTTGTGCGCTGCGCGCAGTTTTTGATTTGCCACAATCACATGGAGCTGGATCGCCAAATAATTTTCAAGCCATACGTACATATCGTTTACTGATATCCTACTGTTTTATATTGTTGTGTTAAAAGGTGTGCGAAAAACTTGTCAAACCGCTCCGACTCTGTCAAACAATTTTGAGAAGATGTGTCATGGGTTAAGGCAAATATTAATTGGATTAAGTTCTTTTAACCTATCATATACTATGAAAATCCGACCCAATCTGCTAGTAATTATAAGTGCATATGCTAATTAAAACCCATAATTAGTAGTAATATTACCTCTATCTCTAACCGCGTTACGCGTACTTGCATATATGCTAATGAGTACACAAAGAAAACAATTACTCCTCCAATGATAGGACAAAGAAAGCTCACAAGGCCCCAACATAGGAGAAATTTTTGAGTGCCGGGTGGGTACCACGTCACCCGGCTGACGTAGTGTCCAAGCGGACACATTCGAGCCGTCCAAAAGTGTATTGGACGGCCCGGATTGAAACACTCTCTCTCCTCTTTTTTTATCCAAATCTGAATCGTACAAAACTGAAATGGACGACTTGAATACACCGAACGGATATAACGTGGTACCCGCCCGGCACAAAATTTCTCCCATAATAGAAAGCAAAGAAATAGTGCACTGACAAAACACCCATAATCTCATTTGGGTTTTGAGTACTCGTCTGTCTCGTCATCTACGTATCAATGTCACTTGATCACTTGGTCGCTTAATGCGCTTCAAAAACGATATTTCATTCACACGCACAATTTGTTCGGTATGAGTTTTTATTTATATGGCGATTATGGCCCCAGATCGATCGATCTCTCTCATCAACATTTGTTTGGGTCTAGTTTTTTAACTTGCAACTAATTAAAAAAAAAAAAAACTGTAGACGAAAATAGATTTTTTTTTCCTTTTCTTTACGTTTCACAATTAATGTCAAAATAAGTCAGCGTGGGGAACCAAATGTAACTAATCCTTGTTTGGCTAGAACCAACCATGCTGCCGAGTAGGTGCAGAGCAGCGAATCCGGTGGTTAATCTTGGCATGGACGGCTCAGATTGAATCTCAGCGCATACAAAATCTGAATCGTCCATTTCTTGATTAAAGAAACGAGCAGTATGTCGATTGCTGAGATAATGAGTGGCCGGATCGGCGGCTCTGCACCGCTCTACAGGGAGATACTTGGCAACATATCTCGATCATTCTGTGACAATATGTACATATGTATGCAATTTATCGCATCGCTAGCTCTTAGTCCATGCTAGCTAGTAGCTACGTAATGATCCATGCATGCCCAACATTTTTTCTTTTTCTTTTTTCTACAAGTAGTGTGAAATGCCAAAATTGAGGCGGGCTGAATTTCCAATATTAAAAAGTACCAAAAAAAAAGATCATGAAAGAGTAAGTACTATACTTTAATCTAAGCTGATGTGATGGTGTGTGTGTGTATATATATATATATATCAAATACTAATAATTAGATAGGGAGTGCTACGAGTGCCACGCTTTTATTTAAAACTTTTTAATATTTGCATAGAAGTTCTTGATGTTATATGTAGTAGCATCCACAACATTTGTATAGACATGCATTAATCACTAACTTCACACAAAAATTCATGGCATATGAATACTGTAGTAACTATTTCTATGTTGACGTTAGATGGAGTATTTATGTGCGACTATTATAAATTTCTATGCAGATATTATTATTCGTTAAATATTGATCCGCACGTCCCTATAGAGGAAAATACGTACTATCAAAATTATAGATCTCAACAACCCCAAGCTATTGGCATGGTGGGTTAAGGCTCAAGAGTTAGGAATTTGCTCTCTTTTAAGATAAAGTCTCAAGTTTAAAACCTCTCGAGTGTATTTAACTCTTTTGGTGCTATTCGATACGGATGTTTAATTTGTCAGCTCCAGATTTAAATGGGGGCCGCTGCTAGCCTACTAGTGGATGGTCTCACGGTCAGATTGACTCTCAAGATTAGTTTACATGCGTGTAAGTTGGGTCGGACGCCTGGTAATTATAATAAAAAATTATTGATCCTAATAATACGTTAATTGGATCGTGAATCTATCACGAATTCCTAGAGATAAACTAGAAGGATTCGAAAATAGCAACCTGCAGGCATATCTTGTTATTGCTATTAATAAAATAATAATTATGGAGTGGAGTAGTATTTATGGTTTTCGATCAGAAAATAAAAAACTTCTACTATATTTTATATATATATATGCATGTGGGGTTCACTTAACGAAACCATGATCCAACGTGATTCACGACATGGTAGGGATACATAACTATCTGTCTCCAACTATTTTATGACCCTAGCTATTAGTTAATATGTTCAAATTAAAGGAAATAACTTACGTGTACGTACTCATTTTGACTAGTAACTAAATTCGGAATTTTGGGGGATCGATAAATATCTTAATCAACCTTGAAAATATTGCCAAAAAAAGAAAGAGTTCCTTTTGGTGTTCAACATTTAAGTTGGGGTTGCTGTGCTAGTCTCTCTCTCCTGAGGTTTGGATTATGCAGTCGGGTCCAATAGTGGCTCGGCTGCAGGGTTGTTTCTCGGTTACCACAAAAAAAAAAAAAACATTTAATTAGAGCCTTGACGTTTTAACGTGTAATAAGTCAAGATACGCATAAAATGACTCGAACTTGCACCTGATTACAATGATTAAAAAACTCAGACACCGACCAATACTAGTAAACTTGCCCGGGAGGTGACTTTAGTTCTACTCTTTGATACCAATTTTCTAATTAGTCCAAATTAGTGCCTAACTTGTGATTGGAAATTGGACGCATCCTACATCCAGTGAGAATAAAATATATTTTACAAGAGTCTTGGGACGTATATAACCTCAAGGGATTTGACCAAATCAAAGGGACATGCACGAGCAAGCAAATAAGCAGTTGTTATCTACAAGGTCGCGCATGTTCGAAGTTCACAGAGATCAAAACATTTCAAACCTCGGGGCCATCAGAGGATTTGTCTGCTCCTTAACTTTAGAAAAGCTTCGAAATCAATCGATTGAGCTGCACGCGATCTGACCGAACATCAGATTTAAGGGTCTTGGGACATGTCCCTTTCCGTAAAGAATCTAAGAGGTAGATATTAGTCAAACATCAAGTAGCTAGCTAGGATATTGTGTTTCCAAATAGGAAAATAATAGTATATGAATTAAGAAGCCTTCCTAAACTAGAACTAGAAGCCGGTGGGTAGTCAATGCCGACAGAGCAGCGCCATGTGCATCTCTGTGGGAATGAAGTTTAATTATCGAATTCGGATAACAAAAAAAAAAATTTAATTATCGAATTCTCCAGTGATTCCATGTGCATGTTTTCGAAATTTTTGATCCCAATGGGGGAAACCTTGATCCTAACTATACGGGAGGGATGGGAGGGTCTATAAACTTTAATCTCTAAACCATAAAATTTTGTGAAATTTTATGAGAGATACATATTTACGTCAGAATTATTAATAAATAAAGGAAAAAGCTATAATACACACCCCTTATTTGGGTATGCATCCCCAAAAATGTTATGAATTGTAGAGAAAATGTTCCGAATCGTATTGCTACAAAGTTATGAATCGTATAAAGGTTACGATATATACCAAAATATTATGAATCGTAATGAAAATGTTACGAATCATGCTGCTAAAAGGTTATAAATTCTAGAACAAAAGTTACGAGACATACTTAAATGTTACGAATGAACATTAAAATAGGTGAATATTGTACACATTTTTAAGGGTGTGTATTGTAGACTTTTTCATAAATAAAATTAGGGGTGTACACGGTCCGAATTGGTCCGGTTCTCTAAAAAACTAGTAACCGGACCATTTCAAACGGTTCTAGAAAGTTGAGAACTAGAACCTAACCAATATATGCATGGAACCTAACCAGAACCAAACCGCAAGACCGGTCCGGTTTTGGTTCGGTTCCAATTCTATCTAATAAGCATCCAAACTCTTATTCACAAACTAAGAACTCATAAAATTAAAGAAATAGGAAGATAATCTGCTGGAATAGGAAAAGAAGGAAGAGAATAAAAGTTTTCCTATTAAATGAAATTTCATCTTAAATAAATTAAGTTTAGTAAGGAAAAGATTAACCTACCAAATTCAAATACATATTTAATTACACACATATATGTATATCTATATGAATCCTACTATATGTACCGATTCCGTTTGTAGGAAAATCGTACCAACGGCCGCGCCGGGCCATCTCTGGTCATCGGTTTTTTTTTTTATAGAATTTTTGAATGGATCGGATCGGCCGTCCGGTGGCCGGAGACGGCCCGGCGCGGCCGTAGGTACGATTTCCCTACAAACGGCGTCGGTACCTATAGCCTTTTCGTATCTATATTTATCTTAGTTTTAAACGATCCGGTTCTGTTCTAGCCACTGTTCATTAATTGAGAACTAGTAACCAAATCAAAATTAATGGTTCTTATTTTTTTGGAACCATAAATTGACCGTAAAATTACAGAACCGGATCAAATAGGACGGTTCGGACAGTTTTCTTGAACACCACTGAATAAAATCGTGACACCTTTTACTTTCCTTCTCGTCTCACAGAAGAAAATGTGGTAGCTAATTAGAGGGCCTACACTGGAGTATAATATATTATTGTCCTTTTCTTTTCTCTTTTTTTTTTTTTTTGGAACTCGTAATATTATTGCCCTTGCTCAATGTTTTTAAAATTTTATTTTTCGTCAAATACTACCATTCCATTTTGTGATTGAGAAATGAAGGGTCCAAATTTATATGGGGCCAAACATCGGTGATGGGAAATTTGTCCCTGGTGTAGTACAAGTCGTCTTGGAGAGAAATTCTTGAGTGCCGAGCGGGTATCATATGGCGATAACCGTCGGCGATTCTAGCCGTCCAAATGTATTTTGAACGGTCCAAATTTATTCCCTCACCCGACCAATCTCTCTCCTCTTTTTCTTTCTTTAAAATTCAGATTGTCCAAACACATTTAAACGGCTAGAATCACCAATGAAATACCACATGTGTGGTACTCGCCCGGCACCCAGAAACTTCTTTATCTTTGACAAGTCACGTGGAACTTGAGGTTTAGAGAGAGAGAGAGAGAGAGAGAGGACTTGTGCAACCAACTTTCAAGACAGGAGAAGAAAGTTAGTTCAAGAGAGAAAGTAGCAATTATTATCAGGGAAATGAAACTAACCACCACTGATGAAAGTGATCATAGAAAAGAAGTTCACATCAACGATAGTGAGTTGATCCATTTGGTGGGGAAACCCCGTTCCACTGTCTTTTTAAACCTTCTTTATTAAAAATAAGGTAATTTTAAACTTAAATATGATGAAAATAAAAAATAATTTTTTAATTTTTTTTTCCATTTAAAAGATCTCATTACAAAATTCATATTGGTACAAATATTATTTGCGTAAACACATAATTTTTAAGTTTAAAATTACCTTACTTTTCTGAAAGTTCTTTTTTTGCAAAACTGGAATGGGGCCGCAAAATTGTTAGTTACCGGGCGAGTCCAAACCACGCGTAATTTTAATCATACTTTCTTCATCCCATTTTGTTTGTTCGCGTTTTTATTTTTTTTATTTTTTATGGGTTATCTCGAATTGCTTGCATTTTTTCATAATTGAAAACCACCAAAAGGGTAAAGTTCCAATTATGCCCTTTTACCATGAAATTGTAGCACAACTATTAAAGTAATTATGTTGTCCTAAAGGGTATTTTTTGAAAATGTATACACTTAACCTGAAAACTTGTCCAAATTAACCTGAAAAATTACTACAACTAATGCGAATATTTGGAGTAGTGCAGGGGGCGGGCACCCCTCGGCCTTGTGTCCGCCACTGGATCTATTGATCAAAGCTAAAGATTTCAAGAGTTTGCTTTTTTTTTAAAATTCGAAGTGACTATCAACTCTTATGTGATCAGTATGAAACGAGACATTGCTCTGCGCGATTTTAATTATTCCACTAGTTGTGGACGGTGTAGAATAATTCTCCATAAACTACTTGTAGTTGTTACACAATCTGATTAAATTATGCAGAAATACATGCATTAGCTACAAAAAGTTTATTTGTTTATCTATTTATATAGACAGAGTGCAGTTGTACGGTATTATGCATGCCCTCACAAACGGGCATCCGGAGACTTTGTAGTGAGCAATTTTAGTTGTTCAATAGCATTTTCAAAGGTTTGGAATTTAAAAAAAAAAAAAAAACTCTCCCACAACACGGAAGAACATAACTGAGATAGACGGCTGAGATGCTCACTACAACCCTACAATGACTTTGCTCAATACAGGATCTCCGGGTCCACAAATGGTCCCCATGGCACGTGCATGCATTCAAAAGGCCGTATCCGTATCCGTATCTTTTGGCTGCCTTGGATTACTTTGGTATTTAATAAAGTAGCTTAATAGTTTTACATACCTCGAAAATTTGTATAAAAAAAAAAAGTGATGAAATATGTAGACCAAGTTTATTAATAACTTAGATGCGAGTTTACGTCCTTTTCATTGTGCCAAAAAGTACATGGTGCATATTTTTCCTATTTTTCCTATTTTTCCCGTTTTAATATTGTTGGACCATAACCTTTATGTGGTCTGGCTCTATCTTAATTTTTTTTTTTTTTAATTTTAAATCGTTCATTTTGTTCGTTTCATTATTTATTTTTATGTCAGCTGGACATACGTTTAACCGAAGGCCCACGATACCCCTTGAAATTGATACTAGCAGGGATTACATAATTAGAATCCAAGACACTCTTATATATTAAAATAACTTATAAAAACAAAATTTAATGGGTTGGCTCCCCTACGTTAATTCTCAGATTCGAAACCTCTCAGATAACATCAAGTATGAACTCCTTTGTAACCGGTCCATATAGAGCTCCAAGACACTAAAATAACTTACAAAAACAATCAAAATGGGTTGGCTCCTCTACGTTCTCAGATTCGAAACCTCTCAGGTGCTATCAACTCCTTTGGAACCAGTCCATATTCTGACTTTAATTG
The DNA here is from genome assembly GCA_014282245.1 of Rhododendron simsii. Taxonomy (NCBI): domain Eukaryota; kingdom Viridiplantae; phylum Streptophyta; class Magnoliopsida; order Ericales; family Ericaceae; genus Rhododendron; species Rhododendron simsii. Next base: position 35,084,067 of record CM024955.1, on the reverse strand, counting down.
AAACCCCCGCTAGTAGACAAAAGATTGATCCCCTAAAATTAATTGAAGTGCGGGTAAGATCGATAGTAAATTAGGCCGAACATCTGAGTTGTCAAAATTAAGGACCTAAATTAGGCCGAGCATCCAAGTTGTCAAAAGGACCATAAAAAGGACTGGTCTGTAGAAATGACACACTGATCCCTACTTCCAGTAGAAAATCATAGACACAGATCTATTAATTAAATGAAATTGTATTGTATATAGAATTAATAGAAATGCAGAAATTAAGAAAACCAACTACAACTGCTGCTATTATAAAAACAGCCATATAGCAGAGCTCGGGAATCCCACCCTCTCCCCAATTAGTGAAGTCAGTGGAGACTTGCATAATTTCACTATGCAAAGCCTCCTCTCAAGTACTGATGAATAGGAAAGCCACGAGAAAGAGAAGAGGAGAGAGAAACGAGGAGAGAGAGAGAGACAGAGAGAGAGAGACAGGGGGTTAAGTGATGGGGAGAAGCCCGTGTTGCTCAAAGGAGGGGTTGAACAGAGGGGCATGGACTGCTACTGAAGACAAGATTCTCAAAGACTACATTACCCTCCATGGCGAAGGCAAGTGGAGAAACCTTCCTAAGAGAGCAGGTGAGTATATATATTCTTGATCGAACTTCTTATTTTTTGATCGGCGGAAGTCAGTAAGGTTAGTTATAGTGATTAGTCAGGTCACCGGATGCCTGTCAAATGGCATTGGAGAGCCTGGCGCCAATCGCTGAGTTACCACTCCAGTTAGACATGTGAATAACACAAAACGCGCACTTTTTAATTAACTTTTTCAACACAAGTATTGTATGTCGTCGTCGTGTCGTTTCGTTTTTAGCTGAAATGGTTTTTGAGAATTCTGATTCGAATTCTCAAAGACTACATTACCCTCAATGGCGAAGACGAGTGGTGAAACCTTCCTGAAAGAGCAGGTGAATTATTGAACTCCGTCAAATGTATGAGAGTATTTGGTGCTAATCACTGGACTAGCACTTCACTTGCCAGTGAATGCTATGTTTTAACTGGCACAACTCTTTTTAGACATTGCTTATTCAACATAAGTGTATATGTCCTCGATCGTTGTCTCATTTCGATTTTAGCAGATATGATTTTCAAGAATTCGATTCGAATTTTCTTTCTGATGTTTTTTTTTTTTTATAAATAATTATCTCTGTAAATAGTTGAGGAAATCAATTGAGAATGGATGTAATTAGTAGTATATGATTTTGCAGGGCTAATGAGGTGCGGGAAGAGTTGTCGACTGAGATGGTTGAATTATCTAAGGCCAGACATTAAGAGAGGGAACATTTCCCACGATGAGGAAGAGCTCATCATCAGGCTTCACAAGCTCTTGGGGAACAGGCCAGTACTCTCTCTCTCTCTCTCTCTCTCTCTCTCGGTAATGCTATACAAAGAAGTTTATACAGTGCTAAAGCTTGTTTTGATCATTTCTTTCAAACCAAACCAATTATTGTTGTGGCTAAGAATTCCAACCGTGCAAGTGTGCAACCATAAAGTTGGCCTGGTGATTAAGGCTTCGAACTCAGGGATTTGCTCCCTCCTGAAGTCTTAGGTTCGAAACATTGCAGATGCTATCAATTCCTTTAGGGTGATCAGTCCATACTGAGCTTGGCTCTAACTTTAATTGAGCTTCCGCAAGTGGCCGGTACCTAGAACTTGGCCTCCAAGATCAGTTGATGTGGGCGTGAACTAACCCGGACACCTAGTTATAATGAAAATTCCGAAATTGCCACTGCAACAACAGAACGTCTCTCTAAGTACTAAACAAATTTAATTGTGGACTAATTTTTAATGCAGAATAATGTGGGGTTTTTTTTTTTTTTTTTGCAATTTTAAATCTGGAAACACACTGCTACTGTTGTTTTTTTGGTAGGTGAAACACATTGTTGTTCTAAGGTCATTCTTTCAGTCTTAACTTAAACTTAAAATGAAAATTTTATCCTTATTTGAATTTTTTTCGCATTTTATTATTTTTGCGCCAAACTTTTGTCTGCTATTGATTCGTCTCGACGAGAAGAATTGAAAAAGTAAATTTTTTTTACTTTTACCCAAGTATTTTGAGAAATAACCACTTTTTAGCGCAAAAAGTAAGTAGAAGTGATTTTTTTTTTTACTTTTCTCATTCGCCTCGTCGACATGAATCAATAACCTACAAAAATTTGGCGCAAGACTAACAAATGCTAAAAAAATTTAAATAAGGACAAAATTCTCATTTTAAGTTTAAGTTATGGCCAAAAGAATGCACCCTTAAAAATAAGTTTCCCTTATTGTTAAACGGAAAAACCCATAAAAATACGAATTTCGAGATAAGTCATCCTACTCGTTTGAAACGTGCTAATGATGATCCCTTTTATTTTGGAGATACAGATGGTCTCTGATAGCTGGGAGGCTTCCAGGGCGAACAGACAATGAAATAAAAAACTACTGGAACACCAACTTATGCAAGAAATTAAAAAACCCAAAGCAATCCTCTGATCATCATCATGAGAAGAAAAACAAGATCAGCAAGTCCAAAAATAACATGGACCCACAGCCCAAGAAAGAATCATCCAATGTGGTCCGGACCAAGGCAGTAAGGTGTTCCTCCAAAGTCCTCATGATCAGCACTACTCCTCCAGTACAGCCAGACAAGAAAACCGATCAGCCAATGGCCAACACTTCTTCCATGGATAATAAGCAGCCAATGGATATAATTGTCCGAGAAGTAGAGGATAATAATAACTCCTCGGGGGTTTTTGCTTTTGATGCAGATATAGGGGAAGGGGATGTTTGGTTGTCAGGGTTTCTGAATCCTGAGGAACTTCTAATGATTTCTCATGAGGAGAATACTATGGAGGATTGGAGTGGAAACAGTTTCCTTGATCAACCGAATTCAAATCCCCATGATTTGACTTCTTTTCTCGAGTATGGAGGTGATTGGCTAGCGGATAATTAATGGCCACATGAGTCGATTAAATTAGTTAAACCCAGGTTAATTAGGTTGTGTGTTATTATTATAACTAAATAAAACTCTTTGTGACTTTGTACTTGGTTTGAAGAATCTCATTAGAAAATATGAATAATTACTGCATGCATTTCTGTGCTTAATTTCTTGTAATGGGGTGATCACGCGGTAATTTTTATTGTTGGTTTTATCACCAGCTGGGACATAAATTTATATCATTTCCCAGTCATTTTTGTGGGAAATCGATTTTCACACTCCCCATTTACCATCCACGGTCTTCTTTTTGTTTTTATTCTTGTGAATTTACTTCATTATTCATTGATATGCGAAAAAGTGAAGTATAAAATGGTAAAATAGTAATTCCAGGTGGATTAAAAAAAAAAAGGGGGAGTGTCAATGGTAAAAAGGGAGTGTAAAAATCACTACCCTTTCTGTTCATTGCTTCGTGTGATTGTCTTTTCCAACACTGGTTCTCTTTTTGGTTTTCCTGGACACAAATCCAAGTGTAATTTTAGTTTTCTACAATCGTTAACTCTTACACTAGGGGGGGAGAGGGAACGAGGATCGATCACCCCCAACAGTCTCAATGGGGCGTGAGTCCACAACTTCCACAATAAGAAAGTTATGAGTACCTTGAATGAAGCAAGGTTCGAACTCTAAGATCGACCTCACTAACGGAAGTCTGAGTTCTCACCTGAATAGCCCAAGTGCCAAAGGTAAGCAAATTAGGTTCGATTCCATTGCATAAGAAATGGATGCACCAATGTCACATTGCCTAAGTTATAAAATTGTTCTAGGTGAAAGTCCAAAAAAAAAAAAACCTTTGTTTTCTACATGCCCGAGACTCACGCATTCATTCTCTTTCAATTCCTACTCGAATGTAGAATCAGTAGAATCGATGGAAGAGTAAGAGTTTTTTTTTTTTAAAATTCCGGACTATTGATTGCCGAGATAGATGGTGAGATGTTAAGCGATGGACGTACAGCTGAAAGACATGATAATAACAGCAGGAACTCTCTATTGAATGGATCAATTATGGCTACAATATGGGTTTGTCATGTGGTCACCAGTAGTGATTTTAAATGGAATCTAGCTTAGCTAACGTTATCTTTGCAGTATAAAAAATTGGCAACTTGTCAATTACTGTACTACTAGTGCCAGTGCCCAGGCTGGTTTTAAATACGGAGAAATCCAGGCCAGGGTACAGTTGGGAAAGGTGTGTGACAATTACTACCACTTTGGGTAAAAGGGATTGGTGGAAAGCCATGAATGTTTATAAATGCATGGCAGCTCTAGAAATGTTAAATAAACATGCCTTTTTACTGGTCCTTCAGTCAGCAATACTACCACTTTTTACTGGTCCATCGGTCAGCAATATCCCACAGTCTAATTGCGGGGATCGAGTCCAATTAAAATCGGAGTAAAATTTCGTATGAAATGGGTTAAGTTTGATGATAAAACATTGTTTTCTGTCTTGATGGTGAAAGTGGGAGAGAAAGGACTGCTAGTGTCGCCCCTAGTCGTTGATACTAATTATGGTGAAATTTAGACACTCTTGTGTGAAAAGAAAATTATAATTATGCTATTTTTGACGTGGAATTATGAATTTGGGCATAAGAATGGCATGCTGTGTGGCCAAATCGATCGGAAAATTACGATATTTTTCATGTGAGAATTATGAATTTGGGTAAGAATGGCACATTGTGGCCAAATCTGTGGGGGGAAAAAAAAACAATTTTAAAAAACGAGACAGATCATTTTCTCATAATACATCACATTTAATTCAAAAAATAAGTACTACTTAATTATTTTCCTTAGCCAGTGGCGACTCCAAGAATTATGCACAATGAGGTCAATCATGAATTTAAAATTCAAAGTAGCAGCGACTCCAGAAATTATGCACGACGAGGTACGTCAATCATGAATTTTAAACGAGTGGCGACTCAAGAAATTATGCACGACGAGGTACGTCAATCATGAATTAATTAAAATTCAAACGATGGTTTTACATTAATCAACCCTAGCTTTTAAGTAAACGTGGAATCATAAGTGAATACATATAAATCTCAAGGATACTATTTTTTTTGGTTTCAATTCCCGTATTTCTCCAATCTTATTTTTCTCAAACTTAAAACAAAGAACCCTTGCATATTAATAGTTGCATCTAGGGGGCACGACCACGTGATGCCTGCGCGAGCATCTCAACTGTCCAAACATATTTTCGACGGCTCAGATTTGTTTGGGCAAGTTTTTTAGCAAAATTACCAATATACCCCGTCAAAGCCAAACAAATCTGGACCGTTCAAAACACATTTAGACGACCGAGATGCGCGCACGGGCATCACGTGGCCGTGCCCACCCGGCACTGGAAAATTTCTCAGACCTTAGGAACAATTATTCTGTGCAACTCTCATGAATTGGGTTCATACCTCTGCTATGGTGTCATCAAATATATTAACCAACAACAAACTTCCCCAAACTTCTAGTACCGAAGTAGCTGAAATTTTTTGGCCCATCCCACCAGTTGTATACTGGCGTCGCCTTGCCCTTAGCGGAACAGAGCCTAACTAGGTGAATTTTAATTACCCAAAAAAAAATTAAAAATTCAAGGTGAATTTGTCAAAAGTGTCTTCTTGTCTACCGTGATATAGGGCATGAAATAACACCATTTTTAGAGCTTTCAGCTCTTTGGCAACCAAGTCAACTGAATGCACATTGATTTCTCTCCCTAAAAGCCCATAATTAACTCAATTTTCTCACCTAAAATGCACGATTGCACGTGCACCTACAACAAGGAATAGGATAATTACAGTCTCTAGGTCATTATTAGCTTTCTACTATTCAACCATGTTACGCTGGTTAAATGATTTGTCTCGGCGGAACTTCCACCTCAAAGTCACGAGTCGGTTTCCCTTGACAACGATTTGTCCTTGGAGCGATTTCAACTCATGCAAATGCGTGGAAAGAGCTATGAGAGAGACTGAAGAGGTTCATCGGAACACTTTTCTACCGAAAAAATCTAGTTTCATCCTCCATATTTTGAGAATTATCTGCTCTGTTTATATTTACTATAATATTTTACTACACCAAAATAATTAATCAAATTCTTATTCGTATGTAATCTGAACGCATTAAATGCTGTACATAACAGATCTAGATTTGGTGATATGATAAAACTTGCCTCGATATTGGTGTGAGTGTTAGTTTTTTTAGGTCAATCGGAAAATCATGTGAATTTGTTATGTGTGGTTCACAACAATTAATGACGGGCCTAAAATAGGGGGCGTTTACATTGACCAAAAAATTGTAGACTTTTGGTTGTCTTTATTTAAAAAAATTTGCATTTGTTAATTTTGCGCCAATATTTTATGTATTATTGATTCATCTCGATGAAAGGAATAAAAAAGTTTAAAAAAAAAAAAAAGACTTTTACACAATATTTTTTAAAATATTTAAGAAAAAGTCTAAAAAGATGACTTTTTTTTCTTGGATATTTTCAAAAATACTTGTGTAAAAATTAGCAATTTTATATTTTTCGATTCTTCTCATCGAAAAGAATCAATAATACATAAAAATTTAACACAAAACTAACAAATACGATTTTTTTTTTTTTGAATAAAAGCATAAACCAAAAAGTTGTATGGTAAGCACAAACACTCCTTTTGCCCTTTTCGTTTCAATCTTTTGGAGGATTTCGCTTGTTTCCTAATCTTTTAAGACACAGGAGGTTGGAAGTCTGAATGGTTGGAAGTCTGAATCTAACAACAAGCTTCTTGACTAAAGAGATTAATGTCACTGTCCGTACGAGGATCCATTAAAATTAAAGACGAAACCCTAAAACAATTAACCCTACAAATATTGATAGCACCCGATAGATTTATTTTTTGATAACTCAAATATCTGGATCAATTCATACACACCTCAACTACACATGTCAGTGAACTAGTGGGCCATACTTGACGAGTACCAAATCTCCGCTTACCCTCTCTCTCTCTCTCTCTCTCTCTCTCTAGAACCTGTTTATTTACTCCATAGATTTTGCCAATTATGTGGACTGTGAGGTACGTAAATGTACGCCAATGTCGACGCTACCCATTGTCCTCAGGCAGGATCCTCATTCCGAAAATCATTGTGGTTCTGTGTCGAGGTGTTTTTCGGCCGTTAGATTTGAAACATGAAAAAAGAAACACATAATTCAATCACCGAAAAACCCCTCGGCACAAAGGCATGAGGGTTTTCGGAATAGAGGAGATCGGACCCCCACTGCCCCGATATTTTAGCCACACTATTAAATTCGTTCGATTCCATGGCTTCTACCCTACAAAATCAAAATGTCAAGACTCGTGATCTATGAACTTAATCCTAATCCTATTTTCTAATCAGAAAATAAACAGACAAAACGTCCAATTTTTTACTACATAATCGATTACGAAACCGAGTCAATGGATGTACGTATTTTAGATTTTCTTTTCTTTTCTTTTTCTTATGTATGTTAACTTTCATTCCAAATCGTCTATGTATTAATATCATAGTAAATAAAAGGGTAATTAATCATGTAATTTAGTAATCTCATGACAGAATTCTTCCTACTAATACTAAAGCAAGTGAAACTGTACACAACTTAAAATTTTTAAAGTGTGTTCATGTAATGATGTGTCGGAACAATGTGTTAAATTGAGTGACAACGCCTAATTTTGTGGAGTCTACAACAGGCTACAGTCTAGCTCGCGTGGTAACAAGCGTCAATGGGTGATCCGCGTTGGGAGTCTAATATGAAAACAAACAAGAATCAATGAACAATAACCAAATTCAGCAAACAAATTGCAAGAACTTGCAGCAATGAATTTTCGTTTCTTTTGTTTTATTTCTTAATGAAATATTGGTACACATCGCTTCGACTTCTCAACTTTTTTTTCTTTAAATGTTCATGATGAATAATAATCAATTGAATGTGTCCTAAGCTGCCACTCTCTTTTACCTTTTGTTGGCAGAAAAAAATAGCATGAATCGGATTTCATCATGTGTGAATCAAAATTCTTGCGGCAAGGAAACTAAACTACAACAAATCAGATATACTGCTTAAGACGGCGTCCACGTCTGGAGTTATAACGGCCCGCTTGCTGAGTTCACCAAGGACGCAACATTGCTTCTCTTCTGTGTTGATGGCAACGATGTCCTGGGCAAACACACAGTCCAAGCCAGCAGAAACCTGCACCCAATTTGAAATATAAGGACTCTTGTAGGAAATCCACAACCCAAATACCCTTCTTTGCACTAATTCAATAGTGCCCAAATTCGATATTGTTCTGAGAAGACAAGACTAAAACATTATGCACTTCTATTATGCTAAATAACTTAAAACTAAGAAACAAGATTTTTCATACTTGGAAGCATTTGTATCAAGGGAAAATACCAAAATGACAGCTCACTAGGCTGTCAGAAGGATAAAAATTGGATTGAAGTCAGTGAAAAGTGTACAGAAAAATGAGAAAGTGAATTGTAATATGCATTGAAATCGCTTGTTTTGGCATTTTCAGACTCACATCGTAAATGGTATCGCCAAGCTTCAGCTTGACAGCACCACTCTTGTATACTAACATTTTCCCCATAAAGCCTGCTGGAAGCTCATCCAAAGTACAGGTTTTCTCTGGGGGACCTGCACCCTTTGATGGCTTTGAGCTGCTAGCAATCTCTTGTCCCTCTGTCTTAGGAGATGGCTTTACCATTGGCATATTTGGTGGTAATTGGAGAAAGAACATGCTTGCTTCCGGATTGTCATCCTATCAACCATGCATTAAAATGAAAAATTATCACATTGAGATGCAAGCTCATTGGTGAATTTTTTTTTTTCACACTCATTAATACAGCTACTAACCATGAGACCAAGATCTCTTGCGGCTTTTGTCGAATTTTCGTCATGTGTTATGCTTTCTGCAGCCTCCCCAAATTCTTCTTCGTCAAGAAGTTCTACAAGTCAAAGAAGAAAGTCCAACAGAAACTAAAAACTCACAAGTACATATCTACACGATGGAAGAAAGTCAAACAGAAACTGAAAACTCGCAAGTACATATCTACACGACAGAAGCGATTTCACTTCCATGTTGTGCACTTGAAGACGTACCTGGATTTCCTGAATATGGCCTCCTCATCGGAAGAGTTACAGGATACAAACTGTAATAATCCTGCAGTGGCAATCAAAGAAACAAAATGATAGCACAGGAAAGGAGAGGAGGAGCAACCAGAATCAGGGAAGTGGGAAATTAAGCACATGGAAATCCAAACTAAAATCAGGTTTAAAACCTACCCATGGTTCCTTGTATTCCTTGTCCACTCTCATGCCTGAGGAAAAGGCACCACCGCCTGCAGAAAAACGTTTTCTGACTAATGCACTTCGAAGCAGCTAAATGCTCATGGTGAGAAGAAGGTCACTTACCCTCAAAAGGTGGACCTTCATAGCCGTTACTACCCTTTAGAGAACCATATGATTTAATTTTGGTCGATGTACCTCCATGACCGAATGCAACTTGTGCTGGTGCAGCTGCAAATTGTAGAAGGCAAAAATGATCTATCAGAAAACTACCCAAGATGTAGTGATGGAAACGTGTCAATAGCAGACATTATCCCGGGTATGTTCAAGTCGAAATCACAGAGAGTAAAGGTCTCAGATATTAGAAATACAATGATTCCAATTCCAAGACATGTGACTGTTTGATTGCTTCATCAGTGTAGAGTTATATCATTTCCAAAAGAACTGCACGTACAATTTGTATCCTCTAGCCATCCAGTTAAATTCAAGAAACAAAAAAGAAGAAGAAGATAATGATCTGTTTAAGTATATGACCAGAAATTTTTTTGGTAGAGGTTGCTATCATCTTGTCAAATATATATTTGAAGCATGCAACCAGAATATCTTTTTTTTGTTTGATAAGTAAAGCATACAACCACAGTATCAAGACTCTAACAAAAGGAAACAGATTAGAAAGACAAAAAAGAAATTCATGCGGCATTGCAATTAGTTGTATAATCTTTTCCTTCATGACATACAATAGATGCCGAAAAAATTAACCAAAAATAATAATGGACGCATTATTTTAGAGAGAGCTCATCCAAAGCATAATAACTACACAAAATTCCGAATCAAGACTTAATAAGCACAAGACTAGAAATAATCACTTACTTTTCCGCTCAACTTTGGTATGTACTTTCAAAGAAGCTTCCTGTGATCGAAAACTAACAGTCTAATGACAAAGAAGAGTACAAGAAAACCAAGTACAAGATGATATGAAAATGAGTTATACATTAAAACGTCGCAACAATTCTTGTGTCTGGGCTTCATCAGAAGTGATAGTTTCAGTCTTTTCACTACAAACAGCAAAGGCGCAACCAAAGTTAGAGGAAGCCGCATTACAGTAGAATGTAAGTTATTATATAGAATAACTTTACACTTTTGGTACAACAAGCGTCGACACTTTGCGAGGAACTTTCGGAGCAAATTTAACCTGCGTTAGCTTAGAGAAATTTCATCAGAAAACAACAGGGAGGGTGTCATTGCAATATTTGTACCAAGGAAGGGAATGGAACCAAACCTTCCTCGGAGCTTTATTAGTAGTATTTCCGGGATACTCCGAATCCATTAAAGTTGAATGCTTTAAAAACAACTGTTAACAAATACTACAAGAAAATAAATCAATAGCTATACCCATTACAAGACAACAAACTGCAAAAACCAAATGGGTTATCGGAAAAACTTAAGTTTGGCCAATTTGGTACAATGGTACTTACCATCGATGAATTGATATACACATACCTATATGTGTCAACAGAGAAAGGCTAAGATTTGGTTAGGATTTTAGGCTGCTTATGGCTAAAACAATTGTATGATCGTGATTCAGCAACTTTTATTAACCACCAATTGGCAAGAAACTGACAAGGCATAAGAACTGATGATTGAATGATCCAAACCATCGCATGACTAAAAATCTACTCGATACATATGCACGTATCCGTTTATATTGCAGAAAGCTATGATATGAATACCAAAGTATTTAAAAAAATCAAACAAAGTGTGATAGAAGGACTTACACAGAGAGATGATAATTGACGAACAAATGCAATCGAGATTGTTTGCGGATGAACTACGAAGAATGAATCAGCCTCTTTCAATGACTTTGTGCTTATCTAGGGTTTTTGTGCTGGCTCTCTGTTTCTCTCTCCTGACGCTTTTATATAGCGTCATTTGCTGCTGGTTCGTCACTGTCCCCTCTCTCCCTACAGAAGCGCAGGGTTTTAGAGAGAGAGAGAGAGAGAGAGCAAGGTGGTTGCAATCTGGGCTCGAAATGGGCCTAGCCCAAAGTTCAGTCTGTAGAAATGGGTTGGGCTATCAATGGGCCAATTTGCTTGAATTCTTTTGATATTGTTTCCACACTAGGTAGTCCAGACCAGAAATCTGTATCCATCGTCCGAGAGCATATAAGAACATGAAATTCTCGATTCGATTTGGGCAATTTTGGTCCGATTGTTTCAATTATGTCCCTCCAATCTGTACGCGTAGGTTCTTTTCCTGGGTGCACTTGGTCTATTTCCCTTATTTCAGTTGATTACCGAATTGACTTCTTAGACTTTTGATGCTTTCCCTCTATGTAACGTAGGTTCTTTTCCTAGGTGGATTTGGTCTATTCCATTGTTTTGGTTGATTACCGAATTGACTTCCCAACTTTTGATGTTTTCCCTTTTGGTTATTGATTTTGATTATTACCATTGCAGACGCTCTTAGTCGGGTAATATTTTCGAAACAAAAATGCTACGAATGCAAACAAGCGCCCTTGCAAAGATGTGGACACAGATGCATGTTTACTGTATGAGACTAAGGGTCATCATTTATCCCGAAGGCCCGCGACCCGCCCGGCCCCCCGGGCTTTTACCCGGCCTGAGCCCGTAAAATGGGCGGGCTAGCCTGGCCCGTAGTTTGTAATGGGCGGGCTCGGGCCTATGAATTTTTACTCGGCCCGGCCCGTGAACCCACCCGTGGTACCCGCCCAAAAGCCCGCCAACGGGCCCGTCAATTAGCCCAAAATCCCCCAAAACCATTTCTTTTTTCCCTTGATTTAGTTTTGCCGAAGGAAATTTAGGCCCGCCAATTGGGCTAGCCCGTGGGCCGGGCTTGGATTTAATTTTATGTTAGGTAGCCGGGCCCGCCCGGCCCACCAAAAAGAAAAAGCCCGGTCGGCCCGGCCTGTGGGCAGGCTTTGGTAGCGACTTGGCGGGCTGGGCTGGGCCGGCCCTGCTCGATGATGACCCTTATATGAGACTCATGTGCATCAGACAATTCCGGACAAATTTATGTCCAAATTTGTGCACGGGTATATGTGTCCGTGACATCACCACCAAATGTTCTATGTTGCCTCTTTAACATGTTTGAACAAAATACGGTTTAACCAAGTTAGTAAATTTATATATACGTATGCAATTCCTATTGGACCTTTTTATATGGATTAACAGTTGACCAATTACTGTAATCTAGTTGTATTGCGAGAAAGGAAATATATTATTATAGTTATACTCAAATTAATATATATTTCTAAAAAAAAAAGTGAAGTGGTGAATCGTTTTTCGCCAAAACATGAAAAATAACATCAGAGCTAGTAGCAAAGGAAACAAGAAGACCGTTTTTCCATGATGATTAAAACCTCCAGTCACAGAAAGCGAGGAAAAGTTAAGCGATGCCAGCATGTGTTAAACACAACATTTGGACCGCATAGGGTAAATAGTTAACAATTGGGACATGTGAAATTTCATAGTAATACGCTTTGTAGCATACATACGGTGTTGCTACAGTCATTTTTTTCGAAACCCTAATCGCCGATACTGCAAAACAACTCAGATGCCAGAAACTTGTTCCGCTGATATCGCTTTGATAAATAGTGATACCCTCTACCAAAATCAGCAACATTATATTCAATACATGCCTTACATTTACACACAAAAATAAAAGGACCCAAAAACGCTCCAGAATCAAGCAATGCACTTAACCATAGTTGCATTTCAAAGAGCAAGATCGCTCCTACAACTATCATACAGAGTAGGGTTTCCGAAATCTCTCATCATCTAATTTCTCACAGCTTGCGCAGCCTGAGCTGAGGCTATCAGTTGAGTTGTGACCATAGCATACTGAACAGCCGTGTGTTGGGAAGTATAGTTATCTGAGAGACCGTATTCCGTGAAGTTTGGTTCTCCATGAATAAAATGACCTGGCAATGATCTCTTTGACAGAGCTTCCTGCCATATATCGAAGAACTCCTCCATGATCTGTCGCGATTTATCCAGTGAAGAAATGGGAAGATACTCCATCTGCAAAAGGAAGCAATTAGCTCTTGAAGATCTAATAACGCCAGCCATTCACTAGGGTATTAAAGGAAAGCAATCAGTAAACAACATGATGTCTTTTTTCGCAATTTTCTGCAATAAATCAACCAACAAGAATACAGATTTTTATTTTTCACGAGACTTCGCTCTATCAATGGGAAGAAACGGATGAACCGATGGACTGACCTCTAAACTTGTATGAGAGAAGGAAGTCCCTCCAAGTAAACTGGCTTTCATGAAAGCTTCTTGTGAATGTTCATTTGGGAGAGGAACTATATGTTTATTGTGGAAAAAAAGGCAATCTCAATCACGCAACGGAAAAGCCAAGCTGTATCCATTTGAGCTTCGGAGCTTTAGCCAATCAATCAACAGTTCAACACTACAAAGAACCTACATCATTTTGCCAAGATTTGCAAGAATTACTTCATACCACTTCCTACCTAAAAATTTCGAATCAACCATTTTAGACCCACATAGCCAGTAGCTCATGCCTCTATCTGCTTCACCATCCCCACACAATTGGTAAGAAACAAGCCTTCCTGCCTCTTGATAGATTCAAATTTTCCTCAAAATTTATTGACATTGAAGACCCTTTTGAGCACTTCATTACTTTTGGAAAGAGTTCACTGGGCCTACTCCATCAGGTCCATTCGAGTCGGGAGAAAGTGAAATACTAAGAATGGGAAACCACTCACACTGGATATTCTTGTAGGTGACGTATTTTTGGGTTACGAATAACATCAACAATTAAAGAATACCACCTTAAGACAATGATGGCTAGCTGTTGATTCATCTAAAGAGTTGGTGGTTAAGTATTACACCAAAACAAGGTCCAAACATAGGTTTGAATCTGCACCAGCATTTAACCAAAGTAACATGAAATAAACACTTCATTATCGCAGCAACTTAAAATATCACAAACTACTGGTTTACCATACAACTACCAATCTCTAGCATGTGTTGATCTACCTATATACTATATTGTGAAACTTATCAAGTTATTTGTGTAGCAGCTTTTCTAAATAAAATGGTTACTAGTAGCAAACCCTGAATGTTCAACGGTAAACCACATAAATTAGTTCCTCAGTAATCTTTAAATATATAGACATTGCATCCAGTGAGAAATCAATCATTCTTCACATTGCATCCAAGTTTACTGGTTGGAATCTAACAAAAGCTTTTTACCCTTTTTCCTCTTCTTTCAAGAAGTAAAGATAAGCGCTTCATACCTCCATAACTATTCCCCTCAAACTCTCAGTCTGCATCAGAACTGCTTTCCCAACTCTCAACTGGAAGTCACCAAGTTGATACTGAGACCCCTACATAATATATACCTCATGGTTGTCAAAAACTAAAGCAATGACATATCATGATAGAAAACGGAGGAAAAGTTGAAGTAGGTGTCAAGTTTTATTAATGAAGCTATCTTCATCAGAGGAGACTTATCACCATTCACCACACAATGAACATTTTTTAACAAGCAAAGGGCCTAGCCAGGTGGCCGGCCTGTATTGTGCAGCTCATAGGCCACGGGCTATTTACTACTGTGATTTTCTTCTACGATTAAAAAAAGACTATTACACAAAGCCATAACCCTAGTAATTTGGCATCAACATCAACTAAACAGAAAACCTAACATAAACCTCAAAATGAAGAACAAACTAGCACCTTTACGGAGTCATCATCCTTAACAAACCTCGAAATTGAGTGACACCCTTGTTTTGTAAGATTGCAGCTTTTCCATAATTGTCTGAATTGTCTGCTCCGCCTCAAGAACTATCTTTTGCCCCCGAATTACAAAGTAGTACTTATTTGGCTGCTCCGGAACCGATATCCCTAGGAACTCCCGAGGAAATTCAGCTGCCGATGCTTGTTCTAATAATTCAACGAAAACTTGCATATAAATGATAAGTATTGATAACCCATAAACTATAAATGATAATTGATAACCCAAAACCAATCAAACGTATACAATCATATATGGAAATATAGGCAAACACATTTATATGTGCTTCAATTGAAGAGAGAGGAGAGGAAATTCAGCTGCTGATGCATGGTCTGACAATTCATCAAAACTTGCATATAAATGAACCCCAATAAGCGACCAACATATATGTTCCTGTAGCCAACCCCAATTGATTGGGACATAAGGCTCAATTGGTTTGGTATACACGTGCACAAAATTTAAAAATAGGGAAAATTTCTATTATATCCCTTTGACTTTAAGCAAAATTTCACTTTGGTCCTTCACATTTCAATTTGGACAAATATATACTTGCATTTTGAAATTGATTTCAATGTCATCCACGTATTGAATGCCGTTTGTTTTTTGAATGGCAAATGGAGGTAGATTTGCCATTTCACTCCCTCAAAACTCCATTCTCTCTCTCCTCTCCACACCAAAACCAGGGGCCACGTCCAGACCCAAAAGCACACCAAGCAGCTTCGGCGCCGGCAAGCACAAAACACCACTGGTTTTTCCCCCAGAATTGTTCATTCCCATCTTTCCTCTCTCTCTCTCTCTCTCTCTCTCTCTCTCTCTCTCTCTCTCTCACATCAATCTCCACCCCTCTCACGAAGCAACCCAGCCAGTGCAAAACCCCAACTGGTTTTTCCCCCAATTTTCATCACATACTAAACTCAATGGATTATTTTGAACTTGGATGTTGACTCTCTCCCTCTCAAAATTAAACAACTCATTCAATGTTCCCCCAATTAATGAGTCCCCAGTGGACTAATTCAGAGCATAGCAGGTGGGCCGTGGCCTATATCAGGAGAAGGAGTCCTCTTTTCATTCCAAAAGACAACAAGGCAAGTACTGAAGTAGTACGTCCTATGAGAGAAGTATTATCTATCAATGGGTAGTGTTTCTCAAGAATGGGTTTGTGTTTCTCTTCTCTTCTTGAGCATTGTTCTGCAATTGAGTGCCCTCTCTCTTGGGTCTTAGCTATGGTGACGATTGCAGCCAGTTCGGCAGAAGAGGTTGCGGTGGCGGGTGGGGTGGACGCGAGGGCGGTGGCCGTTATGGTGGCAGTAGGGGCGGTGGTGGAAGACCTGGAGGATTTGGTGGTGGCCGAATTTTTCAACCCACATCAAGATTTAGCTTCCGCCACTGACTGCGGCGGCACCGGAGCTGCTTGGTGAGTGATCCTAGTTTTGGTGTGGGGAGGAGAGAGAGAGTGGCGTTTTGACTCCTGAGGGAGGAGTGAAATGACAAATCTAACCCTAAAAAACAGTCATGTGCTGGGTGCATGACCATTTGCCGTCCAAAAAACAAACGGCATCCAAAACATGGATGACATTGAAACCAATTCCAAAATGCAAGTATATATTTGTCCAAATTGAAATGTGAAGGACCAAAGTGAATTTTCGCTTAAAGTCGAAGGGATATAACAGAAATTTTCTCTAAAAAATACTTCATTTGAAGACAAATAATGAAATTCAGCTGGAGATGCTTATTCTAACACTATTCGAAAAATTGCAAATAAATACGATGTGTAACCAATATAAATGTATTGTAAGTTTGTAACCACATACGAACAACTTTGTGTACTTCCTTTGACTATATAGATGAGGAAATTCAGCTACATGGCCTATTAATTAATCCAAAACTTGCATACTAATTGCAACCAACATACACGTGTGTACGCAAAAACCTACACTCAAAAGTACTTTCATTGAAGATTCGAAGAAATAGAGCATTAAATTCAGCTTCTCGTGCTTGCTCTAACAGCCCCTTTGGATTGGGTGATATCATAAGAAAGGAAAGCGTTATGATTTCTCGCAAAATCTCACCATTTGCTGGGAGAAAAGGTGAGAAACAAAATAAACCTTGCATTCACACACATTCCTCGTAATTTCCCACCTATTTTATCCAAATAAGTAGTGAGATTCTTCTTTCTTTTCTTTTCTTTTCTTTTCTCACCAAACCTCTCAATCCAAAGGGGCTGTAACAATTACTCGAAAGAATCATCTAAGGCCTAGTTTCCCAAAAGTTTAGACTACTAAGTATTTTGTGAAGGAAAAAAAAAAAACTCTTTAGAACTTTTAGCACTTTTGAAAAACTAGGCCTTATATAGATTATTCTTTCAAGTAATTGTTACAACAAAACCCATAAACATCAAGCGTGTTTGTCTACTGTATTCTGCCTCAGCAAGATTATGCGCAACTCATTCGAAAAGAGAGGATGGGGACAAGTACCTCTAAGCATGGGCTTGTAAAAAGTGAGGGTAGCTTTCCACCTTCCTTCCTTCACCCCGTTGATGCTTTCGGCGCACTGAGAGATTTCGTTCAGGATCTGGCTGTTGATTGTGTTTCCAGCATTGGGTTGCCAATGCAAAACCCTAGAAAGAACGATGAGAGAGCAGCATAAGTGTATATCTGTAAATTAGATACATATCGTAAAATTTCAGAGAGGGAATTGCGTATTCGAGATTACCATTTGATGCCCATTGCTTCCGCGAGAACACAGTTGGAGATGCAACAAGCACCGTCGTGATGTACTGCAAGGGTTTTTGGAGAAGAGAGTGGAATGCAATGTCGTTCCCGCGGGTGCCTGTGATTTCTGATTATTATGTTTTTTGTTTTTTGAACGGCTATTTTCACCTTTATCCCTTGAGTTTTGGAAATATCAGTATTGAATTGTTAATTGAATCCCTACACTACTCGATTCATGCTTATTGCTTAAAATGGAAGCAACTGTCAATTTAATTGAGAAAAATAATAATGTCGCTCAAGATTAAAAATGTATCAACTAGTAACAAATATTCTTTGTTATTTTGTCCATTTGTTTGACCGAAGAGTAAATCTCTTAACTTAGAGAGTGTTGAGTTATGAACTCTATTTTGTCCCATCGGGTTTTTTTTTTTTCCCCTTTTTTACTTATGCTATGTTTGGATTGGTGTTTGAAAATGTTTTTGAAAAATAGTAGGGGTAATAAGTGGAGAGAGATAGAGAGAGAAATATTAAAAGTAGGGGGAATCGAGGGAGAATCTAGGGGGAATTTTTTGAAAAATTCTTTTTGAAATTGTAAAGAAAACAAGGCATTAATCGCAAAAACAGATAACTTCTTATTAAACTAATAGAATATTTAAATGATATTTACCATTCGGACTCAATTTGAAGTTTCTATTTTTTATGTTAAACATCTGTCGATCCAAATTATTCTTACCCGAGGAAACCTTATGCAACTCAAAACTTGAGGCTCCCTTTGTTTTCCTCTCTTTTTATTGATACATGATCCTTCAAGTGCTCTCAAACTATCTATTTGCCTCTCACTATATCAAGTTTTCAACTATTTTCTTATTTTTCCCTTAAGAACAAAGTTGGAGGAGGATAATATATGTAGTTACGTGATACTTTATTGGAATTCTCCGCTCCCGCACTCAATCCTAACTATGTATTGGGGGATGGTGGTGTGCGCATCTCCGAGCCATCAGATCGTGCATCCGACGACTTGGATTTCATCTCGGCAATGAACGGCTCTCGATCGTTGGTTGCCGAGATGAGATTCGAGCCGCCGGATGCACGATCCAACAGCTCGGATGTGCCATGTGTGCAACACGGTGCTGTGCACCTTACTGCACAGCACCAACCCGGAGTTCTCGTCTGCGCTATCAATTCTCTCTCTCACAAAGTTTAATATAACAAGTTTAACAGAACTGTGAAATTAAGGTTTAAATAGAATTTAGTGTATTTCGAAACCCTTAAAAGATGTTCCCACGATAAGTTTTTTTTTTGGCTTTTCTCCCATAAACTATCCACATTTTGTCTACTTCATCCGTAAAGTATTAATTTAACGAATTTATCCCCTCAAGTTTCTGATTGATTCCTATTTCGTTCAATCGTTAATGGTAGCTAATATTTTAGACGAAAAACCTGTCACGTCCCTATCAAAACCCAAATGAGAGGGGCAAAAAATTCATTCCTTCCTTCACGGAATATACCCACAAGGAGAAATGTGTATATTCTATGAGGGGTGGATTGATATTTTTTCCAGGTTCTGATCACATGTGGTAGGCACATGATAGGTTTTTCGTCCAAAATGTTAACAATCTTTAACGATTGGACGAAATAAGAATCAATCAGAAACTTGAGAGGATAAATTCCCTAAATTAGTAGTTTAGGGACAAAACAGACAAAATATAAATAGTTTATGGGATTAAAAAAAAACCTCTTAAACTAATGAGTAATAACACGGTTCCCCCTCTTTCCCCGGACAATACAAGAATTACAAAAAATCGGAGGTTCTTTACACATACGCAAAATTAGATGAATCCCACCCTCGAAACAGAACAATATAACTACAACACCCCCACAGCGGAGGTCCAGATATTCCTCCCGCAGGTACTTCCGTTCAGTTCATCTTAAGAGTTTGGGCCGCTGGAGTTTCAGAATTAGAGTTTGTTTTCTAAGAGAATCTCGAGATATCGGCCGGAAATCGACGCCGGAGATCCAATGGCGAGCGTGTATATTCCGGTGCAGAACTCAGAAGAGGAGGTTAGGGTTGTCCTCTACCAGCTCCCCAGAGACACCTCTGATATACTCGACATTCTCAAGGCCGAACAAGCACCCTCGATCTCTGGATCATCATCGCGGTTAGTTATTCCACTCTGCATACTCACACAATGTACATTATTACGCCACTCGAATGTATTTGTATTCCGAATAGTCTCACTTTTAAAAAATTTCAATGTGCATAGAGTTTTTATGGGTTTAGGACCTTGGTCACTTTTAAATGTTTTCAATCCTCTCTCTCGCAATTCTAGTACGCTTTCACATTCCCCTCCCGCATAGGTGTTATGTGACTTAGGTTAGGACTTTAGCACATAATTCTTTAGTAGAACCCTTTCGTTCACACTATCAATCCATCATTGTCATGCGCTCATGCTCTCAATTCCTCGCAATTTTAGTAGCTTGGGTCCTTGTGATAATTTTGAAAGTCACTTTCACGCTCATTATGTGACTTAGGTTAGGACTCATAAACCAACAACTGCCGATTAGTAAACAAGGTGGGCCGGAACATGCTTTTTCAGCTTGTTATGTTTTCTATCCGAGCTTGAACAAAACGGTATTTGAGTCGGCTTGTTTGCAGCCACCCATTCATACTTAGATTGTGGTTTTTTCTAATTATTGGTACTTTGGACTGTTAATTTTGCATTGCTTGTTAGTTGTCTGTGTGTCAAGTATTTTAGCCCATTGACTGTCCAAGCAGTACGTTGGTTTGAAAAAAAATCGACTTCTCTTAGCTTATTAGTGGGTTTTGTTGCTGGTGTTGATGCAGAGGGAGTACTTCAAGCAAGGCAAAATTGAGCAATTCCGCCAAATTCTGGAGGAAGGATCTAGTCCTGGTATTTAGTTGTTTTGTTCCTCTCCATGTCTTGTCATTCCGTTTACTGTGTTCGTTATGTATTGTTTTAGTGGTCGATGGGCAAGATTAGAAAATGTCTCCTTTTGGGGGTATTACGTGAATGTTCTGAATTTGGTTTCTTGTGTTGAAGAAATCGATGAATATTAAGTGGATGTGAGATACGAGAGAATTGCCATCCTAAATGCTTTAGAAGCTTATTATAGTTACCTTGGAAAAATCGAGACAAAACAAAGAGAAAAGGAAGAGCATTTTAAACCTAGCTTAGCCGATTCAGCAGCAAGAGCAAGACCAGCTGGGCCGCAACCAATCACCACCAAATCCAGTACAACATTACCAACCGGTATACATGGTAGCTGAAAATGGAGCAAATGAGGAATAAATTTCATATGAAGTCCTCTGCATCTCGAATAACTAATAAGGGTATACTTGCCTTTTTCAGGGTCCGCAGTGTATCTTGCTTCTGCTGCCAGCGCAAGAATAGTTCAGTATTATAAGCATTTGCTTCTGTAAAAAGATCAGCTTCTGTAACAGTTCTCCTAAAACAAAAGGTGGCATAACATGTATCACAGAAATAACGTTCCATTACTGCCGCCACTCGTTATAGTTCAGGTAAAATGTATCGGAGTAAAGCTGAAGCTTGACTAGTATGCAACCAGAGAAACATTGTCTTTGTTAACGTTAGCGCATTTAAAAAAGCCACTAATTTTGTAGGAGTAGAATCACAACAATAGTGACAAGGTGATGAAGATGACATCACGAAGAATGGAAGGTAGTGTTCCAGAAGTTCGGGGTTAAATGTTTAGACCAGTTCCCATTAAAAACAATCCTAAGAACGCCAAGTCGCCAACAGACCCAAAAACATAAGTGGTCAGTTTAACTTTGTTCAGGCATCACATAAGCAACTGGGGGATGTACATGGAAAATGTTTGATTTACAACTGGATGAAACCAAGCACAATGCAATTGCAGGGCAAGCAGAAAGATGAGTGAAATAGTACTCATCACATCCAAACAGGATTAATACCTTTAAACAGTGAATGGTGTCATGCTGAAGGTCTCAAAAGTTCAAAGGGTTTATCAGAAACTGATTTACCAATTCAACATCTGTAGATGTATTAAGGTCTTATATACTTGCTAAGATGGGATTCAAGGTAAATTTTACTTCAACAAACCTTATTCCCATAAAAAAAACTACATCTACTAGGACAATATATGATTCAGGGACAAGTTTTCCATAGAAAGTAGAAAATAACCAGTGCAGTTCCTCAACAAAATAACCAATCACAATTCGAAATTGAACCCAAACAGTATGACCTCAGATTATTGATAGAGTTCTAAAATGGGAAGATGTTGTCTAGAACTCCTTTCATATTCTGTAACTTTTGAGCTTCGTCAAATGTCACAAACCCTAACCCTAACTTTTCAGCTTCTTAAAATCGCTGAAAATACTAGAACATGATTAAGTTCGTAAATCGCTGAAAACCCTAGAACCAGAGATTACAAAAAACCAAAACCCTAATTCTTTTTGTAACCCAGAAACTCAGTTTAGGGCTCAAACGTAGAACAACCACAGACATACACACACACACACACAGAGCCCTAATTTGGTGGTCACGACCTTCTTCTCCTTCCTCGAACTGTTCACAACCCTAATTTGTGAGAAATTCTGAGATTCGAGATTCCCGATCGAGAGAGAGAGAGATTCGATCTTGCATTTTAAAAAAAACCCCCTTTTTTGGTTCGAAACAAACAAAAAAAATCCAAAAAGCCCTAATATCTGGTTTCGATCGACCGAGAGAGAGCGAGATACCCTTGGTGGATGTCGTGTTCGTCGTTCGCTCTCTGTCTACGCGTCCGCAGGAAGGGGAAAATGGGAATGTGGTGGATCCGCGTGGATTTTGTTATAACCAGTGACCCGGCCAAAATACCCGACCCATCTCCTTGTTTCTACCCGCGAGAGAGCATCATCAACAGCGTATAAGCAAAATAAAAAAGTTGCTAAGATTAGGATTAGGAATAAGCAAAATCAAAAAGGTTGCTAAGATTAGGAATATTTGCTCAAAAAAGAGTCTACATTAGAATAACAAAACTTAGCAACTCATCAAATTTTGGCTCTTAAATAATCAAAACTAGCAATTTTTTGTCAATAAACAGATTTAATTGTCCCTACATTTTTTCGATCAAGTACACTATCATTACACAAAAACATTTTCTATCTTCCATTTTCAACATGTTTTCTAAGAAAAATACTTTTAAAAACAGTTTTTATTTTTTTGCGAAAACAATTTTTTGGCAAAAACAATTTATTTCAAAACATTTTTTTAATTATAAATTTTTCCAAAAACTGTTCTTTTGAAAAAAAATTTTGTTTTGTAAAATTTTTTCTCGGAAAATGTTTTTTAAAATCATAGTTTTCAAAAAACTATTTTCTTTTTTTTCTAATAACTTGTTTTTATTCATTTGAAAACTATTTCAAAAAATTATTTTCTACGTCACAATATCTAGATTCTTATAAGTTCAAAATGTGATGTGGCAAGTGTTAGTTATTCCATTTTGATTATTTTGATTATACCATAGTGGACCTCTACATTGCTAACCTTAGCAACCCCTTAAATGGATAACCAAAAGATGATGTAACAACTTTTAATTATTCCCCTGTTGATGCTGTTAGAAGAGAGGTCCGGACCATTGCTTATATCGGGAGTCCTAATGAGATCCTCACTAATCGATCAGAATCATCAGAAGAACAATCGAACAAAACCTCGCAGCGATAAGAACACGTGCCTTACATGACTGAGAATTGTGAGATGCTTAAGAAGCACCTTGATGATCTGGTGTCTCAAGGATATCTTAAGGAGTTTATTCAAGAGGGATCCAAAGAGAATGGGAGAGCAATAGAATTGGATTACGAGCAAAATCCAAGGGGCGTAATCCGTATGATACATGGATTGGCCATACCTTATCCGAGAAATGAGGTGAGGTTGCTCCATAAGCAAATCAAGCATGACCAACATGTCATGCAATTGGAAAAAAAAAAAGAGGACGTGAAGGCAAAGTATGCGACGAAGGCATAGTCTTCGTAGATGAGGACCTGGGAGGAGTCCAAGTGCCGCATAATGACGCATTGGTCATAACCCTACGAATTGGAGAATATGACATCGAAAGAATCCTGGTGGACTCAGGAAGTTGCACAGATGTGTTATATTATGATGCGTTCAAAAAGTTGTGACTAACCCAGGCGGATTAATTTGGTACAATCAATAACTTCTCTAGTTGGATTCGGTGCAAGAGCAATTTAGCCATTGGGCAATGTAATGCTGCCTATTCGGATAGGAATAGTGGTGCTACGAACCGACTTCTCTGGTAATAGATGTAGCGTCTTCTTATAACGTGATTATAGGGAGGACGTTGTTGCACAAGATAAGGGAGGTTTCCTCCACCTACCACCAAATGGTAAAATTTCCTAGGTCTAGTGGAGTTGAGAAGATTAGGGGCAACCAGAAAGTGGCACAATAGTGTTTGATTTCTATAATCAAAAAAGCACCAAAGGCTAAATTGGACCAAGCTGTGGAGATCCTGGATCAGTCGACCATCGAGGATGTTAGAGGGAACTCCGCCAAGAAGGTGGTCGAAGGTTTGAAGAAAATACAGATCAATGAAACTGATCCAAAAAGTATTTCATAATTGGGGAAAACTTGAGCAAAAAAGAAAAAGAAAAGTTGGTTGGGTTCCTAAAGGAGCAGATTGACGTGTTCGCTTGGGTCCCCGAGGAGATGCCTGGGGTGGATGTAAATGTGATTTGTCACCACTTGAACGTGGATTCACAGCACAAGCCTATGATGCAGAAAAAGATAAGATCAGTCGTACAGCACGTGGATGTTATTATCGAGGAGGTTGACGGCTTACTATAAGCCAAGGCCATACAAGAGGTTTACTACCCAGAGTGGTTGTCTAACATTGTGGTGGTAAAAAAGAAGAATGGAAAGCGGCGCGTCTGTGTAGATTTCGCAGATTTGAACAAGGCATATCTAAAAGATAGTTTTCCTCTCCCAAGATAGATCAATTGGTCGATGCAACCGTTGGGTATAGAAGAATGAGTTTCCTGGATGCTTATCGAAGGTATCATCAAATTGGCATGTTTGGGCCCGATTAAGAGAAGACTTATTTCATTACATCGAGAGGGCTGTATTGCTACAGCGTTATGCCCTTTTGACTGAAGAATGCCAGAGCAACTTATCAGAGGTTGGCAACGATTATACTTAAGAAGTTGCTCGATAAAACTATTAAGGTGTACATAGATGATATGGTGGTCAAAAGCAAAGAAAAGCAAGACCACATTGTTGATCTAAAGGAGGCTTTCGGAATTCTAAGAGAATACAAACTGAAACTCAATGCCTCAAAGTGTGCGTTCGGAGTTAGTTCGGGTAAATTCTTGGACCACCTTGTGACCATGAGGAGGATAGAGGCAAATCTTGATCAGATAATAGCCTTGCAAAGGCTGCAAAGCCCCAAGACTACGAAGGAGGTTCAAAGATTGATTGGAATGACCACGGCCCTCAACAGATTTATCAGCCGGTCGAGTGACAAGTGTAGGCCCTTCTTTCAGTTATTAAAAAATAGGGAAGGATACGAATAGGGAGCAAAATGTGAACATACATTTAAAGACCTGAAAAAGTATTTGGCAGCAGTAACAAATAATAATATGTCGCTCAAGATACAAAATTTATCAAATAGTAACAAATATTCTTTTTTTTTTTGTCCATTTGTTTGACCGAAGAGTAAATCTCTTAACTTAGAGAGTATTGAGTTATTATGGACTCTATCTTGTCCCATTGGATGTTTCTCTCCCCCTTTTTACTTAATCGCAAAAACGGATAAGTTCTAATTAAATTGATAGAATATTTAAATGATATTTACCATTTGGACTCAATTTGAAGTTTCTATTTTTTATGTTAACATCTGTCGATCCAAATTATTCTTCCCAGGGAACCTTATGCAACTCAAAACTTGAGGCTCCCTTTGTATTCCTCTCTTTTTATTTATACATACTTTAACTGCTCTCAAACTATCCATTTGCCTCTCGCTATATCAAGTTTTTGACTATTTTCTTATTTTTCCCTGAGAACAAAGTTGGAGGAGGATAACATACATAGTTACATGATACTTCATTGGAATTTTTCGCTCCCGCTCTTAATCCTAGCTATGTGTTCGCGCTGTCAATTCTCTCTATCTCCCACGAAGTTCAATATAACAAGTTTAAGTGTATTTCGAAACCCTTAGAGCATGTACACCAATGTTAGCTATATTTGAGCAAAAAATGCTAATGAACAGTGTGTTTACCTAAGCACATCACTTTCACCTCTGCACCAATCTTCTCTATTCTCATCTTTATCCCTATTAAATACAATAAAATATTATGCATACAAAGAAAAAACTGTACAGGCCTATAGGTACAGATATACAAAATGTATATACGCAGACGAAGAAATAAAAGAAACCCACAAACACACAAATGGACGACGACGAAACCCACAAATCGAACACGACGAAACCCACAAATCATCGACGACGACGATGAGGAGGTCACCAGACCTCGCCGTTTATGCCGATGTCGTCGGTGAGGACGGCACCAGAACTCGCTGTTTATGTCGACTGTAGATCGTTGTCCGCATCTCATTTGCACAGAGAGGGGGGGGGGGGAAATTAATAAATTAATGGTTTGCTCGTGAACAGTACCTCGGTATATAGAGCGAGCTACAGTGGTTGGAGGTAAAATACCTCCATGTTTACCGAATCTGGTGCAAAGAGTTTTTCTGGTTTTGCTTAGGTAAAGTAGCTTAAAAGGAGGTATACCGATTCTGGTGTACTTGCTCTTAAAGATGTTCCCATAATATATATATATATATATATATATATATATATATTTGCTTTTCTCCTATGAACTATCCACATTTTGTCTACTTCATCCGTAAATTATTAATTTAACAAATTTAACCCCTCAAGTTTCTAATTGATTCTTATTTCGTCCAATCGTTGATGGTAGTTAACATTTTAGACGAAAAATTTGTCGTGTGCCTATCAAAACCCAAATGAAAGAGACAAAAAAGTCATTCCCTCCTTCACAGAATATACCCACAAGGAAAAATGTGTATGTTCTGTGAGGGGTGGATGAACATTTTTGCTTCTTGCATATGGGTTCTGATCGCATGTGGTAGGCACGTGATAAGTTTTTTGTCCAAAATGTTAACAATCTTTAACGATTGAACGAAATAAGAATCAATCAGAAATTTGAGAGAATAAATTCGCCAAATTAGTAGTTTAGAGACAAAGTAGACAAAATATCACATAATTTATGGGATAAAAACAAAAAAAAAACTCTCAAACTAATGAGTAATAACAAGGTTACCCCTCTTTCCCCGGACAAAACCAGAATTACCAAAAAATCGGAGGTTCTTTTCAGAAATACGCAAAATCAGAATTCCACCCTCGAAACAGAACAATATAAATACAGCACCCCCACAGCGCAGGTTCAGATACTCCTCCGGCAGTTACTTCCGTTCAGTTCGTCATAGGAGTTTGGGCCGCTGGAGTTTCAGAAGTAGGGTTTGTTTTCTAAGAGAATCTCGAGATATCGGCCGGAAATCGACGCCGGAGAACCAATGGCGAGCGTGTATATTCCGGTGCAGAACTCCGAAGAGGAGGTTAGGGTCGTCCTCGACCAGCTCCCCAGAGACGCCTCTGATATACTCGACATTCTCAAGGCCGAACAAGCACCCCTCGATCTCTGGCTTATCATCGCGGTTAGTTATTCCACTCTGTATACTCACACATGTACAGAATTACGCCAGTCGAATGTATTCGTATTCCGAATAGTCTCAGTTTTAAAAAATTTCAATGTGCGTAGAGTTGTTATGGGTTTAGGACCTTATTTACATAGGCCATCCGTTCACGTTCACGCTCTCAATCTTGGCTCTGCTCTCGGGCTCTCATTCCTCTCTCTCGCAATTCTAGTCCGCTTTCACGGTTCCCCTCCCGCATGGGTGTTATGTGACTTAGGTTAGGACTTTAGCACATAATTCTTTAGTAGAACCCTTTCGTTCGCACTCTCAATCCATCATTGCCATGCGCTCGCGTTCTCAATTCCTCGCAATTTTAGTAGCTTGGGTCCTTGGGATGTTTTTGAAAGTCACTTTCATGCTCATTATGTGCCTTAGGTTAGGACTCATAAACCAACAGCTGCCGATTGGTAAACAAGGTGGGCCGGAACATGCTTTTTAAGCTCGTTAAGTTTTCTATCCGAGCTTGAACAAAACGGTATTTGAGTTGGCTAGTTTGCAGCCACTCATTCATACTTAGATTGTGGTTTTTTCTAATTATTGGTACTTTGGACTGTTAATTTTGTACTGCTTGTTAGTCGTCTGTGTGTCAAGTATTTTAGTCCATTGACTGTCCAAGCAGTACGTTGGTTTAAAAAAAAAATCGACTTCTCTTAGCTTATTAGTGGGTTTTGTTACTGGTGTTGATGCAGAGGGAGTACTTCAAGCAAGGCAAAATTGATCAATTCCGCCAAATTCTGGAGGAAGGATCTAGTCCTGGTATTTAGTTGTTTTGTTCCTCTCGATGTCTTGTCATTCCGTTTGCTGTATTCGTTATGTATTGTTTTAGTTGTTGATGGGCAAGATTAGAAAATGTCTCCTTTTGGGGGTATTACGTGAATGTTCTGATTTTGTTTTCTTGTGCTGAAGAAATTGATGAATATTATGCGGATGTGAGATACGAGAGGATTGCCATCCTAAATGCTTTAGGGGCTTATTATAGTTACCTTGGAAAAATCGAGACAAAACAAAGAGAAAAGGAAGAGCATTTTATCATGGCAACACAGTATTACAACAAAGCATCAAGAATTGACATGCATGAACCTTCTACTTGGGTCGGAAAAGGTGAGCATCATCTGGCTGCTTTATTTATTGACAACTAGTTGAAGGATATTCATATTCTGTTCGTGCATTTATTGCGGTGGACTGCACATGTAATGGAGATCGATAACTTGTGGATATGAAATCTGAAGATGAATTATTTTGAATTCGGTCGGTTGGGAATCCAGAATTGCTATTTAAGTTGTCAAAATTGGCGTTCATTATTGTAATACTGTGTGCATTAGCTAGACGATAGACGAGTAAATGTATGAAGATTTTCATTAAATGCGAGATATTGGTTTCACTAAGAGGGTTGCTATTATGGTAACACGGAGGAGAGACCTCGAGAAGTGAGGAAAATGGACAGCAAAGACTATCAAACGGCCATACGTGTCGAAAAGACATAATTTTTTTAGGATTAAATATCTAATAGCCGATTTTCTGTCTTGGTGTGCACTCCTGACGAAACCGTGGGGCTCAGCTTCCACTTTCACAGCTAATTTAATGCACAAGACAATAACTTGTATATCTGGTTGGGTCTATTCTTCCATACCAGTAACCATAAAAATATTCAATACTATTGTCGCATATAAGATTGTGCTTTTTCCTAGAAGGTGCAATGATACCTCTGAAGGATCTAAACTGATATTCATTGTTTATTTATTTACAAGTCAATTAGTTTCATGTTACTGGATTTTCTCTCATCAGCAGGTGTTTTTTGTTTTGTCCCTGCTTTCATTTGATTATGGAGTGGCAGTGTTACGATTCGTTCTGCGCAGTGTAGAACTTCGTGTTTACAGATGACAGACTGAGGAGATCTCACACTTCTAACTGATTCTGGATACAGGTCAGCTTTTACTGGCTAAGGGTGACATAGAACAGGCATTTAATGCATTCAAGATTGTGTTGGATGGCGATCGCGATAATGTTTCTGCACTTCTTGGTCAGGTAGTCATTATCTTCCTGTATAGGCAGATTTCGGAAAATATCATCATTAGGCAGTGCAGATAATTGGTTTGTATTTCCCCTGAAATTTGCAATATAGTATCTAGTAAAAATAGAAATCTTCACTTTTGATGTAGTTGGTTTCCTTTAATGTATAGTGCTTAGAATATTTCCTTGGGTAGACACAATTTCAGATTAAGGTGATTCAACATAGCCTATTCTCCAATTTTCCTTTTTGCCAAGTATTTTTGCATATGTATGGAAATTCAACTTCAAAATATCTTTTGCTCTTGTATTTTTCTGATTGCATGCAATGTTTTGATTTTACAGAAATTGACTAGCCTTTGATATTTTGCAGGCATGTGTTCAATTTAACCGTGGTCGATATTCTGATTCACTGGAGTTGTACAAGGTTTGTTAGTTAACCACATTAATCGGACCTTGGCTGCTATGCGGAGTTTCTTAGCTTGTTGCTTTACATCTCCGAGTTTATTTTAGTTTCGGTTGTGAGAAACTCTTTCTCCCATGGAATATCCGAATATTGTTGTTCTGTGGGTATGGTATCCTTTTTGGGCCTTTTTTTTTTGTGTTGCTGTTTACTTATAATATTATTTTTCAAGAGGGCCTTGCAAGTCTATCCGCAATGTCCCGGAGCTGTAAGACTTGGAATCGGTCTCTGTCGTTACAAGTTGGGTCAATTTGAGAAGGCAAAGCAAGCCTTTCACCGAGTTTTGCAGGCAAGTCATAGTGCATACAGCTTAGTTTGTCAATGAGTGCCATCTTTCTGTTGCAAGTTTGGGCTGATGTTGATAACGGATTATGTTAAATTTGATAACTGTAGCTGGACCCAGAAAATGTTGAAGCTCTTGTGGCACTTGGAATTTTGGATTTGCATACAAACGAAGGTCAGCTGCTCCACGTACAATAGTGCTTACATACATAGTGCATAGATCATGTAAAAAATTCTCACATGTATTGATGTATATATACCTATTAGTTCGTTGCTATTTAAACTAGTTGAATTGCAAAATGTGGAACTGGGGTTTGTATATGAAGAGAAGAAGTGGAAAAAAGGAGGAAGAGAGACAAAAATAGGCTTTTGGGAACCTTATCTGCCCTTTCACCTCATATATTTGTTTAAAACAATATTATCGAATTACACAACGACCCTTAGTATGGAAAGTAAACTGAACAACAAATATAAGCCCTGCAACAAAATTGTTTTGGGGTTTGGTTTTTGTTTTTCAATGAGTTCAATGCTACCTTGTTCTTTTACTTGATTGATTCAATTGTCTATGCAGCTGGTGATATTAGGAGAGGAATGGAAAATATGCAAAGAGCTTTCGAGATTTACCCTTACTGTGCAATGTCACTGAATTATCTGGCGAACCACTTCTTCTTCACTGGTCAACATTTTCTAGTTGAGCAACTAACCGAAACTGCACTTGCAATAACTAATCATGGGCCAACCAAGTCACATTCTTACTACAATTTGGCTCGGTCGTACCATAGCAAGGTATGTCACATTATTCTTCTCTCTTTACAGTTTAGTTACCAATTTTTTAACTGATTCTTAGAACATTTTTTGTTTGCGCATAAAAATCTGCAGGCCCCCCCACCCCAATTCTCCCCTTGTTGTAATGCTCCTAATGGAACAAATAATGTTATTTCTTGACTGCAGGGGGACTATGAAAAAGCGGGACTCTACTACATGGCATCTGTAAAGGAAAGCAATAAGCCTCAGGAGTTTGTATTACCTTATTATGGTCTGTAGATTTTCTGATGCTTGTTTCATTGTTACATCTTGCTGTTTTTCTTCTAGTGTCCTTTTTTCTGTATTCTCTTTCTTTCCAAACTTCTGTGGGGGTATTGGCCTATCCTTATCAATGTTTGATGTTACTCAAGTTACAGTCAGTTTAGGTCTTTTGACTTCCCAGAATCTACTAGCTTTATTATCGCCTATGGATCTTCATGTTTTTAACATATTTTTGGTTTACAAAAAAATGAAAGGACTGAAATGCGTATTTTAGTGCCTTATAATGATTTTGAAACATGTGGTATAGCGGTCAAATGTGTTTGAATCAGTGGTTAATGTATGCCTTAAGAAAGTCCATTTAACAGCTTGCCAGAGGGATTCATTCGTTATGAAGCATCACTCAAAGAGTTCGTGATTTATATCATAAGAAGTAACCATGATATTACTGAAGATACCTTACCGTATGCATCATTTGGAATTGATTCTGTGGACTTCATGTCTGTTTTGAGTATTTTCAGTTGATCCATCCTCTCTCATCTACCTTTTCATTCTACACATTTGGTTACTCTGGTACAGGTTTGGGACAAGTGCAATTGAAACTGGGAGATTTTAAAAGTTCTCTTGGGAACTTTGAAAAGGTCTTGGAGGTTTACCCTGATAACTGTGAGACATTGAAAGTAAGTATAATGACAGCAACTATGTTGGCAGTTCTTGCTTAAAATTTTTATCCTTTTTTTTTGTCTGTTTCTGATTTTATGGCATCTTTATGAATATAGATGGCAATATGTTGGCAATGACTGAATTGTATTTTTCCTTGTTGTAGGCTCTTGGGCACATTTACATTCAGCTCGGGCAGACTGAGAAGGCCCACGAGTTCGTCAAGAAAGCTACTAAGATTGATCCACGTGATCCACAGGTTAGTTATTTTGTTGTTCAGTTCTTCTTCTATGCTTTAATTCCTTGTTAAGATGTTAATTGCAAATGCATGTTCTATTTGAGTGATTAAGAGGTAAATTACGTAGAAATACCTATCTGACTCTTGTATGGATGCATGAGGAACTGTATTCAGCTTACTAATAAGAATATTAGTACTAACTATAGCTGACAATTGAGTTTTTATACAAATTCTGCTTTAGTTTGGAGAGCAATGCATTTTTCTTCTGTTTTCCATCAAAAGAGGTGCAGTTGAACATGGATGTACAAGATTCTTTCATATGAGACACGTTGACAATGGGGAACGTTCATTCTTCTACATCATTCGGTTGTAGGTCATTCTTTGTTTATATCTTTGATGATGTTGCTAATGTTCCAATTCTTCAAGAGATGCAGTTTTTTTTTACATTTTTATTACTATGTGACATATTTAATCCACATTCACTCTGTTAATTTCTGGCATTTTTCCCTCCTGTACAATAGTGAGAGCACAATTTCCTCTACTCATACTCTACGCAAGTCATTTTGGCCTTATCCACTTTTGACTTTTTGTCCTTTGAGATTTCCATGTTTGTCAAGTACATTACTGGGCGAAACATTTTGCATTCTTTTACTCTTCTCACCTTAATGCAGGCATTTCTGGATCTTGGAGAATTGCTGATTTCAACTGATGCAGGTGCAGCTTTAGAAGCCTTCAAAACAGTATGGGCATTTGCTTTTTATTCTTTTCTGAGTTGTAGATTTTCTATTGTTCTATACAACTAGAGTTTTGATCTGTTTTACTGGGGGGTCAGGTGGACACTTTGAATCACAACAATTATCTACTGCTGGTTTCAGAAATCCCCGAAAATGTTTGACAGTACCCTGTAGAGTTGAATATCTGTTTGTGGAACACAAATCTTGGGAGGCCATGATCATCTGTTCACTGGCAAATCCTTAAACAATCATGCTTGAATCATCGTCTTATTTTAAATGATTACATAAATTGTATTCTCACCATACCGCTTGGTTTCCATGTAATTTTTTTCCTTTTCCCTTTTGGATGTTGTTACAGGCCCGTGGTCTTTTGGAAAAGGGGCGTGAAGAAGTACCAGTAGAGTTGCTCAACAATATTGGAGTCCTACAATTTGAAAGAGGAGATTTTAAGGTTTGAATTATATTTGTCTTGAGCTTTTTCTTAACTTCCTTGAAAGTAAAATGATCTGTTTTGTTACTCTTACCCTTCCGTACAAATAATGGGTTTAGTGCTACATTTCTAATCATCTTTGATGTTATCCTCAATTTCAGCTGGCTGAACAAACTTACCGGGAGGCTCTAGGTGATGGCATTTGGTGCACCCTCATTGAGGATAAATCACCACCCTATCCCATTGATGCCAGTGCATCCATCTATCAGTACAAGGACACACAAATTTTCCATCGACTTGAGGAAGATGGTTTTACCATGGAAGTACCATGGAACAAAATCTCAGTATTATTTAACCTGGCTAGGCTATTTGAGCAGTTAAATAAAGCTGAAAGCGCGAGCATTTTATACCGGTTGATCTTGTTCAAGGTACACTTGTTTTTTGTAATGCAATTATCCACCCGACCTTTGCTAATCACAATAGTAACGAAACTTGGAATTATCATACCACTTTCATTTAATTTATTCAGCCATTTTTGCGTGCATCTTTACTTTTCTTGCTCTTGTTTTTGGCCTAATGGTGAATTTGAGCTCAACATAGCTTGGAATCCTAGATACCTGTTGGAGCTTGTCCCACATTGGTTAATTATAACCAGCGACCTCTCCACTCATTGTCAATTGGTTTTGAGTTGGATGCTTTAACATGGTGTCAAAGCTAGGTTTTCGAAGGCATTTGGACAAGATTCTTAATTGATTGCCTCGTTGTTTGTGCACCTCAGGTGCACATTGTTTCGTTGTTCATTGTGATCCCTATGTTATGGATCTATTGTTTATCTCTCCATGTACGGGTTAGAGGTTGCACGAGGGGGGAGTGTTAGAGCTTGTCCCACATTGGTTAACTGTAGCCTCCAAAATCCAAATCTAGTATTAGCCTGGGCAGCCTCTTCACTCATTGCCAATTGAATTTGAGTTGGATGCTTTAACAAATAACCATACCCGACCATTTGGAGATTTTTTTTTATAAAAAGTTTAATCAATGAAGCATTTACCTACTTGGGACCCGATGCCAGGGTTATCTTCTTGTTTGCTCACCACTTTCTTTATGTTCTTTCCGGCCATCCTATTGTCCTTGAGCTGCCTTACCTGGACTCTTTTGTTTCTGAACTGTTATATGGTTTAGGTTCTTTCATTGGCGTTTACGTTGAGATAGCTATTTGACCTGTAACTGTATGTGGTCCTAATGCTGATTTGAGGAGGTTATCTGGAGTTACGGATATTTGTCTCTAATTGGGTATTAGTTGTAGGCGAGGAGGTGTTTACAAGTCCTTGCTTGACTTTATGATTGAAGATCATCAACTTTTGTGAAATTTAGTTGCAAACATCACTTTGCATAAGTGTTTTCGATCTTTTTCTCAATTTTTGTCTGATGCCTTGTGAGTACTTCCCTATTTTTTGCCAATTTGTCTAACCTGTGTTCATTTTTGCAGTATCCGGATTATATTGATGCCTATCTTAGGCTTGCTGCAATTGCGAAAGCTCGAAATAATGTCCATATAAGCCTTGAGCTGGTTGTTATTGCTTTTCTTGCTATCTTATCAGCTACTCTTTATTTCATATAAAAGGTTTGTCAATGTTGGTTTTTCCTTTTATAGATTGCTGATGCTCTGAAGGTGGATGATAAGTGCCCAAGTGCATTACTGATGCTTGGTGACTTGGAGCTAAAAAATGATGACTGGGTTAAGGCAAAAGATACCTTCAAGGCTGCTAAGGATGCAAGTGACGGAAAAGATTCTTATGCTACTCTTTGTCTGGTGAATAAATTGTTCAGATTGCCCTCATCTTCTGTTTCTTGAACCAGCTTTAGCTTAAGTTTGGTGATAGACCTTTTCATACTGCATGTTGTCTGTACCTGGAGGGCATTGTACTAAAGTGTCAAAATCATCTACCGTCATGACGGTGGTTTCAGTTATTTTGTTATTACCTCAATGTTGATCTTTGGTATTGAGGTAACCTAAAAATATCAGTAGCTTATCTACTTGCTTTGTTGTTGTTAGGGAAACTGGAACTACTTTGCAGCAGTCCGCTCAGAGAAAAGAGCTCCTAAGTTGGAGGCCACTCATCTAGAAAAAGCCAAGGAATTGTACACAAAAGTATGGTATTCCTCCCTACTTCAAAATCTGATTCTGTGACTTTTACATTAGCACTTTTTGCTCTTAAAGCTTTTAAAGCTACATGATGTAATATGCTGCCCTCTCTGATGCCTTCCTGCTTTGATTTGGGGGCATGGCTCTATGGCATCATGTCTCTTGAGTTCCTAAATTTTTGAAGGTACAAGGGGCCTGTATCCTAATGAAAACAAATTCTGAGAGCAGCCACTTTGTGCATTATTGCCAAAGGTTATCTAGTTCTTCCCTGCCCGTACCCTTGATTGGAGATTACATAGGTATTGTTATTGTTGTTATTCCAGGTGGAAGAATTTATGATTCTGGTCATTGAAGGAAATTTTGAGAAAAAAGGCTAAAAGATCATGAAATTGGAGGAAATGAGACACAATGACCCTTTTTTTTTGCTTCCATTGTGATAGGCTGCTCAATAGGGGTAGCCTGGAGACATAGAACAAAAATGCGTTCATTTGCAGTAGGATGGGCTTGGGCTCTTACTGGAACTAGACTGTAAGGGACACATGTCCTACATACTTGGTTGATCATGCACCTAGTGATCATGTTTTGTGATTAAGTCTGCTATATGATAATCCATAAAGCATGTTTTTCCAAAGTTGCTCTGTATAGCTTCATATATACTATTTTACAACAGAAAATCAATAAAAGGAAGATGACCATTTAGCAGTGCCCTTGGGTCCTCCATCCTAAATATATGATTAGAAGAGGCTGGCGTTGAGCGATTGTTGGCTTTTGTGCATTATGCTTGTCTGCCTACATGTATCAATACTTTTGGTAGACATGTGACTTAAAGTTCCCTCTAGTTTGGTGATGCTCATTTGGGTGTCCTCTGAAGGATCTCTGATTATTTTCTCTTCAAATATGAGATTTCTTACGTCCTGATAATGTCATTGTGATTGGGAATGAACTGTACTAATCCTATTGCTTGCAGGTTCTGAGTGAACATAAAGCGAATCTTTATGCTGCCAATGGTGCTGGAGTGGTCTTGGCAGAAAAAGGTCAATTTGATGTTTCAAAGGATCTTTTTACACAGGTAGCTGAGTTGCTTCATTTTGGGCGATGATCAAACTATTTTTGTTTCCCTCACATCTTATTCCTGTGTTTAAGGTCCAACAAGCTGCAAGTGGAAGCATCTTTGACGAGATGCCAGATGTGCGGATAAATGTGGCTCATATGCATTTTGCTCATGGCGATTTTCCATTAGCTGTGAAAATGGTTCTGTACAGAATGGCTTCTTATTTGATACAATTAAATATCTTTTCACTTTTCAAACATTTAACTCAATGCACTTGTTGGTGGCATTTCCTTATTTGCAGTATCAAAATTGTTTGCGGAAGTTTTACTATAATACGGACAGTCAAGTTCTTCTTTACCTAGCTCGTACTCATTATGAAGCTGAACAATGGCAAGACTGCAAAAAGACATTACTAAGAGCTATTCACTTGGCACCTTCAAATTACACATTGAAATTTGATGCTGGTGTTGCAATGCAAAAGTTCTCAGCATCGACATTGCAAAAGCAGAAAAGGACTGTGGATGAGGTTACCAATGATGAAAACCTTTACTTGGAGTTTTCTTTGTATTTCATCTAGTGGTACTTGAACCATGGAACTCTTATAATTGTTATTTTTTGGAAAAGCTCATCTTTGCATCTGGATTCTGAATGAAGAAAGCAAGGTAATGAGCACGAAAATTGAGTCGGTTCTCTAGACCTACCATCTCTGATGCCTTCCGGCTTTGATTTGGGGGCATGGTTAGAGTCTCAATTTTTGGAGGTACATGTGGTGAGTGGGTGTGTTTGGGGGGTTTCTTTCTGAGAGCAAATACTTTGTGCATATATTGCCAAAGGTTGGGTCTGTGACTTTGTCTCTAGTATTCTCCTGCCCATACCCCCTTGATTGGGAATCTCATGGGTGCGTTGTTGTTGTTGTTCGGAAAACTTCATTTGCTTTCTGTTAAGGTCATCTTAGTCCTTAATACTAATATTCTGAGAACATGGGCTCCTTTCTTTCTCCTTGAACTGTTGACATGTCGATCGGTCACTGGTCTTGTTATCTATTGGTTTAGTTAGCTAAAACATATCCGGTTTTCAATGGTTTATTCAAAGAGGTGCCGCTTCTACTATCTCACAATGTGTATACTTTCGGTTTTATCATTTTTGTAGTTGCTCACATGCGTGCATGTCAGCCATTTATTCCATGAACTTGATGCTTTTGAGCTTCTTTACATAGTATCCCTTAAAGATTGTGACGGCTGTTTCATTGACAAACAACAGATTTTCTAATAGAAACACACCAATGGATTTCAATGATGCTTATGTAAAGAAGAATAAGTAGTAACACGAGTAACCCAACTGAAACTGACCTCATTAATGGATATCAGTCTCCTCCCACCATCATATAGCTTTGTAATGGCTATTATAGTGAGTAGTGAGATAGCAGGTGTTATGTATCTAGCTCCTTCATTCTCATTATGTGGTCTGTACTTCTTCTAGTTGCACCATGAATCATCAGTGTTGTACATTTTTTAGGTTTAGAGTTTTTTTTTTGGTTGTTTGTGCTACTCCTAGTTATAATGCTGGATATCTTTTTGAATTATGCTGACGCTCTGACGCTATCTCTCATCATTCTGGTGTAATAGGTGCGTTCAACTGTGGCGGAGCTTAAGAATGCTGTTAGAGTATTCAGTCAATTGTCGTCAGCTTCAAACCTTCAGTTTCATGGGTTTGATGAGAAGAAAATTGATACCCATGTTAATTACTGCAAGCACTTACTCGAGGCTGCAAAAGTTCACTGTGAGGCAGCTGAGCGTGACGAGCAGCAGAATAGGCAGAGAATAGAACTTGCACGCCAGGTCTCTTTGGCAGAGGAAGCCCGTCGGAAAGCTGAAGAACAGAGGAAATTCCAGGTTAGCCGGTGTTGACTTGAAGTATAGTTCTTTTATCATCTTAATGCATTCACTTATTCACTCATTCTATTCATGGGGAAGCAGATGGATAGAAGGAAACAAGAAGATGAACTCAAGCAAGTGATGCAACAAGAGAAAAATTTAGAGCGCATAAAGGTAAGGGTTGTTAATGTTTTGTATTCTATTTGCATATGATTCTCTTCTATATTGTATTTTACGGTTTGTAACGCATCGTATTGTGTTTATCTTAATTTGTTTCAGCATATCTTCATCTCTTTTTTCTGGTACTGACCAGCATCGTGTCTGACTTGTGATATGCTTGAGATAATTATGCTTCCATCTTGGTGCAGATCTGGTTTGTCTCTGAATTTTGTGGAAATAAAATATGCTTTGTCTCCAGGAACAATGGAAGAGTATCGGTCCTGCCACTAAGCGGAAGGATAGGTCGCACTTCGAAGATGAGGAGGGAGGGCATAATGAGAAGAGGAGGAAAAAGGGTGGAAAGAGAAGAAAGAGGGACAAGGGCTCTAAGACACGTTATGAGACTAACGAAGCCGAAGCTGACATTGTGGATGATCATGAAGAATTGGATGATGAAGATGGAAACATGAATTACAGGGATCCCTCTAATCCGATGAATGATCGAGAAGATGAAGGGGAGGAAAATGCCCAGGATCTACTGGCAGCAGCTGGGCTTGAAGATTCTGACGCTGAGGATGATGTGGTAATCTTTCTCTACTTGCCTATATATAATATTTTGGGAGATACTTGGAATATTTATTTTGGTCATTCCGATTCTAATTTGTCTAGGGCGCTATTGTCAGCTAGAATTTTTTCCAAGTAAGAGAACTAACCTTAAAAGGTTCTATGCTATTGTTTGTCTAGCGAACTGGCATCACTCATCTTTTTCTCCAAGGTTTTTTATGGTATCATTTTCCATCCAAGATATTCATGCCTCCATTCCAAAATGTTTATCCGGTCCGCAAAATGAGAAGTGGAAAATACTAAGTTTTTTCAAGAAACAATTCAAACTTTTCTCATGAATCATAATAACTGGTTGATATCTAGTAAATCGTTTGAATTTTTTTTTTTGAAAAATTGGAAAATACTAAGTTTTTTTTTTAAATGTATAATATTTAGAGAAGTGATGTTGGCAATCGCCTTCTATCCTAGTGCATTCCTTTTCTTTTTTTTCCTGTAGATAAAGCTAGAGAAGTTCCCTTGATACATTTTAGTTTGTTATTTTATATATTTTGATTCCTTATTTTATTTTGCCTAAATATGTTATAAAACAGGAGGATTGTTTTGTTACTACCTAGTAAGGACATAAAGGTGTGCCTTTACCAATATTTTTACCTACTAGTGCTTGTCCGTGCCTACGGCATTACGCACCCCGGTTGGAATTGCCCGTGCCTAAGGCACTTGCAAGCTAGTGGCTCAAACATTAAATCGATTCATTAGTGTGTAGTATGT
The DNA here is from genome assembly GCA_014282245.1 of Rhododendron simsii. NCBI lineage: Eukaryota > Viridiplantae > Streptophyta > Magnoliopsida > Ericales > Ericaceae > Rhododendron > Rhododendron simsii. Next base: position 35,044,119 of record CM024955.1, on the reverse strand, counting down.
GATCCTCTTCTTAGTGGCACAAAATCGAATTACTCGTGCTTACGGCACTCCTCAACTAAACTTTTAAGCTGGCTACAAAGAACTATCAATTTGTGTATAGGGTTTTGGAATTGGAAGATCGATGACATTTGTGCAATTACTACGAAGAATGTGGGCAGTTACATTACATTTGCAAAGTTCCTTTGCGCAATTACTATAAAGAATGTGGGCACTTACATTACATTTGCAAAGTTCTTTGTCAACTCTTGGATCAAATGAATCTCAGCCCTTCTTCCAACTTGTGTTTGTGTGGTCCCCACACCCTTGTGTTTTATTAGGTAGATTCAAAGTGATTTATTTATTTTTGTTTACCTATGCTCTTATGTCTGTTTGTTTCTGGGCGAAGGCTGCACCTTCCAACATCAGTCGAAGGAGGCATGCCTGGTCAGAATCAGATGATGATGAGCCTCAACAGAGGCAGCCACAATCCAGTCCTAATGGAGAGCTTTCGGCTGAGATGCAATTAAGTGATGGTGAAATTGGGGAAGATGATGACAAGCTTAATGCAGATGCTGCTGCTGCTGATGAAGACGAATGAAAACATGCATAGGAACTAATTTAGCAGGTTAGCCATTACAATCTGATTCCATGCATACAAGGTTTGGAGGAATCTTTGCCAGTAAAATTAGGTTTTGTTAATAGCTGTTGTGTAGAAATGATTCAGTTAATTATCTGTTTCATGGTTACTTTCCTTGCATGAAACTGTTTATGTATATGCTCTAGTCTTATCTTGCATCATTTGTTCTTGGTAAAAAAATTACATTATTTTTAGTGATGCTGTTTTCGATCCCCCCATTTGTTGCTAATATCGCCCATAGTGTGATTTTACAGGTTATATTGTGAAGCACATGTTATGAAAAGTGTTTTATGCGCATAAAAGTGTTTTACACATTCTTATGATTGTTCCTTTTCTCTCCTTGCTTCCTAGGAATATTGGTTGAATACGTGAAAATTGTTAGTGCTGTATTAAGTTGGAGGGTGCTAAAATTTAGAACGGTGCTGCTGGTACAAATATTAAAAATGATCGGGAACCGCTCAGTTTGTTTAAAGTACTTATTTACGGCTTTTGCAAAAAATAAGCTCAATCCAATATTGGTTAATACACTTACAAAACGTGTAACTTTATCCTAGAATTCAAGCCTAAATTCTAGAGCAAAGTTTGGATGTTTCGTAAATGCTCTTACCGATATTGGATTGAGCTTATTTTTTGCAGGGACCATAAGCAAAGTATTTTAAACAAAATAAGCGACTCTAATAATTTTTTGAGACCCAAAATGGGCCCAAAAAGGAGTTTGTACCTACTGGTACAGATTTTTCATCTGTACCATTGGACTTTCTGTAAAATTCATAGGTATAATGCTCATATCGCTGCTTTCCTTCTACCCCAAAGATGTCTGAGGTGAAATAAGCAACTGTTAATACAACCCCCAAAAGAAGTGAATTAAGTAAATCTCCTTGCAAATGCTGAGCATTTTTAGCTCTATTGTGCGTTGTCCGAAATGGGGACACTGTAGGGCGCTTTTGCCTTTCTGTAGTGCACCTTGTAGGGCGTTGCGCATCCAGACTGTCCATCTCTACAATTCATGATTTAAATACTCTTATCGGTAAGAGTTAACAAATTTATTTGAACTATGAATTGCCGAGATGTGAACGGTCTGAATGCATCTTATAGGGTGCACCGCAGGAGAGCGCGATACAGTGTCCCCGATCCCCCGAAATGGACCATTAAGATGAAAGTTTGACCCATGAAAAAGGTCGGAGGGAAGGTTGGGAATACCACAGAGGGAGAACGATGGCGTTTTGGGAAAGAGTTTAAAACTGGTGGGGCTGGGGTTCATGTTCTGTGTCAGTATTTTTTGTAGACTGACCTGACAGTCAGAGAGTCAGCTGCAGACTGTGGTGTCTGAAACAGTACGGTAAATGAGTTTTTATAGGTACTGATGTTTGTTTGTGTTAAAAGTCTGTAAAGGACTGGTGGTGAAGTCTGAACCAACCTCCTTTAATAGCCTTGCCATGGACTAGACCCATCACAACCAAAACCACAGTCCTTTTGCCACTGTCCAATCTGATTGCACCTGGGTTGGGTTGGCTACATTCCCAATGACCATTATATCCCCTTCTCCTAGTCACAATGACCAAAACAGTACAAAACCCCAGCATGACCATTATGCATACATATTTGCATATGTAAACTTGTTCGTTTTAAAATCTCAGAATTTTTGAGCACGATTTTTAATAGTAATTTTGTTTTTTCTATTTCTCTCCCATCTTTTTTAAAACCCAAGGTACGCTCCAATTTTTATGACCACTTTCTTTTTATCTTTTAAGTGATGTGAATTTAGAAAATTAAACTTTCGTTTATATACTCTTCCAAAAACAACATTGTAAATTCACCCCACATGAAAACAAAAAAGGAAGTGTGACTATAAAAAATGAGAGTGAATCACTACCCATTTGCATCCTTGATGTATATAATTTGCCAAAAGATTTGATTTCCGTGTCCATGTTAGCACAGAGAAAGTCTAAAAACACAACTATTTACACTACTTGACACTGATGTTACGTTTATAGTATTGCTAAGTTAGGATATGCTGTGAAGCAAACTTGGTAACTAGTAGTTGAACCGCGTATTATATGCATCTCAAGAGTCGAGAACTTAATTACTGCCATTTTCCGATGAGTCATGCGACTAGTAAGAGGATGTGGAAGAAAAAACTCAAGGACGTTTTCCTATTTTCTGCCTTTGTATTTTATCTCCCTCATTGGGTGGCCAAGGGTGGATTTCTTGTGGAATTACTGAAAAAGCCTCCCAGGTGACCTTGTGCTTTGGGTACGCCAAGCCTGTTTCCTAAACCTTTTGTTTTGAGTTGGTGTGTTCCCCTGAGGTGCCGTTGGTAATTTCAAGCTTAAATATAATGAGAATGAAAAATAATTTTTTAATTTTTTTTACCGTTTAAAATATCTTAATGAGATTTATCAAAATAAGATCTATATTGGTAGAAAAATTATTTTTGCAAACACATAATTTTTAAGCTTGAAATTACATTTCTTTTCTAAAAGTTCCTTTTTTTCAAAACTGGAACGGGCCCTAAATCGTTTACATTAGGAAAAACCAAACAACCAAATTATGGGTCCCTCACTTTTGGAGTTTTGCTTGAAAGCAGGCTATGGAAAAAAAATCTAAAACATGTTCAAGATGTCATCCTGCAACCAAAACATTCAAACGTCTTTGGAAAGATGTGGAGAAAAAGTAGTGGGAACAAAACATACTCGTCCTAGAGTTAATACATGTAATTCAAACCAACAACCCGAGAGAGAGAAAGAGAGAGAGAGCAGGCCCTACTTTCATCCCATACTCAGAGAGAGAGAGAGAGAGAGAGCGAGAGAGAGAGAGAGGGCAGGCCCTACTTTCATCCCATACACAGACAGAGAGAGAGAGATGTGAAAGCCATAGGAGTAAAAGCACTGACCCACCACTCTGAAGTACTCTTTGGCCTTTGTCTCGGAAACCCCCTACTGAACTTATTTATCTGCAAAACAAAGTGTAACTATGCAGACCAAAAATGACCGGAGTTGACTAGAATTCAAATTCAGAAACTGAAGTACAGTCGGTAACTGTTTCTCTCCCCCTTCACCCAGCGGGTTCAGTTGCCATTACGGGTCACGAAGAAGTCATAAGAAGGGTTTGGTATGGAAATCGAGAGCTGGGTAGTTGAAACTGGCACATAATCTGAAGATTTACCCTCTGAATCAACCCATGAATCCTTGTTTTTTGGCCATTCGTCGAAAAAATGGTGCATTACTTTCTTGGGTTGATCTTCGCTCTCTACTTTCACGGGCATTTCAAAAAAGTTCTTTTGTTGTTTCGAGGTATCAGTGAGACCTTGATGCTGCAAGAAAGGATACCCACCACCCTGTAAACCTGACCTCTGTTTCAAATGGGCAAGAGATGAACCCGTAGCCTGTGGTGTCAGTTTCCAAGGATCTTCCATTGAAGAACTTTCAGAGAAGAAAGCCTGCTCATTAACCTCCTCTTTCATTCCATAGCCATACCTGTTTTTTTTTCCACTCAAAATAAAGTTAAATAATCAATAAAAGGTTCAAGGCATGAAAAGAAAGAATCAGGTACTGCTAGACATGGATATAGACAAACCTGTTATGTTTATTAGGATTGGAGCAAGGACTAGAGTCCAGGAGCAAATGGGTATTGATTTCTTGGGAAGAAAAATCATGCCCGGGAGGCCTTGAAGAAGATGAATGGGGATAAAGGAAATGGTGGTGGAGATGAGAGTTATAGATAGGGTGGTTGTGGTGAGGGTGGGAGTCAGAGGCCACTGGTGAGAGGGAAGAGACAGAGGAGGAGTTAGTGTAAGTAGAGGGGGTTGGATTTTGGTTGACTGATCCACTGGTATCAGTAGTAGTACTAGTTGTTGTTTCCACAGGCTTTCTTGAACGGTTTCTGCCTCTGTGCATGTGTCTCTCACAGTACTTTGAATCTGGGTATGCTTCTTTTGAGCATCTCCATTTCTTTCCATCTGTTCTCCTGCACCTCCCTGGCTCTGGATCAATTTTCCTCCCCAAACCCATCTGAAAACAGTTCCACCCCACTGCACCCACCAGTCAAACAAAACACCATTTTCCCTTCAAACAAGCATATATGCATAGATAGATAGATAGACATATATAGTTTTGATGTACTAAAGAATCTAGTCTTTCTAAAAAATAGAGCTTTATAGTGGACTTACAATGTTGAGGTTGGTGAAGGATGAGCTTTGAGGAGAGAGATGACTCCAAGCTGCTTTTGACAGTGAAGAGGAGATCAGGTGGGATGGGGTTACCAGAGACCATGTACTTGAAGATGAGAGCTTGGTGCTCAAGTTCTTGCCACTGAGTTGCAGTGAAGGGGAACCTATTTCTCCCACTCATCATAGAAAGCAGAGAGATACTACTAACACCTTTGGAAAATTTTCAACTTTCAAACTTCAGAAAGAGAAGAAGTGGGCTGTGCAGTATGAGCCCTGTGGTAGGTATATTTATTTCAGGGACCATGGGTTTGCAGAATCTTCTGTACATGGATAAAACTAATGGTTCTGATCATAGTGCTGCACCTGCCACACATACACACTCTCTCTCTCTCCTCTGAGTGGGTACTGTGCTCATATTATGACTCTGTTGCTACTGCTGCAACTATGCTGCCTTTGTGGCAGCTCTTGTCTCTGACATCTGTTCGGAAACCCATAAACTAAACTAATGGATGACCCTTTTTATTTGATTTTTGATCTTATTTTAGGCTTTGGTTGCGTTAAGCATTTTTCCTTTATTTTATGCAAGTAATCAGAGAGTGGGTGTCTGAAGCCCAAGTGCATGGATGATGAGAAGATTGTACGGTTTCAGCTTTTACTGCTCCCTGCTGCTCTGTTTCACTTTTACTTTTTCGAGTTTGTTCCTTTACCTGACTCCCCATTTACTTTCTTGACCTTGTTTCATTTATAGGGTAAGCTGAGAAATTGGACTACCAGGACATGTTGATCAGTGTTGTAAACTCGAAGCATACGTGGGTGTGACTCTTGTTTTGGATTCGGTCCTTTTAAATGCTGAATTTTACAGGATTGGGCTTGCTTTTACGGTTCTAGTTATATGCTGCCAAGCACCCGCTTTGCAGTGGTGCCGAGCGGCTTATCCGACTATTCATCTCGATAATAGATGACTCAAATCTTAATCTGAGTAATAGACGGTCGAGATTTTTATATACTTGGATTAGTTTCAATTCGTCTGTGCCGAAGTAAGCTGTCAGATGGGCCGCTTTACGCTTAGTACCGCTGCCAAGCATGGGCAGCATCTCCCAATCCATTATATACATGGGGAACAACGTTACGAGTTTATATTAATTTCCCCCATGGACCAGATAGAATTATAAAAAAAAACCCAACCACCACAATGGTGAGTCGGGGTCTTTTTGTTCGTAATCGTATGCTCGAACCTCGGAATCACTTTGATGGTTGCTAACTGATATTGATAGCCGCTCGCTCAACTCACGTAGCTGCAAATCGCAGACACTGTTTTTACCCTTGGACACTTTTATACGGTTTCGCCCGGGCCTGGAGAACTCGTCCTACCTACCCTTGATTGGTTGAATGGCCAAACCCCATCATAGGATTTGGGAATTCTTCTCAGCCTTGTGGGAAAAGGGTAAAATGAGTGGGCAAGTGAATCATTCTCAGATTTTCTGACTTTGTTTGGTTGCAATCAAATTTGCCAAGCGTGTTGTGAGTTTTTACCAAGCGTGCTGTAAGTTTTAGTACTACTAAAATGATGTCTACATTGGGTTGTCCTTATCCCCTGGCAGTGTCAAACACATGCAAAGCACCTTCCTCCCTGTATTTACTTTTCTGACCAAACCCTAACCCCTAACTTTAGACCTAGTATTTCTTTGATCCTCAGACACATTTCTTTCTTTCTTCAACTTGCCACAGCATTATTTCTCGTTAGTTTGGCAGGGAAACAAATTGGGTTTGTTCAAGTTGGCCAGAGTCTTAACTTTTATACGGAAAGCCATAAGCTTCTTTTTTTTTTTTTTTTTACGACACCTGTCCGGGCTAGTGGGAGGCCATAAGTTAAAAAAATCAAGTGGGTTTTGCGAGAATCAGCTCAATCCGATATGTAAAATTTAGCCCAAAATTTTTTAGACTAATCTATTTTAGCTTAGGACAGGTTACGCCATTGCTTGGTTCAGTAAAATTATCTGAAATCTATCGGAGGTGAGAATAGCAATGTTTGAGAAAATTTAGTCATGACGAAGCAGATTGTTGTGAAAAGAAGTGTAGTTTTGCAGGGTTACACATACAATCATTGCCTCTCTTCACTCTACAGCAGCTAATCCCTCTGAGGCCTAGGGGGTCCATGAGTGAACTTGCTCTCTTTTGCCTTTACTTTATTATTGCCGATTTTTTGCATGGTTTTTTAGGTGGTTCTAATATTTATTAGATCCGGGGGTGGGGGAAAGTAATTTTTATATTACTGTACATCGTTCGTTCGAATACTAAACGGGACCAAGCTATTCGTGTTCGAGCTCGTATTCGTTCGTTAAAAACTTGTTCAAAATTTGTCTAACTTATAATGACTTTCGGTGATAAGAATAGAAGTGTTTTTCCATGCAAGAGTAACATATCTAGGAGAGGATTCGTGATTTTTTAACAAGAATGTAGTTTATGTTTATAGAAATCGTAAATAAACTGCGCATCCTATGGGCCTCAAACACATGAGATTAGATTCTTGAAATGTTGAGTAAAGAAGAATCAGCTGGAAGAATTGAGTAAAAGAATTATTTTTGATATAATGAGTGGAGAGAGATAGCTAAAGAAATTTGTTGGAAACCGTGCAAAGAGTAAAAAGTTTTTTTCAAAACTTGTAAAAGAACAAAGTGAAACATGTTCTTATATTCATTCGTAGGGTTTTGATTTTACACTGAACAGCTGGTTTCTGATTCTTTTGAGGTTCTACCCAAAAATGTGAGTTTTTTTTAATTCATAGTATTTTTGGATTTTGTTAACCCACATAGCAGAAGATTTCACCAGCAAGTGATTAGTAATGCACCTAATTACTTAGCAAAAGTTGAATATCTTCAATGGTTTTTTTTTCAATTTCGTGCATTTTGCCGTTAAGTATTGGCATGTTACTTGAATCGACGCAATGAACTAGAAACTTGAGAGTATCTCCAACTGAATATTCTTTTTATAATTTTTTTTTGAGACTATTAGAACAATAAATTTTATGAGAAAAAAGTGATTTTGGAGAATTCTCTATCTAAAAATCAATTCCCACGCTATACTATATCTTCTTTTTTTTTTTGGGTCAAATACTATATCTATTTTTAAACACTTCTATACAACATATTCAATGTTTGTCTTCTTATTGTAAAGATATTGTGCATATCTTTCGAATCATTCCATTCATATACTAATATAAATGTGTAAATTACATCACATTTTGTATTTTTTTTTCATCCTTTAAATATGGAGGATCACCATCTCATCATCCTCCACATTTAGTATACCAAAATACACGTCCAATCCACTCTCCATTTTTCTCTACATTTTGAAGGAAAACAGGGACAGTAGAGAAATTGCTGAAGGAATATGCACTACAAGAAAAATGAAAATTGGTGACGAAAAAGTGGTGACGAAATTTATTTTTGTCACCATATGAGTATATTTGGCGACAAAAAAATAAATTCGTCACTGTTTTGAAAACTTCCGTGACGAAATAATTTCGTCACCAATTATACCTATTTAGTGACGAAAAAAATATTTTCGTCACCAAAGGTACCCATTTGGTGACGAAATACATTTTTCGTCGCCGAAAGCTTACAAAGGTGCCGAAATTATTTTTCGTCACCAAAGATAATCGTTTGGTGCCAAAAAATATATTTTGTCGCCAAATGAGACCAATTTAGTAACGAAATAATTTTTTCATCACCAAATGCTTAACTTTGGTGACAAAAACTAATTTCGTCACCATTTTAACGCATTCAGGGACGAAAAATATATTTTGTTGTCAAATAGGTACCTTTTGTGACGAAATTTATGAATTGCGCTTTGTCACTAAATGTATTTCGGATATGACTTTTTACTAAAAACTCTGATTGAGATAATTCAAATTGGGTTTGAACAATAACTCAATTGCCTTCAACTTTTATGTTTATCAAAATTGCTAATTTTAATGTTTAAAGGTTCAAAATTACATTCGAAATATATTTTTATGTTAAACATATACGTTATATATAAGATATTTCAAATATTTATTGAAAAGTGTGTATGGTGGAGTTGGTTGAAACTTGCGAGAAAAACTCAAGGGACTTGGGTTCGATACCCAGTAGGAGCAAGAAAGAAGGATATTTTTTCCATATGAAAACGCCTTTTGCAACGAAAATTTTTGTCACTGATGGATCTTCCATATGAAAATGTCTTTTGTAACAAAATTTTTTGTCACCGATGAATCACATCGGTGACAAAAAATTGATGAAAAAAATTTCATCGCGAAAAAGCACAATAAGTGAGGAAAAAAATTTCGTCTCCAATTATTCACTTTTGATAACGAAATATTTTATCATCAAAAGACACTATAGGTGATGAAAAATAGATTTCGTCACCAAGTAGGAATCCTTGACAACCTTTAGTCGACAAAATTTTTTTCGTCACCTATATTATTTATGACGAAAAATATGCAATTTGACGATTTTCATTCGTCAGCCAATGTAATTTTTCTTGTAGTGATGCCATCCTATATGATGATATGTTATCCTAGCAAATTCTTCATAATAAGATTAATAATACCACTCTCACCTTTAATTCAAAAAATGAGTGAAAATTAAGTACTTATTTCCGTTAAACGGGGCAGAAAAGGAAAGGGAAACAATATACGTGGTAACCTATTAGCAATTTTGGGGTGACGAACATCTAACAAAATTTCAGCCCAGTAAGCAGCTCAAGGTCAATTTGGAACTTCAACAGCAAAAGTGCAAAAGAGTGATCTGGTTTGGGCCTTTGAGAGTGAGTCTTTGTTTACATGGATTGGGCTCCCACTTCTTTTGTGCTTGGATGTCATAATTTTTAGGCCTTTATGCCTTGTTTGGATGAGAATTTGAAAAAAAAAAAATATTCAACTTAAAAAACACTCATTATATCTACTTTCAATTATTATTCTCATTTTTTCTCTCCACTTATTAACCATATCTTCAATCGTTACTCTCATTCTCTCTCTCTCTCTCTCTCTCTCTCTCTCTCTCTCTCTCCACTCATTTACTATATTTCTAATTATTACCTAAATATCTCTTTCCACTTATTACCTAAAAAACTAAACCCAATTTTTTTTGAGTTTGGATCCGAACAAGGCATTAGCCTCCACAAAAGAAAGGGAAATGGTACATACTATCTACTCCATTCGTCCCTTTTTAAGTGTCCTGCTTCGTAATTCCAACTTATTAAAAAGACATCATCATTATACCTTTCACATCAACTTTTTCCTCCACTTTCCTTACTTACCCATTATCATTACACTTTTACTCACTAACTTTTCAAAATGGAATTTACTTTTAGGGACAAAATAGGCATTACACCAACTTTTACCCACTAACTTTACAAAATGGACACTTATTAAGGGACAACCCAAAATGAAATACTGGACTATAAAGAAGGGACGGAGGGAGTACTATCCAGGAAATAGTATCCATGAAATTGTCCAGGAAGAGTACGTACGTGGCATGCAACTCACCCGGTGTGGGGCCTTTGATGCTATTTTGTTTTCTTTTTCTTACTCTGTGTCATGTGAGGCAGGAAAGACAAAAGAAAGAAAATAAAAGAGAAAACAAAAAAAATACTGTAAAAAAAAACAGCAAAAGCCTCACATAGCCTGTTCGGCTAAATAAGTCAACTGCTTTATTTTTTTTGTCTACATTTAATTTTTTTTCATATTTGTTAATTTCTCGTTAATTTTTTGGGGATTATTATATAGTCATAACGAGAGGAATCTAAAAAGTACAAAATTATGATCGAAATCAATTTTTTAATAAAGACGAAAAAATTGGCTCATTGGATTATTTTTATCTTTATTCAAAAAATTTAGGTTTCGATCATAATTTTTTACTTTTTAAATTCCTTTTGTCATGACGATCCAATAATCCCCAAAAACTTGATGAAAAACTAACAAATATGAAAAAAAAAAAAAAACCAATTAGCTTATTTAGCCGAAAGGGAGTATCATGGCTTGTACTCTTTCTGTACAATTTCATGGATTCTCTTACCCGGACCGTAGCATTTCCGCAAAAGAAGGGAATAGGTGGAATTAAGTACATTTGTGAGTCTATCCGCCATATTAATGTAGTTGGATTACAATCCAAGGAGATTAGGCCATTATAAATCTAATTGGATTTAGATTCTTTCGGGTCGGGTCCTCTTGTGGGACTAAACCAAACATCATCTATTCATCTAAGCCTTTTTTTTTTGTGTGGAAAATGACGGCCTAGAACATGTTTTTATAATTGATACCTTCTAAGAATAAGCTAAGAACATTTGTTAATACTGAAAATGTCATTGGTGGGTATTAATTATCAAAACACATCGTTGGCTATTATTTTCCCTTTTTTTTTTGGATTCACTCTAATGGTTGATTCTTTTTACTTTTTAGAACACATCGATGATATTCGATACCCTCAATTATGTCAAAAAAAATAATAATTATTATGTTTCTTGGAGGTTGATTGATATAAATTTGACACATTTATATAAAGAATAATTAAGAAAAATAAATTTGAAATACTAAAAGCGGAATTGAAAAAAACAAAACGTAAATAGTAGTAGTAGCCACCAACGAGCTCTAGCCCACTTGACACTTCATTGACACTCCAAACTGAGAGATCTTGGATTCAAACCTCACTATAGGTGAAATAGTATTGCAGTAGTAGTTTGTACCCTTCGTCCTCTCGCCATTTTCCTTATACATAGTGATGTAAGTCATTCCTGTCTCCCAAAAAATTCCTAGTAGTAAAAACGAAAAAGAAAACGGTATTTGCTAATTTCTTCCTATTAGGTGAAGGATAATAAGCATATAATGAATACCAAATTTGAATATCAATACTTTTTTTTTTCAGAATATATATATATATATATATATATATATATTATATTTATATATATTTTATATACTCTCTCCATCCCATTTTCTTTGGACTTTTTTAACGTTTGTACCTTTCTTTAAATTCTTATATCTTCAGATGTGAATCTCAAAAAATATTTAATATGAATCTTATTTGATAGTTATCGATTAGATCTATAATATTTTTTGAAAAATATTATAAATCAAAAATATGAACTTAAAAAAGGGCACAAATATCAAAAATTTAAAAAAAAAAAGAAAAAAAGAGAACGGAGAAAGTACTATCCTATGCTTATCGGATGGAAGGTGGCATTTTGCAAAAGAAAATGTGGGAAACGGGAAGGTAGATAAAGAAAGGATCAGTAGTCAAAAATTGAGACTATCCACCAATAACAGATTGACACCCGTCACCATGGCCCACCTTAAGCCGACACGGCGTATTATTATTATTATTACAGTTTTTTTTTAACGAAAAACACGAACATCACATGGCGAAAAAGGGTACCCCCACGGTGAGAGCTGCTACTCCCCCCCCCTCTGACACACCCCCCCCTCCCGGCCCCACCCCTTTTTCCCTGATTACCCCCGCCCCCTTCTCTCTCTCTCTCTCTCTCTCTCTCTCTCTCCTTCCTTTTTCTTTCTTTCTTTCTTTTTACAGTTTATTTTTTTTTCTTTTTTCATTTTCTTTCCAGTTTGGTTTTTTTTTTTTCATTTTATTTCCTTTTCTTTCTTTTCGGTTTGAATTTCTTTTTCTCTTTAATAATAGGTTCAAGTCTTTTTTTTTTTTGAAAAGCAAGGTCAAGTCTAATTTAGGCTTTGTAAAGTAATTGAGAGAAAAAAAAAGTGTTTCAATTGATCATGTTTATCTGACTGTTTTATTTTTCTTTTTTTGTCCTTTATAGATTAAAAAATATAGTTACGAAAATAAGTGTTTCAATTTTGAATCCGTTTGAACCAGTGCAAAGATGTTCTTTTTCTGATAATTTCATCCTAAATGGTCGTAATAAATTTTTGGCTTCAAGGCTTTTCAATGGACATCCTAAGAGAGTCTTGAAACTAAATAATGAGTTTTAGGGTGTTTATTGAAAAACCTTAAACCAAAAATACGATCTTTGCTCTGATTTAACTGAATTGCAAATTAAAGCACTTAATTCTTGAATTATATTTTTAAATATACAAAGGGTGTATTTATAGAAATTAAATAAATGGTTAAAAAATTAAGTGCTCCAAATTTCAATCCGTTTGAATGGGTGAGAAGATTTTATTTTTCTGATCATTTAATTCTAAAGGGTCATAATTAAATTTTGACTATAGGACTCTCGTTGATTAGCCCTAAGAAAGTCGTAAAATCAAATATCTCTTAGGACTAACCAACGAGAGCCCTAGAGTCAAAATTTAATTATGACCTTTTAGAATTAAATGATCAGAAAAATAAAATCTTCTCACACATTCAAACGGATTAAAATTTGAAACATTTAATTTTTCAACCTTTAGTTTATATATTTAAAAAATGGTTAAAAAATTAAATGCTCCAAATTTCAATTTGTTTGAACAGATAAAAAGATTTTATTTTTCTGATCATTTTATCCTAAATGGTCATAATTAAATTTTGATTCTAGGACTCTCGTTGATTAGCCGTAAGAAAATCGTACAACCAAATATCTTAGGACTAACTAACGAGAGTCCTAAAGTCAAAGTTTAACTATGACCATTTTGGATAAAATGATCAGAAAATTAAATCTTTCTATCGGTTCTAACTGATTGAAATTTGGAGTACTTAATTTTTTAACTATATTTTTTAATATATAAATTAAAGGTTGAAAAATTAAGTGTTCCAAATTTCAATCCGTTTGAATGGGTGAGAAGATTTTATTTTTCTGATCATTTAATTCTAAAGGGTTATAATTCTTTTTTTTCTCTCAATTACTTTACAAAGCCTAGAATTAAACTTGAACCTATTATTAAGGAGAAAAAAAATTCAAACCGGAAAGAAAAAAAAAGAAATAAAATGAAAAAAAAAAACAGGAAACCGAAAAGAAAAGGGAAAAAAGAAAGAAAAACAAACAGGTAAGAAAGAAAGAAGAGAGAGAGAGAGAGAGAGAGAGAGAGGCGGGGGGTACTTCCGGAAAAGGGTGGTGGGGCCTGGGGGGGGTGTGTGTCAGGGGGGGGGGAGTAGCAATTTGCCCCCACGGTGTATCCTTCAACACTCGATCCCAGCCCTGCCCCACCTAACCTTTCCCTTACAACAAAATCCGAATTGCTTTTCCCTCTTCACTCTCTCTGAGCATTTTCTCTCACTTCTGATCTGAATCATCTGATCAAGTTCTAATTCTCGGACGAATCGAAAAAAATGGCTGAGACGACGTCGGACAAAGGGGCCGCGGCAGCTCTCTTCTCTCCATACAAGATGGGCAAATTCAGCCTCTCTCACAGGTGATCACTACTAATCATCCTCTCTCTGTGTGTGTGTGTGTGTGTGTGTGTGTGTGTGTGTGTTCGTTTCACCACATTCGCTGCTTCTTTTTGCTCCCGATTTTCTCTCACCACCCGATCTTAGTCCTTCTGACTTCTTAGAATCTCATATCATCTGAAATTGGACGGCCGAGAGAATGAAAGAAAAAAAGAAATCTATCGAAGGCCTGTATTTTTGTCACTGCAAATTTAGCTGGTGGTCAATAATTGCTTCCGTCTTCGAAATTTTGCTAAGAATATTAGTATTTCTGATTAATTGGGGTGTATTATTAAGTTGTCAATTAGTAGGGAACTTGAAATTAAGCGGTCGATTAGCGTACAAGTAAGGCATCCAATCGAATTTTAAGAACATGGTGTTTGCACTCGTTTGGCCTTTTTATTATTGGCATTGGTTTTTTTCATGAATATAGAATTGTGTGACTTAATGGTCCAAATATAAAGAAATGAAAGAAAGATGTGACTTCTCTAGCAATTTTTTTCTTAATCCTCCGACTTGTCTAGCAAATGTTTGAGTGGTTTTTGGATCAATTGATTGGGAGGAGGTACAGCTGCAAGCCTGCAAACGAATCGAGCTGCTTGCGAGGAGCTCGTGGTCCGGCTCGGCTCGGCTCGACTCTACTTGTTTGGTAATCTAGCAGAGCTCGAGCTTGGGTTTTAGGCTCGTAAAAGCTCGGTTCATTTTTATAGGCTTGGCTCGTATAAAGAGGCTCGTTAAGGAAATTAGCCAGACTTGGCTCGTTCAAGGGTCGGCTCATTTACACACGAGCCAAGTTCGAACACTATAAACCTCGGCTCGTTTGCACCCCTAGGAGGAGGCTTCTCAGTTTGGTCTTCTAACTCCACCAGTGAAGTTTTTTTGTTATTTTTGGCTAGACCAAAAGGGTGGGCTGGATGGGATTGAACCAGCATAGCGACCCTAATCAACTGAAACCACCTGGCCTAAAATGTTCGGACTTAAGTCCAAGCTGTTTGCGTTACGAGGCACTTTCGCTAAGATGTTCTGTATAAAGACAAATCTGCTTGATCCATTGTTAATAACTACCTGATCTAAGAAAATCTGCCTGGATGATACCAACAATTATGAAACGATAAAAATGACCCCTTTTTTCCCGAAATAAATGTGCTTAGATCATGTTGATATTCAACATTCGATGAACCTAATTTTATCCTTAAACCTTTCACTTAACGCACCTTGCAAATTGAACAAGTTGAATCATTCGAGGTGAGTTCGGAGTGGATCCAGCACGGTCCAAATAAAGGAGAGAGGGGCACTGAACAATTTTTCGCCGGAAAGCCTCCCCCAATTGAAAATTGGCAGGGTAACCATTCATAAAAATGCTATATAAAAAAAAAAACATTGACGAATATGGAAGATGTGACTTTTGAGGCAATTGTTTTATTGTTATGTAGTTACTCTATATTATTTCATGAATAAAGAAGGATGTCTGATTAACTAAACAAATTCTGATCAGTTAATTAATGTTTCTTCATTGGGTTTTGGAATCCAACTTTGATAAAAATATATTGAATTTGGGGTTTCATATTTGGCAGGGTGGTTCTGGCACCAATGACTAGATGCAGAGCACTGAATGAGATTCCAAATGAAGCCCTGGTTGAATACTACACTCAGAGATCAACCCCCGGTGGATTCCTCATCACTGAAGGCACCTTGATCTCCCCCACAGCAGCTGGGTAATTTCGTAGTTCTTTTCTCACGTCCAGGGTCTTTGAGTCAAAGTAAACATAATTTATTCCCCCAACAGGCCCAATAACGCCAACCCACGTGTCCCCCATTTTTTGCCTACTGCTTTGTTGGGCCCACAAGCGGCCTATGCATAATTGGAGCCCAAACTTTATTACGAGTGGGACTTCTCACCATGAGTGGGATATTGAGTCATCGACCAAGAAATTAAAGAATGAGGCCCACCTCATTATCATTCAGCAAGTCCTCTATTTTTAAGGCAGATGTGGGGATCCCAATCCACTCGACAACAAAAACTCCAATGCAACGGTTATTTGTAACGACATCTCACGGGACGTGGGTTCCATGTATGTTTGGGTCCCACCCCATGTGAGAGAGGCGTTACAAATGACCGTTGCATTGGAAATTTTCTCATCACCATTTGTTGGATGAGAGACAAATGGATTGGAGAGTACAATTTCAGCCCAAAAGAAGTTTCTTTTTTTCCCAAGCTCACTTCAATGATCGGCATCGTTCACTTTTTGAACTCATCAAGAGCATCAAGAGCAACAAGTATGCTAGTTACCAAGTTGATAGCAAATCGTTTGATATGATTTCGGAACACATTCATATTACAAGAAATGGTTAAAATGGATTTTGATCCAATGTTGCGTTATTATTTTTGCAAGATGAATGTGTTCTAAAATCATATCAAATGATATCCAACCAACTTGATTTTTGGTGTGCTTAGTGCTCTCAACGGGCTAGACAAAATGAAAGGTTGTGATCGTTGAGGTGAGACCGTAAAGAATCATTTTTCACTTGGTAAAGGGTGGTGCTTATAAATGCAAGCGGGACAACCACGTGCGCTATGTGATGTTTATTAATGCACAACATCAATTGATCACATCTGGTTGACATTTTCTATCTTTGATTGGGGGTGAAATCCTGGGATCAGGTTTCCACATTGCCCAGGGATCTATACCAAGGAACAAGTGGAGGCATGGAAGAAAGTGGTTGATGCTGTTCACGCCAAGGGAGCCATCATATTCTGTCAATTGTGGCATGTCGGCCGAGCATCACACCCAGGTATGAAAGCCAAAATCAACGGCTTTTGATACAGAGCTATAATTTACAAGTGAAGTATAGATGTGCAACTTAGCTCTCAGTAATTGTTTGTTTGTGTAATGACCATTTTTTAGTGTATTTGCTAACTTTTGCACGAATGATGAACTAGTGTATCAACCGGATGGGGCTGCACCTATCTCATCTACGAGCAAGCCCGTATCAAACAGGGGGAGAATACTCATGCCAGATGGAACACATGTCACCTACCCCAACCCTCGACCGTTGAAAACCTCCGAGATACCAGAGGTGGTGGGACATTATCGTCAGGCCGCTCTAAATGCTATTGAAGCCGGTTAGTTTAGTTTTATACTATGTACAAAGCAATTTATGCATACATGCCATCAATCATATGATTTCCATATGTATCACTTTAATCTAGAATGGTTTCGGACTTGGGAAATAGGCAAATAGCTTGAGTCACGGACTCACGTGGCACCTACTAAGAGCTGTTTTGCCTAGAGAATTGTTGCCGAAAATTTTGATGCTTCAATGTTTGTTCAAAATATGAGCATTTCTTATGAAAAGTAACTTAGCAATTTTGGTTTACCGTCAACGACTCGGTATTTGGTCCAATGGACTGACTTATCCTGGATCAATTCCACCGTTCACTAGTCGTGCCCGATGAAAGCCTGGTGAAATCCGTTATGGAAAGGCCCACAGAGAAATTGATAGCACATAGGAGGAAGATGAATATCATACCAAAGCTTTCTGAAACCTTTGGTTGCCATATTATAACCTGTGCCGGCCCCTGGTCCTGGAGGTTAACCCTGTTATGAAGGGTCCCTGGACCATGTACTCTCGACCACCGTCCCTTCCAGCTACGTGACCACCCGACTAGTTAGATGGGGCCTTGAAGAGTGACTATAGATGGGTTCTTTTTCTTAGCTTTGGGAATAAAAATACGAACTTTATGTTGGTTAACTCTAAAATAAAAGGGAACTTCATTCTCATCTATGGGGAAAATCGGAACAACTTCTACACATTTTCATAGAAATCCCTTATCTGGTGTCCTAGAGCTTAGAAGCTTAACCAAGGCATTTAAGGTACTTGTTTGGTTGGGACTTGGGAGCCATGCATGTTACTTTCTCAAACTGCTCGCATGTACTAGAAGGTTTTCTAAGTCTTTTTTGGCTGGTTGAACTTGGACTCAACCTATAGGAATTTCCCGATCGGCATCTTTGAAGTGTGACAATGGTATCTAGTTTCTACCATCCCAAATATTTCCTCCATTTTTGTGTTGCTTTAAGCTCACCATATCACCATATATCCTATTCTTCTCTTTGTTTTTCTTTTTCCCCTTGACCACCACGATTTTCAATGCTACCCATTTGCACAGAATAATCATGCTATGTACAGGTTTTGATGGCATTGAGATCCACGGGGCTCACGGCTACCTCATTGACCAATTCCTGAAGGACGGAATCAATGATCGAACGGACGGATACGGCGGATCACTTTCCAACCGCTGCAAATTCATAATCCAAGTGCTCCAAGCTATTGTTTCCGCAATAGGCATTGATCGTGTGGGCGTCAGAATTTCACCCGCTATCGACCACTTGGACGCCACTGACTCCGACCCTCAATCCCTAGGGCTCGCGGTCATTCAAAGGCTCAACAAGCTCCAACTGGACTCGGGCTCAAAGCTTGCCTATCTCCATGTGACTCAGCCGCGTTACACGGCTTATGGGCAAACAGAGTCGGGTCGACATGGGAGCGCGGACGAGGAGGCGAGGCTATTGAGGATGTGGCGAAGGGCGTATACGGGAACTTTCATGAGCAGCGGCGGTTTCACTCGGGAGCTCGGAATCGAAGAGGTGGAACGAGGCGATGCCGATTTGATTTCCTATGGGCGGCTTTTTCTTGCGAATCCAGATTTGGTCTTGCGTTTCAAACTTAATGCGCCCCTCAACCGGTACGTGAGGGCTACTTTCTATACTCACGATCCTGTTGTTGGGTACACAGACTACCCTTTTCTAAACAAAGGAAGCCAGAGCCGCCTCTAATTTGATGATACCAGTATCTTCAAGAATATTGAATGTATTGCTTGAGAAGAAATTTTACTTATCTAGTAGTTAATTCTTGCTTTCGAATTTTCTCATTGCTTGTACTAATACAATCTTCTAGAAAATAAAGCATTGCATTGAGTTTATAATTTTTGTTCTTGAATGAGTTTGAATGTGAATTCAATACCAACTACATGACATGTTTTTCATAATGACGAATGGATAGGGAACCCTATAAACAGGTTGATCAATGGATAGGGAACAGGCTATAAACAGGTTGCGTCGATGGTTGGAAGAGTCCGAAATGTTGCTCCACGCCTGGAGGTTTGAGATTTTCGTTGAACATAGCGAATATGTATCCTTCTATGTAAGCCTGAGGCCTTTTTGGTGTCCCATTCTTGGAAATATGTTCCGCGAAGTTCCTGTTATAGGTGGCGGCTAGCTCAGCGGTGGTGAAATCCCCATTACCATCAGATGGCCAACCAGTCTCGGACACAACCACGCCAACATCCGTCACGCCCTCTCTCTCCATCGCCCAGTAAAACGCGTCTATGATAGCATCGAACAGGTTCTGGTAACTCAAGTTCCCGTCTTGAACCACTGGGCCTGTTGCAGTAAATAGTGCATAATCTAAGGGTACGTTTGCAGGATCTGCAGCATAGGCAAAGTAGGGATACACATTGACCATAAGTGGTGATGCCTGTGCTGACAAGAGCCTCAGAATTTCGACAATATCGGTTGAGAATGCGCCAGCCGAAGGCGGATACGAGGTGCTTAGGGCTGCTGTGGACACGACAGTCGTCACTGAAACACCGGCTAGGCCTTGAGTATCCAGAATGTTTTGAAGGTTTTGCATTGCCGGTGCAACATAACTAGCATACTCCCCTGGAACAACTTCATTTCCTACGGTGATATATTCAACTGTCATGTCGTTCAAGTAAGGTGCCACATTAGATGAAAACCATGAATTGGCCAATTCTTGGCTTGTCGCTATACTCGGTAAATCCTCGTTTCGAACGCCTAACGAGATGTTGATTTGGCTCCCTCGTAGGGCTTGGAGTGCGTCTGGATTTGGTTCGAAGAGCCTCATTGAGCTGATACCGACGCTTTTGTAAAGAGCAACCACATCAGTAGCAGAAGGTAGGTTATCCCCCATCATCCCATAGCAAACACCTAGGCAAAGTGATCCTGTTCCTGTGGTGCAAACTTGGCCATGGGCTAGTGTAATCGAGAGAGCTAATGAGAGCCAAAATGAAGAAGAGGCCATCTTATTCGTGTAATACCTGTTATCATATGCCAAAAGAAAGAACAAACTGGTAATCACCCTGAAGCATTCAAAAGTCCGACAACATTCAATTTTGCATAAGAGATGGCTCTATCGATGCATATAGGTATCTAGATGGCCTACTAGTCGTACGTATATAGTGTAAAACGCTCTCGGTTACAACAGGTTACAGAGAAGTAGTAGGTGCAAAATATGATCGAAGCAGACGATGTCCATAATGGACATGCAATGCAAGGTGGCGCGTGACGCTTTCATGTAGAAGGTGTCTTTTAGACTTGGGGCTTGGAGGGACGAACTCATAAAACCGGCCATTAAGTTGGGTTAGAGCAGACAATACTTCCAAGCGGGAGTTGGGCCGCAACTTTAACATGGTATCAGACTCGGGGCCATGCTTGTGCCTGAGCGGGGATGTTGACGATGTCCAAGATGGACAACTAAGACGATGCATGACTCTTTTTAGGAATATCGTAACAGTAACTCTCTCTATATATGTACTGAAAAAGAAAGAAAAAATTAAACCAAGAAACAAAAAGGCAGGAAAGTAAGTCTTACCACCGGAATGAGGTTGAGGCCATGGAAGTTTGTTCTGATAAAAGGTTTGCAAGGTTCATGGTTTTATTTAAAGGTATTCCGAGGTTGTACATTCAACCTCGGAGTGTCGAAATTGAATGTACAATTTCGAAAATCATTTAAAGGTATTTAAGGTACTCCGAAATCATATAGTGCTATGTTTTTTTTTTTGTCAAATTCAATTTCAAAATCTCCCATTAAATGACTCCTGAAACGCATGTCCTATTACTTTTTAATTTTTATTCTTGCCATTATACAATTCGTTAATTGATCCCCACCATTATTACGTCTAAAATTAATTTTCTGTGATTATTTCCGGTTAACCATGCCCAATTAAACGCATGATTCAAATTATCATGATTTCATTCACACACTCAAAATCTTCCATTAAATGATTTCTTTTTAACACATGCAAGTGCATTTGTGAGCATATACGTAACTACACAATTCGTAATCAAACCAAATCGAGCCTTAGTACCGATTGGGGTCGACCAAGTACTATTGATTTAAATAATTTCCTTATAATCATCGGAAAGTTCTTGAGAAAATGGATTGTTAAAGTTCTTCTTTTTAAAAAAAATATTGGCTTGAATAATTCATTTGTCAATATATGATCGACGTGTTTTATTGCATCAACAGTTTACACGTTTAGATCTACAAACAGACGTCTCAGATTCTCAAGACTGGTTGTGGGGACAAAATGCAATCGAGTGATGTGTTTGAGAAGCGTATTCAAAATGTTGCGTACGTAGCAAGGCATTTATGAATGAAGTCTATATTCTTGGTAATTCAATTCTCAAACACAATATCATACTAGCTTTTAACATGTCGTACGTTTTTAAATCCCGATTTTCCACAACAAAACTCCATGGCAAAAGAATATAAATCCAACGATATCCAATATTATTATATTATGGGATTATAAGGTAAGAAACGAAACACAATTCTTCTTGATAACTGAGCATGTAAAACAAAAACACCCTTTCACACGCCATTGAAATACCTCGGAAGATATAATGTTGATGATTACCGATATCCATTGGACTTGTTTTTTTACAGCGCCCCATAAAAAATTATTTTAAAATTTATTAATCTTTTTTTGTATTTTTTGTGAGACCTGGAGTGGGCCCCGCACGCGTGCGGTAAAATTTGTGCGGTGGCTGTAGCACTGCTGGAGCATAAATGCAAGGTACACAGAATTAGAACAGGGAAAAGTGAACGTTTTATCGTATTGTGTTGCACATAAAGTCCAAATTTGTTCGTTTGGGGTACTCAAAATCCCTGAGCACAGTTCCCAATAAATTTTCTCTATCTATCTCTACTCATCACATTTTAAAATTTAAAATTTCACTCAAAACCCAAACCAAATAAGTGGGCCTTTGGAGTGGAACTTATGAACCAAAATAATTTTTTTTTTTTTCCTTGGAAAATGGATGGCAACTACTGCCTTATCTTGTGCATAACGTTTCGAATTCTTGTGAAAGCCTTTAGGAGACTTCATAAACGATTTATCCTTTTCAGTCTCTGGACCCTTTACTGTAATGTTTTGTTACTTTACTCATCTTACATATGAAGGATCTTGAAGTCTTGGATTCATTTTAACTCTTTTCAAATACATGAGAGACACAGGAAAATATTCGTATTTCTTGTTCGTTTTTTCTATTTCTTAGGAAAATCGTGTTTAAGTGGTACTATAACTTACGTATAATATGGGATCTGTACCCAAAATTTTACGACAAACTCGAATTACGAATGTGCTTATGCCAAAGTGAATGTTTGAAATAAAAATGTACTATAACATAACATTCATAAACTTACCTATGAGTTGTGTACATTGGAAAGAATCCATGTCACATAGTGAAACACAAACTCGTTTGGACTAAAACTTGCCTTAAAGAGGGCCCTCTTTTTTCACATTCCAAAGAGACTTAATTGCGGATAAAAAATAAAAAAAAGAGAGAGAGAGACTTAATTTGAACCATTTATTTTGTAAGACCCGCAGAATAATATATGCACGCAAAAAATAAGCATGATTAGATTGCAAAAATAAACGCAGGTTACGCAGGGTAGAATCCGCAATGGTGGTGGCGGAAACCCCCACAGTTTCCACCCCTGGCGTACAAAATTTAAACGCTTTCTTTTTTACTAGTGTAAGCTGTAACCTTCTGCTCTAGATACGATTAGTTATAGAAGTACTTTACAGATGATTCTCAGAGAAAAGAAAGAAAAA
The DNA here is from genome assembly GCA_014282245.1 of Rhododendron simsii. NCBI lineage: Eukaryota > Viridiplantae > Streptophyta > Magnoliopsida > Ericales > Ericaceae > Rhododendron > Rhododendron simsii. Next base: position 35,021,062 of record CM024955.1, on the reverse strand, counting down.
ATAAAAGTACATTTACAGATGGGGAAATAGAATCATTGGAGGAAATTAAACTTTTCCCATGTCCTATGAAATCCAAACACCCTAGAGAAAGGGGAATTTCTAAGATCCACATCTTCTAGTCCATATGGTTATCGTATAATGTGTTTTGGAGAAGTCTTTGGGTGCCGGGCGGGATATGACACATGTGGTACCCCGTCGTTGATCCTTCCAAACGTGTTTGATGGTCTGAATTTTAGAGAGAGAGTGATCGGGTGAGGGGAGATAGAGGGAATAAATCTGAGTCGTCTAAAACACGTTTGGACAACCGGGATTGCCGACGGGTAATACCACGTGGTACCCGCTCGGCACCCAAAAATTTCTCTTTGTTCTGGCTGTCAAAAAATGTCTTCATTCGCAATGGGTATCTATCCATTAACGTGCATGTGACTCATATTGGACCACATTAACGAACTCATTGCATCAACTTGCTGGAAATTTTGCAATCTTCTTCTTCTTAGCAGTACAAATTGTTCTTTTTCCCGGCGAATCTAACGGTACAAATTCGTTAGATCTAAGTTTGAAAAAGCAGTGTATTACTATCATTTTTCAGCCACACATCAAAGGCATGATTTCTTTCGTGAGTTGATCCATTGACTCGGGCGCGCAGGATATGCTTCTTTGATTCTGCATTTTCAAACAAAAGGGTCTTCTTGTTTTTGTCTGAAAAAAATATCAAACACTCACATGCATCACAGCCCAGAATCTGTCGTATGTTGGGGTATTCTTTTGTAATCTGAGCTTTTCTCACAAGCTTTTCGTAGTGCGATCAATGTGACGATTTCTAGTCCATTCGTACATTTTGAAAGATAATATCCACGATTACGACGTATTGTTTCAAAATGTCACCGCTACTTTATCCCTGATTTATTTTTCAGACAGGGCTATTATAAGCTCTGTAACACAAACTCAGCTACTACTCAAACTCGACACATGTTAAACTTGTTAACAATCTGTCTCGAGTTCGCTTGATTATGTAAATAAGCCGACCTTGAACACATTTTAGAGTTCATCAGGCTTATACTGTGTCTAAAAAACTCGAGCAAACTCAATTCAAGATCGCGATCGACTTGATTTAAGCTCTTCAAAATTTGCACCGATGACAACTGAGTCAAAACTTGAACACATTAATTGTTCAAGCTTGTTTAGTTTACAAGCCAAGATTCACAACCTAGTACCCAACTCATTCACAACCTGTAAATCGGTTTGCTTAAAAAATCCTGCATGGCCATATCTGTAACCAACCAATAGCAGTTCCCAAAAGAATATCCATGCTATCAGCCTATCACATTACTCCCACCGACCCAATTTATTTGTCCACTTATAGACTTTTAGATGCCCAAATATGTTTGTTCATTTGATTTTTTGACGATTCAAATTTCTCTTTTGCCATTTTCTATTGGAATAACACTCTTTCAAAAAAAGTTGAGCTGAAAAGTTAAAAACGTTTCACGTGTAATCATTGTGTCATCTAAAAAAGTTCTTGAAATCGGGACAAAGTGAGTATATAAATATCACCTTCCCCCTATTGAACCCACCAACTCTGTAAGGGCTATCACACACAAACACACACAGCCATTACACCTGCGAAGATGTTTCTTCCAATTCTCTTCACCATTTCCCTCCTCTTCTCCTCCTCCCATGCTTCAGTGTTGGACTTCTGCGTAGCAGACCCATCCTTACCCGATGGACCAGCGGGCTTCTCTTGCAAGAAGCCTGCTAAAGTCACCGTAGACGATTTCGTTTATCATGGCTTGGGCATTCCAGGGAACACTTCCAATCTCATAAAAGCCGCGGTCACCACAGCATTTGCACCCCAATTCCCGGGTGTCAACGGGCTTGGCATTTCCATGCTCCGTTTGGACCTAGCCGTGGGTGGCGTGGTGCCAATCCACACTCACCCGGGGGGCTCAGAAATCGTTTTTGTGTCGGAAGGAACAATCTGCGCCGGATTCATTTCTTCCTCTGCCAACACTGTCTATATCAAGACTCTGTACAAGGGGGATGTCATGGTTTTCCCACAGGGGTTGCTGCATTTCCAGTTTAATTCCGGGAACACTCCGGCGCTTGCAATTGTCGGCTTCAACAGCCCGAGCCCGGGACTGCAACTCCTGGATTACGCTCTTTTCGCAAACAATTTGCCTTCTGAAATTGTGGAGAAGGTCACTTTCCTTGATGAGGCTCAGGTGAAGAAGCTCAAGGCTGTCCTGGGAGGCACTGGTTAATTGCTTCTTAGTATTTGAAGATTTGTCCCTAATAATAAAAAAATATGATGTCGCCTGTTTGTTTTGATTTGATTAAGAGAGTCTCTAGTCATGTGTGTGTGTGTGTTTTTTTTTCAGGCTTTGCTTTTTTGTTTTTTTTTTTGGATGTGAAATTGGGAGGTTGCTAAGTGCAATGTAACCAATTAGTTTGTCTGTGGTTTCAATTAACATTTCCTTTTGAATGCAAAATGCCCCTTTATCCGAATAAATTAGTAACATTGGATGAATAATTTATGGAATTTGTAGGTAAATGAATTACTTTCAGTATTTGGTTGTCAAATTATCAGGAAGGGAAATAGAATACCAAGCATGAGGAAACCTCTTTTCCTATTGAGACTTTTGTTATCTGAAAGTTTTTTAAATAAAAACCGCTACGTAACACTTTGGACCTCCAATATTGTTATTTGCTTACTTATCGGCGATACAATCCGATATAGGCTGTATTACTGATACTCTTATATTTCTCGATACCTCGATTTAATACCCTGATTACTTGTCATTTCAGTCCTTTCAGCAGAGGTGTTTTCCCGTCAATCTCTTTTACATCCTTGGCAAAAGATCTCCAGAGTACTTAGACAACTACTTTCAGCTCTTGGTCTTAGTGTAATGTGAACTTTGAATTCTCTCATTATAGAAGACTTATTAGTAGTGAACTTGAAAATGTTGATGAGAAATGAAAAAAAACTTGATGAAGTTGTAAATATCACTAAGGTAACCTTTGTAACGATCCGCTCCATCTTTGTACAATATTGTTCGCTTTGGACGCCCAAAGCCCATAAACTTTCTAGTAGGTCACCCATCCCTAGAATACCCTAGGATGAGCACGCTTAACTGTGATTCCTATGCGCTTTGGCCCGCTCTCATTTTTAAAGCCGTGGGGGCGGGCAAAGCGCATAGAAACTTTACAGTTAAATGTGCTCCTCCTGGGGTAGTCTAGGGATGGGTGACCTATTGGGAAGTCATGGACTTTGGGCGTCCAAAGCGGACAATATTGTACAAAGATGGAGCGGGTCATTACAACCTTATCTTCTTGAAAAGTGTGGTCCGAATTTCTCACTGGGTTGTGAATGCAGCTAAAGAATGTTTGTCTGATTCACACACTCCTGACTTACCCTCTTATCATGGTCCTTAACCATAGCATGTTGAAGCAATTAAGGACCCGGAAACCATGTAATGCAAACACAATGCCCGTCCTTGAACAATTATTGTTAGCGCCCGATTAAAACAAAAATCGGTTCTCTCGAAGAAAGATGGAGAAGAAAGTCGAAAGACCACCAAGTGATTGTTTCAACTTTCAAACCAGTAAGGACCTATTCAATATTTGGGTTCAAGTATTAAACAAACTCTTTCGTCACCGTAGTATGGTGTGGGACCTTATCTTTCAAACCTGTAAGGACGTGTTCAATATTGACATTAACTTTTGACCCATCAATGTGTAATCTAATAGTTAATGATATTCCAATTAATTATACTTGTAATATTCTCGAATTGATTCAATTAGGAATTTAGGAGTATAATAATAATAGTAATAAGCATTGCATTACAAAACAATCATTCTCATTGGTTGCAAACTTGCATTGTATTTCAATTGAAATACACTTTGGGGGTTTGGTTAACTTATTTCGCTTTTTTCCTTGTTTTTTGCATTTTCGTTATTTTTGCCTTAAATTCTAGTATATAATTAATTATTAGTCTCAGTAAAACAAAATAAAAAATAGATAACTCACACGTGAAAAAGTTCCAAGAAAATTGGCTTCTTTTAGTTAAGGTGAGAGTACACAAACACCCGGCTTCCTTTGGATAAGGTGAAAGTACACAAGCACCCCCTCACTGATTCTCAAAAATACCCCCTCACATTTAAAAGCGCCCATGGAGACCCCCTCACCTATTCCCGTCACCCAAATAACACCCTTCTGTCTCAGAACTGTTTGCTGGGAGGCCACATGTCAGCAAATTGGACATTTTTTGAACAAAAATGCTCTTTGACAATCCCCTAGAATAGAACATTCCTCCAATCGACACCCCCACATGGCCGACGAAGCCAAGGCCAAAGGTAATGCCGCCTTCTCGGCCAGCAACTATGCCAACCCTGTCCGCCACTTCACAGATGCCATCGCCCTCTCCCTAGACAACCAGTCAACCACGTCCTCTACTCCAACCGATCCGCCGCCCATGCCTCCCTTAACTAGTACGCCAAAGCCCTATCTGATGCCCAAAAGACCGTCGAGCTCAAGCCCGACTGGCCCAAGGGCTACTCCTGCCTCGGTGCAGCCCACGTAGGCCTTCGTAGCTACGATGAAACAGATTTCGCCTACAAGAAAGGCCTCGACCTCGACCCCACCAACGAGGCCTTATAGTCCGGCCTCAAAGACGCTCGATCCGCTGCCCTTAAGTCACGGCCGTCAACTTTGTCGTCGCCGTTTGGGGACATATTTTTTGGGCCCGAGATGTGGGCCAAGCTGACAGCTGATCCGAGCAAGTTTTGCCGGTGGTGGTCACCGATCACCCTCCTCCTCCTCCTCCTCCTCCTCCTCCTCTCTCTCTCTCTCTCTCTCTCTCTCTCTCGCGCGCGCGCACAGAGGGTGGAGTAAATAATTTCAGGATTTTAAAAAAAAATTTCCTTTTAAGGGTATAATAAAAAAGAGTATCTTGGTCATTTTCTCTATTCCGTTAACGAAGTTAGCATTTTTTTCGTTTCTAGTAGTTGAGAGGGTCTCCATGGGCGCTTTTAAATGTGAAAGTATGTTTACGAGAATGATAGTTGAGGAGGTGTTTATGTACTTTCACCTTTAGATAATTCTTAGTATAATATTTTGATAAAAGCTTTTTAATACCTAACAAAATTCATTAACCAAAATAATACTAAGATTCCATCTCGCTAAAATTCTTATTTTTTTATTACTTATTTCTTATTCTACAAGCCATGTCATTCACAATTACATCACATGTAACTGGCCTAAACTTAGCCTTCGTTGTTCAAATCTGCTGTCCTAGAGTTCGTTTCAACTGCCTCTGCAATTCGCATTAGTTTAATTTTTTAATTTTGTCCATATGGTTAAACTCGGAAAGTATAATTACAAGGATAGATCCCTCCACCATCCATTTCTTCTTCAACGTATGGACCGTCCAACTCTCTCCCCTCCGTCTTCGGTCTTATTTGACAGACCCAGGAGGCAGGAGGTGAGAGAGAGAGAGAGAGAGAGAGAGAGAGAGAGAGAGAGAATAGAAACCCTAGGAGGCAGAAATCATGAGTCTCTTCGGGCTTGGAAGCAGGTATTCCTTTCCTCCTATCGTTTCCTCTGTTCTCTGTATATGAATTATGAATATGAATCTGTATATCATATATATATTTATTGCAAAATTGTCTGCATATATGCATGTGTTCTATCATGGGTAATGAATTGCCTGATGATTCAAGTTTTTCTCTTGAGCTTTCATCTGTTCTTGATCGTGGCGTTGAAATCTAACCGAATATCAATTTAAATGAATGTCAGTTCGTGGCAGTAGTAAGATTACGATTAGATTCTCATTCGGGTGCCGGAAATGAACATTGATCGAAAAGGGTGAAAATTTGATACAGTGTAGGGAGTTTTTTTTTGGGAGTGATTGATTTAAATACCTTCTAGTAGAGCTTTTTGTTGAAAAATCAGGGCAATTGAGGTCAGTCAAACACAAAAGCCCAAAGCATGGTCTAGTACGATCTCCTGAACACTGTATGTATGTAGACTTAGGGTTTTATTATGTGGTGACCTGTCATCGCGTAGTGTCCTAGTTGTCTTTTACTATTACTAAGGTTTTATTATGTTGTGACCTGTCATCACGCATTGTCCTAGATGTCTGTTACTATTACTAAGGTTTTATTATGTGGTGACCTGCCATCGCGCATTGTCTTAATTGTCTATTACTAATACTAATGACAAGTACTCCTAACAAACTTTTTGATTATCTTCCCAAATCTGTTATCAGTTTGTGGTGATCTATCATCATGTGTTATGCTAGTTGTCTGTTACTATTACTAATGACAAGTACGAAGTCTTTTAGTAAACACAAAAGTTAGGAATCTTGATCAATTTTGTTAGTTTGAACTTATATTTTCAACAAGTGAAACCCATGACGGTTTTTTAACTTGTACATGAAAGAAAATACAGAAAACAAACAGTGAACAAAGGAAACACCAACCATATAATAAAGCTTCCGCCATCTTCAAAGCACCAACTTAATCACTTTGATCCGTAGTTAAAATAACTATTTTCCTTGCAACAACCTGAAGACAAATAAAATTTCAATTGACTGAAATCAAAGATTAATTAAAAAGACGGAAAGCTACATGAAAGAGCCACAAGTGATCAACTAACTTCCTCTTTCTTTTTCTTTTTCTTTTTTTGAGCAACTAACTTATAAATGAATCCCAGAGAAGCATTGCGAAAATGGACTGCAACTACTGCCTTATCCTGTGCATAACGTTTCGAATTCTTATGAACAGAAAGCCTAAAGTTGGGTAAATTTCATAAACGATTTATCCTTTTCAGTTTTGGACCCTTTACTGTAAAGTTTTGTTACTTTCCTAATCTTACATATGAGGGATTCTTGAAGTCTCGGATTCATTTTAACTCTTTTCAATTACATCAAGATGCAGGAAAATATTCGTATTTGTTGTTTCTTTTTTCTCTTTCTAAGGGAAAATCGTGTTTTAAGTGGTGTAACATACGTATAGCATGGGATCTGTACCCAAAGTTTTACGACAAACTCGAATTACGAGTGTGCTTATGCCAAGTGAATGTTTGAACTAAACATGTACTATAACATAACATTCATAACTTACCTATGAGTTGTGTACATTGAAAAGTATCCATGTCACATAGTGAAACACAAACTCCTTCAGACTTGGGACTAAAACTTGCCTTAAAGAGTTTTTTTTTTTTTTTTTGCCCACATCCCAAAGAGACTTAATTGATCAGTTCATCATGCTTAACATTTCTCTTTTTGCGTTTAATTAAATTCTTTTCGCCAGCGGTGGAAACTCCACTGCGTGTTTATTATAGTAATTTGAACCATTATTTAAGGCCGGCAGAATACTACATGCACAGACAAAAAAAAACTTAATTGGATTACAACAATAAATGCAAGGTGGCAGAACCCTCACGGTTTCCACTTTCCACCACCCGCGGACAAAAGTTGAACTCTCTTTTTTAATTCTCTAGCTACGATTAGTTATAGAAGTACTTTACAGATAATTCTCAAAAAGAGAAAAATAAGTACTTTTACATTTGGGGACAGGGGAAATAGAAACAAGGGAAGAGATTTTTCCCATATCCTATGAAAAAATCCAAACACCCTAGAGAAAGGGGAATTTCTAAGATCCACATCTTTTAGTCCATGCCAACGGGTTTGTAGCCCAACAGCACTTTCTCACCTTTTCCACATGGAAGGTGAGGGTTCGATATTCTCCTGAAGCGCGAGTGTTTGGTGTGGTAGTTGATGTCCTTTAATTTGGGATTGCCACGCCCATTTGACGCTCAGTGCGCGGTACCCTATCCCCATTCATCCTCTTAAAAGTAGGCTAGACATTTGTTGAGTGACCAAAAAACAAAAAACAAAATCTTCTAGTCCATATGGTTACCAATAGGGGTGTGCACGGGTCGGGTTTGACCTTAGTAGCAGGATTCTTCTAAAATGGGTGCGCTCCCAAGACGGGAGCGCGAATCGGCGCTCCCAAGATGGGAGCTTGACGGGAGCTCGCTCCCCTTAAGACGGGAGCTCGCTCCCAACTAACATGGGAGCTTATTGGGTGGTTAAGGCAACTATTCTCTTATTCTTAAGGGAGGTATGCCATTGTGAAAATAAAAATATGAAAATCTTATCACTCAAGAAGTTTGGCAAATTGAAAATATCTAACTTCCTATAAGTACCCTTTAAGATTATGAAAATTCTCATAAGTAATCACTTTTCCTTCAATGGTCAAGTATTTAAAGATACTTTATATATGTATTTATATGAAATCTATATACGCTTCTTAGGCGCTCCCAACCTTAGGAGCTTCTAGGTGCCTCCGCTCCCGCGCTCCCGCTCCCGCTTCCGCTCCCGCTCCCGCTCCCGCTCCCGCTCCCGCTTTGTGCTACTAAGGGTTTAACCCCCGAACCCTTCATTTAATTTTTTGACGATTCAAAATTTCTTTTTGCCCTTTTCTATTGGAATAACATAATCTTTCAAAAAAGTTGAGCTGACAAGTTAAAATGTTTCACATGTAATCATTGTGTTACCTAAAAAAGTTCTTGAAATCGGGACAAAGCGAGGATATAAGTATCACCTTCCCCCCTATTGAACACACCAACTTTAAAAGGGCTATCACACACACACAGCCATTACACCTGTGAAGATGTTTCTTCCAATTCTCTTCACCATTTCCCTCCACTTCTCCTCCTCCTCCCATGCTTCAGTGTTGGACTTCTGCGTAGCAGACCCATCCTTACCCGATGGACCAGCGGGCTTCTCTTGCAAGAAGCCTGCTAAAGTCACCGTAGACGATTTTGTTTATCATGCCTTGGGCATTCCAGGGAACACTTCCAATCTCTTAAAAATCGCGGGCACCCCAGCATTTGCACCCCAATTCCCAGGTATCAACGGGCTTGGCATTTCCATAGCCCGGTTGGACCTAGCCGTGGATGGAGTGAGGCCAATCCACACTCACCCGGGGGGCTCAGAAATCCTTTTTGTGGTGGAAAGAACAATCTGCGCCGGATTCATTTCTTCCTCTGCCAACACTGTCTATTTCAAGACTCTATACAAGGGGGATGTCATGGTTTTCCCACAGGGGTTGCTGCAGTTCGGGTTTAATTCCGGGAAGACTCCGGCGCTAGCAATTATCAGCTTCAACAACCCAAATCCGGGACTGCAACTCTTGGATTTCGCTCTTTTCGCAAACAATTTGCCTTCTGAAATTGTGGAGAAGGTCACTTTCCTTGATGATGCTCAGGTGAGGAAGCTCAAGGCTGTCCTGGGAGGCACTGGTTAATTGCTTCTTACTATTTGTAGATTTGTCCCTAATAATTAAAAAAATATGATGTCGCCTGTTTGGTTTGTTTTGATTTGATTAAGAGTCTCTAGTCGTGTGTGTGTTTTTTTTTTCAGGCTTTGCTTTTGTGTTTTTTTTTTTTTTTGGATGTGAAATTGGGAGGTTGCTAAGTGCAATGTAACCAATTAGTTTGTTTGTAGTTTCAATTAACATTTCCTTTTGAATGCAAAATGCCCCTTTATCCGAATAAATTAGCAACATCGGATGAATAATTTATGGGTTTTGTAGGTAAATGAATTACTTTCAGTATTTGGTTGTCAAATTATCCGGAAGGGAAACAGAATACCAAGCATGAGGAAACCTCTTTCCCTATTGAGACTTTTGTTATCTGCATGGTTTTAAATTAAAACCGTTACGTAACACTATGGACCTCCGATATTGTTATTTGCTTACTTATCGGCGATACAGGCCGTTATAGGCCTTATTATTGATACTGTTACGTTTCTCAATACCGCGATTTAATACCCTGGTTGGTTGTCATTCCAATCCTTTCAGCAGAGGTGTTTTCCCATCAATCTCTTTTGGCTCTTTGGCAAAACATCTCCAGAGTACTTAGACAACTACTTTCAGCTCTCGGTCTCAGTGTGAACTTGAATTCTCTCATAATAGAAGACTTATTAGTAGTGAACTTGAAGTAGCCCACAAAAGACAGTATATATAACCAATCTAGAGAGCCCACGAAAGCATTTCAGTCTCTCATTAATTTTCTCTTTTAGTCAGTTTTCAACATATTTCATTCACAGTTACATTTGTGTTGTCGTTTTGATTTTCACCCATCACATTTCAGTCCAGTGTTTTAAATGGCGAAAGGCGCACTGAGGCGTAGTGCGCGCTTTATTGACACGAAGTGCAAAAAAAAAAAAAAATATTCTCAACAAAGCAAATTTTATTAGAACTCCTTTTCAACACGAACAAACACTCGTAAAATTTTCAAATGTCATAAAACATAACATGTCAATGGTTAAACAAAAGTACCAAACACTAAACATAACATATCATCCATGAAAAGCTAACATAATAATATAGCTAACATAATAATATTTAGCCTTGGAGACATAACATAAGGATTAAAGGCAATAAAATCTAGAGGCATACAGAGACGTGGAAGCGACAGAAATTTCGATTTTAATTTTCTACAGCCTAACTAATCTGAAATTTTGATTTTCTCTTATGGAAGGGAAGGAAAAAAAAAAAAAAACAAAGACGTGGGAGGAGGAGGAGGAGAAAAAAAAAATGAAACGTGAGAAGAAGAAGAAGAAGAAGAAGAAGAAGAAGAAGAAGGGAAAAAACAGAGATGTGAAATAGAGAAGAAGAAGAAGGAAAAAAAAAAAACAGAGACTTGAGAAGAAGAAGGAGGAGGAGGAGGAGCTTACCTAGAGCTGTTATCTCTCGATCGAACAAGAGGAGAAGAAAAGGAGCAGCTGCTCTGCTGCGTATGTTGCAATTGACTTAAAAGAAATAATTATTCAGTGCATCGTGAACATGTTATGTATGGGTGAGAGACATCAGATCTGATTTTTGGCTCACAGACGAAAGGTGATCGCCTCAGCACTTTTCGCTTGCCTTAGGGTTCTGCGCTATAGCCATCTTCGAAGCGCATGCCTTGCGCTTTGCACGCTTTTTAAAACACCGTTTCAGTCTCTCATTAACCTTTTCAATTTGTTGTGAAAGCAGTTCTTGAAAATTCGAAAATGCAGTCCTTCTAGAAAATTTATGACACCGTATCAAAGAAGTTTAAATAATTGAACTTACTTTTTCTGCTGAGCTGTGACTATCAGTAGCTTAGCTACTTCTTGCTCTAAAATGGACCATGTCCTTAGGTTTCTCCCCCTTTTCTAGTTCCCTCTCGTTCTCTTTCCTCCAAACTCTAAGAGAAAACAGAGTAAAATAAGAGTATAGAATAAACAGAGAGATAATTAATGTTGAGATTATAGATTTGAATTTGATTTGATATATTGAAGATTCAGATTTCCTCTTTGCCCTTTTCTATCGGAATAACATAATCTTTTAAAAATAATTGAGGGGTTAATGCCAGAAAGTTAGAACGTTTCATGTGTAATCATTGTGTTATCTAAAAAAGTTTTCGAAATTGGAACGAAGCAAGTATATAAATATCACTTTCCCCCTTATTGAACACACCAACTCTAAAAGGGCCATCACACACACACAGCCATTACACCTGTGAAGATGTTTCTTCCAATTCTCTTCACCATTTCCCTCCTCTTCTCCTCCTCCCATGCTTCAGTGTTGGACTTCTGCGTAGCAGACCCATCCTTACCCGATGGACCAGCGGGCTTCTCTTGCAAGAAGCCTGCTAAAGTCACTGTAGACGATTTCGTTTATCATGCCTTGGCCATTCCAGGAAACACTTCCAATCTCATAAAAGCCGCGGTCACCCCAGCATTTGCACCCCAATTCCCGGGTGTCAACGGGCTTGGCATTTCCATGCTCCGGTTGGACCTAGCCGTGGGTGGCGTGGTGCCAATCCACACTCACCCGGGGGGCTCAGAAATCGTTTTTGTGGTGGAAGGAACAATCTGCGCCGGATTCATTTCTTCCTCTGCCAACACTGTCTATTTGAAGACTCTGTACAAGGGGGATGTCATGGTTTTCCCACAGGGGTTGCTGCATTTCCAGTTTAATTCCGGGAAGACTCCGGCGCTAGCAATTATCAGCTTCAACAGCCCGAGCCCGGGACTGCAACTCGTGGATTTCGCTCTTTTCGCAAACAATTTGCCTTCTGAAATTGTGGAGAAGGTCACTTTCCTTGATGAGGCTCAGGTGAAGAAGCTCAAGGCTGTCCTGGGAGGCACTGGTTAATTGCTTCTTAGTATTTGAAGATTTGTCCCTAATAAAAAAGAATGATGTCTCCTGTTTGGTTTGGTTTGTTTTGATTTGATTAAGAGTCTCTAGTCATGTGTGTGTGTGTTTTTTTCCAGGCTTTGCTTTTGTGTTTTTTTTGTTTTTGGATGTGAAATTGGGAGGTTGCTAAGCGCAATGTAACCAATTAGTTTGTCTGTAGTTTCAATTAACATTTCCTTTTGAATGCAAAATGACCCTTTATCCGAATAAATTAGCAACATTGGATGAATAATTTATGGATTTTGTGGGTAAATGAATTACTTTCATTATTTGGTTGTCAAATTATCAGGAAGGGAAACAGAATACCAAGCATGAGGAACCTCTTTCCCTATTGAGACTTTTGTTATCTGCATGGTTTTAAACAAAAACTGTTATGTAACACTTTGGACCTCCGATATTATTATTTGCTTACTTATCTGCGATACAGTCCAATATTGGCCGTATTACCTGTTGGGTACACCCAAGTAGGGTGGATGTGATGCAGGGGATTACTCCCCCTGTTAATTACATGTGCCGGTGTGTGCACAGTGTGTGTGTGCGTGGGCTGTGAGAGACAGAGAGGGGCCAGGTGAGAGTGTGAGCGAGAGGCTCCTCCTTCGGGAGGAGCCGGGCTACTCGGAGATGCCCGGAGAGACTGTCGGAGAGCCACCGGAGTGAGGGAGAGGGAGAGGAGTGATGGCAGCCGGTTGTGGCGTGCCGGAGAGGTTTTTTTATGTATACTGTATTTGTTTTATGATTAATACATATACGGAGTTTTTCCTCGCATCTCTCGTGTTTGTCCTTGGTATATTTGCGTGTTGTGCTTGAGGGTGTGGGTTCTGGGTCGGGGTCTCGACCCAACAGTGGTATCAGAGCTATGGTTGCAGATCGGAATGCACCGGGGAGAAGCACAGCACGGTTGAAGACTGCAGAGGCGCGCGGTGGAGGTGCGGTCCAAGGGCGGCTTGTTCAAAGGGTGGTCTGATGCGGGATTGGAGCACGGGGTTGTGTTCGTCTCGTCGAGACGAGTACGGATATGGGTAGCACGTCGCCGGAGGAGCTCGGAGGTGACGGCAATGGCCGGTCAAAGGCGTCGAGGAACGTTTTTGAAAAGTCCGTACTCGTAGTTCCTTGGATTGAAGTTTGGAGCACAGGGTTAGATGCGTCTTGGAGAGACGATCTCGGGGGTGCTTGGAAAGTCGCCGGAGGTGGCCTGAAGAGGCCGCACGCTCCGTTCGAAGGTGGCGCGTGCTAGGCGCATCAGATCTAGTCGCACGAGTGTGTCCACGCGCTGGTCAGAACCATTTTTCTGGACCAGATGTTATCTGAAAAGAAAAGTAGAAAGCACGCGTGAAGGGTCTGTGGGCATGCGCAGGAGTTTTGGATAAAGAGAATGGGAAATGATTCAGTGTTGCATGTGCCACAGGAGCACGCCACGTGGCAGTGCCACGTCAGCAGGGTCAATGCCACATCAGATTTGTTTTTCGTGATTTCGGAGCCGTTCGGACTCTGTTTTTGGCGAGTGAGTAGTCGATTTTGAGTATCTCGACGTTCCGGATCCAACTGTGCGCTCCGTTTTCTGATTGGAGGCTCCTAGGCAGGTGCGATTGCGCTAGTTGAGTAGGAATCAGGTGTTTGGAAGCTTGTTTAGGGTTGGGAAATGGCTTGGAAGCAGCGAGGATGTTCTGTGGTGATCTGTTATGAGCTAGCAAGCAAGGAGACTTTACGTTCGAGCGGGTTTGCTCGTCTGGTAACTGACACAGGCGCTTGCTATAAGTAATAGATCGGTTTGAAAATGCTGGGAAGCCAGAAATCGGAACGAGGATGGATGAGTGGCAGAGAGGTGACCCGAGGAGCGCTAACGATTGGTGGCAGGAGGCTCAGGGAGTGGCGAAAATGAAAGATTGACGGAACAGAATTGCAGGGATCGGAGGTTGATTGGGGCAAACATGCGCAGAACTAGTGAGTAAGGATACACTCGGGTGGTAGTGACAAAGGCGCTCACTATAGTAATGGTTTGCGGAGATGATTGACGATGATCGAAGGCAGTCTGGTTCAATTGGAAGACCTATCTTCGGAAGTTGCAGTTGTGATTTGGAATGAATGAGGAGGATGATAGGGTCACGGATTGTGTTTTGTGATCAAGCACGGGCGTTCGAGATTAGACACAACTACCGAGCACAGCAAGGATATATTCAGAGGAATGACACAGGCGCTGTGAACGGATAGTGGTGACAGTGGAAGCGGTGCTAGTTCTATGATTGATCCGGTGAATAGGTAAGTCGCTGATGACTAGACGTTCACGCGGTGAGGGGGTGCGAGGCACTCCGGTTGAGCGGTGCAGGTTCAGCCATGGCAGATCTAGTTTTGCAAGGAGACACTCGATCAGTTGGTATATTCACTTCTGGTGCAGGGGTGGTGAGACTTCTGATGGCTAGCAGTGACACAGGCGCTTGGCTAGAGTGGTTGAACGAATGAACGATTGTCCCGCTTGGGTGTAGGGGGTGATTGTTGGGTACACCCAAGTAGGGTGGATGTGATGCAGGGGATTACTCCCCCTGTTAATTACATGTGCCGGTGTGTGCATAGTGTGTGTGTGTGGGCCGTGAGAGACAGAGAGGGGCCAGGTGAGAGTGTGAGCGAGAGACTCCTCCTTCGGGAGGAGCCGGGCTCCTCGGAGATGACTGGAGAGACTGTCGGAGAGCCACCGGAGTGAGGGAGAGAGAGAGGAGTGATGGCAGCCGGTTGTGGCGTGCTGGAGAGGTTTTTTTATGTATACTGTATTTGTTTTGTGATTAATACATATACGGAATTTTTCCTCGCATCTCTCGTGTTTGTGCTTGGTATGTTTGCGTGTTGTGCTTGAGGGTGCGGGTTCTGGGTCGGGGTCTCGACCCAACATTATCGATACTGTTATGTTTCTCGATACCGCGATTTAATACCCAGGTTCTTGTCATTCCAGTCCTTTCAGCAGAGGTGCTCTTCCCATCAAACTCTTTTAGCTCTTTGGCAAAAGATCTCCAGAGTACTTAGACAACTACTTTCAGCTCGTGGTCTCAGTGTAATGTCAACTTTGAATTGTCTCATAATAGAAGACTTATTAGTAGTGAGCTTGAAAATGTTGATGAGAAATGAAAAACAAAAAACTTGATGAAGTTGTAAATATCACTAAGGTAACCTTATCTTCTTGAGAAGTGTGGTCCAAATTTCTCACTGGGTTGTGAATGCAGCTGAAGAATGTGTTTGTCTGATTCAATATTTGGGTTCAAGTATTAAACAAACTCTTTCATCTCCGTAGTATGGTGTGGAACCTTATCTTTCAAATCTGTAAGGACCTGTTCAATATTGACATTAATAACTTTTGACCCATCAATATGTAATATAATAGTTAATGAGATTCCAATTAATTACACTTGTAATATTCTCGAATTGATTCAATTATCAATTAGGAATTTAGGAGTATAATAATAATAGTAATAAGCATTGCATTACAAAACAATCACTCTCATTGGTTGCAAACTTGCATAGTATTTCAATTTAAATACACTTTGGGGGTTTGGTTAACTTATTTTGCTTTTTTTTCTTGTTTTTTGCATTTTTGTTATTTTTGCTTTAAATTCTAGTATATAATTAATTATTAGTCTCAGTAAAACAAAATAAAATATATATAACTCACACGTGAAAAAGTTCCAAGAAAATTGGCTTCTTTTAGATAAGGTGAAAGTACACAAACACGCCCTCACTGATTCTCATAAACACCCCCTCACATTTAAATGAGCCCATGGAGACCCCCTCACCTATTCTCGTCACCCAAGTAACACACTTCCGTCTCAGAACTGTTTGCTAGGACGTCACAGGTCAGCAAATTGGACATTTTTTGAACAAAAATGCCCTTTGACAATCCCTTAGAATAGAACATTCCTCCAATCTACACCCCCACATGACTGACAAAGCCAAGGCCAAAGGTAACGCTGCCTTCTCGGCTAGCAACTATGCCGATGCTGTTCGCCACTTCACAGACGCTATCACCCTCTCCCCGGACAACCACGTCCTCTACTCCAACCGATCCACCACCCATGCCTCCTTCAACCAGTATGCCGAAGCCCTATCTGATGCCCAGAAGACTGTCAAGCTCAAGCATGACTGGCCCAAGGGCTATTCCCACTTCGGCGCGGCCCACGTAGGCCTCCGTAGCTATGATGACACACTTTTCGCCTACAAGAAAGGCCTCGACCTTGACCCCTCCAACAAGGCCTTATAGTTCGGCCTCAAAGACGCTCGATCCGCTGCCCTTAAGTCATGGCGGTCGACTTCGTCGTCGCCGTTTGAGGACATATTCTCTGGGCCCAAGATGTGGGCCAAGCTGACAGCTGATCCTAGCAAGTTTTGCCAGTGGTGGTCACTGATCACCCTCCTCCTCCTCCTCCTCCTCCTCTCTCTCTCTCTCTCTCTCTCTCTCTCTCGGAGGGTGGAGTAAATAATTTCAGGATTTAAAAAAAAAAAATTCCTTTAAAGGTATAATAGAAAAGGGTATCTTGGTCATTTCCTACATTCCGTTAACGGAGTTAGCATTTTTTTCTTTTCTAGTAGTTGAAAGGGTCTCCATGAGTGCTTTTAAATGTGAGAGGATGTTTACGAGAATCAGTGATAGTTGAGGGGGTGTTTATGTACTTTCACTTTTAGATAATTCTTAGTATAATATTTTGGTAAACAATTTAAGCTTTTTAATACCTAACAAAATTCATTAAACAAAATAATACAAAGGTTCCATCTCGCTAAGATTCTTATTTTTTGATTACTTATTTCTTATGCTATCTGACATGTCATCCTCTCGCAATTACATCACATGTAAATTAGAATTTTAGCGAACTGGCCTAAACTTAGCCTTCGTTGTTCAAATCTGCTGTCCTAGAGTTCGTTTCAACTGCCTCTGCAATTCGCATTAGTTTAATTTATTAATTTTGTCCATATGGTTAAACTCGGAAAGTATAATTACAAGTATATATGCCTCCACCATCCGTTTCTTCTTCAACGTCTGGACCGTCCAACTCTCTCTCCTCCGTCCTTGGTCTTATTTGACAGACCCAGGAGGTGAGAGACAGAGAGAGAGAGAATAGAAACCCTAGGAGGCAGAAATCATGAGTCTCTTCGGGCTTGGAAGCAGGTATTCCTTTCCTCCTACCGTTTCCTCTGTTCTCTCTATATGAATTATGAATCTGTATATGTATATCTATTGTAAATGCATATACGCATGTGATGATTCTATCGTGGGTAATGAATTGCCTGATGATTCAAGTTTTTGCCTTGGATTATGGCTTTTAATCTTCAGCTTTGCTCCTTCATCTGTTCTTGATCATGGCATTGAAATCTAACCGAATATCAATTTAAATGAATTTCAGTTCGTGGCAGTAGTAAGATTACGATTGGATTCTCATTCGGGTGCCGGAAATGAACATTGATCGAAAAGGGTGAAAAATTGATACAGTGTAGGGAGTTTTTTTTTTTGGGAGTGATTGATTTAAAATTTAAATACCTTCTAGTAGAACTTTTTGTTGAAAAATCAGGGCGCAATTTAGGTCAGTCAAACATAAAAGCCCGAGAGTGGATTTGATCATGACCAAAGCATGGTCTAGTACGATGTCCTGAACACTATGTGTATGTCGACTTAGGGTTTTATTATGTGGTGATCTGTCATCGCACATTGTCCTAGTTGTCTGTTACTATTACTAAGGTTATTGTTGAACACAAATTTCGAGTCTGCGAAAAAGACGGAAAAATGTTGAACAATAGTCAATTTTATTGATGTATGAAATTAGGGTTTACAATCTCTGATTATTTTCTAATCAAAGAAAATAAAGTCTTCTGATTCTTCTCTTCGGTTGTTGAAACGAGATCTTCGCCGAGATTTGTGGAGAAGTTGATGACTTGGGTTGATAGTTCTTCGAGGCTTTGAAGCTTCGATTCGAAGAACTTTTTGATGGATGCAGACTTGAAGGATTCTGAAGGGCTTAAGGGCTTTAATCTTCAGAGCTCTAGAGCTTGTATGCTTCAATGTGCAGATGGGAAAAAATATGAGAGGGAGCACCTCTATTTATAAGGATTTGGGTGGAGACTCCAACCCTAACCTTCCATATTGATCCATATAATTATTTCCTTTATTGAATTTAAAAGAAATAATAATTATTATTCACCAATTAGCCTAATTTGATTGGCCGGATTTGATAAAATAATAACTGCGTCATTTTGACACGTGGCACCATTTGATTGGTCCATTTATGTGTCTCTGACTTTTAACCACGGACACTTGGCATCATTTGATTGGCCCGTCCATGAAACTTTGACTTTGACTTAAAGGCACTTGGCGACATTTGATTGGCCAATTTGTATGCCCTAGCAACACGTGGCGATTTGTGATAGGCCAGAAATTTTACATGCCTACAGTTATATTATGTGGTGACCTGTCATCGCGCATTGTCCTAGTTGTCGGTTACTATTACTAAGGTTTTATTATGTTCTGACCTATCATCGCGCATTGTCCTAATTATCTATTACTAATACTACTGACAAGTACTCCTAACAAACTTTTTGATTATCTTCCCATATCTGTTATCAGTTTGTGGTGATCTATCATCATGTGTTATGCCAGTTGTCTGTTACTATTACTAATGACAAGTACGAAGTCACTTAGTAAACATGAAAGTTAGGAATCTTGATCAATTTAGTTAGTTTGAACTTATATTTTCAACAAGTGAAACCCATGACGGTTTTTTAATTTGTACATGAAATGAAATACAGAAAAACAAACAGTGAACAAAGGAAACACCAACCATATAATAAAGCTTTTGCCATCTTCAAAGCACCAACTTAATCACTTTGATCCGTAGTTAAAATAACTATTTTCCTTGGAACAACCTGAAGACAAAATAAAATTTCAATTGACTGAAATCAAAGATTAATTAAAAGACGCAAAGCTACATGAAAGAGCCGCAAGTGATCAACTAACTTCCTCTTTCTTTTTTTCTTTCTTTTTTTTTATAAGCAACTAACTTACAAATAAATCCCAGAGAAGCGTTGCGAAAATGGATGGCAACTACTGCCTTATCCTGTGCATAACGTTTCGAATTCTTATGAACAGAAAGCCTAAAGTTGGTAGATTTCATAAACGATTTATCCTTTTCAGTTTTGGACCCTTTACTGTAAAGTTTTGTTACTTTCCTAATCTTACATATGAGGGATTCTTGAAGTCTTGGATTCATTTTAACTCTTTTCAATTACATCGAGACGCAGGAAAATATTCGTATTTCTTGTTTGTTTTTTCTATTTCTTAGGAAAAATCGTGTTTAAGTGGTGTAACATACGTATAATATGGGATTTGTACCCAAAGTTTTACGACAAACTCAAATTATGAGTGTGCTTATGCCACGTGAATGTTTGAACTAAACATGTACTATAACATAACATTCATAACTTACCTATGAGTTGTGTACATTGAAAAGTATCCATGTCACATAGTGAAACACAAACTCCTTCGGACTTGAGACTAAAACTTGCCTTAAAGAGTTTTTTTTTTTTTTTTTTGCCCACATCCCAAAGAGACTTAATTGATCAGTTCATCATGCTTAACATTTCTCTTTTTGCGTTTAATTAAATTCTTTTCGCTAGTGCTGGAAACCCCACTGCGTGTTTATTATCGTAATTTGAACCATTATTTAAGGCTAGCAGAATACTACATGCACACACAAAAAAAAACTTAATTAGATTATAACAATAAATGCAAGGTGGCAGAACCCCCACGGTTTCCTCCACCCGCGGACAAAAGTTGAACTCTTTTTTTTAATTTTCTAGCGACGATTAGTTATAGAAGTACTTTACAGATAATTCTCAAAAAGACAAAAATAAGTACTTTTACATATGGGGACGGGGGAAATGGAAACACGGGAAGAGATTAAACTTTTCCCATGTCCTATGAAAAAATCCAAACACCCTAGAGAAAGGGGAATTTCTAAGATCCACATCTTTAAGTCCATGCCAACGGGTTTGTAGCCCAACGGCACTTCCTCACCTTTTTCACATGAAAGGTGAGGGTTCGATAGTCTCCTGAAGTGCGAGTGCTTGGTGTAGTAGTTGATGTCCTTTAATTTGGACTTGCCACACCCGTTTGACGCTCAGTGCGCGGTACCCTATCCCCATCCATCTTCTTAAGAGTAGGCTAGACATTTATCGAGTGACAAAAAAAAAAAATCTTCTAGTCCATATGGTTACCAATAGGGGTGTGCACTGGTCGGGTTTGACACCGAACCCTTCATTTGATTTTTTGACTATTCAAAATTTCTTTTTGCCCTTTTTCTATTGAAATAACATAATCTTTTAAAAAAAGTTGAGCTTACAAGTTAAAACGTTTCCCATGTAATCATTGTGTTACCTAAAATTCGGGACAAAGCGAGTATATAAATATCACCTTCCCCCCTATTGAACACAGGACCGGCCCCGGGGTAAGCCCCGCAAGCTCTGGGGCTTGGGCAACCCCTCGGAATGGGGGCAACAAAAAAAATAATAAGTAAGATATATATACATATATTAAACTTTCCTATAGTAGCACAGGATGATAGTCTTGGTTCAGCGGTCGCTGCAAGCTGTAAAAGAGTCAGTTGGCTGCATTCGATTCCTTTCCGCTGATGCGCCCCTTTATTTTTTCCCTCCGCTTTTGATCCAACGGAATTCCAAACAACGCAGTGCACGTTTCCCTTGTTTTCATTGGAAAATGATCCTGAGTTTCTCGGGCATATGAAACTTTAGTGCATCATTCTCTTCTTTTTGTTTTCCTCCCAATACATAATATTGCGAAAATAAATTACTTTGTTGGAAATTTTGGATTTCCCAAGTACAACAGTAATATATGAATGATATGTTCTTACTTTTAATTAAAAAAGTCATAACTAAAACAAATCGAGTGAGCTAACACGGTTTTTATTTTTACCTTCAAACTACCATTTCGCAAGAGAATTAAAGATATTAGCTATGATCTCAATTGAAAATGTAAAGAGTTACGCTTTTCGAAACAAGTCATTCTCTTCATATATATCAACAAAAAAGGCTAAAAATCAAAAGTAAGCGAAACGGGCCCCGAGTTCTTGGTTAAGTAAAATACGATAATTCAGTTGAAAATTTTGCTTCAAAAAATGTACGAAAATTTTATTTTCTTTAAATCAGATCATGGTAATCATAAAACACTATATCCGGGATTTACATTTTGATGTTGATTTTTTTTTTTTATGTTATTCAATTTAAATAACAATCTAATTTTGATTTATTTTTTGTATGACTTTAATTATAAGTGGGCAACAAAGTATAAAATTGGGCTAGGACAACCAAAAAATCGGGGCCGGCACTGATTGAACACACCAACTCTAAAAGGGCTATCACACACACACACAGCCATTACACCTGTGAAGATGTTTCTTCCAATTCTCTTCACCATATCCCTCCTCTTCTCCTCCTCTCATGCTTCAGTGTTGGACTTCTGCGTAGCAGACGCATCCTTACCCGATGGACCAGCGGGCTTCTCTTGCAAGAAGCCTGCTAAAGTCACCATAGACGATTTTGTTAATCATGCCTTGGGCATTCCAGGGAACACTTCCAACCTCTTAAAAATCGCGGTCACCCCAGCATTTGCACCCCAATTCCCGGGTATCAACGGGCTTGGCATTTCCATAGCCCGGTTGGACCTAGCCGTGGATGGAGTGGGGCCAATCCACACTCACCCGGGGGGCTCAGAAATCGTTTTTGTGGTGGAAGGAACAATCTGCGCCGGATTCATTTCTTCCTCTGCCAACACTGTCTATTTGAAGACTCTTTACAAGGGGGATGTCATGGTTTTCCCACAGGGGTTGCTGCATTTCGGGTTTAATTCCGGGAAGACTCCAGCGCTAGCAATTATCAGCTTCAACAGCCCGAATCCGGGACTGCAACTCTTGGATTTCGCTCTTTTCGCAAACAATTTGCCTTCTGAAATTGTGGAGAAGGTCACTTTCCTTGATGATGCTCAGGTGAAGAAGCTCAAGGCTGTCCTGGGAGACACTAGTTAATTGCTTCTTAGTATTTGAAGATTTGTCCCTAATAATAAAAAAAATATGATGTCGCCTGTTTGGTTTGTTTTGATTTGATATTTTGATTAAGAGTCTCTAGTCGTGTGTGTGTGTTTTTTTTTTTCAGGCTTTGCTTTTGTGTTTTTTTTTTTTGGATGTGAAATTGGGAGGTTGCTAAGTGCAATGTAACCAATTAGTTTGTCTGTAGTTTCAATTAACATTTCCTTTTGAATGCAAAATGCCCCTTTATCCGAATAAATCTGCAACATTAATTGGATGAATAATTTATGGATTTTGTAGGTAAATGGATTACTTTCAATATTTGGTTGCCAAATTATCAGGAAGGGAAACAGAATACCAAGCACGAGGAAACCTCTTTCACTATTGAGACTTTTGTTATCTGCATGGTTTTAAATTAAAACCGTTACGTAACACTTAGGACCTCCGATATTGTTATTTACTTACTTATCGGCGATACAATCCGATATAGGCCTTATTACTGATACTGTTACGTTTCTCGATACCGCGATTTAATACCCTAGTTACTTGTCGTTCCAATCCTTTCAGCAGAGGTGTTTTCCCATCAATCTCTTTTAGCTCTTTGGCAAAACATCTCCGGAGTACTTAGACAACTACTTTCAGCTCCCGGTCTCAGTGTAATGTGAACTTGAATTCTCTCATAATAGAAGACTTATTAGTGGTGAACTTGAAGTAGCCCACAAAAGACAGTGTATATAACCAAGCTAGAGAGCCCACGAAAGCATTTCAGTCTCTCATTAATTTTCTCTTTTAGTCAGTTTTCAACATATTTCATTCACAATTATATTTGTGTTGCCGTTTTGATTTCCACCCATCACATTTCAGTCCAGTGTTTTAAATGGCGAAAGACACACTAAGGCGCGGCGCGCGCTTTATTGACATGAAGTGCAAAAAAAAATAAAAATTTATTCGCAACAAAGCAAATTTTATTAGAACTCCTTTTCAACACGAACAAACACTTGTAAAACTTTCAAATGTCATAAAACATAACATGTCAATGGGTAAACGAAGGTACCAAACACTAAACATAACATATCATCCATGAAAAGCTAACATAATAATATTTAGCCTTAGAGACATAACGTAAGGATTAAAGGCAGGAAAATCTAGAGGCATACAGAGACGTGGAAGGGACAGAAATTTCGATTTTAATTTTCTACAGCCTAATTAATCTGAAATTTTAATTTTCTCTTATGGAAGGGAAGGAAAAAAAAAACCAGAGACTTGGGAGGAGGAGGAGGAGAAAAAAAAAATGAGACGTGAGAAGAAAAAGAAGAAGAAGAAGAAGAAGAAGAAGAAGGAAAAAAACAGAGACGTGAAATAGAGAAGAAGAAGAAGGGAAAAAAAAAAAAACAGAGATGTGAGAAGAAGGAGGAGGAGGAGGAGGTGCTTACCTAGAGCTGTTATCTCTCTCGATCGAACAAGAGAAGAAGAAAAGGAGCAGCTGCTCTGCTGGGTATGATCAATTAGGGTTGCAATCGATTTAAAAGAAAGAACTATTCAGTGCATCGTGAACATGTTATGTATGGGTGAGAGACGCCAGATCTGCTTTTTGGCTCACAGACGAAAGGTGATCGCCTCAGCACTTTTCGCTCGCCTTAGGGTTCCGGGCTATAGCCCACATTTTCAAAGCACATGCCTTGGGCTTTGCGCGCTTTTTAAAACACCGTTTTAGTCTCTCATTAACCTTTTCAATTTGTTGTGAAAGCAGTTCTTGAAAATTCGAAAATGCAGTCCCTAACAATTGTGATATTTCTAGAAAATTTATGACACCGTATCAAAGAAGTTTAAATAATTGAACTTACTTTTTCTGTTAAGCTGTGACTATCAGTAGCTTAGCTACTTCTTGCTCTAGCATGTTGTACCACGTCCTTAGGTTTCTCCCCCCTTTTCTCGTTCCCTCTCATTCTCTTTCCTCCAAACTCTAAGAGAAAACAGAGTAAAATAAGAGTATAGAATAAACAGAGAGATAATTAATGTTGAGATTATAGATTTGAATTTGACTTGATATATTGACGATTCAGATTTCCTTTTTGCCCTTTTCTATCGAAATAACATAATCTTTTAAAAATAATTGAAGGGTTAATGCCAGAGAGTTAAAACGTTTCATGTGTAATTATTGTGTTACCTAAAAAAGTTTTCGAAATTGGAACGAATCAAGTATATAAATATCACTTTCCCTCTTATTGAACACACCAACTCTAAAAGGGCTATCACACACACACACACAGCCAATACACATGTGAAGATGTTTCTTCCAATTCTCTTCACCATTTCCCTCCTCTTCTCCTCCTCCCATGCTTCAGTGTCGGACTTCTGCGTAGCAGACCCATCCTTACCCGATGGACCAGCGGGCTTCTCTTGCAAGAAGCCTGCTAAAGTCACTGTAGACGATTTCGTTTATCATGCCTTGGGCATTCCAGGAAACACTTCCAATCTCATAAAAGCCGCGGTCACCCCAGCATTTGCACCCCAATTCCCGGGTATCAACGGGCTTGGCATTTCCATAGCCCGGTTGGACCTAGCCGTGGGTGGCGTGGTGCCAATCCACACTCACCCGGGGGTCTCAGAAATCGTTTTTGTGGTGGAAGGAACAATCAGCGCCGGATTCATTTCTTCCTCTGCCAACACTGTCTATTTCAAGACTCTTTACAAGGGGGATGTCATTGTTTTCCCTCAGGGGTTGCTGCATTTCCTGTTTAATTCCGGGAAGACTCCGGCGCAAGCAATTTTCGGCTTCAACAGCCCAAACCCGGGAACGCAACTCTTGGATTTCGCTCTTTTCGCAAACAATTTGCCTTCTGAAATTGTGGAGAAGGTCACTTTCCTTGATGATGCTCAGGTGAGGAAGCTCAAGGCTGTCCTGGGAGGCACTGGTTAATTGCTTCTTAGTATTTGAAGATTTGTCCCTAATAAAAAAAAATGATGTCTCTAGTCATGTGGTGGTGTTTTTTTTCAGGCTTTGATTTTGTGTTGTTTTTTTTTTTTTTTTGGGATTTGAAATTGGGAGGTTGCTAAGTGCAATGTAACCAATTAGTTTGTCTGTGGTTTCAATTAACATTTCCTTTTGAATGCAAAATGCCCCTTTATCCGAATAAATTAGCAACATTGGATGAATAAAGTTACCAAAAAAAAACATTGGATGAATAAGTTATTGATTTTGTAGGTAAATGAATTACTTCAGTAATTGGTTGTCAATTTATCAGGAAGGGAAACAGAATACCAAGCATGAGGAAACCTCTTTCCCTATTGAGACTTTTGTTATCTGCATGGTTTTAAATAAAAACCGTTACGTAACACTTTGGACCTCTAATATTGTTATTTGCTTATTTATCGGCGATACAGTCCGATATAGGCCGTATTACCGATATTGTTACGTTTTTCGATACCATGATTTAATTTTCCCTTCAATCTCTTTTAGCTCTCTGCCAAAAGATCTCCAGTCTCCAGAGTACTAATTTCGAACCAGCTCTTGCATCAATAATATATGGGAAATGCTACAATACACACCTTTTATTTGGGTGTGTATCATATGTACTCCCAAAATATTATGATTTATAGAGAAAATATTACGATTGGTATTGCTAAAAAGTTACGATTTTAGTATAAAAGTTACGAATGCACCAAAATATTATGAATCATAATGATAATGTAACGAATCGTATTGTTGAAAGTTATGAGTTCTAGAACAAAAGTTACGAAACACACTAAAATGTTATGAATGAACCATACAATATGTGCATATGGTATATATTTTTAAGGAATGTGTATTGTAGACTTTCCCATAATATATTATCAAGGATACACCTACCCTTAACAAAGGCTGTGCCTAGGCTTTGTTAATAATAAGGGGAGGAATCTTGAATTTTATTCTATCAATAATTTGAAAGTAATGAGGAATCTTGAATTTTACTGTATCACATTTATGTTCAATATCATGAGTTTGAATGATTACCGTTTGGAATTTCTCTTTGATATGAAAACTATCTTTGGTCAATTGGAATTAGTATCCAGCCTTTGGGTAGTTAAGGCATGAGATAGACCATTTTATTTTGGTTGTGTGCTTTGAATTTGGTTTAAAGAATTGATTTACTGGTTGACTTTATGGTGCATGCAGGAGTTACAAAAAGTAAGAGCATCCACAATGTAATAATCAAAATTTATCACGTCAGCTTTTGATTATTTATTTACGGGGTTGCTAAAGTTAGTAATATGAAATTCCAGATTATTACTTTTGATTATTCAAATGCCCAAATTTGATTATTGGTTAGGAGGTTGCTAATTTTGATTATTATAATGTGAATATTTTTTTAAGTACGCATTACTAACTTTAGCAATCTTTTAATTTTAATTATTACATTATGGATGCTCTAATTCCAATATTGGCTCTTAATACTCATGCATGTGGTCATTGATTTCCTTGTTCAATACCAATATTACACGACCTTTTGGGGGAAAAAATTGCAATTTTGCTGAAGTCTGCACCCATATATTGTCATTGCCATGTGCCGCACCCCCATCAAATGAGTTCCCCGTTTTGGGCTTTTTGAATTGATCAAATCTGGGCATTTAGGCCTTCTGATTTTATTGAGCTTATTGTTTGTATGATTTGGGCATTTTAAGGCCCCTAAGGTTTGGTCTTGTCCGAGCATCACCTCATAGGTGTTTGGGCCTCGGCCCATTAGGTGTTTTCTTTTAACCAACTCTTCATTGAATTCTCATATCTTCTCCCCTCAATTTGACGTACCATTTGTAAAGTTTCTTAATAAAACTTATTATGCCTAGAGAGAGAGAGAGAGAATTCCCCGAATGGCATTTTGCCAAGAGATACTTAAATATCCATCCTTAACTCATACCTGACTTATGTTTTTATCATAGCCATTTTGAATACTTATGTTTTTCATCTTCATTTTAAAATAAATCCAATATTACCCTTCAACATACTATTTTATATATATAGTATTGAATTTTAGGATGAAAAGATAAGTCCTCAAGTCCCAAACCCAAGAATTTTGCTAAACTTATTTATCATAGACCGAAAATCTCGCCTCCAAAAGCATTTAACCCCACCCCATTTCCGTTTCCATTTCCCACAACTCCCGTCCCCCCATTTCCGTTTCCATCCCCCCCTCCTCCCACCCCCAAAATTTCCATTTCCATTAATTTGAGGTAGCCCAACTGGACCACAGAGGATTTGGCGACTGGGTAAGGTTTTCGGAGGGGCATCGGCAGTCGAAACAGCCTCTAGATATTAGATCTGAGGATTTCGAGGTTTGTCGAGAGTCGCAGATGGACAAAAAACGTTCGCTGGTGATCGGTGAGGGCTAGGCTTCAATCATCGGTGGTCGGCGATGCAGAAGGTGGATGACGATAGTGACGACGTGTATTCATGTTTAAATAATCAACCTCTTTATCGTGTTCACGTTGTAATCGTTGTGGTAATTTAACCATGTAAGGTCATGGCAATTTAACCATTTGAGAAATTATTTGAACCGTTTACCATGAAATATTTGTTCGAATCATGGGATATTTATCGTGTTCACGTTGTAATCGTCATGGTAATTTAACCATTTAATCATATAACGGTTTGAGTATGTCATGTTATTTCTTTTTTTATGGTAATTTAACCATGTTTTGTGTAATAAGATCAATGGAAAATATAACTTCTTGTTGTCTAGTTGGCCAACTTGAAGAATGAAGAAAAAATGCAAAAATGTGGTCAACTTATCATGTTATATTCCTAAAAAGATTGATTCCTTAAATACATTCCATGATTAAAAAAAATCAATCATAATGAAATTTACCAAATCCCACTAAATTAGAAAAATAATCCAATCCAATCCCACTAAATTGGGAAAACAATTCAATCCAACCCCACCAAATTATGAAAGCAATATAACATAATATATGTATATCATAGAAAAAAGGGTAAGAAATGTAATTCACACATTAAGAGGAGAAAAACATAAGTATGAAAAACTAGCGAGATGAATTCTTACATGACGTGGATAAAGATAATGGATATTTAAATATTCCTTTTGCCAAATTCTCCGCTATTTATAGTATAATTTTTGCCATTTGCCAAATTTGAGAGGGAAATAGGTTCATGGGTGTGGCACCCATTTTGCCCAAAAAATCTTGGAGCATTTGCACTTAGGCATATCCCACCGAAACCATCAAATACAACCAAATTCCAACCCAAGTTGCCATGTTGGTGTACTAAAATATTGCTTACTGATCAAATATACGGAGTATATAATAAGAATAAAAAATGGTTGAAGAGCATCAACCCATGTTGATCATGTACTGCTTTTCTGATAAAAATGAGAATACTCCTAACATTTTATTTTTCCAAATACTATAATTTGTGTGTCAAGACTTCAATTTTTTTGTTTTGCTCACTGTCTTCAGACTTCGATTATAAGCGAACTTTCGACACTCATCCATGTGTTTTGAACCAGCAACCTCACCCATTCTGTACTCGATATCGAAAATATGCAGTTAGGGATGTGGTTGAGGTAAAAGGAGGTTCTTTTATGGCATAAATAAGATAAGATAAGAAAAATATTCTTGGCCATCCAGAACCAGGAACTCAGTTTTCTTGCATAGCTTACCCTGTTTCCCATCAGTCACTACTACAGCTAATTTGCTCTATTAGAAAAATCTCACAGCATCTATTCTAACTACTCCACTAGATAAGAATCATAGCCCAATGATGGGCACACCACTTTTTTCTAGGGCTACACAAAAAATCTGGTACACCGTGAAATCAGTTCGGATCAATCCGATCCGTACCTTTTGGATTTTGTCAATGGATTAATGGTCTGGACACGGATTCGAAAATTAAAAAACGGTGAGATACGGATTAGATTTGGATTTTTACTTGAAAACCGTGAATTATCCAAACCAGATCATAAGATATTTTAAAAAATAAAAAAAATAATATATATGTAACATATAGTAAATAATTAATTTTACAGATAATTTAGCTTCATTCATATCATTGTAATTCTAGAAAAGATTTCTCTTAATCCAATTAGAGAATGAGTTTCATATCTTGCCAGCTCTAGAGAATGAAAAATCTACGTTGTTATTTTTATTGTAGTACTTTGTTGGAACGTGGAATAGAATTCTTACTTGGATAGTTGATGAGTTGATGTAATGTGTTTTAGAACATGGAATAATTGCTAAGTGTTTACTGTAATCATCTTTTTACATCATTGGAGTATAATCATTTTTTTACATTTTTTGAGTATAGAATCATGTATTTTCAGGTGATTAAGTATTTGATTGATGCAATCCGTGGACAAAATCAGGACCGAACCGTGACTCGCGGTTCGGATTGAAACTGAACCGTGAGATTTTTGATCCAGACACGGATTTCATTTTCAAAAAGCCATGACTTGCAGATTAGGATTGGATTCATACGAATCCGATCCAATCTGGAACATGCGCAGCCAATTTTGGGTGCCGAGCGGGGACCACATACAGTCAGCGATTCAGCCATCCAAACGTGTTTGAGACGGCCCATATTTTTATCTCCTCACCCGACCACTCTCTTCTCTTTTTCTTTCTTTAAAATTCAAACCATTCAAAACATGTTTGGACAGCTGAAATTCCTGACAGGTACCAAGTGTATAGTATCCGCCCGACGCCCAAAAACTTCTCACACAAATTGACATTAACTTTTGACCCATCAATGTGTAATATAATAGTTAATGAGATTCCAATTAAATATTCTCGAATTGAATCAATTAGGAATTTTGGTGTAAAATAAGTGTTGCATTACAAAACAATCACTGTCATTGGTTGCAAACTTGCATAATACGAGTATATTTCAATTTTAAATTTTAAATACACTTGGG
Source organism: Rhododendron simsii (assembly GCA_014282245.1). Taxonomy (NCBI): domain Eukaryota; kingdom Viridiplantae; phylum Streptophyta; class Magnoliopsida; order Ericales; family Ericaceae; genus Rhododendron; species Rhododendron simsii. The sequence continues at coordinate 34,990,860 of CM024955.1, read as the reverse complement.
GTTTGGTTAACTTATTTCTCTTTTTTCCTTGTTTTTGCAATTTCGTTATTTTTGCCTTAAATTCTATATAATTAATTATTAGTCTCAATAAAACAAAATAAAAAATATATAACTCAACTGTGAAAAAGTTCCAAGAAAATCGGCTTCTCCTAGATAATTCTTAGTAATATCATATAAAAATTTAACGTAAAACTAATAAATACAAAAAAATAATAATAATAATAAAATCCAAAATTATTCATACGTTAATCACTAGCTTAAACACCTCGCTTTCATTTGCTGTTCAAATCTACAATCCTAGAGTTCGCTTCAACTGCCTCTGCAATTCGCATTAGGTTAATTTATTACTAATTTTTTCCGTATGGTTAAACTCGGAAAGTATAATTTATAAATGCGACAATTTGCAAAGTGGAGAATCCAGCCAGGTTGGCAATGGCAAAGAAGACGATCCACGACCTGGCTGTTGTTTAGAGAGAGAGAGAGAGAGAGAGAGAGAGAGGGTCTCGTCTCGCTTGCTTGCTTGACTGACTGACTGCTTCAATGCCACTCTGTCATATTCCTCCCACCATTTCCTCTCAGCCTATAAATATACGAGTACATGCCTCCACCATCCGTTTCTTCTTCAACGTCTGGACCGTCCAACTCTCTCCCCTCCGTCCTTGGTCTTATTTGACAGACCCAGGAGGAGAGAGAGAGAGAGAGAGAGAGTAGAAACCCTAGGAGGCAGAAATCATGAGTCTCTTCGGGCTTGGAACCAGGTATTCCTTTCCTCCTACCGTTTCCTCTGTTCTCTCTGTAGAATAATGAATATGAATCTGTATATCATATATATATATATATATATTGCGAAATTGTCTGCTTATATGCATGTGATGCATGTGTTCTATCATGGGTAATGAATTGCCTGATGATTCAAGTTTTTGTCTTGGATTTTGGTGTGCACGGCTTTTAATCTTGAGCTTTGCTCCTTCATCTGTTCTTGATCATGGCGTTGGAATCTAACCGAATATCAATTTAAATGAATTCCAGTTCGTGGCATTACAATTGGATTCTCATTCGGGTGCCGGAAATGAACATTGATCGAAAAGGGTGAAAATTTGATACAGTGTAGGGAGTTTTTTTTTTTTTTTTTTTCTGTTTTTTTTGGGGAGTGATTGGTTTAAATGCCTTCTAGTAGAACTTTTTGTTGAAATCAGGGCAATTTAGATCAGTCAAACACAAAAGCCCTAGAGTGGGTTTGATCATGACCAAAGCAGGGTCTGGTACGATGTCTTGAACACTATGTGTATGTAGACTTAGGGTTTTATTATGTGGTGACTGGTCATCGCACATTGTCCTAGTTGTCTGTTTCTATTACTAAGGTTTTATTATGTGGTGACCTGTCATTGCGCATTGTCCTAGTTGTCTGTTACTAATAATAATGACTAGTAGTCCTAACAAACTTTTTGATTATCTTCCCAAGTCTGTTATCAGTTTGTGGTGACCTGTCATCATGCGTTATGCTAGTTGTCTGTAACTATTACTAATGGCAAGTACGAAGTCACTTAGTAAACACGAAAGTAAGGAATCTTGGTCAATTTAGTTAGTTTGAACTTCTATTTTCAACAAGTGAAACCCATGACGGTTTTTTAATTTTGCTCAAAATTTTGTGAGATTTGATATCGTTTGTGGAACTTATCTTGGCATTTTGGTTTTCAAGATGTTTTTGATGGGATGTTGGATCTAAGTGAATGGTCACCTGAACTAATTCATTCGGGCGAGACAGATTACGATGTCATGCTACGCCCATTCCTATGGCCATTCCTTTAATCATCACTTGACTGTCCTGTTAATCCTTTGTTTCAAGTCTATTTGGTGGGCAAATGGCTCATACTCATTTGCAAACTGATTAAGGGCTCAGAACCAAGAGAATGTGTACCAACTTGTGCTTTTCTTGTTCAAAATTTAGGTAGTGGTTTAATTTCTGTGGGTAGCTGGAATTTGTAGGTCTTGCTTCCTTTAATGTACTTTCAATTTCAAAATAAGTAGTTATGTTACGTTACTTTGTTCTAAACAACCATAAATCATGTGGTAATTGATTAGCCATCTTTTTTACTGCTGCTATACGAAGTGGAATTTGATTGCTCGTTTTCTCTTTGAAATGCATGCCTGCAAAATGGGAATACCTTTTCTGTTTCTATTTTCCCATTAGGGCCACTACTGACTATATCCTTACTTAAAATCTGAAGAAATCAGAAGACATTTCGACCAAAAAAGAGTGCTCCATCAGGAAGTAAGGTTGGTGTTCTGCCTTAAGGTTATAGAGTTTTAACTTTTAAGTGCTTTCATTGTGATATAATTTGCTCCTCTTACTGTTCTCCTGTTGAGGATCAACGCAAGATAGCTCTAATCTCAGCACCTTCGGTCATTTTTCTCCATATGTGTGTTCCAATGCAGGGTGCTCAGCTTAAAAAGCACATTGATGCTACATTAGGTAGTGGGAACTTAAGGGAAGCTGTCCGACTGCCCCCTGGAGAAGATCTTAATGAGTGGCTAGCTGTAAATAGTAAGAAATCTAAACCATATGACTTTGTTAACTATACGATTATCTGCTACCCTGTCCTGATGTCCAAGTTTCGGTCGTATTGCCTCTTTTGAAATTTTGCCTGATTACTCCTGGTCCTGTATATCTGCTAGTTTATTTTTTGAAAACCTGGGCATGTAGCTGTCATTCTAGGTATATTGGTCTGATTTGTATAGATGTCGATAGTGCGATTGTGTGACTGAAGATTAACTGCTAAGTGCTATTCATTGAACTTTTTCTAAAAATTGGTTGCAAAATCAAGTTATGAATGGATGTGGTAATACCTAGTACAAACTGTTGTAGTATTTGCTGATTTATGACTTACATGAAACAAGTTACTACCTAAGGAGTATGAACTTGTAAGCTTGAGATCAACTTTTGGAATAGTTAACTTATCCCTTTAGATTCTAGCACCAGTTGTATCATTTGAATACTTCCTGTTATTCAGATTCCTGCTCGTATCCCCCGGATTTGTTGATCCACAAAGTTTCACATATTATAGTACTCCCCTGAAAATAGATAGGCCAATATTGCGAAGAATCAATAGAATGAAAAATCTGATGCTGATTTCCCCCCGAAACAATAACACCTTTTATGTTTCTCAAAAGTAAACCATTTAATTCATAGGATTTGTGCTGCTTTTTATTAATTTCATCCCCTCTAGTCCCACTAAAACAATAATATCTCGTTAATCACAAGGGTCTGTGTTCTTATCCATGGCTAGTGGTTAACATGTATGACGTCACTGATTCATTTCACGTCTTTCTGTTTTTTGTACAGCGGTTGACTTCTTCAATCAAGTGAATCTTCTGTATGGAACTCTTACAGAGTTTTGTACGGCATCAACCTGTCCAGCGATGACAGCAGGATCAAAGTATCTTTCTATAACTCTCTTGAGAATAGTTTTCCTAATTTTGTTCCCTCAATGCTTGGTATGGCTTCACCTGATCTATATTTTTAAGGTTATTATAATACTACATTTAAGAGAGAAATAAATACGCTTGTGATGTGTGCATCATTCCCTGGCGTAGTTTAAGCTTGTGCTTTTTGCCTTTTTCACCGATGATGCACTACAAATATTATACTAAGTTTTGTTTCCCTACAGATACGAGTATAGATGGGCTGATGGAGTTACTATAAAGAAACCTATAGAGGTATCTGCTCCCAAGTACGTAGAGTATCTGATGGACTGGATTGAATCTCAGCTCGATGATGAATCCATGTTCCCTCAAAAGTTGGGTATGTGTTTTTCCTTAATGCCGCAAATAAATGGTTTTTGATCAAAGCTACGGCTTTTAATCTTCTATTATATCACGCAGGGGCACCATTTCCACCAAATTTTCAGGATGTTGTTAAGACAATATTCAAGCGATTGTTTCGTGTATATGCCCATATCTATCATACGCATTTTCAGAAGATTGTGAGTCTAAAGGAAGAAGCTCATCTCAATACTTGCTTCAAGCATTTTGTTCTTTTCACCTGGGTAAGTTTCTAGCTTTAGCGAAGGTTCAGTGTTCAATCCATCAGTTCATGTTCACCCCCTTCTTTTACGGACTCCATCGTAATTGAAGTGCCAACACAGTATCCCACATTCTAGCATATGTTACAGCTTTTGTTTTCCTAATTTTCCAATTTCACAACGAGAAAACTCTCTCTCTGTGGGCTTTTGTTTGTCTAAATCTCTGTGTGTGATGCAGGAATTCCGATTGATCGATAAAGGCGAGCTTGCACCTCTCTATGAACTTGTTGAGTCCATCTTACAGTTATAGTCTCGTGCATTTTTTGTCCCTTGTTTTTTTTGTTTTTTGGGGTTCAAACATTTGGTTGTTTCTCCTTGATGCAGCCTTTTGAGTTTTTCTCTTTTTGTAATTTTGTGACTGACGCTTCTGAGCCGTGTTTTTGCTCGTTTGGAATGAAATTCGGTCTTTGCAAGGTTTTTATTTCCGATTTTCTATTTTGGTAACGGGGAAGGTTCCTTCGACGTTTAATCGTTTATATAGAGGAGCCTGTCAATGTTGGACCTGGGATGCTGCTGAGCGGATGTCGAGCGGCTTTCGGCCGTTCATTTTGGCACAAACAGCTCGGATTGAACCTAAGTGTATATTGATCTGAATTGTCCATTACTCGATCAAGATTTTAGCCGTCGATTGCCGAGATGAACGGTTGAATCGGCTGCTTGGCACCACTGTCAAGCACGGGATCTCTCAATCCTGAGTGTTGAAACCTTAGTACTCCATTGCCATGGAAGATGCTGCACGTTGTTCCTACGTAAATCATTTCTCTAAAATTATTAGATGATGCTAATAATACAGTATTACTAACGATCTAGAAATGTTATAGTCTATGATACTTTAATCACACTTTGAACTAATTAGGTCCCGTTTCGCGCAAATTTTTATTTTCTAAGTATTTATTTTTCATTATACGAAATGGATCGTTTTATCACAATACATTACCTCTAATTCAAAAGGTGATATTTTTGATTAAAAATTGACTAATAGCAGCACTCTTTAGCTCAAAAATAGATATTTCTCAAAATATTAATGTAAAAGTAAAAAAATTTACTTTTTTGATTCATCTCGTCGATATGAATTAATAATGCGCAAAATTAACGAATGAATTTTTTTCCTCGAATAATGATAATATTCAAAATATATCCTAAAAATTAAGCGGAACTCAATTTGAATGAAGGATTAAGGGGGTGTTTGGCAACTGAATTTTCGGATTTTTGGATTCTCATTTTCAGATTTTTGAGTGTTTGGCAACTGAAGCTGAGAATGGATTTTGAGAGAATAGATTTTCGGATTTTGGGTTTAGGAACCAAAAACCAGAATCTGGGTAGGAGGAGTTTTTCGGATTCTCATTTTCTGGTCTATTACGAAAATACCCATAATCCTCCCTTCATTTTACTCGATTTGCCCCACCCTCCTTGTGTGTTTGTAGGCGTGGTTTGTGTGTGTGTGTTTTTTTTGGCTTTGGATTGTACTTTAATTTGTTTTGTAATATTAAGTGTTTGTGTTTGTTTTATTGTTCTTTATATTTATGTTTTGTGTTTGTCGTTAAATTAAAGTGTTACTTGTAACATTTTATTATTTTAATTCTAAAAAACCAAATAAAAATATCGAATGTCTTCCTTAAATAAAAAAAGGAAAAAAATTACATATCAAAAATAATTATTTTAACACAATAATATAACGGCCAAAGGCAAAAAGCAGATCTGAAAAATTTTAAAAAAGGGCAAAAATAAAACATTATTTTAGAATAATAGACTTCAATAAGAAACAGCCCATAAAAACTATTAAATAATAAAGTTAAAAAAAAAAGAAGAAGAAAAATGCAAGTGACACATGTATTTTGACATAAGGATTGGAGAGGGATAATTTGATGTCAAATAAATAGAATTTGACATCAAGGGTTGGAAAGTAAGGCTTTGATGTTAAATTGAAGATACCAATATGCCACATCAGCCTTCAAAAAATGTTTGACATCTCCAATATGAAACCATGGGTTGAAGATGCTGGAAGTAATACAACAAAGATTAAGATTGGATTATTTCATGCTCAACTTTCAACCGGACCGAGGAGGAGGAGTAGGAGGAGGAGGAGAGAGATTGATGCGAATAAATTTGCTCGGACACGACAATTAAAAAAAACATCATGGATTCATGATTAATGTGAAAAATCTACGTGGTGTATCTAGAAGTTCCGGCTCAGCTATCGAGTAAAACTAGCCATTGGCAATCCGCCACGTCAACAGTTGGAAGCTGCAACCTTTTCACCTTTCCTTCTTTTGGCGGGAAATCGTCGGGACGCCGACTGAAGCCAAACATCCCTCCCAAGAGGCGTGCACAGTACTCTTCTCTCACTTACCATTCTCTCTCCTCACTCCTCAGTTTCCCACTGTAACCGTAAGTCTCTCTCTCTCTCTCTCATATAATCATCACGATGACGGTCTTGAGGTCTAGAAAGATACTCTCGCCGCCGCCGCCCAAAATCCCAAAGATGAAGGCGCCGATTGAACCCACGACCCCCGCCAAAACCCTAGAGCTCTCGAGCCTTGGCTCGATCGCTTCGACCCCGGCCCACCGAGGGTTGGGTTCCGATTCAGCCTCTGTACTTCCACCTTCTAGACGGAGTCTCCGCCTCGTTTCCGTTCACAACGTAAACGAAGTTAACCCTAGTAGTGTTACTGTCTCTAACCGTAAAAGAAAGGTTGGAGTAGTTGCTGCAAATTCGGTGGAGGATAAGAGTGAGTGTGGATTATTGGCGAATGTAGTAGGGATTGATGAAAAGCCTAGGGTTACTGATGTTGGAGTGAGGAAGGTTAGGGTTTGGAACGGGAATATGGTTAAGGGAGATTTGGATTTCGAGACTGGGGAGGGAAGGGATGAAGTCGTTATGGTAGATGAGGTTACGACGGGTGTTATCGGGTCAACTCGTGATTTGAAAAGTTTTGGGGAGGTTAGAGGAAACGGGGTGAGTGATGAAAAGGGGGAAGGGGAGAGGACATTGGGTAATGTGGGTGGTTTAAGGACTTTGGAGTTGGTGTATGAGGATTGTTCGGATAAGGGAATCCTCAGGTTGCGATCGGGGAAGAAAGTTACTAAAAGGATAGTGGAGGGAAGTGTGGGATTCAAGAACGTTGGAGTTGATGAGGAGCCTTGGGTTTCTAATATTCGAGGGAAGAAGGTTAGGGTTTCGGATAGGGTTGGAATGAGGAGTATAGTCGCAGGAGAGTTGGATTTGGAGACTGAGGAGGGAAGGGAGGAAGTTGTGAGTAAGGTAGATGAGGATACGAAGAGTGAAATCGGGTCAACTTGTGTTAGAGGAAATGGAGTGAGTGATGAAAAGGGGGCAAGGAAGCGGAAATTGGGTAATGTGGTTGATTTAAGGAATTTGGGGTTGGTGAGCGAGGATTGTTCAGATAAGGGAATCCTCAGTTTGCGTTCGGGGAAGAAAGTTACTAAAAGGATAGTGGAGGGAAGTGGTGGTGATGTTGGGAAGTTAGTTCATGCCAATAATTGGGAGGGTGGTATGGTGAATAAGTCACAGGGATACCTGGGAGTTGTGTTGGATAATGTGGAAGTGAAATTGGGTTGCAAAGTTGAGATACCAGTTGGTATTGGATTGGACGAAGATCGCATTGGTGATGATAATGGTTCTGGCACTGACGCTCGACGGAGACTCGGCGGGGAAAAAAAAGGGAAGGGAAAAGTGTTCAATGATGATTTGGTACCAAGTCAAAATGATGTTTTAGGTCCTGCTGATATGGCAGAACATATTGCTGTGAAAGAAGAGAAAGAATCAACTGCTGATAGGGATCCTGCTGTTAAGTCCAGACGTAGGCTCAGTAGGCAAGAAAAGGGGAAGGGGAAAGTAGTTGAGGATGGGTTGTTGTCAAATGGTATTCCAGTGGTTGGCTTGGAACTGGAACCTAACATGGGAGAATCAACGAAAATTGCAGTTTTGGGTACGCACTCTTTGGTGGATGATGTATCAATTATAGATGGACAACAAGTGACAGAGACTAATATAAGGGCGAATGTCGTGCAAGGAAGGGATCCCAAGGCACGATTCCGGGATATAGCCAAGAAAAATGCATCAAGATTTGCTCATTTCTCTTCCAAAGAGGTAGAGGAAAACGGTTCCATTGATGAGGTTGAAAGGGAAATGCCCGGAATGGAAGCAGAGTGGGACAGTGAAGACTGGCCTGGTCCTTTTTCTACTGCTATGAAGATTATTAGGGACCGGGAAATGAATATGAACGTGCTACCGCAGAACTCCTGTTCGGATAAAAGCAAACCTGCATCTATGGTGTGGGTTCCCAAGAAGGATCATAATCGTGACAGCCCAAAGATGTTGATCCCCTCACTTCAAGACTTATGCTTGGCGATTCTCGCTAAAAATGCCGATGCAATCACTTCACTTGATAGTGTCCCTGATATGCTGAGACACAGGCTTAGTAAGATGCTTTGTGATTCTCGGAAAATGAATGGTCATTTCCTTGACCTGCTTGTTCACGGATCACCTACAGAGATTAGGATACGTGAGTGTTCATGTTTGACAGAGGAACAGCTAATGACTGCTTTTGAAGGGTGCGAACCCAGTAAATTGACGGTGCGATTTCTTATCTAATTGGTTGTGAATTTATGATGCTTATGTCCGTTTCTGATAATTAGTTTTATTATATTTTGGCCGTTGTGAATAACCTGTCGCGATGAGCTCTTTGATCATGATGGCAGACAATAATTTGGTGATATCTTCAGCAAGCTGCTGCACTATTTGGATGGTTGCCTCTTGCTTCACCTGATGGTGCAATAAGAATACAGCCTAATAACTATAGACAGAAGTAGGAAGTATGTTGCTTGATTGGAGCTTGCATTGCATTGGGCCGGAGCATCAAACCAATGGTCACCCATAATTTTTATGTACCACTAGTGCGACAAACACTTTTTGTGCTCTTATTAGTGCATGGTCATGCCATTTTGGTACCGTATCTGTTGTTCTATATGATTTACATGTTTGAGACATTTGTGTCAATTTTTGCTTTATTTTTTCTATACTGGGCCAGACAGTCGTGACTTTATTGTACATTAGGATAGCTATAGTTAAGTACCAAATCTGCCGCCCGAGTTCTGTTTCACACTCCTATAGGGCCTATATGTGGTAGTTTTTCATATGTATTTAAAGATTGACAGAATATCTGACCTAGTTTGTCAGTCTGCAAGCCTTTCTTCAGTTTGAAATAAGGATAATCTATGAAGCACCGATACCTCTAGAAGTCGAAGAATCGCAGTGTCAGGACACGGGGACACCGCGGGATACCGCGGAGATACGTCCGGGACACGCCACGTGGCGTGTCCCATATTTTAATATTAAATTTTGAGAGGGACACCGCTGGGGACACGGCGGGACACCGCTGGGGACATGGCGGGGACACTGATGGGGACACCGCAGGGGCCAAACTGCAATTTTTTTAAAATTTTGGGGGCCAAACAGAAATTTTTGAAAAATTGGGGGTGAAACTGTAATTTTAAAAAAAAAATTGGTGCCAAATTATAATTTTTTTAAATTTCTGGGTGTTAAACTATAATTATTTATTTATTTATATATATATAAATAAATAAATAAATATACACGTGGCGTGTCCCCCGCGGTGTCCGTATCCCCATATTTTTAGAATTCCCGTGTCCCGGTGTCGGTTTCGGTGTCCGTGTCGGTGTCCGTGTCGGTTTCCGTGCATCATAGAGGATAATCATCTTGCCCATGGTCAAGCTTATTGTTCTTGAAGTAGTGTGGTGAATATATTTATTGGCGTATGAGTTGCAGCTTCTTCAGTTCAAGCTGAATTTTTTTTGGATTGTTTGAATTAGGTGCTGCAACTGGACCTATGTGGACGCTGTATGCCTGACTACATTCTGAAAGCCACCTTAGCTCGCTCTCCAAATAGCCTTCCTGCATTAACTACTATTTCATTGAATGGCGCATACCGTCTTTTGGATGCTGGGTTAAGTGCACTAGTCATGTCTGCACCTGCTTTAAGATCTATAAGTCTCAGCCAGTGTTCCCTTCTCACCTCTGATGGAATCAAAATCATAGCTGATTCACTGGGATCTGTTCTGAGAGAGTTGTACATTGATAATTGCGAAAATATAGATGCTGTGCTTATTCTACCGGCATTGTTGAAGCTTGAGCATCTGGAAGTACTTTCGCTAGCTGGGATTGAAACTGTGTGTGATGATTTTATTGGTAAATTTGTTGCGGTGCGTGGTCACCATATCAAGGAGCTTGTTTTGACTGACTGCAAGTATGTATACTTGTCAAGTTCAAGCTTATGGAAGTAAAAATTAGCAATATCGATTCCCTTCCAATTGATGGTATCAGATTCAGATTATTCTAGTTATTAAATGCACTTTGTGTTTTGAATGTGCTGCAGGAAATTGACCGATGCTTCCTCGAAAGTCATTGCGGACAATTGTAAAGGGTTATGTGCTCTCGACCTTGGTAACTTGCACAGACTGACGGATTCCACAATGGGATATCTGGCAAATGGTTGTCGGGCAATTCAATCATTAAAACTCTGCCGGAATTCGTTCAGGTTTTGCATTGTTATTTGACACTGCTTATAATCGTGAGAGAGAGAATCAGTAGTCGCGTCTATCCACTTAATGTAATATTGTGGCGTTGCTTGTATTCGCTAGGTACTAGGTTCCATTTTCTTTTTGTTGCATGCGTGCATTCTCTCTCTCTCTCTCTCTCTCTCTCTCTCTCTCTCTCTCATGAGAAACAAAAAGAAAAGGCTGCCAAGTTCAAAAGTATGCTCCGGTAGTTACCTCTTTCTTAGCCTAGAAGACGGCTCTAGGAAATGATTGTAAGTAGCATTGCTTAATGTCCTTTTCCTAGCCTAGAAGACTAAATTGCAATTGCATATGAAAATGGTGCAAATTTTTCCGCAAAAGAAGAAGCCCTGCTCACATACAAGATGCAACAGTCTTACAATGTCATTGTTTATCTAGTTTCCGGAGCCCTTCTTTTTGATATCATTACTTTCATTTCCACCAACATTGGGATTGCACATGCTCAGCTTTCCCCCCTCATAGTACTGTTGAAAATTCTTTGTTTGACATGCTGACAGTGACGAAGCCATTGCTGCATACCTTGAAGCATCTGGGGAGGCTTTGGAAGATTTGTCACTCTATCGTATTAACAAGGTAAGGCGTGCCACATCCTAGTTTTTGCATATCAGTTCACTGTCGTTTTCGTTATTGGTTATGGACCAATGGTGTATATGATTTCCTGCAGGTCAGTTACAACACTGCTGTATCACTTGCCAGATGTTCGGCAAAGTTGCTTAGCTTGGATTTGTCAGGGTGTCGTAATCTGCCAGACGAGGCTCTAGGATTGATAGTGGATAGCTGCTTATCGCTGAAAGTGCTCAAATTGTTTGGATGTACTCAGGTAGGCATACGCAATAGGACCATCTCACTCATGTTACTTATGCTGTTTTACTTGGTTCTGCCATATAAAATCTAGGACTTGTTCAATGAATGAATTTCACCATGAAGAATCGTTTTCTGTAAATCGTATACCAGTTGGGAAATAAGATTTGCTGCAAAACTGAATCCATTTGTGGATTACTTGTTTAATTTCCTCTTGACACAAGCAAGTGCTGGCACCTGGCATTATATCTATATGCCAGCTATGAAAGAGCATGGCTGCTATTTCGGGACAAACATCGAGTAAAGGCGTGTCTTTTGCACCATAGTTGTGACATTCGATGATCCATTTCTTGGTTTTTTGAATTTTGGCAGTTGAAGATTGGGGTCTTTGGAATTGTACAGTTGCGAAGAATGATCATTTACCTCATTTGTTGGACGAGCTATGCTTTTACATTTGATAAGTAGAAGCTTGATGGGTATCTCTTGGACTTGGATATTCTGGTTTCTTGTTTTCTATGGTGGTGGAATATAGTAACATGTTTTTAACATGCATAATGATTGATTGGAGCTGTAAAAAAATACCGAGTACCAATGGATTATACTTGAGATCATATTTATTGTCTGATAAATCCGTTGAGGACTTCTCTGTGTGTGTGGCTTAGGCTGCAGTTTTCCACTGTCCATGTTGCTTATTGTTAGCAATGTCATGGATTATATGCTAATGTTTTCTTCCTCCGTCTTGTTTTATGTTTTCCTATGTTTGTAATGTAATGCGCGTTATTCATTGCAGATAACCAACGTATTTCTGGATGGTCACTCAAATCCTCATGTGCAGATCATCGGATTGGAGACCCCGATATTAGAAAATCTAAAGGTGCCTGATTTTCTAGGAGGACCATTGCATTATTCTTCTTGACTGACACGGATTTTGGCCTTGTGGTTGTCATTCCACGCGGAATAGTGCTAAATTCCCCCATTTCGTGAAGACCTATCTAAGTCTCGTGTATTCCCTCTCTTTTGTAATGGGAAAATGCAAACCTAGCAAAATGCAAAACTGATACTACGTGTTTTGTTCAGCTGGGCACTTTTGATATTTCGGTGGCAGTGGCACAGCAGGTTTTTTTTTTTGATCAACACAGCAGCTTTTTGGATAGTGCTCATGTAACATTTTGTTTTGTAATGGATAATTACTCAAAATTATAGACCGTTATTTTCAACTTATGCAAAGATTCAGAAATGCCCATATTTTGCTTCTTGTTCAATGTGGAAAGTTTGACGGACAATTATATCATGTCAAATGGGTATCAGACCAGCCTTGGAGCATGAGAATTCCTGTTGTGGACAAATGATTCAATTGCAGAGCTCAAAATTTGGAAAGAAAATGTATGAGCTTTTGGTTGTGTAATATCTAGCTCTATGGATACTGTTACGTTCCGTCTGTACAATAAATATTTGCAAATACAACCAATACATGGGGATTTTGGCTGAATGAGCTCTACCATTCGAAGCAAAGCAAGCAAGCTTTCTTTTTTGCAAGTTGAGCAGTTGCCCTGTCGACCACCTGATGGCAAAAGTAGAGATTTGGCTTAGTTCTTCGTGGTTCAAATCGAGATTGCCTGTTTGAAAATTCGTCAACCGCACTTTTGGCATTTATGATAAATTTTGCCACATTGTTGCTGACACACAAGGAGCAGGTGTTGGGGACTGGAATCCCACCATGTGAAAAATGTGGCCAAATTACGGTCACAGATCCTTTCTTCACAATCCTTGTGCTTTGTGTCACAATGCACTTCTGACCAAAAAATATGGCTCAAATCTCGAATCATGCAAATTCAGCAGAATCGTGCACCTTAGAAGTGCATTGGGACATTGACACAAAGATCTTTGGGGGAGAAGATCTCAGGTTGCCGGCTGAAGCAATAAACACAAAGCAACTATATCAGTAATACCTCAAATCCCATCTTTCGGTAAAGTCCCAGGGCTGGTTTGTTACTCTTGTAAACCTGCAGATATACTCGTTTTGCTCCTGACACGAAAAATCTGATTCAGAAAGAAAAATTGTGTAGTTTTGTCATGGTATTGACACTGCAAGGATCTTAGAAGGACTAATGCTTAACAGTCTCACCATCCGATTTAGCCAGATTAATAGCAAAAAGCAACATGCTGCTTGCAATACCCTGGCGGCGAGCTGATTTTGCAACACAAAGGTCATCAATGTGACCGTATCCAATTTGTTCCGTGTCGACAAGGTCGTGGCAGACAGGAGGTTTCACCTGTTCCTGTGAAACCACAATTCCAATTTCAGGCAACAAAAGTACTAAATGAACGATGGGCTTCTCTCCAGTCAGCTGAGCACCCATTCCCTTTGACTGTGAGGGTTACTGGTTCCCACTATAAGATGGCTGTGTCGGTACCCAAAAAAAAAGCACGAAGCGAAAGGGAAAACGACTTGGAGATAACAATCTCGCCTCCCCCCCGCCAGTTATTCTTCTGGTTTGATCAATTAAATGGAAGAAATCAAGATTCATACGTTAGTACCAAAAGTTTTACCCCAGGAAAGGTCTGTCCACTCGACATGTAATCGATGCTCAAAGTTAAGGTTCCGACTACACTGTTCAATACATCATCTGTCACATTACTCTCTTTACTCTCTTCCTTCTTTACCTATCAACGTAGAAACACAGTATAAGAAACTTCTTTGATAGATTCTTTCAGAGATGATTGTTAGAAATTAAACAAACCAATCCTTGCAAGAAACATATAGAAAGATAACAAATAAAAATTGCAGCATAAATGTGATTCGGGAGAAGAAATCCATACCGTCACAATGCAGAAATCACTGCATAATTGTTTGCTTTCCCGTTTTAATGAATCAAAAGTCTACATAGATAAATACGAAGATTTACATATGCATCATGTATATTGCAATGTGTTATTGACAAATAAGAAACGATGTCATCGTAGGCGTACCCGCTCTGCGAGTTTCTTCTTTAAATTCTCTGCATACCTGTATTGTTAGGCACATCCAGAATGAGTGAATGTAATTACGGTTGCAAACAAATCGATTTACACATGAACAGCTCAAACTCGGCTCATTAAAGCTCATCAGTTCCTTCGCTAATGAAGGAGCTCGAGCCAGGAAACAAAATTGATCAGTTGACAAGTTCCAAAACCATCTAACCAAAATATGATAATGCCACTCTCAAATGTGTGCTTGAGAGGAGAATTTTCATATTTAACCCGTACCGGTCACTTGGCCGATCATCCCAGCAAGTTTCCGCTCGAAGCCATGCTACTGCCTATCCAGAAAAACAAAAAAGAACAGAAAAAGAAAACAGCTGCCACCACGAATTAGGAAGAGAGCTAAAAGCAAGCACCATTACAAATGCTACAATATATGGTTGAGTGTTTAAGCTATTTACCCAAAGTTCTTCCTCCCCTAAGGCCTCTCGTACCACAAACTCTCCAAACTCAATTCTATCCCCTTGAATGGAGGATTCTTGATACGACGGCCGGGGTCGGTGTAATGGTCGGTTTAATTGGAGATTTGTTGGACTGGCTGTTTTTAATTGTGGGACTGAAATTTTCTGATGTTCTACTGATGATTCTGTTGTGTTTCTTGTCAGTGGAGCATTGCAATTCAGTGTCCTGTTTGTTAAGGAAAAGCTCAACTCAACAATCGGGCATATACCCATTTCGGGAACATAAAACCTCAACAATCAAAATTAGGTGAAAGGGAGGAGTAAAAAATGACAAGAAAAAGAAAACCCAGTTCCCCAAATTTGACCAGGCAAAAGGAACAGAATGAAATTTGGCTTACATTTTCCAGGAGGAAGAGAAGGGTTGAAGTTTGTGATGTTTCTCCATCCCATAGCTTGAAATCCTGAAGAAACAAGGTCTGTGGATCTCCATTGGGGGGGGGGGGGGGTTGGGTTTCCCAACCAAAGAGCAGAAAAAATGAAACCCTTATGACCTGAAATAGTTTGACAGGAAGAGAGATAATCTGAATCGATTTGGGTTTCAATTTCTTTTGGACCACTTCCAGTAAAGACTGTCAACAAATTTAACTACTACCTCATGTACGACGGTTTCCTCGAAATGTTCGGGGCCTCGCGGGCCTCTCGGCCCGGAAGCGATCGACCGTGGGTGAATTAAACAAGAGCAATCAGGTAATAATGGATATCCTTGTCTTCTATATGGTCTTGTTCGTTTTGGATTTCAAAACCTCTGCACGATCGCCAACAATATTTTCTCAATCTTTCAACTCATCACTTCCAAGAAAATTTCTCAAAATTCAAACCGAACAAGATGGTGTTCCTAGCTACCAGCTCCAATCCTATCTTTCCTCCAACATACATACATGTATAACGGTGGAATTGAGTTCCCATCCATTAATAACTTAATCTGCACGTAATCTGGCTCAAATACACAAAATTATTTGATAAAATACACTACCAATCAGCCTGCATCCTCATACAAGGGTCACCGTCTTTGGACAACAATTATAGGTACCATACTCATCTACTTTGCATTAGGTACTCAACACTATATTTTTTTTATTTTACCTACTCAAATCTCTCTCAATTCTCTATTAGCATCTATATTTTTATAAAATGTTACACATCCTCAATGATAGAGGAGAGAGAGCGGAGAAAGAAGACAGAAGAGGGAGAGAGGAGTGAGAAGAATTAATAGTTATTATTTAATACATACCTATACTTCAGTACTTCGCTTGAAATTCCGGAGCTTTCTGTCAAAGTTAGTTTGCCTTCTTGTTTACCTATCTGATGTAGCTCACTTTTTTCATTTTTATTCTCTATTTTATCTAAAACCACGTAAATACCTACTCTGGTGGACATACTCTTCGGTCTTCAATGTTAACAAATGCCCCCTATTTTAGGTTTTGCAATTCCATTTTATAGTTTTTAAACTGTTTATACTGCATACACATTCTCTCCCAAAGTTGATCCGATAAAAATATATACATTTCATCATGGAGAAATTTTTGGATGCCGGGTGGGTACCACGTCACCCGGCTGACGTGGTGCCGAGCACCGACATCCAGCCGTCCAAAAGTGTGTTGGATGGCACAGATTGAAACACTCTCCCTTCTCTTTCTCTCATTTTTCTCTCTCCAAATCCGAGTCGTTCAAAATCGAAATGGACGGTCCAAATACACCATATGGGCACCACGTGATACCCGCTTCGCACTGAAAAATTTCTCCTTGCAATGAATGACCCCAGGTGCGCTCTCTCTCTCTCTCTCTGACTTTGTCTGATGTAGGAGTTATGTGTCAAATAAAAAAAGCAAACTCGCAGCTCTACGAGTTTTTAGAGCCAACGATAGCAAAAATTATTCTACCACACGGTGGCTCAAGCTCCTTCATTCTAATACCAATTTGGGCGATCTCTCTTGATTTTGTGGTGTAGGAGCTTGGGGCACCACCTTGAGGTACCGGTGCCCCAAGAGCATTGAACAATCTCTCCCACAATCTCGAAGATCTCTTTATAGAGAAAAACTTCTTTACGGAACAACCTGTAAATAAAGTTTATGGCGCTCAATCGCGCACGCTTAAAAGTGTTTTGGACGGGCAATTGATTGCCAAAACGGACGGGCTGAAATTGCACGGAGCCGTGAAAGTTATTCACGGCACTGTGAATAAGTTTCTCTCCTCTTTATAAATAGCAGCTGTACCATTTGTGTAGGAAATTATTAGAAGCAAACCAACGGTCCAAGGAGTAATTAATTGCGGGAATAAATTCAATTAGCTGCCATATAGTAGCCATCAACAGACTCCTCCATAGTACAGAAGTGCAGTTAAAAATAGGACAGAAAAACCTAAACCAAAATAACGCAACTACACTGGCAAGTTTCGCAATTTACCCATTTCGAACACGGGTGTCTTTCTTCACACTTCATAAGCTGCGCTCGGTGCAGAAACGGTTTTTGACGTAATTACAATCTTCCGTTCATGTGAATTCCGTCAATGGCTGTAATGTCATATCTTAAAGACTGCAAAATGAATGAAATGACAAACCCAAGCACGATCGTTCTCCTTCCACTCACGTGCATGTTAAGCTTCCGGGATAATGCCTAAGTTCTTGCAAGGTTCCTGCTCATAGTGTGATACAAAAGCAATTGTAAGAGGAATAGTGATCTTTAACATAAAAACTGATCAATCAAAAGCTTCGTACTTTATCCAGACTTTGATCAATCAAAAGCTTGAAAAGATACAATGATATTTGAATGTTGTTCAAAGTATAACTGTATGAAATTCTGGATGCCACATTGGCCTGGTTTGATAACATGACAACCGTTATCCCCCAAAACTAAACGCCCCCAATGGGACTGTCATGCTCCCCAGGTAGTATTATGATAGTTGGTCGGGATTGAAAACCCGTCCTATCCAATTACCAAATATTGGATAAGGAGGAGTATTTTGAAAATAGTCGCATTCGGTCAGATAAAGTCCACCCAGCAATCTTAAGCGCTGAGGAGATAGAATCGGCTTTGTTTTCCGACTATCGAAATGGTACATACTTCCCATTCAAATTGAATGATCCACAAAATAAGTCTAAGGTCAATCATTGAGAGAACAAATAAATCAGCAGATCTACTAACAAAGCAATCTTTAAGAAACTAAACAAAGACAGAGACAAACAAGGAAAGCAAATCGATTGGAATCAAGGGATAAGCCGACCTGTTTTCTTTTTCTTTTTTTGACAAGTCCTCGTGATGTTGTATGGGTCAAAATTGTCTCAATCCGGTCAAGCGATGCTTGCAAGCGCCCTGAGTTCATATTGAACAACGGTTCCCCTGTACCCACAGCCCTGTCAAATAAACAGTACATTAGTTATGTGTAACCAACACAGAACACCACAAAAAAGAAACCAAAATGATGCCTCTACCAACTCAATCACCACTAACCAACAGCTTCTCCTTGTCTCAAAACTCAAAAACAATAGACCGAATGTGATGTTTTCTTTGGAAAACAATGGCAGTGGATTTTTCTCATTACTCATTTCCTTTCTAGTAAATGCAACAGAAGAAGGATCAAGAACTTGCCCGGTAATCTCAGGAAGAACGTAATCTGCTCTCCAGCAAAACCTGAAATCCACACCAGGACATAAGCCAAGAGATGTTTTATTCCGGATTCTAGATACACCGTCTCCCCCGAAACAAGTAGTAAGCTTCCACTTCCATCCAATTGCATGCAACTGATAATTATGGCCCACCCCAACCTGCATTATTAAACGACTGAACCCTTATGCAAGATTTCATCCATTCCAGGGTTCAAGATGACAATAACTACCATAATCGATTTCCGTGACTCATGAGAGAGAAAGAGAGAGAGAGAGAGAGAGAGAGAGAGAGAGAGAGAGAGTATCAAACCTGCAGATTTAGAAACTTTGTGACTGGGATCTTCTTGGAAAGAACTCGCACCTTGTGACGCAAAGGCTCATACATGAACTTCCAATTACGATTACAGGATAGAGGCTTCAATACCAGCTTTGCCTGGTACTCATTACTTGGAGCATTATAGAACTGAACCAAAATCATGTACCCAAGAATTACACATTTTCTCAAATTTTGGTATGTATACAAATAACTGATTAAACTTGACAATTTACATGCCAAGAGAAGACGGCACTGTAAAAACAATTCAAAGATTGATTGAACAGCAACATTCCTACAGCTCAGCCGACGGATGAACCATCATCATCACCATAGTATGATTGCATGTCATTTACGTCAAAGGAAAATTTCCCAAACAAGAGAGGAGTGAGATTGTCATCTCAGTTCTTACTTTGTCTCTAAATCTTAACTAATTCACAAGGGTAGTCTCTAATTCACAAGGGTAGTCTTAGCCACATAATCCTTCAGCAGGGCCCTTCGCTCCCAATCCTCGTTCGTATAAACTTTAGTAGT
The DNA here is from genome assembly GCA_014282245.1 of Rhododendron simsii. Classification (NCBI taxonomy): domain Eukaryota; kingdom Viridiplantae; phylum Streptophyta; class Magnoliopsida; order Ericales; family Ericaceae; genus Rhododendron; species Rhododendron simsii. The sequence continues at coordinate 34,971,429 of CM024955.1, read as the reverse complement.
TTGTTTGATGTATTCGGAAGACGCTTTCGCGTTCACTCTCCCACAAACGCATTATGTGACTTAAAAGGGTACTCAGCCCATGCGAGAAAATTGGAAAACCAACCAGTAGAGTTCAACACTACACAATTGACAATCATGAGAGAGAGAGAGAGAGTATCAAACCTGCAGATTTAGAAACTTTGTGACTGGGATCTTCTTGGAAAGAACTCGCACCTCGTGACGCAAAGGCTTATACATGAACTTCCAATTACGATCACAGGATAGAGGCTTCAATACCAGCTTTGCCTGGTACTCATTACTTGGAGCATTATAGAACTGAACCAAAATCATGTACCCAAGAATTACATTATTTTCTCAAATTTTGGTATGCATACAAATAACTGATTAAACTTGACAATTTACATGCCAAGAGAAGACGGCACTGTAAAAACAATTCAAAGATTGATTGAACAGCAACATTCCTACAGCTCAGCCGACAGACGAACCATCATCATCACCATAGTATGATTGCATGTCATTTACGTCAAAGAAAATTTCCCAAACAAGAGAGGAGTGAGATTGTCATCTCAGTTCTTACTTTTTTTTTTTTGAAAACACCCTCAGTTCTTACTTTGTCTCTGAATCTTAACTAATTCACAAGGGTAGTATCTAATTCACAAGGGTAGTCTTAGCCACATAATCCTTCAGCAGGGCCCTTCGCTCCCAATTCTCGCTCGTATGAACTTTAGTAGTTTGTTTGATGTATTCGGAAGACGCTTTCGCGTTCACTCTCCCACAATCGCATTATGTGACTTAAAAGGGTACTCAGCCCATGCGAGAAAATTGGAAAACCAACCAGTAGAGTTCAACACTACACAATTGACAATACTTTATTTGAGTTGATATTCCTCACTAACAAACATTTCGTCTTCATTTAGAGCAATCAGCCAATAAGCAACCAAGACATCAAACAATCAATTTAAGAATTCGAAAAGCATCCAAAATCTTGAATTGACACTACAACAACTCATTACTCAAGAGAGTGTATTTATATATACCTCTAAATTGAGACCAACACGAAACCCTTGAATCTCTCTCCGGAGCTTGAGAAACAACTCTGACGGCATCAAATTGATGTTGTAAGGTTCGTCCCCCTCTTCGCCGCTTGGACCCGATTCCATTTGCTGGATTCACAGAACAAAGTTCAATCAATTTGGCGTCAAATTGATGTTGTCCCAAAGATTAGGGACACGACCGTGGCCGACAGGTCTACCATTTGCTTCGGCTTTTCATAGACTCCTCCATCAGGGGAGAGAGAGAGAGAGAGGAGTGTGCAAACCATCTCTCCCCAACTCAAGTAAATCCTACTGCTAGTTCGGTTGGCTTGTGTGTTTGCTTTTTACTTTTAATTAATTTTGAAGCATAACCGCAAGGAAGAAATTTGTTGAAACCTCTAGTCCCCTAATGTAATCTGCCTTTCACCGAAACGGAAAGATAATTATTAAAAGTATACGTAAACTGGTTCGAACGCCTTGACGGTTGCAAACAAAAGCTGAGCTCGGTTGCAAACCATCTCTCCCCAACTCAAGTAAATCCTACTGCTAGTTCGGTTGGCTTGTGTGTTTGCTTTTTACTTTTAATTAATTTTGAAGCATGACCACAAGGAAGAAATTTGTTGAAACCTCTAGTCCCCTAACGTAATCTGCCTTTCACCGAAATGAAAAGATAATTATTAAAGTTATACTTAAACTGGTTCGAACGTCTTGACGGTTGCAAACAAAAGCTGAGCTTGGTTGCAAACCATCTCTCCCCAACTCAAGTAAATCCTACTGGTAGTTCGGTTGGCTTGTGTGTTTGCTTTTAATTAATTTTGAAGCATGACCACAAGGAAGAAATTTGTTGAACCCCTAGTCCCCTAACGTAATCTGCCTTTCACCGAAACGGAAAGATAATTATTAAAGGTATACGTAAACTGGTTTAAACGCCTTTACGGTTGCAATCAAAAAATTGTTAGACTTAAAATGGGATTGCGAAAGTTATGATTTGTTAAAAAGACAAAAAATAGCTGCATAGCAAATTTCAAATTGATAGCATTTTATTAAACACCTTATTTTTTTAGTACAAATTAAATTCCTGATTTGGATGCCAAATTTGATACAATGAATGACATAATTAAAATTTGGCATTGAGTTTGACAAAGGACAGAGAGGATTTGCCACTCTTGATGCAAAATTTTAGCTTTTGCATAATTTTAACTTTGACATGGAATTTGAAGCACGCATGAAATTACTCTAACCTTAAGTAACAACTATTAACCATTACGCTACTTTCCTTCACAAAATACAAAGGAAAACAAGCCCATTTAAGCTTTTTAGCCCCGTAGAAAAACTCACTCTAACTATATTGCTTGTAAATGTTGTACCTTCACCTATTAAAAATCCAATATCAAAAACCAAACATATTGCATAAGAAAGATCACAAATACGCCAACAATTGTCTCCGTAAAAAATGTTGGGATAGAAATTAGATATATACATTGGCGAATGACAAGAAGGCAAAGGTCATATGGAAAAAGCACATTTAGAATAAACATGCTTGAAAATGAATTATAGTAGCGCCTACCTACAAAATCTTACCGATTCCCCCTACCCTCCCACTTATAGACAAGGTTATCTAGGGGTAAGAAAAAAAATGGAGACATCGAGATTCGTCTAACCTAGTCGATATTTTACAAAATTTGTCTTAAAAAGTATGAATGGCAAAGATAAGATTAGAAAGGAGAATATAACTACTGATCAACCTCAGTGATGTATGTGATATTGTAAACTCTGTATTAGCCAATAAACATGATGATGACCTTTTGAAAAGGACCTTGCACTTGTATATAAAAGAGACAAAATAGTATACCTATTATAAACTCCTATAACTACGATTGCTATACTTACATATGCAATTTTATATATTTATTTGCACGCAGAGAGAGAGAGAGAGAGAGAGAGAGAATTTCCAGATCATCAATGGGATTTTTTATCCTCTCCAGATCATCAAACATTGACCATGCCCAGGATAGAGCTGAAGGAAGAGGAGACATCTTGTAGTACGATAAAAAGGCCAACAATGGTCCCCTTTTCTCGGATCAAAAAAAAAAAAAAAATGGTCCCCTTTTCTTTCCCAAAAACAAAAAACGCTCAAGGGGTAGAACTATCCCTCGGTTGGGATACGCCGTAAATTTAGTCTGTAAGTGCCCCTGGGCTTTTATGAACGGAAAGATTTCCCGTTCATAAAAAAAAAAAATGGCAAAAGGTTTGGAGAGGGGTTAAAACTGCATTGCTGTTGATATATTCCGAAAATGCTGGGGTATTGTGTATGCTTGAACGAGTACCAACCCAATAATACAACAGGGAGAACCAGAAGATCAAAATAAAACAAGAATGCACTCAAAGCACCTCAATACCATAAGCATCTTCTCTATTCTACATTCATAGTTCCACAGTACAACACTAGCATTACTATTTCACTGCAGTTTGTTCTTATTTCGATCATCGTTAATCACTATGCCAGTGATACTGGGAGTTGCTGCAGCAGCACACTGCAGATCAGAGAGAGAGAACGACCTCCACGAAGGTAAATTCTGTCGAGGCGGCGATGGTGCTGGTGATGATGATTCATTGACGGGTGGTCTTTTACTATCTGGGTACAGAGGGGGACGGCATCGTTTGGGTGATGATGAGTTTGAGTTGGAGCTGGAGCTGTCACTATTGTTATTGCTAATGTTGTTAATGTTCTCATAGCTGCTGCTCATATTCATTCCCAAAGCCAGAGTACTTCTAAAGGAGTTGAATGGTCTCTTTGATATACCGCCACTGTTACTTCTCGGTGGAAAATTGCAATTCTTGTCCCAGAAAGTGCGATGAGCAAGTAAATTCTTGCGTTTCCTGGTATAAGCATTTTCAGGCTTCGCGATTTCTTTAATGGTGGAACAAGAGGTGGCGTCTCCTAGACTCGTAAAGGACTTTGATTTGCCACAGTAAAATTTGGACATGCCTCTCCTAAAAAAGGTTCAAGCCATACAACAAAATTAGAAAAAATCCAAGAACAATAAGAAATAAACCTACTAGAATGGACATAGTTCTTAAATACGAAATGTAAATTGCCAAAACACATACTCCTATCTTTTTATGTCATTATACTCCATAACAGCTCATCAAGTCTCACTAAACTACCTAATAGTGATGAATTGAAAAAAGATCTTGCAGTATGAAAACTTGGGACTTAGGAGCAAACAAACATTCCATACTTCCCTTTATCTACAATAGTCAAGTATGTCTCACCTTTTGCAGGTAACTCCAATAGAAACTACATAAGAGCAAAAGCCACGATCATGGAGTTCACACCACGGCTACCATGGATTATATGCAAGGATTCATAGACATTGCCGACCAAGAAACGGGAAGCAAATAAACACATGGAGTATACAAAACTAAATCAGCCTTTTCAGTACCCGATAAATAGTTAATCTACCCTCTCCCGATAATAGCCAGAATATAATCCCTGCTCTCTGGATTATCTAGCGGAAAATCTAGCCTCAACGAGCCCAATACCTGTTCAATAGCCTAATCATAAAGGGTAGTTCTAAGGATTCAAGCAACGAGATCACAAGTCAAAGAGTAACACTATTGATCCGAATTTGAAGCAGAGATCTTGGGGCTGCACAAGCACCGACACAACAGAGCCTGCCCAATGTCCCTGTCCCTTTCGTCCTTTAACACAGCCAGACTCCAAAGTTGGTAGTTTCTAAACTATGTGCGGCTTTTAAAGTGCATCACAACAGGCTATCAATACCAAAACTCAGATCAACAATTTAACTCTTTTCCTTTCACTAGCCTTCTTAACCAACAAGACGGAACCTTTAGACATCGAAATCTAATGAAACAATTCTAAACTGTCATTCTCTAAGACTCCAAGGAAATCAGACATCAGCCCACAGAGAGATCCCTTAACTAATGACAAGTACATGGAACACATCTGATATTTGCACAGAGAGAGAGAGAGAGAGAGAGATCTATTCACTGGAGTATCTCGCTAAAACCTACCCACTAATTTAGGTAATTAAACCTAAACAGCTTGTCAAATCACCAAAATAAACACCCAAACCAAACCAGCCCAAAGTACCCAACTTTAATGAAACAAACAAAAATTGGCATAGTTCGAAAGAAATAAAAGTAGTACAAAACTTCGAAACCCTAAACGAACGAAGTCGTAAATCACAACATACTTGACAGGTAAAACTTCCTCCAAAGCGTCCAAGCCGTCCAACGAACCTTTGCACGGGCTCTGAACCTCGACCTCGCCGGAATCCCCATCGCCGTCCGACGAGTCGCTGTTCCTCCCGATCGACGACGAGCTACTCGTGTCCACCTGATCCTCCATCTCATCCGCTAAATTATCCGCCGCCGACTTTGAATTAAACGCCGTTAACCGAAGATCCACGGCGACAGATCGTGCGGTCTCCGGAGAATTATACGCCGATCCGCAGAACATTCCGCGGCGCAATCCTGGACTATCGATCTGTTTACTTTCCAGAGCGATCGGCATATCATCCGGTCAACTGAAGCGGTAAAACGAGAGCAAGAAACTACACGAGCATGGCCGCGTTGGATGTATATCCGATTTACAGAGTTAGAGAGAGAAAGTGGCTTCAGACAGGGAGGAGAGAGAAGACATAGAGGACTTATCCTCATCCAATAGACTGACTCCTTAAAATATTGCAATTTGGATAGTAATCAAGCTTATCTTCGTCCCCCATTTATGTTTTTTTTTTTTTAAACTTGTCCCCCATTTTATTTATTACCCAAAAAAAAAAAATTCATCTAGTTTTGATCTGCATCCCCAAAACTGATTCAGTGGCTCTGAGTCACCGTCACGTGGTGTCAACAATTACATACTTTATTTAATTGTTTCGAATTTTGGAAAATTAATTTAGTGGGCCTGAGTTATCGTCACGTAGTGTTCAGTCTGAAACAATTATGTACTTTATTTGATGTTCCGAGCTTCTTTTTCGCCACGCTACGTGGGCCCAAAACATGCGTAGGATTCATCTTAATGTGGTGAAAATTATGCTCGGGCATCACGTGGTAGGGCAGGGAACAATTTCTCTCGGATGTGTAGTGAAAAATGGGATTTGAGGCATAAATAAAAAGATTGTACATTCCATTTCAACGTGTCGTGGATAAAGGATTTATTGCATCATGTGGCGGTGTTTCAGCGAGTAATCTCTCATGAATCAGGTTTAAGGATCCTTAGGAGTTGGAGGGAGCATGCATGTTGACCCAATTCAGATAGTTCATGCTCGGTAATGAACGACTGACATTGTATCTCGACCAAACAAATCTCGGCAATTCATTGCTGTTCAGCTTAGATGAGATATGAACCGTTTATTGCCAAGCATGAACAAGTCCCTAAAATGCGATCGACGGCCCTGGTTGTTTGCGTTTTCAGTCGTAATATTGGATTCTTATTCTGTCACTAATTTCTGTCCATTCAAACCAAACACATCCTTATTAACTCCCCACGTCTTCAGTGACGACAGGATGATGGTGACACGTAATCCCAACGTGGGTTTAGATCTGGCGAGGTGGTCGGCCAGGAGGGTGACACGTGTTCGGATATTTTGTTGACAAAACGTGAAGGGGTTTCTGGTTTCTTTTCAACGGTAGCTCTGTAGAGATAGGGCCCACAGATTGGTTCGAGAATGGATATGGTTGGTCGGTCTACGGAAATGCTTTGTCACGCTTTGCGTCATCGATTCTCGTTTTTTCTTTTCTTTTTCGTCTTTGGCGCCGCTGAAGATGGATGTGATTTGCGCTCTTTAGTCCTGTTGATTGGTAGGTTAATCCGGTTGGTTAGTTTGGAAACGGGATGGGTGTTGTGCTGGGGTGTACAGTACTGTCTTGTGTGTCGTCTGAGCCATTTGTTCGGCAATGCGCGATTCTAATGTTACACAGTAGAGATGAGATCTAAATCATTAGATTGCTGAACAAACGACTCAAACAGCGTACAGCACGGTGCCACCATCTCTGTTTCTAATTGGTTCCTGTAATTGCTCCTCACATAATTTGCTATGGTATGATTCTTGTGGTCAGGCTGCAATGAAGCAATTTCTTGAGATTTTCTGATTTCGGCGTAAATGATTTGCTATTGACCGGTTTGGGGAGCGGAGTAATTGAGATGCGCGTAAATTGGCCCAGACATTCTTGACTATCAAACCCAAAAAAATAGATATTGAGAAAAATTTCCCCTAAATACGTGTAGTCATGCATCATTTTTTTTTTGTTTTTGAGCCCTGCTATTCGCAAAGAAGATTTGCAGGGAATCATGCAAGAAAAAACGCGCTTGGGCTCATTCTAGGTTCCACAAAAATTTAGAAAAATATCCATAAAATTTTAAATATTATTTTATGGGGCCCTATAAAAAATCAGCTCCAACGGACATCGGTAAGTATTACTTTTGGATTCATAAGGGCGAACTGAGCAGTTTCGCCCTACGAATTCAAAAGTAATACTTATCGATGTTCGTTAGGCAATAGGCGTTAGAGTTGATTTTTTACAAGACTCCATATAACAATATTCAAAAATTTATAAATATTTTTCTAGATTTTTGTATGACACGAAATGGTTCCAAACGTATTTTTCCTTGCGTGATTCCTTACAAATCTTCCTTGCGATTAGAATTTCCGTTTTTATTTAAATCCCAATGGGACTAAAAATGGAGGACGGATATGAGAAATTTTTAATAGATAAAATTACGTATTTATGCGTACTTAATATTCGGAATGATATTATATGTGAATAAAGTTATCCTAAAAAATCTTCTATGGATCCCAACCAGATTGATTTTTTCAGGAGCTAACATTAGTTTTTCCTGATTTTAATTTTGGTAAGTTTGTTTATATGCTTCTTTATCCTAAGAGAAGACTATCAATCCGCGAAAGAATGAAACATTTTTGATAAATTACTCCGTTTCTATGTGTAATTATTTGCAAGTATTTTTAAATGTAATCCCGCATAGAGTAACTATTGGGGAATACAACAATTGCCTAGGTGAGTTCGTATGTAGAATTACCCTTTTGCCCGCCTTCAAAATTATTGGAGAATACTTTTTTATGAATGATTATGTGTTTATGCGTAGTCAATATTTTGAAAAGAAAAGGAGTGGAAACAAAATTCTCAAAAAATAACTAATGTTTGCTAAGTATGCTTCTTTTGCACTTATCAATATTCATATGTTTTTTGCACAGAGATTAAATACATTCCACCGGTTGTGGAAAATTCTACTTTTTCACCACCACTTTTTTGGGCCCTATTGTGTGTTTATTGTTAATCTGAACCGTTCACCTTGTAAACTCCACATAGTAGTGTATCCATGCAAAAAATAAACTTGATCGGACATCGATAAGATTATCAAAAATTAAATTTTACTTTGTAAAATGAACAGTTTCTCTTTATTATTATTGATATGTAAATCAGATCGTCCATTTTATAAATCAAAACTCAAATTTTGATATATCTATCGACTTCCGATCAAACTGATTTTTTGCATGACAATATTGTACTGTGGGTCTTAAAATATGAACGGTTCAGATAACAACAATAGACACTCGGTGTGGCCCATTAAAGGCAGTGGCTAAAAAGTGAAATTTTTGCACCGGCGACGGATAGAATTTATTTTCTTTTGCACAAGGTCAAAAATCAAGTTCTAGACTTTTCTAGTGGCCTACTACCAGAACACTCTTATAGAGTTGAGATCCGGGACTAAGTCACATAATTTGTGTGTTCATCAAACATTTTTGAAACACATCCTAAACTACTAAAATTTGCGAGAGTGAGAATTAAAAAGTGGGAACGCAGTGCGAGAGTTGAGAGCAAGAGTGCAATACGACAAAATGAGCGTGAGCACAATGTGTTGAAAGATAAGGTGTAGAGTTCTACCGCAGGAGTAAATTGGACAGCCAACATGAGCATAATGTGTGTTCGTTTTGGGGTCTCAAAATTTATGAGCACGGTCTCCAATAATTTTTTTTTCATCTCTCTCTCCACTCATTACTCTAAAAAACGTCCTTCAAAATTCAAACCGAACAGAGCCCTTAGATGAATAAGTGTAGAGTCCTAGACGGGCTAGCTGTCCAATTTACTCGGGCTGTATAACATTTCCTGGCCCGGATTAATTGGGCCTTATCAGCCCAAATTAATTTCCCATCCGTAAATTTTTTCAGACTGCTGGACCCGGATTATTTGGGCCTTCTCAGCCCAAGATGTTCCACCTCCAGACGACAGCATGTCGGAACAGCGTTGACCATGTTTCGTTTTAAGCTTGCACCTTCATCGCGCGAGCTTTCCCAAAAACGACGTCGCCTGTACTTAATGACACTTCTCATTTTCGACCGGAGAAGTCTCTTGAAACGTGTATTTGACAAATTGTGTGCTCATTCCTGTTCATATCTGTGATCTGAACAGTTCATATTAAAGATCTCGTGAAGATAAAATAAAATATTCAATATTATGTGAATCGAATATTTATTGATATGTGATCGCAGACAATCGGAGTGAATTTGTTTTTGCGAAAATGAGCTTGGCCACACTGAATTTTTTAGAACCTCGCGTATGAACGAGCGAGTTCCTTTGAAACGACGTCGCGGGGAAACTCCAACTCGAATCCGTCAAATCGTGATCTCATCCCGATTTATCTCTCCGATCGAAAGCATTCATATTGTAGAGCTCGTCAAATTGATTTATAGTGTTGAATTTCATATTAATCAAGCACTGATATCTGCATAATCGGAGATGATTTGAGTGAAATTGTTTTTGTGAAAATAGATTTTGCCACACTGTATCAAAAACCCATTTTATCGAAATATAAACAGTCCGCTGCTGCAACTGGTTACTACTCTCAAAAACACCACCGTAATGGCGGCGGCCGGAGTAATCCGAACCTACGACGACTTCGTGAAAGTCCACGGGATCCTACTGG